>OX382278.1:6632969-9032969 GCA_947507595.1 Pyralis farinalis
GAATTTATTAACTTCGCCATCTTTAAACATAGGTATATTAGAGGCTGGACTATTTGTTAAACACCCAGAGATGTTAAAAAAAGCGAGTTTAAACAAAAAACATTCGTCCAGTTACCCGACCAAGTTGCGTTGCCCAATTCAAACTCAACGCTGTGTCAAAAAAATGTTATTGTATGTCTATAATCTATAACTTCACGCCAAATCCCTTGCGGGGTAGGCAGAGAGAACCGAGCGCCACGTGACTCGATCCTTACATATCTCACTCGCTTCTTTAACATTCATTGCTCTTCTTATGCACGCTCGCCGGTTTCTAGGGCTCCTGACATCACCTTCTGATAGAACACGACCAATTTGGTCATGGTAGGTAAGTCTTGGCCTTCCCCGGCTCCTACATCCTTCCACTTTTGCATTGTATAACTGCTTCGTCATTCTTTCATATTGCATTCTTTCTACATGTCCGAACCATCGGAGCATGCCTCTTCTTATTTTAACACCGATGCTCTCTTTCAGATCAACTCTGTTTCTAATATCATCATTACGAATACGGTCTACAAGCCTGACGCCACAAATTTTGCGCAGCGCTCGCATTTCGACCGCGTTTATTCTACTTTCATGCTCTTTCTGCCATACCCAGCTCTCGCTTCCATAAGTTAGCGTTGGAACCAACACTGCATTGTGTATAGCGAGTTGTGTCTTCTGGCTCAGGTTTTTACTGCCAAGAAGTTTTCCTAACGCTCCATTCACACTATTCCCAGCACTCACTCGTCTTTCCACATCTGCGGTGTACCTTCCATCCCTGCTGAAAGCGCATCCAAGATATACAAACTCATCCACTTGTTCCAACACTTCATCATCAATCGTAGTTCTGGATTCTTCTCTTTCAATTCGTTATTATATGACAATTAAGATTTACAATAAAATTCCAAAAAGAATCCGAGAGTTAACATAGAATTTATTTAAAATCAGGTTATCAAAATGGCTAATGGGCAAATGGTTTTTATTCCATTAATGACTTCTTATCCTATAAGCAGAACATTATATAAAATTGACATATAATTGATATATTTAAAATTAATATTATTATTGTGACACTTCGGAAATTTAAATTACACGCCAATACGCTATGGCAAAATATCAGAAATGTAATACCTAATAAGACCTTGTGTAACCATGTTTTAGGCAAATAAATTATCTATCTATCTCAGTATATTTATGAGAACATAATGTATGCTCGTAAAAATATAGTCTATTTCAAAATTTTGTTAACATCTCAGAAGCAGGAATAGATTGCGTATGCCGGTACAATGGCATGCTAAGACTATCTTTCTAGTAAATTGTATTCGAATAAAATAAGTCTTTAATTAATAGATCTTTTATTGTAAATTGTATTCGAATAAAATAAGTCTTTAATTAATAGATCTTTTATTGTAAATTGTATTCGAATAAAATAAGTCTTTAATTAATAGATCTTTTATTGTAAATTGTATTCGAATAAAATAAATACGTGGGACACTCAGAAAGTTTAGCGAAAAAAGAAAGTGTTCTAAAATAAAAAATAAAGTAAATATTTATTTATTAAATCTTTTCAAATGTATAATATATGACATATGTGATTACTTACTATGTAAGTAAGAGATGGACGTTATTGGCGTGGTTCTTTGTTATAGGCTGTGTATAAAAGTGCGCTGTACGCACAGTGTTCAATCATTGTTTGGGTTTTAACCACGTTTGTAAATCATTTTCTTACTTAAGAGAGGTAGGGCGCATCAAAGTAAAGTAAAGAAACTCTGGGGAAGTACCTCCACCTCACGGAAAACCGCAGCCAAATAACAACTCCCTAGAGGGTTGTGTTCCTGCGTGTGAATGAGGTCACCAGTAAGCTCCCAAGGAGTTGCTGTGTAAGCAGCAGCGGAGGCATCGCGCGAGTGATACTTAATATATCGCAAGGGTTAATAGGCTACGGTACCCGTTTTACATCAGGTGGGCCGTATACTTGTATGCCTTCCGACGTAGTATAAAAAAAAGGAAATAAAGTGAAATTTCCCAAGACATAATTTTAATTCACATCAGCGACTTAAGTATCGTAAACCTCAATACACTATTGTACCCACCGCTTTGAAGAAATAAGCAAGGTGCCTAATATAAAAAAATAACAACATCCAAGGATAAATAAGCCCCCTGTTTCCAATAAATATTCATTTACCCATAGACTAAAATCACTGAGCGCGCTCTGATCCCACGTTTTCCTAAGTCTAGTTCCTATTTTAAGTTTGAATTTTCCATCATACGATAAGTTACGCTTACAAATTTACCATGTTAAGCAGTGCTTACAGCTCATGGCACGAGCTTCCAAACCATTTCACAAATCAGTATCCCAAAAAATACAATTACCGTGATAGATACAGTGAGTTCGCATAATTTTTTTCATGAGCTCTATACATTTATAGCCCCATTGAACCACGATTTCAACGACACTGAACAGATTCTACTCGTAGTTAAATTTTCGATATAAGAAAACAAAAAGACTATTGCTGTATACCATGGAGATTCGTGCTTTGGCTGAATTTCCTCAAAAACATAAAAGAAAAAAAAGAAAGTACGCACTTTCTTATGATGTTATTTTTATGAACTTTATTCCTTTTTATGTTTATTTATTTTTTCGGGAAAATCAATTAGAGCGCGATTTTTCATGGCTTTACTCCCACGGATTTAGTCTCCAGATCTTAATGTGCGCAGTATTTTTATGAAACTTTATATGGAACAAAACAATGTCGGTCACTTTCTATGTCAAGAATTGTTTTTTATGTGATACTGTTTTGTGAATTCTCATTTATGCAAGAGCAGTAAGCGTTGCTCCATATGATATATGAGTCTGTAACTATTAAATATTTTAAGAAGAAATACAAAAAAGCGCACCGTCGCTATCATAATTGTCTTCGTCGCTTCCATTTTGCTGCACAACTTTTCGTCTACATCGACGAAAACACATTTTGTACGATTATTAACCCAAAGAAAAATCACGACTGATCGAATAGCCGCGACTAAATTGGATACTACTATTATTATCTCGGATTAAGATTACATAAATCAAAGCAAAACTTCATTATCAGTAGCAATTCGATACGCTCACTAAATTATTACTGAGTACTTTTAGTCTCCATAGGTATACAAGCAGCCGACCTATGGAACGTGATGCGCTTATATGTATATAAATACGCGCTTATATGTTGGTCGGTGAACTAGCCAGTCCATAGACTAACACCGAGTCATTTATATTATAGTTTTATTGGTCAAAATATCCTCGCTGAGTACCAGGCCGCACGACGTATTCTGAAGCGAACACTTCGCCGCTCTGTATTTCTGCCAAGGGCAAACAGAACAAGACGACAATGGCATCACCGCCTGTGTTGAGCTATGTAACATCAGGGGGCTTCACTCTAACCTCAATGCTGTCCGTCAGCACCTATAGACAGCTAAGCCAGCCTTGTTCTTTTTAACGGAGACACAGATATCCTCTCCTAATGACGTAACGTACCTGCGGTACCCAGGCTACAAAGTACTACACAATTTTGTGCCACGAGCCGGTGTCTGCGCTAACGGTCGTGAGGATATCTGTTACCGACGCCTTGGCCGACTTTGAAGAAGGGACCTATCTATTATATGGCTGCGCGCAAATTTCAGGGATCATATCCGAATCTATACGTGCCTCTGCAGGTGCCATAGCGGTAACGCCGGAACGGAGCATATTCAAGCGACGATTGATATTATACTCCGACAGATCCCTTTCGCTGAAATTATGGTTCTAATGACTCGGGTCACGTTCTACTGACCAAGCGGCAAGATCTTTGACTTTATCTTAGCATATGATCTGACGCAACTGGTTTCTTCGCCTATGCGGGTGCCAGACATAGAGGAACATGCGCACTCCCTTTTAGATCTTCTGCTGACCTCTCACCCCGAAAACTATCAAGTATCTGTTGGCGCCCCCCTCGGGTACTCTGATCACTCTGATCACAAGTGGCACCTCACTACATATCAGGATACGTGCCATTTTGTGCATGGATTGGTCAGGGCAAGTACCTCCACCTCACAGAAAACCATAGCCAAATAACAACTCTCTAGACGGTTGTTGTGTTCCTGCGTGTGAGCGATATCACCAGTAAGCTCCTATGGAGTTGTTGTGTTAGAGAGAAGAGGTGGCATAGTTAAAAAAGCTACATTATCCATCCACAGACCAAGAAAGACTGAGCATAGCACGCTCAAAAGCGAGACCAGTAGAAAGCCAGTTTATAAAAAGGATGCCAGGCGCTCGTCTGTCTGCTAATAAAAAATGGAGTCCACTATTATTATTATGAATGTCACAAAAGCGAGTGAAGTATGTAAGGACCGCGTCTTATGGCGCTCAGTTCTCTCTGCCTACCCCGCAAGGGACTTGGCGTGAAGATATACATACAAACATACATTTTGTTTTATGGGTTAGGTATTACTTTTTGAAAAACAATTTCATGCTTTCAAAAGATGCCTAGCGCAATCACTTTTCATAAGTAACTAATAATAAGATACTTATGTATCTTAAGGAGAATAACGACGACAACAATCCTTAATAATGTGAAACACAAAACCGCAACGTCATTGTATCAGTGTAGATATGAGATAAAAATATTTTTTCCCAGTAATGTCCATTTCGCCGATCTATTGGGTGTGTATCCGAAATTGGTCATATATTAACTCATTGAAGATAAAAGATTAGTAAACCTTTCATTGGCTTACTTTATCTTTATCTAAGCTCCGATATTGATTGTTATCTCATGAGTACACTCTTATAACGGTCAGTCAGTAGAAATATAAACTATAAAATAAAAATATAATATTTTAATAAACGTTTCAACCACTAGAGTATTTTTAATAAAATACATTATATACAAATATATTTAAAAAACATATTTTCACCTACGCCACGAGTTATCAACTTTTTCCTAATCGTAAAAAGAAGGAGCATTCAGTGTAGTTGCACATACGGGGACAATGGGCGTTAGTAGGCAAAATATTTTCCCATTCTGTATAGAGGTAAAATACGGAACACATCTTTGGGATACTGATTTCACTTTATGCACCGCTTTTGTTTACGACCGCTTCAACAAAAGACGGACGAAGAATAAAAATGAAACGGTCGGGCCCTAATTCAACGAGTATAGTAGCCGCTGGTTTGAATCCCGGTGGAGGCATGTACTAGTACTAGATTTATGTACATATGTGTCACTTGCTCGGTGGTGAAGGAAAACACCGTAATTAAAGCCGCACGTCCAAGAAATTATATTTCGAATGACGTGTGACCTAACCTAAGAAAAATTGTCTGAAGAGAAAATTGTCAGACGGCTCGCTCTATTTCAAAATCAGTATCTTCTCCAAAGCCAGTACTTATGCTTAGATCGTGGACCACGCCAATCCTAATGGATTACGAACCGGGATATCGCTGGGAAGATCTAGACCAGGGATAACCCAAGTGGTCGATATCGGTTTCCCAGCGGTCGACATAAACGAAAACAGATTTTGGGAGCTTTCCCAGCGGTCGACGTAAACGAAAACTGATTTTGGGAGCTTTCCCAGCGGTCGACGTAAACGAAAACTGATTTTGGGAGCTTTCCCAGCGATCGACATAAACGAAAACTGATTTTGGGAGCTTTCCCAGCGGTCGACGTAAACGAAAACTGATTTTGGGAGCTTTCCCAGCGATCGACATAAACGAAAACTGATCTTGGGAGCTTTTCCAGCGGTCGACGTAAACGAAAACTGATTTTGGGAGCCTACGAGGTCTAAAAATCGACCCCTATTAATTAACACAATTTCTTATTTGAAACTTTCAAGATACTGTATAAGTTGTGTTACGTGTACAAACTTGTTATAACAATGACTAATATTTTAGTAGGAAGTATCATTGTTGTACCTACTTTAAAAAAACTAGAGATAGGATTTTAAAATTAATTTGGCTATGGGAGGTCTGAGGTATCAGTTCATTTTGGAAAAGTGGTCTCTTGCCCAAAATAGTTTGGGAATCACTCATCTAGACGTTCGTTAGAATATGGCGTTCCAATCATAACATTATTCGCCAATATGATACGCAAACATGTAACAGATAAAAAAAGGTAAGCAAACAAGCCATTACGTACGCAAAGAACGAGAACATTATTTCGATATTTTAAAAGCTTCGTACGCCGGATGTTATACAGATTTAACGAACTATCATTATCGAAATCTATTCTCATTTTCAAAACAGATTTTTGTACTGAATTCTAAAAACGGGGCAATTTTATTAAGTATGTATCCCTCATCCCACTATACGGGTCTCCCTTCAACCGAAGGGGTTTAAAGCATACCGTCTAAAGGGCCAATACCTCATGACATTTTTGCTTACATTAATTATTTAATATAATAGACTTAAAGTTGGAATTAGCTTCGGTAGCAATAACACCTAATCATCAATCATTACCAGAAAGGCTCTAAACAGTTTATGGAAATACCCATTAAGCAGTCAGAACCCGTTATACGTTTACGTTTTCCCATACATTTCGCGGTCATATATGACCAACCCGGGTTTTGAAGGGTTAAATTAACAGTAAACTACTTTAAGTCTCTCAATTCTCAAATACTCAATTTAAGCAAAAATTTCAGATAAGAGGTGTTGGCACTTCATCGACGATACTCCACCACGCTGCTCAAATGCGGATTGGCTGTGGCCAGTGTTTTCAAGCCGCCCGAGGGCCATTGACTTACCTTCACGACTGTCATCTATCGACAACAGCCGGAACCGATGGCGTAACGTGCCCTCCGAGCACGGAGAAACTCAACATAGAGAAACCCATCCATAGACACGCTACGGTCGACGTTCCTTAACCTGCGTGTTCAGTTAGAATGGCACGCGCAACGACGCCATCGAGCTCTCCGCTAACAGTAACAATAATAAACTTTAATTAAGTATTCTGTTTAATTTTTGTTACAATGTAACTCATTTTGTAACAAGACACTTAAACCGTCACATTTCGAACATGAATGGAGACTTATCGGTTTGCATACATAATGATAAGATAATTCCGTCAACACAACATCATCTAAGTAAGTATCAATAATTAAAGATCACGATAAAGAGGCTAATTACTACCACAATATAAAGGTCAGCTATATAATATTTTTAATTATCTTGATAATTGATGCACTGATAAAATCAGTTTAATATCCAATATCTGTTGAAGCTAAATTTTCCAGTTTGCAGAACGCTAATTGATCTGTAGGTGTATTCACATTGCCTCGAATCGCTATATTCGAATTGGTATCGAAGAGTTATCTGTCAAAATATACAGAATGGGAATGAAAACGTTTCGTTTTGTACATGGCTTTCCGAGGCAATGTGGATACCCCCACTGATATGTTCACTTCGTTATGTGTAAAGTAGCATTTAAAGTGTGTGTCCAATGTGAAGCGAACGTATAGGTAGAACCATGCTACTCGTAGTTCATCTAAAGAATGGTCCCACGGGTTTTTTTGTGTTCAAGGTGTTCCTGCATGTGAGCGTGGTCGCCAGTAAGCTCCTAAGGAGTTGCTGTGTTAGCAGCAGAGGAGATATCGCGCGAGTGATATTTAATGTATTACCAGCGTACATAGGCTACGGTAACCGTTATACTTCGTGTGGGCCGTGTTCTTGTATGCCTTCCGACGTGGTATAAAAAAAATCTACCAAAATCTACTATTTATTTTATTACCTACTACCTCGCAAGCGATTTGGCGTGAAGTTATAGTAGTAGTATTTATTTTATTTTCATCACACATTTTTAAATATAAAATATACATTTAAAAATATAAAAACGCCCACCGGACTTGAGCGAAGACCCAAGCTACCGGCGGTTAGGGCTCCAGAGTGAGGCTCACAATGCGGGCCGTGTCCAAAAGAACTGCCTTCTGCATCTGGTTCTTGAGCCAACTGCCGAGCGGGAGTCTCTCAAGCTAGCGGTCGAGACGCTTCGCTAAAAGCCCGTTCACTGACACAACTATCGGAACAATAACCGCTGACTCCACAGGCCACATGGCGGTAATCTCGCGAACCAAGTCCAAGTAATTTAGTATTTCAGTATTTATTATTAAAATCAATATAATATGAAAAGATGTTCAATAAGACATGCCTTCTTCCTAGCGATATCCCGTTTCCTTATCCATTAGGATTGGCGGGGCCCGCCTTAACCTAAGGATTTGGTGAATATACAGATTTTTTACATGCAGCGACTACCAGACCGCCATAATCCACTTAGGGCACACGTCTTTCTAAATATCAATCGAGGACGATGACAACGGACCGAAATTCAACGACAGCCGACATACGAAATTTGCACAAGCATTAAGAAAAATAGATGTTTATTATGCTTAAAATTTTAATAGAATTATGAAAAATACCATTCACCCCTTTTTGGATCAGGGATTCAAAAGTACACACGACTTTAGTAGAGGTTCTTCAATTAAAACTTGTTACAAATCCTCTCTAAGATCAAGAAATTGGCCATTCAGATGTTGAAGTACGAATACTTTTTTTTATACCACTAAGGTGAAAAACAAGCGTACGGCCTGCCTGATGGTAGCCTAAGGACATTTGCAACACCAAGGGTGACACTCTTGCCGGCAACGCAAGAGTGTCACCCTGATACTACAAAAAACTGCATAACTTGAAGTAAAAACTTAACAGAAGATGAATAGTGAACAAAGATGTATGCGGAGCTGCATCCTATTTTGCATCACTGCAACATCCATGTGTATGTATGTGCTACAATATCATCTCTGTGTGTGTATGTATACTTGTGAAATAAATAATGTAAATAAACAATTAATTTGCCTCAAAGAAAAAAGAAGCAAAAAGTAAACCTACCAGTGTCTGTAAAACAAATTTATTTCCCTCTAAGGCTTAACTGAGGAATCAACATTTAAATATATTGTTTGATAATCAATTGTAAAGAATTATTCAGCTTCTATAATGGGGGCCTTTGTTATTACCATGAATGTTCACTTAGCAAACACTATTGTTGATACATCTTTACTGAGTATTGATGTGCTTTGTTAAAAATTCTTACTTTCTAACTTAAGCTTTCGTAACCCAAGTTTCATATGTAGAACATATGCCTTTTTAAGTTGAAATTGGTAATGTCAAAACCTTCTTCTACCAAACTGATATCCTTTCATCTCAAAAACATTCACATGAAACTTGGAACACACTGCTATATCCTTCCTTCTAGAACATGCGGCAGATAAAAAGTTTGTCTAAGTCTAAAAATAATATACTTACTCATGGCATCTAAATTGATGGTATCTGCAATATTAACTTCCTTTCTGTCCACAGAAATGGCTTTCTCGAATGCAATTTTCTTGACTATTTTATTACATTCATTGAATTTCATTTTTGCATCTTGATCATTTCGCCTAACTTTGGTTACCTGCAATTGTTTAAAATATACAACTCGTCAAGATCATGTGCGAATCAAGCTTGTGATCTGAGGATGTCTTATGTTCTATAATTTAATTTCACAGGGAAAATAAAAACAAAGGTTAGCTTGTTCTTTTTTTTTATTGAGACTGTTAAAGTAAATTTTACCTGTCAGTATACAGGTACAATTTACTTTAACAGTCTCTTTTTTATACAAAAATATACCTGTAATAATTTTATTGGAATTTTTTTTAAGTGTGTGTACTAAAACTACAATATCACAAGAAGTTGAAATGGAATTGACTTTAAAAAGTGTGTATCAGTAAAATACCCATAAATTATAAAAGCAAATGTTTCATATATATCACTAAAAGCAACCACAAGTTTTGCATCTACCTACTTCACTCTTATTGTCTTCATATTTTAATACTTGTTTATGTATTCACACAAAACTATTAGAGCTGTTCTACACTGTTTTGGTTGGATTATGGTGATTTTAGTACCCATGTTTAGAAGAGCTGTAATAGTTTTGCATGACTATTTAAAATGCTGTCTGTGCTCATACAGACTTTATGGTTAAACAATAGAACACAAACACTACTACATAGGGTTATAATTTTAGAATAGTTGTTTAGAAAAACAGTAATGAATGTAAATGAGGTAAACATAATTATTGTCTTTTTTAGTAATTTACACCAAACATGTTTCAAATATTTTTGGGTACTTTATCGATACATGTTCAATATGTTCATTAACATATACTTTACCCTTCTCTTTAAGTCAATACAACTTCAATTTCTCATGTTAAATGTAGATTTAGTACACACACATGAAAACTCGTCATTAAAGATTGTCGAATGTGCGCCCAAAAACATTGTATAGTTTTTATGTGAAAGCATGGCTATGCTGTTTTGAAATTCAGACTTCAGAGATAGCAAGGAAATAGTTTGAACATTCTTGAATACAACTAAAAACTACACAACATATATTAATATAAAATAAAAAGTTTATGAATGTGCCAATTGATCTTTCAAATGATATCCCACACAACCTAAAACCAAAATTTTTCAAACTTCACTGTTTGAACATCTTTAATTTAAGCCAGAAATCCATACTGGTGTATATGGAGGAGGAGTATGATAATAAGCAACTATGCAAGACTTGGGATTAAAATTGTAACTTGTATTATACCGTGTATTTAAGAGGTGTGTGTGTGTAAAGAATACAGAATTATTATAATAATATACAGCAGACTTCAGATTCTTTTGCATACTTAACGCCTTTTGACATAGACAAACAGACAATTAATCTTTCATCCTGTGACTAACTGGCAGATGGACAAAGACATGGGTGATAATTGTAAGGTTCTATCTTTGCTTTTTGAGTTATGGAACATTACATATTGTCGGACAAATTACACAGCGCCATCTAGCCCCAAAGTAAGTGATGCTTGTGTTATGGATACTAGACAGCTGATACACATTCGTAAATATACATTTTTTATAAATACATACTTAGATACATAGAAAAGACCCAGGCCAAGACAAACAGATATGTTCATGCTCACAAAATGTTTGTCCTGTGCAGAAATCGAACTCACAAGCGTTGGTGTCAAAGCAGCATCACTAACCACTGCGCCACAGAGCCGGTCATCATCAAATCAAACAATGAAGTGACAGGTACAGGTAAGTGGATGTCATGCTTTATACTTTGACCTTTGTATAATTCTTATGATGTGCAGCGACCTAAGCATTAATTATTTAAATTCATTATTCTTTGCAACATTATCTGCACTTGGTGCACCCTCCTACTCAACAAAAGAGGCTCTGGTGCCTTTCACAAAGGATGCCAGTTCACTCACTCTGGCTCTGCACATCAGGCAGACAAGGGTAAAATAGTGGGCTTCTTAATAGGGGGATTTATTTTGTAGTGTGTTCTAACATTGAATGTTTGTTATGACTAAAATGAAAATTAGTAAAAAATAAAGTACAATTTCTTAATAATCTACATAAACAACAACTACTACTACAGCAGACTTCTTCCTAATGTCATCCCGTTTCCTAGTCCCGTATGACGAAGTCCACTACCTAAACTACTTTGGCAAAAATACAGATTTTGACATGGAGCTACTGCTGTCAAACCTCCATAAAGCAGAGGGAAAACCAGACCTTCCTTAGGTTAGGTACCATGTCTTTCGAAATATAATTTCTAAGTTGTGCAAGTTTCTTTACAATATTTTCCTTAGGTTTTCGCGATTGTTACACATTGAATTAAACAATTTTTAACGGAAGTATCGCGTATTTTATTTATTTTGTTGAACCTGACGTTTCGAACGCTTTGCAGCGTCCGTGGTCGCAGGAAGACTAAGGTGGTATTTGTCTTACATTAGTTATTCAATTATTACATCTACCGACATGGATGGATTAATTATATATGTTCCGATTCACACAAAAATCGCTCACAGTGTCCGAACATTTTTTAGATCTTTGGGTTTGGGATTTGATTATTTTTAGGACTGGATCCCAAGCAGGTGGTACTTGCCAACCATCTTCTCTATTGAAATTGGGGTGTTTTCTTATTTCAATAGCCTCGCGCAACATTCTCGGCATGTAGCGATTCTCCTTGGCGAGGATTTGTGGTTTATCAAACCGGATGTAATGGTTTGGCTGGTCCAGTGTATGTTCACAAACTGCAGAGTTTTTATCGCGCCTATTCTTCATGTCAGCAATGTGTTCTTTCACACGAGTACCTACGCTTCTCTTTGTTTGCCCTATGTATGATAAACCACATTCGCAGTCTAATTTGTATACTCCTGCATCTTGTAAGGGGATATTAGACTTGATAGGTCTTAGAAATTGACTGATCTTCTTATGGGGCTTGAAGTAAGTTTTAATTGAAGCTCGCCGTAAGATGTTGCCAATTTTGTCTGTGACTCCCTTTAAGTATGGTAGGATGGCAGGTTGACGTTCAACTGTAGGTGGCTTCGGGCGGCTTCTGTGACGCATACGAGGGAGTTTGTGACTGTTGCTCCGCAGTACTTGTTTGACATGTTGGAGTTCCTCCTCTAGATGCTCAGCGTCGCAGATGCCTTGTGCTCTCTGAAACAAAGATTTGCCTACGGTAGCTAACTGACATGGATGGTGGTGTGAGTTACCATTGAGATATTTGTCTGTATGGGTGGGTTTCCTATACACTGTGTGAGTAAGTGAGTTGTCAAGTTTCCTGGTAATTAATATATCAAGGAATGCTAGTGAATTATTTGCCTCTAATTCCATGGTGAATTTGATTTTGTTGTTGATGGAATTAAGGTGGTGTAGGAATATAGACACTTTATCTTTAGGTATGACAACAAAAGTATCATCTACGTACCGTTTGTATATCTTCGGCACAGCCGATGCCATCGACAGCGCTCTCTCCTCAAGGTCTTCCATGAAAATGTCAGCGACGACAGGAGAAATGGGAGAGCCCATAGCTACGCCATCGATTTGGGTGTAAAATTCGTCATTCCAAAGAAAATAGCCAGATGTTAAGCAAAGTTCTAGAAGTTCTCCATATTCCTCAGGCATGTCATTTTCACAAAGCTTCCTTTTCACAATTTCTATGCAGTCTTGTACAGGTAGGCAGGTGAATAGTGACTGTATATCAAAACTGACCATAGTTTCATCACTAGTCAATTTTAGGTCTTTTATTTGGCTAATGAAATGGTAGGAATCCTTAACATATGCACTTGTATGTCCACGAAGTTGTGAGAATACCTTCGATAGATGTCGAGCCAGTTTGTAGGTTGGTGTGTCAATCTGGCTAACTATGGGTCGTAAAGGAATGCTGTTTTTATGTATTTTCGGTAATCCATACAGTTTTGGTGGTTTAACGCAAGAAGGTACAAGCATGTTTACGTCTAGATCCAGTTTTTCGGAGTGTTTCTTTATTAATTCTTTAGTTTTGGTGAGAATTTTTGCGGTGGGGTCTTTGTTTACCTTTTTATAAGTGGTATCATCCGACAAAAGTTGTTGAATTTTACTGATATATTCCGACGTGTCCATGATTACTGTTGCGTTTCCTTTATCTGCACGGAGAATTGTAAGGTCTGGGTTCTTGCGTAGGTTGTTGAGAGCAAGTAATTCGTCCATAGGAACATTCGGTTTAGGCGGACGGCTTTGACGTAAAACCGCAGAGACGTCTTGACGTATCGCTTCCAAATTTTCCTTTTTCATATTATTTTTCCACAGACAATACTCGACTTCGCAGATAATTTGCTCAAACGGTACTTTCCTAGGCGCGAGTGCGAAATTCAGACCTTTATCAAGTGCCTGAAGGGCCGCGGATTCTATCGTTTGTGTTGACAGGTTGACAACTGATGATGATGATGTTTGTGAGTTTGACGTTTCATTTTTAGCATTGGATTTGTCGCGTCTCGAGTTTACCATAGATAATTTATTAAACTTGTTTACTTGTCTATTTTTATACTCGCTGTATTTTGAAGCGGCCCGTTTGTTCATAATGACCATGCATTTTTGAAAGTCATCTTCTGATAATGTCACCTGTATTTCATTGGTCTGAATTTCGATGGTTTCGGTGATTTTATGTAAATCGACACGATGTATGCGGATGTTTCGACATAATAATTTTCTACTTGCTTGACGGAGAATGCCGGCGCTTCCAGGAATGTCCTTTTTCGGTGAAATTTTTACACAAACTGGAATGATGTTATTGTCACGACACCGTTTTAAGAAGTTTAACGATGTTATTAATCTTGCGCACTTGGTTTTGAGGCACTCTAATCGTCGTATTTTGTTTGCTATATCCGGCCCGTATACCGTTACATAGTATTGTCTTAGGTTTTCGCGATTGTTACACATTGAATTAAACAATTTTTAACGGAAGTATCGCGTATTTTATTTATTTTGTTGAACCTGACGTTTCGAACGCTTTGCAGCGTCCGTGGTCGCAGGAAGACTAAGGTGGTATTTGTCTTACATTAGTTATTCAATTATTACATCTACCGACATGGATGGATTAATTATATATGTTCCGATTCACACAAAAATCGCTCACAGTGTCCGAACATTTTTTAGATCTTTGGGTTTGGGATTTGATTATTTTTAGGACTGGATCCCAAGCAGGTGGTACTTGCCAACCATCTTCTCTATTGAAATTGGGGTGTTTTCTTATTTCAATAGCCTCGCGCAACATTCTCGGCATGTAGCGATTCTCCTTGGCGAGGATTTGTGGTTTATCAAACCGGATGTAATGGTTTGGCTGGTCCAGTGTATGTTCACAAACTGCAGAGTTTTTATCGCGCCTATTCTTCATGTCAGCAATGTGTTCTTTCACACGAGTACCTACGCTTCTCTTTGTTTGCCCTATGTATGATAAACCACATTCGCAGTCTAATTTGTATACTCCTGCATCTTGTAAGGGGATATTAGACTTGATAGGTCTTAGAAATTGACTGATCTTCTTATGGGGCTTGAAGTAAGTTTTAATTGAAGCTCGCCGTAAGATGTTGCCAATTTTGTCTGTGACTCCCTTTAAGTATGGTAGGATGGCAGGTTGACGTTCAACTGTAGGTGGCTTCGGGCGGCTTCTGTGACGCATACGAGGGAGTTTGTGACTGTTGCTCCGCAGTACTTGTTTGACATGTTGGAGTTCCTCCTCTAGATGCTCAGCGTCGCAGATGCCTTGTGCTCTCTGAAACAAAGATTTGCCTACGGTAGCTAACTGACATGGATGGTGGTGTGAGTTACCATTGAGATATTTGTCTGTATGGGTGGGTTTCCTATACACTGTGTGAGTAAGTGAGTTGTCAAGTTTCCTGGTAATTAATATATCAAGGAATGCTAGTGAATTATTTGCCTCTAATTCCATGGTGAATTTGATTTTGTTGTTGATGGAATTAAGGTGGTGTAGGAATATAGACACTTTATCTTTAGGTATGACAACAAAAGTATCATCTACGTACCGTTTGTATATCTTCGGCACAGCCGGTGCCATCGACAGCGCTCTCTCCTCAAGGTCTTCCATGAAAATGTCAGCGACGACAGGAGAAATGGGAGAGCCCATAGCTACGCCATCGATTTGGGTGTAAAATTCGTCATTCCAAAGAAAATAGCCAGATGTTAAGCAAAGTTCTAGAAGTTCTCCATATTCCTCAGGCATGTCATTTTCACAAAGCTTCCTTTTCACAATTTCTATGCAGTCTTGTACAGGTAGGCAGGTGAATAGTGACTGTATATCAAAACTGACCATAGTTTCATCACTAGTCAATTTTAGGTCTTTTATTTGGCTAATGAAATGGTAGGAATCCTTAACATATGCACTTGTATGTCCACGAAGTTGTGAGAATACCTTCGATAGATGTCGAGCCAGTTTGTAGGTTGGTGTGTCAATCTGGCTAACTATGGGTCGTAAAGGAATGCTGTTTTTATGTATTTTCGGTAATCCATACAGTTTTGGTGGTTTAACGCAAGAAGGTACAAGCATGTTTACGTCTAGATCCAGTTTTTCGGAGTGTTTCTTTATTAATTCTTTAGTTTTGGTGAGAATTTTTGCGGTGGGGTCTTTGTTTACCTTTTTATAAGTGGTATCATCCGACAAAAGTTGTTGAATTTTACTGATATATTCCGACGTGTCCATGATTACTGTTGCGTTTCCTTTATCTGCACGGAGAATTGTAAGGTCTGGGTTCTTGCGTAGGTTGTTGAGAGCAAGTAATTCGTCCATAGGAACATTCGGTTTAGGCGGACGGCTTTGACGTAAAACCGCAGAGACGTCTTGACGTATCGCTTCCAAATTTTCCTTTTTCATATTATTTTTCCACAGACAATACTCGACTTCGCAGATAATTTGCTCAAACGGTACTTTCCTAGGCGCGAGTGCGAAATTCAGACCTTTATCAAGTGCCTGAAGGGCCGCGGATTCTATCGTTTGTGTTGACAGGTTGACAACTGATGATGATGATGTTTGTGAGTTTGACGTTTCATTTTTAGCATTGGATTTGTCGCGTCTCGAGTTTACCATAGATAATTTATTAAACTTGTTTACTTGTCTATTTTTATACTCGCTGTATTTTGAAGCGGCCCGTTTGTTCATAATGACCATGCATTTTTGAAAGTCATCTTCTGATAATGTCACCTGTATTTCATTGGTCTGAATTTCGATGGTTTCGGTGATTTTATGTAAATCGACACGATGTATGCGGATGTTTCGACATAATAATTTTCTACTTGCTTGACGGAGAATGCCGGCGCTTCCAGGAATGTCCTTTTTCGGTGAAATTTTTACACAAACTGGAATGATGTTATTGTCACGACACCGTTTTAAGAAGTTTAACGATGTTATTAATCTTGCGCACTTGGTTTTGAGGCACTCTAATCGTCGTATTTTGTTTGCTATATCCGGCCCGTATACCGTTACATAGTATTGTCTTAGGTTTTCGCGATTGTTACACATTGAATTAAACAATTTTTAACGGAAGTATCGCGTATTTTATTTATTTTGTTGAACCTGACGTTTCGAACGCTTTGCAGCGTCCGTGGTCGCAGGAAGACTAAGGTGGTATTTGTCTTACATTAGTTATTCAATTATTACATCTACCGACATGGATGGATTAATTATATATGTTCCGATTCACACAAAAATCGCTCACAGTGTCCGAACATTTTTTAGATCTTTGGGTTTGGGATTTGATTATTTTTAGGACTGGATCCCAAGCAGGTGGTACTTGCCAACCATCTTCTCTATTGAAATTGGGGTGTTTTCTTATTTCAATAGCCTCGCGCAACATTCTCGGCATGTAGCGATTCTCCTTGGCGAGGATTTGTGGTTTATCAAACCGGATGTAATGGTTTGGCTGGTCCAGTGTATGTTCACAAACTGCAGAGTTTTTATCGCGCCTATTCTTCATGTCAGCAATGTGTTCTTTCACACGAGTACCTACGCTTCTCTTTGTTTGCCCTATGTATGATAAACCACATTCGCAGTCTAATTTGTATACTCCTGCATCTTGTAAGGGGATATTAGACTTGATAGGTCTTAGAAATTGACTGATCTTCTTATGGGGCTTGAAGTAAGTTTTAATTGAAGCTCGCCGTAAGATGTTGCCAATTTTGTCTGTGACTCCCTTTAAGTATGGTAGGATGGCAGGTTGACGTTCAACTGTAGGTGGCTTCGGGCGGCTTCTGTGACGCATACGAGGGAGTTTGTGACTGTTGCTCCGCAGTACTTGTTTGACATGTTGGAGTTCCTCCTCTAGATGCTCAGCGTCGCAGATGCCTTGTGCTCTCTGAAACAAAGATTTGCCTACGGTAGCTAACTGACATGGATGGTGGTGTGAGTTACCATTGAGATATTTGTCTGTATGGGTGGGTTTCCTATACACTGTGTGAGTAAGTGAGTTGTCAAGTTTCCTGGTAATTAATATATCAAGGAATGCTAGTGAATTATTTGCCTCTAATTCCATGGTGAATTTGATTTTGTTGTTGATGGAATTAAGGTGGTGTAGGAATATAGACACTTTATCTTTAGGTATGACAACAAAAGTATCATCTACGTACCGTTTGTATATCTTCGGCACAGCCGGTGCCATCGACAGCGCTCTCTCCTCAAGGTCTTCCATGAAAATGTCAGCGACGACAGGAGAAATGGGAGAGCCCATAGCTACGCCATCGATTTGGGTGTAAAATTCGTCATTCCAAAGAAAATAGCCAGATGTTAAGCAAAGTTCTAGAAGTTCTCCATATTCCTCAGGCATGTCATTTTCACAAAGCTTCCTTTTCACAATTTCTATGCAGTCTTGTACAGGTAGGCAGGTGAATAGTGACTGTATATCAAAACTGACCATAGTTTCATCACTAGTCAATTTTAGGTCTTTTATTTGGCTAATGAAATGGTAGGAATCCTTAACATATGCACTTGTATGTCCACGAAGTTGTGAGAATACCTTCGATAGATGTCGAGCCAGTTTGTAGGTTGGTGTGTCAATCTGGCTAACTATGGGTCGTAAAGGAATGCTGTTTTTATGTATTTTCGGTAATCCATACAGTTTTGGTGGTTTAACGCAAGAAGGTACAAGCATGTTTACGTCTAGATCCAGTTTTTCGGAGTGTTTCTTTATTAATTCTTTAGTTTTGGTGAGAATTTTTGCGGTGGGGTCTTTGTTTACCTTTTTATAAGTGGTATCATCCGACAAAAGTTGTTGAATTTTACTGATATATTCCGACGTGTCCATGATTACTGTTGCGTTTCCTTTATCTGCACGGAGAATTGTAAGGTCTGGGTTCTTGCGTAGGTTGTTGAGAGCAAGTAATTCGTCCATAGGAACATTCGGTTTAGGCGGACGGCTTTGACGTAAAACCGCAGAGACGTCTTGACGTATCGCTTCCAAATTTTCCTTTTTCATATTATTTTTCCACAGACAATACTCGACTTCGCAGATAATTTGCTCAAACGGTACTTTCCTAGGCGCGAGTGCGAAATTCAGACCTTTATCAAGTGCCTGAAGGGCCGCGGATTCTATCGTTTGTGTTGACAGGTTGACAACTGATGATGATGAAATACAGGTGACATTATCAGAAGATGACTTTCAAAAATGCATGGTCATTATGAACAAACGGGCCGCTTCAAAATACAGCGAGTATAAAAATAGACAAGTAAACAAGTTTAATAAATTATCTATGGTAAACTCGAGACGCGACAAATCCAATGCTAAAAATGAAACGTCAAACTCACAAACATCATCATCATCAGTTGTCAACCTGTCAACACAAACGATAGAATCCGCGGCCCTTCAGGCACTTGATAAAGGTCTGAATTTCGCACTCGCGCCTAGGAAAGTACCGTTTGAGCAAATTATCTGCGAAGTCGAGTATTGTCTGTGGAAAAATAATATGAAAAAGGAAAATTTGGAAGCGATACGTCAAGACGTCTCTGCGGTTTTACGTCAAAGCCGTCCGCCTAAACCGAATGTTCCTATGGACGAATTACTTGCTCTCAACAACCTACGCAAGAACCCAGACCTTACAATTCTCCGTGCAGATAAAGGAAACGCAACAGTAATCATGGACACGTCGGAATATATCAGTAAAATTCAACAACTTTTGTCGGATGATACCACTTATAAAAAGGTAAACAAAGACCCCACCGCAAAAATTCTCACCAAAACTAAAGAATTAATAAAGAAACACTCCGAAAAACTGGATCTAGACGTAAACATGCTTGTACCTTCTTGCGTTAAACCACCAAAACTGTATGGATTACCGAAAATACATAAAAACAGCATTCCTTTACGACCCATAGTTAGCCAGATTGACACACCAACCTACAAACTGGCTCGACATCTATCGAAGGTATTCTCACAACTTCGTGGACATACAAGTGCATATGTTAAGGATTCCTACCATTTCATTAGCCAAATAAAAGACCTAAAATTGACTAGTGATGAAACTATGGTCAGTTTTGATATACAGTCACTATTCACCTGCCTACCTGTACAAGACTGCATAGAAATTGTGAAAAGGAAGCTTTGTGAAAATGACATGCCTGAGGAATATGGAGAACTTCTAGAACTTTGCTTAACATCTGGCTATTTTCTTTGGAATGACGAATTTTACACCCAAATCGATGGCGTAGCTATGGGCTCTCCCATTTCTCCTGTCGTCGCTGACATTTTCATGGAAGACCTTGAGGAGAGAGCGCTGTCGATGGCACCGGCTGTGCCGAAGATATACAAACGGTACGTAGATGATACTTTTGTTGTCATACCTAAAGATAAAGTGTCTATATTCCTACACCACCTTAATTCCATCAACAACAAAATCAAATTCACCATGGAATTAGAGGCAAATAATTCACTAGCATTCCTTGATATATTAATTACCAGGAAACTTGACAACTCACTTACTCACACAGTGTATAGGAAACCCACCCATACAGACAAATATCTCAATGGTAACTCACACCACCATCCATGTCAGTTAGCTACCGTAGGCAAATCTTTGTTTCAGAGAGCACAAGGCATCTGCGACGCTGAGCATCTAGAGGAGGAACTCCAACATGTCAAACAAGTACTGCGGAGCAACAGTCACAAACTCCCTCGTATGCGTCACAGAAGCCGCCCGAAGCCACCTACAGTTGAACGTCAACCTGCCATCCTACCATACTTAAAGGGAGTCACAGACAAAATTGGCAACATCTTACGGCGAGCTTCAATTAAAACTTACTTCAAGCCCCATAAGAAGATCAGTCAATTTCTAAGACCTATCAAGTCTAATATCCCCTTACAAGATGCAGGAGTATACAAATTAGACTGCGAATGTGGTTTATCATACATAGGGCAAACAAAGAGAAGCGTAGGTACTCGTGTGAAAGAACACATTGCTGACATGAAGAATAGGCGCGATAAAAACTCTGCAGTTTGTGAACATACACTGGACCAGCCAAACCATTACATCCGGTTTGATAAACCACAAATCCTCGCCAAGGAGAATCGCTACATGCCGAGAATGTTGCGCGAGGCTATTGAAATAAGAAAACACCCCAATTTCAATAGAGAAGATGGTTGGCAAGTACCACCTGCTTGGGATCCAGTCCTAAAAATAATCAAATCCCAAACCCAAAGATCTAAAAAATGTTCGGACACTGTGAGCGATTTTTGTGTGAATCGGAACATATATAATTAATCCATCCATGTCGGTAGATGTAATAATTGAATAACTAATGTAAGACAAATACCACCTTAGTCTTCCTGCGACCACGGACGCTGCAAAGCGTTCGAAACGTCAGGTTCAACAAAATAAATAAAATACGCGATACTTCCGTTAAAAATTGTTTAATTCAATGTGTAACAATCGCGAAAACCTAAGACAATACTATGTAACGGTATACGGGCCGGATATAGCAAACAAAATACGACGATTAGAGTGCCTCAAAACCAAGTGCGCAAGATTAATAACATCGTTAAACTTCTTAAAACGGTGTCGTGACAATAACATCATTCCAGTTTGTGTAAAAATTTCACCGAAAAAGGACATTCCTGGAAGCGCCGGCATTCTCCGTCAAGCAAGTAGAAAATTATTATGTCGAAACATCCGCATACATCGTGTCGATTTACATAAAATCACCGAAACCATCGAAATTCAGACCAATGAAATACAGGTGACATTATCAGAAGATGACTTTCAAAAATGCATGGTCATTATGAACAAACGGGCCGCTTCAAAATACAGCGAGTATAAAAATAGACAAGTAAACAAGTTTAATAAATTATCTATGGTAAACTCGAGACGCGACAAATCCAATGCTAAAAATGAAACGTCAAACTCACAAACATCATCATCATCAGTTGTCAACCTGTCAACACAAACGATAGAATCCGCGGCCCTTCAGGCACTTGATAAAGGTCTGAATTTCGCACTCGCGCCTAGGAAAGTACCGTTTGAGCAAATTATCTGCGAAGTCGAGTATTGTCTGTGGAAAAATAATATGAAAAAGGAAAATTTGGAAGCGATACGTCAAGACGTCTCTGCGGTTTTACGTCAAAGCCGTCCGCCTAAACCGAATGTTCCTATGGACGAATTACTTGCTCTCAACAACCTACGCAAGAACCCAGACCTTACAATTCTCCGTGCAGATAAAGGAAACGCAACAGTAATCATGGACACGTCGGAATATATCAGTAAAATTCAACAACTTTTGTCGGATGATACCACTTATAAAAAGGTAAACAAAGACCCCACCGCAAAAATTCTCACCAAAACTAAAGAATTAATAAAGAAACACTCCGAAAAACTGGATCTAGACGTAAACATGCTTGTACCTTCTTGCGTTAAACCACCAAAACTGTATGGATTACCGAAAATACATAAAAACAGCATTCCTTTACGACCCATAGTTAGCCAGATTGACACACCAACCTACAAACTGGCTCGACATCTATCGAAGGTATTCTCACAACTTCGTGGACATACAAGTGCATATGTTAAGGATTCCTACCATTTCATTAGCCAAATAAAAGACCTAAAATTGACTAGTGATGAAACTATGGTCAGTTTTGATATACAGTCACTATTCACCTGCCTACCTGTACAAGACTGCATAGAAATTGTGAAAAGGAAGCTTTGTGAAAATGACATGCCTGAGGAATATGGAGAACTTCTAGAACTTTGCTTAACATCTGGCTATTTTCTTTGGAATGACGAATTTTACACCCAAATCGATGGCGTAGCTATGGGCTCTCCCATTTCTCCTGTCGTCGCTGACATTTTCATGGAAGACCTTGAGGAGAGAGCGCTGTCGATGGCACCGGCTGTGCCGAAGATATACAAACGGTACGTAGATGATACTTTTGTTGTCATACCTAAAGATAAAGTGTCTATATTCCTACACCACCTTAATTCCATCAACAACAAAATCAAATTCACCATGGAATTAGAGGCAAATAATTCACTAGCATTCCTTGATATATTAATTACCAGGAAACTTGACAACTCACTTACTCACACAGTGTATAGGAAACCCACCCATACAGACAAATATCTCAATGGTAACTCACACCACCATCCATGTCAGTTAGCTACCGTAGGCAAATCTTTGTTTCAGAGAGCACAAGGCATCTGCGACGCTGAGCATCTAGAGGAGGAACTCCAACATGTCAAACAAGTACTGCGGAGCAACAGTCACAAACTCCCTCGTATGCGTCACAGAAGCCGCCCGAAGCCACCTACAGTTGAACGTCAACCTGCCATCCTACCATACTTAAAGGGAGTCACAGACAAAATTGGCAACATCTTACGGCGAGCTTCAATTAAAACTTACTTCAAGCCCCATAAGAAGATCAGTCAATTTCTAAGACCTATCAAGTCTAATATCCCCTTACAAGATGCAGGAGTATACAAATTAGACTGCGAATGTGGTTTATCATACATAGGGCAAACAAAGAGAAGCGTAGGTACTCGTGTGAAAGAACACATTGCTGACATGAAGAATAGGCGCGATAAAAACTCTGCAGTTTGTGAACATACACTGGACCAGCCAAACCATTACATCCGGTTTGATAAACCACAAATCCTCGCCAAGGAGAATCGCTACATGCCGAGAATGTTGCGCGAGGCTATTGAAATAAGAAAACACCCCAATTTCAATAGAGAAGATGGTTGGCAAGTACCACCTGCTTGGGATCCAGTCCTAAAAATAATCAAATCCCAAACCCAAAGATCTAAAAAATGTTCGGACACTGTGAGCGATTTTTGTGTGAATCGGAACATATATAATTAATCCATCCATGTCGGTAGATGTAATAATTGAATAACTAATGTAAGACAAATACCACCTTAGTCTTCCTGCGACCACGGACGCTGCAAAGCGTTCGAAACGTCAGGTTCAACAAAATAAATAAAATACGCGATACTTCCGTTAAAAATTGTTTAATTCAATATTTTCCTTGATTGTTGAGTAAGTGCTATTTACAAATATGCACACAAATCCACAAATTTAGTGGTACATGTCAGGATTCGAACTAGAGACTTGTTGGTCAATAGGTCAGCTCCTTATCCACTGGGGTATCTACTACAGCAGACATTCAAAATTGGATTTTTATTGATATGTGAAACCTGTTACATTATTAAAATTCTTTAAATTTTTACAGACACTATTAGAGATAAGATCCTAAAGGGTAGCTGTTTTAACAGCAGAGGTGGCTGTGAGTGATAAGATACTTAATGCGTTGCAATAGTTCATGTGATATCATAACTGCTTTAATTTAGGTGGGCTGGTTGTATGCCTCCAGACATTCTATAAAAGAAAAAAGGGACTAACTTCATTATTAGACTTTATACCTGTTTGACTTAGCTTAGTTAACAATTTGAATGTCTCATATTAGCACTACAGTCCTGATATTGTGGTCGATTTGAGGTTTATTTATTTGTTTAACTTTAAGGTGTAGTGGGGAAATAATGATAATATATTTTGAAAAACGAACTTCAGAATGATGGTAGTAATTAGGAGTTTGAAAATATCCAATGTAACAGACCTGGTGTGTTGCTCTTGTATAAAATCAACATACATCATTTAATTAACACTTTCTGCACTTAAATTTGTAGCATTTGATACAACTGGCTTGTTATTGTTAGAAAATTAACTGTCACATAGTGAAATTTTCACCACAACATTTTTGTACCTTTGGGGGAACGTAACTTGTGTACACTTAATAAACAACTAGGCATACTCACATATTCAAAATCCTTAAGTGCTAATTTGTACTTCCCTAGCGACATATGAGCAGCAGCTCGCCTGTAGTACGCTTTAGTATAACCCTTATCCAATTCAATAGCTTTGGAGGCGTCTGTCAACGCATATCCAAAGTTCTCGAGCCGGAGATTAGCTATACTCCTATTAGCGAAGAACACTGCATTATTTGGGTTCTTTTCTATCGCCTTTGTGTACAATTCAATAGCATTGTTGTAATTTTGGTCTGAAATTTGAGGTTATGTCACAATTATAATTCGTAATTCACAATCGATATCACACGTTGCAAACTCATGTGATCTCTAATAAAATGTAATATATGCTATTCCGTATAGATTTATCTGACAAATACTTACTTTTAAAATACTCATTTGCTTCATTTTTTAACTTTTCCGCAGCTTCCTTATCTTCTTGAGTCAGAGGCCCCGCAATTTCCGCGTTACTAGCCATTGTTTTGAGTTATATTATAAATTAAACAGCTAAATTAAAGATTTACGAATTATAACAAGGGACTAATCACAAAATATTAGTTTTCATATCCTTTAACTTACATGCTAATAGAAATTCAAGAATGAAAAATGAATTTTGATTGACGGATGAAATTGAGTGGCGCTGTATGTATATATATGTAGGGGATCTGAGTCAGGGTTGCCATTACAAATTGCAAGTTGGTGATCATCGAGAGTATGTAATTGCCGTATTTCGAAATAATATATCTACAAATATGACGTGTAAGTTATTTTAATCTACTAGCTGACCCGGCAAACGTGGTTCTGCCATATAAATTATTTCTTATTTATTTTTTTCTACGTAACAAACACATTTTATTATATATTTTTAAATAGACAATGTATTAAAATTTGTTTATTTTATAATTCAATATATATTTTGCCGTGTGACGTCTTGAGTATTTACCCAAAAAAGAGGCAGCTGCGTCCCTTGAGTACATGGGCACTACTTACATACTGCGGTGTCTAATACGCCTGCCAAGCGTGGCAAAAGCCAACTCAATGAGTAGGTACAAGAACGAGACGCCCCCTAGTCGCCGGTAGTCTATAACGGACTGGTTCTGGCGACATACAGCACGCGAACAATGAGGACCGTCGGGAAGATCGTAGAGTTCAAAGAGGAAGGTAATATGATTGAGTTATACTTACTTAAAGCCTGCAACTTACTTTAGTACCGGTAGCGCGACTTTTTGTTGCAAAGTGGTGACGGGTTTATCGTCTGTAGGTAAGCCAATAAGGTCAGCAATGTAAAGATCGAGGCTGTGAAGATGAGTGTTGCTTATCTAATTCTCAGAATTACCAAACTGTATTCGCTGAAAGTAAAAAAGGTATACCAACTTCGGTAGACGCTATGTATGAGGGCATTTCCAAAGCTATACGTGCATCTAAAACTCACTATACAAATCTGATGGGGACCTCCATGCAAAGCTGGTCACGAAACAGAACGATAAGTTATGAGTGAGGCGATTTGGAATCGAACTTCGAATTAAAAGGGGTAACTGTTGATCGATTTCATGGAGATGACAGACTGTTCATAATGAACTCCTTTTTCAAGAAGTAGCCACAGCGCAAGACGACCCGAAGTAGCCCGTATCATTCGATGAAAAACAAGATAGGCTTAAGCTTGACGATCAGTCGCCAATTGTTCCCATTTTTCACTTTGTTTTCACGATGTCTCAACCGTGAAAACAAAGTGAAAAATGGAAAAGTACAAGGTAACGATCTCGGCAAGAGTTTTGACGAGCTCAGTGGCGCAGTGGTAAAACGCGCTGTTACGCTACTTTGGCACCAACGTTAATGGTTTCGATTCCCAAACAAGACAAACATTTGTGTACATGAACACATCTGTTTGTCTTGGTCAGGGTGATTTTAAGAGAGGTAGGGTGCATCAATGAAAACCCAGCGGCCCGCCTGGGAAAGTACCTCCACCTCACAGACAAACCGCAGCGAAATAACAATTCCCTAGACGGTTACTGTTTCGTGTGAGCGTGGTCTCCAGTACCTAAGCTCCGAAGTAGTTGCAGCATCAAAGGTGTCATTGCGCGAGTAATACTTAACGTATTGCAAGCGTTTATAGAACAACGGTAACCACTTTACATCAAGTGGGCTTGTATGCTATGACGTAGTATAAAAAAAGGTGAGCACGGAATTACGACGAAGCTTTTGAAAGTGAAAGCAGGCGAATTTGCAAGTACTTGTAGCCCTTCAGAAGCTATTTATTCCGTCATACACTCTGGTGAGTCCGGTGAAATGTGGAGCATAAGTCAGGTCATGCTGATATTCTTCAAAAAAGGTGATAAGAACCCCTATTGAAGAACTCTAGGCCGATATCGCTTATGAGCCGCGTTTATGTAGGTACTGTTTTCAATAGTCATCACAAACCCTCTCGCACGCAGACTTAATGCATTCCAGCCTCCCGAACAAGACGGATTCCGAACAAGAGGGATTTAGCACCTATTTGAATCGATCGTGATCGAATCAGAAATGAGGATATCCGCAGTAGAACTGAAGTAAACCACATAGCCCAAAGGATAAGCAAGCTGTAGTGGCAGTAGGTCAGCCACGTTAGTCGTGGAACCGACAACCTCTGTGCGCTCTAGAGGGGATGCCTATGTCCAGTAGTAGACTAATGCGGACTGAAATTATGGTGATGAATATATATATGTGTGTTTTTCGATATTAACTTTGATATTAAATAAATAATAAATCCAAATAATAAAGCTGTTATGTTTATTGTAATAACCAGACAGAGACGTGTGACCAGCCAGCCAGTTGAAAATAAAAACATGTAAAATATTTTGTAAATAAGGATTTATTTATTAAAAGTAAGGTACATATATCAGGTTGATTTTTTCTAATTAGGAAGGCACAAGTTGTGTTAACACTTTAACTACAGTTTTCTTGTCGAGTTTGCACTTCGGAAATAGTGCTTGGCAGTCTGCGTCGAGAGATCTGCCAGCGGTAACAGCCTCGAAAATTGTTGTCCCATCAAGCATGCGCCGAATCAAGGAGTTGCTGGAAAGAAAGGTAATTATGAGTGAAGAGACATAGACAATTTCGTTCTACTCTATATGTCTGTTACACGGTTACAGTAGTGATAAATATAAACAGTAGAATAGACTAATATTATTATTAATAGGGTAATTAATGTCAGATACAGAGTGTTGGATGCTTTTATAGTTTTTCATTTTGTCTGACACGGTTCAGTACCTTATTCCGCTTTGTTTGTCAAGCGATTTTCATTTTTATGTTATGTATTGTTAGTTGCTGTTGACGAGGTCCAGTGTTACCAATAAAAAAATTAAGAAACAACAGAAACAAAATATGAAAAATGAACATGGTGGAATTTCTACCATTGATGGGGGCGAACACTCGTTACATTATTTTTTATGCGTGACAAAAGTAGTGTGTCGTAAATTAAATAGTAATCAATAAAGTAAGAAAGGTAGGGTGCATCGAAGCAGCGCGACTGGCGAAGTACCTCCATCTCACTGAAAAAAAGCAGCCAAATAACAATTCCCTGAAGGGCCGTTGTGTCCTGCGAGTGAGTGAGGTAACTAGTAAGCCTTGCTGTATTAGTAGTAGAGGTGGCATCACGCGATACTTAACGTATTGTAAGCATTCATATGCTATGGTAACCGCTTCACATCAGGTAGGCCGTATGCTTGTACGCCCTCGGACGTTGTATATAAAAAGATGCTTTTGGTGTCGTACATGTGATTAGCATAAGTCAGCTGCGTGTAGTCACTTTTAAGCAGGCCTGTTTGCCGTGCTACCTACTACTAAAAGTACTAAAAAAAAGATCAAACATACCTAGATAACGAGGATAGCATAGCGTCGAAGTCAGTGGCATTTCCAGTGACCATGTTCTCGTTCGCCAACTGGACATAAGAGCACGCCAAACGCTGCATGCAAGCTGAGGAGTCAATGTTGTACCTATTCAGCGTGTCATCCAACTTGTTCAGCATGTCTGATATTTGATTCACATCTGTTTCTAGACCTGAAAGGAATATAGGAATGTTAAATACATCCCTACACAATGTGGAAGGATGAATTTAAAAAGTAATTTAAAAAAAAAACGGGTTGCACTCCGGGAGAAGTGAAAACTTGAACATAACGTTGTGCATTTTTGAATATTTTGGAATGGTTCGGGAATAATTTCGCACGAATTGCTTTATTTATTAGTATAAAAGTACTATCATGTATGTGATAAAATACAATATTCATTTATTGCGCTATCGTACACAAACATGACAATTTATATTACATTTAACACTTCAGAACTATTACAATTATTTTACATTAAAAAGTTTATCTCTCAGAAAAATCAACTTTCATCCATAATTTCAACGACTTTCACTATCATCATTACCAGCATCATCATCACCAATCTCTAAAACTCAAATACACACGCACACACGCGCGAGCGCCCTGCGCCGCTTAAACCAAACAGCAATGTTGATAAACTACGTTGAACGAAACGCGTAAGCGCCAAGAATTTCATGGCGCTTACAACGTTTTGCTCGCGAGAAAATAATGCCCTATGAACGATCTAGCGCTTCATGTTTTAATTGTTTAATTACAGAGACGAAATTAAGTTCTAATTCTCACCAAATCTTACGAATTTTCGACCAGGGTCACGTGTCCTGACGCGAATTTAACATTTTTTACTCATCCCAAAAAGTGCACAACGCCACTAAAAAAGTTTTCGCTTCAAAAACTTCGTGACATGAAGTTTATCAAATGACTTTTTATATGTAGGTATATATAAAATTGTCATATCTTCCCTCTTGAACTATTCATAATCAAATGATTTAATTTAAATTACTCTTTCAGTAGTATTTTCCTGTAATAGTTTCTTTAATGTAGGTACGGATTCCGTGATGCTTTTGAAGTAAATTTTTTTACGCACGCTTGACTTGGAGAGTAAGCTGGTGAATGCATGATGAGAGCGTTACGAAAAGTGTGATCGGGCGAGGCGAACGGAAGTTGAGAGGGAAATATAAGTTAGTGAAGATAGAAAGATAGAGAGTTACGTTTCGTATATTACTGTAGGGGCAAGAGAGAGGTGCGAGCACACATTTTCTTTCTCTCTTTCTCTCATAGCGAGTTAAGTTTCGTATATCTAAGACACAGTGCAGGCCTATTGTCTGTATCACACTATGGAGCTAAAGAAGTTTTACTTCAGTCGTGTAGTCTAAAGCACACTCGTTCTTTTTTTTTTCTTAGTCCTTTTTTAATCGTGAATGAGAAAATGAGAGCTCGTTAGCCGACAGATTATCAATGGCTACTTTAACGCAAGGCTCGTGGGTTCGATTCCTACATAGGACAAATATATGTGTGCATGAATATGTTTATTTCCCTATGAAACATCCCGACTGGGGAAATAGTTTCACCTCACAGAAAATCGCAGCCAAATTACAGCTACCTTGAGGGTCGTTGTATACCTGAGAACGAATGGGGTTACCAGTAAGTTCCTAAGGAGTTGCTGTGTTAACAACGGGGGTGGCAACGCGTTCATAAGTAAACGCTTTACATCAAATGGGCCGAGCGTAGGTATATGCCTCCCAATATTGTATATAAAAATAAGATTCGTTTGTTGAAAGTGCAAACAACTTTCTGAAACGTCATTTTTAGTAGATAATTCAAAATTACTAATTAGTTTACTTTGCGTTACCGTATAATAAAAACAAATACTTTAGACAGCCTCCATGCGGAGTGGTAATCGCTTTACATGTGGCTGTTCATATCCGAGTTTGTCGTTCGGCGTAGTACACAAAAAACACATGAGTTACTTACTTCTCCCATAGCCACCGCCATACCCGTAGGACAAGGCATTAATAATTTTAGGAAGGACGATGACAGCTCCAAAACCTAATATGGTTCCAATGAGCACGCCTCCTAAATCAATCTTCACTGGTCCATACAGCCCTGGTGCTGTTGAGCCATAACCGCCCTGGAAATAATAATATTTTTTACACTACATCGGTGACAATGAAATCTACAGCCGCCTGCTTAAAAGCGGTTATACAAACACAGCAAGTTGATGCTTGCCTAGACTATGACAACTTTTTCTTAATAAACTTAAAAGCGGACAAGATCCGGGACGATGCGATTAAGGCGTTTGTACACTACACAGAATTTAACTGTCCGAAATTAGATGTGAATTCTCCATGCACCGGTAAAAAACAAATGATTCACTTGTGTACTTGTCCGTCAAAACCGACGTAAATACAGGTTGGTCTCTTTGAAACTTACACGTGCGTTTATATTGCTTATGAAACCCGCCTTTTCTACGTTTCCAAAATACGCTAGACACTAAATATTTTCTTTTATACAACTAGATTGGCAAATAAGCGTGCAGCCCGCATTAGATGGTAAGCGGTCACCGCTGCCTATTGACGCTCGCAATACCACGCGGATGTTACTCGCGCGCTGCCAATCTTGTGAGCTAAGGGTTTTTCGTCACAGTGCCCAGTAATTTATCTGCCATATCTTACCCTTCAAACCGGAACACAGCTATATAGGATAGGCGGTAGAAATAAGTGAGACAGAGGTACCCACGCAGACGACTTTTGTACAAAGTCTCCGTCTGGTAATTAAGTAGGTTATTACTCGCTAAATCGATAATTTTACCTAAACATCCAATAATCTCTTCTTACTTCTTCATGAATACGTACTACGTTTCACGGGTGGACGCAGGACATACTCGTACACAAGCATAAACTCGTTTTGCACGGGACCGTAGAAAACAATGTGGAAAAGGGAAATGTCGGACGGTAAAATTCAGTATGGTGCACAAGAGAAGTACCTTTGTAAATATATGACATGCGACATGCCACATCGGACCGTAAAAAATCGGAAAGCCAGATAATAAAATCCCGTGTTGTGCAGAAACACCCTTATTGTGTGAGAGGTTGTACGAGTATATAGACACGAATGAAACAAAGAATCCCGTCTCGTATCGCTGATGCTTTTCTCATACCTGTGGCCTTTTAATACTACCACTTGACATCATTATTATTGTACCGATATGCTGACATGAATTTATTGTAATATCTAATTAACAATGTGAAAATAGACCTATAAGGGCCTGGCAAGATTCTTTCGGCATTTATTCGTCGCCAATGGTCATTTCCGAAATACTAGTAGATGAAAAAAGAAAAAATAATAACGTGAAATGAGAATCGACTAAGATACAATAAGATTATATTTAAAAAATGTAAGGCGTGTCTAAGTGTCCGCGGCGGCCGTGACTGTTTACCATCAGGCAGGCCATATGCTTATTTGTCACCCAACGTAGAATAAATAAATATCATGTTTTTTTCGAACCTGTGCGCCAGTGCTCCCGTATGCCGATATCCCGAACCTCTGCGTCCTGTCCGCCTGGCTCTCTCTATCCTCCCGGCTCTTATCCACCCTAGCCGAAGGTTCTGCCAGTTGGTCTTCGGTGCGGTATGAACTTGGCATGAATCCTCTGAAATTGAATCTATGGTAATTATTAATTTATCCTTTAACCATTTATTGTCTTTGCATGGAATATATTCTATTTCAGGGTTTCTCAAAGTGGGACCATTCGACGGTACGGGGTTCGTAACAAGATTTACATAATGGTGGCTGGATGACTGGAAGACACGCGAGGAACGTATATTGGGGCGCACGACTGAACTCGCTCGCCCCTAAAATTGTACAACAATTTATTCAATTTGCGAGAAAAACAAGCTCACCCATCACATTAATATTGTTGTTGTTGTTGTAATATCTTTATTGTACGTTACATTCAAAATAAATTACAATAAAGTTAGTGTTACAAAGGCGGACTTATCCCTAAAAGAGATCTCTTCCAGCCAACTTAGAGTCTTTGATAGAACAATTTACATGGGCGAAAGAACACACGTACACCCACTCACTACAACAATACTATACATTTCTTAAAAGTAAAGTACGAGGTAATCTAATACGTATACCGAATTTACTAATAAACAAAACAATACATATAAATAGAAAAGAACAAAAATATGAACATACATTAAATACATAAACTAAAAGCGAACAAACATGAGATACATTTTTAGGTATATATTGATACGCGATTTCTTCTTGCCACTGTGTTTGTTACATATTATATTGAAACAAAAAAAAACTTATTTTCTTCAACAGCCAATTTTATTATTTCTTGTGTCGTGTTAGAGGTTCGCTGTCATCTGAAAACTTTAACAGGGTTACGTGTAGCCGTAAGTTTGAGAAGCCCTGTTCTATTTCTTTAAACGTGCAATTCTTGTATGTTGAGTTCGGTGGCGCAGTGTTAGTAACATAAATATAAAAATAAAAATCGACCAAGTGCGAGTCGGACTCGCGCAGGAAGGGTTCCGTACCACTATCTATAAAATCGGCAAAAAAAATCACGTTTGTCGTATTGGAGCCCCCTTAAATATTTATTTTATTCTATATTTTAGTATTTGTTGTTATAGCGGCAACAGAAATACTTCAACTGTCTAACTATCACGGTTCATGAGATACAGCCTGGTGACAGACGGACGGACGGACGGACGGACGGACAGACAGCGGAGCCTCAGTAATAGGGTTCCGTTTTCCCTTTGGGTACGGAACCCTAAAAAGTGTGTGTGTGTACTTATGTACGAACGTAAGAAGTGATAAGAGCATCAAAGCAGCCCGTCGTCTGGGGAAGTACCTCCACCTCACAGAAAACCGCCGCCGATTTCAACTCCCTGGAGTGTTGCTGTGTTCTTCCATGTGAGTGAGGTCAACAATAAGACTCCTAAGGAGTTGAGGTGCTACCGCTTTCCATCAGGTAGACCGTATGCTTGATGGCTCCCGTCGTTTTATAAAAAAAAAAGTTATACTTCATTCGCGTTACAAAACAACTCAAAAATATTATTCCACGTGCCAGTACTCTTACGTTTGTAAAACAAAACCATATTATAGTAAATTATCAACAAAAATCGTGCACCACCGTAATATAATGTAAACCAACACACACAAATATATATATATATATATATATATATATATATATATATATATATATATATATATATATATGTGTGTGTGTGTGTGTGTGTGTGTTGTATATAGGTTATAATTCTTTTGGTATGTTAGAGAAAAACGATGAGAGTGAATTTTTACGACACCGATATCTAAAATCGACATCACGAATTTGTGAATAATAAAAGTAATATGAAAAGGCATGCTCCGGTAGTTCGGATATGTAGAAAGAATGCAGGATGAAATAATGACGAAACAGATATACCTACAATGCGAAAGTGGAAGGATGTAGGAGCTGAGGAAGACCAAGACTAATCTACTATGACCGAATTGGTCGTGTTTTATCAGAAGGTGATATCAGGAGCCTTAGGAACCGGCGAGCGTGCATGAAAAGAGCTGTGAATGTTAAAGAAGCGAGTGAAGTGTGTAAGGAGTCAAGGACCGCGTCTTATGGCGCTCGGTTCTCTCTGCCTACCCCGCAAGGGACCTGGAGTGAAGTTATAGATAGATCCCTACATCTTGACAAACTTTAACGAGTATAATATTAGTAGGAATATATATTTTTATATACGATATTTTTATGCTATCATTTTATACAATGTCAAAAGACAAACAAGGACACAGTCCTTCTTAATTCAGCGATGTAATTTTATGTTTTTATGAGGTAAAATTGCATTTTTTTTTCAGGTAATATATAATTTAACATATAAAGCAAAACATTATCTAATATAAAGTGTGATCAAAATCGTTAGAGCCGTTTTAGGGACAAGTACACGAAATATCTTCTATCTAGCGCTATCCTGTTTCTTAATCCATTAGGATTGGCGGGGTCCGCTACTTAAGCCTAAGGGTTTGGCAAAGAGGATGATGATTTTAAAATGGAGGGACTGTCATTAGACCTCCACAACCCAGAGGGTAAATCAGACCTTTCTTAGGTTAGGTCACACGTATTTTGAAATATAATATCTTAGACGTGTGGGTTTTGTTTTCCTTCACTGCTGAGCAAGTGATAATTGGCAGAGCTGCGATAGCCAGCGGAGCCACATTACCCTCAAAATTGTCGTTTGGGGTAGACTGATGTCATCCAGCTAGCGTTTAGACGGTAATAGTGAGAAACTCCAAAATCGACACACTAATAGCTAACATATTGTAGTTTTGTATCCTTTAATTTGAAATTTAAATGTTCGTTGGTGAGGAAGAACGGTCCAAAATCGTTCCAATTAGAAAAAAAAACATATGGGGAAACGTATGGCCAGCCACTCTGCAGTGCAGAGTCTGCACTGCACTCCCATCAACAGAAAAAGTAACAGCACTCGTCGCTAGATGTCGTACAGGGTTCCATATATTTTAAAAAAATTAAAATATTAAAAATAAAATATTTAGATATTTTTTAAATTTAAAAAATATCAGCTCTGCCTACACAGCTTGTTACAAATATGTATATAAAACTGAAGACACGAATTTGCAACATGCCCACGCCAGATTTCAAACCAGGAACTGTTAGTTATTAGGTGGACTCTTTATCCATTGGGCGATCACTAATCTCAAACAAGGAAAAATCCCACCTGATGTAAATTACTTACTGTAATCTCTTCCAATATAAGGAGTATCACTTGCGCGTTGCCACCCTTGCTGCTAACACAGCAACACTCCAAGGAGTTGTTTTGTGATCTTTTTTAAGGTGAAGGTTCTTCCTTAGTCGTGCTGCTTTGCACCCTACTTCTCTTCCGCCAGAGGCTCATTTGTTTATTGGCAGGATGCACCACGACTAAGTTAAATCGGTTTTTTTAATACAACGGTGGGAGGCATGCATACGGCTCACGTAATGTAAAATGGTTACCATAGCCTATGAACTCTTGCATGACAGGCAGTATCGCTCGCGCATTTCCACTCCCGCTGCTAACACAGCGATTTGACTGGAACTTCATTTCACATAACTTTTTTATACCATCAAGATGGCAAACAAGTATACGGCCTGCCTAATGGTAAACAGTCGCCGTAGCCTGTGGACATTTGCAACACCAGGGGTGTCACTCACCCTAAAATATATATATATATATATATATATATATATATATATATACTCCTATAACTCAACAGATATCTTACAGACTAACATTAAGGGGTGTTAGTCAAAGGATTCTTGTATTCCTACGCTGCTGAGAAATTGCAATAATTACTGTATGACCTAAACAGCAATGTCGAAATTTTAATATCCTAATAGATGAACAATCGGTACCGCTCGCCGTCGGCGGCGAGTTCATCCTCCCACACTCGAACCTCAATGGTCTTGTACTGTGCGGTTCCAGAGAAGTTTACTACCGAGAACTCATAAGTTGTGGAATGAACTCCTTACCGCTGCTTGCTGGGTTTACCGAGGCACTACAGCATGAGTTTCTTAAAAAAAAGGCGTAAAAAGGCGAGGTAAGAAAAGAAAGAGAATATACCTACCAACATACGCTAAGATAAGTTAAGTAGCCGGACCCGTCTGTTGTCGTTAAGTCAGTGGCCTTACCTCGCAAGAAAAGAAAGAGAATTTACCTACCAACATACGCTAAGATAAGTTAAGCAGCCGGACCCGGCTGTTGATGACAGTCGTTAAGTTAGTGGCCTTACCTCGCAAGAAAAGATAGAGAATATACCTACCAACATACGCTTAGATAAGTTAAGCAGCCGGCTCCGTCTGTTGTCGTTAAGTCAGTGGCCTTACCTCGCAAGAAAAGAAAGATAATTTACCTACCAACATACGCTAAGATAAGTTAAGCAGCCGGACCCGGCTGTTGATGACAGTCGTTAAGTCAGTGGCCTTACCTCGCAAGAAAAGAAAGAGAATATACCTACCAACGTACGCTAAGATAAGTTAAGCAGCCGGACCCGGCTGTTGTCGATAGATGACAGTCGTTAAGTCAGTGGCCTTAACTCGCAAGAAAAGAAAGAGAATATACCTACCAACATACGCTAAGATAAGTTAAGCAGCCGGACCCGGCTGTTGTCGATAGATGACAGTCGTTAAGTCAGTGGCCTTACCTCGCAAGAAAAGAAAGAGAATATACCTACCAACATACGCTAAGATAAGTTAAGCAGCCGGACCCGGCTGTTGTCGATAGACAAGAGTCGTTAAGTCAGTGGCCTTCAGGCGACTTGCAACACTGACGTCTGCTAATCTACAGTTGAGCAGCGTGGTGGAGTATGCTCTAAACCGCTTCGGTTGAAGGGAGATCCGTATCCCTGCAGTGGAATGAGTTAGGGTTGATGACTAGTAATAATGGGTCGGGTATGGGTAGAAGCAGCCCAACTGGAGAAGGACTCTAAGCTCGCAGAGTCTAATAACAACTCCTGTGGCCAAGTGAGATCACCAGTAAACTCCTGAAAAGTTAATGTGTTTAGCAGCACGGTTGCCTGCCTGATTGTAAGCAGTCATGGTAGCCTAAGGACATTTGAAAACACCAACACTCTTCACGCCTTTCTTTAAGAACCCCATGATGTATTCTCTTGAGAAAACCTCGGCTCCATAAAAAAACATTATTCCACAACTAAATATTTTACCTCCCCGCCTAAGTGGGCTAAACTCACGATCTTTACCACCTGATATAAAGTGGTTACCGTAGCCTAGAAACGCTTGCCATACTTGGAGGGGGTTGTCATTTTGGCTACGGTTTTCCGTAAGGTAGGTTACTTCGTCAGATGGGCTGCATTAATGCGCTCTACCTCTCTTAAAAACACCCAGATCAAACAAACGGACATGTTTGCACACGCAAAATGTTTGTCATGTGTGGGAATCGAACCCACGAGCATTGGTTAGTGACGCTACTTTGAAAGTAGCGTCACTAACCAATGCGCCACCGAGATTGAGATAAATCTCGCATGAATTACCTTCCAGCTGAATTAGCAGGAAGATTTATAATGGCAGCTATTTTTACTATTTCCATTGTTGTAGAGCCACGCTAATGCCGTCGACCTACCAAGATCTGTACAACTTTAGTAGTCATAGTAGCCCATCAGATCAGATTCAGCTACTTTTAATGACAATTTAAACATAATTCATCATATATTCATTAAATACCTAATCGCCACAATTCGAATTTGACATATGTTACAGGGCGTGCCAAACCAAATTTAAAAGATGTATTCTTGAAGATTTTTACTATTTTTATTTGTTATAATATATTTACAATAATATTATTTGAGTAAAGAATGTTTTTATTTGACTAAAAATATCACCAATTTGACGACCTGGGCACAATGGTGAAACGCGCTGTTACGTTACTTTGACACCAACGCTCCTGGGCTCAATTCCCACACAAGACAAACATTTGTGTGCATGAACATGCCTGTTCGTCTTGGTTTGGGCGTTTTAAGTGAGGTAGGGAGCATCAAATCACTGTCTGGGGAACCTCCACCTCACAAAGAAAAACCTGCAGTCAAATAACAACTCCCTAGAGGGTTGTTGTGTTCATGCGTGTGAGTGCGGTCACCAGTAAGCTCCTAAGGAGTTGATGTGTTATCGCGTAAAATGTGTGGTGGGCCGTATGCTTGTATGACCCCAGACGTCGTATAAGAAAAAGATTAGATCACATTTTCGCAATGACACTATTGCGAGGTTTCGAAATTGGACCTCTTTGCATTTAATGACTGAATTATATGTATACGTATATTTCAGATATCTTACCCGTCGTTCGCATAATCAGCTTCGCTCCAGCCCAAACACGATATAAACAAAAACAAAACACACGCAGCGAGGTTGGCAGTCATCTTGAGAAACTCTAGGAGTCAACTGATGTATTTTAATTCCGTATTTATGATACATATATACGGGGCGTTCCAAACTCTGCTCCAAGACAATCGTATGGGGAAACACTATTGTCAACCCAGGCAGAATTTTATTACGCAATACACTTTTACTGAATTACGCTCGTCACGCCCTGAGGACGAGATGACATCGAATGAGGAAGCTCTGACTGGTCACGATGATTGTATTCTTGTACTACTGACTTACATTCCTATTAACCAGTGGTTTAAATGGTCACGTAACCCTCGGTGCGTGAGTTCGATCAGTACTTATTCTTTGGTGTCTTCTTATTTTGCACCTTATTACTTTGTTGTATGAATACGTGGGGAGGCATTCAAGTATACGCTCCACCTGATGTAAAACGTTAAATTACGTAACCAACGTTGGTGATACATTAAGTATCACTCGTGCGACGCCTGCTCTGAACACAGTAACTTCTTAGGAGCTTACTGCTGACCTCACTCACATGCAGGATCACAACTCCAGGACATTGATATTTCGCCGCGGTTTTCTGTGAGGTGGAGGCACTTTCCTAGAGGGCTGCTTAGATGCGCCCTACCTCTCAAAAGTACTTAAAACTACTAAAGTAGTTTAAACGAGCAAATCTTCTCTAACCTAATAATAGGGGTTAATGTACGAAATTGCCGTATTATAGTAATAGATATTTTGAATTGACATCAAACCTTCGTGTTGTGAGTTTTAGAGTGAAACTTTGTTCACACGAAAAACTAAGAACGAAAAAGAAAAACCTCATAGGTTAGATTTTCTTTTACAAAATGTGCAATATTCGATTTTTTATTCAGCTTAGACGTGAAAGATGGGTAGGTACTTCGAAAATCCGAGTAATTTTTTAATACGAGTTCCGACGCGGAACTAACGCGGCAGAAACGGCTCTCAATATCAATGCTGCGTTTGGAGAGGAGACTTCCAATGGACGCACCGTGCGATTTTGGTTTAAACGCTTTAGTAATGGAAAGTCCGACTCACAGAACGAACCACGTGGAAGACCGCGCACACAGGTGAATAACACTGAATTGAAGGAAATGATGGAAGCCGATTAGAGTCAAACTACCCAGGAACTAATGGCATGGTTTAATGTTACCTGTTACAATATTTACTCATTTGCATCAAATCAATAATATAAAAAAATATGAAAATTGGGTGCCTTGGGATTTGACTAATCTGCAGAAAGAAACGCATGTTGAAACTTGTGTTGTCTTGTTGAATCGGTACAGTAATGAAGGAATATTGGATCTAATTTTGACATGTGACGAAAAGTGGATTCTTTACCATAACCGTAAGCGAAAAATGCAATGGCGCCAGGTCAAACGCCGCAACTGTGACCTAAAGCAAAGCTTACCAATAAAAAGGTAATGGTAACGGTTTGGTGGTCTCTTCGTGGGCGGTGAAACAGCCATGGCTCGTGAATCGATCTTCACCATTACTGCTCCATCGTAACGCCTCGTAATACCTCACACTGCATGAAACACTGTTGTCACTCTACAGGAGCTGCAGTTAGAACCACGTCATCCTCCGTACTCGCCAGAACTTGCTCCACTGACCACCATTTTTTCCCCTGATTTGGACAATTTTCTACGTGTAAACAAATTTCTTCCCAGGAGGCAGTAGAAAATGCTTTCACACAGTTTGCCGAATCTAGATCCCTAAAGTTCTATCGCAAAGGTATAAACTTCCGATTAGATGGCAGCAATGTATAGATAATCAGGGTAAATATTTTCTATCTATGTATATCTTCACGCCAAGTCCCTTGCGGGGTAGGCAGAGAGAAATTAAATAAATAAAATAAAAATAATTTTATTAAATAAATATGTTACATGTTAATTACACTTGTGTTTTTTTATTTAAATTACCAGTTCATATTATTATGTCGCTATAATATCGATTTAAATATATTTTCAAAAATAATACGATTTGCCAAAAAACTCGGGCGAAGCTAGGTGATCCAGGTACTTAAACTAAAGCGTTATGTTAAGCCTGAATAGCTTCGTTTAGTACTACAGCAACAAATGAGTAACAACAGGAGTAATAATCTATTCAGTGCCAGATTAAGTTATAGGTGCTGTAAGTCAAGTTTCAATGCCAGACTTATCTAAATAGTGTCAAATCTGGTACCCACAGTGCTAAGTTGGCAACACTGGTTACTGTTAGTATTTATATATACATACTAGCGAGCCCACCCTGCCTTCGCACGGGTAGATAGACAGATAATTTAGTATTTTATTTGAACAATTTTTAAAGTTTTAATTAATATAATATATAATGAATATTACAAACAAATGTGCGGGTAAGTAATAAATAAACTAAGCGTAGGGCTGCTTGCTCACACTGCGGCATTTTTCTTACTGTTTTAGCATTTTTATACACGTCGTAACTTCTAAAACAAAGGTTCGATTCTAATAATTTAAAGAGAAATTTACATGCACATTTAATATGGACCTTTTTAGTTGAATAAGGAGTAATATCATAATATAAATGTTCTTCTTTCGATTGTTCCCGTCTTCTGATTACCTAATTTGAACAAAAACAGTATTTGCCACTTAACTATAATAGTTAGACATATAGTCTCGAATACATATTATAGGGCTATAAACATATAGCATATTGTTTTATGTACCATCAAAGTTTTCGTAGCGTGCGCCAAATAATAATGTTCGCGGCCAAATTTTTGACACCTTGGGTTACTTTATTGCAATTTTCGTAGGGCTCTCTTTAATTTTTGATTTTGCCTAGTTACTCACTGATAACGTAGCTTTCTTCATGTAAAATATTTTTTAATCGATTAAAAATTCTTTGAATTTATTCATTACAAACAAACGAACAAAAAATCAAATCTTTTCTCCTTATAATATTAGGGTTAAAGTATGAAATTGCCGATTTGTACTGTTGTTTTAAAAAAAAAATCTTTATTCATATCATATTTTTCCTTAAACATATACTTAGACACTAATCTAGGTACTGTACAAAAGTTATTACACGTTACTTAGGTTCATTACACCTTTCTAAACACATAATCGCTATTAATTCAAAAATACTTACACGTCTTAGATATATTAATACAAACACCAGATTATAAATGTATGGGAGGTTTGGATTTACCTACATAATATAACACTGTGAAAATAATAAACATTGCTATTTTATGAGCACTCAATCGACAATTTTAACTCTTTAATTAGGTATATTAATATTTTAAAATTTATTACAATTACGCGGAACGAAGATAATTTCGAAACAAAATAATGTATCGGATTTGTAGGCAGTTGTGAGTCAACCGGTCAGCAGGTAATGGTATTATTGTTATTCGCCAAGGAAATAGTGATGCGGCAGTCGGTATCGATTGTAGGTACCAGAATAAGGTAAGTTTGTAAATCTACTTTTGCCAATAGATGATATTAACACATTAAAGTGTTGTGGATTTTTATACAAATAAAATTTACGGGATAATTTAAGAACATATTTTTTAAGAGAAGGGAATTTTATTCTTATGTGTAATTTCTTTAGGTTTGTATAATATGGGGTATTATATGCAATTTTGATTGCCTTGTTTTGTACAGTTTGTAATTTATTGTAGCCAGTCTCGGTAATACTACACCAGACTGGTGCTGCATAAGTCATACATGGCCGGACTAGCGCTGTATATATCAAAAGTTTTATTTTAGGACTGAGGTTCGACCTACGATTAAATATCGGACTTAGTGCGTTCATTGCTTTAATGCCTCTTGTACAGAGGGCCTCAGTATTTTTGATCCAGTTTATTTTGCTATCGAGAATGGTACCTAGATACTTTACAGACTTACTCCAGGGAATCTGATAATTGTCAATTTCAATTAGTTTTTTAGGTAGTGACCGTTTTCTGGTGAACATTATAGCTTCCGTTTTGGATGAATTTAGTTTCAGCTTCCATTTGTGCAAATAAGTATACAAAAGTTCCAATGAGAGTTGAAGTCGGCTTATGATAAGATCTGTATCAGGAGATGACGTGAAAGTGGCAGTGTCATCAGCATAGATAGCAAGATGGGTGTGTGGTTGCTTTGGCATATCATTGATGAATAAAACAAAGAGGTATGGACCTAAATGAGATCCCTGTGGCACGCCAGATGTTACTATCCTGGGTTTAGATAGTGATTCGCCTACACTAACACAGAAAGAGCGATCGCGAAGATATGACTGAATAATTTTTATAAGACTTAGTGGGACTCTATTGGTGGTAAGTTTGTGGAGTAGTCCTTCGTGCCAAACTGTGTCAAAAGCTTTCTCCATATCTAATAAAATCATACCTGTCGATTCCCCTAAATTAAGGGAATGTGTGACATGTTCAGCAACTCTGGCCAATTGCTGGGTTGTTGAATGCATTTTGCGAAAGCCAAACTGCTCCGGTATTATTAGGTCTTGAGTAACTTTGAGTAAACGTGATAAAATAATTCGCTCGAAAAGTTTTCCCATTGATGGTAAAAGACTAATAGGTCGATAATTAGTGGGTATGCTACCATCTTTCCCCGGCTTTCTGATGGCAATTACTTTGGCAGCCTTCCATGTCGAGGGAAAGTAGCCAATCTTAAGGCAACCATTAAAAATTTTTGTGAGTAGCACTACTGCTTTTTGGGGAAGATTTTTTATCAAACAGTTTTGGACACCATCTACACCAGGTGCTTTCCGAGTTTTAAGTTGTTGAAGTAGCTTTCGAACCTCCTTGGGTCTAACGGAATACCTAATCTCATAGCATTTATACCTGTTGAGTATTCTGTTAGATTCTTTGACGGCCATTTCAGTGTCATTATCGCTGACAGATTGACCGGTTAGATTCATATTGCAAAGAAATGCCTCGCCGAGAGCTTCGCACTGTTCATCCACAGACTTGGTCGTATCACCTTTACTATTTTTAAGTGGAGGTATGCTGCAGGGCTTGTCATTAAGAGACTTAACAGTTCTCCATAAATCTGATGAGGGGTTGTTTATGTTGGATAATTTGTTTTTCCATAGTATATCGTTATGTCTCTGTATGTCAATTTTGATTTTACTTTGCAAATGATTAACTTTGTTAAAAAGATTTTTTCTTATGGATATGTTTGTTTCTTTTAATGCCCGCCTACGTAAACGATTTTTAACTTTGATTTCCCGTTTCACACGTTTTGGGAGATTAGTTTTGGCAGTGCTACAAGTGGTTGGTATGTATTTGTTACGCGCAACAATAATGCTCTCAGTTAATTGCACTATGACTTCATCTATATCCGTGCAAGATTCAAATGAAGCTTTACTCAAGACAATTTTATCGTTTAAATATTTTTTATATCCTGTCCAGTCAGCTCTAGCAAAGTTGAATTGAGTGTACTTTTTCCGTGGGTACTTACCGGCAATGTTAAATTGAACTGGAAGATGGTTGGAAGAAAGGCGAGTCAGAGTTTGTGGTTCCGAACAAGTTTGTATATTTTTGGCTAAGATTATGACAGGGTTTGAGGGAGAATGAGATCCATGATAATGAACTAAAGTAGGAGAAAGTGGAGCTAAAATTTCGTAATTATTGTTGATCATGTGGTCAAATAAGATGTTACCATGGACATTGGCAATGGGACAATTCCAGTACGGGTGTTTTGAATTTAGGTCTCCCATAATTAAAAGTCTAGGGTATGTACTAAATAATAAGTCAAGATCACTGGAAAGAAGAGGAAGATTAAGAGATTGATAAGCGGAGATAATAACAATATCTTTACCTGAGATTATTAATTGAAGTCCTATACATTCGATGAGTCGTGTTTCAGGGATTGTAATAGTGACATGAGTTATATCCGATCGTATCAGCAAGGCCACACCCTGTCCCTTACCATCGTTTCTGCTATCCTTCCTATAACACTTATAACCGGGGGTTTCAAGGTGACAATTAGGAGAGATTTTAGTTTCGCAAACACCAATAATATCGATTGAACGCTCACTTACAAGTTGCAATAATTCACAAATTTTTGTACGAACACCATCTGCATTCCAGTATAAAACTTTAAGGTTATACATATTGCCGATTTGTACTGAAAAATTAAAACTCGTTTTTTTCTAAGATGTAACATATTTATTTAAATAAATTTCACTGGCGGTGAAGAATTCTCCTTCACACGCTGTAACCACAATGGCTGCCTGGGTACTGTGCGGTTCCAGAGAAGTTTTCTGTGAAGAACTCTCAAGTTGTGGCATAAACTTCCCGCCGAAGGTTTCCCAAGGTACTACAGCATGGTACTCTTCAAGAAGTGATTAGTAGGCATGAAGTAGGTACATACATAGTGGGCTTAAAGATATTTTTACAGGGTCGGCAAGGGGGATTTTAGTCATGCGTTGCCGACCCTGTTGCAAATATCCATAGGCTACGGTAACTGCTTACTATCAGGTAGGCGGTGAGCTTGTTTTCCACCTTAGTGGTATAAAAAATAGTAACCGTAAATACCACGGGATAACACACTTTTCCTATCATTTTTAATTTAAAAAACAAGGTGCTGAACCGATTTTGATAAAATTTATATGGGACTAAACTTAAGTTAGTTAAGTAAGTGAAGTTATAAAAATACATTTTTTCAAATCGGTTTATGATTGACAGGGATCTCAGGTAACAAATACAAAATAAAAAAAAATACAACCGAATTGAGAACTTCATCCTTTTTTTGAAGTCTATCGAAAATATATACCTTAATTATCGTTTTGAAGAAGACAATCGGCAATCACAGAAATTGATTATTTCTTAGTATAAATCAAATCGAATTAAACTCTTAATTTGCTAGAATTCAATTTTATAAAGTTCTTAAAATATACATACACACATATCTTCCCGCCAAGTCTCTTGCGGGGTAGGCAGAGAGATCCGAGCGCCATAAAACGCAGTCCTTACATACTTCACTCACTTCTTTCACATTCATAGCTCTTTTCATGCTCGCCAGTTCCTAAGGCTCCTGACATCACCTTCTGATAAAACACGACCAATTTGGTCATGGTAGGTTAGTATTGGTCTTCCTCGGCTCCTACATCCTTCCACTTTTGCATTGTATATCTGTTTCGTCATTCTTTCATCTTGCATTCTTTCTACATGTCCTAACCAACGGAGCATGCCCTTTCTTATCTTAACACCAACACTCTCTTTCAGTCCAACTCTCTTTCGTACGTCATCATTTCGAACGCGGTCAGCAAGCGTTATGCCACAAATTTTGCGCAATGCTCTCATCTCGACCGCATTTATTCTACTTTCATGCTCTCTCTGCCATACCCAGCTCTCACTTTCATAAGTTTGCGTTGGGATTAACACCGCGTTGTGTACAGCTTAAAATATGTGGATAAATAAACAGGAATTCAATTTTTTTTTTTATTTCTAATTCTAATTTTTCGTTTAATATTTTTAAAATTTTAGAGATAGGGCGTATCAAAGCAGCCCGTCTGGGGAAGTACCTCCACCTCTCAGAAAACCGCAGCCAAATAACAACTCCCTTGAGGATTGTTGTGTTCCTGCGAGTGAGTGATGTCACCAGTAAGCTCCCAAGGAGTTGCTGTGTAAGCAGCAGAGGAGGCATCACTCGAATGATACTTAATATATCGGAAGCGTTAATAGGCTACGGTACCCGCTTTACATCAGGTGGGCCGTATGCTTGTATGCCTCCCGACGTAGTATAAAAAAAAGACGCAAATATTTTTTCCCTCGATAGTTTTCTTTAAAACTTGACTAATTTTCCCTTTATCGTCATTAATAAAATTGATTTTTCGCTTTACAAACATTCGAGATAAGGGGACTGAGATTTAATATGGTCACATTTCCGGTAGACGGACGGACAGATCGGCACCATAAGAATTCGTTTTTACTTACCTTTTAGGAACGAAATCCTAAAAATTGTATATTAACTAAATACGATTATTTAACCGTCAACAAACTAGTAGTGTAGTTCTATCTGATCATTGCTTTGCTGATTGGGAAGCTGGGTGGTTTGTTCTGTGTGTGGTACACTTCCCCAATCTGGACTTATTATTATTGTGCCTCTTCTTGTCACTGTCTGATAAAACACAACCAATTTAGTCGAGAAATAATCTTCCTCGGAGTCTGCTTCTTTCCACTATCGCGTTGTATATGTTTTGTCATTTTATCTTCTCGCATTTTATCTACATGTCCGAACCTACGGAACATGCCTCTATACGATCTATCGATACTCTCTATTAGGCCAACTCTCTTTATCATTATCTATTCTTATATTACTTCAACATTATCATTACGTACAGATATGTATAGAACTTATTACGAGACCTATGTTCATCAAGAAAAACAAAGCTACTGACACAATGAGAGTAAAGTTTAGTAGTTATATTCTCTTTGGGTTTCGAAATCTCAGCATTAGAATGCTCAAAGACAAATCTTTCTTTCTGCTAAATGCCGCTTTTACTCTCATAATTAAATGGGTTTACATAAGAAAACAATGAATTTCAATGTACAAATTGTTTCTTTTTTAATTCATTAAAAACTAAAAATGGTGTGACGTGTTATATTGAGTAACAAGTGTGAATGTTACAGTTATATTGTAGAGTTCGTCATAATAAACAATGGCTAGTCATTTGAGAAACTACGCAATAATACAAATAGCGGTTAACTTGAATTTCATACTCATGAGTGTTTAAGATGCCAGAGAGTGCAATGAAACATATTGCCTACTGGCTATACAGAAATCTCTCCACCAGGACAGACTACATATCTTTTCATAAAACTACAGGGACTGCCCTTCGCTTCGCCTTGAAATTCACTCAACTGCCTGAGATTCTTCAAATTGCTCCTGCCACACAATTCGGAAAGTGAATGCTGTCAAATATAAAAGTGGACGACAGATTCCTTTAAATTCCACAGATCACATCTTGCGAATAGAGTTATATCACCATGTACTTAATGCGCCAAAATTCTCAATACCGTGTATGTGACACTATGCGAGTCTGTGCTTACCTGCCGCATATCTGTCTGGAGCAGGGTCAGAATCTCAAGCTTGGCCACAGCAAAAAAAGCGCAGCGTATTGTTTTAAGTCGTAGTAAGGTCATGTTCATAAAACCTTTTCGATATCTTACAGGTCCGCTTTATGCTGAGGCAGCAATTTTGAGCATCAATTGTATCTATTAAAAATTGCGCTTAAACAACACGCATGGACTCCAGCTAAATGATTACTCCCTATTACTTAAACGCCGTATTTGTAAACTAAGTTCCGTTCGCGTGAATACGTGATTTGCTCAATGAATGAAGAATTCATATCACCAACAATACAAGAAAGTTAGTTAACATTTGCAACATAAAAACTCTAATGACAATGAAAGAAAAAGTGGAATTAAAAATTACTTACTAACATTATCCTACGCTACCACGAAAAAACTCATCAAGATTGTCACAAATGTCATGATTCTGACTCTAAATCTTACCAAAGGTTATTTTAGACATTTTTGTCTTTTAACATCCATGCAGTTCTTGAAGCTACTTATGCTTCAGTTATACAACCAAATAATTTCTGTTTAAAAAACTATTATACGTAAGACATACATAATTAATTATGAAATTAAATAATTATTTGAAATGCGAGCGTTGCGCAAAATCTGTGGTGTAACGCTTGCAGACCGTATCCGCAATGATGAGGTTAGAAACAGAGTTGGTCTGAAAGAGAGCGTCGGTGTTAAAATAAGAAGAGGCATGCTCCGTTGGTTCGGACATGTAGAAAGAATGCAGGATGAAAAAATGACGAAGCAGATATACAATGCAAAAGTGGAAGCATGTAGGAGCCGAGGAAGGCCAAGACTTACCTATCATGATCAAATTGGTTCTATCAGAAGGTGATGTCAGGAGCCCTAGAAACCGGCGAGCGTGCATGAAAAGAGCAATGAATGTTAAAGAAGCGAGTGAGGTATGTAAGGATCGAGTCGCGTGGCGCTCGGTTCTCTCTGCCTACCCGTAAGGGATTTGGCGTGAAGTTATAGATAGAAATAATTATTAAAATTTTGTTATGAAATAAAATCTATAAGTCGAAAATGGCTGGACTAGTTTTGATGAAATTTTCAAGTATAAGGCCGGCAACGCATGAGTGACACCCCTGGACTGTTTACCATCAGTCACGCCGTATGCTTGTTTGCCACGTAGGTCGTATAAAAAAAGGTAATCTTCAGATTAGGCCATGGGGAGATCCTGTGAAGTTTGTGTACTGTAGCGATCGAATCGCCCCTCGGCGGCTCTCTAGTTATTTATGTAACTCGGATTTACAAAATTAATTTTCTTTGCACATGTTTATAAAAAAGCAATAGGAAAATCATAATATACAAAAATAACACATTATGATTATACGAGTATAATTATTTAATAAAACATCGAAATCTACTACGTTAACAATTCCTTTTACAAAATGAACCTTAATTGCTAAATTATTGACAAACTGAAATCGAATTACATATTACGAAATAAAAAGTACTCAACATGCACCTTCCATGTCATGCGTACGCTGTTTCCCTCTGCCTAAGGGGAATTGCCACGCAAGGGACTTGGCGTAAGGATGTACTAGTGGCAGTAGTATACGCAAACAAGTTACAGTACTTGTCGTGCTTGGCAAATATATTTTTTATGATGTATGATTACCATGCGACTTTGTGTCCCGATGTAAGAACGGATCACGCTTTAACACTCAAGTTCGAAGAATTGTAGCTCTTAAAACATATAACATAAGAACGGTACAAAGGTGTAAAGCTTATTGACGTGCACTTAGCTGTAAAAGCGATCGGCCCGTGGAACTCGGCAGTACCTTTCTAATTTTTAGGACTGAACGATATAGTTAATTAGAAATATATAATGCGTACTCGTAAATACAACTTTCTACACTCCTCCGTATGAACTTTGCCAAATGTCACTCTCCTCCAGGTGGGAAATGTGACCAACAAGAGGTGCAAAATTATTATAATTTTAAGTTTCATATTGTATCATCTCAGTATTTGAGTATGACGTGAAATAACACGTAAGTGGATAGTAAATGAATTTCGAATTCTTATGCCTTGTTATATTGTAGAAAATTTACTAATATTTAAAAAAAACTGCACCTAACATAAGGCTTCCGTGATACAGACTTGACTTAGTTTCAAGATGAAAAAACAATATGGCAATAAAAAAAGAAAATGCATTACCTATGACCACTAATACCTAAAGACGAAAATCTTCAACCAGCGTGCGTTGCCAGTGATGACTTACAACACAGAAACGTAGTCCCTTACCTGGGTCTCATACAGAACCTCTAGGTAGCACAGCTTGCAATGGAGAGAGCTTAGATCCAACTATCTCTGCGAAATAGATTTAGGAACGAGCACATCTGTAATAAAAGTACCGACGTGACTCTAAGAATCACTATGAACTATAGTGATGTTGCAATGGGCGGCTGCAACTTCAACATTGAATGGCGACCACGAACTGGAAGACGCAGGGTAGGAAGGCCCCCACACACGACAGATCGATGATATGGTGAAAATTCCAGAGAGCTGACACAGGGCCAACTGCTGTTGAAAAAGGGGCAAGCCAATGTTGACCAGTGGACGTTCTTTGACTGAAATGATGATGATAATGAACAAATATATGTAATTTACAAAATGAATGAGCTTATTTTTTACATAAGATAAGGCTACTGTCAAAGTTAAACCCAATGAGAGACTAATTCCAAAATAAAAGTATTAAATTTTTTTATACCACTAAGGTGGCAAACAAGCCTACGGCCTGCCTGATGGTAAGCAGTTACCATAGCCTATGGACATTTGCACCACCAGGGGGTGTCACTCTTGCGTTGCCGATCCTAAACGTCTCATAAAATTTTGGGTCGTACGTAGCTCTTTGTTATCTTTAGTCAAAGCTAACATAAGAAAGAGAATTTTACGACAAATATTAAAATTATTATTTCAATTTTACGCCTGGCTGTGTCAATCAGTACTAACTGATTAGCACAGCCAGATTGGACTATCATTGGGAAAAGATGAATTCAGAATATTGTAAATTAAAAATTAACTTTTTGCGAATTCCCCATTTTATAAATTCAACTTTGTGGTCTGGATGGAAAATAACCTATTAGTAAGCAGTTTTGTACTGCAGCTAGGCGTTTGATGTTGCGGTGAATTCGACAATAGCACTGCGACATAATCTCATAATTCATAAAGCATAGTCATCATGTTGATCATGTACCGTGTAACTAAAGCAAATTATTCGTTTGGCGTAGTAGTAGGCTTTTAAAACTTTTTGCTGTAGAGTTAGTTATGTTTTAGACATGTGTGAAAAATATTTTTTATATATTTATTAATTCTATTTTGTTATACAACTTCGGGATGTAAACAAGCATACTGCTCAACTGATATAAAGTGGTTACCATACCCTATGAACGCTTGCATATTAGGACGTATCATTCGTTACTGACGCAGCAACTCCTTAGAACCTTACTGGTAACCTCACAAAATCGCAGAACTCAACAACACTCCAGGGAGTTATTTGGCTGTGGATTTCTGTAAGGCGGAGGAACTTCCACAGTCAGACAAATGATTGTCTTGTGTGGGAATCGATGAATTGTGTGGAAATGAACTTTTACCTATTCCGTGAAATGAACGAGCGTTGGTATCAAATTAGAGTTACTAACCACGGCGCCACCAAGTTCATCAAAAAAAGGCTTAGATGTATCCTACCTTTCTTAAAAAACTGATCCATTTATCGCGATCAAGTATTTTTTACAGTACTAAAGTGGGAATGTCGCAGGGGTTAGAGCCCCTGAAGCAAGGAGGATCGGTATTTACTTAAGAAGAAAAAGACGATGGAAATACCGTTTAGAGTTTAATGAAGAAGAAGAATTAGAGACGTCAGAGGTCGTAGGTAAGGTTGTGGTTTCCGCTACGTTTGCTCTCGAGAACTTATCTTCTCTCAGAGGCTGCTCGGGCATGCCGTTGTTCGGGGTTGGCGTGGTGCGGTGTGGCGGAGTCGCAGTTGCCACTCGACTGTTGAGCGCGGGATTGACATCTCAGCAGCGTCTTCCACCCGTACGGAGGAACACTGCAACGCACACGTCCAGAGGGTCAATAGCTGGCCCCGCCTTGCCGACTTTAGTGGTATATATATTCACATTAGGATTCGAAACAAGACCTGTCGGCTAAAAAAATAAGATTATGATTTTATTGCCGAACTATGACTGCTTTGTTGCGCCCTACGTCTCTTATAAAACATTCAGACAAGACAAAGAGACATGTTTATGGTTTATGCACTCAAATGTTTGTCGTATCTGAGAATGGAACTTACGAGCCTTGATGTTAAAGTAGCAGGACCACTCCAGGCTCATCAAAAGTAAGTAAGTAGAAACGAACGAGAACATATTAACGCCATGAAACCCATTACCTCTTTTACACTCGTAAATATCTATCAATTACATTTCATTCAAAAGTCGAAATTACATCGTAAAGTCGAAATTACATCGTAATTTCGACTATTACGACGGATATTACGGTAAATGTACAAGTTCTGATAAAAAAAATCATGTACGAGTATTACATGAAACGGGTAGTCGTCATTTTATTTGGCATGTCTATAAATAATTATGTCTATAATTTGAAACTCCAATCTTCGAACGCTAGAATCAGTCACACCTTGTGCATTCCTGCACATTGTTCACAACAATCTGCGGAAAACTTGTGACAATTTCCTACACTATTTTAGCAAATACAGCATAAAAATGCTGCCAAATGGAGATTCGTTTCGCCACGAGAGTGACTCATTATTGGCTTAAATTATAAACCAAGTTTACGTACGTTATAGTGAAGTCCAATAGTGATATGGAAATTGTTGAAAATCTCTTAAAAATGTACATAAAAATTTTGTTTATTTACTATGTGTGTGTTTTGGTTGACGGCAATGAAGTTAAAAAAGGCGATCGGAGAAAAGGGAGACTGTTTTCCTTTGATGCTGTAAACGATGATGTATCAGTAAGTATTGAATGATAAAATTGATGGATTTTTTATTATGGTCCTTTCAGTAATTAAGATCTAGATATAATTTAATATGGGCTATCATTATAATGAGCACTAATAGCCCAATCGATAAGTAACCGGCTTATTGACCAACAGATGCCCGGTTCGAATCCAAGCATTTACCACTAAATTCGTGTTTTGCGGATTTATGTACATATTTGTTACTATCACTTACACGGCGGTTAAATACATCTTGAGGAAACCAGCAAGGGGTTATTACGAAACCTTTCTTACGTAAAGTCCCACTTCTTTTGAAATATAATTTCTTGTACGTGCGGGTTTTCTTACGATGTTTTCAAATGTCATGTACCTGCCATTTCATCGAAATAATATATTTTGCTGTATATCGTTCTAGGCCTTTCGGTTTATAAAGACTAAAATATTAAAATGTACTTTTATATCAATTTGTCTCTTCATTGAACATTACCAGTTTAAAACATAATATATAAATACATAATAAGTTAAACATAATAATTTTAAAACATTCATAGCTCTTTTCATGCACGCTTGCCGGTTTCTAAGGCTCCTGACATCACCTTCTGATAAAACAGAACCAATTTAGTCATAGTAGGTTAATCTTGGTCTTCCTCGGCTCCTACATCCTTCCACATTCGCATTGCATATTGTAGTAATAATATCTAATCCATTTAGATCTAATTACAATAGCCCAATAATTTCCCACATATTTGCTATAGTCCGAATTCCTGCTGTAGATATATTCCATCGATATTCCCATGAGCAGGTCAAGGCAATGTAATGGAAATAAATAATAAAATAAATGTCAATTACTATGGTATTAAGTTAATACTTTAGATCTAACGATTAAATATACATTTTGAGAATATGGACATTTTAACATTTTAGACCGAACCGAAAGTTTCAGGTCTAATTCGTTGTCTGACCTATACTTTTTTGAAAATTTATTGGCAATATATAAACTTAATTCGTAATGAAATCATATAAGTTTACATTTATAGTAACTGTTTCTACAGTGTTATTATAACGAGTATCTGAATTTTTTTAGGTATCAATAGATTTTAGCGTACCAGTTCTCAAAATACCCGGCAAGAAAGGTTTCTACGACGCATTTGGACAATCACCTCTGGTAAGACCCCCTTTACAAATACTCTGAAAAAATCTAGTTTAGTATCAGAATCAATATTGTAATTTAGCACAATTCATATTTTTTTTATGAAAAATTACACAACGGCATCTAGTCCCAAACTAATGCTAGCAATAAAAGCAATGCAAACTAATAAAAGCAATGCTTGTGCTACGGCAACTAGATATTCTCTTTTTTTGTAAATACATACTTGTAATACACATCAAACAACCAGACCATAACAGATACGGACATATTCATGCACACAAATGTTTGCCTTGTGTGGGAATCGAACCCTTGCTTGATGTTAAAGTACCAACGGGCTCGTCAATTGATGTGCAATTATATTGCTAAATTGCAATATTAACAATTCATACTTGCAGGCTCCTTAACATTAATTTTGATAATGATAGTAAGTACCTGGGCAACTTGCGTTTTTTATTTCTTTTTTGTATAAAATCGCATACCTATATACATTTAGAAAAGACACCTACATGATAACACTTAAAAAGCAAAACCTTATATAAATGAAAAATTTGATTCAAATCGTTAGAGCCGTTTCCGAGATTCACGAAATACATTAACAGTTGTAATGTGTTTCGTGAATCTCGGAAACAACACAAACGAGAACTGTTAGTTTGTAGTAATATAAGATAATACGTAATAGCCCAGTACAAATAATCCCTCCGAATCACACGTCTTTTGTTTTTATAAAGGCTAGGCTAAAGTATCTGACTGGAGGCGGCTTAACTTGGTCGAATTCAACCCCAAGAAGACAAGTTTGCGCGTTCACCGCTAAGAAAACTCAATTTGCTGTGGTTCCTAAATTCCAGAACACACCTCTTACCGTCACCAAAAGTATTACGATGCTTGGCGTCGAGATCTCCAGTGAAGTGCAATATCGAAATCCCCTAGAGAAGGTCAAGCTAGCGTCCAAAAAAACTTGGTGTGCTCAACAGAGCAAAGCAGTACTACAGTGCGGGGCAATGACTTATGTTATACTCGTATAAGTCTCAAGTCAGACCACACTTGGAGTACTGCAGTCACCTTTGGGCGGGAGCACCTGGATACCAGCTTAGACCATGTGATTCGATTCAGAGACGAGCTGTGAGAATTGTCGACAATCCTAAGCTTACACAGGGTATTGAACCTTTAAGTTTGAGGAGAGATTTTGCCTCCCTTTGTGTGTTCTACCGATTGTACAACGGGTTGTGTTCTGAAGAATTGTTCGAAATGATGCCGACAGCTACTTTTTATAACCGCACCGCTCGCCGACGGCGGGGAGTTCACCCTCACACGCTGGAACCCCAATGGTCGCGTACTGTGCGGTTCCAGAGAAGTTTTCTTCCGAGAACTCTCAAACTGTGGAATGAGCTCCCAGCCGAGGTTTTTCCAAGGGACTACAGCATGAAATTCTTCAAGAAATGCGTGAAGAGGTTTTAGAGGGTCGGCAACGCATGAGTGACACCACTATCAGTGTTCCATAGATTTTTCTTTACCGTGACTACCGGTAGTGTCATGAGTGGTTGCATGTTTCTAATTTTTTTATGCTAAAGTAGCAACTGTATAACAAAAAAAATCTGTTGATGAAAAGAGGAGAAATTTTTGTCTTTGCCTGTTATACCTAGTCTTGCCATAAATACTGAAACAAAGAAAAAAAAAATTTTCTATTGCAAATAACATTTATTACTTTTACAATGTGTTAGTTTAATAGATAAATATAAAACAATTTAAAATATAAAAAGCTTATTCGAAGTGGTCTCTATTGGCTGCCATACAGTCCTTTAAACGTTGAGGCCAGTTATCAATAGAAGCACGCACTCTTTCCATGGGAAAATTCTTCACTGCCAATCGTACGGATTGTTTTAGGGACTCCAAATTATCATGGCGTTTAGAGCAAGCCCTACTCTCTAAAACTGACCATAAATCATAATCCAACGGATTAAGATTGGGACTAGACGACGGCCAGCCTTCAGCTTTGATGAAGTCCGAAACGTTCGTTTCCAACCAAGACTGCGTAGACCGAGCTTTATGACCCGGCGCCGAGTCTTGCTGGAAGGACCATCACTACCTTCTCAAGAATGGTATCTTGATACACTTGTGCCGATGTTTTGATACCTTTTTCACAAAAGTATGGCTCAGTCACTCCTTGATAGCTAATACCCCACCAAACCATCACTGAAGTCGGATAGTGCCCACGTTGCACTCTGTCGACTAATTGGGAAGCTTCCTTAGAGCTTTGAGCATAAATACGGTCATTTTGTTTGTTAAAATGTTGCTCAATTGTAAAAATTATCTCATCCGTAAACAAAATTTTTCTGTGACCTCCCTTTGCGTACCGCTTCAGTAGTTGTTTCGATTTTACCACCCTATTCTTTTTTAAATTATCAGTTAAGAAATGACCAGTACATCTCTTATAGGCTGCAAGTCCTAAGTCATCTTTTAAAATACGCGACATGGTTCTAGGTGCTATCTTCATCTCCCGAGATAAAATCTTTTGCTTTCGGACAGGATTTCTTCGAATTCTTTCCCTTGCTGCTTTGATCACCTTTTTCGTACGAACACTACGTGGACGGATAGATCTTTTTTTGTCACAAACAAAGGAGGTCTCATTGTACCTATTAATAGCCCGGCACACAAACATTTTACTAATACCAAGCGTATGGAGAGTTTTAAAAATTGCATTTGGCTTCATACATACTTTGTGTAATGCAATCACAGCGACTCGATTCTCTTTATCACCCCACTCAATTTTAATATCGTAAAATATTGAACAATGTATTGGCGCCAAAATGAGAAGATTCAATGAACAATTATATAAAAATGACAGATTCCAAATTCAAATGTAATATTTTGTTTATTTTTAATTGTAACAGTATTTATGGCCAGACTAAGTATATACGAAAGTTAGTTATAGTTACGAGTCATGAAGCCTTGACAATTTACTATAAAATATACTGTAACAACGTATTCGTATTTGACTCTCGCTGAACACTGAACTATCGACAATATTGCAAAAAACCGAGAGATCGATCGTGATCCCGCTGTAATTCGTTCCTTGGGGCGAAAATTCCTTGTTCCACCCTGTTCCACTAGTTGTTCGATGATTTATTGCATCAAAAGTGTTTCAATTTGTTCCACTTGCCTGTACATTACGCTTGTACGCTACAATTTCACCAGTCGCGTGGACTACTGGTCTGTTCTCCTCTACTTCAGTAACGTCTCAAGTAGAGGAGAACAGACTAGTCGTAGAACACATCTTGGAGAAATATTGCAAGAGCTATTTCCCCCAGTCGATGATGTTCTCAAAGTTTCCCGCCCGTGAAATTTGCGGCTTACCAATTATTTATAATATGCTAGAAAGCCATTACTACTTATTTCTAGGAACTGCCTACAATAAATGTGAATCCAGCTTCCTTGGCGTTAGGCGGTGCACTGATTCTAGGGAGTATGATCCTGATGCCGCTTCTGTTAAAGAGCTATGCCAGCGAGTACCCGCAGCACCGGTTTGCAAAACGTAAGTTCAATGTAAAAGCAATTTGCATGTTGGAGAACTCCGCTTAGTAAAAACTTAAAGACTGCTTTCTTTAATATGAGTAAGAAACAATAACACAAAAGTGAAATTTAAAAATATTTATTTGGTATTTTACAACTGTATCAAAAACTTAAATGGGCTGGGTACAGAGTGAAACAATTTTCCATATTTCAACACGACGACTAAATTTGCATTACTACCTGTCTGATTTTTGTTCAGGATAAAATTATGGCTCCTAAATACATATACGACATACATTCCTTCAAATTAATACATTTTTATCACATACAAGGACCACAACAGCGCTTTTTAGAGTAAAGTTTCTTAGGTTTTAAAGAGGCACAGGACCGCTGGCACTTTAATTTAGGAGTCTCTACTATACCCGCATCGGCTGGTATGTACTGGGTTTCAACATGAATAAAGTTCTGCCTTTTCCTAGGAGCCAAGTCAAAGCATCCAAAGGGCGGAGTATATTCTATATCCCATGTAGCATTACTGGACAGAGAACTCAAAGATTCTTCTTGGCAGATGCAATCCGGTTCTTTGAATGCTGGACAACTGTCAATCACTTTATCGATCGCTGTTAGATCATTGCAATACACATCCATATAGGCACATTTACATATATCCTCTACAGCTTCAGCTAAAGCTTTCCTGATTTCAGCATCTCGTTGTTTCTTTAGTTTCACCATTTTGCGGGCTTCCACTTTTGCTTGCTCTTCAGGGCTCCGTTTCTTGATGATTTTAAATACCATTGGATCACAATCTACATAAGGATCTTCATTTGGTGCTATTTCTGTCAAATCTTTTAAAGGATTAACCTGCAAATTAATAAAAGAAAAATATAGTAATAGAGGGAGACTTTGTACAAAAGTCGTCTGCATGGGTACCTCCATCTCACCTATTTCTATCCCCAAGCAGTTATATTTATATAGCTGTGTTCCGGTTTGAAGGGTGAGATATGGCAGAGAAATTATTGGGTACTGTGACGAAACAGCCTTAGGTCACAAGATTGACAACGCGCGAGTAACATACCCATGGTGTTGCGAGCGTCAATAGGCTGCGGTGACCGCTTGCCATCTGATGCAAACCGCATGCTTGTTTACCTGTCCAGTTGTATAAAAAAAATGCATGCTATGCAACGGTAGAATTGTGCTCTTTAACAACTGCCCTTGATATTTTTATATAATGGCTGGAGGACAACAAATATAATGGCCTACCAATATGAAAATACAAGAAGCAATACGAAAACGATGTTACGAAGCCTACAGAAGAGCTACAAGAGTAGATCCTATAGGGAACTCGTTAAGAGGTTCCACTCTTGATACTGATCACTAGCTGGTCATAAACCGATTTGCTAGCCTTCTAACTTTCTGAAATCATGAAAGGATAATGAATGAAAAATTGAAAGATGAAAGCATGAATAGCACGTTTAGTCAATGAAATACTTGCGAACGCGAGTCTTACCGATTTAGAGGTTAATGATTGATGGAAAGTTTTGCTAGATTATGCAAAAGAAGCATGTAGATGCGCAAAGAGGTATAAAATCATGGAAGGAGATACCAGGTAGGAAGCGTGAATGAATTAAAATATTAGAGGATTCGTCAGCATCCAAAATGGATAAAATAATGTCTAAATCTGATGACATTATTCCTAACACAGTCATCAGTTTAATCAGCTTAACGGCAAAAGTATATGGAAAAATAATTGAGAGGAGGACGAGCATTCCATTAAATTTTACCGTTGCCGTTATAGTCCGGGGCCGGGGAAACGACGAAATGGATATAAAATGCGAAAGTAAAGGGCGTACGAGTCGAGGACGGGCAAAATTCATCTACCATAACCAAATTGGTCATATGTTGTCACACGCCTGTTTTACATTTTTTACCTTATTTTAGAAGGGGAAGCAGGCGAGTGAAGTGTTAAGTTAAGATGCTTTCGGTTCTGTACCCAGCAAGAGACTGTGAAAATAGATAGACTCATTAACTTCTTTTAGTAATAAGCTGGAATACCGTTTAAATGCTTACCTGAATAGTAAACACATCACCTTTTCTCTGGACCTTAAGAGCCGGCTTGGGATCTAGAGGTTCTTCGGGTTCAGAGTCTCCACCTCCTAGATCTGCCCCTGGCTTGTTACCTTTCTTTTTCTTCTTCTTGTTATCCTTATCTTGTCCACCACGAGCACATTTAAAAGTCATCATTTTCGCAACGCTTTTACCTATTATTCCTGGCTGCCATCCGCGACGAGGCTAAAATCATAGCAGCCACTTCAGCAATAATAATGGGAATATTATTCACCAAAGTAATTTCGAATGCTTGGGTATATCTGTATTTGTAAAAAGAATGTTATTTTTTATGTTATAATATTACGAGTATTAAACTTATGACTTTTCTAGAATGGGTACATTGCGAATGTAATCGCTGGCCCTTGCTTGCTATAAATATACACCACTAGTCCACTAACGCACGTGGTGCCCACTAATTAACAAACGAGGCTGTGGTGAAAGCGAGGTAGAGTGCATCATAGCAGCTTGACTGGGATGTCCCATAAAAACCTCAATTCCACAAAAAAGCCACAGCCCAATAACAATCCACTGGAGGAATAAATAAGAAGACCCGGCCACATTGCGATCTAAATATGCTTCGAATTCGTTTCATGTTGTTCTAACGACTAACATCCAAAGCGCCCAAGGACGCCTTGTGGAGGCGAAACATGTGTCGCAGAAACGACCAGAGCAGCCAGGGCAACGATAATGGCGGTTGCATGCGGATCCTGTTGCAGATGGTGGATAACCGCAGAGACGACCGCAACAGCCGTGCAGAGCAAAGCAGCCATGGCAGCGTCGGCATGAATCTACTAACGGTAGTGGATATTGCCGGCCGGAGTTGTATGAACTGGTGGCGGAAGCACATAAAGTAGATTAGATCAGTGTTCTACTTGCCTAATGTGTATAGTTACACGCTTCGTCAGCCGGAAGACTGTAATAATGGTGCACATTGAGAACCTCGAATGTAAAGACAAAGACAGACCAAACTTTATACCCAGGTACCTATCTTAGCAATAAAAGTGAGATTTGCATGGTTTTGACAACTTAATCTGTCGTCATGAGCATGTAGGAGATTTAAGTTTAAATGTCCAACTACAAAATGCATCAAACCTTCATTCCTGGTATATCTGGTGCATTCCAGAGCCAACCCATGGTAGCCGGAACGGCATATCCTGGTCTCATATATAAACATTGCTTATGTCCTATCACAACTCCTGCAAAATATAAGAATATTATTTTTACTTTTACTATATTATTAATTATAAACTTTCAAAATGGCAATCTTTATCAATCTTCGCCAACTTAACACTCACTAGCAGAAACACAACAACGTTGTGAGGCATACAAGCATACAGTTTACCTGATCTATGAACGCTTGTAACACATTATCACTCGCGCGATACCACATCTGCTACTCACGCAGCAACTCCTCATTAAATCGCAGGATTACAACAACACTCAAAGGAGTTGTTGTCTGCCGGTTTCTGGAGGTAGACCTATTTCCCTAGTCGGGCTACGCCGTACCTCCCTCAATTAATCTTGTTTGCCCACCGACAATATAAAAATAAGAAAGGATGAGAAGCTACCTCTTGCTGAATAGGGTGCAGCGATGGGTAGTGTCTCGTCCATCAAATATCGAGATTAACTTGTTAAAAATTACCTGGATGAACATCACCAAAGCTGTAATTGTATTTGGAAGCATTCTTTTTCTTCTTTTTCTTTTCTCCTTCTTCGTCGTCGCCCATTTTTTTTAATATTTTCTACACTTGCAAATTTCTATGAAAAAATAATTTCAAAACTATTATATAATTGATTAAATAAATGGCTCGAGTATTCCACCGGATTAGGTCCCACCGGGTCCGCTGGCAAATGTCGTATTTACAATTTCTAAACAAAAATTCAGAAATGTACGTGCTAACTCAGAAACCCGGCCGGATCCGCACGAATGAACATAAAAATTCTGGGATTCTGTAGCATTTAATGTTTATTTTATTTTTCTTATTTCACTTAAATGTATGTATGTAATGTATTTATACACACATGTGGATCAAATAATCATGGTCACCGATCATCCCGTGACCATGACGCGCGAAATATAAAACAAATCGCGGTAAGTCCGGTACCTACATTAATAGTGTAAGTAAACAATCGTAAAAGATTAAAATTATACAAATAGCTGATGTGCTGAAAACGCCAAATTAAAAGCACCCGAAACCGAAGAGCATGCAAGAAGAGGTTAATGAGAGTGGAAGAGGCGAGAGAGGTATTTTTGGATCGGTGCACCTGGCGTTCCATAGTCTCTGCGTACCCAATGGGAGACAGGCGTGGTGATATGAATATATGTATAAATGTATTTTTATAGTCACTGTATTTATGTTCAATTTTATTAATTAGATTTTTACACCGAATATATTTTTTTATTCAAACATTCATATTAAATTAAGCTACTAGCTCGGGCATAGTATGTATACTATGGCTCGGGTAAGCCAAGCCTGCAACTGCGCCCGCATGAATATATTATTAACAAAATCCCAATTTTATTATACACAGAAATACTATGCACAACAATACTGTTACAATGTTATTTTATCTATAAATTGTAAATATCTGATTCTAAGATATTTACAATTTCTAGATAAAATAACATTTAGAACTGTTAGTGACTAACTCAGCTACCATCTCGGTACCGCCCGCGCTGATGTAATGTTTACAATCCCTGAAAGGGACTATTAATATATTAAATATTTAATATATTAATAAATATAAATTAATAAATGTTACATAAATAAATATTGTCGGACAAATTACACCTAGCCCCAAAGTAAGCGAAGCTTGTCTTATGGGTACTAGTAGACAACTGATAAACATACGTAAATACATTTTTTTTTGTAAATACATACGTATTATATATAGAATATACCCAGTAAATACAAACAGACAAGTTCATGCACACAAATGTTTGCACTGTGTGGGAATCGAACCCAGGAGCGTTGGTGTCAAAGTAGCGTAACAGCGCGTTTCACCACTGCGCCACCGAGCTCGTCATAATGTAAATAAGCTTCTATTTTAAGCGAGTAGATATAGATAATTGGTACATTGGTATATTTCTTGCAGCCTTTGTTTATAGAACAATGGATAAAGATACAGAAGCACAGAATTTTTAATGCCTTAGATTTAAAAATTATTCAGTTTAAAAAGCAGGAAGGGAGGAATTAGAACGCGTAGCTCTTGCTGGCTAGTTCGCAGATCAACATCGCGTAATTTATCGGCTTATTAGTTAAAATATCTTCTCATTGATCAGTAGGTTCGAATAGCTGAGATATTTAGGCGTAGGCACTGCGTTTTGATGATTGAGTTTTTTGTAGTAGTCCTAATCAATCGTAAATTACTTTTTTATAGTCATCATCAATGCAAATGATGCTTGCTTACTTATGGAAGCGAGAGCTGTGCATGGCAGAGCGAGCATGGGAAGTAAGATATTCGCGGTCAATATGCGAGCGTTGCGTAAAATTTGTGGCGTTACGCTTGTAGACCGTTTTCGCAATAATGATGTTTGAAACAGAGTTAGTCTGAAAGAGAGCGTCGGTGTTAAAATAAGAAGAGTTGGGCACGGGCATGCTCCGTTGGTTCGGACATATAGAACGAATGCAGTATGAAAGAATGACGAAGCAGATGTACAATGTAAAAGTGGAAGGATGTAGAAGCAAAGGAAGGCCAAGACTTAGCTACCATGACCAAATTAGTCGTGTTCTATTAGAAGGTGATGTCAGGAGCCCTAGAAACCGGCGAGCGTGCATGAGAAGAGCAATGAATGTTAAAGAAACGAGTGAGGTATGTAAGGATCGAGTCACGTGGCGCTCGGTTCTCTCTGCCTACCCCGAAAGGGATTTGGCGTCAAGTTATGGAATAGAATCATCAATGCGCCCGAAGATGCTTAGCTACGAAACAAAACACTTTTATAGATGGATGCAAAGGTTAGAAAAGTAGTTCAAATGGGAGACGTGTGAATAGATATCTACAGCTGCTGGGGTAGCATGCATCCTCTGTCACAAATGTTAGAAAAAGACACCAATGCCCCAACAGCAGTTGCAGTTAGGTGTATCCATTAAGAAACTAAACGCTGACAGACACGAACAGCGCTTAGTTCGTAATACAAAAGAAAAAAAACTTGTTTCGCACTGACTAAGTGGTGGTGGAAGCACACTAAGAATAAATCTAAATCCGTGGTGTCCAAATTCTCGTGGCCTTTCCGACCATACTGTTGAATTTATAAGATGTTGAATATTGAAATTATATTCCCTAGAATTTAGTCTATAACTTTATGTGAAATCGGTAGGCAGAGAGAACCGAGGCCACGTGACTCGATTCTGACACATATCGTTGTTTGTACACACATACAAACACAGCGATCCTCTGGGAGTTGTTACTTGGCTGCGGGCGAACATTGTCACGTTATACACGACTGCGTCACCGAGCTCGACAACATATTTCTAACAACTTACTGCTGTAGTGGTAAGAAGATGAAATTAAAAGTATTACTACTGGTAGCAGCGATGGTAATGTCAGGGGCAAAAAAGGAATTTCCTTTTTATACAGAGAATACGTCGAGGACTAGGCGAGGTAACAAAAGTGTTGTCTACAAATTTAAAAAACAAGCTGTTAGTATTATTACACACGTTGGAAATAAATTGAACTTTTTGATAAAATCGACATTTTTAGTCCATATTGCGCAATAAAACAGTACCTTTTATATCACTTACTTCGCAAACACATATTCAGCCTGCCTTGTAGTGATGCTACATATACAGGCATAACACGCGCTTGCTGCAACATTCAGCAAATTCAAATCATGATCTGAGAGTGTCGTGAACACCTTAACTTTCATCCTTTCGTTCCTACTTCCGTCGTTCACGGTAGGTAAGATATTAGACCTACCTGTGTAATATGTTTCTTGTGGCTAAGTTTGCTAGGAATCTATGTAAAATATGACATCAATAAAATGTGGAACTTGGTTTCAGCTATTTATTATTGAATATTAAAGTGCTGTTGTAGCAATGTAAGTATTATATAAGTAATGTATGCAAGTTTATTGAATATGATATAGTTTGATGATGTTTGTTTACACTATTGGGTTACAAAATAAAATGTCAACGCAGCGATTTTCACTTTTTCTCGTTGTACTTCTCTTGAATAGCCATTTTGTGAGAGCCGCAACATGATTTGCCAGTTAGAGCCATCAATCTTTGCTCTTTGTCACAGCATCGTCTTTCTGTGTCTACATCAAACTTATTTACGCATCGGTAGTCATGATCTTTCTCGTATTTCATGTAATCTTTAATAGCTTTCTTTATTCTTTCGTATTCTTTAGAGCAACAAACTTTACCAGCGTCGCTATAGCTGGGTGGCTGTTGAGGCTGTGCTCCAATTTTGTACATTCTTGCAAAACCGTCAGGTACCGTGCACGGTCTACCTAGCACTGGACACGGGCCGAGCTTGATAGGTGGCAAACCGTAAGGTAAAGGCTCTGTTTCGTCTTCTTCGTCTTCTTTTTTCTCATCATCTTCTTGCATCATTGTGACAGGACAATTAGTTTTATGTTTGTACAGTGGACAGTAGGGTTTATGGGTTTTTCTAGCCTGTATATTACCCATTTCAGCTATACAGTTGCAGTCAAACGTCTTGCAAGGTGGTGTTGGTACCGGCGGTGAGCATTTACAATCCTTGTCATCTGGTATTTCTGTACAATTGTATACGGTCACATTGCGACTCAAAGTAGATTTTACTTCTAAGTTGAAAGCACATTGCTTGGTCATATTTCCTAAGCCACGTGATGAAGTTACTTTTACAGGTGTCCTGACATTAGGAGTACTTGACGATTTTATTATTTTATTTCCCATTCGACAACTACAACCATTTGCGAGTCCTACATCTCGGACTATTTGATCCCGCGTTTGCAAATTATAATTGGTCGTCACGTTCTCCACTGTATAATCTTTACCGTATATTGATGTTTCATGCATTTGATTTATAAATACGTAGTTAAGGAGTGTTTTACTAACTTTTGGAGTAGCACCCGTGCCATATTGTTTATTTATTCTATCATCACAAGTGTCACCTGTTTTCGCAAGTCCATCGCAGCCGGAGCATGTTGTTTTGTCATGATCTTGAGATTTATTTGGACACTCATCGCGATGCCAACGGTCATCTTTGCAATCGCAACCGCCACAAATCTTTCTATTTTTGTCATCTTTAGTGCCTTTCACAGTGTTAGCTTCTTTTTTATACGCCTCTAAGTTTCTTACATACATTTTAATTTTATGAGCTAATGGACAGTTAGTGTTTCCGCAGGGTCCTGTTATATCTCCCATTCTGATTTGATCAATAGGATATGTTTTCTTCGCTGCTGCCAACTCTGTTTTATCTCCATGCTTACATTTCACTACAGCTCCTGGTTGAGCCACGCCACAGCTTTGGAGTTCTGTACATATTTCTATTTTGTTATTTGTATTGCCAATTATATCGGGATCTTCTAAGGTAGTCGATTCATAAAGACTACCTACCATACAGAAATTAGGATCGTCACCTTCTATTCTTTTACACTGGAACATGCTTGGAGCTTTATTAGTTCGAAATACAAATGAGTCCGGATCTTTCATAATCTGCTGAAATTCAGTAGTTATTGTTTCACCAAGGGCACTCAGCCTTAGAATAAAATTAATGTCGCCTACCCGTTTACAGCAACATTCAGCAAACAGCGGCGTTATTTGCTTAATTGACAGGGGATTATGAAGCTTGCAAGAATCAGCCGTTTCCCTCAGCATATGAAAAAATTGTGTTTCCCAATGCATGGTTCCGATGCCGACAAATATTTCAACTTCATTTTCATCGTCATTCCAAACTTCAATTTCAAGAGGGAATTTGCTTAAAATCATCATGACAGTATCTGGATATGACGGAAATAGAAAAGATTTACCGACTCGAATGGTTCTTGTCCATTTTCTTCGACCTTGGTCGTCACACTCCATTACATCATCTTTGGTTTCATTGAGCGCGAGTTGACCCTCTTTTATAATGAACTGGTCCTTGGGTCCGAACTTAATTTTGATGATTAGATTCTTATCAGCGCCGCTTTTTGCTTCTTCTTCAGATGCAAATATCGTCACTTTGTCTATGAATATCTCAATCAGGTACATTTGCTCCATGACCTGTTGATATCAAGTTTTATTGTCAGAATATTTTCATGTCTTCCAATGTGTAATAAAGTTATTAATTCTGAAATTTCTTTGTAAAATCGAGTACAAAGATGTTATAGTTATTTTGAAATGTATTTTTTTTTCTACGACATTTTGTGTATTTTATTAGCAATAAAGTTTCCATAATACTTTAGCAGTATTTTTTACCAATTTAGGCACACAATATAATATATTGAGATTAGTGCTAATCAAGAAATTGCAATATAAAGTTTGTTTTGTAAATATTCCCTTTCCAGTAGTGTTGTTACCGCCTGTCTGTTATTGGAGCAGGTAGGAGAGCACACACCCACGTCGTCACAATCAGCCGGTGGAACCTTCTCCTTCCCTCCTGCATGGATGGCATGTCATACCTATCAGCCCATCAAAGCACAGTACAATATTGAATTACCTAAGTACAAGCGTCAGGCGTCCAGCACAGACACCAGCAACACCGTTTTACCTTTCTTATGCAGCATGAAAATGTTAAAATAAAAAATGTAGTATATAGCTTATATGTGTGCGTGTGTATATCTTCACACCAGGTTCCTTGCGGGGTAGGCAAAGAGAACCGGGCGCCATAAGTAAGTCCTTACAGACATCGCTCGTTTCTTCAACATTCATAGCTCTTTGGCTCCTAGGGTTCCTGATATCACTTTCAGATAAAACACGACCAATTTGATCGTGGTAGGTAGCTTAATGTGCACTCTAAACTTATTTTATACTAGCTGAAGCCCGCGGCTTCGCACGCATGAGATTTGGCTTTTAGTAGCCTTTATTTCTCTTTCTGTTTAAAAAATAAAAACAAAGTTCAGAGTCTTAGATGCAACCATAGAGCGATTCAATTTTCATATAGCGCCATCTATTAACCTTTACTGTGGTGGCAACGTATATTTATTTTATTTTTATTACATAAAAAATGCGTAGTTATTTTAAGTCACGAAAAATGCGTATTCTATGAAAATAATAGAAATAAAATTGTCCCCCGAAGGGAAAGATATTTCCCCTTAATTTTAACAGTTTTTCATTTTTTACGCAGGAATCCTAAATATTTACGGGATAAAAAGTACCCTATATTCTGCTCTGAACAGTCTTTCCTACCTACCAGTGAAAGTCCCGTCAAAATCGGTTCAGCCATTTCGAAGATTAGCCCGGACAAACAAACAGACAGACAGACAAAAAGTTAAAAATGCATATTTAGGCATTGGTAACGTGCAAATAACAATATGAGCTTATGATAAAGGCTTTATTTTGAAATCACAGAGAGACACTTCAATTTTATTTATATTATTTTTACATATTATATTATTATATATATAAAAAATGCGTAGTTATTTTATGTCACAAAAAATACGTATTCTGTGAAAATAATAAAAATAAAAGTGCAAAGTCCCCCGAAGGGGAAGATATTTCCCCCTAATTTTAACAGTTTTTCATATTTTACGCAGGAACCCCAAAATATTTACGGGATAAAAAGTACCCTATATTGTGCTCTGAACAGTCGTCTACCTACCAGTGAAAGTCCCGTCAAAATCGGCCCAGCCGTTTCAGAGATTAGCCGGAACAAACAGACAGACAGACAGACAAAAATTGTAAAAATATTCATTTTGGTATATGTACCATGTACGAGTATATATCCATATGCATTTACGAGTACTAAAAAGCGGTTATTTTAATATTACAAACAGACACTCCAATTTTATTTATCTGTATAGATTTATATGAATCGTTGTAATATATCTGTTAAAATGGATAATACTGGTGAAATGTTTTGTAAAAATATGATCAAGTTTCGGGATTATGTAAACCTATATCAACCAATAAACCTTGATCAGATTTTGCATCCGATGGTGTTTGAAGAGTATATGTATAGATTTTACTTAAATATGCTTGAAAATTTTGAGTGAAACTTGTTAATTAGTGACGTCCTTCCTGGGATGTCAATGGATGTGTTTGTTATATCTTCAGACGATATGAAATAGCTTTGAACAGTGGATAAGGAACCGGCCTATTGAGCCACAGGTCCCCGGTTGGAATCCTGGAGGTAGCATGTACCACTCGTTTCACACCACTAAATTCGCGTTTTCGGATCTATGCACAAATTTGTAATTATTGCTAACTCGGCGGCGGCTAACATCGTGAGTAACCAGCACGTCCAAAACATATAGTTCGATAGACATTTGACCTAGCCTAAGAAAGGTTTGGTTCTTTCATTTCTTCTTATGCAAGAAAAATATCCATGATCGCGCGAGGAAGGATGTCGCATGAATTACAGTGGAATTTCGACCACTACCTCATTCCACTGCAGGGATATGGGTCTCAGGTACGCCGCACGGTGGTAGAGCATGCTCTAAACAGGTACAGGTTTAGAGCATGCTCTACCACCGTGCTCAATTGCAGATTGATCGGGGCCAGTGTTTTTAAGCCGCCCGAAGGCCACGAGTTAGCTTGACGACTGTCAACAATCGAAAGCAATCGGGACAGACGATTTAACGGATTCTCTCCGCACGAAGAAGCTAGAGATAGATAAACCTATTCGTAGACAAGATGCGGTCGTTTTTTTTTATACTACGTCGGGAGGCATACAAGCATACAGCCCACCTGATGTAAAGCGGGTACCGTAGCCTATTAACGCTTGCGATATATTAATTATCACTCGCGCGATGCCTCCTTTACTGCTTACACAGCAACTCCTTGAGAGCTTACTGGTGACCTCACTCACACACAGGAACACAACAACCCTCTACAGAGTTGATATTTGGCTGCGGTTTTCTGTGAGGTAGAGGTACTTCCCCAGACGGGCTGCTTTGATGTGCCCTACCTCTCTTAGCTCAATTACAGACTGATCGAGGCCAGTGTTTTCAAGCCGCCCGAAGGCCACGACTTAGCTTGACGACTGACAACAATCAAAAGCAATCGGGACAGACGATTTAACGGGTGCTCTCCGCACGATATATAAACCTATTCATAGACAAGCTACGGTCGACGTTGATTAACCTGCGTGTTCGGTTAGAAAGACACGGGCAATTATTATGAAATAGCTACTTACTGTAGTTGTTCAATACTAGCGCAGGATCAAATACAGATAGTCATGACTAATGGCACTGAAAATTTTATTTTGTAACCCTTAAGTCAATTTCTCGCCATGGCCTATTTAATTGTAACTGTCATGTTAGAAATCTTATGGTTATTTAAACTAGGAACACGACGACAGCTTGATTTTATTTAAAGTCCTTTTCATTGAGTTGACGGCCAGTATTTGTGTTTAAGAAATAATAACTTTGTTTTTGGTTCCTAAAGCCTTAATTAAGTATTAGGGGTTAAAGTATGAAATTGCCGATTTGTACTGAAAAATTAAAACTCGTTTTTTTCTAAGATGTAACATATTTATTTAATCAAAATATATACCCTCATTATCGATACATTTCTGCCATCTAATCGGACGTTTATTTATGGCTTGTCGATAGAACTCTGAGGGTCTAGATTCGACAAACTGTAAAAGCATTTTTTTTTTTTTTTTTTTTTTTTTTTCATTTATTTTTTACTTATGATAGGTACATGTTTTCATAATACAGTATTATGCCAAACTGTAAAACAGTTTGTTGGCATGGTATGCGCTCTTCACATTGGTTTATTTATACCTACCAAGCATACTTTACATATTTACACTTACAAATGTTTTTGTGTTGCAGGCACCGTTGTAGAAACATATACCTGCAACACCGGCGCTGTCTAGCCAAAAAGAGACATTTAACCAACAATTAAAAAAAATAATAATAATAATAAAAACAAAAAATAAACTATACTAACCCACCACGGCCAAATTAGTAGCGTTTTATCAGAGGGTGATATTACCCTAAGAAATTGGCAAGAGTACATGTAAAGAGTTATGAATGTCAAAGAAGCGTGCGAGGATCGCGTCACATGGCGCTCGGTACCCTCCGCCTATCCCGCAAGGGACCCGCCGTGAAGATATACATACATACACAATAAATAAAAGAAAAACTTACCCATTCCTAACATAGTTGAAAACATAATAATATTGTTAAGTATCAAGCAAAATTTTTTTCAACTTTGCTTTTAACATACCATGACTGAGATTGGAGTTCTGTTTCACATCATGTAACTTATTGTATATTTTAGGTACTAGATATTCAGTGGTCCTCTCTCCAAAGTAATTACTAGCTCCCGGTTCCACTAATTTACCTTGTCTCGCACTTCTCGTGTTATATATATTTGTAACTTTAGTTTTGTAGTTTTCCGTATAGTAATGTTCGAGAGCCAATAAGTACTTTACCTTACTATGAACTGGCAATATTTTACATATAGCAAATAGTTTCTCGTAGCTTCCCTTGTACATGATTTTAGTTTTTCTATTCACTAAATATTTAATTAGCACATTTTGTAGTCTTTCAATTTCCTTTAGGTATGTAGCAAAGGTGCGTCCATATACACTGAGCCCATAGCTAATTAAGGAATCTGCCAGGGCGTAGTAAACCACAAGTAATGTATGTCTACTCATCACTCTGTGCAGGTGGTAAAAACTCCCTATTATTTTTCTCAACCTATTACATATGTCATTTACGTGTAATTTCCAACTAAACTTTTTGTCAACAAGTAAGCCTAAATATCTAAATTTATCGACATAATCTAAGTTTGTGCAACTACAATTACTTTTGTTGTTATGTAAACATTCGTAGGTGTGTCCCTTGATCCCTATGTTATGTTCTAGTACAGAATTAGCAGCTCCATTGTATGGAGAGTATATATGCATGCATTTAGTTTTGGCTAAGTTAATAATTATCCCATTATCGTGTGCCCATTTCACAATATTCTCGAATTCGTTCTGTAGACACGTTCGAGCTTCGTGTATATCTTTAGACGCATACACCAAACACATGTCATCTGCATACATATATGCTCTGCATTTTTTTAACACGTTAGTGACGCTATTTACGTGCATTATATAACCCGTTGGGCCGTACACTGAACCAGTCGGGACTCCGAGAGTCACGCTCGCCTCCAGCCCTGCCTCCCCAGCGACAACGGTGCGTATTTTCCTATTAGTTAGATATGTCTTGTACCAATCGTTTATCGGACCTCTTATACCACATTCGTTCATTGACTGTAACAAAATATCATGTTCAAGAGTGTCAAATGCCTTTTTATAGTCTATAAAAAGTGCTAGAACCTGTTTTCCCTCGTTAAGATTCTTATTGATATCATCAGCAAACCGTGTCAGTGCGGAGACAGTGCCACGACCCCTGCGGAACCCGTGCTGGGCGTCAGACAATAGATCGTGCCGCTCTAAAAATCTGTTCATTTGCGTCACTATCACCTTTTCTACAATCTTATCAATTACCGAGAGAATCGCTATCGGCCGGTAATTGGTGTACTCATAATGTGATCCCGATTTATAAATCGGTCTTATAATGGATCTTTTGAGATCATCAGGATAGAGGTTTTTAGCGATGCACATATTAACGAAATTAGCAAGAATAGGACTCAACCGCTTTTTGACGTACTTAATATCCTGGACCCGTATCATATCCATCCCTGGGGCTTTATCAGTGGATAAACTATCTATAATTTTTTCAATTTCATAGGCACAAACCTTTTTAAACCTGAAACTTACATCGCTTTCAACAACATACGAGTCCCTGTTTAAAAATTTTTCATTACATATATGTTTAGTATTATGTATTTCATCTGTAAAAGTTATAGTGAAATTACTACAAATAGTGCTTAATTTATCCTTTTGACCTAAGTATTTTAAAATTGTGCCATCTACATTTATTTTCTCTCGCCCTAGCCATGTATTTATATGCGACCATATCTTTCTATAATCACCCTTACAATTCTTTATTTGGTCTCGTCGGTATTTGTTCTTGGCGGCATTTACCATTTTATTTACTTTATTTCGCAATTTAGTATACTCGAGTCTTTTATTTGCATTACTAGGTGATGATTTCCACGATTTGAATAAGCAATCCCTTAGTGATATTAGTTTACATAATTCTTTATCAATCCACGGCTTAGTAATTCGTGTACTACGCACCGTTGAAATTATTCTACTTTGCTCGTAAATATCGCCAAAAACATCACTCAACGCCTGGTATAACATTAAAGGGCATGTCATTTCCAGCAACTTAGACCAATCATATGAATCTAGCTTTTTTTTCACTAGTCTGTCACTAATAACAAATTTATTGCTACTGTTTACCTTTTGGTTACCGCGCGAATACACATTTTTTTGTACGTCGAGTGAGAGTCCAATCATATGGTGGTCGGATATCGTACACTCCAACAGGTAGGCCGACGCTGACGCATGGTCGCTCCGTCTCGTTCTCACCCATATATGGTCGATATTTGACGTCTCCAGTCGCCCGTTCACGATAGCGGTTCGTGTTATCTCTTCCGTCGGTATTGTATTGCACAGGCCGAATCCACACAACATGTTTTTGTAGGTTGTTATAGTCGGGTTTGTTTTGTTATTCAACAAGTCTATATTCATATCTCCCACGATTATAGTGGTATCATCTTTTGGGATTCCCTGAATGATCGTTTCAAGTTCACTTATAAAACGTCTAGTATTTCTTCGGGGTGACTTGTATAATGCTATGACATGTATATTCCTGTTGTGAATTATTAATTTGCCGTGCATCCCTTCTAAGTTAGCAGTTTCCAATATTTGTACTTGACAACTTAGTTGTTTTTTTACATACATGAGTACTCCTCCCCCTCTAGTGGTTTCCCTTGTTGTGGCGTACGACGTGTATCCCTGTAGATTATAATTGCATAATTCTTCTTGCTTTATATTTATTTCAGACAATACTATTATATCCAATTGACAATTAATTTGCTCAGTCAGTACTTCCAATTCATTAAAATGTTTCCGAAGGGATCTGATATTCAGGTGCGCAAAATGTATATTTCCATGTTTTAACGCTAAATCATCAAATCAAATAATCAATCAAAAAATTTTGTACTGCCACCTGGGAAGAAACTTTTTTACCACGTAGAAAATTGTCCATATCACGAAAAAAATGATAGTCAGTTGTAGCAAGGTCTGGTGAGTAAGGTACTTTTCGTCAATTCAAAGTATCTATTACTATAAAACGGCAATTTCATATTAAACCCCTATTATTTTCTAAGCATATTTCAAAATCTAAATACGTAGTAAAGTTTCACCTTTTCACCGTCAAGTCAAATACAAAAAATAAATAGCATAAACAATTTATTGCTTGTAAGCGGTTTTTTACCTCTTGGTAGTGGCATCAAGAGGTAAAAACTGATTACAAGCAATAAATTGTTTATGCTATTTATTTAAATAATTTAATATAAAATAGCAAATATGTACGGGTTACACATTACTACTGTAATATTTCGTGTATAAGGAAAATGTTAGAAATGTGTGCAAAATTTTGCTTTCAACGACTGATCCGACGTTGGCCGTTAATCTACAGTTAAGGTATAACGATCATTGGCGGTGAAAAGGTTATTTTAGGGCAATCGTGCCCTTTAGTCATGAATAATATTAAATTCTATTCTTTACAATACTATACCGCAGACAAACAAGTATACGGCTAGTCTGTTGTGAAGCAGTAATCGTATGAACTCTTGAAACAACATTCAATGTAAGGGTTTCATATATTTTTCATGCAAGTTAGAGACCACTATAAGTTGTTACGATTAGCATGCATAATTTTAAAAACATTTATTTATGTAGTTATTTTTGTCAACTTTTGAACAGAACGAAAGAATGACGAAACAGATATACATTGCGAAAGTAGAAGAATGTAGGATCTGAGGTAGGTCAAAACACACTTACCACGACCACATGGAATAAATCAAGTTTTATCAGAAGGTGATGAGTTCTAGCCCTAAAATCCTATCCAGAAGATCCAGGAACCGGCCAGTATTGATGAAAAGAACGATTAATGTTAAAGAAACGAGCGACGTATGTAAGAGCCACATCTTTGGCGCTCGGTTCTCTCTGCCTAGGCGTGAGAATATAGATAAATACATTTATTTATGGTGTGAATTATTTTCAGTACTACACAACGCTGACTTCAATGCTGATAGTATGCTGGATTTTGCCAATAATATGCTCCAGAGACGCAATCTCTATGGATGTTCTCAGAGAATCGCATGCTGGACTGGACAAAGTACACACGACGGTGACCAATTCAGAATTTGGGGCCAAATTATGAGGTAACTAACAGCAGCACGCGGCTTCACGCGTGGGAAATTCCAAGCTCTTTGTTACTAGATTCATCCGTGAGATATATATACCTGAGGAGCGGTATAATCACTTTAAGTTTCATTTGATTCTATGTTGCCTTAATTACGAACTGATTATTTCTTATTCACAGTTTAATTAAAAATTGAGAAATTGCATATTTTTTATACAACGTGGGTACTTGCGGCTCACTTGATTTGAATTGGTTATTTGCTCGACGTTGCTTGACTTGCACGTTCAGCAAAACTGTGCCGCACAACGCGTAATCAGCATCTCCCTAACATTCCTATGATATTTCTAATCTAAAAGAGACACATAAATCAATTTTCATTCTTATTGTCGCATACTAATAGTGTAAATTTCAATATAAATTGAATGTATAAAAAAGGTACATATGAATAATTTAAATCACAAAATATATGTACAAACCATAGATAAGAAAGTAAGTACGAGTAGGTAGAGTGAACTTTCCTGGCACATGCATATTTTTGCCTAAATTAGTTTCAAGTTTTAATTTTGTGGAAAGCAAATAAAAAAAAACTTTGGTTAATGTTATTATAAATCCAATTATGACGAGCTCGGTGGTCGAATGGCTAGCGATGACTAGCTTAGCAGCAAGGCTAATGGGTTCGATTCCCGCACAAGACAAATATTTGTGTGCGTGTACATGTCTGTTTGTCTAAATCTGGATCTTACCTTTGTCACTGTCTGGCTGCTGCACACAGGTGTTTATCTCTTTTATATGTAAAATCATACTAAGTTTATTCTAAGAAAAGAAGTTATATATTATTATTAGCCAGTACTGAACCCCTAAGGCTTGTTTCACACGTACCAAAACCACACCACATTGTCGCGACAAAAAGTGGTCAAGCAGTAGTTACGGATGAATAGTGTCGCTGCAGCTTTTTGTAGTTGCGTTGTGGTTGCTACAAAATGTGGATGTGATTGGGGTGTGGTTGAGTTGTAGTAAAATAGCTGAGATGTGGTTACATAGTGTGCAAACAGACAGTTTACACCGGCTGTCGTAGAGGAAACGCAGTGTCGTTGCGTCGACGCAACGACACTGCGTTGCGTTGTACGTACGCACATAGTACATAATACCTCAATCGCTGGTGGTTTCGTTCTGGTTGCGACGTAGCTGCAATGTGCTCGGTTTCACCTACGCGGTCGATAATGACGGCAAAATGTCGTCCGTGTGAATTCTACTATTCATTTTCATACAAATTAGCGCCCGCCCATGTGTTGTGGTTGTGGTGTGTGAATCAAGCCTTAGAGGATAAATTTTTAAAACTTTAGATTTGCTAAATTTTACTGCTGATTTCAAATCAAAAATCTTTTTCTAAGCACTGACTCGCACCTGCTCAACTCCTACCAACGTATAATCGTCATGTAAGAGCATTCACTTATATCTCTTTATCTATCAATTAAACGTAATCAAGCGTAAAGTCAGTTAACGGTCGTATTAATGCTTAGAGCAGTGTTTCCAACCTTTTTCATGGCACGTCCCCTTTAACATAGAAAAATTTTTCGCGACCTCCGCCTCGATTTGTAATTAATATTTTTATATCACAGATATAATCTGTAGAACTTGTTAATTTATATATCTAAAATAGACATATCTTAATATCGACTGTGTCGCCAAACGTCTCCACAGAAAGGCAATAGCGACAGTACGGCAAACCGCGACCCCCTCAATGGATTGGGACCCACACGTTGAAAAACACTACCTTAGAGCATTCACTTAGGCAAATCTCTTGTCAATCAGTCAAACACGCATAACACGCATACGACACAGGAATCAAATGCCGATCTGCGTAGTCTACGTGAGTACAGCCAGTACAGCTAAGAGCGAGAAGAGAACACTGGATACTCAACGTGCGATTATAACTTCTATCGCGTACGCATAAGGAAGAAAAGTCTCTGTCAAGTTTGACGCGCACTTAGCTGTGCGTCATTAAATCCCTTAAAAATATATTGATACATTTTAGCCCGATTTAATTTTTTCAGCAACCATCTTTTAACAAGTATGGTAAACACAACAGCAATAACAGAAGCAATGACGATGGGTCGAAAAGGTCTGGATTGCTTGACATACGCGCCGTGCCCGCTGCAAAGGAACCACCTACCATTATTGATGAAGAACTTTGGTCTGCTAACGAGACCTGACCTTCCATAATATAGTTGTAATCAACATCCAAAATTGTTTTTATTCCTATTTATTAAGTACGACGGGCTTCGGCTGTACTTACCACAGATGGACTTCATTATGTTGGTGTATTCCGTACGGTGGAGGCACCTTCCCAGTCTTTGTATTAACAAGTGCTTTGCCCTTACCATGAAAGCAATAACCAATGGAGATCCAAGGACACAATATTTCGTACTAAATAAAATCACCGCTAGGGGTCGGGGAGGAAAGTAGAACCCGCATCTCTTATTGGCTAGATCCGATCAACATTTTGTACTATCCACCGTATTATTATTAAAATTATTGGCTTATTGGTTAAAATTGTCTTAGGTTTTCGCGATTGTTATACATTGAATTAAACAATTTTTAACGGAAGTATCGCGTGTTTTACAAACCCAGAGATCTACTCAAAAACATTCGGACACCGTGAGCGATTTTTGTGTGAATCGGAACGTATATAATTAATTCATCCATGTCGGTAGATGTAATAATTGAATAACCAATGTAAGACAAATGTCACCTTAGTCTTCCTGCGACCACGGACGCTGCAAAGCATTCGAAACGTCAGGTTCAACAAAATAAATAAAACACGCGATACTTCTGTTAAAAATTGTTTAATTCAATATTGGTTAATATCCTCCCTTTGCTCAGTAGGTTCGAATCGCAGAGACATTAGGCGCTAAACACAAATTTTGGTGAGTAATGGCATAGTATAAACAAATAAGTAGGATATCTTCATAGATACGCACCGCGTTCGGTTTGTATATGTGCGCGTCCGTACGTATGCGTCGTCGCACGCACACACTGACAAAATTTATCGCTGCTAAAGGTACTCGGCGCGCCAGGCTGCCAGTCGTGGCACTCGTGGCTACGCCGTGCCTAATACCGCGCGCCCCCATGCACGCACCGCCGCCGCTGCGCTCCCGCTTATAATAATTTGTACGTGTACCTACCTACTTTAACTACAAATTCGTAAAGGTGGCTAAAAAGTAAACAGATTTTTTTTTTCTGTATCAAATGTGTAATTTTGTTAAAAAAATCACAAATTTCCTACAGAAAAAAGTACTTTTAATGCCTATCATTTTAGGCTACTGTAAAAATATAAAATTTCCGAATATAAAGATTATAATTTTGATGTGTAGTAAATGAAAAAGTAAAAAATTGTTTAGTGTAAAAAAAAAAATGGGTGCGTGTACTGATGTACGCGCGTGAGAAGTTATACTTCTCTGGCATCATTAAATAACAAATCCCTGGAGGGATGTTGTGTTTATGCGAGTGAGTGGCGTTACTACCTCACGAAAAATATGCTCAAAACTGCAGCCCAATAACAATTCCCTGGAGGATTGTTGTGTTCATGCGAGTAAGTGACGTTAACACCTCACAGAAATCTGCAGCCAAATAACAATTCCCTGGACGGTTGTTGTGTTCAGGGGAGTGGGTGACGTTACTACCTCACGGAAAGCTGCAGCCAAATAACAATTCGCTGGACAGATGTTGCGTTCATGCGAGTGAGTGACGTTACTACCTCACGATAAATATGGTCAAAACTGCAGCCGAATAACAATTCCCTGGAGGATTGTTGTGTTCATGCGAGTAAGTGGCGTTAACACCTCACAGAAATCTGCAGCCAAATAACAATTCCCTGGACGGTTGTTGTGTTCAGGCGAGTGAGTGACGTTACATGACGTTATATTGCTGCAGTTTTCCGTGAGGTAATAACGTCACTCACTCGCATGAACACAATTACCCTCCAGGGAATTGTTATTTGGCTGCAGTTTTAAGCATATTTTTCGTGACTTAAGGAGCGGGCAGCTTCAACTTTTGTGTTATAGTATCTTAAAATTTCAATCATCATTTTTTCATAACGCGCCTAAAGGAGTATATAACTTCAATACAATAGTCAGCTCCTGGTCTATGTACAAAAAATAATTAACAAAAACTTTGTATTATAGATCCCTGCTGATTCCCCTACAGGGAAAAATTGTTTTGTATATAGATAGACTATGCATTTTTGACGATTGTATAAACTATAAGCGACATCCCTACGTGTTTAGGCTATTATCGTTCGCTCGGGGCTCGAGTCGGCCTACTTATTTGATTTTACTATGGTAATGGGGCCTTTATGCGCAGTCCTCTTGACTACGCATAAAGGCCCCATTACTTTTTTAGCTTTGTAGCCCTACCCCTCTTGCACCAGAGTCACGTTCTTAATCGGTAGGAATAGAATGTACCACGTTCTGGTCGAGTATAAGTGTATAGAGGAGAGTCTCGTATGTCTTCCCAAGTACAATAAGATAGTAACAATCCATACGGGATTAAATAAAACAAACTAAACCACTTCAACTTTTATTTAGTTTAACTAAAATTAATTTGCCCAAAATATACAATAAAAGTGTCATAAAGACTTGGTCAGTCATAAGCTCAGATCTTAACACAGTCTGGGCAACTCCACTGTACCATGTAAGCTGCGTAGCTCTGGTAGTTTCTAAATGATTATTAAATAATCATAGTGATTGCATATTTAGTAATGTATGATCCACAAACATAATATGATCTTTATATACTAGGTATATTCATAATTATTCTTTGATCTCAATGATGTGTCGTTTTGCATTTTGCCCCAAAAAATCATCTCAAAGTTAATGAGTATGTACCCTTTTTACAACTTAATAATAGTTTTACGCAGTCAGAACCCGTTACGTTTTCCCATACATTTCGCGGTCATATATGACCACCCGGGTTTCGAAGGGTTCAACGATAAAAATATAAATGATAGAATTTACACGAATTGGAAAATGATGAGGAAACGTGCATATATCGTTGAGCTCATGTCCAAAACCCCAAAACCTTACCGTTTCAACTCCAAAATTTGCTTCAAAGGGGCTGCGTCCCCGTCGACGAGCTAAATACGAGTAGCAGTCTAATAGAAACTGTCCATGCAGTTGGAACTAAGTTCTTTATACCCCGCTTTTGGAGGTTGTTTTCAAGCTGTGCGTTCAGGGCATAATGCGGCAGTAGACACCGAAGTAGAATACAGTTGGTGAGAGTCTAATTACGATGTTTAGACAACAGTAGTAACAATTTTCGCCATTATTGTGTAAAATTATTGACCGTGCAATTTGACTTTCGCAAAATAACGCCTGAATCTATTAACAATTATTGACCGCTCTACATTGCACACTGGATGTACACACACGGGAGCTGTGATCTCAATGGTACGCGTAATAATATACACTCATAAATATATGTCAACTGTATGTAACATAGTTTTTATCAGCGTCGGGAGACATACAAGTATACGACTCACCTGAATTAAAGCAGTTACCGTAACCTATGAACGCTTGTAAAACATTAAGAATCACTTACGCGATGTCACTTGTGCTGCTAAGGCAGCAACTCCTTAGGAGCTTACTGGTGACCGCTTACACGCAGGAACAGACCAACCTCCAGGGAATTGTTATTTGTAACGTAGTATAAGTTCCTATTAAATATATATTAAATTATTTTTTCATATACGATTTCTAATTAAAGATTTCTTATCCAAAATATTTTTATTAATATGCGTTTACTCCATTAAAACACATCAAACCGCTGCACGACAGACTCTCCAAACTGGATTTATTGGTCGAGTATCTTGATTATATCCTCCTTATTCAACTTCTTGGCGTAATCCAGCGGAGTACAGTCGAGTACATCCTTAACTTCACGGCATGCGCCGTTATTCAACAGAAACTTGGTGATTTCTACATTTACGCCCATATTGGTACCGAGGACCGCCTGGAAACAGAATATGAAACTGCATTAGCAACATTTTCATACACATGTGGGTGTGTATGAGATGCATGGACTAGAAAATGTAGTGCCAGAACCCAGTGGCGGCACTAGAAGAAACGTGGAAGTCCCCGACATTATCGCTCATTTTCCAGTCAGAAAGGAAAGTTTAAATTTAATGAGCTGGATTATGCACTAGTTCTATATGGCAAGTATTATAATCAAATAATGACAAATATTACAAACTACTTGTTTGCGACGCCCCCACCACGGGCGCGAGGCCGTCCGCGGTCGCCTACTACTACGAGTAGTCTAGCGCCGCCACTGTCATAACCCCATAAATATGTTATATTAACGTGGTATTGCTACTTATTACGTACATGCAGAACACCTACTGAAATACTTTACCGATAAATACTTCTGCTAGACCAGAAGGAACGAGAGTGTAATAACATTGATATATGTCCTTCTTGACTTGCGATTTGACATATTGTGCGACAAAGCCTTTTTAGTGTGTGCTAGTGTAGGTGAATAATTTGGAGAACCCCATGCTGGTTCGTATGCATTATTTTGGGATGTGTTCTCTAGCCATTCCTTCGCCTCGCAAATCTTGGGGAGATTGCCTCCAATGAAGCCTTAACACACCTATAGCACGGCAACCCCGGTGTTTAATCAGTAAAAGTCTGACATAACCCGTTCGGCCGCCCACATGGGCACTCAAATAGAGTTCACCAACACTCTCCAATGGGGGCCCAGAGGGTGCCTCGCTCAGATGAATGACTAAGGTACGTATTTCTAGTAGTTTAGCGCTTTTTTATGTAGGTCGTCGCTTACGCCGGATGAATAAGAAAGTTTCTCAGGCCGCGCCGCCTAAAACGGCGAGTCGCCAGTCGTTAATACTAGCAGGACTCAGGAAATTAACTTGTTTTTTTACACTTAATATAAACAAACTTGACCCGAAAGATGTCGCATCCAAAGGTAACATACGAAAAACACGGCCTTTACCGCATAATCCTGTAAGATTATTTACTACAATACTTAATTGCAGAATCTTATGCTCATTAACAAAGAAGTATAGTGTAAATATAATAACAATAATTGCACTACAGCTGGTTGTTAAGCAATTTATTAAATTAATTCAGATTATACATACATATTAAGTTAGTAACTATGTAAATATATATATAATAATGAATTTGTATAAAAAAGTATTCTATTACAAAATTGAATTACTTAAATGTGTGGTAACTATTTTTTTTATACTGGCTTAGCGAATGGTGAAGAATGAGAGATTGCAAAAATAACAGAATTTTCAATACAACATGAAAGGAAATCGAGATATTTTCATATCCAATATTTATATACAATCACCAGTGAACAAGGCGTAAGTTATTTTTGGTGGTTTTGAAATTCGCGGTTTAGAGATGCCATTGGATTAAGAACATCGCTTGTTTGAATGGTGCATGGTACCATTGATTTCTTTCATCACAAGGTTTATTTTAAATAGACAATACTTTATTTACCGCTAAAATACACACGTACAGTAAGTTATAGTACTATACATAAGCTAGGTCTTAATTACTTACATTTATAAACAATTTATATTTCGACCTACGCACTTTACACTGACGAAATTGCAAAATAAAGTGTACATGCATGCATAAGAAATTAAAACCAAACACCAACCAAAAAACTATTGCGAAATTAGTACGAGTATGTTAGTTGAAAGTTATGTGAAATAATTACTGTCCATGCAAAGCTTGTGGTTAGTCTCCAACTAAGTGCGTATGGTGCCTCACAGGGCTCTTCGATGTGTCCATTCCTCGTTGCTTTTTACGCGCATACTTATGTCTTACATCCACGAAACAAATGTTCAATATTTCCATGCATTCTTATGACTCTATCATGCCACCATTGATGGCCCGACTTCTGCGGAATTCCCGATCTTCATCCATGAATCAATTTGATTGACCCCTCAAACCAGTATTCCTCCCTGAACATACCTTATGCAACGGAGTCTGACAAAGTTCGTCAGTTAAGTTCAAGTCGGCCCCTGCCGCCACTAACGCCTCCAATTTTCTAATAGCACCATTCCTACTTGCAAGGGACAACAGTTCGCTGACCAACTTAGCATCGGTGCTGGATAAATGTGCACCGCATTTCATGAGCAAATCTATCAATACTAAGTCGTCATGCTGGATTGCGGTCAGAAGGGGGGATTCTCCACATCTGTAAGTAATTTGTCCCCCTTTCGCTGATATTATAGCTCTTCACTTTAGTAATTACCAATAATGCTGAATGATTAACATCGAACTAATGAAATTATAATTTCTCCACGTATCGCACATGGAGAAACTAAAATTTCATTTGTTGAACATGATGAAATTTTAGCTTCTCCATGTATCAAACATGCAGAAACTAAAATTTCATTAGTTACAATGTTCAAAGATTTCTTGGATATACTGAGAATTGTATAAAAAATGTGGATTATTCAATACCTGGTCTTTAGATGCACATTTGCACCGCTCTTCATTAGAAATTCAACTATTTGCTTGTTTCCCTTGTAAATTGCTATGTGAAGTGCGGTTCTTCCTTCCGAGTCCTGAGCATTGATATCGGCACCCATATCTGTAATGAAGAAATAAATATATCTACATATATCTTCGGGCCTTAGGGCCTTGTAGGGTAGGCAGGTAGTGCTAAGCGCCACATGACTCGGTCCTTACACACCTCACACGTTTCTTTAACATTCATAGTTCTTTTCGACTGCGTTCCTGACAACACGCCGCCAAATAAGTCAAGGTAGGTGAGTCTTGGCCCTTCTCTCCTCGGCTCCTACATGCTTCTACTTCCGCATTGCACATCTGCTTCGTCAGTCTTACTTACTTGCATTCTTTCTGCATGTGCGGACAAATGGATCATAACTCCTCTTATTTTAAGAAAGATAAGCGATTCTTATCTAATCTAAAGAAATAAATAACTTAATAATAATTAATTTTGTTGAAATAAGAAGTATATTAAAGCAGTACTCATATATTTTAAAAGAGATGAGCAATTTCAAATCAACCCGTCTGGGGAAGTACCTCCACCTCACAGAAAACTGCAGCCAAATAACAACTCCCTGGAGGCTTGTTGTGTTCCTGTGAATGAGTGAGGTCACTAGTAAGCTCCTGAAGAGTTACTGTGTTAGCAACAGGTGGCATCACGTGAGTAATCTACCTACACTAATATTATACATAGGAAAGATTTGTATTTTTGAATAAGCTCAAAACTTTTGAACCGATTTCAAAAATTCTTTCACAAACTTTAAATTAAGTATATTACATTATACAATAACACTTTATACAAATAACGACAGTAAATTAACATATAAGTACTACAATCAGGGGTTACTTAAAAAATTATTATTATTTAAGGTTTTGTCAAAGATTTTAAGAGTATTTTGCTATTATTAAAATCCAAAACACACAGGGCGGGAAAAGCGTGAAAGCGGCAGCGATACGAAACGGGATATTTGTAACATTCGTCTTTGTATGTAATCTGTCACAAAAAAATAGATCGCACCGCGACACGTCGCGCCCGCTTTTTGTATAATTAGTAGCGATGGGGCGATTGCGAGAGGTTTTTTTCGATTGTCTCGATTGTTCGAACATCTCGATTGTTTTCGATTGTTTCGTCGAACATCTCGATTGTTGTTGTGTTCGTCTTCGGCGATTTCAACTCGAATTTGTGATTGCGAATTGCGAGTATGCACGATGGCGAGAGATTTCAGTCGATTGTTTTGAGTTATATTAGAACATCTCGATGGCCGGACTTGGCCTTGTCTTGTGAATGCGATTTGCGAGTTCAAACTAAGCATGCAAAGTAGCAAACTTACCCAACTTACTTACGTATTATAGGGGAAAGGAATCGTGAAAATAAATAAAATAATCGAAGTTTATAACGAATCATCTATTTTTAATGACTTAAATAAACTTGTGCAATGTATGCAACATAGTGTTTTAGTTTTAATACAAAAAATCACAGCGGCTCGACAAACAATTGCGTCCTAACCGGTGACCGATGGATGACTGACTGATGCAACAATCGAAACAATCGAAAAACCTCTCGATTGTTTTGTAAAACGGCGAGTCGATTGTTGACTCGATTGTATATTTTGACGACTGCAATTCTTTCGATTGTTAAAACATCTCGGAATCGCCCATCGCTAGTAATTAGCATACAGACACGAATGTTGCAAAAAAAACATGGGACGGGATTTTTTGGGACTTCACTCGCTGCCGCTTTCCCGCTTCTCATGCGTTACCCTCCCCTGGGTATTAGCTTTAATTTTTGAGCTCAAAATACATCTTTTTTGTTTAATTATGCTTCTGAGAAATGAGTCAAGTTAATTTGTTACATCAAGTACCTAATTAATAAAAATTATTAAGCCACTGCCGGATTACCTAGCATTACCGCATATAGAATCACAAATAGCCACAGTTCTATGACTTACCTAGCATCTTCTTGACAGCTGCTTCATCACTCTGTTCGATTGCATTCACCAATAACGTATTGATTACCTTCTGTGTTACGTCCTCCAACATTTTAGGCGATTGGATATTTAAGCTTGATGCTAGTGCATCTACTAATATATTATCCTGTAATGATAATGTTTTACGTAAGAGTTAGTTTATTAAACGTCAGCCATCGTAGGGTATCTTGCTTGTGCTTGTAAACTGCTACTCTTTTAAAAATTTCTGGAGCATATCGGGGCACTTGTAGGACAACAATGAATTGTTATTTGGCAGCAGCAGCAGTAAAGAATATGCTCAGTAAGCTGCATCGAAACAATTAGCTTTCACCAGAATCTGCTTTGTTAACTGATAAGGTGCACTACTTGCTAACGAAAGGGCTCTAAAGATGATGGTAAGCCGCTTACATGTCATACATTTATTAACAAGGGAAACGATTGGACTTCACCTAATTAAAACATATGCTTTAATTTTCTATTGATCTATGCATATATTGTATGCTCACGACGTGGAACACAGTCGAACTGTTTTGTTTCACTTTTTCGTGTTGTTTACCAATAGTTCACGTTAAATTTACTTTAACTTTGAGATAAAGGTAGAAACTCTATCGCTCTACCTGTGTCCAAAACGTTACCTTCCTAGAGCCAGGCAAATATGAAGATTAATTTTGCTATAATTACCATATTATTTTTAGCTTAAATTGTATATTCAATTGAACGTATTGGGAGCCATTGACTCTTTAGAATTGTAACAATTTGTATTACATGTCACCACTATGCAACGAATAACCTAATGTTATTTTTTTCTTTAATATTGAAATGGTGAAGATAAATTACCTCTACAGGTATTGAAGCAGTATTTGTTAATTCGCCTCTTATATTCGTTGCCATCATCTGAAACATACCAAAAAGTAAGTATACGCTTCTGTTTTGTCACGTTGTACAGTTTTAACAAATCTATAAATTTTAGGGGTGGTATATCTTTTGTTATGCAGAGCAATGAAGCATACATTTGGATTACTTTGGAGCGGTGATCCAGATTTGTGTGTGTGTAGAATGAATGCCAATTTTGACTTGGACTAAACTGATGCTCTAAATATGAGCTTCTGGTTCCTTGCTGTGTCAATTGCGCGGTTTTAAAATTAATCTAAATTATTTGCATCTACGAGTGTGATCATGTTGTCGTTAGATGTAGCCCACCACTCCACTCCACTATACATTGCTGAACGGGAAGTTTATACCTTCATATTTAGAAATAAATTTACATCCTTGTTTCGGAATACTGTAGAAGACAAGTATCAAATAGATGCCATACCAGTGAATTCATCCATGATTATTTTATGGTGTTTAGATTAATCGCTACTTAGGTAGGTGTTTTACACTATACAGCTGATTCCACAAATCAACGCTAAATAGATAAAAACGAAAATAATTCTGGCCGTTTTTAGGGTTCCGTACCCAAAGGGTAAAACGGAACTCTATTACTGAGACTCCGCTGTCCGTCCGTCCGTCCGTCTGTCACTAGGCTGTATCTCACGAACCGTGATTGATAGACAGTTGAAATTTTCACAGATGATGTATTTCTGTTGCCGCTATAACAACAAATACTAAAAAATAGTATAACATAAATATTTAAGGGGGCTCCCATACAATAAACGTGATTTTTTTTTGCTCGTTTTTGCTCGATATTGATAACGGCAACAGGTAGACGCTTGAAATATTCACAGAATATTTAGTTATATATCCACTTTAAAAATAAATAATTAAATTAAAATAAAACAAATATTTAAGGGGGGCTCTCATACAACAAACGTAATTTTTTTGCCGTTTTTAGGGTTCCGTACCCAAAGGGTAAAACGGAACCCTATTACTGAGACTTCGCTGTCCGTCTGTCCGTCCGTCCGTCTGTCACCAGGCTGTATCTCACGAACCGTGATAGTTAGACAGTTGAAATTTTCATAGATGATGTATTTCTGTTGCCGCTATAACAACAAATACAAAAAATAGAATAACATAAATATTTAAGGGGGCTCCCATACAATAAACGTGATTTTTGGCTCGTTTTTGCTCGATATTGATAACGGCAACATTGGCAAGGTAGACGATTGAAATATTCAAAGAATATTTAGTTATATATTCACTTTAAGAATAAATAATTAAATTAAAAAAAAACAAATATTTAAGGGGGGCTCCCTTACAACAATCGTGATTTTTTTGCCGTTTTTATAGATAGTGGTACGGAACCCTTCGTGCGCGAGTCCAACTCGCACTTGGCCGGTTTTTTATTACTGCTTCATGATTAAACCTTTAAACTAATTATAATGAGATTTCGTAAAGACCTCTTTACGAAGGTTGGAAAATAAAGAAGAATATACAGCAACAGGCTTGACTGTCAAGATAACGTAATCCATATGGATGCTGACGCGTTCAGAAGCAAGACGGTAACATTTTTATTGTATTTAACTATTTAAAAGAAATTTTCAAGGTGTAGGTGAGGACGGGGCGGATACAGTCTTTGTACAGTGTACACTTATTTCTAAGTGACATTCTACGATTCCTAAATATCGGAGCGAGCCGGCCTAAGTAGAACGCGACTTTCTTCCTAACAGCGGTGATGTGAGATCCAAACGTCATTCTGGAGTCTAGGATGACACCTAGGTATTTGGCCTTTACGACCCATGGGCTGGATCGGCCGAACAGTGAGGCTCATGGTCCTATACTGGGAATCAGGTCTCATAAGACTTTATAGATCCCGGGAAAAGAACACTGCGGCACTTTTCTCCTGATTCACCTCTATTCGCCAACGTCGGAACCATTCGCCTAGAGCGTTAGCCGCTCTCTGTAGCCTATCTGATATGTTGGATTTGATATGTTGAATATACTGTTATAATAATTTTATACTAACCTCAACTTTTTCCTGGTAACTAAGTTCAGTTTTGGATAACACGTATGAAAGTTTGGTCAGTGCAGCCTCCTGGGTCATATCGTAGCCGGATACCACTCCACATTCAGCTATTAGCTGTAAAAAACTTTTTAAAATACGTAAGCACAAAATACTTTTTATAAAACATACGAAGATTAGAAAAACACTTTCAAAAACAAATCCCGTGGACACGACAGCTTCAATAGTACGTCAATAAATTAGAATTTAAGCTATCGAAATCGGTAAAACCTTTTCCAAGACACATATATTAAAAAACATACTCGCCACACATAGACACAAAATAAATCAGCATGGAAGTCTATCACAGACCACGATATACCATGATTTCATGTAGATCTAGTAACTATAATCGTATGTGTTTGGTGTGATCGTACCACAGATATAGAAGCCACAGGACTCCATCGCAGCCGGATAAATCCCTGGATTTATGCTGCCGTCCTAACGTGACCTAAGGGTCAAGGGGTCATGTTGTCATATGGGAATGCGGCACTGTGTGTATTTGGTGTTATAGTCAAAGGGGTACCCCGATAGCCAAAGGGAGCTTTAGCAGAGATTACTTACATTCACACACGATGATGGGGAAACAGAATTGTGATGTTGCAAATTATATGTATTTTCCGCGTGTTTGAAACTTTACATACAGGTCCCTTTTATGATATAGACTAAATATAAATAAGACCGGATTTTTTCTATAGTATAGCGTTATAAACCTTGACGTAGTTTTACGAGGCTGATTAAACAAGACTTCTCGAAAACTACTTGATGTATGAAAACTGAAATTTGGTAGGTAGGTAGATTAAAGCTAAGAACGGATTTTGCAACAGAGTCGAATAAAGAAAGTCAAAGGGTTATTGTGAGTTTATATGAATGTCCTATGTTTTTTTGGTACATAAAGATGAGTTATTATGGTTTAAAATGTGAAATGAGATAATGGGGCAATAAGTTATTCAAAATAAGTGACACAGTTAACGTAAAAGGTAAATGATTTATCTTATATAGTATGTATACTTATTTGTTGAACTCCAGTGATTAGAAATAAAGAAAACCAATGCTCAAACAAGGTGGTCAAAGGGTTATTGTGAGTTTGTATGAATGTTCTATGTTTGTTTGGTCCTGGAGACATAAAGATGAGTTATTATGGTTTAAAATGTGAAATGAGATAATGGGGTAATAAGATTTTCAAAATAAGTGAAACAGTTAACGCAAAGGTAAATAATTTACCTTATATAACATATGTATACTTATTTGTTAAACTCCAGTGATTAGAAATAATTAAAACCAATGCTCGAACAAGGTGGTCAAAATATTGTAAGTCAGGTAAATGTTATATCGAATAACTGACGCGCCCTGTACCGCGAACGGGAGCAGCTACCTCCTCTAGGCCGCTTTTCCACTAGATATGTGACAAGCTGTGCAGCTAAGGATGTGTATATGCAATATTCACCAATAACGATGGTTTATTTACATAGCTTAACTACTAAGCTTAACTAAGTCGTCAAAAATACCCGATGGATTTTAATGAAGTTAAGCGAAAAATACTGATTGTGTATTCCTTTTAAAAAGTATTTTAATTTACAACAAAATATGTGTCAAAATGCAAAGAAAATCAACTAAGGAAGTTCAACTGAATTTGTGGCTGAAAAACGATTTCAAATTCAGTATAAATGGCAATCTGTCAATAACAGACAATCTGATTTCTGAACTTGGAAAGGTAATCAGCAATTTCTGACTCAATTATCTTGCACGTGGTCAAGTGGTCACGATTAAAAAAAAACTACAGCAGCGAGACCTATTATTGCCTATTTAAGCCAAATTTTCTATATTCTATCACTAAATTAAAAAAAGTACTGATATTTTAATTGTATAGTCTACGAACTTATTGATTATTCACAATGTGCTAATAAATAAATTCATACTGAATAACCGGTCAATAAACAATTAGTACCTACTCGTAATAATGTACAGATATAAGTTTGACGACATGTGATAAGTGATGTAGCACGCGTACAAGTAAGCTGAATATATAATAATAAAGCCTTGTATTTGTAATCGCTGCGTACTTATGTCTCCCAGCAAATAAACGTTTGAGTTTGAGATTGTGTTTTATACTACAGCGGCGAGACCGCAGACCACTGACCGCAGGTTTTAAAAATACGGTTTCTCGTTTAGGATACGATCCTACCACATCAACTCACTTTTCCGGTCTCATATAGTGGTGTCGCGACAGATCCCGTCGCACATTGGGTGATATTGACAATTATTACACCTCTGCGTACAGCATTAGCTATCTCCGTAAACACATCTTCTCGATTAGACGGTATATTACCAGCTCCGTAACTTGATAACACCACACCTGGTACAAACAAGTATAAATAACCATATTATTCTTACATGGCTCGAAGAGCATACGGCAATAATGAATCTTCTTCCTAACGTGCTCTTTCCTAATCCAGTAAGTAGGATGAGCGAGACGCCACTACCGAAAGGGAAAATCAGACCTTTCTTAGGTTAAGTCACATGTCTTTCGAAATATAATTTCTTAGCCTTGCAGGTTTCCTCACGATGCTTTCCTTCACCGCCTGGCAAGTGATAATTATATAATAAATATGTTCATAAATCCGAAAACAACACATTAGTGGGTACATGCCCTCGCCAGGATTCAGGAACTAATCAGTTAATGTAATGATTCTTAATCCACTGGGCTATCTCTGCTCCACACGGCAATAATGAATGCTCATCTCTTCAATTTAAGTGTCCTAGCCCCTCCTCCATGTTAATATGAACGACGGCAGTGCAATGAATTTATCATTCGTAGAATGTTATTCTAACAACTAACATCTGCAGCGCCTGCGAATGCCTCATGGACAGGTAAAACACATATCGCTGAGATGACCAAAGCAGCCAGGGCAGAAACGAAGGCGGGTTTCTATTCCAGATGGCGGGCAATCACACATACGACTGTAGCAGCTGAGAGGCGGCAGCAGCAGCTATGTTATCGATGGCATTCATCTAGTTAGTGGTTGAGTGTAGTTCGCATGAACTAATTACCGGCGGGAGCACAGAAATTAGGTCAGATCAAATTGCTTTATTATTTTGTCAATTTACATACAATTTGCGTTTCACCACCAAAAAAAAAACAATACAGTTTAGATTAGGATCTATTAACTATTTGTTAAAATAAACGTACGAAATAAAAGGGCGTATAAAACCATATAGAACCATATTTATGCTTTTTGAGACATATTGTGTATTTATTATCTAGATACAAGTAACCAAAATTTTAATTATTGCTGATTGTGGCCACTTATAGTAATAATTAAAATTATGACTAATTGTAAAGTAATAAATACAGAATATGTCTCAAAAAAACATAATATGGTTCTACAGTGCCAGTATTCAACGTTTTTTTTTTTTGGAATTGGTCTTAAATTCAGAGTTGTTAAAAAAACAAAATAAGGGCGCCACTTAGCTTTCTACGCCATTATGTTAAATTAACTTTTATTTGTTTTTTTCTTTATATGTATACTACCTGCCATACCATAATAATTATAGATGTGCATATTATTGACTTTTGCGTGCCTTATTCAGAGACATGTTACTAACTACTACTTTGTTGAATTGTCTAAGGCCTTATTATAACTATATTTGAATTAGGGCGGAAATAACGTTACCTTCAATTGGAGGCTGGAAGAATGCTTTCACCACAGAAGCACTGATGCTAGGAAAGATGGTCAACATTCCGACGTTTTTCGACATCTTGGCGTGCAGAGAACATTTTTGGATAACCGTGGGTTTAAATATAGCCTTCTTGTTCACCTCGAACTCGAGACCGACTTCCACCAGAGGCACACAATTTGGAGAATCAAAAGCGTATAAATTGTACGCGGAGATTTTACGAGTCCTGTTGAAAAATAATAAGGCATCATTAAACATCCCGAAAAGCTTGGGCAGGAATAATGATAAATCTGTTTTTTTTATACTACGTCAGAAGGCATACAAGCACACATATACATACTGATGTAAAATGGTTACCGTAGCCTATAAACGGTTACAATACATTAAGTGTCACTCGCGTGATACCACCTTTCCTAACACAGCCACTCCTTGGGAGCTTACTGGTGACCTCACTTACACGCAGGTAAACAACAACCCTCTAGGGGGTTTGTTATTTGACTGCGGTTTTCTGTGAGGTGGTACTTCCCCAGTCGGGCTATTTTTTGCGCCCTACCTCTCTTGAAACCTCTAATCTGTGATTACCAACTTTTGCTATCTATCTGTTAATAACTTCACGGCAAGTCCCTTACTGATACTGGTAGGCAGACAGAACCGAGCATCAAATGAATGGATTCTTACACACCTCACTCGCTGCATTAAAATTGATATCTTTTATCATAAACAATCGCCGATTCCTACGGCTCCTGACACCAGCTACTAACACACGACCTATTTGGTCATGGTAAGTGAGTCCAGACCTTCCTCGGCACTACATTCTTCTACTTTCATATTGTATATGTTTCGTCGTTCTTTCTACATGTCCGAATCAACGGAGCAATCAATCAAAAAGATAGGCAATCTTTATCTTTATACATTTACTATAGTAACAAAAGGTGGTCCAGCCGGGTATGACAGAAATGGCAGAGTTGATAAAACTTTACTGGAACAGTAGGTGCTTGCCTGTGGTTTTCCCATGTTTATTCCTGTTTGGGTTTCCCAGTGTTTATTATCTTCATTACAGTTATTGGCCTCCTCTTTATCTAAATTAATATTACAAAGAGAAAAGATTTGTTTTTTGTACGAGTATGTTTGTTTGTGATGGATAAACTTAAAAAATATTTAACCTATTTAAAAAGTTTTTCTATCTATCTATAACTTCACGCCAAATCCCTTACGGGGTAGGCAGATAGAACCGAGCGCCACGCGACTCGATCCTTACATACCTCACTCGCTTCTTTAAAATTCATTGCTCTTTTCATGCACGCCCGCCGGTTTCTAGGGCTCCTGACATCACCTTCTGATAGAACACGACCAATTTGATCATGGTAGGTAAGTCTTGGCCTTTTGCATTGTATATCTGCTTCGTCATTCTGCATTCTTTCTACATGTACGAACCAACGGAGCATGCAGAAAGAATAAAAAGTTTTTCATACATATAAAGCATTATAAGTGTGTATCATAATTCATAAGCTATATATTTGTTTTTAATTAGTGATCTCAACGAAAATTGTAATAATGTAACCCAAAATATCATAAAATAATATGCTGTATATTTATAATACTCATCATTATACCCACAAAAAAGTCGGCGAGGCTACGTATTTAACTATTGTAAATGTAAATCATAGTAACTGAGATGTTTTTATAGATACGTCGTACACGCTCTATAATGGCAATACGAAAGTAAGGTAATTGCCCATCTCGCATTCAGTTGGCCATGCTCTCGCGTCGCGACTATACGTGCTTCGCAACAAAACATAAATGTCTTAAGACATATATTCATCTCTTTCTAACGACAGGTATATCATTTGTCTCTTTGTTAGAGCAAAATACGAGTATGTCATAATAAATAACTGTACGTAGATATAGTAACTACTTGCGCCATTTTAAAATACAATAATGTTCGTGTATAACGTGTCTACCTTTTGATACGTCGCTGCATAATAACCGTTTTCTTGTTCAAATTAATTAAAAAAATGTGTAGAATGAAAGATGATGACATTCATATCATTATATTAATCCTCGAGACGAGCTCGGTGACGCAGCGATCATTAAAGCTACTTTGTCACCGACGCTCGTGGGTTCGATTCCCACAAAGGACAAACATTTATGTGCATGAACATGTCTGTTTGTCTTTGTCTGGGTGTTTTTAAGTGAGGTAGAGTGCATTAAAGCGGCCCGTCTGGTGTAGTACCTCCACGTCACAGAAAACAGTAGCCAAATAACAAATGCCCTAGAGGGTTATTGTGTTCCTGCATGTGAGCGAGGTCACCAGTAAGTAGTAGTCTATTAACGCTTGCGATATATTAAGTATCACTCGCGCGATGCCTCCTCTGCTGCTTACACAGCAACTCCTTGGGAGCTTACTGGTGACCTCACTCACACGCAGGAACACAACTACACTCTAGGGAGTTGTTATTTGCCTGCGGTTTTTCTGTGAGGTGGAGGTACTTCCCCAGACGGGCTGCTTTGATGCGCCCTACCTCTCTTAAAACATCCAGACCAAGACAAACAGACATGTTCATGCACACAAATGTTTGCCTTGTGTGAGAATCGAACCCTCGAGCGTTGGTGTCAAAGTCGCGTCATTCACGACTGAGCCACCGCGCTCATCAAAATATGTATGGCGTATGTCATTCTTTTCAAATTTATAACGTAGGAATATGTTGGACACAAAGGGGCATTTTTAGACGATTACGCTGTATATTTTTTATTTTTTTTAATTGTCTTTTAATTGCCTTTTAAATTTGTAGTATTTCTTTATGAAATATATGATGTTTTGATAAAATTTGAAAAAGGAAAACTGAGATGATTTGGACATTTGGAAAGAATGGAGGACAAAAGATTCACAAAAAAAACGGCCAAGTGCGAGTCGGGCTCGCGCACGATGGGTTCCGTACCATTATCTATAAAAACGGCAAAAAAAAAAACACGTTTGTTGTATGGGAGCCCCCCTTAAATATTTGTTTTATTTTAATTTAATAATTTATTCTTAAAGTGAATATATAACTAAATATTCTGTGAAAATTTTAAGCGTCTACCTGTTGCCGTTATCAATATCGAGCAAAAATGAGCAAAAAAAATCACGTTTGTTGTATGGGAGCCCCCTTAAATATTTAGTTCATTCTATTTTTCAGTATTTGTTGTTATTGCGGCAACAGAAATACATCATCTGTGAAAATTTCAACTGTCTAACTATCACGGTTCATGAGATACAGCCTGGTGACAGACGGACGGACAGCGGAGCCTCAGTAATAGGGTTCCGTTTTACCCTTTGGGTACGGAACCCTAAAAAATATACCGAGCAAGAGTGAGTATATCGGCAGGGGCCGCCCTAAATGCACACATATGGATCAAATAACTGAACAAAGGCCAAATTAAAAGCACCCGAAAAAAAAATGGAGAAGCGGACACTTCGGGCATCAGGCGCAGCCGGTAATAACGCTTATTTGATAATGATGGAGACAACGTACCTGTTACCTCTGAACAGCCTACTTCCGAAGAATACGCTGACTTCTGGTATATTGTAACCACCCGCAATCAGAAGAGCTGATACAAAGTTATCCGCACCGTCACTTCGGGGTTCAAATATTGGTATCTGCGAAACGCCGATATACAAATAACAAATATCAAGACACACAGACTAGTTGTAGACTAATAGGAGCTAACTACAGTGAGTGCTAGGCAATATGCTCTAGTGAACACTACATGCTAGTGGTCAAGCACACGCAGGCTATTAATACAATACTAAAAAGCTAATGGGTTGAAGAAGGGCCAAATTAAAAGCACACGAAACCGAAGAGCATGCATGAAGAGGTTGATGAGTGTGGAAGAAGCGAGAGGAGTATGTTTAAATCGGTGCACCTGGCGTACCAGGCGTAGGCGTAACTCTACTCTGATCATGAACTGAAGATCATCAGACAGAGTAACCAGTGGCTATCGACTCTTCAATCTATCTATCATATTTACAACTTTGCATCAAACCCAAGCGCCACATGACACGGTCCTTACACACCTCACTCGCTTCTTTATCATAGTTGTTCATATTCTTCTGCTTCATTGTTTAATCTGTCAGGAAAAAAAAAATTTACTGCTAGTTTTTTTTATACAACGTTAGGAGGCATAAAGGCATACGGCCCTGATGTAAAGCGGTTACCGTATCCTGAACGCTTGCGATACATTAAGCTACTCTTGGGAATTATTATTTGGCTGCGGTTTTCTGTGAGATGGAGGCTGCTTTGATGCGCCCTACCTCTCTTAAAAAGATCTTACTTCTCTTAGTTGATTATTGGCCGCTGTTCGCGGTTCGTATGGAATTTAGACCATAAAGTAAAGATAAAGATAAAAATTCTTTATTTGCCTTTAGGCCCTCACGGGCAATTAGACACGTCTTACATTTTCAATATTATATCTTATCATATTTTTTTTAAGATTTTCTCTTTTTTACCATATAGTCTTTAAATACCATAAAGTCTTTCAAGTGTAATGCGAATACATAGAACAAACGGGTATAGGCCACTGGCAACATTATTTCTAAAAATATCATGTACATATACGATATGCCCAGATACCATTTCATTACATATCTTCTTCCTCTTTTTAGCCTTATCCCGTTTCCAAATGCATTACGATTGGCGGGGTCCGCTACAAGCCTAAGGATTTCGCGAAGATACCTACTGATTTTTACATGGAGCGACTGCCGTCAGACATCCATAACCCAGAGGGAAAACCAGTTCATTCTTAGGTAAGGTCACACGTCTTTCATTTCTTGAGCGTACAGCCATGCAATTCTGTAAGAGCAAACATCCTTACATCCTCGGAAACATCGGCTGTTACAGCCTTGAACACAAAATTGCAATTCTTTGGTGTCGCTTTTCATAGTTGTACGACACTAGCGCCGCAAGGCTGCGTTTGGAATTGGAATTCTACAAGGCAAACAACCTCGCGTACGCTTACAGCCTTATATAATACCAAATAATTTAGCCGTGATCGCAGTAGACGATGTGAAAGCTGTGACATCTGTGATCACAGCGACGCACACAGCCACTACGAGTCGCTTAGAGAATTGCATGGCTGGTTTCCTCGCGACATTTTCCATCACCGCCGAGCAAGTGAAGTGAAGAAATTTAGTGGTAATGCCAGGATTCGAACTGGGAATCTGTTGCTCAATAGGTCGGTTCCTTATCCACTGGGCTAACACTGCTCTTATGCTCATTGATTTCTTTTTTTTTATACTACATCGGGAGGCATACAAGCATACCGCCCACCTGATGTAAAGCGGTTACCGTAGACTATTAACGCTTGCGATATATTAAGTATCACCCGCGCGATGCCTCCTCTGCTGCTTACACAGCAACTCCTTAGGAGCTTACTGGTGACCTCACTCACACGCAGGAACACAACAACCCTCTAGGGAGTTGTTATTTTAGCGGTTTCCTGTGAGGTGGAGGTACTTCCCTAGATGGGATGCTTTGATGCGCCCTACCTCTCTTTCCTATTATCATTAAGGTTTTTACAAACGTTTATTTTATTTCTCACTTTGCAGTTTCTATTTTCATTGTAGCAGTATAGTTTAATGATTAACGCTCCAAGTGCAATTCTAACACTTACCACGTACAGCATAAGAACGAAGACCTCCGGTCTTCGTACGTTTTTCGTAGCGTTTACCTTGACGTGCACTTAGTTGTACATTAAAATCGCTATTTATGTCGCTCTGTTTGTTCCCTTCGTTCGACTATACTACATAACTGATTTTAACACAGATCCACATTATTCACCGCCTGTTTAGCCAGAAACAGCTACACCTTATCGACTGTATTATATATAACTAGCTGCTGCCCGCGGCTCCGCTCGCGTGGAGTCAAATAACATAGCCTATGTGTTAATTCAGATCATAATCTATCTACGTGCCAAATTTCATTCAAATCCGTTCAGCCGTTTAAACGTGAAAGAGCAACAAACATCCATCCATACATACAAACTTTCGCATTTATAATATTAGTAGGATTGCTTACCAGACTCCGTTAAAGAATTACCTTTCATTTTTTTTCTAAAATCATAATACATGCATTACTTTCCGAAAAATGCATTTATGACATTGAAGAATTTAAGGCATTCATTTATCTATCTATAACTTCACACCAAATCCCTTGCTGGGTAGGCATAGAGAACCGACGGAGACGGCGGACGGACACGGGACACGGGACAGGGAGGATGATCCCTTGGCTGTCCCGCTCCGGAGACGGCGGACGGGAGTGCGGCGTAGGCGCTACGCGCACCTATTGCCGCCTCCCTAACCTGTGGGACTAGGGGTCAGGATGGGAACCTGGCCCCATAATGGTCCCGCCGCCGGAGGGGCGGAGAGAAGAAGTCCGGCCCCTTTTGAGGGGCTGGCCAGTCGCAGTGGTGCCCTGTTGCTGACAGATCCGGGGCACCACACCCACGCGGCCGATGGCATTTCGCGGGGTTGTTTAGTGGGTATACCGTCGGACAGCCGACGGGGAGTCCCACACTACCACCGGAGGCCACCCAGGCACCGGTGGTGTGCGTAACGCATTTTTCCCCGCGTCACAAAAAAAAAAGGCATAGAGAACCGAGCGCCACGTGAGTTGATCCTTACACACCTCACTCGCTTCTTTAACATTCATTGCTTAACATGAATTGGCCCTGCGTGGTGGGTGGCAGCCCCCACCGCCGCATGCAGATATATTCGCACCGACCGGACAGGTGCGTGTCGCCTCCGGGGGACGCCCGCATAGCTGTGCGCTCTTGATCCAGAATTGCAATCTGATTGATTAGCATTGAAATATTAATAATTGATGAATTAATGCATTGATAATTGATAAAAATGACTCATTCCAAAATTAACTTAGGTACATTCTGAAAATAGTAATTGGGAGATTGATGAATTTAAGATATTAAACTTTAATTCTCTTTATGAATTTAATAAATCACAATTGAAATTGTATTTAGGTTAGTTATTTTAATTTGTTAGTGTAATCTAACCTGATTAACAATTAATAAATTACAATAATTAGTTATAATATTTGAATGCCAACTACCGGCGGGCTTGTTTCCTATATAGGGGAGACCCGGTACAAAAGTAATGGCGGGTCGAAAGTAACGAATGCTCTCTAGATTTATCCAATGGGCGAATATCGCTACACCGCCGTCAGGTGATAGCCGGGAGTGACCTGCTCACTTGTAATCAGTCGGCGCATGCACTACGCGCTGTTAGTTTATGTGACAGGACGCTACGTGTTTTCACAAATCAAAAGTAAGTTTTTCAACGTTTTCTTATTTAACGTTTACGTAGTCGTAAAAGGATGACAGTAATCTGAATGTTTGCATATCCATTCTTGATTAGATTGATTGTACATTGTTGAAATTCGTTTTTGTCTAGCTCCGTTTGTTTTAATGTTATATTACATATTTTGACAAAAATAAGGAAGGGTACAAAAGTAACATAGTCGTATGGGTACACAAGTAACATGTTACTTTTGTCCCCGTAATGATTTACCTACATCTTATTTTTATTATGTCTCGTCTTTACTTTAACAGAATGCCGCGACAACGGATAAGAACTACTGCACGAGGAACTGTCCACACAGAAGTGTATCGAAAAGCGGCTGAAGAGCATTTCAAATATGGTGCAAAAATTAGAGCCCTGGCAGTAAAATATAATGTTTGCCATGTAACATTATACTCGTACTCTCATGTGGAATGCGTGGATGATGATACGAATGATGTGTGCCATAATTGCGAGTCTAAATAGGAGAATAATAATGAATAGTCTGATTATAAAAGAATGATTAACATTGATCTAATTATTTAAACTAATATAATTTTTATTTTTTTGTTTGCTTAAAATATATAATTATTGAGCATTTAAAATGCAGTTATTAATATAAAGTCGTCAAAAAATAAATAATTTGTTGATGTAACGTTTAATATTGTATTCATTACCAACACCTTTGTCTTGTTACTTTCGACCCATTACGTGTTACTTTCGGCCTGCCTACGTGGTCGAAAGTAACAACTGACAATTTTTTTTTAACTCTCTTATATTCATATAAAACACACCACAATAAAATAAATCGAGTTATTAGTGTAAAGAACTTAAACTGAATTTATATATGGTTACATTAATTTAATGACAATAATAACATCCAGCCAGAAATCAAGGTAAAAGTACAAATTGTTACTTTTGTACCCGGTCTCCCCTATGTTCTACCTTTATATGTATACCGTGTTTCTGCAAATATAGTTATTTAATTTGATTTTCCAGGATTTCTGGGGAAGGTTTATATGTATAGGAGAGGGTCAAACAGCCAACAATAGATTATCTCGTCATACCTGTGATCCAGTGAGCACTATCCCCTTGCCGATGTTCTCAAACATGAACGATAGTGCTGATGCTGTATAGGAAAGCGTGTCAGTGCCGTGTAGTACCACAAAACCGTCGTAATCCTCATAATGCTCCTGAAAGTCAAATAAACATATTTTAATCTTTTCATCCGGTTCCCCATGAAATACACCACTATAAAAAAAGGCCGGGAAGACGGCAATTAATGGATATTTTTATGTTAATACTGCTAATATATAATAGAAAACTGAATGGGATTTTTTTTCATAGACGTTCATTCATAGGTATATTGTAATTATTAACAATTAATGTAATATTTTTGACTTTATTAAATTGTTTATCAATAAATTTCCACGCCAACGGCGACACTGTATGTGCGCATACGTGAACACCGCCATCTATTATACATTTTCGGAACTAAATCTGAAATAAATTGTAGTACAACGCTAATACATATTGTATGAGGTTACTCATGTTAATGGGGAAATCGATTTCTATATTTACTTAATAGTTTTTAAAAGGAATATGGATTTAATTTTTTTGTCTAATGTGAACTTACAACGACTACATTATAGACTACCTCGGGTTTTAGAGTTGCTGCGTAAAATATAACAAAATAACCAAACGACAAGCGGATGTATGACAAAATAAAAACACGAATATTTTAGAAAATTTAAAATTATAATATCTAAGAGTAATTACTCTTTGAATTATTAAATGGATACTGTAGAAAGATATGTTATCTTTAAAAGTTCTGTTTATGAATGCACACTGTCAGAGGTCAACCGCTATCGATAATTGATTATAAATATTTAAAAAAATACATATTTGTTTTATCTATTTTGACTTGTTTACTCAAATTACTACGACATAGGTTTCTACAAAAAAGGCGATAAATAGTAGAAGTTGAGTAATATTCCAGTAGTTTCATGTAGTTATTTATTGTCTTGTTCCCTCAAGAGGTTTCTAGAAAGTCGATGGATCCAGTGGCACAGGATCGAGGCGAACGGCTCTCTAGAGGGGCAGCCTATGTTCAGCAGCGAATACGGCCTGATATGTTGCTGGTGATTTATTATCTTATAGATTATCTATACGACAATAAAAACCAGAAAACTTAATGACAAATTTTTCATAGACATTCATTCATAGGTTATTTTGAATGACTAAACGACTTCTAATATTGCCTTTTTTGAAGAACCCCATGTTGTAGTGATTTGGGTAAACCTCGGCAGGGATAAAATAATTGAAAAAGCAAGCTAGCACCTTAAAATATCATCCGACTCGCACTTAACATGTTTTTATTTAGAATCGTCTGAATATTTGATAACTCATCCATCAGCGATAAGCGCTGTACTGTATTGCTGTAATATACTTACTTACGATAAACTAGCTACTGCCATCCGATTTACTCGCATGGAGTATGATTTTTAAAGTTTCACACAGTATAACCCTAAATTTGTAGCCTATATGCTTCTTCTTCTTAACATTATGCCATTTCCTAATCTTTTACAGTTGGCGGAATTTTTTGAGATGTGTGCAAACCGACAGACAAAAAAATTAAAAATTACAGTTTAGGTTTGAATATCGATAGCAGAGTCTGGCTGAATTACTATTTAAAAATAATACTTCATGTACAAACAGACCACTGATACGACTTTGTTATACATATTTATATAACCTTGGTTGCTTACCATTATATTTTCAGCAATCTTAACCCAGTCCGCTTCCGTCATGTTTGATGAGTCCAATAAATCTGTGCACTCGAATATTTTGTAGCAGATTCTCAAGTTCAGGTCTTTTGATTCTAGAAATAATGATAATGTAATCTAAAATCAACGCTATATTGTCAAATTTCTCATTCACTCTTTTTAATTATTATATTATTATAAACACGTAGTACTAAGTGATTTCTTTTAAAATGTATTATTGTTATAGAAAGAGCGGGATTATCTACCACGAGTATTTTTTAACTAGGTAGTCCCAACATCTAATTTACTTACTACTTGTAACATTTCAAATGAAATAAAATTAATTGAAAACTGAAGTTAAAGGAACCTAAACGATGAAGTAATATTTAACCATTGAGGAATCCATGGCTACTTTCAACCACCATCATTGCTTGTGTTCCGTGTTATATTTTATTTATTTGTTACATCAACAAAGCGACCATTAACACAATCATAATTACCTACATACAAACAATATTTAAAATGGTAAGTGTCACCTCAGTTACAGATGGAAAATACGTCTCAGATAAGCCAAAATATATGTATAATATAAATTAAAAAATAAACACAGGTTAGACAGATCAAGAATAGACACAAAGAGCAATACAGGCACTAGCTCACTGGTGCGGGTGAAAATGTTGGGAATTTAAAATTACCTATGAACGACACGCCGCACAAATGTATGAGATGAAAACTAAAGTACTTGCGGAACCGCCGTATTTATTTTAAAGAACAATAAGCATGCAAAGGCTGTTTAATTACTTCGGGCACGTGACGCAGCAAGAAAAATACAATTGGAAAATATTATAGTCATAAGACACGTGGAAGGAACAGAGAAGATCAACAGATTCATAGACATCGTTAGAGAAACCACTTAGTGCAGTATTCCAGTGGTCAAAAAGCAGGATGAATGTCCGAAAACTCAGAGGAAATTTATTTAACTGATCGTAACGCTTACGACATCCAGCCACGTGAAGTGAGAAGAGGACGAAAAAGAAGAGAAAGAAAAGCCTTTTATAGATGGAACATCGATTCTTTCTGATCACTCCTACTCAGAGGCGGAAGATAAAAATGTACAGATACAAGGACAAATCTAATGAGCTGAAGTTAAATAAAGTTACTGCTAACAATGGAGGATTCCCTACAATCGTCTGTGCCGTTATAAGTTCAAGATAAGAAGTGGTTGAAATTCTGTTCCTTCAATTATTAAACACAGATGGCTAAAACGTGTTAAAATAGTAATAATGTGTAGATTTATATCGACAATAGTTATCTAGGAGTATTAGCAAATTACATTGACAGTAGGTACTTACTACCAAATTAAATTGTTAAACAGTTTTTTATCTCCTCAACTATATTAAGTATGATTGATTGCTTGAATTCTGGCCTGTGATCGATTGCTCTTTCACATTTACCTTTAGTAATGATTTTAGTTACTGTTTAAGAGCTCATATGGCTCATTGTACGTGGAAATTAAACAATAATAATTTAAAAATATAATTGAAGTAAATGCACGAGTCAAGCAACGTCGTCTGTAGCATGTCTTAGTGGCGGATTTAAAATACGTCGAAGAGGCTAAGATCATACTACCAGAGGAAAAACCAGTGATGCCATGCTATTTAGCTTTTAGCTTTTTAAACCCCTCGGTTGAAGATATCTCCATATCACGCGCAATATTTGATGTTGTTGTTCATATCGATCTCTTGGATAGCATACGACACTGATCTCTGCCAGACGTGAATCAGAACGAGCCCAGCACACTTTTTGTAACGCTGAATATCCTGTGTAACCAGAATTGGCAACTACCATAACGACAACGAACAATGAAGTTCATTGCGATTTCTACGGCAAGACTATGACTGTATCGAACTTATAATAATTTTAATAGAACGAAATTAGTACAAATATAAAGTATGTATATCATCACGCCAGGTCCCTTGTGGGGTTGGTAGAGAGAACCGAGCGCCATAAGACGCGGTTCTTACATACTTCACTGAGATTCATAGCTTTTTTCATGCACGCTCGCCGGTTCCTGTGGCTCCTGACATCACCTTCTGATAAAACACGACCGACTTAGTCATGGTAGGTTAATCTCGGCCTTCCTCAAATATAAAGTTTGAGATTTTACTTCTTTTTTGGTAATGTGTGGGACAGCAATACGAGACAAAGGCATCAATCGCTTACAAAGGGGACGAATCAAATGTAACTCTAATTTAATATATTGATTCCAGTAATATGAATATCATGGTGGTCTGAACACTTGGTGTCTCTCCTTAGTTGTATATAGGTCTGAATACCGGATTGATATGCAAGAAATTGACCCTTTTATTGTGCTTCCAATGCCAATGACCGAACTCCCAGACCGGACATTCAGTGTTGTTTGGTTATTTTTATGGTTTTCCAAAAAATACTCACGTGGAGGCAACTGTACGATTTTAAATGAGAAACGTTGCTATGCTCTTTAAAAAATTGCGTAACAAGGCGCGCTTGCTCAATTGCATCAACATGGAACTTGCCAATAGTAAAGCAGTATTGATTATTAGGGAATTGAGGGGCAAAGGGCAATAGACGTGGAGCAATTAAACTATCAAGAGGCTTGGCCCAATAAAGGAACGGACAACAATACAAAAAGTGATTCAAATTAATCATAAAAAAAATCATTTTAAATAAATAAACCTTTAAATGATCCAAAACTATGACTATGATTATTTATTTAAATAGGCACGTAATAAACATGTGACGTCATTTGTATAGATTAACACTATAAGCCGTAAAAAAATATTTTAATCCTGATATTAAAGTTATTTAAAATAGTTGTGTGCTGCCAATTTTAACTAACTTGTTTGTAACATATTTTCTTTGTTATTTTATTAGTCAATAAATTGCATTAACAGCTTTTACGGTTGTAAGTTTGTTTACTTACAAATGACGTCACGCCTTTCGAGATCAGTGCGCCATTTACGCAGCATTTTTAAGTAAATAATCTTTAATTAGAGTTTTGTGTTATATATAGGTTTATTTATAAATATTATCATTTATTTGAATTAATTATTGAAATGTTGTCTAATTGCCTACTATAACGATAGGACTTTTATTTATCACCGTCCTTGGTTTGGTTCAATATTTGGTATAATGGACCTCATCCCAATACTCCATGAAATTGTTCAGCTGTAACGCGTCGGTTATGTGCCTTATAACAGGTTCAGCGGCTCTAAAATCTTATTCTCGCCAGAAGTGTTATGTGGAAGAATTACGTTTCAACAACATATAATAATTCGTCTATTCAAGTTACATTGGACATTGGACTAGATATACATAGACTAGCTTTTTATACTTTCTTTATTTTTCTCGGCTTTTAAGGGTCGTATTTTAATGTTGAATAACCTTCCTCAAGAATTGGGCTATCAAATGCAAAATGAATTTTTAAACATCCGACTGACAGTTACAGAGACGTTCAAACAAAGAAACTCATCCGCTCTATCTATTATTATTATTATAGATGTGCAGCGCGCCTAACATCGCGGTAATCACCACCTTTATCAGATTCATTTCATTTAAGTTACACTTCAATAGTTGCTTAGATGATATACTTGTGTATAATCCAACGCGTATTACGGTTTTGGCAAGAAATAATAACACTTAACAATAATTCAATATTTGATTGCATAAATTTGTAAACAATTTGATTTTTGTCGCACACTGAAATGGAAAAAATTGAAATTATCTTCCAATTTTTATTTTAAAGTGCAACAATATCTTTCCTAAGATTAACGTGTGGAAAACGCCACGAGTTAAAAAGAGACCCTAGATCGGGCGGCTGCGACCACTCCGCTTCCCGCTGTAAACGTAAGTTTTAGAATAATGATGTTCTAAAACTTACATTTCACTGTTTGTGTATCGAAAATAAATAAATAGCTATTTACCAGGCAACACGAGATACGACGAGTCGAAGCCGGGCTTAATAACCCTTTGTCTCCAATAGACGGCATCATGCAGTTGTGGGTAAGCCCTTACCATATTTTCGAATATTCCGCTCTGAGGTATGAGCACTGAAACGTTAGAAAAAAAAACCAAATAAATAACAAATAAAAGAAAACAAAAGTGCATGGTACACCTCGCAGCATGTTTTATACAATGTCGGTAGGCATACAAACATACGATCTACCTGATGTAAAGTGATTATTAGCTTATGAACATTTGCAAGACGGGAAGTATCGCTCACGCATTGTCTCCCCTGCTGCTGACACAGCAAGTTCTTAATAGCTTACTGCTGACCACACTCTCTCACGGGAACACACCAACTCTCCATGGTTTTGTCATTTGGCTGCGGCTTTCTGCGAGGTGGAGGTACTTCACTAGTCGGACTGCTTTGATGCGTTATTAAAGACACATGTGTATACAGTAATAAAAAGCAGCAAGGCAGCTTCTGTCGGCTGTCGGAGAGTAGACCATTGAGTGCTACAAACTTTGTACAAACGGAGACGAAGATCCTGATCGACTCTTTGTAGTACAAAGAGTCTGCTGCGAGTAACTTCGACGAACACGCAGCACACCTTTCGACGGTGCCCCTGAATCAACACTGGTCTTACCACCAGCCGGTTTTTCCTGACTATTATTAGACGGACGGTGTTCACCAATCACTGAATGGGCCATTTCGGGGGCCCATTCAGCGATTGACGAACCACCGTCTGTCCGAAGGGTGGAGTGATAGTTACGGCAGTGTGACCTTCTTCTCTAACAACACTATACTAATAATCCCTTCCCTTCAGTTGATAGCGTCATTGTGCTCGTCATTCTAAACGAACACGCAAGTTAAGCAACGTCAACCACAGCCTGTCTGTGAACGATATTACCTATCTCGAGTTTCTCCATGGGAGGGCACGTTAAGTTGTCGGTCCCGGCTGCTATCGATAGATGACAGCCAGTAGCCTTCGGGGATATCTATTACACATTAATTTCCGTCATATTGGCAAGAACCCCAACACCAAGCGAGTCCCGTTCATGGGTATATTGTTCCCTTGATAACGCCAGAAGAGGGTCGCGGTGGGTGGGACACTACATCAATCTTCAAAGAAGGCTCTATGTGTTAGATATCCCCGCGCACGCCTTTCAAATGACCGAGATTAATACACATATATATGTATTGATAATAATGACGCTACTCACACGTATGTAAAAATCAGTATCTTCGCTAAATCCTAAGACTTAGGGCCCCCGGCGGATCCTATTGAAGATGACTCTACTCACATCTCAGGTAGGTACTAAGGTTAAGTGTTCTTCTTAGCTTTTATTCCCGTTTCCTAATTCACTAGGATTGGCATGGCCCGGTATATAAGCCTCAGGTTTTGGCGAAGGTACTAATTTTTACATTTTTTTTATGTCCATAAAAACATAGACTCATTTTGTAAAAAGAGTGATACTCATAACATAAATACTAGATATAAGCATAATCTTGTGTTACATCCAAGCCGTCTCCACAAAATAAGTAATTCTTTTATGGGGCAATGTATACGGTTCTATAATAAACTTCCCAGCAATATAAGAGAATTGTCAATAAACAAATTTAAAACTACTATTAAAGCCAAATTGTGTAGCAGGGCATATTATAAAGTATCTGACTATATTAATGATAAAAATGCCTGGGATTGAGTCGATCCAATTATAATGTAAATAATAAATTATGTAAAGTTTGGATACCAAAAGAGGGATGCCTGAGTTTTTTGGCAGTATTTTTATCAGTGCTCACCTAGTCATGAACTGCACGGTAGGGAAAAAAATTGTGACGATTCCAAACAAATGTAGCCATTTTTACGGAATAAAAAGATTTTGACTTTGACTTTGACTTTACATAGAGCGACTGTCATCTCACCTTCACAACCCAGAGGTTTGTATTTCTAGTCAACATTTCTTAGGTTACACGTGGGGCCGTTTATCGAAATATTATTCTTAGACGTGCGGGTTTCCTCACGATGTTTTCCTTCACCGCCGAGCAAGTGATACATGCCAAAATTCGACCCGGCGACCAGTTGGTAACTATTCCGGTTTATTATCCACTGGGCTATCTCTGCTTTATATCATGTACTAAGGTTGAATCTCTGTCCATTATCCTTTTCACACTATGTATGTTTGTCTTAGTCTGAGTATTTTAAGAGTGGTAGGGCGCATTAAAACAGCCCGTCTTGGGAAATTCCCTCACCTCACAGAAAACCGGCACAGACAAATAACAGACACAGGCAAATAACTACTCCCTGAAGAGTAGTTGTATTCCTACGAGTGAGTGACGTTATTAGTAAACTAGGGTTATGCTGAGTTAGCAGCAGGGGTGGCAATGCCTTATCCGCAACGTTGTATATAAAAGAAGCTTACACTGACTTCAAGTTTTCAATGCTGTCGTAACTTTAACAAACTTTCGCAACAAAAAACAGCATGTTCATAATAATAAATGTAAAACGATAAAACTGGACCCAGTGCAGTGGTTGGGGACTGTTATATCGGCATATGCATTACTTAGAATATAAAATAAATATGCTGAGTTTCTCATTGCATTGACGTCAATGCAACAAGAAACCGATGCCGCTTGCTATCCGCGATCATACTCGTTTACAGTTCGGATTGGGCTTCCGTCAGAGATACAGTATTTTCACGAGAGTTTAATACATTCTCTTTTAGTGTTTAAAAATAGTTTTTTTTAAAAACCATCTTGCGACCCGCTCCGTAACAGTGGTGTCAGAAGTGGGATACCAGTGTTGAAAGTGCCGTCATCGTTCCACTGGTATTACATACCGGGTCGCGTAAACCTAAAAACTCTAAAAGTGTTCACGTGGTTAACTCCACGTTGTTACAAACATTCTCAATCCAACTCCGGGGTGTTCTCGTCTTACTTCAGTGAAATCACACCTCGTCAAACTCCGCTATCTCTCGAAGACGTATCGCGACAGTAAGCCTTATCCAGCGTAAGCCTGCCGATCGTCCGATATCTTCCGCTGTATCCCGATCGCCAAGGGCCTGTCAGTTGCAAGGTCCGTCATCGTTACGCCGCCACAAAGAGTGTGGTCACTCCGTCCTTGCTGCTCTGGTCACACGTCGTGCCACCACGTGCAAGCATCGATCACGCTTGGTTGTCGTGTAACCGCTGTGCCGCCGCTCTGCTGCCGCCGCGACGCCCCGCTGTTCTGACGTCGCTATCGCTGCGCTATAGCGCACCGCCGCACCAACTCTAATCAACTCTAGTGGACGCAGCAGTCCAGTGACAAGAAATGAAAATCAACGTCCTGATGATCCTGATTCTGTGAGTAAATCATGCTATTATCTGTTAATGCTACAATAAATTGTTTTCCTTTCAAGGGTGATACGTATCGTAAATCCTAATTACCTATACCTATTCTTACCAACAAATTATTTATTATTCCGAATCATAATGGCTACGGAATCAAAGAAAACCACAGAGCTAGTGTTGAGCGAACAGTTCCCTATTAATGTACTGTGTAATTTCATTAGCCCTTATAAGGGGGAGCGAGAAACCCTCACAGCTTTCCTTACCAATTGCCAGAACGCTTTAGATCTAGCATCAACTAGTCAAAAAACTTTATTAAATAAATATATCCTGTCTCGTTTAGAAGGCAAAGCTCAAATCGCGTGTTCTAATAAAATATTCGACGATTTTAACCAATTAAAATGTTTTCTTAAGCAAAACTTTGGTGAAAGAAAACACTACAATCACCTTCTGCTAGATCTACAGTCGTGTAGGCAATCCTCCAGTGAAACAGTTGCGCAATTCGCACTCCGCGTAGAGAGCTGTCTTACTGATTTACAATCTGAAATTTATAACTCCGAGTCCTTAAAGAAAGATATTTCCGGGCGTGTCGCTATGACTGAGGATTTAGCATTATTCACATTCTCCTTAGGATTACACCCGCGGTTAAGTAATAACGTTAGATGCAGGAGCCCGAAAACGCTCAATGACGCTATCAACATAGCCCTCGAAGAGGAAAAAATACAAAACTTACTCTATAAAACCACGATCAAACCTAAGTGTAGGGTCTGTGGTAAGCCCGGACACTCAGAGGCTGAATGCCGTGAGAAACAAAAACGTACGGGCCCACCACGCGTCACTTCGGATCCTCAGCCATCAACATCATATAATAACTCAGGGTCCTACCTCTTCTGCAGATATTGTAAAAATAAGGGTCACGATATTTCTCAATGCCGTAAAAGGAAGTACAATAACGAACGACGTAATACGTATAATCCGAACAGCCATGATAAAACGCCCGCCATGCATCATGTTACATATGAACCGCCGCCGTCACCATTGCCTTATAATATACCGTGCGAAAATGTCGACGACTCTGAAAATTCTTTAAACTAACTCCGCGGATTACGAGAACGTGCCGTCGTTATCCGGTTAACCTAGGCACACGCACCTCATTGCACAAATCGCATAGGAATAATATTAATTCATCTCAACATGCTCTTTCGAGAGTCCCTGAATCGTTGAGTCACAAACCTAATTCATCTCAACATGCTCTTTCGAGAGTCCCTGAATCGTTGAGTCAAAAACCTATTTCATCTCAGCACGCTCCGCAGAGAGTCCCTGATTCGCTGAGTCTTACCTCATCTCGACATGCTCATAAGAAAGCCCCTACCTCGTCGAGTCATAACATTCATTCATCTCAACACGCTCCTACGAGAGTCCCTGAATCGTTGAGTCAAAAACCTATTTCATCTCAGCACGCTCCACAGAGAGTCTCTGTCCCGCTGAGTCGCCACTCTATATCGTTGAGTCCACAATCTTCCAATCCCAATGGGTCCTCCGTATCACACTATCGTGAAAATAAAATTGAAAATAACGCAAACACTCCTGTCTACGAAATATCTTCGTCCGCGATGAAAGTATCATTGCCCCATGTATATATACAAACTTCCCATTCTGTACGTCCATTGCGTATTCTAGTTGATACCGGAGCTAGTATTAGTCTGGTCAAACGATCAAGCTTATCCAAGGTACCTGAATTATCCAGTGAGAGAGCTAAGATAAAAGGTATAAATAGCATTGATACTTATTCCGAAACGTTGGGTACATGCCAGATAGATTTTACTTTAAATAATAATTTTCACAAATATAAATTTCACATAATCAATGATAACGTCAACCTAGAGTATGACGGTATCATCGGTAGCGATTTCCTAAATTATTTTAAAGCTAATATAAACTACACTTCACAATCAATGCATATATGCGGACAAAACCTGGATATTAACTATGTTCAGCCAACTTACGTAATTCCCGCTCGCACCGAAGCCGTCATTGAATGCGCGGTGTCTAATTACTCGCACGAGCATTTTGATGACAACGAAGGTCTATTATTAGATCATTCTATAACTGAAGGTGTTTATATGGCTAACTGTCTCGTTTCTATTAAGCAAAATAAAAGGGTTAACGTAACTGTTTTAAATACTACGAGTTCCGATATCGAAATTCGGGACTATGTAGTACATTTAACACCTCTCGAACGTGATATTACTACAGATTCATTTCAAAACGTTAATTCTATTTCTTACTCTAATTCGGATAGAACCCAGATGGTATTAAATCTTATACGCTGTTCCCATTTGAATTCCGAAGAAAAGGAATCCTTACTAGAATGCTGTTCGCAGTATACAGATATCTTTCACCTAGAGGGCGAACCTCTATCATTCACGAACGCAACTGAGCACACTATAGATTCGGGTGATGCGCCCCCTATTCACGTTAAATCATACCGTTTTCCTGAATGCCACAAACAAGAAGTGGACTCACAAATCCGTAAGATGCTCGATCAAAATATTATACGTCCATCAACATCACCTTGGAGCGCTCCAGTCTGGGTGGTTCCTAAGAAAATGGATGCCTCCGGGAAAAAGAAATGGCGGATAGTTATAGACTATCGCCGCCTTAATGATGTCACTGTCTCAGAGAGTTATCCGCTACCCTTAATTACCGACATCTTAGATCAGCTAGGCCACTCAAAATACTTCAGTACTTTAGACCTTTCTAGCGGATTTCACCAGATAAGATTAAGTCCCAAGGACGCGCTTAAAACAGGGTTCTCAGTTAACACAAATTCTAACACTACCGGTCACTACGAATTTACGAGGATGCCGTTTGGCTTAAAAAACGCACCTTCTACCTTCCAAAAATTAATGAACACGGTCCTTTCTGGTCTCCAGGGCCTCCATGCTTACGTGTACCTCGATGATGTCATCATTTATAGTCATAATTTGACAGAGCACATCGGAAAACTCAAGCTAATCTTTGATCGCATCCGAAAATTTAACTTAAAACTGCAGCCTGACAAATGCGAGTTTCTACGACGTGAAGTCGCCTATCTTGGTCACATAATCACAGATAAAGGTGTCTGTCCAAATCCCGACAAAGTAAAAGCCGTCTCTCAATTTCCTACTCCCAAAAATCCAAAGGACGTAAAGTCATTCCTAGGGCTAGTCGGTTACTATCGCCGCTTCATTAATAACTTCTCCCAAATCACTAAGCCACTGACTTCCCTTCTAAAAAAGGACGCTACATTCCAATGGTCGCATAGTCAAGAACAAGCATTCACTGCTCTTAAGGACAAACTAACTTCAGCGCCTCTACTCCAGTACCCTGACTTCAACCGACCTTTCCTCTTAACCACCGATAGTTCGAACTACGCAGCGGGGGCCGTGCTCTCCCAAGGCGAAATCGGTTTAGACAAACCCGTGTCATATGCATCGCGCACTCTTAATAAAGCCGAGGGCAACTATTCAACCATAGAGAAAGAGCTCCTCGCGATTTTATTCGGCGTAAAGACATTTCGCCCTTACTTGTATGGCCGTAAATTTAAAATAATCACTGATCACAAACCTCTCGTATGGCTTTTCAACGTTAAAGATCCCGGCTCCAGGCTCATTAGATGGCGCCTGAAACTGGAGGAATACGACTACGAAATCGTTTATAAGAAGGGTAAACTAAACGCGAATGCCGACGCACTATCTCGCTTTCCTGTAAATGTCTTAGATAATAAAACCGGCTCAGATTCAACTACATGTAATCCAACATTATCGCCTAATAACAACGATGACTCACATAATTCACCATCTGCATCAGAAACCTATGAGCAGTTTCTTCATACCATGAAACAACCCGGTGTGACGTTCAATACCGTCATACAGGAACACAATGAGTCACTCCTTAAGGCAAAGTGTAAACTCATCGCATATCCTACCGCGATAGATTTAGATGAGTCTGTGCCCTACTGTTCCGAAATTCTCGAATTATCTACTAGCGAACCTGATATCCGAGACATAGAGCGGGAACTAAACGGATATTATAATACATCAAACGAAAAACATTTATTCACTCATTTGTTTACTCGCGTTCATCACTATGATGAAATGTCATATAAAGATATATTTAATTTACTCGTTGTCTATCGTGATATGATTAAATTCTGGTTTATGGAAGAAAAGGAAATTGCAATATCAGATTTTTCTGATCCCTTCAGCAAATTATCCTATAACAAAATATATAATATACTAGCTTTTATCTTCCGTAACACAAACTTAAAAGTAAATATATACAAAAACTCCATTCTATTTCCAACACCTTTAGAAGTGAAACAAATTCTTAAGGATAATCATGATTCCCCAACAGCGGGTCACCCTGGTATTTCACGTATGCTAGAGAGAATCAAATCTATGTATTGGTGGAAAACAATGTACCAAGACATTGAGAATTATGTCAAAAACTGCAGGTCGTGCCAAATTAACAAGCCCTTGCGCCAAACTAATCGCGCCCCAATGATAATCACGAGTACAGCTACAAAGCCTAACGAAAAGATATACCTTGATATCGTAGGGCCTCTTCCGGAAACTTATGAGTTCAAGTTCAAATTTATCCTCACGTTCCAAGACGATCTCACGAAATACTCCCAAGCTTATCCTCTACAAACATGTTCAGCAGAAGAAACTGCTAAAAAGTTAGTCCACTATATATCCCATGTAGGTATTCCTAAATATGTAGTCACAGACCAAGGAACGAATTTTAGTTCTGAGGTACTTCGCCAACTATCTAAACTTTTCAGCATCAAACATATATTCGCTTGCCCTCATCACCCTCAAACTTGTGGGGCTCTCGAGCGAAGCCATTCCACCCTCAAGGAATATCTACGTCCTTTTGTTAACGACAACCCTAATACATGGGACCTGTACCTTAATACAGCCATGTTCTCTTATAATACTAATACCCACTCTACGACGGGTTTCCCGCCGTACGAACTCCTATTTGGATTCAAACCCTATATCCCTAAGTCTGTAGATACATTGGAGAGCAATACCTATACGGATTACATAAGAGCTCTCAACCACCGACTTTATTATAGTAGGCAAAAAGCCCTGCAAAACATTCAATCGTCTAAAGAAAGATCTAAGAAATACTACGATAGTCACTCGAAACCTATAACCTACCGCGCAGGTGACATGGTATATGTGAGATGCCATCACAAACAAAATAAGGCCTTATCACCAGTGTGGAAAGGTCCATTTAAAATAATTAAGTTAAATGGCAATCACTCCGTCACATTGCTGATGAATCGTAAACACGTACGTCATCACTATGACGAAATCAAACCAGCTAGTGACGCTAGCGCTACGGCGTAACGCAAGTGACGTATTGACACATGAGCCATTTGTTGTTCATTTCAGATCGATACTGCCGTCGTCAATCGTGTGCGAATATGTATCAACTATAATCAACAGTCCGGGTCTCTACTTTGATAAGTTTCTAGACGTTAAGTTCACTAATAGCGATTGGAATGTTATAGCATATATAGATATAAGTCATATACAGCCTAACTTAGATAAGGTAGAATTTTTATTTGAAAAACTTGATGTGTATTGTAAGTCGCTGACGTCCTCTAAATTACAGGTAGACTGTATTAATTCACTCTCTGCTTTAAAAAATCAACATATTCTTAACGTAAATAAGTTCTCATCTATATCGTATTTACTGGTAGACGAGAAACCTAATATGCGTTTTAAAAGAGGTCTCATGGATTTTGGTGGCTCACTGTTAAAAACTATCTTTGGCACATTAGATTCCGATGACGCGGTTAAATTCTCAAAGGCCATTAAAGATGTACAGACGGATGAAAAACGCCTCGCTCTTCTTATGAAGGACAATATCCACGTAATTAAATCTACTGTATCATGTTTTAATAATACTATGTCTAAGGTGGATGAGAACGAGAATCATATTTTAAAGAATATGGAGACTATTCACAAAATTCTAGAAACAATCTCTAATAGTAATGATAAGTTAGAAATTAAGTCTCAATTAAGTTCTTTATTAAACTCGTTAGAGTCTATAATAATGACCTTATCCTTCGACATCGAAGACGTTAATAACGCAATTCTTTTCGCGAAACTCAACGTTTTGCACCCGACTGTACTTAGTCCGCATCAGTTATATAATGAATTAGATAAGCATAGAAATAATCTCCCTAGCCATTGTGAACTCCCTATACCTTTAACCTTACAAAATATACATACTCTTATAGATATATCTAAACTTGCATGCTTTTTCCATTTAGATAAAATTATAATTGTTGTTAAGGTCCCTCTGGTACTACCACAAGCCTATGACTTATATAGAATTATTCCATTACCTATTCCTTACGATATGTCGAAACCCGATACTTTTGTTCTTGTCGAGCCGACTAGCTCGTATGTAGCAATAACAGCTGATCGCATGTTTTACTCGCTGATAGCAGACATCGATAAGTGCAAGCTCATTAGTGAAAAGTGTTATGTGTGCGCGCTAATAAATGTGTTTTCAGTGATTGCTAACCCTACATGTGAAACGATTCTATTAAGTGAAGTGATCAGTAAACTTCCCGACATATGCGTAACGAAACTAATACACGGCTCAATCGACTTATTTCATAAGTTAACTTTAAATCGCTGGATTTTTGTACAATCTGAACCAGGGAAATGTCATATAACTTGTAATGAAGGAAACGTAAATTCAGATATTGTATTATTTGGAACTGGCATCCTGACCTTGCCCAAAACCTGTAAAGCATTTTATAAAACCTTACAATTTATTCCTGTTGGTGAAACGGTTACCAGTAATGTTACAATTAAGATTTCCAATTTCAACATCTTACAAGATGATTGCTGTGAGAGATCCAGATTAAATAAAACTCTGGATCGTCTACCTTATTCAAAATTAAATAACTTAGATAATCTCGATTCCTTGCTTCACGCCAGCACCCACTTAGAATCTTTTGAAGAGGAGATGAATAAACTTGAAAATCCATCTCACTTTGAGACTTATGGAACTCACTATCTTTCTTTGAGTTTGTTTAGTACTAGCTTAATCTTAATGTATCTTTTGTATAAAAGTCGTAAGTACTTCTTTACAACTAAGTCACCATGTTGCATCCAAATATTTAATCAGTGTCATAATACCAAAAATAACTCTGTTCCTACATCTCAGACTGTAATCTATAAAGACACGCCAACATCCTTAAATCAGGATGAACCAGAACCCGTAGAGTACATGCGTGTAACACCAACTCCTACGAAGAGAAATATTGTTATCTCTAAAACTCATAATTCATAATATAATATATTATATAAAAAAAGAAAATGCACATGGGTGAATAGTTTTAGTTATATTTTAGTAATACTATGTTTGTTTATTGTAATGCTTTTTCAATTATGGTTAGAATTTTATTATTTACTTTACTTTACTTGCACCATTCATTTTCTTTTAACTTCTGTATTTGTATCATGTTTGTGCTGCCTTGACGAGAATCCAATCATAGTTCCGAGCGCGTTGAGCATTTATCTCTCATCACTTTAAGAGGTGATGATCGATCTTAACGGGGGGGTTGTTATATCGGCATATGCATTACTTAGAATATAAAATAAATATGCTGAGTTTCTCATTGCATTGACGTCAATGCAACAAGAAACCGATGCCGCTTGCTATCCGCGATCATACTCGTTTACAGTTCGGATTGGGCTTCCGTCAGAGATACAGTATTTTCACGAGAGTTTAATACATTCTCTTTTAGTGTTTAAAAATAGTTTTTTTTAAAAACCATCTTGCGACCCGCTCCGTAACAGGACCCTTCGGCCGTGTACGAAGCCGGGACGGGCGTAGTGTAATAATTAGTAATTATTTACAATGGCCGGGGTTTCGTAACCAGAGCACTTTCGGAGTAGTTGGTAAAGTGTGTCTGCAGTACATAATAAATGTTTTTAGCAGCTTTCAAAAAGAGGAGGTTCTCAATTCGGTTGTATTTTTGAAGTTATACTTCTTTAGGCGCGTTATGAAAAAATGATGAGAGTGAAAATTTAAGATGCGCGCGCATCACTGTAACACAAAAGTTACAGGTTGAAGCTGCCGGAGTAGCCAAGGCAACGGCCGAAGTAGCCAGGGCAACGGCAGCGGCATGCATATACGTTCGTTCCGGATTGTACCTAATCGGTACCGGAAGCGCACACAGTACTTTAAATAAAGTGCTAATAAATTCAATTCAGTAGTGATTTAAATTGAATATTTTGATTAATATTATTTACTATTCGTAAATATTACTAAAAAAAATGTGCTAATATACTTTTTCAAGTGCTCCAATATAATTAAGGTTAACTATCCGTATGTATTATTTATTGATATAAATTAAAATATTATTATTTAATGATGCCAAAGAAGTATAACTTCTCACGCGCGTACATAAGTACACGCACCTATTTTTTTTTATGTTTGTTACCCCGGTACTCCGTCATTAATAAACCGATCTGAAAAAATCTTGTTTTAACTGAAAGGACCTTCAGATGGGACCCATTGAAATTTTATCAAAATCGGTTCAGAAAGTGTCATTCAGTGATGTATACGGTAAGTAGTTACCGTAGCCTATGGATATTTGCAACACCATGAGAGAAAAATATACAATTATTGTTATTTTTGAAGTCGGCGCCAGCGCTTTTGTTGTGTTACATTTGTAAATAGTTTTAATTAGGCATTGTTACATTATCGCGTTAATGTAACTTCTAATATCTATCTATAACTTCACGCCAGGCCCCTTGCGGGGTAGGCAGAGAGATCCGAGCGCCATAAGACGCGGTCCTTACACACTTCACTCGCTTTTTTAATATTCATAATCCACCTCTCACATTCCATGTGCCTCCGGGAGACGACGTCCTAATCCGCGCGCTGCGCCTGTGCGGTTTCCGTCCAGAATTCAAAAATAATTACGATAATGTCATAGTCATAGTTTGTCTAATATGTATTAGTACTTTATATATTAGTTATAAAAACTTAAACATTCATAGAATTATGGTCGGACCGAGGCCGAGTGAAGAATTCTTTTTACGTGTGTTTTATATGTAAGTATTTGTTATTAGTGCAATAAAGAGTATTCTATTCTATTCTAACATTGAATTTGTTGTTAAACTTGAAATAAAAATTTGATAAATAAACATTTTGAAAATTATCCTCTATATATAAAAATCTCAGCCGGAGAACCCAAGAATAACAAAATTATTCCAGGTATTTATTGGGTAATATTACAATTAACATTACAATTGGGTGAAATTTACAATACAAACAAACTTATTCCGACCGATACTAGAATCAGAATGAATATTTTAATTGACACTTAAAATTACGTAAGTACAAATTACGTTCTGGCCTTTGTCACTGCAGCGTCAGCGTTCTCGGTCACGTAGTCCATCGCGGCATTGGTGTTTCGCAATGTGATATGTGGACGGTGCACAGCTGCAGTTTCTATAGTGGTTATTACTATAACACTCTAGTAAACATGAATTTATGAAAAGAAAATATAACATGACGGACATGTAGAAAGAACACAAGATGAAAGAATGACGAAACAGATATACAATGCGAAAGTGGAAGGATGTAGGAGCCGAGGAAGACCAAGACTAACCTACCATGACCAAATTGGTCGTATTTTATCAGAAGGTGATGTCAGGAGCCTTAGGAACCGGTGAGCGTGCATGAAAAGAGCTATGAATGTGAAAGAAGCGAGTGAAGTGTGTAAGGACCGCGTCTTATGGCGCTCGGTTCTCTCTGCCTACCCCGCAAGGGACCTGGCGTGAAGATATACATACATACATACAAAATATAACAAACGAATATTTTGTAAAACAAATACTGTTCTAAACATAAACATGAAACAAAATGTAAAATTCAAATTAAAAAAAGTTAACATTACATTTTGATAAATTAATATTACGTTTATATTCATAATATTGTCGAATGGTGATTGATCAATAGATAAGGTTATGAATAGCTGTTTATCTCTTGGATATTTGTGAAAAGTTTTTTGGAGTAAAACTTCTTTACGCACGCTTGACTTGGGGAGTAAGCTGGTGAATGCGTGACGAGAGCGTTACGAAAAGGGTGATCGGGCAAGGCGAACGGAAGTTGAGAGTGAGATATAAGTTAGTGAAGATAGAAAGATAGAGAGTTACGTTTCGTATATTACTGTAGGGGCAAGAGAGAGAGGAGCGAGCACACATTTTCTTTCTCTCATAGCGAGTTAAGTTTCGTATATCTAAGACACAGTGCAGGCCTATTGTCTGTATCACACTATGGAGCTAAAGAAGTTATACTTCAGTCGTGTGGTCTAAAGCCAGCGTTGCCAGACGTCCGGATTTTGGCGGGACGTCCCGATTTATTAAATGTCCCGCACGGGACAGGCTCACTCCCGCTTTTCTGGGATAGCGTGCGGGAGAGAGAGGGGTGCGTCACGCAATCGGTGCGTGCGACTGCGACATCTTCTATTTCTTTTTTCACTCTTTTTATTCTTATTCCCGTTTGTTTATAACTTTCTATTTCGCGAAAACGCACGATTACGTACGACGGAATAACGAATACCTACCTATTGTATTTGTTTGGAGCAAGTAGTGACTTGCGTTGCGTGCATAATTTAATTCAATTTCATTATGCAAACAAATGTTTAAGTTTATTATGTGTTTTTTTCTTAAATTACTGGAGTTTACTTATTAGAATCATTTAAAAATGAAAAAAAAAGAAAAAGAATGATGGCTCAAATAAAAAGATAAATATTTAAAAACTTCTGATTATATACGGTTTTTTTAATAAGTCCCGCTTTCATCGAAGGAATCCACGCGGCAGGCTATAATTATATTTTCATATTTCTAGTAAGACTGACGCTACAAACAAAAGGGGAACTCCGGTATATTCTAGTGAATGCATTGTGTTAATATTAGTCACGGTTATTGTTTGAAGTCCGACGTTGAGTCATTTCTAAACCGCTAATAAAGGTTAGGTAACGTTCGCAGCAGTAAATAGACTTGAGTTTAACGCTTATTTTAAAAATCACAGTGATAAATACGATAAGGTACCTACTATGTTCGTGATTTATTAAAGACTTCTAATCAACTTAAACTGTATACGTTAACTTGATCATTTCTTTTATAAAAAAAAACTTTTGTATAAAATTTAAAAGTATCTAATATTGGAGTGCCTTACATAATTTTGAATTGTTACAATACATTTTTGGTATAGCGTTGTCTCTCCCTCATGTAAAAAAGAAGGGTTGTTGTGTTCCTACGAGTGAGTACGGTCGCCAGTAAGCTCGTAAGGAGAAGCCGTGTTAGCAGCAGAGGTGAGGTTTGCGCTAGTGTATTCAGGATTTGAAAATAAAGGAAACTTTTCATGTTCCTTTTTTCCCTCTCACTTAGAGTTAAAGAAATATTTCATTTGAAGTACCTAATACATAATAACGACCACGCTTTTCTATTTCTCCGTTTATGCGAGTGAGAGAGGTTACCAGCTGATCTGAGAAATTCCAACATGTACATAGTGAGAAAGGGGGGAAAAGGGAGTGATTCGACAACGTGCAAGCGCCACTCGTCTGTATTTTGGTTCGATAGCAAGCGTTCATGAACTACGGATATCATTTTTTTATAATTAACGTCGGGATGCATACAAGCATACGGCCCACCTGATGTAAAACGATTACCATAGCCTATGAAGGCTTGTAATACATTAAGGATCACTCGCGCGTTGCCTCTACTCCTAGCACAGCAACTGCTTAGGAGTTTACTAGTGACCTCCTTCACATGCAGGAACACAACAACCCTTCAGGGAGTTGTTATTTGGCTGTGGTTTTCTATGACGTGGCGGTACTTTTCCATTCCTGTATTTATCTATCTATGTGTAACTTCACGCCAAGTCCCTTGCGGGGTAGGCAGTGAGGTCCAAGCGCCACCATGATTCGGTCTTACACACTTCGCTCGCTTCTTTAACATTAAAAAAATGGCGAAAAGCGATTTGTTTTTATATGTGGTAAGTATAGTATTTGATAAAACTTGCCACCATTCCGCGGTCCACCGTCTAATGCCCACGGTACATCAACGTGCCGCGGTAATCACTTCCCGGAACACTGTTCTGACACCACACTAGTTACATGTGCCATACAAAAAAGAAACACAAGAAAATAATGAATGAAACAATGAGAAAAAAACGGGTTGCACTCCGGGAGTGCCGGCTGAAGTGGAAACTTGAACATGCGGACCAAACAGCGATGTTGATAAATTACGTTGAACGAAACGCGTAAGCGCCAAAAATTTCATGGCGCTTACAACATTTTGGTCGCGAGAAAATAATGCCCTATGAACGATCTAGCGCTTCATGTTTTAATTGTTTAATTAGAGGTAACTAATGTTTTAGCGCTGCAGCGAACTTAAGTTCTAATTCTCACCAGAATTTTCGATCAGGGTCACGTGTCCTGACGCGAGTTTAACATTTTTTACTCATCCCAAAAAGTGCACAACGCCGCTAAAAAAGTTTTCACTTCAATAAATAAATCACATCAATAATTGCCTGTATTTTGTTCATATTACAATCAAACTAGGGTTATTTGTGAAATGTAATATTATCCTTTGCATAGTTTGAGGTGTTGCTGTTTTTACCGTAACATTTTACCGAATAATAGGGCATTTTATTTTATTATAGGAATATAGGGCACTTATTCGAGAAGAACATTCGCATCGCAAAATCATCCTCGCACTGAAACGTAGGCTCAAAGCGGTGAAATATTTAGGCGTTAAAGCACAACGTTTTGGTGAGTGAGAAAAGGCGTCCCCTTTATGCGTCGTCAAGTGGTTTATTGGTTTATGATTGTAGGTATGAAGATGCCAATAACGTATGGAGATACAATGACACGATATTGCGTAATAAATAAAACCATCGCTACAGATTAGTGGGGTGGTGTGGAAGGCGCAGCTCTTAGGGGCGACGCAAACAGAAGGCGATAAGGCGAAGGTACGGTACAGATACGGCACGGATACGGCGCAGGCGCGATATCTGCGCAAACAGACGCGGCGACGGTACGGCACAGAGTATTATTATACAAGGTGCTATTTATTGGAAATAACACTTATTGCACATCCTTTCGGATTTTTTTCGAATTAACATTTTCCTCCTTTTGTATCATATAATTCCAATCAATTTCTAAAAGTGGCAGATGGATCATTAGTTTGTGATGCTATCGCTCTAGCTACTTACTCCTTTTTATAGAATATGATCGTGAGTACATGTGTGACGATGATGAGTGAATGTTTAATACTTGAATTGGTCCGTAGAGTAAGTGAGACGGAAGCAGGATGGGCAGGGTTCTCGCTTGTTCGCTCTCTCGTTCTTTCGCTGGCAAGACCACTATTTACATATGCAACATGCATAGGTACCTATGTTTGCGCTATGATTAGGGATGTAAGTGGTTAATCAACATCTTTGAATCAAAGTCAACTGCTGACTGACAAACGAAGCTATGGCGAAAAGAGAGGTAGGGAGCGTAATTGTAAGCTGCTTAACAGGGGAAGCACCTCTACCTCACAGAATACCGCAGCCAAATAATAATTCCCTTGAGGGTTGTTGTGTTCCTGCGAGTGAGTGAGGTCACTAGAAAGGAAGGAGATGCTGCGTTGGCAGCGGGGGCGGCGGCATTTTAAGGGCGATATTTTAAGTTGCGAGCGTTAATATGGCTAGGGTAGTCGCTTCACATCAGGTAGGCCGTATGCTTGTCTCCCACCCGACGTAGAGTAAAAAAAATATATGTAACCACAATGTTTGCCTTTAAGTGCTTTAAAATATTAAAAACAAAAGAAATTCAATTACATCGGATTTTCATGTAAAACCATGGATCGACCCATATGGACGAAAATTTTAAGTTTAAAATATATCGCTTTGTATCTTTGTTCATACTGTATACAACGCGAGACGCCGCTTGCGCCTTCCCGGTGTCGCATCTGCTGGCGACGTGGCGGGGGGCGAGGGACGGCGTACCTGCGCCGTCCGCTTGCCGCCTTCAGTCACGATTGTCACGAACAGATAAGTTGAGCAAAATGCACGTCGATTCGTATACAGGATGCGTGACGACATTGAGTTTAATATTATGTTTTGCGAATTAATTGAGCAATACCCAAATATCTACGACTACACTAAGACAGGGTACAGTTTATAAATTGTCATTTTATAAATTGTGCGAAAACGATCAGGATATTTATATAAAGTTTCCATTATCGTATGAAACCTGTGTTCTTCTGATTCTCTCCACACTGGATGTATCCAATACCTTCTTGGTCTTTGCTGTAAATTAATAATCTGTAGCAAAGCCAGTGCATCTTCATCTTCGTCGGAAGAGGAATACATGTTACCTCGTCAACATCACGCTTTATAATGACATAACTTGCCGTACCGTCGCCGCGTCTATGTGCGCAGATGTCGCGCCTGCGCCGTATCCGTGCCGTATCTGTACCGTACCTTCGCCTTATCGCCTTCTGTTTGCGTGGCCCCTTATTGGCTAGTTCACGGATCAGTAGGCTCGAACCGCTGTGATATTTAGGCGCTAAAGCACTACGTTTTGGTGAGTTATGCGCCGTCAAGTGGTTTATGGTTTATTACCACTAAGGTGGCAAACAAGCGTACGGTCTTCCTGACAGTAAGTAGTTACCGTAGCCTGTGGATATATGCAGCACCAGGGGTGTTACTCTCGCGTTGCCGACCCTAAAATGGTTCTAAGAAAATGCAATGTATTTTAGTGATTTCAAGAAAACTGAAATACTTGCTCACAGTCTGCAGTGACGCCCTAGCTCAGTGATGGAGTCTCAGTGTATAAAATCATAGTTTAAAGTGTTTCTATAAACACTTGGATCTTAAGGCGACACCTCGATCGTGAAGCTTTAAAATGGCTCCGCCCAATCACCCCGCGCCCCTCAATTGACACTCGACGCTCGATTTGTAAAATTTGAAATTAGCGCCTAATAGGTAACCTGGGGTCAACGTATAGTCAATGCAAACGAACAGAAAAGCTACAGAGTCGCGTCACACTTAAATAAAATTTATAATATCAATATTTAATAAAAATTATTGATTTAATTATTATTTAGCTTTATACATACTGAACCAAACATATTTATTTAAGCTAGACGGAAAACAATAGTAATAATAGTAATAAAAAACTACAGAAACGTATTCACTTTTAAAAGTTTATTGAAAGAGAAATCAATGACATCGTTTTATATTTATATCTCTACAAGTTAACATGTCTTGGTATCTATGTTGTTCTTACTTAGGTCTCGTCCAGTGGCGCCCTCATTGAATAAAAAAACATATTATAGCATAGAAGATAAACATTATGAAATCTTATGTTGCATTTATTACGAAGATAGTAAAGTATTTTTACGTCATTAAACCAACACTCAAAATATTCCACTATCGTTGTTATAAGCAAAAGTGCTAAAAGAGGCCGTTTTTTGGCAATTATGCCTATAACAACGAAAGCAAAACATTTCAATTGTTGGTTTAATGACGTAAAAGTACGTTATTGTATTTGTAACACACGCAACACATGATTTTATAATGTTTATCTTCCACGCTAAGATACGATATTTTATTCCTTGAGGCGCCACTGGACGGCTTGTATCCCCCTTAAGAAGAATGAAACACCAGCTACATAATACAACATTGTTTATCGAGAGGCTAAAGCGGGCCATTTGTTGATTCGGACACATATGTTTAGTTAGCAGATACACCATCTAAACTGCAAACACTGGTCACAGCGATGAAAGACGACTGTATGGAGAAAGGCTTACTACTGAATGCGAAGAAAACAAAGATAATGGTATTTGAAAGAGAAGAATCCAGAACTAATGTAAGGATTACGATTGATGATGAAGTGTTGGAACAAGTGGATGAGTTTGTATATCTTGGATGCGCTTTCAGCAGGGATGGAAGGTACACCGCAGATGTGGAAAGACGAGTGAGTGCTGGGAATAGTGTGAATGGAGCGTTGGGAAAACTTCTTGGCAGTAAAATCCTGAGCCAGAAGGCACAACTCGCTATACACAATGCAGTGTTGGTCCCAACGCTAACTTATGGAAGCGAGAGTTGGGTATGGCAGAAAGAGCATGAAAGTAGAATAAACGCGGTTGAAATGCGAGCGCTGCGCAAAATTTGTGGCGTAAGGCTTGTAGACCGTATTCGTAATGATGATGTTAGAATAGAGTTGGTCTGAAAGAGAGCGTCGGTGTTAAAATAAGAAGAGGCATGCTCCGATGGTTCGGGCATGTAGAAAGAATGCAAGATGAAAGAATGACGAAGCAGACAATGCAAAATTGGAAGGATGTAGGAGCCGGGGAAGGCCAAGACTTACCTACCATGACCAAATTGGTCATGTTCTATCAGAAGGTGATGTCAGGAGCCCTAGAAACCGGCGTGCGTGCATGAGAAGAGCAATGAATGTTAAAGAAGCGAGTGAGATATGTAAGGATCGAGTCACGTGGCGCTCGGCTCTCTCTGCCTACCCCGCAAGGGATTTGGCTTGAAGTTATAGATGTTCGAGTGTCATAATGGCTGATAGCGCCGAGTAAACACAGGATTTTTTTATTTCGAATAAATAAGAGAAATAAAATTATCAGATTGAATTAGATTGAAATTGAAATAGAAAATTGGAATTTTTTTGCAACTCCCTCCTGGTGAAGATTCACAAGTTATTTTACACAGTTAGGTATAGCTCTGGTAGGGATCCTAGCTTTTTCCCTAAATATAATACACTCTCGAATGACTAGGTATGCGCTTTCACTAACAGTCAATTTAACTTCGCGAATTTTATAAAAAAGTACAGGAAGAACTTGACGGTTAGACGGTAATTTTGCGCCTATTATTTGATAATTTACGTCTCCAACTAAGAAAATACTTGATTTATTGCTTCTCAATTCCACTGCCATCTTATAAAAGTTAAAACATTACGTATTAATCACGAGAATAACTGACATTCAAAATTAATAGACGGTTAGGTAATTATGACGAAGTTAACGATGCTCTCTCTAAAGTTATTCATTGGTTTAGTGTTAATAATCTGCTTTTAAATGATAAAAAGACTAAAGTAATTAAGTTCTCAACACCTAATGTAAGGCAGGTGGCTACCAATGTACATGTTAATGGAACTAATTTAGCCTCTGTGGTGACAACTGTGTTCTTGGGTATAACAATTGACTCCAGACTACAAAGGGGCCCACAAATTGAAAAATTATCAGGAAAACTAAGTTCTGCAGCCTATGCAGTGAAAACTATTAGACGGCTCACTGATATTGATACGGCTAGAATAGTTTATTTCAGCTACTTTCATAGTATTATGTCATATGGAATTCTTCTTTGGGGTAACTCCGCGGATATTAACACCATCTTTTTATTGCAAAAGAGAGCCATAAGAGCTATCTACAAACTTGGTCCCCGGGAGAGCCTTAGAGAAAAATTCAAAGAAATAAATATTTTAACAGTCGCATCGCAATATATCTATGAAAATCTTTTGTATGTCCATAAAAACATAGACTCATTTTGTAAAAAGAGTGATACTCATAGCATAAATACTAGATATAAGCATAATCTTGTGTTATATGCAAGCCGTCTCCACAAAACAAGTAATTATTTTAAGGGGCAATGTATACGGTTCTATAACAAACTTCCCAGCAATATAAGAGATTTGTCAATAAACAAATTTAAAACTACTATTAAAGCCAAATTGTGTAGCAGGGCATATTATAAAGTATCTGACTATATTAATGATAAAAATGCCTGGGAGTGAGTCGATCCAATTATAATGTAATTAACAAAATATGTAAATTTGTTTGGATACCAAAAGAGGGATGCCTGAGTTTTTTGGCAGTATTTTTATCAGTGCTCACCTAGTCATAAACTGCACGGTAGGGAAAAAAAATGTGACGATTCCAAACAAATGTAGCCATTTATACGGAATAAAAAGATTTTGACTTTGAATTTGAACAAATGAATACCGCGAGTACGTGCGGCACTGCCGCGCAACTTGTATGAACATGTTTCGATGTAATTCGGCACGGATTATCGTAATCCAAATAAGTTAAAAATTAATTTCCGAGTGTTTTAAAAGCAAATGAACAAAACTAAGACATATGCGTTAGAAAATAAAAACTTTGAAAAATAAGGGACACCCTAATATACATATATACAAATAGATTTTATAATCTATTCATATTTAAAAAAAACATGTGACAAATGATTTTCTTGCTGTTTCATAACTTTAACTTCAGTATAATGACATTTATTGTATTTTACTTATGTATACTCTGTGTTTTGTATTGTTGTACGTTTCCTTGTTATTTATTAAACTCTCAAGAAGAAAGAACCAGGACCATCTCTGATGTTGCAAAATAAATCTAATCCGTACAATAGTTCAATACTAACCACAATGTATAGAATAGATGATTTTTTTGTGTTTTCAGTGTTGGTTCATAGTAAATATTATTTGTTTTCACGAGTACCATGGGTATAAATATACTATCTATCTATATCTTCACGCTAAATCCCTCGTGAGCGCCACATGACTCGGTACTTACACACCTCGCTCGCTTCTTTAACATGAAACATACCGAGTTTTTTTAAAAACTATCAAAATATACTATTTTACTAGTAATTATTTTAATACAAAAAAAAAAAAAACCTCCACTGGTTTTCTATCTTCTGATTGGATAAATTTCCAACGTAAACTAACCTTCACCTACGTACAATGTCTAAGTCGGAGTTCGGTGAGCTTATAATGGTTACTATGAGTTTGTCGTCCCGTATGACACTTACGTTAAAGTAGCATATAAATCGAGTAGTGATTCTTCTAGTGGAATATGTTTATTTAGTAAGTTTCTCCTAAAAAACAAAACAGCAAAAATATTCTATTTTATAAGTTTTTATTTTAATACAAAGAAATAAAGAGTCTCCACTGGTTGCTATGTGCTGAGAGCGCGAATCTTATTGGTATAAATTTCCAACGTAACCTGACCTCCACCGACGTACAACTTCTAAGTCGGAGTTCGGTCAGATTATAATGGATATAATAGGAGTTTGACGTCCTATATAGGTACGCGGTCAGCCTGTGGATAATGTATACCAATTATCAAATGTTACTGTTTATTCCTGCAAAAAATAACTCTTATTTAATTAATGCAGTTTTATATAGAGTTATTAAGTAAGCAAAATTAAAAAAAAGTTTGAAGAGGAATTAAATAGCTTGGGCCAACCATACCTAGGAACTGTTCTAAAAACTAGAAATATGTCTACACAATGTTATTATAATATGTTTAATGAATATAATAATTAAAAAAAATAAATACCTTGTCTTGTTCGCCTCCGCCATTCTACGAACATTTTCTTTGTATTTTTATTCTATATATTTTCTTTTTAGTGTTTCCCATTATTACAACAGTATAATAAATATATATAAACCTATAATATTATTTACTACTTATATCTAATAATAATACACTTACGCTAAATACTATAATATTGAATATTTACAACTATTAATTATAAAAACTTCGGTGTAGCGATGTAAATGGAGCGAGCTCGAGCAGACAGTCGACATAGGTCTCACCTCGAAGCGGGCTGCAGCCGGACTGGCTGGATGTAGTTAGTCAACGCGTTTATAATCCTCATTACCGCACAATAAGGTCGAAAACACGTAGCACCCAAGACGAATGTGATCGCTTAGAAATTGTCAGAAACTTAAAATATTTTTAAAAAATTTCATGTTTCACTTATCAAAATATGCAGCAACCATATTATAAACATAGATATTACTAATAGATTTAAGTAATTTTGAAGCGTATAAACAGAACAACTTCGTTGTAATTTCAAAAATAATGAATTTCAGGAGGTGTTTTCGAAAGTAATTATTATCGAATCAATTTTACACAATCGCGTATTTGAGCAAGCAAATTCAAGATAAAGAAATGAAGTTATTTATATTAAAATCTTAGATCCGTCAGTTTAGTCATTAGCCTATACTATTCGATGAAAGTTGGTCTAATTTTTCGATGTGTCGCCTTAAGAACAATTCTTAGAATATCGACCACTTGTCGTTTACTTGCGTATTGTTTTATTAAAAGCCCTTTCGTCTATCTACTCAAGATTAAAGTGGATTTGTGAACATATATATATCCGCGTTATCTTGAGCTTGCCTCTAGCTGTACAGGAACAGTATTGAGAATGAAATAAAACATAGTTCAACTTAGTTTCCTTAAAATTTAATTATTTGTATAAGGATGCAGGAGCCGAGGAAGGCCAAGACTTACTCACCGTGACCAAATTGTTCGTGTTTTATCAGAAGGAAGGATATCAGGAGCCATAGAAATCGGCGAGTGTGCATGAGAAGAGCAATGAATGTTAAAAAAGCGAGTGAGATAATGTAAGGATCAGTCATGTGGCGCTCGGTTGTCGTTGCCTACCCCGCAAGGAATTTGTCATGAAGTTATAGATAGATAGATACAACCTTTATCTGTAGTTTTGTTAAAATATACAGACGTCACAAAAAGCGATAAAAAATATAAACAATGAAAAGACAACACAAATCAACAGCACAAAAACATAAGCAGTTTTAATTTGGCTTTTGTATTTTTCACATTAAACTCCGAACGACTCACTAAATTGATTTCTGGTAGAAAAAATATTTTTAACATTTATTTTACATATTTTAAATATGCATGTGACTCTCAATCTGTGAAATGTGCTCCCAGCCGAGGCATTTCCAAGGAACTACAGCATCGAATTCTTCAAGAAATGCGTGAAGAGGTTTTTAGAGGGTGGGCAACGCATGAGTGACACCCCTAGTGGTGCAAATATCCAGCGGCTACTATGACTGTTTACCATCAGGAAGGCCGTATGCTTGATTGCCACCTTACTGGTATAAAAAAAAAGATAGCTTGTTGTTGATTCAATTTCTAAACAGCATAAAATAAAGTGAAACGTCAATCAAAAACTACTTGGTGGGGTTTTGCACAACTAAAACCCTTAAACCCACAGGGGCCGAAAAAAGCGGGAAAGCGGCAGCGATCCAGGACGGGATTCTTTGTAACATTCGTGTTCCTGTCGCACAAAAAAGCGATCGCACCGCACCGGATAGAGCCCGCTTTTTGTGTGACAGGTTGCATACAAACAAATGTTACAATAAATCCCGTCATCCGGGACGCTTCCGCTATTCCCGCACCTGTGAGTTTTGTCTTTTACTATGTGTATATCTGTTACTTGAACTTTGAAAAAAATGTTTAGTTAAGGATTCGCTAGAAAATATTTTTACCCGAGATGCATTAATTCGAAGACAAAAAGGGATGATGAGGTTTTTATCTGATATGGTATCAGGTAAAAACCTCATCACTCTTTTTTGAAGGAAGGGGATTGTAAAGAGAAGTTTAAAAATAAATAGAAATAGGTCCCATAAATAAGGAAAAGAGAATTTCGGTGTTAAGATAAGAAAGGGCATGCTCCGTGCGTCGGTTCGGACATGTAGAAAGAATGCAAGATGAAAGAATGACGAAACAGATATACAATGCGAAAGTGGAAGGATGTAGGAGCCGAGGAAGACCAAGACTAACCTACCATGACCAATTGGTCGTGTTTTATCAGAAGGTGATGTCAGGAGCCTTAGGAACCGGCGAGCGTGCATGTCCAGAGCTATGAATGTGAAAGAAGCGAGTGAGGTGTGTATGAACCTCGTCTTATGGCGCTCCGTTCTCTGGGGGTAAGGCGAGAGTACTGCAGATCATTATTTGTGAGCACTTAGACAGATACTGCATCACCACTAAACAGAAAAGACAAACAAGAGCCTTGAATACTGAGAGATAAATAAATAAATAAATATTGTCGGACAAATTACACAGCGCCAACTAGCCCCAAAGTAAGCGAAGCTTGTGTTATGGGTACTAGACAACTGATAAACATACGTTAATACATTTTTTTTTGTAAATACATACTTATTAATATTATACATAGAAAATACCCAGACCAAGACAAACAGACATGTTCTTGCACACAAATGTTTGTACTGTGTGGGAATCGAACCCACGAGCATTGGTGTCAACGTAGCGTAACAACCGGTTTCACCACTGCGCCACCGAGCTCGTCAAATGATGAGATGAGATTCATGCGGCAATTAAACATCTTAAAAATGGCAAAGCGGTAGGTACGGATGAAATACCTATAGAAGTCATCAGAGCTATGGGCGATGTGGGTGTCGTCGAAATGTTGTAGGCCATTTGCATAGGGTGTTGGAGAGTGGTGAATGGCCTATCGACTGGTCGAACTCCCTGTTCATTCCGCTCCACAAGAAAGGGTCTACCAGGAAATGCAGTAACTATGGGCTTATTTCCCTCATATCGCATGCCAGCAAAATACTACTATGCATCCTCAACACCAGACTTGCAGCGTTTTTAATTCAGGGAGATCGCACCTGAACAAGCCGGATTTGTCAAGAGTCGTGGAACACGTGTACAGATTCTTATTCTCAGACAAATCATTGAGAAATCCAGAGAGTTCAATAAACCTCTATATATTTGCTTTGTAGACTTCCGGAAAGCTTTCGATACGGTGATTTGGTGCAAGCTGTGGGAGATCCTTTTGGTGATGGGTGTACCGCACCATCTGATACACCTTATCCGATCGCTGTACGAGAATGGCAAGGCATGCGTCAGAGTGGACGGTGTCTACTCTGCGAATCTAAGAACGCAGGCAGGAGTGAGACAAGGATGCATACTGTCACCGTTACTGTTCAACATCTATACAGGATACATCATGCGGATTGTTCTGGAGATAAAGGCATATCCATAGGAGGGCAGGTGATCACTAATCTAAGATACGCCGATGATACTACTTTTCTGGCATCAACTGAAGAAGATATTAAATACTTTTTAGAGCTTCTAGAGTCGACCGCTTTCGATTTTGGTCTTGACATAAATCATGACAAGACCAAGATTATGATAGTGGACAGGGCAAACAACAAATAGCGGTATAGCTAACTGTAAAGTAGTAGCAAGCTACGTTTATTTGGGTTCCATTATCACTAACACTGGAGGCTGTGAGGAAGAAATAAGAAAACGTAGTGCTGTGACCAGATCAGCCGTCGAAAAACTTACAAAAATTTGGAGGGACCGCAGAATCACGAAAAACACAAAGGTCCGTTTAATGAACTGCTTGGTCTTTCCAATTTTCCTTTACGGGGCGGAAACGTGGACGCTAAAACTACAAGAACGAAGAAAGATCGATGCCTTGGAAATGTGGTGCTGGCGACGCTTACTCAGGGTGAGCTGGACTGCTCACAGAACTAACGCATCCATCCTTAAAGAACTCCGAATCAATCAAAGGCGTCGTCAAAAGTTTCGTCGACTGTTCAATTGTGAATTTTAAGATTTTTTGGACATATTACACGGAAAAACAACGCCAACGAACGTTTAGTGTTTTATTTTTTACAATTTATTGAGGTAAACAAACAATGACACAGTAAACATTATCAAAAACAACATTATACAAGAATGAGAGTGACTGTGCCATCAGCACCGTTCACCACAGATTACTATTACATTGTTGGATAGCTTGTAGTGGTATTTATATGACGAAAGTATAAATACATAAAATAAAACAGAAAACTTAATTGTATATACGAGTATGTGCACGTACGCATACTCTCATGCACACGTGCACACACATACATTAATCCATAACGCATCTTATTTCAAGGTGTCAATCACCTGTTTCCTGAAGATGCTGGCATGCGTTGCCGCGATGTCTATAGCGTTAAACTTAAGATTGTACGCTTTAGTAATCCGATAAAGCGGGGAACGCATACCAGCATTGGTGCGGCATCGAGCTAGAGCAAACAACTGACACGGGTTACGACAATGTGTCCTAATGGGTATTCTATAACACAGTTTGTTAACTAAAGAGGTGCAATCATATTTGTTATGGCATAGATCGTAGAGCAGCATGACTTCCAGCTGTGTTCGTCTAAATTTAAGCATAAGAAGATTATATTTAACAAGCAATTGGTCATAAGGTAGACGATTACGGAAACATTAGAAGTGCATACAGCGCAAGAATTTCTTTTGTACAGATTCCAGGGCATTGTTATATTTGCCATAATATGGATTCCAGATGGGTACAGCGTATTCCAATTGAGAACGGATCAGGGCTTTATGTAGGTAAAGATATGTTGATGGTCTTGTAAACTTTGTACTTGCATGCATTACAAGTCCATACATTTTGAAAGATTTATTTATAACATTACCAATGTAGATCCAAGTGCAGTCCACTATCCAGTGTAACTCCTAGATCCCTTGTATACCACACAGGGCATAAGCAGAGTTGCTCACATATCTCTTTTTTGTAATACTTTACATTTATTTAAACTGAGACTTAATTTATTGATAGATTCAAGGTAGAGTAGAAGGAAAGCGGTCACGTGGTCGATCCCTAACAAGATGGCTTGATCTCGTGAAAACAGCTATGCAATGCCCCATAACGGAATGTTCCCGAAACGCCACCAACCGGGAGAAATGGAGGAACATAGTGAGAGCGGCGGTCATGGATGACAGGCACACTACAACCACGACCACTCTGTCAAGAGTGCACGAATGAGAAGAAGAAGAATCAATATTTAGAGCAAAATTCACTATAGCTTTTTCAAACCTATTTTGGTATATCTAGAAATACAAATACTATATAATTTAGTAATGTGAAACGAATAATGTATAAATTAGTAACTAAGGAAATTAAAAAGGTCCGGAACCCTTTTAGTGCACATCCGACTCGCAATTGCTTGGATTTTGTTCATAACTCTTATACACACATCAAAAGTGTCTAGGTATCAACATATATTTTTGCAATAACTTTTCTCCTGATTGATATTAATTAAAATTTTCTTTAAGGATTCATCAAATAAAGTGTTTTCGTTTGTCTACAGTAACGATAAACCAAGTCACCTTTGCATTAATAAAGAAATTTGCCATTTTCATAATAAAGGGATTTTTGACATTTGAACCACTAACATTAAAGTTCGAAAAAAAGACTGAAATAACAGTTTTCTTTAAAATTTTATTGGGTAACTTAAACAATTAATAATCCGTGTTTCTACCGCGAACACTAACAACACAAGAACATCGGTTTGGCATACTCAAAATGAGTTCATCCAAATCACGCTGTGGAATGGCCGCCCATGTTCGTTGCAACAACAAAAAAAGGTCTTCTTGCGACTGGATACCCTCCATATTCGGCAGAGCTCTTCTCTGTAGCATATCCCATGCATGCTCAATCGGGTTCAAGTCTGGCGACTGAGCAGGCCAGGGCATGACATTGATGTTAGCTGCGGCGAGAGTCTGTCTTACAACTCTTGCGGTGTGCGGTCGTGCATTATCATGCATTAACTGAAATAAGGGACCGATTTGCACTTGTAGAGGAACGATGACGTCTGATACAATCGTCTCAGCATAAATTTGAGCGTTGAGGTTGCCTCTGATCCAAATCAACTCAGTTCTTCCGCCGATCCAAATACCCGCCCATACCATGATGGTTCCACCACTATAAGGATGGACTTCCTAGCAGGATTTTAATCGCTGTTGGCGTCCAGGGGTTCTCCAGTGTCGTATACGTCTTGTATCCGGTCTCATACCAAAACGAGACTCATCAGAAAAGCACACGAAACGCCATTGTTCTTCTGCCCAATTTCTGTGTTCAAGAGCCCATTGATATCGAATCCTACGATTGTGCATTGCTATAGGTGGTACCCTTAGCGGTCTTCGGGAATGAAGGTTCACTTCATGCAAGCGGTTTCTGACTGTTTGGTCGCTAATTAAGTTCCCTGAAGAGTGATGAAGCGTCACGGCTAACATCATGGCGGTTATTGTTGGAGCTCTTCGAGTTGTGATTTGAATGTATCGGTCTTGTCTCCGTGTGGTGCAGCGATACCGTCCTCCATGGCGCTCAGCCACGGTACCAGTGCTTCGGTAACGTGTCCAAAGTCGACTGATAACACTCTGACTTGTATTCAGAGCTAAAGCCACAGTACGTTGCCGGGAACCAGCTTCTATCATTCCCACGGCTCTGAGCATTTCTTCCCTGCTTAAATGACGTCGCCGCTCCATAATAACGTTGGTTTTAATCAGTAGTAGGGAAACAGTAGCACTAATAATGTCTTCAATGCGTTGTATGTTTTTATAGGGAAAATATTGACAGCTGATTTTCATCTTTTTTTTTAATTTGATTGACAGTTCCTGTTTCAAATTATGAAATGCACCAAAAAGGATCCATATAAATTTATAAAATCATAAATTTATTACAAAGCCACATCTCAATCTCAAGAAATCCGCATAAAAATGCTTGATCCCTAGACACTTTTGATGTGTGTATATAATTATGTATATATTAAAAAAAAATAAACATTTTTTCTTATCCTATATCTTTAATGAATATTTCACTTTTCTATTTAACGTAATAACGAAATATAGTTATGTTAATACGTCAGACATTAATTTTACTAATTTAAAGTCTTTTAAACTTAAGAGTCTTATTAATTCAAATGAACAATTCTTGTGTATATATAAATATTCGTGATCGCGGATACGGCTCTATCGATTTGGATCAAATTTTGTATTTAAGTAGATAAGGTTTTGGTTTTAAGTTCATCTAGAAGGTGCCTTTCCTGAAAAAACACGAATTAACACTGAACAAAACTTGGTCGCCTATGTACATTATCAACGGTACAATGCCAATTATAAAGAAATTATATAAGCTTAGTTTAATTATAGTTTTCATTTGCCCCATATTATTGAATCCAATTACAGAATAATAGAAAAGACGACGATAATTATATGAAAAATGCTTAGTAGGGCAGTAAACAATTTGTCTTAATTAATTCGCCTTTTTTTCTCCGTATCTATTTTCAGCGTATCAAATTTCGACAAGAAGTGTGCATGTTACGGGTAATCTGTATAATCCAGTGTTATATACATACAACCTAGGTATTCTATAGAATGCCTGAACATACATTAACTGAATGAAAACTGATAAAAGAATGAAATATGATTTATTTCATAGTTTGCCTAGTATTGTACACAATTCACGTCTGGTATTAAGTATATAATCGACGAAAGAATGACAGGAAGCAACGTGAGGACATGACTTTTATATAACAAAAAGGCATCTGATGATTAATTTTGAGTGCCAAGGATAAGCATCTGCCTCTCCTATGCTCTGACATTGTTGGTAAGCCTGTAAATGCTCAAAATCTACTTTCAGAGCAAGCGTCAGAAGATCCAAATATCTTGATAGAATATGAGAATTTAAAAAGCTAATTTCAAATGGTATCTTCTACAACGAACCTAGTTTTAAATGAGGACATACCTATTGCAGTAGAGCAAGATGATCCAACGAGTCGACGGCTCCTATTTCCGTGTAAAAGGGTCAAAAGCAGAGATTTCCCGCCATTTTCGTCCCGAACTTTTTCGTCGTTCGTGAACTTTCGACATCTTAAACCGCTGGCTGCTCAGATTATAGACATTTTGAACGTCGTCATTTTGCTACTAGCGATATAAATTTTATCCATCTGAGAGCGTCCGAGATTGTCGTCGATCACCCAATTGCATACACTACTGGTGGTTCAATTGATATTCTGTACAATCCCTGTACACAATACCTAGGTAAGTATGTAATGAATAAAGATATTAATATAATTTCATGCATTGCCTGAACGACCCAAGTATTTATTGTTTATATTGTCTAGATATTGTATACAATACCTGAATTTACATTTCCAGTAACATATGCACAGTGGAGTAAGTCCTTGTGAAGATAAGAACGTACGGTAACACACGGGCGCCGGGTGGTGCACGCGACGTGCATCCGTTGTATGCAACGATCCGTCGTCGCCGCGTCGGACGCGTCCGTCACTTTCAGTATCTACTTCATACATTCTTGTCTCATCATTTATCTTCATCAGACTTGAATTATCCCTTGTATGTACATCTCAGTTGGTATGAAAGAGAGCGTCGGTGTTAAAATAAGAAGAGGCATGCTCCGTTGGTTCGGACATGTAGAAAGAATGCAGGATGAAAGAATGTCGAAGCAGATATACATTGCAAAATTGGAAGGATGTAGGAGCCGAGGAAGGCCAAGACTTACCTACCATGATCAAATTGGTCGTGTTCTATCAGAAGGTGATGTCAGGAGCCCTAGAAACCGGCGAGCGTGCATGAAAAGAGCAATGAATGTTAAAGAGGCGAGTGAGGTATGTAAGGATCGTGTCACGTGGCGCTTGGTTCTCTCTGCCTACCCCGTAAGGGACTTGGCGTGAAGTTACAGATAGATAGATGTACATCTCTTGTCGAAATTCAATACGCCGAGAATAGTCATCGGGTAAAAAATAGGCGAATTCTATCCATTCACCTAAATCCTTCTAGAGGGATGAGTGAGGAGGATGCTCATTCAAAGATAATCTGCAGGTATACAAGGTCCCACAGCTCAACTGCGGATTGGCGTAATCCAGTGTTCAAAAGCCGCCCTAAGACTTACTGACTAAGCTTAACGTCTGTCGACTATCGAAAAAAGCTGGGACCAACGGCTCAACGTGCCCTCCGAACATAGAGAAGCTCGAAATAAACAAACCGACACCATCCAGCTCCTCATAGGAGAATTAATTAAGACAAATTGTTTACGGCTATGCTGGGCATTCTTCACCTAATTACCGAAATGTTTAACTAACACTAAGTAAATACCCTATAGAGAAGCCGCAGCCAAATAACTACTCCCTAGACGGTTGTTGTGTTCCCGCGTGTGAGTGAGGTCACCAGGAGTTGCTGTGTAAGCAACAGAGGTGGGTTACGAGGAAGAGTGACTTAATATATCGCAAGCGTTAATAGGCTACGATAAAGATAAGATAAGATAAAAATTCTTTATTTGCCATTGGGCCCTCGCGGGCACTTAGACACGTCTTACATTTTTTTTTAAATATAATCTTATTGTAACTTGTTTAATTCTCTTATTTAACTTTTTTTCCTTTTTTTTTTTAATGTACTAGCATTTCGGAAGTGACCATTGGCTAAGAAGAAATGCCGAAAGAAACTTGCCAATATAGGTCTCTTTTAAAATTGTCAATTATGTATTACAAAATAAAATTACATAAGCATATTGGTACAATAATGATATCATATCGTAAAATTAACGATTATTAAGGACAGATAGTCTGTGCTGAATTATTTCCAGACATCTTTGTCAGTTAAATATTCATCAATTCCATAATAAGCCCTTCTACCGAGAGTATTTTTAAATACATTGTCTGTGTGTGTGTGTTTTTTGAATACATTGTCAGGAAAGGACAGAACTGTTTCAGGCAATTTATTATAAAATCGAATACAATTTACAAGAAAAGATCTACCAGTCCTAGCAAGCCGATGTACCGGCATACACAACTTATTTCTACTTCTAAGTTTTTCACTGAAATTTACAAACGACTTTAAATTTTTACCGCTTTACATCAGGTGGGCCGTATGCTTGTATGCCTCCCGACGTAGTATAAAAAAAACGATGAGACCGATATTACGTAGTATTTCAATTCACTGCTACGGATCGGGGAGTAAAATAGAGCGCGCAGCTCTCATTGGCTAGTTCGCGGATCAACACCGCGGCATTTATCGGCTTATTGGTTAAAATATTTTTCCATTGGTCAATACTAGAATTGCGTGGTTCCCACGGAAATATGAAAAGTATCACACATTTAGTCCATTTACTTGAATTGCACACTTATTATCCGTGAAATCAGTGTGAAAAATATATCTCTCCACACAATCGTTCATTTTAATTCACGCGCTCAATGAGAAGGGACACTGAAATATTTATTGCTTATAACTTTGGCCGTGACAGGCTTGCCACGCGCTAGTGCTCTCACGTTGTCAGAGTGTGGATTCCCCAGGTTCACGGTTGGTTCACGGCCCGCGAACTCTGTGTCACGGAAACAAATATGTTACCAAATGGGAACAGGGATCGCGCGAACGCGTGAACAGTGGCCTAAGTGCGAGCTTTACAAAGATTTGCGTTACTACCGCGTTACGATTGCTCGACAATTAGTATTGAACTTTTAACCACGTCTCTGGTGAAGATTAACGCAACGAACGAACGCAGCAGTAATTAATTAAAAAATGTTTACAAAACGATTTCATTTACCTTAGTTCTCACTCTAAGCTAAACCTGTTCTGTGCGCAACTCTACTCATTTGATTTGTCTGATGTCGCATTTGCGCTACGTAAAGTGTTTGATTAATCAAATCACAATTAAATTATAAAATATTATTATATATTACGGTTTATGTTAACCCAATTGTTTAATTTTCAATTGTTAATTCAATTTATTTATAACTAGCTTTTACCCGGGGCTTCGCTCGCATTGATAAAAATATATATATTTCTTAATAAAAAGTATCCTATGTTACATCTGATACCTCCAAGAATATGTGTACAAAGATTCATGATAATCGGTTCAGTAGTTTTCGCGTGAAACCGTAACAAACAACGGACATTCGCATTTATAATATTAGTAGGATAGAATTCAGGTGGTTCAGGTGTAATTTCAATAACATTTTTCTCTGATGTTAAATTAAAGGATTAGTAAACGATGATACTACTCATAAAATAAAAATAATCAAGGTTAATTTTATTGTCATCCGATACTACTCATAATCTTCGTTTACGTAAATCTTAGTACAACTAGCACTCCCTTCATAGTTTAGTAGAAATTTTAGAGGCCCCAGGCCCCGGAAACAGAGTGAATGTGAATGCGGGTTTCCGTCACATTCGTTTCGCACTTCACTTCGGGGCTCGTCAATATAACTATATTGTCAATATGAGTGGCGTGAACTTGTAAAAAAACCTATTCAGTAAGTGTAGCAATAGTACCTCAATTGTATGTTTTAATTAATTACTCTGCAACTTTGTTGGCGTTAGTATAACCATACCAAAATTTATCTTTCATTCTTAGATAGTCTGCTAGTATAATGTCTGTGACATACGAACAGACATAACGAAACTATAAAGGGTTACTTGTACTAAAGAAGCATAAAAAGTGACATTTAATCTGACTTATAGTCGCCCAACGTCTTCAAAGAACATTATTTTATTATGAACAGGACGACAAAGTAGCTTCTTCTTAGCGTTATCCCGTTTCCTAATCCATTAGGATTGACGGGGTTCACTACTTAAGCCTAAGGATTTTAGGAAGATACTGATTTATACCTGGAGCGGCTGTCGTCAGAACTCCACAAACCAAATGGAAAAGCAGACCTTTCTTAGGTAAGATCACATGTCATTCGAAAATATATATTTTTGGACGAGCGGAATTCCTCGCGATTTTTTCTTTCAACACCTAGCTAGTAATAATTAATATGTACATTAATCCAAAAACCCGAACTTACTGGAACATGACAGGATTAGAACCGGGAACCAGTTGATCAATAGGCCGGTTGTTTATTCACTGGGCTATCACTGCCGCTGTGCGAACGAATTATTTTGTCTAATTGGTCAATTTTGGCTAATTTATCATACTAATAGGTTATACAATTTAATTGTAATAAATGGTAGTAATATCAGATTTAACGATGTTGCCTTGACAATGAGTCACGCCATATTAGTTAATATTGCGTTTGTAAAGAAGCAACTTGTCATTGATAAGTGATAATAATGAATGTTAATATAAACAATGTTAATTGCTCCCAGATTACACTCGCTATCACATAAACATATACAAATAACCATACTATCAAGTTAGATATAAGGAAGCCACAAATTTCAACGTTCGAACTGTCGGCACTTTTAATCTTTTCCGTATGGAAAGCTATTGGAATGCTCTCGGAGACATTTTCTCCATCTTAGATATTTAAACAATTCTGGATTATATAAATATATTTCGTGTATTTCGGAAAAGGCTGTAATGATTTGGGTCAAATTTTGCATTTAGATAAGGATTAGCTTTTTAAGATTATCTATTTAGATGCCTTTATTAGATAAGGAACCGGCCTATTCAACAACAAGTCCCCGATTCGAATATTGGCATGTACCACTAAATTCGTGTTTTCGTATTTATGTATATAATTTGTGATTATCGCTTGCTTGGCGGTGTACTCGTACCCTTGTATAAAGGCAAGGGGTCACGCATGGACTGCACCAGCTGTAGGACCATCAGTTTGATCAGCTTAGCAGCAAAAGTATATGGAAAGGTAATTGAAAGGAGAATCAAGATGAAATCTGATGAAATGCTGTGGGAGGCACATGGAGGTTTCTGGAATGGAAGGGGATGTACGGATCAAGTTTTCTCGATCCGCAATATCGTGGAGAAGCATCTGGACATAGACCAGAAGGTTTTCTGCGGTTTTGTGGATCTTAAGACTGCATTTGATTGATGATTGATGAACCCCATACTGTAGTCCCTTGGGAAAACCTCGGCAGGGAACTCATTCCAGAACCTAATAGTTCTCGATAGAAAACTTCTCAGGAACTGCACAGCACGCGACCATTGCGGTTCCAGTATATGCAGATGAACTTCCAGCCATCAGCGACCTGTACGATTGTAAAACGAGGCTGTTGGCATCATATCGAACAACTCCTCAGAACGCGACCCATTGTACAATCGGTAGAACACGCAAAAGGAGGTGAAATCTCTTCTTAAACTCGAGGGCTCAATACCGTGTGTGAGTTTAGGATCATCGACGATTCTCACAGCTCGTTGCCGAGTCACAAGGTCCTAGTTGGTAACCAGATGCTCCCGCCCAGAGATGACTACAGTACTACATATGCGGTCTGACTTAGGACTTATATAATATAAGTCTTTGCCCAGCGCTGAAGTACTGTTTGATTCTGTTGGGCACGCCAAATTTCTTTAACGCCAGCTTGACCTTTTCTTCAAAGTGTCTTCGGTACCCCAATAACTTGGCTATGGTTAGTAGCGTATTCTGGAATTGGGGAGGAACCATTTGCTGTGGAAATAGGGTTTTTAGCGGTAAACGCGCTGACTTGAGTCCTGGTAGAGTTGAATTGAACCAAGTTCAACAGCCCCTAGTCGGATACTTTACTCAAAGTACACTCTATTTCAGACATAAGTCTAACGCGGCTTTCCTCCACAAAGGAACGAGGGGTGCTAGACGGCCTACATAATAAGTGTTCCCAGTGCTACCTCTGCATAACAATGAATGCTGTCATGTCATTGACATCATCATGTCATTGATATGCAAAAACAGCGTTGGGGACAATACAGAGCCCTGTGGTGCCTGGCCACCCATTTGCACAAAACCTCGGGCAGCTCCTACAATGATAACTTCGATAGAAGACCCCAATGCCAGTCCCGATCGAACGCCTTTGCCATATCTAGGCTGATAGCCAATGCCTCACCTTGACTCTCGATCGCCGGAGCCCAGCGGGGTAAGATACACTTGAAGATGACCAATCGAACGACCGTGGCGAAAGCCGAATTTACGGTCGCTGATTAAATCGTGATCCTCTAGGTATACCGTAAGTCGTGTATTTAACACGCGCTCCGTCACCTTGAAGAGAAGCGAGGTTATGGCAATAGGCCTGTAATTCGATGGATCTCATCTATCTCCCTTCTTGGGCATCGGGTGAACATTGGCGGTCTTCCACGAAGACGGGACTTTCCCAAAGGAGTAGAAAAGCACGAAAAGGCGCGTTAGCACAGAACACGACTCAGGCGCACACAGCTTTAGCACCACTGCTGGATTGCAATCTGGCCTACTCGACCTATGAATGTCGAGGGAGAGCAACGCCCATCGGACATCTCGCTGGGTAATTGAGATTGCCGGTATTGAACTGCTGCACCTCAGTATGGTAGGTGGTACAGCTCCCCGACGTTGAATGACGTGGGAGGTTACCCAGTAAAGTAAATGGCCTAAATAAAATATAGGCCAGACTGCCATCCCGTTTTTGCAACAGTGACATGGACGACTGATAAAAATATCTCCCGGCAACTTTAGCCAGCGACCAGAAATAACGTCTCCCAGACAGAAGACTTGCAAGCCGCTCGCCAACTCTACCGACGAAATTAAACTTTGCTCTGGCGATTACCCTCTTACTGGACCTAGAGGCAGTGTTCAGTTTACGTTTCAAAACAGAGACAAGCAAACACTGATCACAATAATGAAAGACGAATGTATGAAGAAAAGCTTACTATTGAATGCGAAGAAAACAAAGATAATGGTATTTGAAACAGGAGAAGAAGAAGAGAAGAACAAATGTGAGGATTACGGTTGATGATGAAATGTTGGAACAAATGGATGAGATTGTATATTGTTGTTGAAAATCAGCGCCGGGTCATGAATTGACGCGGCAATATGCTGAGATAGGACCTATTTGTGACGCCACACAGCACTATTATTGCTTCACTACTTATTATATATTGTTTATTGTAAGTATATTGCGGTGTTACGTCTAAATAAAAGTTTTCTTTCTTTCTTTCTTTCTATATCTCTAATGCGCTTTCAGCAGCGACGGAAGGTTCACCGCAGATGTGGAAAGACAAGTAAGTGCTGGGAATAGTGTGAATGGAGCGTTGGGAAAATTTTTGGCAGTAAAAACTTGAGCCAGAAGGCACAGTTCGCTATACACAATGTAGTCAAAGTCAAAGTCAAAATCTTTTTATTCCGTAAAAATGGCTACATTTGTTTGGAATCGTCACAATTTTTTTCCCTACCGTGCAGTTCATGACTAGGTGAGCACTGATAAAAATACTGCCAAAAAACTCAGGCATCCCTCTTTTGGTATCCAAACAAATTTACATAATTTATTAATTACATTACAATTGGATCAACTCAATCCCAGGCATTTTTATCATTAATATAGTCAGATACTTTATAATATGCCCTGCTACACAATTTGGCTTTAATAGTAGTTTTAAATTTGTTTATTGACAATTCTCTTATATTGCTGGGAAGTTTGTTATAGAACCGTATACATTGCCCCATAAAAAATTACTTATTTTGTGGAGACGGCTTGCATGTAACACAAGATTATGCTTATATCTAGTATTTATGTTATGAGTATCACTCTTTTTACAAAATGAGTCTATGTTTTTATGGACATACAAAAGATTTTCATAGATATATTGCGATGCGACTGTTAGAATATTTATTTCTTTGAATTTCTCTCTAAGGCTCTCCCGGGGACCAAGAGTGTAGATAGCTCTTATGGCTCTCTTTTGCAATAAAAAGATGGTGTTAATGTCCGCGGAGTTACCCCAATGAAGAATTCCGTATGACATAATACTATGAAAGTAGCTGAAATAAACTATTCTAGCCGTATCAACATCAGTGAGCCGTCTAATAGTTTTCACTGCATAGGCTGCAGAACTTAGTTTTCCTGATAATTTTTCAATTTGTGGGCCCCATTGTAGTTTGGAGTCAATTGTTATACCCAAGAACACAGTTGTCTCCACAGGGGCTAAATTAGTTCCATTAACATTGACATTGGTAGTCACCTGTCTTACATTAGGTGTTGAGAACTTAATTACTTTAGTCTTTTTATCATTTAAAAGCAGATTATTAACATTAAACCAATGCATAACTTTAGAGAGAGCATCGGTAACTTCGTCATAATTCCCTAACTGTCTATTAATTTTGAATGTCAAAGAGGTATCATCCGCAAACAATACAATCTCATATTTATCCTTTACATAATAAGGTAAGTCATTTATATATACTAAAAATAAGAATGGACCTAGAATTGACCCCTGTGGGACTCCCATAACTACAGGGGACCCCGAAGATCTTTTACTATTAACATCGACCTTCTGTATCCTATTGCCCAGATAAGAAGACAGAAGTTCGAGAGCCTTGTTTCTGATACCGTAGTGGTGTAATTTTCTGACAAGAGTGTCATGGTGCACGCAGTCAAACGCTTTAGACAGATCACAGAAAATTCCCAAGGCATCTTGCGAACCTTCCCATGCCGCGAATATACTTTTAAGCAAATGAATCCCTGCGTCTATAGTTGAACAACCTCTCATAAATCCGAACTGTCTCCTATGAAGCAAATTATGTGTATTGAAATGTCTGAGCAACTGGCTAAGCATTAGTTTTTCAAAAATTTTACTGAGAATGGGCAGTATGGAAACAGGTCGAAAATTCGAAGGGTCCGAACTATCACCAGATTTAAATAATGGAATGATTTTACTATGTTTCATCAAGTCAGGAAATACACCAGATGCCACACAACAATTGAAAATTGTAGCTAAATGTGGAGCGATTTAAATAATAATAGAAGATATGGTTTTGACAGATAGACCCCACAGATCTTTAGTGTTTTTCATATTTATTGATTTAAAAGCGTTCAAAACATCTTTTGGGCTTACAGCTGAAAATTCAAATATTGTGTCGCATTCTACCACGCTCTGTTTGAGAACCAGTTCAGCAGCTATAGAAGAAGACCTAAGATTTCTCGTAGTAATAAGAGGAATGTTAGAAAAATATTTTTCAAACTTAGTCGCAATTTCTACATCATTTTTGATATCTATATCATTTATCTTTAACCGAAAGTCTCGACTACGTACTTTCGCTCTACCCGTCTCATTATTTATCATATTCCAAACAGATTTAATAATATTTGTTGAACCAATAATTTTATTTCTTAAATATATAGACTTAGCATTGAAACAGGCTCGTTTAAATATTTTAGCATATTTTTTTACAAGTTCTTGAAAAGTCGGATTGTGATTACAGGTCCTTTCTTCATAAAGTTCATACAATTTATTCCGACTTTTATAAATACCAGGAGTTGCCCAATCACTGAATGTCATATGGTCACTTACAGACAGTTGTTTTGGAGTAAAGATTGCATTAAATTCACTAGTGATTAAGCTAAATAACGAACAGTACAAGTGGTCCGGACACTTAATTATGGAAGGGAGAGCTGAGTATGGCAGAGAGAGCATGAAAGTAGAACAAACGCGGTCGTAGCTTTGCGTTAAATTTGTGGCGTAACGCTTGTAGACTGTATTCGTAATGATGATGTTAGAAACAAAGTTAGCCTGAAAGTTGGTTCGGACATGTAGAAAGATTGCATGATGAAAGAATGTGGAAGCAGACATACAGTGCACAAGTGGAAGGATGTGGGAGCCGAGGAAGGGCAAGATTTTACCGACCATGATCGAAATTGGTCATGTTCTATCAGAAGGTGATGTCAGGAGCCCTGGAAACCGGCGAGCGTGCATGAGAAGAGCAATGAATGTTAAAGAAGAGAGTGAGGTATGTAAGGATCGAGTCACGTAGTGCTCGGTTCTCTCTGCCTATCCCGCAAGGGATTTGGCGTGAAGTTATATAGAAGAATTAGGTCACGGGCCTAACCTTGCTACTTTTATTTATTTCCAAAAATGAAAAATAAACTCATAGAGATTCTTTGTATGAAAAAGAAAAATCTTGGTTGGAAAATACCCCTAAAGAACATGAGCTTACGGCTTCAATCAATTTAAAGGTTGATTTTTACGAAGTCTAAATGGCCTAAATAAAATATAGGCCAGACTGCCATCCTGTTTTTGCAATGGTGACATGGGCGACTGACAAAAGTATCTCCCGGCAGCTTTAGCCAGCGACCAGAAAGAACGGCTCCCAGATGGAAGACTTGGAAGCCGCTCGCCAACTCTACCTACGAAATCAAACTTTGCTCTGGCGATTACCCTCTTACTGGACCTCGACGCAGCGTTCAGTTTACGTTTCAAAACAGAGACAAGCAAACACTGATCACAATGATGAAAGACGAATGTATGAAGAAAATCTTACTATTGAATGCGAAAAAAACAAATATAATGGTATTTGAAAAGAAGGAGGAGAGAAGAAGAGAAGAACAAATGTAAGGATTACGGTTGATGATGAAAACTTGGAAGAAACAATTTCAATCAATTTGAAAGTTGATATTTTTACGAAGTCCAACTAATTTCGTAAAAATCAATCGATTAACACTATGTTTCCTAAACTATTATAACAGCTTGTTGGTAGATTTAAACACTCTTCTTACATTCCTACATACTCCTACTGATCATAGATTATCATAATCCTGTTAACTAACTATGTTAATATACAATAAAAATTACTTTCTTGTTATGAAATACGTTATAAATACCTGAAACGCGTCCAACAAGAAATGTTTTCTTACAATTTTATTACAATTGGTAGATCGTCCAGAAGCAAACTTTTTAGTTTACTTTTTAAATATTTTTGGTTTCAGAAAATCAGTCGCAGTGTAGATTGAATAACCTGCATGTTGTTAGCAAAATCTTATTTATTAATTAATTAAATATATATTTTTTATTTTAAAATTTTGACTGTAAGCAGACTCAATGCAATTAGGATTTAAAAACTTTAAAAATCTACTCTAGTGTAGTCATGATATGGTGACAAAAGCAAAATTTTCATAATTTCAAAGATGAAAAACACTGACTTCAGTAAAGTAGTAACTTCGACAAATTCATATGGAATCAATGGATTGGAAATTATGAATAAAAGATTTTCAAACTCTGTTCACATTCGGCGAAAATATCGTGATGGTTGAATTGACAAGTCCATTTTGAAGTATATTAAAAACTACCTGACGTATCTTGATTTGGTCATATTGTCTCTCCTTTTTTAATTGGTTCAATCTTTCAAACGTTGGAAACTCATTAGTCTATTGATACTAGTAACAATCAGTTACAAACTGTTCCAACCAAACCTTGCTACTAAGATTTAGGATTTGATATCAACTGTTACTTCTTTTTAGGGTTCCGTACGTACGCTAAAATGTAAAAAAAAACACTTTAAACATTACTTTGTTGTTCGTCTGCTTGTTTGTCTATATGTTTAAAAGGTAAATGACATAGCGCAAATACAAAAATTCGAACCGCCAATTTGTAGCTATATATGTTGGTCAGATTGTTTTTCAAGAATCCACAAATCAATATATAAAGCTATAGGGTAGTTGTCTAAGAATCATGAAAGAGAATATTTCGGAATTATGACAATCATAAGCGGGAGTAGTTACTTCCTGACCTACTCCATAATGTACCTAATGAAACTGTGAAATGTTACAATTGTAGTTTACAATCAAGTATTTTTTATTTTGATATAAAAGAGTTAACATATAGTGTTACGCAGTGTATAATTAATTAAACCTACACATAATATGCATCTAAATGTAATAACTTACGTAAAGAGTTTTCGTAACTTACATGGTACATAAGCCACTTCGATAGTTTATACCGATTCTTCGATTCATTCTGTATAAACTTTATGATACAATTATGTCATAAAATAGGTACAGGAAAATACACCATTTTGTAATAATATTAGAAAAAATAAGTAATCATACATATTTTAATTCCAAACATGATCGCGCAATGGTAACATGCCAACACGAAAATAATTATAAGAACATCAACTGAAAAATTATTATTTTTGGCAGTTTACTGTCATCTTGTTGATGTACTTATAATTATTTTCTCTGAGTTAAAACAAAAAATCCTTTTTTGAATACATATATGTATGGTTACGCGAAAAGTGAGTAATTAGATACGGTTTTTTGGGTTTCGAGTGATTATGATGAATCCATGGTTTTTAAACTTTAATTTAGTGTAAACAAAACATTTTTAAGTAAAGTAGTTTTTTTTAATAAATTATTTTGTTGCATGAGTCACACGTATGACAAAATACAAAACTCTACACTACACGCCTTCCTTCTCTGCGCTTACGTCGTCACTCAAAAAACTACTAGAACATATTTGGGAATGACAGCTTTTATTTATAACTCATCATGGCCAGACCAGGACTGATCAACTACCTCTTACATTTTTATTCTCTCTTCAGTCAGTTTTTGGTCGACATGTAGGCCAAAATCGAAACGGAGAGATAGAACTTCATAAGAAACCAGCAGCAACTTAGGGCGGATAGCTACATCAACCTTAAGGATAAATTCGGTAGGCAAGTTGCTGATGTTGGAGCTTTGGGTCAGTTTGTGGTGGTGCTCCCATCAACCTTCACCCGGGGACCGCGTTATAAGTATGAACGACTCAGGTCGCCATGAGATACGTACGGCACTATGGTCGTCCTGATTTGTTTATTACATTCACATGCAATCCGCGTTGGCACGAGATTACGGAGTCGTTGCTGCCCAGTCAGAAGAGCCACGACCGGCATGATATCATAGATCGAGAATTCCACTAGAAAGTTAAGAAGACGATGGGAATCCTGACTAAGGGCAACCTGTTTGGGAAAGTCAACTGCTTCATGTATTCAGTGGCAGAAACGCGGTCTGCCCTATATTCACATCTTGCTGTGGTTGGAACAGCGAGTCTCTCCCGACATGGTGATCAGCGCTATTTGTGCTGAAATACCGAACCCAGGCCATGATCCTCTCCTCCATGACATTGTCAAAAGAAACATGATTCACGGTCCCTGCGGTACTTTGAAAAAGAAGTCGCCTTACATGTCAGAAGGGAGATGAACAAAAAAATTCCCTTGGCAGTTAATACAAGAAACACAATCCGATGATGACTTGTACCCCCGATATAGGAGACGATCACCAGCTGACGAGGAGTTCACTGCTCATATCGGTGGATTAGAGGTAGATAATCGCTGAGTCGTTCCTTACAATCATGTCCTGTCACGTATTTTATACGTGAAAAAAGATCAGGCCGCCTTTACTCTGGATAATGAGAAAGATGAGATTTCCATGTACCTATCCGCGGGCGGTACATCCGCTCTTCAGAGGCGGTGTGACTAATTCAAGACTGATTTCAGACTGGGGCTATCGTAACCGTCCGATTTCGCACCCCACAAAACATATCAGCTCTTACGCGGCTTATACACTGACATAATAGCAGTTGATAAAAATTTGCGTTAACATTGTAAAAATCATTGAATCTTCTAATTGACAAGAGTTCTTCAAATCCTTTTAAAATTCACTATCGTCTCTCTTACTCTATACTTCGAAAAGAAGTTTGTTAAGCAAACAAATATGTAAAAAGACAACATTTTTTACGTAAATATTACAAGAAAAATAGAAAATGTATTCTAACCAACTGCACTCGTGAACGTATATATCTGAATTCTGTGTTAAACTTTAATTAAAATAATATAATTAATAGCCTAAATATTTATCAAATAGAAATCTTCACCTTTCTCGTCTATCGCGTTTGACATCTAGAGAGTTTTACACCTATCATTTATTTTACACCTATCATTTTCTTTTCATACATTAATATTGGAAAGAAAATCAAAACAAAAAAATTAAAAAACTACACAAAATACAAAATAATTAATTATACACATACATTTTCCTCTTAGAAAAGCCTCACCTGTTCAATAACAGATACGTCATCCAATAAACACTTTTTAATCCTTTATTTATGCGATAAGGGTTAATTAAATAATGATAAGGGTTAATTAGAAAAACACGTAGGCACGATACATGTAGGAACTAAGTACGTACGTTACCTTCATCGGAACTTTGTTTCAATATTATTAAAACGTACCCCGTATCCTATGAAAGCAGTAAGTGGAGATCACTCTCTGTACATTACTTTTGTATGTAAAATATCGAATATCGATATCAATTTGGTTTTTAAGTTTATCTACCTAGTCTTGACATAAATACTGAAACAAAGAAAAAAAAATTCTATTGCAAATAACATTTATTACTTTTACAGTGTGTTAGTTTAATACTCTCCATTACCTGCCATACAGTCCTTTAAACGTTGAGGCCAGTTATCAATAGAAGCACGCACTCTTTCCATGGGGAAATTCTTCACAGCCAATCGTACGGATTGTTTTAGGGACTCCAAATTATCATGGCGTTTAGAGCAAGCCGTGCTCTCTAAAACTAACCATAAATCATAATCCAGCGGATTAAGATCGGGACTAGACGACGGCCAGTCTTCAGCTCTGATGAAGTCCGAAACGTTCGTTTCCAACCAAGACTGCGTAGACCGAGCTTTATGACCCAGCGCCGAGTCTTGCTGAAAGGACCATTCTTGGTTATCGAACATGGTGTAAGGGGCTTCACTTCCTCCTCAAGAATAGTATCTTGATACACTTGTGGCGATGTTTTGATACGTTTTTCACAAAATATGGCTCAGTCACTCCTTCATAGCTACTATATATTCCCCACCAAACCATCACTGAAGTCGGATAGTGCCCACATTGCACTCTGTCGACTAATTGGAAAGCTTCCTTAGAGCTTTGAGCATAAATACGGTCATTTTGTTTGTTAAAATGTTGCTCAATTGTAAAAAAATTCTCATCCGTAAACAAAATTTTTCTGTGACCTCCCTTTGCGTACCGCTTCAGTAGTTGTTTCGATTTTACCACCCTATTCTTTTTTAAATTATCAGTTAAGAAATAGCCAGTACGTCTCTTATCTCTTATAGGCTGCAAGTCCTAAGTCATCTTTTAAAATACGCGACATGGTTCTAGGTGCTATCTTCATCTCCCGAGATAAAATCTTTTGCTTTCGGACAGGATTTCTTCGAATTCTTTCCCTTACTGCTTTGACCACCTTTTTCGTACGAACACTACGTGGACGGCCAGATCTTTTTCTGTCACAAACAGAAGAGGTTTCATTGTAGCTATTAATAGCCCGGTACACAAATATTTTACTAATACCAAGCGTATGGAGAGTTTTAAAAATTGCATTTGACTCCATACCTACTTTGTGTAATGCAATCACAGCGATTCGGTTCTCTTTATCACCCCACTCCATTTTAATATCGCAAAATATTGTACAATGTATTGGCGCCATTATTAGAAATCTCAACAATCATATAAAAATGACAGATTCCAAATTCAAACGTAATATTTTGTTTATTTTTAATTGTAACAGTATTTATGGCCAGACTAAGTATGTAGGTGTATTTCCTGAAAATAATGCGATCTTACAAATGAAACATAACAGTTGAGAATGCGCAAGCTTGCATTGCCAGAGGAACACCTAGCTCGTCAATTATATAATAATTCAATTTTTTTTTTTATTTGTAGGCCATTTTTACCATATTCCTTAAGAGACAGGAACGGTGTTCCTGAACAATCCTATTCTACTTTTTTTATGCTGAATCCGAATCTGAAGTTAAAATTCGAATATTGGAAAAAAAGCGAGAGATAAAAGCACAGACAAACAATAAAATTCATATACTCGTAGGAACGGTGTTCCTGAAAACTTTGAGCTAAGCTCGGTCGCACGGTACGCCCGGTCTATCTTATCCAGTCACAAGAGGTTCGTCTCGAAGTCCGCTATCAACACTGTCTTCTAACACATTTTCTCCTAAATTCTTGTATATATGAATATATTCCGTATATCTCGAATACGGCCACAATAACTTGGATCTAATTTTGTATTTAAACAAGATTTTGCTTTTTAGGCCTAGGTATCTATATAGGTGTCTTTCCTGATAACAAAAAAACGGTTTTAAACAAAAAACTTAAAAATCGAGCGTATCTACCCCAGGTACTACTATAATGCAATAACCTAATATAATTCTAATTTTCAATTTGAGTATTGCAAATTGTTACTTCGCCAGAAAATGTACCTATATTTATTGTTGATGCTGCGACCGTGAATGAAGGCTGCCTTGTACCCTTGGTGTTAGTTGATTATTAGGGTTCCATAGTATCGACATGTCCGTCTGTCTGTTCGTCCGCCCGTCTGTCCGCGGCCTAGCTCAGATAGCTAGATAATAGAAAGCTGTAGTTTGGCACGTATATATTGACGAGCTCGGTGGCGCAGTGGTGAAACGCTTTGTTACACTACTTTGACACCAACGCTCGTGGGTTCGATTCCCACACAGTACAAACATTTGTGTGCATGAACATGTCTGTTTGTCTTGGTCTGGGTATTTTCTATGTATAATAAGTATGTATTTACAAAAAAAAAATGTATTTACGTATGTTTATCAGTTGTCTAATACCCATAACACAAGCTTCGCTTACTTTGGGGCTAGATGGCGCTGTGTAATTTGTCCGCCAATATTTATTATTTATTATTATTATATTAACTATGCGGACAAAGTGGTAGAATAAATAAGGAAAAAAAATGTTTGTTACCCCCTACACGTGGGTATGAATTTCTTTCATTCGCGCCTACCCCATGGTGTAGGGTGTCGTTAGACAGGTTTTTGAAAACATTTATGGTGTGAGAAGATCACTTTTCGATATTGTGATTCGTTTGCGAAATATTGGTATTGAGCAGTCAGAACCCGTTATATATGTTTTCCCATACATTTCGCGGTCGTATATATTTCGAAGGGTTAAAAGTGTTAAATTTTGTTCGTCAACTCAAGTGCCGTCCCTCCCCCCATGCCAGCGAAACTGCTGTATTTGGAAATGTAAAAAAAAATCATGGTAGTAGTCCATATAGTGAATTTAAAAGGAAAAATATCAGTAAGTAGAGTAATAGTCGACAAACTTATGAAATGTATTTTCTTGTATAACCAGTTGAGACTGCGCAAGCTTGCATTGCCAGAGGAACACCTGGCTCGTCAATTATATAACAATTTAATTATTTTTTTTAAAACTAGCCCGCCGTTTTGACCATGTTCCTAAAAAAACATGATATTGGTTTCTAAGACATTCGTATTCTACTTTTTAATTTACTTTTCAAATCTGAACTAAAAATTCAAATTTCAAAACTTTTTAATTAAAATTATGTAAAAATAAAATCTGTCGGCCATTTTGACCATGTTCCTTGAGAGATAGGAACGGTGTTCCTGAACATTCCTATTCTTCTTTTTTATGCTGAATCCGAATCTGAAGTCAAAATTCGAATGTTCGGAAAAAAAGCGACAGACACATGCACACACAGTCAAACATATAGATTTCATATAGGAACGGTGTTCCTGAAAACGGACAAATGTCATAGAATATTGCCATTGCACCTATCTATATATAAAACACTTTTGCCGATTAAAACAATTCTTTTTGTTTAACCAAGTTCGGAAAAGAACCTGGCGACGGCAGTGTATTAACAATTATTTACTTTTTAGTAATCCTTCTTTCCAATATCCTCTTTCAATGTAAGTGCACAAGTTTAATAAGACCCTTTTAGAAATAAAGCAAAACAAATTTTATGAAGAAATTTAGTAGATCCTTTGTTCTTTCTTTATTATCTATTTCGGAGGACCTTTAAAAAGAAATTTTGAAAGGTGTGAGAGCCGAGGAAGGCCAAGAATCAAAACACGATTAAATAGGATATCTTTTATCAGAACGTGAGGTATGGAGACCTAGAAACCGGCGAGATTGCCCTCAGACCTCTACAATCCATAGAAAAACCAGACCTTTTCTTAGGTTCGGTCACACGTCTTTCAAAATATATTTCTTGCACGTGCGGGTTTCGTCACAATATTTTCATTCACAGCCGAATAAATAATCATAACAAATGTGTATATGAATCTGAATAATAGCTGTGTATGCCTTTTCAAATCACAGACTAGTAGGTTAACAGCTTAGTTCTTTATCCACTTTGCTATCACCATTCGTGGCTAATAAAGTATATAATCATTAATTCAGGATAATTTTAAGCTTCTATTTTGACGTATTTGTTCACTTATCGTAATCGAAATTATCGGTGAAAGTGCATTTATAGATAATTCTTAAATAGAAACAGATAATGATTATGCGGTCATAGGCTTGACCGATAGATGCCGTTTTATACTAGGTACTGAAGTAAAAAAACAAGCGTGCGACCTGCTGATGGTAAACCTATAGACAATTCAACACAGATGCACATGCGTCATCGACCTTTTAGAAGTAGCTTCGTTTTTTTTTAAAGAAACTCTAGCAACATGTCACAATACCTTTGGAAAACCTTAGCAGAGCGTTCATTCTACAACTACAGAGTTCTCGAAAGATAACTTCTCTGGAACTACGCGGTTCGAATGTGTGATGATGAATTCTCAGCTGACGGCGAGCGCTGGGGTTGTAGAAAAAAGCAGGTGGCATCATATAGGGGCACAACTCATTGTACAAATTGAAAAAAAAAACACATTGAACTTGAGAGTTCAATACCGTGTCAGTTTAGGATCTTCGACATACCTGAATCATAAGAATCTAGCTAGTATACAGATGCAGCTCTCCCAAAGACATAGAAATGTCATATTGGTCTGTAGACGAAAATTTTTGAGTAGTAGAAGGGGCGTTTGTAGGAATAGCAACGTAAAAGCGTCAAAAAAGTATAGCAAGCGTCCATAGGTTACAACAACAGCTATCCCTCATTGACTTATTGTAACAAACGTACTCGTATATACTTCGACAGTATCCCATTTCTCATCGCGTTAATACCGCGAATATATTGAACCGGTTATGTTGAAATTTGGTACAGCTAAGTGCAACTCAAGCTTTACAATTTGACATTTGTACCGTTCTTATGCCGTTCGTGATAAGAGTTATAATCGCACTTAAATTGAGTGTTAAGCGTGATCTGTTCTTAGCTGCACGCATATGAATTTAGACAAATTAGAAAAAAAATGCTACTTCTATCGTGTGATATAGCAAATGAAAGATATTTTTTATATTGTCTCAAAAATACTTTCTTCATAATTATAAAATAAATATTTTTAAAGTTATTTAAGAAAATAGATGAAAGTTGACCTTTACTTCTCGCCTATCTCCGAAAACAATGAGCCTAAAATAAAAAAAAATAAGAAAGTGGTTCATAGATAAATAGATTGCAAGAAAACCTATAAGAAGCATATGGCTTTATATACAATGGCGAACCTCTTCGTACTGTGTGTGCATACTGAAATTTGCACATGGAATGTATGAGAGAATATATTTATCAACTACAATGTTAAGTTTGTTATTTGTTATATTGTTATACGGCGATCTTACCGATCACTTTTCACGCGGGGTCAACTCTTATGGCCCCTTTTTTCATGTCGGGTGATAAACAAACATACGTGCTAACTGATGTGAGACGGTTACCGCAGCATACGCACGTAAGCAATACATAAAGTATCGATATCGCGTTTATTGATAACCTCTCTCACTTCAAGGAATATTACAACCCTCTAGAAAATCGTTGTGTGGCTACGACCTTCTGTAAGGTGGAGATACTTCCCTAATAGGTCACAACAATTCCTATATCTTATAGAATATTCTTATACCTACAACAACAACTCCTATACTTTGTAAAATTCCAACATCATCCTCACATCCTTACATCCTCGGAAACATCGGCTGTTATAGCCTTGAACACAAAATTGCAATTCCTTAGTGTCGCTTTTCATGGCTGTGCGACACTAGCGCCGCAAGGCTGCGTTTGGAATTGGAATTCTACCAGGCAAACAGCCACGCGTACGCTTACAGCCTTATAGAATACCAAATAAAAAGCCGTGATCGCAGTAGACGATGTCAAAGCTGTGACATATGTGATCACAGCGACGCACACAGCCATTACGAGTCGCTTAGAGAATTGCATGGCTGGAAAATGTTATTAATTTTTTACAGGTTTTAATATCGATATCTTCACGGAAGGTTTGTACTGCTGCTAGTGTGTAAGATCACCAGGAAGCATCTAATGTACTCAAGTATTTATTGTTTCCATGTTATTTACATTGATCTTATGTTCATACATTAATGTTAATTCATGCACTTGTACAGATTCGACTTCACAATTTTATTTATTAATTATTTTAACCGATCGGTTTCGCCTTTACGGCATTATCAAGGTATTAGATACATATGTTGTATAAATTGTGTAGTGAAATCTGTACAAGTGCATGAATTAACATTAACGAGATGTCTTCTAAATACCACCAAGCGCCTACAATCAACAGTATCAACATTATGTTCATACATTTTGTTCAAAACATGAACCCTGATAGAGCACTACAATATAAATTATAATGACACATAACTAAATTGTATAACTTTAACACATTATATGAATTGAAATCATTATTAATGTATGTATGTATATCTTCACGCCAGGTCCCTTGCGGGGTAGGCAGAGAGAACCGAGCGCCATAAGACGCGGTCCTTACACACTTCACTCGCTTCTTTCACATTCATAGCTCTTTTCATGCGCGCTCGCCGGTTCCTAAGGCTCCTGACATTATTAATATTATTAATAAATTATATAAATTGCATTATAAATTATCTATCTATATATCACACGTTTTTCGAAATAAGAAAGGTTTGCAGCTGTCAGTTTCTTCTAAATTAAAAATAATTCTTACTTCTTTCTTTTGTAGGATGAATTTTTTTGCTCATCGGTACTAAAGGTGATCCCATAACTAATCCAAGCGTAGGTATATGCATGATATGTGTAACTGCAGTTTGTACGTTGGTAGTCTTTTTTATTTTTCGTAAAGCATATGTAAATTTCTACAATTTTCTACAAATTTGAACAAAGGAGTTGCTGTATCGGGGTGATAATGCACTGACACACTCCCTGTATTACAAGTGATCATAGGTAATGAAAAACCCCTTTATATCATATGGGCCGTCCGCTTATTTATTTCCTGACGTTATTTTAAAGAAAATAGAACATTTATATTGCCGAGCGTGATACTTTCTCCCGTTTTTATTTATGGACGTCATATTTTTCATATTTTTCTCCTGGCACTACTGCGTGGCACTACCAGTGCATACGGCACCTAATTGTAATTTTACTCATGACACAACCGGTATAGTCACAGGAAAGAAAAATCTTCCATGGCACTACTGGCACATATAAGTGACTGGGCAAAAAGAGGATATATCCTTTTAATCCTGCGAAAACAAGGCTTTGGAGGACTTAACAAGCTATTAAAATTACACTAAAAACCAACTCACCACCATTGTTGTCTTTGATCATGCCAATGGTCCCACCGGTGTATAGAACGTAAACTCTTCTCTCATTACCACCGATACCGATACTCTTTACAGAGCTGGTGGTGTTTATCGACAACTCCATAAAACTTCGCGCTCTTTTCACCATATGCGCAACCTTATTACGCCCTTCGTTCTCTCCGTGACCGTTCTGTACGTATTCGTTATGAGAATTCATTTCACACAGCACAATTTTATTTTTATTTTGATATACTATATTTTTGTTTATGGTTTGTTTATTTTTAATCTGTAGCAGCGAAGCGAGCGTACGTCGCCGCTTTAAAACTGTGACTGAATCAAGTTACCACGCGGTAACCTATATTAATAAGCCGTGAAGCATGATCTGCAGATAAATTATCACTGTTTCCATCGTATCTTTACTTAAGGACTGTTTTAAGAGCTATTTATGAAGAACCGCGATGTATTCTGGTAACGCGATAACATTTTATTGCTTTTTTTTTCACCATTTGACATAAGTATAAATATTTTTAAGGAATGTCCCAAATGTTTGTAAAATATAAATAAGTAATAAAGATAATAAGTTTAAATGTTATTATTGAATCATAATATTATGTAAGCAATAATTATTTAATTATTCTGTATCGCTCTACAGTTACTACTAAGATAATTACGTAAAACATACATCTGATGTTATAGTCTTTATAAACGTACGTCTTTTACATTAGGTGAGCATCGTCACGCATTGGACCTTAAAAAAACCACTTCCCAATGAAAATATTATTTTTTATTGTTAAATCATGGACGAGATCGGTGGCTGCGGTGTGTTTTTTTATACAACTAGATTGACAAACAAGCATGCGACCCGCAGTAGTTGGTAAGCGGTCACCGCAGCGCGTAACACCACGGGGATGTTACTCGCGCCGTCAATCTTGTGACCTAAGGCTGTTTCGTCACAGCACCCAGTAATTTCTCTGCCATATCTCACGCTTCAAACCGGAACACAGCTATATAAATATAATAAAATTCTATTGAGGAAGAAGAGTAACTATGGCTTAGTTACTCTTCTTCCTCAATAGAATTTTATCATGTGATCGATTCACAAACCAATAAACCACTTGACTGCGCATTAAGGCACCGCAGGTTGGCGGTGAAGGAAAACATCGGGAGGCAACCCACACTTCCAAGAATTTTTTTTTTTTTTTTTTATTTTATTTATACACAATAATAACAATACATACTAAATTATATTTCGACCATTAGCAAAAACCCGTAATGGTTTATCCGCTAAAGGAATCGTGGTGGGAACACATGCTCGACACGATACAGTGTTTTTTTTTTATGTATTAAGGTGGCTCTTTATGGCTTATTTAAAAAATATTTTTAAGTGTTTTTCTACATTTCGCGTATGGATTTGACCCGGAATGATCTATCGCTAACTTCAATATATTTGGCGGTAAATCATTCAAAGTGTTCGGTAACATATATTCCCATGTCCTCGTTCCATACATATTTCTATAACGAGGTAGTACATACGTAGGAAGGCTTGCGATCTGACGCAAATTACATGCACGATTTCTTTTTTCTAAGTATTGAATATCATCAAAATGTTCATAAATCATTGCTTGTTTTACTTTATCTACAACGTTAACTACTTGGCAAAAGTTAAATAAACCTATATAGTTTTCCTCCTTGTATTTCTTTCTAACATTCTTAGGTACAATGTTTTTCAAAATCCGTAATTGTAAGTTAGAAACCTTATTCAAGTGTGTTTTGAAGGTGCGTCCGTAACTACTAATACCATAGTTGATTATCGAATCGGCAAGGGCTAGATAAAGCATTCTACGTGTGACATATGGTAATTTATGCTTCAAAATTGCAAGCCTTCCCATAACCGCTCTAAGTTTATTACAAACACTATCAATATGCGGTTTCCAGGTAAACTTATCATCTATTAACAACCCTAGATATGCATGTTGTTCAACTAGCTGCAAACAGTTACATGTACAGCTCCTGCTACTAAGGTGAAGACAGCCATGAGAATGGGATAAAATGGTTGGTGATTTTGTTACTTTTAAATATGGCGAGTGGATATGCATTACTTTTGTTTTTTGGGAATTAATAACTAGCCCTACATCATGTGCCCATTTGCATAATAAGTTGTAATTATTTTGCATTATCCGTTCCGCTACAGCTATACTTTCATTAGCAGCTAACATACACGTGTCGTCAGCAAACTGGTAAACAGAACCACCCTGGAATATATTACACATATCATTGACATACATGAGGTATTTTTTTTTTTTTTTTTTTTTTTTTTTTTTTTTTTTTTTTTTTTTTTTGACCTGACTATGTAGTTAGCCCCGGTTGGGCTGTCACTACGTCACCGGACTAGAGGGCGGGCGTGAGGCGCCACAGCCTAAAAAACAAAGTTAAGCGACAGCCTAAGGGCCCCCGAGAGGGGTCGGACCTCGGCTCAGGACGTCGCTGGAGAAACAAATCGAACACGCGGGTTCGTGCCTTAAGGGCCTGTCGGAGAGAGAGGCGCCCAGGTACCGTGGGCTACCGGTACCTGGTGTATCGCGCAGAAATCCTTACTCTTCGCGCCCGGAGCCGCCGAGCGCGGTGTGTGTCTGGAGTGTTGGGGTTGGAGGGGGAGAGGTAGGGGGCGTTCGCAACAGTAATGCGATCATCGGGATCAAAGAGTGAATTCCGCGGTCTGCGCCGGAACCCTCGGGCGTCGATCCGCGGGGTGTAATTGACAGCCCGGGCTATCAATGGGTTGGGGTGTTGAGAGGCAGTTTCGAAGTAGCGTCTAGACGCTTTCTTCATGAAACTAATGATGGAAGGGAGTTCAAGGTCGAGATGGAGATCTGCGACCCTGAGATAGTGAGGGGCAGCGGTTGCATTACGGGCAAACCGGTTTTGGATAATCTGGAGCTTAGCCAGATGGGAGCGCGCAGCGTGTGCGAACACTACGCTGGCGTATGTGAGAACGGGGCGGATGCAGGCTTTGTAGAGTGTACACTTATTTCTAAGTGACATTCTACGATTCCTGAATATCGGACCGAGCCGGCCTAGATAGAACGCGGCTTTGTTCCTAACAGCGGTGATGTGAGGTCCAAACGTCATTCTGGAGTCTAGGATGACACCTAGGTATTTGGCCTTCTCGACCCATGGGATGGGTCAGCCGAACAATGAGATGGGGCTCACGGTCCTATGTTGGGAATCTGGTCTCGTAAGACCTCGTGGATCCCGAGAAAAGAACACAGCGGCACTTTTCTCCGGATTCACTTCGATTCGCCAACGTCGGAACCATTCGCCTAGAGCGTTAGCCGCTCTCTGGAGCCTATCCGATATGTTGGATTTGGCTCGTTCGGAAGTGTATAGTGCCGTATCATCGGCAAAGAGGGCTAACTCCACGAAGGGAGTCTTGGGAACATCGTTGGTGTACAATGTGTATAGGATAGGGCCGAGCACGGAGCCCTGAGGGACCCCGGCTCGGATAGGGTGCGGCCTCGAGAGAGTGCCGTGGACTCTGACGCGGAGGGAGCGATTTGACAAGTAGTCTCGTAAGATGTGCACGAGACTGTCTGGCACTTCCATTTGGTGTAGCTTATATATTAAGCCATTGTGCCAGACTTTGTCGAATGCTTTCGCGACGTCGAAAAACAGGGCACCGGTATGGCGCCCTGTTTGAAAGTTGGAGAGGACGTGCTCCGTGATGCGGTGCACTTGGTGGACTGCCGAGTGTTTGGGACGGAACCCAAACTGCTCGTCTATGAGAAGGCCTCTAAGTTCAACGAACTTTTTGAGGCGAATGGCTATGATGCGCTCATAGACTTTCCCCAGGCATTTGAGGAGACTAATGGGCCTGTAAGAGGCGGGGTTCTTCAGGCATTTGCCTGGTTTGGGGATGCCAGCTACGTCTGCATCTTTCCAGGAGTCCGGAAATCTGCAGTTCGCGAGAGCGGCGTTGAATATCGCCACGAGAAGGACTAACAGGGGGCCTGGGAGGAGTTTGAGGACCGAGTTCGTGATGCCGTCAGCTCCGGGAGCTTTCCGGCTCCGAAGGTCCCTGATGATCGTTTGGACCTCCTCAACCGTTGTAGGCTCGAGGGGGATCGTGGGAGGTGTCGCGAGGATTCGTTCCACCTCGGAGTCAACCATCTGAACGTGTTCGTCGTCGGTTGGTTCTAGACTAGGAGAGCATTGGCTCTCCAGGCTGTCTGCAAAGCATTCAGCCTTTTCGTCATCATCGAACGCTATCGTACCGTCTGGTCGGGTCAGGGGAGGGCATTGGGTTATTTGGTCGGAACGGAGAGATTTAGCAACTCGCCAGTACGCCGTGTGCGAGGGCTTAATTTCTCCAACAAAGTTGGCCCACCGTTCATCCCTGAACTCTTTGATGCGCTTCTTTACTTGGCGTTGTAAATAGCGCATCCGAGAACGGTTCTGTTCGGTGGGACAAGAGTCATGGGCGCGTGTCGCTGCGTTCTTTTCCGACACTAGTTCTCGCAAATAAGCAGGGAGTTCCCAACGCCGAGCTAAGTCGGCCGTTGAAACCTCTCTGGAGCAGTTGTTAGCTGCCGTTTGCAAGTGGCTAGTGAGGGCGTCGATCGCAAGGTCGGTCTCGTCATTTGTGAGAATCTGTTCGGGTACTTGCTCCAGCTCGGGTGTGGAAGTCTGTGCGAGCACTCTTTTGAGTTTTCGCCAGTCCGTTACCCGTCTGGTGTCCTCGTCTGTCGGTAAGTCAGTTGGTAGCCCGAACTCGATTAGAACTGGCCGGTGGTCAGAGCTAAGTTCTGTGTGCACTTGGATTGAACGCATCCGTAAGGCTACGTTCTTTAGAAGTGCAAAATCCAGAACGGTCGGGCGGTGTCCCACTGTTGCGGAATAGTGGGTGGGAGACATGGGAGCTATGACGTCGAATCCTAGGGAGTCCTGTAGGCTCTCTAGGATTACGCCGTTTGGTGAAGACGAGTGGCTATTCCACTGGATGTGCTTACTATTGAAATCTCCAGCCAGAATGGTGGAGTTTCCTAGGGCAAAGAGGGCTTGCAAGTCGCTCTGAAGGATACGCTTGCTCGGGGGGAGGTACGCGGACGCGATATTGATCGGCTGATGGCCGGTCATCCCTAGCCTGCAGATGGTGACCTCGAGGTTTTCGAGAGATGGGGGTTCTAGTGGGATGCAGTGCAGGGACCTTTTGTAATAGACTAGGGTTCCGCCCCCGCGGCCCTCTCTATCATTACGGATGACATGAGGTATTCTATTGGGCCGATTTTTGAACCTTGGGCCGTACCCCGCTCAGTGTTTGTCAAGTTACTAAGTTGCTCTCCTATCTTAACTGTTGTTTTTCGATTAGTATGATAATTCTTGAACCACTCCAGAAGTGGACCACGTACACCAGCATGCTGGAGTTTGCTGTATAATGTGTCGTAATCCAGTAAATCAAAGGCTTTGCTGAAATCAATAAATACAGCAATAATATGTTTCTTTTGGTTTAAGTAACTATTGACCTCATTAGTGAACTGAGATAATAATTTCGTAGTGCTTTTCTTGTTTTGAAACCCGAATTGCTTGCTGTTAATAATTTTGTTTTCTGATAGATATTTTTTTATTTGTTGTCCTAAATATTCCTCTATTATTTTATTTATACACGATAATATAGTAATTGGTCTATAATTATTTGTGTCCGTTGTGCAGCCTTTTTTAAGAATAGGCCTAATAATCATAATCATAATCATAATAATTTATTTGCAATGAGTACATCAATACATATAATGATCTTAATAATGTAATGTATGTATTCAGCCTGCTCGCAGGCGTACAAATATTAATTGGATTTTAAGCACGACTTGACAAGATTAAAATAATATAATTAAAATAATATAACATTTCAAGCATTTAAACAGTCTAAATTTTAGTCAATAAAGTATTATGTTATAGTCACTGTAATTTTATAGTATGTCAAAATTATTATTCTTCGTTTTATTTTCGATATAGTTAGTTGGATATAGGGAAATAATGATAAAAATAATTGTAATATATAATAGTATAAATTGCGTTAAATTTTAATTATGCAGTAAATATATCATTCATGTTTAGTATCCATGAATTCTTTGACGCTGTAGAAACATTTATCATGTAACCAATTCGTTAGAGTAGTTTTGAATTTGTTTTTATTTAAACATTTTATATTATTCGGCAGTTTGTTAAATATATGTATACACATGTTGTACGCATTTTTCCTATATACATCTTTACACCCTTTTGGTTGATATATTTTATGTACATAATTAGCTCTAACATGTCTCTTAGTTACTTGCGTAAATAATTTAAAATATTAAGGTTTTTGTTTTACAAAGCAACACAAATCTCTTATATATGCACAGGGTACCGGTAAAATTTTTAACTGTTTAAATAAGGGCTTACAGCTATCTAAATACCATGCGTTAGATATTGCGCGTATACATTTCTTTTGTAGCCGAAAAACTCTATCAGCGTTTACAGAATTACCCCATAATATAAGTCCGTAGTTAAGTACTGAGGACACATATCCGTAATATGCTTGTAATGCAGCTTCTATGGATACTGTTTGTCTAATTCTCCGCAGAGCATAAACGAAACGATCTAATTTTTTACATATATGATTTGTATGCTCTTTCCAATTTAAATGTTTGTCAATAAAGAAACCTAAGAATTTTGTATTATTTACTTGTTCAATTTTTTTATCGTCAAAATGTATGTCAAGATTTAGTGCATTTGAGTTATAACATTGAAATGTCATGAATTTGGTTTTGTCAATATTTATTTTAAGCCCGTTTAATATTAACCAGTCAATTATTTCTTTTAAAACGTCATTTACGTTTTGTTCCAAGTTATCGTTGTCATTACATTTTACTATTAGTGTTGTGTCATCTGCAAATTGAATAGTTTTATGCGTTAATTTATTTGGAATGTCATTTATGTATAATAAAAATAAAATAGGGGCAAGGACTCCGCCCTGTGGGACCCCAACATTATTTGGTTTGAACACAGATTGAAAGATTTCTTTGATATATTTGCCATTTTTACTTCTCATTTTTGTTACTTCTGTGCATTGCTTCCTATTTGTAAGATAGCTTTTCAACCATTCATGAGCTTTTCCTCTTATTCCATACATGTCTAGCTTTCCAAGAAGCTTGTCATGGTCGACAAAGTCAAAAGCTTTGCTCATGTCTAAAAAGGCTGCCACGACTGATTTACCGCTGTTAATGGTTTCTGTCACGGTTTTTATCAACTCAAAGCATGCTAATGTTGTAGAGCTTCCCTTGCGAAAGCCGAACTGATCCGGATGTAAAATATTACATTCAGTTATAAAGTTGTTAAGTCTAGTACACATTGCTTTTTCCATAATTTTTGATATAATTGAGACTAAAGTTATGGGCCTAAAGTTGGAAGGGTTCATTTTGTCTCCTTTTTTGTGCAATGGTTTCACCACAGATAGCTTGAGTGCCTCCGGAAAGTGACCCTGGAGAAAGGATAAATTTATAATGTGGGCTATTGGTCTACATAAAATTGTAGCGCACTGTTTTAATATTTTTGTGTTAATACCATCATATCCACAAGAGTTGGTGTTATTTAATTTTTTTATAATTTTATATATTTCATCCTCGTCTACAGGTTGCAAATAAATTGTTTTAGGATTAAATGCGTTAGTGGTTTTTCTATTAGTAGTATTTTTATTATTTTGAGTATAGTGTCCATTTGTTAAATTAATAAAATAGTTGTTAAAATTGTCACATATTTGCTGCGGATCCGAGATTATTATGTCATTGAATTTAATTGAATTTATATCAGAGTGATTGTTTTTATTGTTCAATGATGCAGATATCCGTTTCCAAATAGCATTAGGATTATTTCCATTTTGTAAAAAGAATTTTTTATTATTTATTCTCTGAGCTGTAAGCAAACATTTTTTTTAAATTTTAGTATAATTATTAAATTTACTTTTGTGGTGCTTTTTATTTATATGTGTCTGAATATATTCCAAAAATAATTTACGTTTGTGTAATAATACCTATCTTTAACTCATCTGGATGTTGTTGAGAGTCGAATGACGTGTGATGTTACGAGTGCCTAAGAATGATCTGGATTTCCCTCTGGGTTACGAAGGTCAGACGGCAGTCGCTCCGTGTTAAAATCAGTATCTTAGCCAAATCCTTAGACTTAGGTAGCGGACCCCTCCAATCTTAATGGATTAGGAAAACGGTAAGAAGAAGAAATCAGCGCATGAAGGCACCCCGCGCTTACAAAAACGTTCAATTCCCATACAAGACAAACATTCTGGGAGTTTTAGAGAGGTAGAGCGCCTCGAAGTAGCCCCACAGAGGAGGTACCTTCCTTCACAAAAAAATGCAACCTAATACTAACTCACTGGAGAGGTGTTGTGTTCCTGCGAGTGAGTGAAGTTACCAGTAAGCTCCTTAGAAGTTTCTATGTTAACAGCAGGCGTGGAAACGGGTGAACTATTTATCTTGATCTGGATGCAGAGTTAGGGTACACCAAAGCAGCCCGACTGGGTAAGCACATTCACCTCACAGAAAACCCCAGCCAAAGAACAACTCCTTGGAAGATTGTTGCGTTCCAGCGAGTGACGATGGAGGTTACGGTAACCGCTTTACATCGGGTGGGCTTTATGCTTGCATGCCTCCCGACGTTGTAAAAACTAAACGATTTTGAAGGGCGGAGAAAGTCGAAACGACTAAAGGTAACCATAGACAGGCTGCTATCGATTCCATTTAATTTACGCATTCGATAAAATCGACGCGCTTATCGAACTGCTCATTATTGTTAAGATTATACTACAACCTGCACCCCTCGACTTCATAAGCGTGTATCCCGATATCCCGCCAGAATACTTTATTTTTTCTCGGCTTCTAATAGTCATATCATGATGATGAATAGAGCTATGAATGTTAGAGAAGCGAGTGAAGTGTGTAAGGACCGCGTCTTATGGCGCCCAGTTCTCTCTGCCTACCCCGCAAGGGACCTGGCGTGAAGATATACATACATGACAATGAACAGCCAAATATATAGAATAGAACAATATAACCTTCCTCAAGAATTGAGCTATCAAACACAAAAAGAATTTTTCATATCGGACCGGAAGTTTCGAAGATTAGCGCTTCCCCACTTTGTATATTATACCTTATCAATTCCTTTAAAATTTTAGTTATTCATTGTTTAATTATTACATACTAGCTGCAACGTAACGTATATCCTGCTTTTTCTCCTTTCATTCTATTTCTCGACTTCTAAAGTTCGTATATTGAATAAGCCTATAAGCTTCCTCTAGAAATAGGCTATCAAATGCAAAAAGATTTTTTTTTATCTGACTGATACTTCCAGAGATTACCGCGGTCAAACAAACAAACTCTTTATATATATAATCTATACAATATACATATAAATAAAATTGGAGTGTCTGTCTGTGATTTCAAAATAAAGTCTTTATCTTAAGCTCATATTGTTATTTTCACGTTACCAAAGCCTAAACATTCATTTTTAACATTTTCTGTCTGTCTGTCTATTTGTTTGTCCGGGCTAATCTTCGAAATGGCTGAACCGATTTTGACGGGACTTCGACTAGTAGGTAGAGGACTGTTCAGAGCACAATATACTTTTTATCCCGTAGACATTTAGGGTTCCTGCGTAAAAAATGAAAAACTATTAAAATTAGGCGGAAATATCTTCCCCCTTCGGGGGACTTTGCAGTTTTATTTTTATTATTTTCACAGAATACGTATTTTTTGTAACATAATATAACTACGCATTTTTTTATGTAATAAAATAAAATAAAATTACGTTGCCTCCCGTAAAGGTCAATAGATGGCGCTGTATGAAAATTTAATCGCGCTATGGTTGTATATACGACCCCGAAACTTAGATTTTTTTTTAAAGAAAGAATTTGAACCGCTGTTGCCTCTTGCAGCAGCGCCACTCCCGTCCCTCCTGCAGCCCCTTCAGGACTACAGGAGATGGACATAGACCAGGGTGCAGCTGCAGCTGCAATCATAACGGGGCCCACCAGCTCCTTGTCCGACGACGAGTCAGACCTAGAGTCCATTGTTGACCCGGAGGCCAACTGGACCGTTGTCCCGGAGAACCGGAAGCGGAAGCCCCGCTCCAGTGACTCCCGTCCCGCAAAAGCCGCAAAGGGTAACACCGGAGCGGCCCGTCCCTCTTCGCCAACGGTGCTCTCGCAAGAGACACCGAAGGCCAAGCTCCCGCCGCCGATCACCATCCGTGACGGAAAGGTCTGGGAGCGGCTCTACGCGGTCGATCTCCCCGCGAAAGAGATTCGCCTCACAAGGGCAAAGTCGACCCACCTTGGCATCAGCGTCACGGTGGCAACACCCAACGACCACCGAAAACTCACGGGCCTCCTCCGAGAGCGGCGCGTGGAGTACTTCACGTACGCTCTCGAGGAGGAACGTGAACTTCGCGTGGTGGTTAAACGCGTCCCCACGTCGCTGTCACTAGATGGCATAACCGAGTCCATTAAAGGACAAGGAGTCCCCGTCCGGTCGGTACACCGGATGACCCGCAACCACCGCAAGGATGGCGAGCCATATAATATGGTTATCTGCCACCTTCCCCTTACCCCCGAGGGTAAGAAGATCTTTCAGATCACAAATATTTGTGGTCTCTTCGACATCGAAGTCGAACTCCCCCACAAACGTGGACTCCCAGGGCAGTGTCACAACTGCCAAAATTACGGGCACTCTGCCCGTAATTGCTTCTCGCGGTTCCGTTGCGTGAAATGCTTAGGCGATCACGAACGGGGCCAGTGTCCGCGCGACCCAGCGGTGGAGCCGCCAGCGTGCGTTCTCTGCGGCGCCGTGGGGCATACCGCCAACTATGGCGGCTGCCCTAAGGCGCCGAAGAGGCGCACGAGGCCGGCACAAGCCAAAGGGCGCTCGCACACGCGCCTCCCTCCGCCCTCCCAGAGCCAAACAGCTTACCCCCAGCTTCGGCCCACTCTGGTCCCCCAGCCATTTATTCCGGCACCCATCCCCGCAGTGTCTGCATGGGCTTCACCCAGGCAGCCTCTTGCGCCCCTACCCACACCGGTCGAACCCGTAGAGACTGCCCCAGCAGCTGCACCCCAGCAGACTCCCCCTCTGGGAGGACGCAAACCTCATTTGACGGACATAGTGTTTGACATGGCGAGTAAAATCGACATGTCAGAGCTATTCGTCCTAGCCCGCGAGCTACATGACTTCCAAGACACTGGAGTGGGAAACCAATTCCAGATCGTCTGCAAACACATCGCTGTGTTTGAGTCCATCATGGACTATCGCGCGCCTGCCCACCTTCGGCGCACAAACCTCTCCCAACAATAATGGGTTCACGGAATCAAAGAGTGAAACCACGCTCCCTTTCCCTTGCGTTCTATAACGCAAACGGCCTTGCGTGGCAACGGGATGAAGTACGCCAGTACCTAACCGACCACCAAGTTGATATCCTCCTAGTGCAGGAGACCCTTTTGAAACCATGCAATCGCGACCCGCGCATTGCAAATTACAACGTCATCCGTAATGATAGAGAGGGCCGCGGGGGCGGAACCCTAGTCTATTGCAAAAGGTCCCTGCACTGCATCCCACTAGAACCCCCATCTCTCGAAAACCTCGAGGTCACCATCTGCAGGCTAGGGATGACCGGCCATCAGCCGATCAATATCGCGTCCGCATACCTCCCCCCGAGCAAGCGTATCCTTCAGAGCGACTTGCAAGCCCTCTTTGCCCTAGGAAACTCCACCATTCTGGCTGGAGATTTCAATAGTAAGCACACCCAGTGGAATAGCCACTCGTCTTCACCAAACGGCGTAATCCTAGAGAGCCTACAGGACTCCCTAGGATTCGACGTCATAGCTCCCATGTCTCCCACCCACTATTCCGCAACAGTGGGACACCGCCCGACCGTTCTGGATTTTGCACTTCTAAAGAACGTAGCCTTACGGATGCGTTCAATCCAAGTGCACACAGAACTTAGCTCTGACCACCGGCTAGTTCTGATCGAGTTCGGGCTACCAACTGACTTACCGACAGACGAGGACACCAGACGGGTAACGGACTGGCGAAAACTCAAAAGAGTGCTCGCACAGACTTCCACACCCGAGCTGGAGCAAGTACCCGAACAGATTCTCACAAATGACGAGACCGACCTTGCGATCGACGCCCTCACTAGCCACTTGCAAACGGCAGCTAACAACTGCTCCAGAGAGGTTTCAACGGCCGACTTAGCTCGGCGTTGGGAACTCCCTGCTTATTTGCGAGAACTAGTGTCGGAAAAGAACGCAGCGACACGCGCCCATGACTCTTGTCCCACCGAACAGAACCGTTCTCGGATGCGCTATTTACAACGCCAAGTAAAGAAGCGCATCAAAGAGTTCAGGGATGAACGGTGGGCCAACTTTGTTGGAGAAATTAAGCCCTCGCACACGGCGTACTGGCGAGTTGCTAAATCTCTCCGTTCTGACCAAATAACCCAATGCCCTCCCCTGACCCGACCAGACGGTACGATAGCGTTCGATGATGACGAAAAAGCTGAATGCTTTGCAGACAGCCTGGAGAGCCAATGCTCTCCTAGTCTAGAACCAACCGACGACGAACACGTTCAGATGGTTGACTCCGAGGTGGAACGAATCCTCGCGACACCTCCCACGATCCCCCTCGAGCCTACAACGGTTGAGGAGGTCCAAACGATCATCAGGGACCTTCGGAGCCGGAAAGCTCCCGGAGCTGACGGCATCACGAACTCGGTCCTCAAACTCCTCCCAGGCCCCCTGTTAGTCCTTCTCGTGGCGATATTCAACGCCGCTCTCGCGAACTGCAGATTTCCAGACTCCTGGAAAGATGCAGACGTAGTTGGCATCCCCAAACCAGGCAAATGCCTGAAGAACCCCGCCTCTTACAGGCCCATTAGTCTCCTCAAATGCTTGGGGAAAGTCTATGAACGCATCATAGCCATTCGCCTCAAAAAGGTCGTTGAACTTAGAGGCCTTCTCATAGACGAGCAGTTTGGGTTCCGTCCCAAACACTCGGCAGTCCACCAAGTGCACCGCATCACGGAGCACGTCCTCTCCAACTTTCAAACAGGGCGCCATACCGGTGCCCTGTTTTTCGACGTCGCGAAAGCGTTCGACAAAGTCTGGCACAATGGCTTAATATATAAGCTACACCAAATGGAAGTGCCAGACAGTCTCGTGCACATCTTACGAGACTACTTGTCGAATCGCTCCCTCCGCGTCAGAGTCCACGGCACTCTCTCGAGGCCGCACCCTATCCGAGCCGGGGTCCCTCAGGGCTCCGTGCTCGGCCCTATCCTATACACGTTGTACACCAACGATGTTCCCAAGACTCCCTTCGTGGAGCTAGCCCTCTTTGCCGATGACACGGCACTTTACACTTCCGAACGAGCCAAATCCAACATATCGGATAGGCTCCAGAGAGCGGCTAACGCTCTAGGCGAATGGTTCCGACGTTGGCGAATCGAGGTGAATCCGGAGAAAAGTGCCGCAGTGTTCTTTTCTCGGGATCCACGAGGTCTTACGAGACCAGATTCCCAACATAGGACCGTGCGCCCCATCTCATTGTTCGGCCGACCCATCCCATGGGTCGAGAAGGCCAAATACCTAGGTGTCATCCTAGACTCCAGAATGACGTTTGGACCTCACATCACCGCTGTTAGGAACAAAGCCGCGTTCTATCTAGGCCGGCTCGGTCCGATATTCAGGAATCGTAGAATGTCACTTAGAAATAAGTGTACACTCTACAAAGCCTGCATCCGCCCCGTTCTCACATACGCCAGCGTAGTGTTCGCACACGCTGCGCGCTCCCATCTGGCTAAGCTCCAGATTATCCAAAACCGGTTTGCCCGTAATGCAACCGCTGCCCCTCACTATCTCAGGGTCGCAGATCTCCATCTCGACCTTGAACTCCCTTCCATCATTAGTTTCATGAAGAAAGCGTCTAGACGCTACTTCGAAACTGCCTCTCAACACCCCAACCCATTGATAGCCCGGGCTGTCAATTACACCCCGCGGATCGACGCCCGGGGGTTCCGGCGCAGACCGCGGAATTCACTCTTTGATCCCGATGATCGCATTACTGTTGCGAACGCCCCCTACCTCTCCCCCTCCAACCCCAACACTCCAGACACACACCGCGCTCGGCGGCTCCGGGCGCGAAGAGTAAGGACTTCTGCGCGATACACCAGGTACCGGTAGCCCACGGTACCTGGGCGCCTCTCTCTCCGACAGGCCCTTAAGGCACGAACCCGCGTGTTCGATTTGTTTCTCCAGCGACGTCCTGAGCCGAGGTCCGACCCCTCTCGGGGGCCCTTAGGCTGTCGCTTAACTTTGTTTTTTAGGCTGTGGCGCCTCACGCCCGCCCTCTAGTCCGGTGACGTAGTGACAGCCCAACCGGGGCTAACTACATAGTCAGGTCAAAAAAATACCTCATGTATGTCAATGATATGTGTAATATATTCCAGGGTGGTTCTGTTTACCAGTTTGCTGACGACACGTGTATGTTAGCTGCTAATGAAAGTATAGCTGTAGCGGAACGGATAATGCAAAATAATTACAACTTATTATGCAAATGGGCACATGATGTAGGGCTAGTTATTAATTCCCAAAAAACAAAAGTAATGCATATCCACTCGCCATATTTAAAAGTAACAAAATCGTGGCGCCTCACGCCCGCCCTCTAGTCCGGTGACGTAGTGACAGCCCAACCGGGGCTAAATACATAGTCAGGTCAAAAAAAAAAAAAAAAAAAAAAAAAAAAAAAAAAAAAAAAAGAATTTGAGGTCTGTAGAGAAATAGAGGCTAGGTACTAAAAGCCCAAATTTCATGCGTGCGAAGCCGCGGGCTTCAGCTAGTAGATAATAATCTTCTTAAATATTGAAACTTAGATCATAATAAGAGTACTTCAATACGGGGTATCCTAGTACCGGTTCCTCTCTTTCGCAATGGCGTACGATTACTATACGACTAAACTAATGTACATACTTAATGAAATTATCTTAATGTTGCTTGTGTCATTGTGATGGAAAATAATAGATTTATTTTGTGTCTGTGGTTAGAACAAAGCACTATAAATGTGAGCCAATAATAACATCACCATCTTTTCCATTACCTCTTATTTTTCTTCCTTACGTTGTTTTGATTCCTAATCCTTTAGAATTGGTGGAGTCTGCTGCCTAAGGCTAAGAATTTGACCAAGATGATTTTTGCATGGAGAAACTCCAGACGTCCACAACCCAGAGAGAAAACCAGACCTTTCTTAAGTCACACGTCACTTCACCGCCGAGCAAGTGATAATGATATTAATGATAAATGTGTACGTAAAATATAAGAGAGGTAGGGCGCATCAAAGTGGCCCATCTGGGGAAGTACCTCCACCTCACGGAAAACCGCAGCCAAACAACAACTCCCTAGAGGGTTGTTATGTCTACGTGTAAGGTCACCAGTAAGCTCCTATGGAGTTGCTGTGCTAGCAGCAGAGGTGGCGTTGCGCGAGTAATACTTAATGTATTGCGAGCGTTTATGTATATATGTATGTTTATGTATATATGTATATTTGAATGCCGTATGCTTATATTCATATTCATTTATTCACTGTAATTTGCAACAATAGGTACAGTACTAATTGTGTGTATAGGTGTTACATTATTTGTTACAAATTGACCTTTTCAAGGCATTGTGAAGATTTATATATACTATTATTTGCATAAAAAAATAAAATTTAAGTTCAAAACATACATTAAAATTATTAATTAATTAAAACTATTCTTATACTATTATATTAAATTATATTATATCCAATTTTACTACATTAAATTATATTTTTCCTCTCAAAATATTCTTTTACATTATAAAACGAATTCTTAATTAGAATATTTTTTAATTTATTTTCAAATTCTCCACCTTGGAGGGCCTTTACGGACTCTGGCAAATGATTATGCTTTAATCGCCATGTAGTACGAACCATTTTTATACAAGTCAAGATGGGCTGGGGGTGCAACTATATTACCACTAACTATATATGCCTTCCGACGTTGCATAAAAAAGAATAAACACGACTAGAATGGTACGTTCCCACACCAGGACCACCACGCTGGTTCTTATCTACTAGTCTATCAATCAGAGCTATAACAAGACATTTAATAAACGAAAGTAAATCCATTCGCTTGTCAATTAGAGGATTTTCAGAATTGTTATCTTTAAATTAATTATAATTGTTTTTAATTATTCAGGTTTAACCCTTTATCTCTCTTCAGACAGATTTTTTGTGTATATATCACTTGCTCGCGATGAAATAAAACCTTGTGAGGAAACCCGCAAATCCAAGAAATAATTTTTCGAAAGATCTAACCTAAAAAAGGTTTAGTTACCCTCAGATCTGACGGCAGTCCTTCGCCAAATCCTTAGATTTAAGCAGCGAACTATAAAAATGAAGTAACAGGTTAACGCTAGGTATAATACAAAATTTTTTTTTAAAAAACCTTTTTTTTTCGTTTATATCGTAACTTCTGTTACGAACTATTACGAGTTCAATTGTGGCGTTAAAACATAAGCGGCACGCAATACCAACGAAGTATGTAGACCAGGAACACCTCTTATCTGGAAATTTTGATATGTTGATATCAAAAATTCCATAAAATTTTGATATCAACAATGAGACTTGACATGTCAACATTACACGAATCTGTAATGCGCAGATTCATTTTGAAATAAAAAGTAGTCTTCAATGCAGTGGCGTAGCGTAGTGGGGGCGGCACTTTTTAGGTGGCGGCAAAATGTTAATAAATAATAAAAATATTTGAACCATTTCATATTTTTAGCGCAACTACAAATTTGGAGTAATTGAAAAGAGCACGGAATTTTTCCTTACTTATTCTGTGACGAATTCGGGGAATCCCCTTTCTTTAAATATTTTGTAGCGAATGCTGGCAACACCGTCTATACTGACTTGCGGGGATTCCCCGTAGGTATTTTATTTTAGAAACTATAGGTACGGGTAAGTCCCTGTTAAAGTAAGGTAAGTCCCAAGGAAGTACTTGTTGCTTTGACATTGACAATTCAAAGAAAGTTTTATGGATGGATCGTCTGTTCCATTTCACATTGTCATTGTCTCGTATCGTAATTAATTTTACGCTTTAAAACTGTAATTTCTGTGCAAATAAGTACGTGTAGTTGTTGTGAAATTATTGAGCTCAGTGAAAAATGGTTTTTTTCCGCTACGTGTACCTACATTCAACAGTGTGAACTGTAACTTTTTAATTTAAAATCTAACCCGAATAATGCAAAATAATGATAACTGTTCTTGCCTTGCTCTTGAATGATAAAAGTTCTCAAGAATTAATGTATGTAATGTATAGTGTACATTAAATTAAAATACCTAAATAAGAGGGCGGCAAAATTGCCTTCCGCCCCGGGGCGGCCGACACCCACGCTACGCCGCTGCTTCAATGTAATAAAACTATACTTCAAATCGAAAAGATACTCGTAGATTGCTAGGAAGTCTTATTTGTATAGGTACTCGAGTAAACTAAACAACGATGCAATCCCGTCGAAGATTGGCTTATCTTGTTAAATAGGCGCTAGTGCGCCTATTTAACAAGATAAGCAAATAATAAAAAATAATAAAGAATAATAAAGTGAAAGTATTTTAACACCTGTATAACAGTCAGAACGTTCATTGCACTCCTTGCGTCAATTTTTTTCTCCTAATTTTCTTCCTCAGCTATGTACAGTTATTTAAAAGAAACTTATAGAAAAACTGATAAAAATCAGCAACTTTGCCAAATCCTTGGCCTTAGGTAGCGGATCCCGTCTACCGTAATAGATTAGGAAAAGGGGATAACGCTAGTGTGAAATATATAACCAATCATAATGACGAGCTCGGTGGCGCAGTGGTGAAATGCGCTGTTACGCTACATTGACTCCAACGCTCGTGGATTCGATTCCTACACAGGACAAATATTGTGTGCATGAAAATGTCTGTTTGTCTTGGTCTAGGTGTTTTCAAAGCAGCCTCTCTGGGGAAGTACCTCCACCGCACAAAATACCGCAGCCAAATAACAACTTCCTAGAGGGAGTGTTGTGTTAGCTCCTAAGCAGTTGCGGTATTAACAGCAGAGGTGGCGAGTAATACTTAACGTATTGCAAGCGTTTACAGGCTACGTACGGTAACCGCTTTACAACAGGTGGGCCGTGCACCTGTTAACTTTTCTTTATTAGTTCCTCAATAACCCCAGCTCTCCCCAATACCTCAGTTCTCACTTTCCACTATTACCACCCCCCACGCGATCTCAACGTCCCTGTCATATCCAAACATTGACTTATGCCACGTCACAAACTACTCGTAATTATTTTTTCAACTCTTTCACTGTTCGTGCCGCGCTGCTCTGGAACAAACTGCCACTACAAATAAGGGACTGTCCATCAGCCACGACTTTTAAAAAAACGGTAAAAGACTACTATATTTCTCAAACTCTGTTATTAAATATGTATATATGTATTGCATATACTTATTTATTAGTATAAAAGTATATATATATAAATGTATATATAGATATTGAAATATCTATCGTATTTGTAGGCTATGAATGAAATTTGTAAATATTACGTATAATAAATATCGTTTGTTTTTATTATTCATAGTGCTATTTTTACCTACCAATATTTTTCTTTTATTACCCGGCTAACAATGATTTCTTTTGCCGTCTGTGGGGTTGGCTGGAAGAGATCTCTTTTAGAGATAAGCTCACCTTTGTACACCTTTAATGTAACAATGGTATGTGTAATAATATGCAATAAAGAATATAAAGAGTATGCTTGTATGCGTCCCGACGTTGTATAAAAAAAATATAACGGCAATATCATAGATAAGAAAGGACCTAATACGACAGATATATTACGAATTTATGACTTGTTAGGGGATAAATCTACAGCTATTATCTCTATTAACCACCTATAGTTACTTGAATTTGCTGATAAGTTTCGTTTTTAAGTATGATTGATGCACCGTTTCTAATTACTGTTAACAGTTACGAAGATTTTTTTATCAGCATTTTAATCGTATTAGGAGTAAATTAATGGAACTGTATACTAATATTGAACGCTCAGCTGATTACAATATTATTAATTTGTTTATATTAAACTATTTTTGACGGCCTCGGTGGCTCAGTGGCGAAACGCGATGTTACGTTACTTGACACATACGCTCGTGGGTTCCATTCCCATACAGGACAAACGTTTGTGAACATGTCTGTTTGTGTTGGTCTGGGTGTTTTTAAGAGAGGTGGGGTGCATCAAAGCTGCCCGTCTGGTAAAGTACCTCCACCTCATAGAAAACCGCAACAAAAATAACAACTCCCTAGAGGGTTGTTGTGTTCCTGCGTGTAAATGTGACCAGTAAGCTCCTATAGAGTTGCTGTATTAGCAGCAGAGGTAACATCGCACATGTGATGCTTAATGTATTGCAAGGGTGTATAGGCTACGGTAACCGCTTTACATCAAGTGGGCCATATGCTTATATGCATTCCGACGTTGTATAAAAAAGCCACGAAGCGTGAATTATTATGTAAAAAAACTTACTCGTATTAATAAATATTCCCGAATAAATTATACAATACGTTGTCATCGTACTGCGTCTGTAATGGTTTGGTGGAGAGTGTCTCATCAAGGAGTCACGAAGAATCGTTTTTGTGAAAAAGGAGTGAAGACTTCAGCCAAAGTGTATCAAGAGACTCTCTTGGATCGTGTTTGAAACCTCTCAGCTATACACTTTTTAAAAATGTACAGTGGACATTCCAGGACTCTGCTCACAAGGCACGAACTACCCAAGCCTGGCTCAAAACCAACGTTCCTGACTTTATAGAGCTGAAAACTGGCCCTCGTCTACCTCAGGTCTGAACTCCTTAGACTTTAAAATTATGGTCAGTTTTAGAGGGCATGGCTTGCTCGAAACGACATGTCATTATTGTGTCTAATAAGAAATCTCTGGAGCAAGTAGTGGCAAAATTCCCATGGAAACAGGGCGTAAATCCATAGATTCATGGCCAGACAGACAGACAGCCAGGCAAAGGTGGTAATTTCGAATGGAATATATATTTTTTTTGCTGAGGCTTTCATATAAGTTTTATTAAGATTACATTACTTCATAAATTAAATAAATGCATATTCATTTGTAACAGAACATATATGACCGTACTAGGTGCAACTTCACGTCAAATCCAGGTTATCAAGTAGTAGAGAGAACTGAGCGCCGTATGACTCGGTCCTTACACAACCTCACTCGCTTCTTTAACATTCATAGGTCTTCTCATACACGCTCGCCGGTCATGATGGGTAAGTTTTGGCCTTACTCGGTTCCTACATCCTACTACTTTCGCGTTGTATGCAATAAAAGTATACGGTAAATACCGACTGTTTTTGTTAATATTAGTATCAAGAAGAAAAGGTCCAGACCAAGATAAAAAGACATGTTCCTGCATACAAATGTTTACCACGTAGGAATCGAAACCAAGAGCCTTGATGCTAGAACCAAGCTCGTCGATCCATAATGATATTTCTCTACCATCAATTTTCATTCCATTTCAGATCATTCTAAGTTCGTGAAATTTGTGACGTAACGCTTGTAGACCGTATTCGCAATGATGAGGTTAGAAGCAGAGTTGGTCTGAAAGAGAGCGTCGGTGTTAAAACAAGAGGCATTGGTTCGGACATGTAGAAAGAATGCAGTATGAAAGAATGACGAAGCAGATATACAATGCAAAAGTGGAAGGATGTAGGAGCCGAGGAAGGCCAAGACTTACCTACAATGATCAAATTGGTCGTTTTCTATCAGAAGGTGATGTCAGGAGCCCTAGAAACCGGCAAGCATGCATGAAAACGTTAATGAGCAATTAATGTTAAAGAAGCGAGTGAGGTATGTAAGGATCGAGTCATGTGGCGCTCGGTTCTCTCTGCCTACCCTATAAGGCATTTGGCGTGAAGTTATGGAATAGAATATATTCTAAGTTTCACTATATCATAAACCCTCTGTAAGAAACCTTAGTTTTGTGTGTGTGCCTGTATGTCAAGAAATCACAAACAACGGGTAATTTGTAGTAATTTATGCAAAGTCACTCTTGATTTTGTAAGATTACAAGGTATTGTATGCATTGTAACTGCTTACCATTAGATGTACCTATTGTTATCGGACACTTCGTGTTCTTAGCGTTTTCCCATTTTCTAATCCCTTGGGATTGGCGGGCTCCGCTACCTAAGCCTAAGGATTTGGCGAAGATACTGATTTTAACGTCAAGCGACTCCACAACCCAGAGGGAGAACCAGGCCTTTCTTAGGTCACACGCTTTTCGAAATATAATTTCTTGGATGTGGGGGTTTCCACACGATTAATTTCTTCACAGCTAAGCAAGTGGCTATTACGAATATGTACATAAATCCGAAAATACGAATTTTTAAATGCCATGATTCGAACCGGGGTCAGTTGATCAATGGGCCGGTTCTTTATCCACTGGGCTATCACTGCTACCAGTGCTGCCTATACTTATTGAACACCTAGCGCTATAAGACTTTGACAAAGAAAAAAAATGTAGTATTTGTCATTATAAAGGGTTCGTTACTTTATTGAGAAAAAATGGAATGATTTTAAGATTACTTCTGTGTCTGTCCACTTGTCACAGAGCATTTTCTCAAAAACTAACTAACTTGGAAATTTGCCATTGTTAGGTCTTTATGAATAGGTATATTTCGGAAGACGTGTAACCTAACCTAAGAAAGATCTGGTTTTGCCTTTGGGTCGTGGTTTGACGGCAGTCGCTCCATGCAAAAATCCAGTGTCTTACTTACCAAATCCTTAGGCTTAGGTAGCGGACCCTGCCAATCATGATGGATAAGACAACGGGATAACGTAAAGAAGAAGAAGAAGAAGAGGTATTAATAGTAAGGCTCAAGCGATAGTCATTGAACGCTCGATCAAATTCATGGGCTACGATAACCATCGCAGTTTTGTTACCCATCTGACGTAACACACATGTTGAATTAAACAATTTTTAACGAAAGTATCGCGTGCTTTATTTATTTTGTTGAACCTGACGTTTCGAATACTTTGCAGCGTCCGTGGTCGCAGGAAGACTAAGGTGACATTTGTCTTACATTGGTTACCTATTCAATTATTACATCTACCAACATGGATGGATTAATTGTATATGTTCCGATTCACACAAAAATCGCTCACGGTGTCCGAACGTTTTTAGGGTTCCGTACCCAAAGGGTAAAACGGAACCCTATTACTGAGGCTCCGGTGTCCGTCCGTCCGTCCGTCCGTCTGTCACCAGGCTGTATCTCATGAACCGTGATAGTTAGACAGTTGAAATTTTCACAGATGATGTATTTCTATTGCCGCTATAACAATAAATACTAAAAAATGTAATAAAATAAATATTTAAGGCGGCTCCCATACAACAAACGTGATTTTTTTTTGCATTTTTTATAGATAATGGTACGGAACCCTTCGTGCGCGAGTCCCACTCGCACTTGGCCGATTTTTTATTTAGTAGATAGATCTCTGGGTTTATGACTTGATTATTTTTAGAACTGGATCCCAAGCAGGTGGTACTTGCCAACCGTCTTCTCTATTGAAATTGGGGTGTTTTCTTATTTCAGTAGCCTCGTGTAGCATTCTAGGCATGTAGCGGTTCTCCTTGGCAAGGATTTGTGGTTTATCGAACCGTATGTAATGGTTTGGCTGCAGAGTTTTTATCCCTTACATGCAATGTAATCTAACCTGCCGTGCAATTCTGTAAGAGCAAACGTCCTTACATCCTCGGAAACATCGGCTGTTACAGTCTTGAACACAAAATTGCAATTCTTTGGTGTCGCTTTTCATGGTTGTGAGACACTAGCGCCGCAAGGCTGCGTTTGGAATTGGAATTCTACAAGGCAAACAGCCTCGCGTACGCTTACAGCCTTATAGAATACCAAATAATTTAGCCGTGATCGCAGTAGACGATGTCAAAGCTGTGACATCTGTGATCACAGCGACGCACACAGCCATTACGAGTCGCTTAGAGAATTGCATGGCTGCTTAGTGTGCTTCCGCCACCGATTAGTTCGTACCAACCAACGCCGGCATCCACCCACCCTCTACCGTTAGTACATGCATGCCGTCGCTGTCTCTGCCTCGGCTGCTGCGGTCGACTCGAACCTGTTTCGCTGATGGCGGATAACCGCAGAGTTTCGGTTTAAACTTTACATATATAAGCGTTATTGCTAATTTTATTTTAATAGTTATTGCACGTAACTGAGTTGACTGCTTATAATCATTATTTTTTTCACCACGTGGGTAGACATACATGCATAGAGACCACCTGATGTAAAGCAGTTACCGTAGCCTATAAACGCTAGCAATATATTCATCGTCACTCGCACAATACCACCTCTACTAACACAGCGAGCTCTAAGAAGCCCTATTTGTATCGAAATATAACCTCTGGAACATGCGGGTATCCTCACGATGTTTTCCATCACCGCCAAGCGAATGATAATTATAAATATGTACATAACGCCGAACGGTACATGCATACAGAATTCGAACCGGGACCAGCTGGTAATAGACCGGTTTCTTATCCACTGGGCTATCGCTGCTTATACAGTGTGTTTATGTTTAACTGTAATTAACACTTACTTCCCATATCTCTAGATAGTCCACTTCAAATCCCTTTCATATATTTACCTAGTTTATCTTCCGTCATAATCTTTGTAACAAACAATAACCTAGACTACTACTGGAGTATTTCGAACAATTGTATGATTCACATAGTACTGTTATATACTGCCCGTGGGACACACAGAAAGATTTGCGTAAATAAAAAAGTGTTCTATAGGTAAATATTTTTTAATTAAATCTTTTCAAAGTACTCTCCACCAGCCTCTATACAAAGTTTCAAGCGTCTGAACTAGTTTTCGAAACCCTTTTTCCAGTCCGCCGCAGACACCTCATTTACAGCCTGCGCGAACGCTGACAGCGCATATTCCGGCGACGAAAATTGTATCACTTTAAGCTGATGTTTTATTTCCGGGAATAAAAAGAAGTCACACGGTGCTAGGCCAGGGCTGTAAGGAGGGTAATCCGGGAGTTTGACCTTGACCTAGACCTAGAAACACCAAGACCAACAGACATGTTCATGCATATAAAAAAAATATCCTGTGCGGGAATCGAATCCACGAGTCTTGGTGTTGCAGCGATTGCTAACCACAATAACCACTCCGCCACCTAGCTCGTCAAAACTCAAATCTCTACCTCATATTCGTATAAATATCATTTGCAGTCAGGGGACACTACGTGCATGTGCGGTTAAACTGAGTTCTATAAAAGACGTTAAAACACACTATTTGATTTTGCGTCACCGCGTTCACTGGGTTGATGAAGCCTTTATAGCCTTCCCGGCTAAAGGCAGTCCCAGGGAGTGTTTTAGTCAGTAGAAATCTGACATCAACAGTTCGTTCGCACGAAATGGTATCTTTGGAAGATCTCACCTCCTCCCTCCCATTTTCCGGAGGGTGCCCCTCACAGAAGAATGACTAATGCACACCCGCGTGTGTGGGTTAGTCCGTCTTTTGTGGATCTACAATTTTCTTGGGCGAAAAACAAAAAAAAAAAACTATTTTATGATTCATTTTTGTATGAATACATTCTCTTTGTATTAATTGCTCTCGTTGACTTCATAATTGCATTTTAATATTCAAAATGTCTAACAGCTTAATTATAAAGGTCGTTTATTTAGAGGTAAAGTTACATAACGTAATGAGACCAGTCGGTATAGCTCTGTGCGGTCACTTCCAGGTATAAACTTACATGTTATTATATTGAATGTCAGTGTTTACTCTACTCTCCGACAGGATATTCGTCTTAGTATCAGTGCTGTGAAAATGGTATAGTTGTTTTTTAACATTTTTACTACTACATTAAGAAAATACTGCCATAGATTTACGTCGATTACGAAAGAAGAAGATTTTACTTAGAACCATAGACAATTCAACCTTAGAACTTTTTATGACAGTGACGCAATCAGTTATATCTTTATATGTATGTTACTTCTATATACATATAATATGTCAGTAAGGTCCTCCTGAACAGGGAACGATTGTGATGATTTCTTTTTGTGTCTCTGAGTTGGTCCCTGGATGGTTTACATTCACAATTGGGCCCGATAGGTGGCGCTGCAATCCGGTTACATGATTTTCTTTTTATTTTCGGGACAGGACAAAGTATGTTTGTTTGTTTGTTTGTTTATAAAACTTTATTGTATAATGTAACATTAAAAAATAATAATAATAATATACCAGTACTAATAATCCCTCCAGATCTCATTTTAATAGCCCAATAATTTCCAACACATTCGCAATAGTCCCAATACCTGCCGTGTCCTGGTTCATAGGTATATTGTCACATTGATATCCCCTGGAGAAGGTCACGGCGGCTATACAACATTACATCAAGCTTCTCAAAGGGGATACGCGTTGATCCAAATCCCCGCGCACGCCTATCAAATGACCGGGGTAAACGCCATGATTTTAGAGAGGAATAATAATAAAGATACTCAATTATACAATGGCGGATTTATGCCAATAGGGATCTCTTATCCATCCATTGTCAACCATCCATAACCAAAGTCTGTCGGACCCGCTACTCTAAAAATATATTATATAAATAAATTGTCGTGTGTTAAACTCGCAAGAACTCGAAAATGGCTCAACCGATTTGCATATGTATATATATTTTTCATGTTCAGCACATTTCCGGGAAGGTTTAAAAATAATAAAAACGCGGACAACGTCGCCGGTATCAGCTGCTTTAAAGTTAAAAATAGTGTAGTCACTAAAAATAAAAAATGAAAATCATTTATTTGCCATTAGGCTTAGCAGTTAGATACGTTAGATACGTCATACATTCTTTAAATCAGATCATGTTGTATCTTATTAATTATTCATAGCTTAAACCTCTTTTTAATCTTCCAGTATTTCGAAAATGACCACACATTCCAAAAGAAATTTGCCAATTTAGGTCATTTTCAAATCATCAATTTATATTGGGACGTGCCCACTGGACCCTAAAACTCGTACCCTGTGCCCACTCGACCCCTGAAATATTTTTGGTGTCTAGTCGTCCCCTCCCGCAAAGTACAATCAGTCTACAATCGTCTCACGCGCTAAAGTTAAAAAATAAAAATCTTAAAATTGTATAAATATCACGTTTATTAAAAGTCACAGCTAATTACGATATAAAAATCAGTCTTGAAGTAATGTTTATTAATCCCACATTAATTAAAATCATTGACAATAACAAATAATCAACTAATAGCGCCATCAGCGCGATCTTCGCAAATCATATGGTTTTGATTAATTATTACTATGAATACAGGCACACAATTTTGCTTATGACTGTACTATCTCCACACTTCTTTGTCTATAATTTATATTAAGGGACGAATGGGTACCTTAAAAATTTATTAATATTGACTGGTCTCCTATCAGGGTATCAATGGACACCTGAATTGGTGACGAATCTGCAAATTTTATTCCGCAAGTGGTACAATTAAAGATATATTAATACATGTGCTGAATCATTTCCAAATATATCTTTCGCTCTCTGACTAATAAACCTCGTAATTGAATAATAATAATAATGAAATTCAGGCACCAATCGAAGGGCCTTTTAAATGTTTTTCTTTTGATCTGCCATATGCCTATAATGCCTATAACTAAATTATTAGCTACAGACGCTGAAACGAGAACTGGCGCAAACCACTGGTGCTCACTACCCAAAACCGCAAGGAAGTATGGAAGAGCAAGGAGTTACACGGGAGATTCTACCGAGCTCTTAATGGGGCTGATGTAGACTCTCTCGCGTCGGTGGCCTGGCTACGTTTCGGTGACCTCTTTGGGGAAACTGAAGGTTTTGTCTGTGCAATTATGGACGAAGTTATCAAGACGAACAACTACCGGAAATATATCCTGAAGGACGGTACGGTCGACATTAGTCGAGCATGCCACCGTCCCGGTGAGTCACTCAGGCATATAGTTTCCGGTTGTTCTCATCTTGCTAACGGCGAGTACTTACATAGACACAATCAAGTAGCTAGGATCATTCACCAGCAACTTGCTCTTAAATACGGCCTTGTGAGTACCGAGCTTCCATATTATAAATATGCACCAGCGCCAGTTCTCGAGAACGGTAGTATCACGCTCTACTGGGACCGGTCAATTATCACAGACAGGACTATTGTCGCCAATAGGCCCGATATTGTGATAATAGATCGGGAGACACGCCGTGCAGTTCTCGTTGACGTTACCATTCCTCATGACGAAAACCTCGTGAAAGCTGAGAAAGAGAAACTTTCTAAGTACTTGGACTTGGCTCATGAGGTTACCGCCATGTGGCGTGTGGACTCGACGATAATTGTTCCAATAGACGTGACAGTAAACGGGCTTATAGCGAAGAGCCTCGACCGATATCTTGAGAGGCTCTCGCTTGGCAGTTGGGTCAAGAACCAGTTACAGAAGGCGGTTCTTTTGGACACGGCCCGTATTGTGAGAAGGTTCCTCACTCTGGAGCCCTGAACACCGGTAGCTTGGGTCTTCGCTTCGCTACCGGCGGGTGCCCCCTTTTTTTATATTTTTAAATGTATTTATTTTTATATAAAATCTTTATATTTAAAAATGTATCTAAAGTGTATAAATAAAATATAATAATAATTTATTACCCAATTTAGACAATACATTTTTTTTGTTAGTACATACATAATAACTTAAACTAAGTAAGTAATGTTATACAGGCAAGAGGTAGTTATACCTTTTGGTCTCCACACTAGGTCGAGCCTGTCTCGTGGAGGCCAAAGTATTAGTTTTATGCTAAGATAAATGTTGTCATTACGATCCAAGTACAAACAACAATATTATTCTTATTATACAAACAACAATATTATACTTCTTACTTTATTATTCTTATGAGAGTCTCTGTGTCGGAGTATGATAGGGTGAGTAGGAATTTTTGAACACTAAATTTGGCCTTTCTCGTAGAGAGCAATGATATTATAGTGTAGAGAGTGATTTAATATTACAGATGTTGACGATTCTATTATAGATGAAAGTCGACATGAACTCCTGCATGCTTTGGGCGAATGAAGTATTGACTGTATGTGGTTTACATTTGAAAACGCGTCGCCTTAGTAGCATTTGGTAAGAGATTGATTGAAGCACTATTGAATGTTGCTTGAGAGTAATCTTCAAAATATACAACTGTCTGACACTTAGCACAGCTCCTTCGGCATAGAGTTGGGCGGTGGGATATCTGAAAGGTCTTCTTAACATAACTTTCAATACAGATCGTTGAGCTTTTTCTATTTCTGCCATTTTAGTTATACCTACACGTCCCCAGAGTGCCCCAGACTGATATACAATAGGTGAGGGCGGATTCACATAGGGCAACGTACACCATACGCAAAATCTTGCTGTTTGCACCATTACGTAAGGATTTCATTGTGTAAATGATTTTCCTTATTCTTTTTGAAACTGGGGTGATATGAGGCTTAAAGGTGAGCTTACTATCGAGGACTCCTAGATACTTAACTGTTTCTACTCTTTCAAGAGAGAAGCACGTGCACGTTGTAGTACAACAGTTATGGAAGTGAAGTTTGAGACTAAGCGATTGGGAAGGAGCCGACACTATAGTTTTGTAAAAGCAAATGTAATTGGTCTTATTAGAATTAACTGAGAGAAGTATACAGATAGAAGTTGGAAGAAACCGCAGCAAAATAATAACTTCTTAGAGGGTTGTTGTGTTCTTGTATGAGTAAGAGCTCGATGGCGTCATTACGCGTGTCATTCTAACCGAACACGCTAGTTAAGCAACGCGACCGCAGCCTGTCTAAGCCTAAAGATTTAGCGAAGATACAAATTTTGACAGACCTCCACAACCCAGAGTGATAATCAGACCTCTCTTTCTTTCTTCACACGTCTGTCGAAAATATAATTGCTTGGTCGTGGGGGTTGTTTTCCAAGTGATAATTATAAATATGTGCATAAATCCGAAAACACGAATTTATTGGTACATGCCAGGATTCGAACCGGGGACTTGTTGCTCAATAGGTCGGTTCCTTATCCACTGAGTTATCACTGATCAAAAATCATAAAATTAACATGATTTTTAGGGTTCCGTACCCAAAGGGTAAAACAGAACCCTATTACTGAGGCTCCGCTGTCCGTCCGTCCGTCCGTCTGTCACCAGGCTGTATCTCATGAACCGTGATAGTTAGACAGTTGACATTTTCACAGATGATGTATTTCTGTTGCCGCTATAACAACAAATACTAAAAAATGGAATAAAATAAATATTTAAAGGGCTCCCATACAACAAACGTAATTTTTTTGCTCATTTTTGCTCGATATTGATAACGGCTACAGGTAGACGCCTGAAATATTCACAGAATATTTAGTTATATATTCACTTTAAGAATAAATAATTAAATTAAAATAAAACAAAATATTTAAGTGGGGCATACAACAAACGTGATTTTTTTGCCGTTTTTATAGATAATGGTACGGAACCCTTCGTGCGCGAGTCCGACTCGCACTTGGCCGATTTTTTTAATTACTTTCTAGCTCCATCTGTTTGTAACACCATTTAAGTATATTTGTGGATAACGGTGTTGGCTGTACAATAATTTAACATAACCTTAGGAACATTGTTTACATAATATTTTATTGTACTTGCTATTTGTTGTCCTGAATAAAATAAAATTAAAATTAATTTTTATATTACCAGGTACAGTTCAACATCCGAGGTGTTTTAGCGCCAGTGTTCACACCAACCGACGACAGAGGACGTATCAATCCCGGAGTGGTGCCGGAATATATCCAACATTTGCACAAGTATGGAGTCCCAGGAGTACTTGGTACGTCTTGATAAGTTGGTGTAACAGAAATTTTAGCGTTCGCTCGAGCGTTACCACCCCAGCTACTAACACAGTAACTCCTTAGGAGCTTACTGGTTTTACTCACGCACAGGAACACAATAACCCTCCAGGGTCTTGTTGCTGTGGTCTTCTGGAGGTGCTTCCCCTAGAGGTTTTTGTTGTGCCCTACGTCTCTTAAAATCAAATTAAACTTTCATGTTAATTTTAGTTGGTGGCACTACAGGCGAGGCGGCGTGTCTAAGCCTCGCGGAGAGGAAGGCAATGTTGAAGGCGTGGGTGATGGAAGCCAAACCTTTAGGTATTAAAGTGATCGCTCAAGTGGGGGGAGTACCCTTACCGGACGTCCTGGATATGGTGAGCCAATTTACTTAATAATAAATAAAGAAAAAAGTGAAGCCGTATTCTCTGAAGTCGATGCATGTTCACGTAGTTGCTGTATCTTCGTTGATTTCAACAAATTCGTCTTCACTCTTATGTACGAAATCAAAATGATAACAACATGGCGGATGTTTATCCGTCAGTCTGTCACAATATCTATCTACTAGCGGCCCGCCCCGGCTTCGCACGGGTGGACATTTATTTTTTAAACATTTTGGGATAAACGAAGAGTAAATGTATCTTTAAAGAGTTTTTTAAATAGTTTTTCTTAAGTAGCTTTTTTTTCAGACAAATTGCTTTAAGTGGTACGTACTTAGTGGTATTTAATTTTTTATTAATTTTTATCCATAACCCTAATTACAATCAGAAAGTTTATTTTCTATTTATTTATATTGTTTTTAGTTTTATTTTTACATTTCTTTTTTACATTTATTTTAATATATATAACATATATTTCGAGACTTTATATTAATTTAATTTAATAGGTTTTACTTTTTTAGTTTCCAATATGTCTACCTTAAGGCTGTATACTAGATTGGCTGTGGTATTCGTAGATGGCAACAAAATATATTGATTTTTAGGAATCATACTTGAGAAAGTGCAACATACTCATATAATTGGCTATGAGAAAAGCATTCTTCTCTTAGGACGATGCCAAAGATCGAGAAAGTTTATCCCTGGGATTTATTTATTATAAGGGCAAACGATACCTTTACAGGAAACTGTAACCTTTTAAAAGACATAGGCAAATCTGTTGGTATCATCGGGATCCGCGGAATGTGAGCTAGCTGTCCGGCCGTGGGACCGGTGATGATTGTTGCTATAATCAGATTGTCTCGTAATTCCTTTATCAAAAGCCTTGTGCCATTTACACATATTGGGAGGGCTTAAATTTCTCAACAGCATAATGGGAGTACCTACTTTTAATTTCAGTTCGTGTGGTGGCAAGCCGGCGGGATAGAGAGAATTTAAAAATTCTTGTAGATAGTGCATTGTATCTTCGATGTTGCACATGTTATCAATAGATTTGTAACATTTAAAATCACCTGGTACTTTTTCAATGATCATTTTGTTTATCTCATTTACTGAGCTGTTTTTCGGTGAGACGATCGCCCTCGAATAGAGCCAATCGAAATTTCTTTCTATAAGATGTTCGATGTCGGGATAGATTGTCTCTATAAGGATTTCTAGACTGTGAACAGTTTGAGCCAATTCATTATCCAATAATACTTGGAGGCTATGTGCAATTGGAGATGGTAATTTTCCGCTTCCAAGTTTAAGTAATTTTTGTGAGAAATTGTCGTTGCCGTCATTACTTAAACGTGCTCTCATATTCGTGCGCAAATTGAGAGTTTCAATTGATTGCCACAAAGGTGATGATTTGAGGCACGCTTTTCTGAAAAGAACTTTTTAACTGGAACAGAAAAAATGTGGTATGAAAAAGTCAAAACATTCGACGTCGGTAGCGCGCAAATGAGCCGCGCGGATACCTATCTCATAGATGTGCGCCGCGCCGCCCGCTGCCACGCGCCGTGGTCGCCGGTGTCGCAAGCAAGGGATTGAAACACAGAACAAAATCCGTAATATCTTTGGAATGGAATGTCCGATTTCGTTAATTCAAAGAGTAACCTACAGGCATTGAAACAGTTTTGAATACGAAATGATTTATTTGGATAAGGATTAATACCAAGGTACGAATAATGTGGCCTAGTTTGTACCGGCGTGACTATAGCATATTTTAACATGAAAAAGTAGTTATTGTGACGTAACTATAATAGTTAGACATATGGTATCGCGGACTTTTTTGTAGATATTGATGTCCTCTATAAAACTGTAGTACATTACTTTGCTCTATTGTCAATATTTTCAGCAGCGTACGCGGTATAAGGATTTTTTGGTATCTTTTTCACACATTATCGAAGTTTTCATACGGATCCCTAACTATTTTCAAAATATTTTATAGCCTATGTTAATCATTGTGTGAAAACTTCTCTTGAAAACAAACAAAACCTTTGGTATCCCCAAAGAGGTCACCGAAACGTAGCCAGGCCACAAGACTCGTAAGATTGCTCCTTTATTCCGCCCTTCCGGCCTTAGGGTAGCAGGCACCTGTGGTACGAGTTCTCGATCACTAATAATAGTGGTGTAAGGCCCTTATTAACTCCAATGATATCGCCATGCATTCCTCTTTCATAGTGGAGGAAATATTCCCTAAAATCGCACAACTCAAGGCTGTGTTGGCTTCGCGGGACACCTATTTCCAGATATATAAAAGGGTCTAAAGCAGAGATTCCAATCATTTTTGTCACGTAGACCCCTTGCCTATATATTTTCTGCTCTCCGTAGACCCATCGCCCAATGTTTGAATCTGCCGAATCCCGTAACTTGTTGCTATCGACCCTATGGTCTCGATATAGACCACTTTGGGAAGCGCGGGTCTAAAGGAACCCAACGAACTTCTATGACTGAAGTTCGTTGGAACTGATGAAATTCTATTGCACTTTTTCATTTTGGATTGTTTCTTATTACTTTCGACATCTTAAAAAGTTAGATGTTCAGATCTTACATGTTTTAATTACAACATTTAAATTTTGAACTTTCAAATACGTACTCATCTGAGATTGTATGCAATCGAGTGATAGATATTCATAATATTTCATATATTGCCTGCCTGCCTGCCTGTCAGCCCAGTATACAGTACCTGGATTAAACACATTGCCAGTAAAATATAAAATTTCGTGACGAACATATAGAAATTGTGTTTCTACAGATTGAGGTCTGAAGCAGCTAGCATCCATTATCTACACGTCTCCTAATTTATTTACATTCATATATAGTCTCGAGATGTCATAACGTCCATGTATTCTATTAAATAATGTGCTTGCATCATCAGTACTCAGTTCGAAATGTTTTATACAACGTCGAGAGACATACAAACATACGTCACATCTGATGAAAAGTAGTAACGTAGGCTATGAGCGCTCGCTATACCTACAGAAAGTATAACTCACGCGCTGCCTACCCCGCTGCTAACACAGCAACTGATTAGAAGCTAAATGGTAGCTTTACTCACTCGTACAAATACAACAAACCTCCAGACCAAGGCAAACGTACATGCATGTTTATGCACACAAATGGTTGTCCTGTGTGAGAAACGAATCAACAAAACTCGGTGTTAAAGTAACAATTGCTAACGCCTCTACCACCGGGCTGGTCAATATTTATTAATTATAATCAACATCACTACATTATGTACAGTATTTAAAGTTATGGGTCTCTTCCATAGATGGCATGTTTTTTTTTTGGAGTCATGGGGATTTCGATTATTTATTCGTAGGTAAAAGAGCAGGATTCTCTTGTCGAAAGCGGTATATTCAAGAAAAAGCGTATATCATCAGTAGTACCCAGCGAACTTAAAAAGTGTTCGCTGGTAGTACCTTTATTTGAGTGTCAAATTAAGTTTACATGACGATAGACAGCCAAAATAACAATAGAAAACGTATCTTAATGAAAATACGTTACTTTACTCTACTATTGACAAACAATTATCTGGTTTATCCTGTACGTTGATTGTTAAGCACTCAGGGGAATATAAATTGTATTACCTATATAAAGAAACAAAACATTATTTACATATTACTTATTCACCCGCGCCGCACCGTTGTGTAATCTATGAAAAGCGGGAATTAGCTTGTCTCTGTTAAAAATTGGGACGACTGGCAACTCTGGTCTCTTCATAGGTTACTGAAGATGTAGCTGTCTTTTAGTTCTAGCAGACTACTTAGAGTCTCAGCAGCGTCCCATTTCGAAATCAAATAAAGTTTACATCAGCATTACGCAAACAGGAAACTAATGAATACATGGAATATTTTTTGTGTCTGTATAATGAAAGGATCGCCAACTCGACGGGAAATACCGTGGAAATACCCAACGATAGAGTGAGTGTTGCCAATTTTCAAAATTAAGCGATATAAAGGATAACTTTGCAATCTCACTTATGAGAGGTAGGGCGCATCAAAGCCGCTCGTCTGGGAAAGTATCTCCACCTTACAGAAAACCGCAGCCAAATAACAACTCTCTGGAGGGTTGTTACGTTCTAGCACCAGAGGTAATATCGCGCGAGTGATACTTATTGCAAGCGTTTATAGGCTAGGGTAACCACTTTACATCATATGAACTGTATGCTTGTATGCTGCGCGACGTAAAATGACATTTAATCTCAACAGTGAGGTAGTCGATTAATAATATTATACTTTTGTTGTGCGAGAATATATTTTGTACTTTACTTATTTGGCATTAATTAATATTTTGTTGTCATTGATTACATTTTATCTTCAGTGAGATGCTTGTCTGTGAGTAGCATATTGGCAACGTACAGTATCGTACATTATTAGTTTTAACTTTATGCTGATGCACACAATTTCAAAATTGTTGCATTTTATATTACATTTTAATTTCAGTGCCATAAATACGTGTATCAAGGACAGTCGTTTCACATTTTCGCCCACCTGATATCGTCTGACAATTACATGTTTTTGGGCAACGGGCAGCCGTTTACATCTATCTATTTGAAATTTGGAATAGTTTTACTAACTGCTTACCCGATCTTATTGAAAATGAAAGACTTGTACTGTGCTCGTCATATTCCATCAAGTACCGTCCTTCAGGATGTTATTGAAAACTTCTCTTGAAAACAGACAAAACCATCGGTATCCCCGAAGAGGTCACCGAAACGTAGCAAGGCCACAAAACGTAGCTCCTCGCTCCTTCATACTAGTGCAGCAAGCACCTGTGGTACCAGTGCTCGATCACTAAGAATAGTGGCGTATGGATAAGGATATAACTAGATACGTAGGTAAATATATGTTTGACGGGTCAAAACTTTATTAAGTTGCAAAGCTGAACATTTTCTAGACTAAATATGGTATGTCGTGGATAATGCCGTGATTTTAATAATAGTAAATAAGAGTACACACAGAAGACCCCAATAGCATCCTGGGATCCCTCCCATGCGCTAACAACATGCTTGACCAATGCGGGTAGCATGCTACTTTATTTACCAATACTGGTAAAATAGATATGGGTCTGTAATTCCCCAGTTCACTTTTTCGCCGGACTTGAATAATGGAATTAATTTACTAAATTTTATCAAGTCTGGAAACACACCCATATTTATACATTGATTAAAAATAAGCGCCAAGTGTGGAGCTATTAACTGAATCGTACAATTGAAATACTTTTATGTACATTCCCCAATGATCCTCTAAGTTTTTAATGTTTAATTGTTCAAAAGTTTTAATTACTTCGCTAGACTGAATATGTGTAGATTGAATAAGATTCACCCTTGGTGGTATTCTCCTTTAATAACTCAGCGTAACATGTGGAGATGAGTTAAGGGAGTCAGTGGTCATGTAAGGGATATGAGTGAAGTAGACATCAAATAGATTTGCTACTTGTTTAACACCTGTTACAGATCACAGACACAGACACAGCAAATCATCCTTTTATATAATGGCAACACTGAAAATGCGAACAATCCTTAAAATAAACCAATTGCTTCCAAGAACGATTCAATTCAATTTTAGTTACACACTGACTCGCTTAACTACATAGAAGCGTAAAACCCCAAGTCAATAAATTATATCAGTCAATAGATGAGTAGTGTACCTATCAACAATAATTTAAAAATGACATATGAGTAGGATCAAGTCCTCTTCAACATGTAAAAATGTCCATATTTTTTTATTTTGTAGTGTTTTCATTACGGTAAAACAAATTTTCTGTGATAATTCCAACTCCTTCCTTAGATACTTGGTACGCGGTTGGTATGAGGACGTGACAAACCAAATAACAGTATTTCGTTCTTCTTCTTCCTAGCCTTATCCTATTTTCTGTTCCATTATGATTAACGGCGTCCGCTACCTAAGCCTAAGGATTTGGCGAACATACTGGATTTTTACATGGAGCGACTGCATCAGACCTCAGCCTAGAGGCGAACACCGGACCTTTCTTACACAGTTAGGTTACATGGCTTTCGAAATATAATTTGTTGTACGTGCGGGTTTCCTTAAGATTTTTTCCTTAACCGTCGAACAAGTGATTTTTACAAATATGTACATAAAACTGAAGCGAGTGAGATATGTGGGGATCGGGTCACGTGGCGCTCGGTTCTCTCTGCCTACCCCGCAAGGGATTTGGCGTGAAGTTATAGATAGATAGATACATAAAACTGAAAACACGTATTTAGTGGTACATGCCAGGTTGAAAGGTCTAAGATGCCAGGTTTCGAACTAGGGATAAATTGATAATTATTAAGATATTCACTCACAATTAACTTTTACAAAAAAGAAGGAGCATCAAAAAATTAAACTTCGGTGTGCAAGTGACATCAACTTATACATACCCAGGACAAACTATGGTAAAGCAAACATCTTGTATGAAGGCGCTCAGCTATACAACAAATTACCTAAGGACATAAAAGACTGCAAAACCCTTACTACCTTTAAAAAACACTTAAGCACTATTTATTGAATAAAATACCAACAATTGTTTAAATAATTCTCTCTGCCTACCCTACAAGGGACCTGGCGTGAAGATATACATACATACAATTATTTAAATGACTCAATTTTTTAAAAACAAAAAATAAAGTATTTTAATTAAAAAATATTTGAATTTATTTCATGTCTCATCTTTAATAAATAGACCATAATACATAACTAAATAAATAAACTGTAAAACTAATTCAATAATACATAGGTACCATATTAATAATCACCGAAATATACATTCGTTTACTATAGGCACATCTGAAAAACGAAATAATGAAAAATAATTACAATAACAATAAAGTATCGTGTGTAACGCAAGCCACATCTAGTTGCGCTTATTCCGTTCACATTATGGACTGTAGTACACACACATTGACACATTACTATTGTGTATCGAAGTTGCATCAACTTATTTCGCGCGGCGCGCACAGCCAGCACGGACCTAATATTATTTATTGTTTACATACCGACTTTTTGTACGCGTCCACTAAATGTATATTTGTAAGTTCTCATTATAAGTGAATTTGTAGATTCTTTTATGGGAATAAATTTCTTTACCTACCGCCGCTCTAGTAGCATGTCGTTCATCTGCACAAAGCAAGTAGCTGAAAAAAGTAGCAGCACACTTGACTTTTTCCTGCGGTATACATGTTTTTAGGGTTCCGTACCCAAAGGGTAAAATGAAACCCTATTACCGAGACTCCGCTGTCCGTCCGTCCGTCCGTCCGTCTGTCACCAGGCTGTATCTCATGAACCGTGATAGTTAAACAGTTGAAACTTTCACAGATGATGTATTTCTGTTGCCACTATAACAACAAATACTAAAAAATAGAATAAAATAAATATTTAAGGGGGCTCCCATACAACAAACGTAATTTTTTTGCTCGTTTTTGCTCGATATTGATAACGGCAATAGGTAGACGCTTGAAATATTCACAGAATATTTAGATATTGAATTAAACATTTTTTAACGGAAGTATGGCGTGTTTTATTTATTTTGTTGAACCTGACGTTTCGAACGCTTTGCAGCGTCCGTGGTCGCAGGAAGACTAAGGTGATATTTGTCTTACATTAGTTCACACAAAAATCGCTCACAGTTTGTGTGAATCGGAACATATATAATTAATCCATCCATGTCGGTAGATCCATGTGGATCCAGTCCTAAAAATAATCAAGACACAAACCCAAAGATCTACTAAAAAATATTCGGACACTGTTAGCGATTTTTGTGTGAATCGAAAGACATATAATTAATCCATCCATGTCGGTAGATGTAATAATTGAATAACTAATGTAAGACAAATATCACCTTAGTCTTCCTGCGACCACGGACGCTGCAAAGCGTTCGAAACGTCAGGTTCAACAAAATAAATAAAACACGCGATACTTCCGTTAAAAATAGTTTAATTCAATGTGTAACAATCGCGAAAACCTATGACAATACAATATTTAGTTATAACTTTAAGAATAAATAATTAAATTAAAATATAACAAATATTTAAAGGGGGCTCCCATTCAACAAACGTGTTTTTTTGCCGTTTTTATAGATAATGGTACGGAACCCTTCGTGCGCGAGTCCGACTCGCACTTGGCCGATTTTTTTGTATTTCTTTTTATATTTATATCTAAATAGTCTCTATTTGTAGCAAATTATTATGTGTGTGCTGGCGATACAACTAAAGAATCTATGTATCTATTTACTAGAGCTAAAGGCAGGACCGACGTAGGATTCGTATCAAAGTCCTGTCAGCAAATTTTGGACATGGAATCCTAGAAAAAATAGTAGTCCAAATCGTTGGAGCAGTTTCAGAAATACACATAATAAATGTACATATAAACAAGAAATGCTTGTTTAAAGAAATGGGTAAAAAAGTGCAATGGGCTGTGCCGTTAGTGGGCTTCGAACCTGAGACCTTGCCACTGTAAAGAGATGTAATTATGTAATACCAATCATAATATCGAATAACTGGTAGGTAGCTTTTTATGTTTTATCAAAAGACACCTATACTGACTAACTTAAAAAGCAAAACTATCTAAATACCACTGCTATCTGTTATCATAATACCGTTACCCTGATTAGAGAAGTTTGCTTATTTGTTAAATCTCACTTAGAACTAAACAAATGAACCTATTGTATAGCCCAATATATTTGTATACCAATACAGATAATTTGTACTCCTGACATATACCAACAAAATCTTTTCAATACGTATGCTTTAATTTACTATAAATTACCACACGGCATTAAAAAAATTGATTCTAAAAATTTCAAAAGCACACAGATCACATGGCTTATGAAAAACTGTTTTTATATGGTGCATGAATATTTAATTAAAAGCTAGGACATTCATATTTTCATGATAGACACATTAATTGATTTGAAATTGACATTAGATTTAATGCCATAAAATATTAATTATAATGATCAATTGACTTAATGTTAGACTATTGCTATGACTATTCTGTTGAGAATATATTAATTATTGTAAGATTAAATATCAAATATTTGCGCACCTACTCGCAAGTTGAATACGGTACCTATGCATATGCAATTTCATAATTGTATGACAATTGGGATTTAGCACAAATGTAAACTTATATTCTTGAAAATAAAATGTTTAATTGTATTTACAAAATTTAAGTCAAATTGTTAGAGCCCTTTCCGAGATACTGGAAACATATATACCTAGTCCGCCCATAAGTTCTGTTACAAATGGATAAGCATTTATTTTTTATGAAGTACTGTAATCTTAATAAAACATATATATGGAAGTCTCAGCAAAAAAATAAAAAAAATAAAATGCGTTTATTTCAGATTTGAACTCATAGAAGTAAGATTGAAATACATGTTGCATAAATAGAAATTACATTAACTTACTTATAATTTTGCTAAAAGAGTCCGTCACCCATATCTGAAATGATTCTATTCGAAACGGCAACCTTTGGCTTTGACGCCTTTAATCTGTCTGGTCACAACAAGCCTATTAATTATTAATTTACATTACATTGTTTACATGGAAAGTTTAACTACTGCATGCCCCAGAGTTTTCATAAGAGACACAATGTCAGCGTGTTATTTCGAACAGGCCATCTTTTAAAACTGACCATAATATGTAGTCAAAGGGGTTCAGACCTGTCGGTAAAGTCCGGAACGTTGTTTCCGAGCTAGGCTTGATTAGTTCATGCCTTGTCACCAGGTGCAGAGTCCTACTGGAAAGTATACGGCACATTTTTAAAAAGTGTATTGCTGAGAAGTTTCACAACACGATCCAAGACAGTCTCTTGATACACTTAGGCTGAAGTGTTCACTCCTTTTTCTTTGTGACTCCTTGATAAGACACCTCCAATAAACCATTACAGACACAGGATGACGACCACGTTGTACCTTTCCGACCACGGCTTCTTTAGAACTGTGTGCGTACACTTTGTTAGTTTACTTGTTGTAGTGCTGTTCAATCGTGAAATTTTTTCATCAGTAAATAGGGTATTTTTGTGCCTTTTACCTGCGTATCGGGACAAAAGGGGTTTTGATCGATCCTCTCTTCAACTAGGGATTGATTTAGGGCATGTCCTCTATATCGACGATAAGCGCCGGGCTTCAGGTCTTGTTTTATTATACGCGACAGAGTCCTAGCGGGAATCTGCATTTCTCGCGATAAGGTTTTTTGTTTCCTAATGAGGTTTCGGCGAATTCTGGCTTTAACAGCATTAACAGCCTTTGTAGTTCTAACAGCACGCGGTCGCCCCTATCTTTTATGCTCTTCAACAGAGGAAGTGTTGGTATATCTGTAGATATATCCGTTGATCGTGCAACGGATATACGGCTGATACCAAGCTTTTGAAGTGTCTTGAATATGACCGACGGCTCCATACCAACTTGTGCAAAGTAATCCTATTTTCTTTAACACCTCGTTCCAATTACAATATATTTGATAATAAACACGAAAAAAATATATAAAACGGCGGAAAATCGAAAGGAGTTTTTAACATAATAAAAGCGTTCCAAATTCAAAATAATTAAAGAGTTGAAAAAAAAGGAATTTTTCTATCTAACAGTGTTTATGGCCAGACTAGTTATATACACGAATAAATAAATAAATGTTGTCGGACTTGCTTGTTTGACGTAATAAAATTATTTATTTATCACTACAGGCTACGTATGCGGAAGAATTAGGAGCTGACTGCATCATGACTCTGCCAGAGTTGTACTTTAAGCCGAGGACCTGCGAGCGCCTGGTGTCTTACTTGGAGCTAGTGTCGAAGGCCGCGCCACGTCTGCCACTGCTGTATTACCACTTTCCCTCGATGAGTGGTGTTGATGGTAATCTGTTTGCTATCTATATCTTCACGCCAAATCCCTTGCGAGGTAGGCAGAGATAACCGAGCGCCACATGACTCGGTCCTTACGTACCTCACTCGTTTCTTTAACATATTTTTCTCATGCACGCTAGCCGGTTTCTGATAAGATATATATCTGATAAGATAGATAGCTTTGTACCAAGTCCCTTGCGGGGTAGGCAGAGAGATCTGAGCGCCATAAGACGCGATCCTTACACGTTGCTCGCTTCTATAACATTCATAGCTCTTTTCATGCATGCTCGCCGGTTCTTAGGGCTCCTGACATCCTCTTCTGATAAGACACGACCTATTTGGTCATGGTAGATGAGTATTGCCCTTCCTCGTCTCCTACATCTTTCTAATATCTCTTTCCTTTTTTTTTATACTGTGTCGGGAGTCATACAAGCATACGGCCCACCTGATGTAAAGCGGATACCCCAGCAAATTAACACTTGAGATATATTAAGTATCACTCGCGCGATGCCTCCTCTGCTGCTTACACAGCAACTCCTTGGGAGCTTACTGGTGACCTCACTCACATGCAGGAACACAACACCTTTTTTCTGTGAGATACTTCCCCAGACGGGCTGCTTTGATGCGCCCTACCTCTCTTAATTGTATATCTCTTTTGTGTTTTTTTTTATTCTTTCTGCATATCCAACACTACATAGCTCTTCACCACTACTCACATTCAAATCAACTGCATTTCTTACATCATCATTGCGAACGTAATCTTCAAGCAGTACGCTACATCTAATAAGGAAATTGACAGTAATGTTTGTTAATTATTAAGAAATTAAAAATGTACAACGTTTTCACATTAAGCGCCCCCTGTAATACCTCTGAACTACAGACTGAGATTGTTTCCTATGGGAATTTCACAAGGACAAGGCGTACGCTCAAAAAGTACACAGCTTAGAAGACTCTTTTCTTCATTTTAACAAACGAACGAGATGCCAATTACAGAGACATTACACCTGAATGAAAGGTTGACTAGGAAGTTCCCTGAACATAAGACACCAGCAGAACCAGTATGCCTGAAATGAAAATTTGACTAAGAAATAGCTTGTATTTATTAATAACTAGCTGACCCGGCGAACTTCGTACCGCCTCAGGATCAATAAATGGTGTGTTAACTTATTAGATGGTATAAATTCTTTTAATGCTTAATATCCTATTCCGGACGAAGATTACGAATCTTTTGTATGGGAGTATAGAAAAGTGTTCTTTTTAGAATTTTTTAGGCAATTTTTTAAATTTTTCTCTTCGTAAGAACCATCCTCGTATTTCAAAAAAAGAATTAGCGAAATCGGTTCAGCTGCTCTCGAGATTTGCGCTTAGCAACACATTTAGCGATTCATTTTTATATTTATATATAGATAGATAACAGCATCACTATCCGAATTGAAAACACTAGTTACAACAATGAAAGATGATTGTATGAAGAAAGGCTTACAATTGAATGCAAAGAAAACCAAGATAATGGTATTTAAAAGAGAGACAACCGGAACGAACACGAGGATTACTATATAGTGATGGAGCCAGTGGAGATTGTATATCTTGGAAGCATTTTTAGCAAGGATGAAAGGTACACCGCTGATGTGGACAGGCGAGTGAGTGCAGGGAACAGCGTGAATGGAGCGTTGGGTAAACTTGTAGGCAGCAGAATTCTAAGTCAGAAGGCACAGATCGCTTTCACAACGCTGTGCTAATCGAAATGCTAACTTATGGAAGTGAAAGCTGGGTAGGGCAGAGAGAGCATGAAACTAGAATAAATTCGGTCGACATGCGAACATTGCGTAAAATTTGTGGCATAACGCTTACTGACCGCGTTCGTAATGATGACGTAAAAAAGCGAATTGGTCTGAAAGAGAGTGTCGGTGTTAAGTTAATAAAAGGCATGCTCCGTTGGTTCGGACATGTAGAAAGAATGCAGGATGAAAGAATAACAAAACAGATAAACAATGCGAAAGTGGAAGGATGTAGGAGCCAAGGAAGATCAAGACTGACCTACCATGACCAAATTGGTCGTATTTTATCAGAAGAGGATGTCAGGAGTCCTAAGAACCGGCGAGCATGCATGAAAAGAGCTATGAATGTTAAAGAAGCGAGCGAGGTGTATAAGGACCGTGTCTTATGGCACTCAGTTCTCTTTGCCTACCCCGCAAGGGACTTGGTACAAAGCTATATATACAAATAGTTAAGTTAAGTCGTTATTTATTTATACAACGTCGCAAGGCATACTTACAAGTTTATGACAACCTTAAATGTAAAGGTGGTTACGGTAGCCTTTGAACGCTTGCAATACAGAGAGTTTTGCTCGTGTGTAACCTTCACTGCTGCTACCACAGCAACTCCTCAGGATTTTACCGATAGTGAGGCTATCTGTAAAATCCTGAGGAGTTGCCAATCGCAGGAATAAAACAACCTCTAGGTAGTCGTTGTTAGGCTGCAATTTTTAGGGTAGGTACTTCTCTAAAGGCGCTACATTGATAGCTTAACGACTGTCATTTATATTCGACAGCCGGGACCGACGGCTTAACGTGCCCTCCGAGCACTGAGGAACTCAAAGCGACTAAACTCATCCATAGACAGGCTGTGGTCGATGTTGCATATCTATCATACTATAACTATAATCATCTGACCCTTAATCCCGGTCGAGTCCTACGCTTTCGCTTCGGAGCCCAGGATCCGCTAATTAGCGTTATCCCTTTTTACTTATCCAATATGATTGGCGGGGTCCGCTACCTAACCCTAAGAATTTGGCGAAGATACTGATTTTAGACGGAGCAACTGCCGAGACCTCCACAACCCAGAAAGAAAACCAGACCTATATTAAGTAAGGTCACACGTCTTTCGAAATATAATTTCTTGGACGTGCGGGTTTCCTCGCGATGTTTTCCTTCACCGCCAACCAAGTATAATTACAAATATGTACATAGTATTAAGGAGTCCCCGACTTAATAGATAATAAACAACTTATAGTTCTTAGTAACTTTCAGTTTATTTCGATATTAATTATCCGGAGCCTGTCAGTCGGGCGCGAAATACGAGCGGGAACTGTGTGTCGCCATCTGCGCCGCCTGGTGGCGTCCTCAGGCAACTCTACGCAGCTTAACGCTGCGTTCAGCTAACAGTCGGCCATTCTGACAATGCTGCTCGCCCCGAGTAGCTGGTGCTTTCGTTTCGATAACCACGATCAAGGTAAACCTGTATTTATGTGGAATTTGGGAAACAACCGAATGTCCCCAAATGTGCGGTAAGATCAGCTTCTTAATGCCGATTGTTATTCGACCTCTTAAGGTACGAATCATCAATTGAGACACAGCTGAATGCTCCCAAATGCGATATAAGATCAGCTTCTTAATGCCGATTGTCATTCGACCTTTTAAGGTACGACTCATCAATGGAGAAACATCTGGATATCCCCAAATGCGATATAAGATCAGCTTCTTAATGCCGATTGTCATCCGACCTCTTAAGGTACGACACATCAATGGAGAAACATCTGGACATCCCCAAATGCGATATAAGATCAGCTTCTTAATGCCGATTGTCATTCGACCTCTTAAGGTACGACACATCCACGCCTTAAGGTGGAAAATCCATAGATCTTATCTCATCGATCTTACCTAGAAAGGTGTAACATAAATGCACACCAGTGGTCTCTTAAGACGTCTGTAGTTCACCTCCTAAGGCGGAACATAAATGCATGCCAGTGGTCTCTTGAGACGACTGTAGCCAACCTCATAAGGGGTAACATAAATGCATAACAGTGGTCTCTTAAGACGACTGTAGCCCACCTCCTAAGGTGAAACATAGTCTCAATAACCTCTCAGGGTAAGTAGTACTACATAAAACAACACATGTGAATATCACAACCTTTTATTACCATCTTTATGATGTTACGATCTAACACAAATCGATTTGTTCTTAATCCAATCGATCAAATCAAGTAAAACATTAAGCAAAATGTTACAATAACTCGTTTACTTTAATAATTAACACGACAAACAGTCAATAAGTAGGTACAACAACATGACCGGTTCTCAATCCGAATCACTTGGAATTGGCATTACAAAAGGCTTAAGCTTATCCCTAGCGTATACGCCCTCATAACGTCTACCTTGCTGTTTTACACTCTTTATAACAAAACGGTCGTGAGGTAATACCTTTGCGATGACAAAAGGTCCATCATACCGAGGCATTAGTTTGCCACTCCTAAGCCCCTTCCTTATAAGTTTCCTTTCTGCCAACACGTAATTACCGGGCTCAAATGAAGGGGCCACACGTCTAGTTTTGTCAAAACGCTGTTTAGCGCGTATAGCAGTGTTTCGAGAGCGCGTCGCAGCAGCGTCTCGCAGCTTTTCTAAATCAGCCTCGCGTGTAGGGACCAATATGTCCCCCGCAAGCCGTGGACGAAATCCGTAGAGTAATTCCGCTGGTGCTTTACCAGTGGTGTCATTAACGTTAGTGTTCAATCCTAATTGTATCCTTGGTAGATACTGTTCCCAATTACCTTGGTCCTCCCCAACATATGCAACTAGGGCATCTAAAATCGTCCGATTGAATCGTTCTATTTGGCCATTGGCCCTCGGACTCGCTACCGCGGTCAAAACATGTTTAATCTGTTGGTCCCGACAATACTTCTTAAACTCGTGACAATCAAATGCCTTACCGCGGTCGCTAATAATGCGACTTGGTAGACCAAATGTTTTAATAAATCGGTCAAAACATCCCAGTACCTTACAACAACTAGTGTCCTTAACGGCTTCAATCCAAATAAAGCGAGTAAACGCGTCAATAATAGCAAGAATGTACATTTTACCGCTAGGACTCTTGCAAAACGGACCAAGATGGTCCACATGGACAGTATGAAACGGTACGGCCACCTTTTCTATAGGGATGAAGTAGACCAACCTTACGACCCGTCGGTCGTTTGGCATACTGACATGAAATACATCCACGAACATACTTTTGCACGAAACGGCGCATGCCACTGAACCAATACTTACTCTTCATTGCTTCATAGGACTTGCCAGAATTGACGTGACCATTATTGTCGTGAAAGGTCTGTACCAATGACCACCGTGACTGTTTTGGTACTACAACCCTATTATGCCCATTCACTTTACGGAATAAAGTATTATTTTGGATCGAATAGTCTACGGCCAGTCCACCATTATTGCCCTTGGATTGTTCATCTTTTAATTGATCGATAGTGGCGCGTATTGAGTCGTCATCCTGCTGTAAACCCTCTATCAAATCTTTTTCGACACATCGCATAACTGAAGTGGCAGCCGGATTACGACTCAAGGCGTCAACATGCGCCATCGATCGTCCCGCCCGATAAACTACATCAAAGTCGTACCCTTGTACTTCGAGCCACCATCGAGCGATACGTGGATTTAAATCTCGTTTAGCCCAAGTCCACCGCAACGCACTACAGTCGGTGACGACCACGAACTTAATGCCGCCCACATACACACGGAACTTCTGGAGGCTCATTACGACAGCGAGCGTCTCCAGTTCGCAACTATGATAACGTTGCTCAGCGGGAGTGGTCTGCCTACTGGCGTACGCTACTGGCTTCCACGAGTCGTCCGGTTGCTTTTGAAGTAGTATACCCCCGAGACCGACCTTTGACGCGTCGGTGTGAATCTGCGTCTCATATGCGGGATTATAGAGCGCTAACACTGGACGGTTAACCAGAGTAGCCGTCAAAGTGTTAAACGCATGTTGCTGTTCGGAACCCCATACCCACGGCTGATTTTTTTTTTGTTAGTAGTGTAATAGGTCGGGCTAAGGTCGCGAAACCAGGCACGTACTTACGGAAATAACTTACAAGACCTAAAAACTGTCTCGCCTGATGTACGTTTTCGGGAATCCTGAAGTCCCTCACGGCGTTTATTTTATGTTCGGCTGGTTGAACCTCACCATTCCGTATCTCATGGCCAAGATACTCAACGCTACTCGTAAGAAACAAACATTTATCTAAACGTATGGTCATATTCGCGTTGCGAATTCTAGTTAGTACCGCGCGTAGATTGTCTAACGCACTTTTTTGGTCTTGAGCATAGATAAGAATATCGTCGAGATAGGCAGTTGCACATTCAAACTTAAGCGGTCCCAGAATACAATCCATCGCCCTCTGAAATACGCACGGGGCGTTAACGAGTCCGAAACTCATGCGCGTGTATTGGAAATGGCCATCAGGTGTTATAAATGCCGTATATTGTTTACTATCGTCACCCATCTGTATACAGTGGTACGCGGACATAATGTCAATACAAGAGAAGACACGTTGCTCAGACAACCTATCCAGCTGGTCTTGGATTAAGGGTAGGGGATATCGTTCCTTTTTAGTAATTTTATTGAGCGCACGGTAGTCGACGCACAGCCGCCTCTCGCCATTCTTTTTGGCCACGAGTAGTATCGGACTTGCGTACGGCGAATTAGAATGCTCGATAATACCTTTTTCTAACAGGTCGGAAACAATATTCCGAACAAGCTCACGATCCTGAGCTGACATGCGATATGGGCGGTAATAGATAGCTTGGTCACTAGTAAGCTCTATATTCATTTTGACTGAGCATTTACCTATTTTATTATTGTTTTCCGAAAAACAATCAGAATATTCACTGAGTATGCTTTCCAGCTGTATCAACACAGAAGGTTCCAGGCAATCACCAATTTTATACGACTCCTGACCCGACATGATAGTGGCACGAGCAACGCAGCAACCATCAGGGATAGTCACCGGTACACACTCGCGATTGATTATAGTTATAGCCGCTTGTCCGTCTAATACTTCCGTAGTACTTTTCGGAATAACGCATTCCGATCTAGGCTTACAGTACTCGGTGGAATGTACTTGTACAGCTCCCGAGACATCACTACATGACAGCACTATTTTATTTACACCGGGCTGTAATTTAATGTCGCGGTGTGCCACCAGCCTAACACGTTCGATGCTTTCATTTATATCAGGCATGTGAGATAAATAGTTCGCATTAAAGATTCGTAAAGCTGTAGGTGTTTTGATAACGTATACGTCGCTGTAGTCGGTAAATGGCTGACCTATAATTATACCAATATCCTGAGCGGTGTCAGGCACAATGTAAACCTTAATATCATCACATGTAGCTTCGTCAGCTGATATGCGAACGATTGACTCACCGAGGGGGACTATTTTCGAACCACCAAAACCGGTGATAATATTATTACTCGCACAGGCGCAAATTTCGAGTTGTAATTTTTTTGCTATGGACTCAGTTATAGTAACACACGTACTACCAAAATCTATAAATGCGTATACGGAGAGGTCATTGACCTTGACAGTCATATAATATTTGGTGTTACCTGAGACGTCCTTTATCGCACGCACTGACGGATTCGCACCAGAGTTCATGTTGTTATTGTTATGCGCGTTACGACTCTTAAGTTTCAAACACTCTTCCTTTACATGTCCTACTTTGTTGCAATATGAACATTTTCGTATTTTTTGATAACATTTGTCGTCACTGTGGCCTTGCTTACCACAAAAAGTACATATTTTTGAAACTTTGTCCTGTATATTTAATGGACAACGGGACGCAATATGCCCCCGTCTTTTACATGAATGGCACTTAATGCCAAAGGTACTATTTTTATCTTTCATACCGAAACGTGTTGAGTTATTATTATTAGTATTACGCACTGAAATAGGGTTATGTGTTATATGCAATGACGATAAATAGTTTAGGAGCGTGGCTGGGTCACGACAACCAGCCGATATTGCACCTACTTCGATCAGGTCACTCCCAATCGTACCTATGATAGCCTCCGCGATGAGGGCGGGAGGTATATCGCATGCATTACCAAGCGCTAATTTGTCGTAATAAAATTGTAGATAACTAACATTAGGCTGTCTAGTGACATTAACTAAATCTCGTAACATACTCAATTTGCTCTTATGGGATGGGAAAGCAGTTGACAATTTATTTTTAAAATCTAACCAAGATAGATCGATATCATTACGTTGATCATACCAACGCCGCGCGTACCCTTTCAACTTAGAGGCACAGTTATACATAAGAGTTTTCTCATCCCAACCATACATACTAGCGATTCCTTCTACTTTACGAATCCATATTTCGGTCGTGATCAAGGATGAATGCGGGTCAAAATCCGGGATAGGGTCACAACGTCCAACATACCTGACAGGTGTAGTCATAACCACCTGACCCACCGTAGGCGCACACTCGCCAATGCTCGCCACCTCGGCCTCGCCGCCGCCGGCGGCGCCGTGGAGCGGTGGCGCGGGCGGCGCGCTCTCCTTCAAAGGCGCCGCCGCCGCCCCCTCTGGTGTAGGCAATGAGGCACTCATGACCTCGCCGGGCGACGATGTGATGGTCTCAGACCTGGCACCATTATGAGTCGGTGCCGGTAGCGGTGGTGTTGTACTCCCGTCCTCCGATAAAAGCTGCCTGCGTTCGCGCCGTTTTCCTGCAGGCTGTAGCTGTAACAACGGCGGAGCTGGCCGCGGTGACTGCGATCTATCTAAAATTATGTTTTCTAGTGATCGCACTCTGTCCTGAAGTCTCCTGGTCTGGATTTCCTCGATCAGACGACGACGCAAGCGATTTTCTTTGTACTCGCTAGTTCGCTCACGTTTTTTCTTGTGACGACCCATTATCACGCACGGCACAAGATATGAAATACCAACACTTGATAAAATTAATAACAAAAAATGAACAAAGTACACTATTTTACACGAACCACGAAAAAAACTGTAACACTTTGATCAAGTCACGACAGGAATATCGGCCGCGCCGCGCTTGCGCGGTAGGTATTGTTCATTTAAACACGCGGACGCGTTTTTATCCCACTTTCTGAACTATTAAGGAGTCCCCGACTTAATAGATAATAAACAACTTTTAGTTCTTAGTAACTTTCAGTTTATTTCGATATTAATTATCCAGAGCCTGTCAGTCGGGCGCGAAATACGAGCGGGAACTGTGTGTCGCCATCTGCGCCGCCTGGTGGCGTCCTCAGGCAACTCTACGCAGCTTAACGCTGCGTTCAGCTAACAATAGGTAAATCCGAAAACACGAATTTAGTGGTATATGCCAGGATTCGAACCGGGGACCTGTTGGTCACAAGGTCGGTTATTTTTTTTTTTTTTTAATAAATACGGCAATAGTGTTGCTACTTTATGCCAGTGTCAAAGTCTTCAGTATAGGACCATTTGAAAATCTTAATTCTATGTTCCAGCTTCAGGAACTGTGCTGAAAAAATATTTGGGAAGGGTACCTAGACCCAATCAACCCAGTTTAAATACCACCCGTAAAACGATAGTGATTTTTAACAAAGTGTTCTTGATGGAACTTATTCACGTCTTCCAAAAAGTACATAAACGTGTTATATTTGAGTTTTTTCATTACTGTATAATTTCACTAGCACTTATGTTACAAAATACTATCAAAATTGTCACACAAAACTAATTTTATACTGAATTGTAAAAATTTTAAGTAAAACAACAATGTCACTCGTCAAAAGCGCGGGAAGAAGTCCAAAGGTCGGTTCTTTATCAACTGGGCGATCACTGCTCGCTTAACGATTACTCCTGTATGACAATAACTCTTAGTGATCTATTGTTGTATGTGGTGGTTCTAGTCAACATGCCCGAGTTCTTCGCGCTGGCTTCGTCCAGGATACCCAACTTTAAAGGCGTGAAGGCGGACTTGGGAGTAGCCGTGCAGGTAGAGGGGCAACTCGCAGAAGACCAGAGAGTATTCATTGCTAACCATGTAAGTCAATTTATCTGTATCTACAAGGAAACGTATTTATTTATACAGCATCCGGGAGCATAAAAAATACCGCCCACCTGATGTTAAGCACTTGACGAGGTTGACTAGAAAGCCTATCCTTTGCGACTTACGCGTTTAGGACGTGAGATCCCGATGAAGTATATATCTGAAATGTATTGTAATTAATTAAAAAACAGTTCGCAGAAAGAATACAGCTAAAGAATCGTGTATGTCTTTTTTATACTCGTACAACGTCGGTAGGCATACAAGCACACAGCCCACCTGATGTTATGGTTAATGTAGTCTTTGAACGCCTGTAAAATAGGAAATATCATTAGCGTGCTACAACTCCTTAACAGCTTAATGGTAACCCCACTCACTCGCAAGAATACAACACTCCAGTGAGTTAGTATTTAGCTGCCGATTACAGTGAGGTGGGGGTACTTCCCCAGTCGGACTGGTATAATGCGATCTACTTCTTAAACACACCGAAAGACAAACAGACATGTTCATTTGTTATATAAAATGGTGACAAATATACTTTTTTAATAAATAAACCATAATAATCCCAAGACTATGGTAAAAAATCACGTCACGTGTTTTTACGCGGCATCACAGATATATTTATTTAAGAACGCCGTACATATGACGTCATTTTTGCAACTAATTGACAAATAACAAACAAAATAATTTACAAACAAGTTAGAACACTTCTACAGTTAATTCAAATAGCTATTGAAAGTTTTGTAACTTATAACTTGTCTGTGACTTTCAAATGCGTGACGTATTTTTAAGCAGTATTTTTAAGTATATAATATCGTTTGGATATTTTTATGGTGATAAATATATATTATGATAAATATGAATCACTTTTTGAAATGTTGTTTCTTCCCGATGTTGACGATCTAATAATGAAACATGGCGTCTACATTTGATAACATATTTGACCGGTAGATTTTCTTTCTTATGTTCCAGCTACTCGCACCATCAGCATTGCTTGGTCACGATTCAAGTATCGCGACGGTCACGAACATATTTCCAGCGTTGGCGCAGGAGCTGGTGGACTCCACGAGGAGTGGAGACGTGTTGAGGGCTAGGACACTTCAGGAAAAAATGAATCATTTGGTGGCCGGCGTGGCGGAGCAAGGTCAGTATTTGAATTTTATATTAAAGATAGCATTCACATTCGTTTGCGTATGTTAAGAGTATTAGTGAGTCGTTGAGAGTGGATACAATGGCGGAGGCAGGAGGTGAACAAGAGCATACGGCCCACGTGATGAAAAGTGGTTACCGTAACTTATGAACGCTTGCAATCATGAAAGTAACGCACGCGTTGCCACCCCTGTGCACAGCAAATCCTCAAGAGTTTACTGGTAACCTCACTCACTCGCAGGAACACAACAACCCTCGGGAATTTGTTATTTGACTGCGGTTTTCTTTGAGCTGGAGGGACTAAGGATTGCTGTGTTAGCAGCAGAAGTGGCTACGCTTAAGCGATATTTCCTATATCACAAGCATTATGCACCCACTTAACATCGAATGGGCCGTATGCTTATATGCCTCTGGAAGCTGTATAGGTATAAAAAAACACATATGTACGTTTTTTCGTGAACCATAAGGCTCAAACAAGCAACTTGTTTGAAAGTTTTCTCTTGTTTGAAACGAGTGAATGAATGCTTAAAAAAGATAGTGTATTTTCTGTTAGCAACCAGATAGTTCAAGCATATGTAGTAAATAAAAGTAGCGTGCAGAGGTTTTCACTCGTTTGTTGCAAGCTTTGTAACTGCTGACGAGCCTCTAGGCAACAACTCAAGAGCAACTTACCCAGCAAGAGCCCAGGATCCGCTAATTAGCGTTATCCCGTTTTCCCAATCCATCATGATCGGCGGGGTCCGCTACCTATACCTAAGGATTTGGCGAAGATACTGATTTTTAGATGGAGCAACTGCCGTCAGACCTCCACAACTCAGAGAGAGAACCAGACCTTAGGTTAGGTCACACTCTTTCGTCTTTCGAAATATAATTTCTTGGACGTGCGGGTTACCTCACGATTTCTTCACCGTGTGATAATTACAAATGCGTACGTAAATCCAAAGACATGAATTTATTGGTAAATCCCAGAATTCAACCCAGGACCAGCTGGCCAATAGGCCTGTTATTTAACCACTGGGCTAGCACTGCTCTAGATGATTTCTATTTTCAATAAATGCATCATTCTATTTCTTTTGTTATATTTACATAATTCTTTATCAATTGTAATTATTTCAAATTTTCCTTGTGTAATCTTGACTGATGTCTTATAAATCGATGAACACCGGGTGCACGCACGAAAAAGCATGACTCATTGTCACATTCCGCCGGAGCTGAGCGTGCAAGCGAGAGCGCGGAACAAGCGATAGAGAGGCACGATCGGCCTAAGCGTTCGGCTCTATCTCTCTTCCACTCCATCGGCCGATGCGTCCGAGTAACAGAGAGACAGCGGCAGAACACAAATTTTTTTTAAGAGTTTTTGATGAGGATCCATAAATCTGTGCTAATTAGAAACATCATTCGTTTCTCTTGCGATATTTATATAATTCTTTAACAACGGATTTTTCGCTGTACAGACTTTAGATATAAAAATAGAGGTTCACTTCGCAGCGAAGCTTGCCCAGTCTCTCGGATACGACTCTAACACGTTTGTAATTCATTAGCGCCATTTCCGAGAGACATGAAATACATTTATGTTTAATAATAATACTCGTACTATGTTTATTTACGTCTCCCAGGGTTACATTATGTACCGATTATTGCGATAAGTAGGTATCTTATAGTTAAGCATTCCTTGTGAGAGTCTAAAGTAGGAACTAGATATATATAATCTATGAAACCTAAAGAGCTCCTGGCTGTTTCCTGGACATATACAAGAAATGCTTACTTCGTACTGATATATGATATATATGGGTTCCTTTTTTAAGTGAAAACTTATTTAGGCGCGTTGGGCAAATTTGGGATGAAGAAAAAGTAATAAACTGTGTGACCATCACGCTCTTTTCACAACCCAAAAATAATGTACGAGTATGTATGGGGTTCTTTAAGAAAGGCGTGAAGAGATTCTTACAGGGTCGGCAACGCAAAAGTGACACCCCTGGTGTAGCAAAAGCCCATAGGCTATGGTAACTGCTTACCATCAGGCAGGCCGTAAGCTTGTTTGCCACCTTAGTGGTAATAATGTTCACAAGTTTGTGAAGCTAAAAAGTTTTCACTTCTGACGTGCAGTCCTGCGACTAAAAGTCTTTTAATTATTTTTGGTGTGGAACATTACCTAAAAGAAACGAGAGTGTGTTTGCTGTAGGTAATCATGTGTTCTCTTATACAGGTGACTTCGTACCCTCGATGAAAGCGGCAATGGAGCTGACCACAGGAATCAGAGTAGGACCTCCACGACAACCTCAAATGTCGCTCGATCAGTCTCGCTGGACGCGCGTAGCTGACCACTTAAGGCTTTCTGGTGTACACATTCTTAACTCGGAGTAATAACATATTCGCTAACATTCTCTAAACCATTGTTCCTCAAAGTGTGTGCCGTGGCACACTGATGTATCGCGGTCATTAGTTGGTCTATTGGCTAGTTCACGGATCGAACATCGCGTCAGTTATCGGCTTATTGGTTAAAATATTGTCCCATTGGTCAGTAGGCTATTTTTAAGAAATATTGATGCGCTAAAATACTACATTTTGGTAAGCGAGAGGGCGTTTATAAGCAGTCAAGACATTTATTGGTTGGTTCTTTTTGCTTGATTTCCAAGGGTTGTATTGTGATGTTGATTAAACTATAACCGTCCTCAAGAATTGGGTTATATATATAATGTAAAAAGATTTTTTAATATCCGACAGGTAGTTCCAGAAGGTAGCGCATTCAAACAAAAAAACAAACTCTTCCCTTTTATTATATTAGTATCTACAAATTGCAGATATTAGTCGCGTGCTCAAATATGTGGACTGTCATTTCTAATTAAACATATTTTCGTGTTATATCGATTTTAATAATAAACAAAATATTAAATATGCAATAACTTTTTCTATGGACTATATACAATATTTCTTCATTTCGCTTAATATGAAGAAGTTTGAGGAGCACTGTTCTAAGCGATAATAGCAGAGCTGTAATGCGAATTTGACAATAGTTTACGTCGGGTTGCAGTCAAGTATTCGGCCCACCTGGTGTGAAGTGGTTATCGTAGTAAATGAGCAATGCAAAAAACAAAGCTGGCGTGTTGTCACCCCGCTGCTAATAAGGAGCTCTTAACCCGCAACTCTTCAGGAGCTGACTGGCAACCTCGCTCACTCACAAGAACATATCAATCCTCTATGGAATTGTTACTAATTGAGAATATTGAGATTGCAATAAAAATATGTAGGTACCGCGTAGGTATTGAATCGCCAAATCAGGCAAATGGCAACGTAGCGGTGACCATTTGATATTGCCGATCTATATAGACGCGGTAATCGCCTATCATCTGTTGTTACTGCCTTTAAAAAAATATTTCGATAGGTTAAATGTTATACAAAAAAGTCGTGAAGAGGTTTTTATAGGGTCGGAAACGCAAGAGTAACTCCTAGTGTTGCAGTTATCCGTAGGCTACGGTCTGCTTATTTCCAACTTTAGTACAATCTCGGCAAAAGATCTCGACCAGACATTCGCCGATTTACGCGAAGACGAGAATGTAGATTCTCGTCAAGCGCACTTACCTATGTAATGGATATCTGATAAATTTCGTCAAGCACACTTACACTGGTAATCTCACTCGCGGGAACACAACAACCCTCCAGAAAGTTAATCGGCTGCGATTTCCTGTGAGGTACTTCCCCAGTCGGACTGCTTTGATGAACCCTACCTTTCTTAAACTAATAGTATATTCTGATTACTAATAATATTTAATGCCTTATTAAATTACTACATTATAAATTCACCTTTGAATAACAATATGCAGTCTGTTGGTCTGTACATACTCATATGTGGTTGCACGCTACAGGTCGCATTTCTTATGCTATTGTATTTTGTTTTATATTATACATGTATTATTGTAGGTACATGCCTATAGACATCAGCAACACCAAAAGGTCACTGATCCATTCCTACAGACCAGCAGGCTGAGGGGCATATTGTTTTTCAAATGCGAATTTATATTTATAGCATTTAATAATATATTTAGTAATAAGGAAATACTGTTAGTTTTTTTAAGAAAGGTAGGGTTCATCAAAGCAGTCCGACTGGGGACCTCACAGGAAACCGCAGCAAAAACCGTCTATAATAACTCTCAGGGGGGGTTGTTGTGTTCCTAAGAGTGAGGCCGACAGGAAGCTACAAAGTAGTTGGTACGTTAGGAGCAGAAATCGCATCGAGCAAACGCAACTTAACGTTGTATAAAAAACAGGTAATAGAACGATCCTTTCTTTCTATTATAACTACATTAAATGTTTACTATTAAGAAATTGCCTAAATTGTTGCTACTTCTATCCCGGAAATCTAGGACGGACGCTATAAGTGACATACAATATATTTAAATGTAGACATAGGGTCAACGTCGAATGAGACAAATTCGGCGTCGAGAACCTTGGACCGGGATCGAGGCGCGCACGGACTCTTCAAGGAGCTCAGTAAACGGTTGAGGGAGGCAACTGATGATCCCCGCGCAGGCAGCTATCCCGCTCAAAGGCTTTCCTTAACAATACCGCGTGGGAACGCTGCCTACGTTTTTTTTTTATACAACGTCGGAAGGCATTCAAGCATGCGGCCCACCTGATATAAAAGCAGTTACCGTAGCCTATTAACGCATGTAATAAATTAAGTATCACTCCGCGATGCCTCCCCTGCTCACAGCAACTCCTTAGGAGCTTACTGGTGACCTCACTCACACGAAGGAACACAACAAACCTCTAGGGAGTTGTTATTTGGCTGCGGTTTTCTTTGAGGTGGAGGTACTTCCCCAAACGGGCTGCTTTGATGCGCCCTACCTCTCTTAAATTGCGTTATGCGCCTTTTACCCAAAGAACCCAATTTTTATAATATTTTTAATAGATTTAGTTTAGGTAATTTTAGTTTGTAGTTGTATTTTTAATTATCGTATAAGTTTATTATCTGTATGTTACATTTATTAAGTAACACAAATAAATAGATTTATAAATAACTCAATTCATTGTTTATTTTTGGTGGTTAGTCCTAAGTCATCGAGTTTTGCCTGAATTCTCTGTCTAGCTTCGGCAGTGATCGGTCTCTGAGGTAATGCTGGCGGACCCATCTTCAAGCCGGTCACAATTTCCATACCTGCCTTCATAACGGGTACCCATGGTCCTGAAAGACGCAATAATATATTTTCCATGTAGTCACAAGTCTTCTTTCAATAAATTTCCAAAAACCGTATGGAGACACAATGATACTAATTTACGTAGTTGTCAAATGTAATTAATTAGTTAATATGTTATTACTGGAATAAGTAATTAAAATTATGTACAAGCATTGAGGACAATAAATTTCATACTTAGATTCACATAAACATTCACTATAACAATCTACTTATCGAGTTTGCTTCATATTAAAATCTTCATACAAATCGCGCTTTCTGAATCGCGCAATCACAACTTAACAGTTATCATACATATAGTCTGAGTTGTTCAATAAACTTTACTAACTACATAGTCAGGTAAAAAAAGGAAAAAAAAAAAAAAACAATCAACTTTACTTCCTTACCGAGCAATTTGGTGTTTTATTAACATAACCCGATAATGAATGAATTAGACTGCAGCAATCTTTTCCCTGTACTTTTAGGTACAGGGAAAAGATTGCTGTACATCAATACCTTTTTCCTGTACTTTTAGGTTATACATCAGCACCTTTTCCTGTACTTTCAGGATTATAATACAGTACAATCCAAACACACAAGCCAAGAGAAGTTCTTTTTTCAGATCTGCGTTTGAAACGGCCAGACAGGAAATATAGGTACTTTTACATATGAGTTCTCGGAAGGAGCCGCGTGAGTTCAACTAATGGTGTTACTTGAGTAACCAGGCTATAGCAACCGCTTCTTATCAGACGAGGTTTATTATGTTGCCACTGGATTAATTATGGACCAGCAATGTTTGAATGTTCGTATAAACCTACCTTCACAAGTGTGGGCTTCAACGGCCTTACTGAGCGTCTCCTGATGAGCCTTGGCATTAGCTACATCATTATTTGCCACTGCCTCGAGAATTTTCAAGGCAAGTCGCGGAAACATGTTGTATGTGGTGCCGATGCTGGATTTGGCGCCGAGGAGAGCGGCTGGAGCCAGTAACTGTAAAGGAAAAACATCATGATCTTTATCTTGTTCAGAGGCGGGCTGTAAAATTAAAAAGCAGTATTACTAGACGGCCATATATTTGCCAGTTGCGTCATTGCTTGTTTTATTCGTTCATTTATTTCTTTTCTTATTTTCCTTAAGAATATTGAGGCTTATATTAGTCTTGAATATATTCCCACTTAGACATACACAATTTCGTTTTCGAATTATGCACATATCCGTGTAAAACAATAACTAATTATAAAACTGCCTAGACATTGCCATTCATCAATGACAGCATTTTGTACGTCTGGAGACAGAGACACTGTCGACAATTATCACCCTATCTCCATGCTTATTCATACGCGAATCAGAATTTTCTGTGAGGAGATACTTCCCCAGACGGGCTGCTTTCCTGCTCACCTCTCTTAAAAATACCCAGACCAAGACAAACAGACATGTTCATGCACGCAAATGTCTGTCCTGTGGGAATCGAACCCACGCAAATGTAGTAAATGTAGTAACAGCGTGTTTCACCACAGCGCCACCGAGCTCGTCGCTGGTGCACCGTGCGAGAATTGTTTCTTTTGTGGATGACACTTTCAACATAGCGCAGTTTCTATTTTCGACTCTTCATAGACAATTTGGTGTGATTGTACTTATGTTGGGATTACTTCAATAATGTATGATATTATTTTGATGCGCAAAAAAAAAGTGCGTATCGAACAAAAGAATACCTTGATACTGGTATACTGCATAGGGACTGATGATTTCATTATTACTGATGTGACTGGACAGTTTACGAACTCGCTTGTGGTGACAGCGTTATCAGCTACTCACACAACAGCTCCTCAGGAGGCTTACATACCAAGTAAAAACATGTCGAACAAAGCTCGCCTTGCTGTCATTCAAGGACTATTAATGCCAATTTAAATGTGTAATATTGAAACCTGGCTATGAGTATAATTTATTTATTTTATTTTTAATGGAAAACTTACAGCTAACAAAATAACATTGTTTAGAGTTACTATGACTATGAATGGCCAATTACAAGTTTTCGCAAATAATTAAAACACTATGCATTAACAAAGTCACATGAACGGCGGTAAATAAGTGCAGATTCATCATTGATATATGAATTATGACAAAATTTTATGAATACATTCACGTGTTCAGATACACATATATACAATACATACATCATTTAAAGAAGTAGTCGCACATTACACGTCTTAATGTCGCGTCTTTAGTATTAAGTAAGTCGATATCCAAGAATCGACTAACGTTGTTAAATGAACTACACGATCTTATCATAAATGAATTCTGTCTGTAGTTGCTTTGCACTGCCGGGATTGAGAGAGTGTCTGATTTACGTATTAACCTGTATTAACCACGCAGTGACACTTATAATAAGTATATAAGTAAGGTGAATGCTGTAGAAATGACGGCTTAGAAGAGTATGTGTGGAGTTAGGTGTGAAAAATAGAGTACGAGAACGGTGCGGAATGAAAGAAGATGTAGGAACAAAAAATCGGCCAAGTGCGAGTCGGACCCGCGCACGAAGGATTCCGTACCACTATTTATAAAACCGGCAAAAAAACACGTTTGTTGTATGGGGGCCCCCTGAAATATTTGTTTTATTTTAATTTAATTATTTATTCTTAAAGTGAATATATAACTAAATATTTTGTGAATATTTCAAGCGTCTACCTGTTGCCGTTATCAATATCGAGCAAAAACGAGCAAAATAATCACATTTGTTGTATGGGAGCCCCCTTAAATATTTATGTTATTCTATTTTTTAGTATTTGTTGTTATAGAGGCAACAGAAATACATCATTTGTGAAAATTTCAACTGTCTAACTATCACGGTTCGTGAGATACAGCCTGGTGACAGACGGACGGACGGACGGACGGACAGACAGCGAAGTCTCAGTAATAGGGTTCCGTTTTACCCTTTGGGACGGAACCCTAAAAAAGGTGTATGCGGAGATGGCTTGAACATTTGAAAAGAGTGAATGATGGTAAAGCTGTAAAATAAGTGTATCCAATAAGAATGAGTGAAGATATTGCAGGCCAGGTTAGATTAGGCAATTAAAAGCACTCTAACCGACGAGCATGCACGAAGAAATAATGTTTGGATCTCCACAACACTCCGCAATCTCGGCCTACCGCGGTGGAAGACAGGCGTGGTGATATGTCATGTACGAACACAAATGTACAGTTAACTCACAGTGTCGGCTCCCAGGAACATCTCCTGGCCCTCCTTCAATGTTCTGAGGACTTCAGCGCCTTCGCTCAAGTCATTAGAGGTAAATTTGATGCCCTTGAAGTTGGCAATGCGTGCGGTAGCCGCCGCAACAAACGCCGGCATGTTCACTGGAATATTAAAAAACCAAAGAGATTAACTAAGGGTGCTTCAAATGAGCTTTGTATGTTAACGAAGCGATTTTTAGTTATTATATGTATCTTTCCACTCACGGGTAGATATTATATTACAATTGATAGGCGTGCGCGGGGATAAGGATCCAACGCGTAGAGGCTCCTTCGAAAAGACTGTATGTAATGTTGTACACCCGCCGCGATCCGCTCCAGGGATTATCAATGGGACAATATACTAATGAACAGGTCACGGCAGGTATTGGGACTATTGAAAATATGTCGGAAAAAAGTGGGCTTTTAAAATATGATTTGGAGGTATTATTAGAATCGGACTATTGCAGAAGAGGGACGGACGCCTGCCATAACTATCATATCTGATATTACTTTCGGCAGGCGGTGGCTCGCTACTCACTAGATGGACCCCCGAAATGCCAGAGAAAGTCGGCCGGGGGCAGCACCGATGTGAGTGACTCAGGGGTGTCGAGGGGAGTGCTACGCTTTCTCCAAAGTTACTCGCGGCGTTATGCCCTTTAACACTTCCACCCCTGGAGCATATCACCTGCTAGAGCAATATTAATAATTATTATATACTATTATTAATAAATATCATACCGAAAATAAATACTTTAGGTTGCTATCACATAATAGCTCAGCCCGTAACGTTTGTATGTACGTGGATTAACATTGCCGCATTGTGTAATCAGTACGATAAAAATACATACAACACCCTCAAACTATGACTACATTTCAGCCACTTGATACAAACTGCATATACCTAGTACGGCCACAAGTTCTGTTATAAATGAATATGCGTTTATTTTTTTATGAAGTAATGTAATCTTAATAAAACATATGTACATGTCTATGGAAGTCTCAGAAAAAAAAAATATTGTAATCGAAATGACCACCTTTGGCTTTGATACAGGCCTTTAATCTGTCTGGCCACGAATCTATTGATTTACGCACTGTTTCCATAGCAAATTTAGCCACTTCTTGCTCCAGAGGTTTAGAGACACAATGTCGGCGTGTCGTTTCAAGCAGGCTATGTCCTCTAAAACTGACCACAATTTGTAGTCTAAAGGGTTCAGATCTGGGCTAGACGAGGGCCAGTCTTTAGCTCTTATAAAGTTGGTTTCGAGCTAGGCTTAGTTAATTCGTGCCTTGTGATTAGGTACAGAATCCTGCTGGAAAGCGACGGTACATTTTTTTTTAAATGTATTGCTGAGAAGTATTTCAGAACACGATCCAAGACAGTCTTTTGATACACTTTGGCTAAAGTCTTCACTCTTTTTTCATGAAAATTAAGCTTTGTGACTCCTTGATAAGGCAGCCCCCAACAAACCATTACAGACGCAGGATGATGACCAGGTTGTATCTTTCCCACCACCTGGGCGGCTTCTTTACAACTGTGTGCGAACACTTTGTCATTTTCCTTGTTGTAGTGCTCTTCAGTCGTGAATTTTTTTACCAACCTTTTGAAGTGTCTTGAATATGACCGACGGCTCCATAGCCACTTTGTGCAAGGCAATCGCTGCAATCCTAATTTCTTTAACACCCTATTCCAATTTGTAATTGGATAATAAACACAAAAAAAATATGTAAAAAGGCGGGAAATCGAAAAAAGTTTTTAACAGAATAAACGCAGTCCAAATTCAAAATAATTAAAGAGTTGAAAATGAGAAAAGTTGCTATGTAACGCTATTTTTTACCAGACTAGTTTTTATTATCATCAATTTATTTGTTATTATTTTTATAAAGTCACAATTACGCAACAGGTCGCCGGTTCGAATACACTAAATTTGAATTTATATACATAAAAGTAAAAGTGTAATTTTATTTCAAAAGACGGGTGTGTGACCTAACCTAAGAAACGTCTGGTCGTCCCTATGGGATGTGTAGGTCTGACGGTAGTCGCTAGTTTGCTCCCCCCCCCCCTCTTCACCCTCCTCCCCACAATAGAAAATGAGCCCAATACGACAGGTGAAGTTATACCAAACATGTAACCATCACTTTTACTGCTACGACGTAAAGTGCATTTGTGTACAGCTTGATATGTCATTATCTGTACATATATTTGTATATTTATACGCTACAACTACTAATACTTTCCATTCTTGAGTTTCTTCCATTCTAAGGAAATTTATCGACTCACCTATAGGAGGACAACCAGGCGCGTTTAATTAATTTCATATTACCTTCAACATTGCTCATTTTAGGTATGTGGTAGTACAGCACTGGCAGCTTGGGAGCTGCCTTTGCGACCTGCTCCACGTAGAACACCAGATCATCGACAGATTGCGGCTTAAAATACAACTCTGGTAGTGTCAGAAGTGAGTCCACGCCGTTACTTTCGCAGAATTTAGCCTGAAATGTAATGGGGAAGGCAATTTAATTGGAAATAACATAACTGGGAAAGTATCTCTAACATAGAGAACTGCACTCAAATAACATTCCTTAACGAGGTTATTTTTTTTAATAGTCGGGAGAATTACAAGCATACAGCACACCATATGTAAAGCGGTTACCGTAGCCTATAAACGCCTGCAATACATTAAGTATCACTTACGCGATACCACCTCTGCTGCTAACACAGCGACTCCTTAAAAGCTAACTGATGACCTCATTCACACGCAGGAACACAACAACACTCTCGAGAGTTATTACTTGGGTACGGTTTTCTGTAAGGAGGTACTTCTACAGAAGGGCTGCTTATACTATTTTGTATTACTAGTTATAAGTTATAGAGTATTCCAGAGTGAGGTGACCATTTTTCCAGGAGAGAGGAGTTTATTTATTTATTATTTGGGATATTTAACAGTTAATTATCTTATAAACAAATCTATGCTAAGTACAAGTCATCGCAAATATTTAACGTCGATCATATGAGTGAGATAAGTTAAAATATAATTCAAGGAGTTTAAACGTTAACAGAAAAATACATGTTTGGAGGAAATAATAAAACAGATAAATATCACAGCGTACTGACTTTAGAAGTTATTTGCTAAATGCCTCTTAATATTAAACTGATTTCTTAGGAGCCTCTTCCTGAGAAAATGCTGTGTTAGGAGCATGGTTGACAACGCGTGGATAAAACTCCATAAATATGTTGCAATAATTTACGGGTTACGATAACCGCTGTCCATCAGGCTATGGTATGCTTGTTTGTAACTGGACAAAAGTTCTTTGGCTCAGATCTTAAAGGCCTAATATAACGCAGATTTTATTTGGTTTTAATTACAACCTATGTTACGAACCGGTGTTTAGTAAATGGAGTGTTTGTTCTTCATATTGACAATAATAAAGATACATCGTATACAGAAATTTCAAAATTATAATTAATTTTTCAAGTAGATACGCAAGCATACAAACTAACAACAAAACTCGGTCGAATAGCGACAATTTTGATTTGCCTACGGAATAAGATGAATATTACACATATATTTATATAGACGGCGTCATAATGCCTATTGTTAAATAGTTTTCAGGATCTACTATAAAGAATATTCTGTAATAACAGGAATCATTAACATAATGAAGGTACCTACTAGCGTAGTATCACATGTAGGAGTAGAAAACTTGGTTACTTTAAAGAAATTAGTAAAATTATATTTAAAAGACGTGTGACCTTATCTAAGAAAGATCTGGTTTTTCTGGTGAATATATGACGGCAGTCGCCCCGTGTAAAAATCAGTATCATCCGCAAATCCTTAGCTTAAGTAGCGCACCCCGCCAATCCGTTTATTAAATTGATTGTGAACACAGAAAGAATAAATAAATAATATAAGTAAATTATGAATCTAGTTTTGCCTTTCAGGCATCATTATAATTGAATAAATATCGTGGTTTCTTCTATGTGCTAGTAGGTGAAAACTATTCCAGTATCTATTGCGGGACCAAAGAACGGAAATTACCCAGTTTCGTTCACTCTTGCCGTATTTATCTACACAAATGAGCAAAGTATAAATATATTTAAATTGTATACAGAAACAGTGATAACGAGAAATTATACATTCATACACGAGTACACTTACGTAATGATAGAACAAATAAACACCAGATAATTATTCTGAAGTGATTCGAAAACATAAAATAATGAATATGTTCATTCGCCTACATTTTCAGAAAGACCGTTTTCCATTTACGCTTGACCGAAACCGATTTGTCTAAAGATTTCTTTGATACGTGTTGCTAATTGCGTAAAAAGAGCTCGATGGCGTCGTTGCGCGTGTCATTTTAACCTAACACGCAGGTTAAGCAACGTCGCCCGCAGCCTGTCTATGGATGGGTTTATCTATCCCGAGTGTCTCCGAGCGCACGTTAAGCCGTCAGTCCCGGCACTCCCCGCTATTGTCGATAGATGACAGTCGTTAAGCTAAGTCAGTGGTCCTCGGGCGGCTTGAAAACACTGGCCTCCGCCAATCCGCATTTGAGCAGCGTGGAGTATGCTCTAAACCCCTTCGGTTGAAGAGAGACCCGTATCCCTGCAGTGGGATGAGTAAGGGGTGATATGGTGATGTTGCTAATTGAAGTACCAGTATGTATTATTGAGTCGTTCCGCCGTGACCTTCACCTCCCTTTCCTTCCCCGTTTACTATGTGTAGCATACTCTGGATGAACTATATGACGTATATTTCAGGTAAGTATAGAGTAATAATCAAGTTGATAATCGACGCATTGACCATCTGGACCCGGTTCGAATCTTGGCATGTACCAATAAATTCGTGTTTCCAGATTTATGTACATATTTATAATTATAACTTGCTCGACGATGAAGGAAAACGTCGTGAGGAAATCGGCAAGTCCAAGAAATTATATTTCGAAAGACGTGGAACCTAACCTGAGAAACGTCTGGTTTTCACGACGGACGACAGTCGCTCCATGTAAAAATCTTGGCCAATTCCTTAAACTTTGGTAGCAAACCCAGCCAATGCTAATGGATTAAATGGAAACGAGCTAAAGCTAGATCAATTATAGAACGATAGCCAGGCAAAAGGCGGAGCGCGCTGTCACGTCGCCTGGGCCGTTGTTTGGATCAACTCAACCATGTTTTTGCTAACAGCGGACGCATAGGGTTTAAGTCTAAGTGAATGACTTCAAAAGAACCAGTGAAAACTTTTATTTATATTTGTTTCTTAGTAGATTCGGCAATTAGGAAACCTCGGCAGTGTATTCATTTTACAGATTCACGGAAGAAAACCCATCTGAAACCGTATAATACAAAGGTTCCATGTGTGGAGTGGAAGAAAATAATTCTAACACAAAGAGATTAAGATTTAAGAGAGGTAGGGCGCATTTAAGAGAGAGTAAAGCAGCCCGCCTGGGCAAGTACCTCCACCTCACAGAAAACAACAAATCTGGAGGGTTGTTGTGTTCCTGCGAGTGCGTGAGGTCACCAGTAAGCTAATAAGTGTCCTAATACAACGTCGGGAAACATACAAGCATAAGGCTCACCTGAAGTAAAGCAGTTAACATAGTTCATTATCGCTCGCATTACAATAACTATTGCTCGTAGCTACCCCCGCTGCTACCACGGCAACTCCTGTGAAGCTTACTGGCGCCCTCACTCGCAATAACAGGGGATTCTGACGAGCTCGATCGCGCTGTTACGCTACTTTGACACCAACGCTCGTGGGTTCGATTCCCACACAGAACAAACGTGTGTGTGTATGAACATGTCTGTTTGTTTTTAAGAGAGGTAGGGCGCATCAAAGCGGCCCGTCTGGGGAGGTACCGCCACCTCACTGTCTATAGTTAATTTGAAAAAAATAACAGAAATTTGTTGAAAGCATTGCCGATCGATCGAAGTTACGTAATTGCCCCACAGATGGGACACAATGTTACTTATGAACAAATCGGGCCATCTTACCAGCTCAATGACGTCAGTGAAAGGTGCTCCGCCCACCTGTACTTGAATGTGAAGACCTAGACTCTTGCCATCTTTTACCCACTTGCTGATTACTTTCTTCCTCTCCGCTACGCTGAGGGCCATGTTCTCGCCAGTTGTACCTCCGACTGCGAACAGAGATAAAAATGCTTGGCCAGAATAGGGTTTTTTACATTTTAGACCCCTTCGCTTTGCTCGCTCCTTGCTCAACGTACGTTAATTCCTGGCTCAAAATTGACTTATCATAGGCAGAGGTAGCTAGGACTCTATCGCTTCGCTCGCTCATAATACAACAAAGATAAGAACATACATAGAATACTGGAGATGGTAAAACAGAGGTGTAATTAGCTAGCCATCATGGGCAACCTGACTGGACTAGACTTTACAGAAGACTGCCGCCAAATAACAAGTCACAAGGATGTCTATCGTGACTTAAATTTCGCAGTGAACCTTTGAGTTGCCAGTTTATCTTCAAATTTGCTTTAACGTTACTTTTCCTTGCTTCGTAAAGATGGACGAAAAGTGAAACTTGCAAATATAAAAAACTGGTTACTGTTCACGGCTAAAATCACGTAGAATTTGAGTTTAAGGATTCCGTACCTAAAAATGTAAAAACGGAACCCTTAAGACCACTCACGTGTCTATCTGTTAGTCTGTCACAAACCTCGGACAATGTTGGACAGAAGTGAGATTTGTCATAATTGTGTAACGTAATATTCCCTCAACATTTACAATTTCATATCAATTTCTCAATACATATACAAACTTTTTTTATATTATAAATATATTGTTGGATGATTTGTTACTCATAAAAAGAGTAAATTTAAGATCTTATGGAATCAATCAGGAAAATACGGAACATTCGGAATGCGAGACGGATTCGCATTGCACCGGTTTATTCTTTTTTTTTACGCAACATCCAATATTTGTAAGGTAAAAAGCAGGTGCCTAGTAAATGTCATCGAAGTTCGTACGGTTGTTATTGTGTGTGGGTACTTTACTTTTGACGGATAAACAGACACTACAAAATATATTTCTTCTGCTTCTTTACTAATTACAGAGTCCAGTAACATCACTACATGCTGCCATTTCATCATATGAACCTAACAAAGCATTCTTTCTTAAAGTGTACTAGAGCCTTTCACAGGTTCCATACAAGCACCAGAGAAAATTTGAGGAGAGGTTGACACAGTTTAGACGGCGATATTTTTGGTTTGTGTTTTTTTTATACCACTAAGGTGGCAAATAAGCGTACGGCCTGCCTGATGGTAAGCAGTTACCGTAGCTTGTGGGCATTTGTAACACCAGGGGTGTCACCCTTGCATTGCCGACCCTCTAAAAAAATCTTCACGCCTTTCTTGAAGAACCCTATGCTGTAGTCCCTTGGAAAAACCTCGGCTGGGATTTCATTCCACAACTTGAGAGAGAGGGAGAGACCACCACACAACTCTCGGAAGAAAACTTCTCTGGAACCGCACAGCGTGTGAGGGTGAACCGCGACCATTACGGTTTCAGCGTGTGAGGGTGAACTCCCCGCCGTCGGCGAGCTGTGCGTTGTAAAACGAATATGTCGGCATCACATCGAATTTCTTAAACTGAAGGGCTCATTACCGTATGTGAGTTTAAGATCAGCGATGATTCTCACAGCTCGTCTTTGCACCGAGTCATAAAGTCCTAGCTGGTAACCAGGTACCCTCCAGAGGTGACTACAGTACTCCAAATGCGGTCTGACTAGGGACCTATAATATAAGGCTTTGACCCGGGCTGAAGTACTGTGTGGCTCTGTTGAGCACACCAAGTTTCTTTGACGCCAGCTTGATCTTCTCTTGCAAATGACTTCGGTACTGAACTTCGCTGGAGATCTCGACACCTAGAATCCCAATATACTTGGCAATGATTAGTGGAGTGTTCTGGAATTGGGACATCACAGCAAACGGGGTTTTCTTAGCGGCAAAAGCGCAGACTTGTCTTGGTAGGGCTGAATTGAACCAAATTCAACCGCCCCCAGTCGGATACTTTACTCAAAGTACACTCTATTTCAGACACAAGTCTAACGTGGCTTTCCTCCGCAAGGGAAGGAGGGGTGCCAGCACGGCCCGTGTAATAAGTATCACCAATGCTATCGTCCGCATAACAATGAATACTGTCAATTGATAACATGTCATTGATATGCAGCAGAAACAGCGTCAGGGACAATGCAGAGCTCTGTGGGACGCCAGCATTAATATCCATGCTATCGGAGCAACTGCCGTGAACCACGACTTTTATGCATCTGCTGGATAAGAAGCTGGCAAACCCATTCGCACAAACCCTCGGGCAACCCGTACGATCATACTTCGATAGAAGATCCCGATGCCAGATCTGATCGAACGCCTTTGCCTATATATCTAGGCTGACAGTCAATGCCACACCTTAACTCTCGATCGCCGAAGCCCGCAGTGTGTAAGACACACTAGAAGAACACCAGTTGAATAACTGTGGCAAAAGCCGCATTGACGACTGATCAAGTCGTGATCTTGATTGTGATGCCAGGAGTCGTGTGTTTATCACACGCTCCATCACCTTGGCGAGAAGGGAGATTATGGCAATAGGCCTGTAATTCGATGAATCCGATCTATCGCCCTTTTTGGGCACCGAATGCACATTGGCGACCTTCCATGAAGACGGGACTTGCCCAGTGGAGTACGAAAGCACGAAAAGGCGCGTCAGTACAGAACACAACTCAGGAGCACACAGCTTCAGCACCACTGCCGGTATGCCATCTGGCCCACTCGATTTAAGAATGTCGAGGCAGAGCAGCTCCCGTCGGATATCTCGCTGTGTAATTGAGATTTCAGCATCGAGCTGCCGCACCTCGGAATGGTAGGTGGCATAGCACCACCGTCATTCAAAATTAAGTTAGAGGCAAAAAGATTATCCATTAAATCGGCTTTCTCTTTAGCACTATAGGCCAAACTACGATCCGATTTCTGCAATGGTGGCATAGACGACTGACAAAAATTTCCCTCGGCAACTTTAGCCAGCGACCAGAAAGCACGGCTCTCAGAAGGGAGGCTTGCTAGCCGCTCGCCAACTCTACCGATGAAATCAAATTTTGTTCTGGCAATCACGCTCTTACTGGATCTCGAGGCAGCATTCGGTTGGCTTCAAAACAGGGACATCAGAATTCCCATTAGCACGCGCTTCAAGCCTCGAAAGCAGCCTGTTTGAGAAGTGACTTCTGTTTTGAAACAAAGCTAAGTAGGTAAGGTACGTAGCGTAAAATTCACGTAATCCATCCCAGTCGACTGACTTATAGTGCCATTCGCGACGACATCCAAAAGGTCGAGGTGGGTCACGCCTGATGCAGGGCACATGGGTTCAGATGAGGCAGTGGTCCGATGAGCCAAGCGGCGCATCCACTGTGACGTTATATTCACCCGGACGTGTAGTCCGGAGAAGGTCCAGTAGAGAGCTTGCCTGGTCCTCTATAGCTGGTATTTTCGTGGTAGAATGAACCAGTTGAGAGAAACCATAGGCCAGAGCAAATTCATGAGCAAAGCTCCCCGCGGAATCAGTGCACCGAAAGTCGAGCCACTCGGTATGATGGGCATTAAAGTCTCCCAAAATAACTAATTTCGCGGAGGGATTCTGCTCGATGACTTCGTCAGTCGCCATTTGCACGTGCTCGAATAAACGGGCTGTGTCCGTGTCACCGCTATGAGACCTGTAAAGGCACGCGTAGATCCGGATGTGGCCGCCATGATCCACACGTACCCACAATAACGACTGGTCCCTGTCTTCTAGACTATACCCCGACATGACGCACGAATGAGTGCTCGAGTATGTACGATAAGGAAAAGAAGGGTCGGCCGAGCGGTCTCCAGGTGGTGGTGTACTGTATACTTCCACCACTGTACAGTGCAGGTTTTGCGATGCAACGGCACCTGCACTGTACACCCCGGTCTCCTTCTCCGGCACGACCACAGGGACTTTGCGCAGGTTGGCGGTTCAGCCCCCGTGATGGAGATTATGTCAGTCCCGTAATGTAGTAATGTAGCGTGGAACGCAGAAGGGCTAGAAATTAACTGGCTTTCAAACAGGCGGCGGGCAGATCATATAATTTTAAGAGACAAGAAGCTATGGCAGTACGTATTCCGTGAGAATTGCAAAATTGAACATGTCTCAATTCAGTATATCAGTTGATAGATCTAGCGCGTTGTCACATGGGTACTCAGGTTCTTCGTTAGTATATAATACAAAAAATGTTAAAAAAAAGTATAAAAAAGGTACATACCTAGCACCGATTTGATGCCTGCGTTGACCAAGAACTTTGCGTACGCCGGGATGACATCATAGTTAACGGTCTGGTCTTCGTTGAGGGGGGTGAACACCGGAGGCATCAAGCCGCGAGCCGTGAACGATACCTATGGAAGACAATCGTTGTTTTTAGTACATTTTATATACTGCTAGTGACCCCTCCTCTCTCCCCGCGACTTCGTCATTTGTTGAGTTTCTTGAATTTATTATTTTCCCGCGAACCCTATTTTTTTCTAACATAAAAACAGCCTAAGCTACTCCTTGTAACACCTACCTGCCAGTGAAAACCGGATCAAACAGACAAGCAGGCAAAAATCTTAAAAATTGCTTTTTTCATGTGCGTTTAGTAAAAAGCTGTTATATTAACATTGCAAACAGACATTTCAATTTTATGTTAGATTTTGAAAGACGTAAAACACAACTTTATTTAATCGAAGAAAAATCTTTTTTTTTTATACTACGCCGGGTGGTGAATAAGCATACGGATGGAAAGCGGTTACTGTAGCCTAAAGACGCTTGCAGTACAAAAAGCACCGCTCGCGCGCCACCACCCCCGCTCGTCAACTGTCTGGTAACCTCACTCACTCGCAGGAACACAACAACCGCTGCAAGCATCGATCACCTATTTCTGTTAGTGGTCGATGTCTCCAGGGAATGTTATTTGACTGCTACTGAGCCCTACCTCTCTTTCTCCAGAGCTTCGTTAGCTTATCGGCAGGGTGACCACGTGCAGGTGAGGTTGGCTTTCGCTCTTAAGGTGGTGTTGAGGTACTTACACCCTGCTTACACCTCATTTATACCGTGTCACTATATATTAGTAGTATACAGTACGATAATAAACGAGTTAGAGTGTTAGCAGTGGACTTATCACGAACAATACATACTCCTTGTCTTGGAAGCGTCTATATGCTACGGTAACGGCTCACATCAGGTCGACCATATACTTTATTACATCCCGTGTAGCAGGTATATTATTTACGCAATACTATTAATTGACTTGTATGATCTAGCGGTGAGGGATTCTCATTGAATTCTTTTCTACAGTGAATCTCCTGTAAATTGCGCCTAATTGTTACAACGTTCCTCTTTACAACATTTCACAATTTGCATACATGTAGGAAATAATCTATGGAGAACCAATGGGATAAAATTGCTTTGCTCTTCACTACGGGTCGGGGTAATTCTCTTATTGTCAACATTGCATCACTTATCTCTATATATTATTACTCAAAGGTGTTTTTTGTCGGTATGTAATATCTCTTTTAATACTGTATCAAACGTAATGTTTGATACGCCATTTTAAAGATTATTTTTGTTCTTTCATGACGAAAAATTAATTTATATAACTTTCAGTTCAATTTTGTCAAAAAATTACATTTTAAAATTTACATATTCAAAAATGTATTGTAAAAAACATTTAATTATAAAGAAGAGTCACCATCTGTTGGCAATTTATATTTTTTAACAGTTAAATGTGTCGTGGTGGCGCTGATGTCGTTGAATTTAACATATAAACAACGTGTCAATCGAGTAATCAAGTAAGTATTTTTATTTAACTCATTATCAAGTATGATTTTGAACGTTTCATGCTATTTTTTTTTTATTATTTGTAAAAGCAATTGGAATACTATTCTAACCTCAATAATATTACGTTTTTAATTAATAAATATAAAGAATAGTGTGTAAAATATTTATTACATTTATATTACAAAAAATAATAAATTTTTATTCGAAATATTTGCTACAATATTTGTATATTTATACGTAAAGTGTTTATTGGGTATTGGATATTTGTTCACTAAGAATTGCTCTCATTTCATTGAAAACGTATATAATACTATATATAATGTTAACATAAAACTAATTTTGTTACTTTTTTTTTAATAAAATATTTAAAATTAATAAATATTTACATTTACTTATTTCTACTTTATTATACTTCGTACAGATATACAATATAACAGATAATAACAACAAAATAACAATAACAACAATATTACAGATATACAATTCGAAAGTGGAAGGATGTAGGAGCCGAGGAAGATCCAGACTACCATGACCAAATTGGTCGTGTTTTATCAGAAGGTGATGTCAGGAGCCTTAGGAACCGACGAGCGTGCATGAAAAGAGCTATGAATGTGAAAGAAGCGAGTGAAGTGTGTAAGGACCGCGTCTTATGGCGCTCGGTTCTCTCTGCCTACCCCGCAAGGGACCTGGCGTGAAGATATACATACATATACTACGTAACTAACCACTATCGGGCGAAGTATTCGCACGGGTCATTGGTCAGTAATCTCGAATCTCTGAAATAATTAGGCGCTAAAGCCCTACGTTTTTTTAAGTAAGCAAACAATAACAGCAAACATAAACAGATATGAATGATAGACTCTGATGGCGTATCTGTATTTCCACGAGATTTTATTGGCCATTATATTTATGAGCCAGCTTAACGGCTGTCACCACAGGCTTCGACCACACTACTGTTATCAGTAACACATATTAATGACTTTAAAATATTTTACACCCCTCAGATAGCAAACAAGCACGCAACACCAGAGGCGTCACCGACTTATCATACTGTAGCAACAAACCTTTTTTTAATGTGTGTTTTGCTAGTAATATCTTGTTTGTTATGCTGGCTATATCTTTCTAATCCAGCACTTCATTCCATGATGTGTCCTACCCCACTTTCTGCAGAGCCTCGTTAATAAATAAGTAGGGTGCATCACTTGCAGATGAGGTTTGCTCTAGAAGTGGTACCTAAGGAGCTACTTACACCCCAAAATGCGCAAAAAGTCTGATATTCACTAACTGAACATAGTGACTCTGCCCACCGCACAAGAACTCGGCGCGAATATATTGTATTAGTATACTGGTTCTCCTTTCTTAGGTTCAGTAGCAATGATACCCCAGTGGATAAGGAACCGGCTTACTGAGCAACAGGTCCCTAGTTCGAATCCTGGCATGTACCACTAAATTCGTGTTTATGTACATATTTGTAATTATCACTCGCACGGCGGCGGTGATGGAAAACATCGTGGGGAAACCAGCTCGTTCCAGAAATAATATTTCGATAGACGTGTGACCTAACCTAAGAAAGGTCTGGTTTCCCCTCTGGGTTGTGGAGGTCTGATGGCAGTTGCTCCATCTAAAAATCAGTATCTTCGCCAAATCCTTAGGCTTAGATAGCGGACCCCACCGTCGTCGCTTCATGTCCTGATGTGTTAGGAAACGGGATAACGCTAGGAAGAAGACAGGTTAGCTAAAATGAGGTTTCAAGCTTTGTCCTGTTGCCTAATACATTAGGATTGACGGGGTCCGCTACCTAAGCCAAAGGGTTTGGCGAAGATTCTCATTTCTACTCAATTAGGTCACACGTCTTTTCAAGTATAATTTCTTAAATATTTGGGTTTCTGCACAATGTTTTCGTTCACCGCCGAACATGAAATAATTACAAATACATGCATAAATAAATAATAATAATAAATATTGTCGGACAAATTACACAGCGCCATCTAGCCCCAAAGTAAGCGAAGCTTGTGTTATGGGTGCTAGACAACTGATATACATACGTAAATACATTTATTTTGTAAATACATACTTATTATACATAGAAATACCCAGACCAAGACAAATAGACATGTTCATGCACACAAATGTTTGTACTGTGTGGGAATCGAACCCACGAGCGTGTTATGACTACAGTACTGTTGCGTGTTGTTTGCAAAGTAGACCGCGCAGCTTTTATTGGCTAGTTTGCTGCATTCATCAGATTATTGGTAAAAATATTGTCTCATTGGTCAGTAGTCTCGAAACGTTGAGATGTTTTGGCGCTAAAACACAACGTTTTTGTGAGCGCAGGGTGCCTTCATGCACAGTCAAGTGGTTATTCGTTTGTGGAGCTATCACTACTCCTTAACTTTTACTGGTTGTACTTTATGAACTCTTGTACTTTGTTGGTTTTTTATTTGGAGTCTAAAATTAAAAACATTACCGAGACGATAACCGGTCCGATACCTAGCGACTCATCTGAGCTAGCGACATAAAATATCACCTTTAACGAATAACTTACCCACTTATACACACATTATATGAAACTATGTAGTTTATCAACATAAGAATAGACATTAATACTCTATGTAAACTTTTATAAACCTATAAAAAATTCTTACGAACTATACTTTTTACAAAATGTTTTATATTTACCATTTTTAGTAGTTTTACTCAATAGGGACGGAACGTCGAAGCCGTCTCGTGGCCGGCGAGATACTATTATCTGTGTAAAATAATTTATTCGTGCATATGCTAGCTGTGTTACACAAGTGCTATTATCACATTTGCGAGTAATGTCACAGAGGTTTAGTGAACTTGTAAGATTAACTGGCAAATACTAACAAAAGTAGGTACCTACGTTAATAATTAAAACATCTGTCAAGTTTGAGACGGGTCTCGCTTTCTTGGGTTCCGTAATGCTTTACCTGTATCAATTAGGGCTATGCAATTTTAAAATAAAAAAAATATACTTTCACGCCATGCCCCTTGTGGGTTAGACAGAGAGCACCATACGGCTCGATCTCAGATATATGCTCTCAAGTGCTCAGTGGCGGCGCTAGGCGTAGGCGACGTGGGCGACCGCCTGCGGCCTCGCGCCTGCGAGGGCCTCGCAAAAAAGGGTTTTTTGTAATTTTTGTCATTATTTTATAAGTATTAGTAATTAGCAATAATACTTGTAAAATAAAATGTGGTTGTAATTATAACTTGTGTACAATTCAGCTCATTTAATTTAACATTTTCTTCTGACTCGAAAATGAGGGGGGCCTCGCAAAGCTGATGTCGCCGACGACCACGTTTCGTCTAGCGCCGCCACTGCAAGTGCTATAAACAATTTTACTTTTAATTTATGATTTTCCTTAGTCTTATACCAAAATTAGTAACAGACTTTTTTTTAATATTTCGAAACCCTTTAAAAAATCGAAAATGAAAAAGAAACGGCATCAGTAACCACCTAATCTAATAACGTTTAAAACCGTTAACTCAGATTCAGGATCGGTTATTATACCGAGGCCGGCTATAAGTTCTGTTAATAATAAATGAATATTTTTTTTGCAGTAATATAATATTAATAAAACTTATATAGGTAGGTACATATTTATGGAAGTCTCAGTAAAAAAAGAAAAATATATATTATATTCGGAATGACCACCTTTGGCTTTGATACAGGCCTTTAATCTGTCAGGCCACGAATCTCTGCATGTATGCACTGTTTCCACGGGTTTCACTAGAGCAAGCAGTTCTAAAACTGCTAGTGACTAATCACTGCTTGCTCCAGAGATTTCTTGATACACAATATCGGCGTGTCCATGTTCTTTGAAACTGATTAAATGAACCATAATTTGTAGTCTAATGAGACTTAGACTCTAAGGGATTCAGATCTGGGCTAGACGAAGGCCTGGCTTCTATAAAGTCCGGAACGTTGGTTTCGAATAAGGCTTGGGTAGTTCGTGTCTTGTGACCAGGTGCAGAGTCCTACTGGAAAGTCCACGGTAGCGGGAATCTTCATTTCTAGCGATAAGATTTTTTGTTTCCTAATGGAATTTCGGCGAAAGTCTTTTTAATTCTAACTGCATGCGGTCGCCCCACTCTTTTATGGTCTTCAACAGACGAAGTGTTGGTATATCTGTCGATAGTACGATATACGAACATACAGCTGATACCAAGCTTTTGAAGTGTCTTGAATATGACCGACGGCTCCACACCCACTTTGTGTAAGGCTGCAATCCTATTTTCTTTAACATCCCATTCCATATTGTAATTTAATAATAAACACGAAAAAAAAATATGTAAAACGGCGAAAATCGAAAGAAGATTCATATCAAACGCGTGCGAAATTCAAAATAGTTAAAGAGTTTATGAAAGTTCAAAATAGGTAAAAAGGTGAAGTTATAGATAGATAATTATAAATATAAAAATTTCCTTGGTGCTTTTTTTGTTACATTTATTTAGTTAGGCAAAGACGTTTTGATACTGACCGACTTAATGAGACACTTAAGTACCTAAGTTAATCAATGAAATAGAATCCTTAACGTATTTGCAATCGGACAAATTTATGCTTAGAGATATTAATTTATTGTAATAAGGAATAGCTAATTACAAAAGAATGATGATTCAAATTCAGTCTAGAGGTGCAGCGGTATGCGGTTTTCCGAGGTGATATGCCGTGGTTCGAACCACGGATATTTTTTATTTTTGTAATGTAATTTTACATTCGCTTTTAATTGTTATTATTATTTGTTCGTAATTTTATTTTCTGTTGATTCTAACCTACGTGTATTATTATACTCGTAGATTATTCTCGTAAGACTATTTGTCTTATGTGAACCGACAATATTAAATATGCGAAATGAAATAAAAACTTTATATTTTAATGCAATTTGATCTAACCTGCTTTGTGTGCTTCCGCCTTAAGGTTAGATCAAATTGCATGTAAATTTGACTTTCGCAAAATAACGCCTGAATCTATTAACTATTTATATTTTAAATTAAATTAGGGGCTAAACTGTGATATAAGTTTTAAACTTACAGAATAAACATATAAACTAATAAAGAAAAAAGAATATGGTCTGCATGGTCTGCATCAATTTATAATTATTTGGGACGGGTAGAGGATAAAATGAATTGAATTGCTTGAAAAATACGACGACAACAGGCCAACAAGTATCCGCTTTTACGGAGCCAATACGCTACACATTATACCTACAATACAATACTACAATATTCTTCTCATTATTGTTCTTATATTTTGATTGATTTCTACTTTATTTTCCAAGAGTTATCTTTTATTAATAAAAATGCCGCAACTTACTACAACTACAACTACAGATATCTTAAAAAGTGAAATAGTTGTTTAGTTCCATTTTATCTGACTACGCCGAAGTCAAAAAGAAGGTTATGGATTCGGCAGGCTACGTATGAATGTAATGTATTAAGTGTTCAATGGGTTTCTATATAGCGTTATATATATATCTAGTTACGTATATATAGTTATCTATAGATACGTTTTGTAATTTAGGTATTTTTGGTTGGTATGATATCGTTTTATATAGCTACTAAAAACATGGAAAATATACATTGTGTTTAATCATGTCCTTAGTTGAGCATATCAGCAGTAAGGTGAATGAATAGGTAGTCAACAAGTATGGAAAGTATTAAGGAAGTTTAAATTTTAAATCATAAGCAATATGAGTACAAACGTATAATCGAATTTCGCTTGTAGAATCAGGAGCACTCATTCAATATAAGCTTGTCAAGTTAATTCGAGATTTATCTTATTGTCATTAAGGATGACTTGATCAAGTAAGAGCAATGCATTAGATAATTTCAGCCGCATATAAATACTCGACATTGGTCTTGTGGGCAAGCAATCGAACTCGTACTGAAAGTTCGAGTATTCGAATCCGAGACGCAGAGGTTCTTTACCTATTGTTTATTTTGAACCTTGATAATCTAGTGATGTCCACATGGAAGTCAATGCGTGGCACAGATTCATGCTGCAGGAAGTTATTAACTGCGAGGCGAAGTTAATAAATAGCTGTGATATTTTATTATATATTTTTTTATTTATTGTTGATTGCGAGTATATTACAGATGTTAAATTATACAATTCAATTGATCAGTTTCACAATCTATCTTTAGAAGGTGTACAATATTAATAGTCTATAATTCTATAAATAATTATTAATAGTCGTATTAATTTATAATGTCAAAAAAGAACATAATCAAATACAATATCTAATAATTTTAATAATGTAATGTTGATATAATAGAGAAGTTAACCCAAGAACTCCGATATGTCATAGTAAGATTCTTCCAACAGCCATGCCATTAATCTTTTTTTAAATGTTGAGAAACAACTTATTTCCTTTAATGACTCTGGAAGCCTGTTATATATTTTTGATGTCATGTTTGTAATATTATCTATTGCTAAATAAAGTTGATCTGGATGGTGGGATAACAATGTCATTAATGCGTCTTGTAGGAAATCGACGGTTCTCTTGAGAAATTTTAAATGCAATCATTGTATGAAGGGAATAATGAGAGTGGATGAAGCGAAACAAGTATGTAAGGATCGTAGCAAGTGGAAAGAAGTGGTCTCTGCCTACCCCTACAGGATAGAGGCGTGATTATATGTATGTATGTTTATATTTTTCTTGACGAAGACAGACACAAATATATAATGATGGTACAGTTAGAACTTTATGTCTCTGAAAATTAGGTTTACAAGACTCTCTCTGACCTAGACCACACATTGCACGTAAGCATTTTTTTTTTGTGTTTTAAATACTTGTGATACATTACTAGACCCTAGACATAGTTACCCCATAATATAATACCATAACGTAAATTTGACATAACATAGGCATTAATTTGTTTATTACGCGTTGCGTATGTTCATTCTAATTAGTGTAGCTGTCTAAATAAAAACCAAGAAAACGCGTCTTTTTGGTACTTTGAATTTCCAAGTTTCTATATTTTACTTTTAGCTGGTTGGGTTGTCCCTGCTGGGCATAAAATTCCATAAATACAGTTTTGTCAAGTTTACTTGTAAGTCGTTAGATTCCAGCCATAGATTAACTTCTCGGAATACCTCATCGACCTCTGAATTACACTGATCTTTATTCTCGCCCCGTACTGTAATCGAACAGTCGTCAACAAAAAGCACAACTTTGTGTCGAGTTATGGCTGGTAAATCGTTAATATAAATGACGGGTGGTATTTAACTACTAATACTATAACTTCACGCCAAATCCCTTTCGGGGTAGGCAGAGAGAACCGTGCGCCACACGACTCGATCCTTACATACCTCACTCGCTTCTTTAACATTCATTGCTCTTTTCATGAACGCTCGCCGGTTTCTAGGGCTTCTGATATCACCTTCTGATAGAACACGACCAATTTGGTCATGGTAGGTAAGTCTTGGCCTTCCTCGGCTCCTACTTCTTTCCACTTTTGCATTGTATATCTGCATCGTCATTCTTTCATCTTGCATTCTTTCTACATGTTCGAACCAACGGAGCATGCCTCTTCTTACTTCGACACCGACGCTCTCTTTCAGACCAACTCTCTTTCTAACATCATCATTGCGAATACGGTCTGCAAGCCTTACGCCACAAATTTTGCGCAGCGCTCGCATTTCGACCGCGTTTATTCTACTTTCATGCTCTTTCTGCCATACCCAGCTCTCGCTTCCATAAGTTAGCGTTGGGACCAGCACTGCATTGTGTATAGCCAGCTGCGCCTTCTGGCTCAAGTTTTTACTGCCAAGAAGTTTTCCCAACGCTCCATTCACACTATTCCCAGCACTCACTCGCCTTTCCACATCTGCGGTGTACCTTCCATCCCTACATCATTTTTCATCCATCAGTGGTATTTAAACTGGGTTGATTGGGTCGATGTACCCTTCCCAAGTATTTTTCAGCACAGTTCCTGAAGCTGGAACATAGAATTAGGATTTTCAAATAGTTCTAAACTGATGACTTGTCTGTATGGGCTGGATCCCTTTGCCTTTCCCTCGGGGATAACAAGAACAAAAAAAAATATACCGTGCCATTGACATTGACATTTTTCTTGCCCGTTCAATAAATCAATTTAATTTCTTTTTTTTTACAAATGGAGCAGAATCTAATGTGTTTTCTTCTTTTCGTGTCTTTCATTTAGTTCCTGTATTTTTATTGATTATGCTACGAAAACTAGACAGATCTATATTTATAATTAGGTAGTGCTTTAAATAAAAAAGTCACAATGAATACAATAGCCAGTGAATTGAGTATGAACGATTTAAATAACAAATTCTTTGAAATTATGCAAAATGAAGGTAATGCCGAAGAAGCAGCCAATTTTATTTTCGAGAGTATATATGACGATGTAACAGCAGGATTCCTTTTTGAATTCCACCATGGCTTGAAGACGGGGCTGACGGATTTGATAGAAGGCGAGAAAGAAGACGAAGATATGTATAAGATTGTCAATTCTCCAGACTGTGATGTTTTTGGGTTTTCAATAATGAAAAAGACACCGGACAGTAACTGCTCATGCCCTAACTGTGAACGGCCTGTCTCCGCAACTAGATTTGCCCCACATTTAGAAAAGTGTATGGGTGAGTAACAACATCTCATGTATACAAATAGCTAATAAAATCGCAGCAGGACCGACAATATTAGGGTATATTTTGAAAAATAATGATGTACTTCGACCTTGGTTCTCAAATGCTGTGAAATATAAGCAAATAATTATAGTGTGAGAGAATTAATTTTAAAATCACAGATTTTACATGTTTGTGTAGACAAACTACATGTTACTACAAGTAGATACATGCAATTACTTTTCTTATTAGTTTTGGCATTTAAAGCTTCCTACTGACTTGTGAGAAAAATTCTAGTAATCACAAGACACATTTAATTTTCCATTTACTTACTGCTAAGTTTAACATCAACAAAGATAAAGATAAAAGATAAAGATAAAGATAAAAATCATTTATTTGCCATTAGGCCCTTACGGGCACTTAGACACGTCTTACATTCTTTAAATTAAATCATATTGTATCTTAATAATTTTCCAGTTCTTTTTTTTTTTTACTTTTAATCTCTCTTTTTTAATCTACCAGCATTTCGGAAATGACCATTGGCGAAGAAGAAATGCCAAAAGAAACTTGCCAATATGGGTCTTTTTTTTCCATCGTTAAAATATATTACAATAAATATATGTGAGTGTACATATAGTGAAATCAAGTGGTACAATTAAAGATATATTAATACATGTGCTGAATCATTTCCAAGCATCTCTATCAGTTAGATATTCATCGATTCTATAATAACCCTTCCTGCACAGAGTATTTTTGATGTACCTTTTGAACATATTCTCAGGCAAGGACAGAACTGTTTCAGGTAATTTATTATAGAATCGAATACAATTTACAATAAAAGATCTACTAGTCTTAGCAAGTCGATGTACAGGCATACGCAATCTATTCTTACTTCTAAGATTTTCACTAAATTTAGAAAATGACTCTATATTTTTACGAGCATACATTATATTCTCATAAATATACTGAGAGGTAACCGTGAGGATATTTATTTCTTTAAATAGTTCTCTAAGAGATTCCCTGGCGCCCATGTTATAAATAGAGCGGATGGCTCTCTTTTGTAATATAAAAACAGTTTCAATGTCAGCCGCTTTTCCCCACAACAGTATACCATACGACATAATGCTATGAAAGTAGCTGAAATAGACTAAGCGCGCAGTAGCCACATCCGTCAATTGTCTAATTCTCCTAACCGCATATGCGGCGGAGCTGAGCTTACTGGTCAGTTTTTTTATGTGGGGGCCCCACTGCAATTTGGAGTCTATTGTAATTCCAAGAAATACAGTATCATTAATAAATTCTAGTATATTATTGTTAATGAAAACTTCTGTATTGGCAGAAGGCACATTTGGTAGACTAAATTTTATACATTTGGTTTTGGTTGAATTTAATAAAAGATTATTACATGTGAACCAATTTAGAATGGCAGATAGAACACTATTTACATTGTCAATATTTTCGCACCGGCGAGTAACATTAAAAATCAAAGAAGTATCATCAGCAAACAGTAGTATATCCGCCATTTTCTGCACCATGTAGGGCAGATCATTCACATATACTAAAAATAAAAAAATAAAAAGGGGCCCAATATAGAGCCCTGGGGCACCCCAATATTAACATTGCTACCTTTAGATTTGACCCCATTTATATCAACAGTCTGTATTCTGTTACTTAAATAAGTTGCAATCAAATTATAGGCTTTACCTCTAACTCCATAATGGCACAGCTTGAGCAATAACGTCCGGTGGTCGACACAATCAAAAGCTTTGGAGAGATCACAGAAGACCCCAATGGCGTCCTGGGATCTCTCCCATGCGCTAAGAACATGCTTGACCAATGCTACTCCTGCATCTGTAGTGGATTTACCTGCTGTAAATCCGTATTGTGAATTATGAAAAATTTCATTTGTCTTAAAATAGAGTTGCAATTGGTCAAGCATTATCTTTTCAAATACTTTACTCAATACTGGCAAAATAGATATGGGTCTATAATTCCCCAGTTCACTTTTTTCACCAGACTTGAATAATGGAATCAATTTACTAAATTTCATCAAGTCTGGGAATACACCCATATCTATACATTGATTAAAAATAAGTGCCAAGTGTGGAGCTATAGACTCAATAATATAATAAAATACTCTTATAGACATTCCCCAATGATCCTCTGAGTTTTTAATGTTTAATTGTTTAAAAGTTTTAATAATGTCGCTTGACTCAATATGTGTAAATTTAAACAGCTCCACACTTTGTTGTACATTCTCCTTTAATAACTCATCCGCAGCATGTGGAGATGAGTTAAGGGAGTCAGTGGTACTGTAAGGGATATTAAAGAAGTAGTCATCAAATAGATTTGCTACTTGTTTTGCAACTGTTACAGTTTGATTATTATGTTTAATAGAATACTCATTATCCCGTGGTTTATCTTTACCTGTTTCTTTTTTAACAATATCCCATACTGCCTTTATTTTATTTGTAGACTGTTTAATTTTGTTTTTAATATACATAGATTTTGCAACTTTGCAAACGTGTTTAAATATTTTGGAATAATTTTTAACATATTTAACAAAGTCTGGGTCAAATCTATAAGGCTTTTCTCCATATAATTCAAACATTTTGTTTCTACTTATTAATATACCTGTAGTTGCCCAGTTATTAAACTTAAATTTATTTGTGGCATTAATCTGTTTACTTTTGAATATTTTCTGGTATTCACTGGATAGAATATGAAACAATTTTGTGTATAACAAGTCAGGATTGTCTACAGAGTAATCCAATGAAGGCAACCTGTCCCCCAGTACATTGTTGTACTTAACAAGCTTGTTGGTAGTCAGTGGTCTATATAATACATGACTTTTTAAATCTGTCTTCTTCGAACATTGGTATACCACTAACTGACCACAATGATCTGAAGGCAAGTCGCCAATTATTGATTTATTTATATGCTCACAATGACAAAAAATATTATCTAGACAAGTTGCAGATGTGGCTGTTATACGTGTAGGCTCCAGGAAGACATTTTGTAAATTAAATGATTTAAATAAATTTAAAAATCTAAGGGTTATCTGTGTATTTACTAGAATGTCTACATTAAAATCACCACAGACTATAATGTCTTTTTTACCTATGAAAACTTTTCTCAAAGTATCCTCCATTACCTGCTCAAATTGTGTAAAGTCACCGCTCGGAGGTCTGTATACACAAATAATTATGTAATTATCTAATTCAGCACATGACATCTCAATAGTGCATTCAATAGAGAGCCTAACAATGTCCTTACGTTCTTTAGCTCTATGGCAATTTTTTGTTATAATCATTGAACCGCCTCTAATCGAAGACTCTCTATTAAAGCAACTAACTATTTTATAGTTGTTAATCCCAAATAACATTTCACTTTTGTTTAACCAATGTTCAGTTAAACATAAAATATCAATATTACGTTTTTCTAAAAATAATTGAACTATTTGTTCACAGCCAGGAAAGCCTTGGATATTTTGGTGTACTAAATTTAGGTTTTGCTTCCCTTTTGTCTTTCTATGCAGTTTAAATCTGCAGTCAAATCTATACAATTATTTTGTCGTTTACATTGTAAACTGTTTATGTTATTAATATTATATGCCACTAAAGTGGCTATCTTATGTCTACATTTCTTTGAAAGATGTGTCATATCTTTTGTCAAATAAAAATTACTAATAAAATTATTAGTGTCAAAAAATATAAATTTGTCATTGTGACAACATGTCAAATGATATAAATTGTTAATATTGTAAATGTTAGTATTTATTTTTGGTAACTGGCAACTAACATATGGAAGTGCGCATAATAATATCTTATTAACCTTTAACTGGTACAATTTATCTAATGCATTAATAATATCTATTTTTTGGATTTCTGTACTATTCCCTATTAATAGAACAATGGTAGTATTGTCATCCACCTGTGTATTCATAATTTTTTCCAACAATTTGGCTGTAGGTTGCGTTCGGCATACAATAATTAATAATATTGCCTTTTACATAGTTACTCATTAGTGGGCCTAGGTTACAGCCTATTTTATCAGAAAATACTATGGTTTTATACTTAGAAACTAAATAAAATTAAGACATAAAAATTTTTAATTTGCAATAGGAGAAATATGTGTATTTATATTATTGTTCATATTCACATAAAGAATAAGTTATAATTTAGGAGGGAAGTGGAAATATGGAAAAAGTTTTCTTCTATGTACATTTGATGATAAAATTATGTTTTACATTAATTGTTGTACAAACATGTTTTTACAACATATATATTGAGGAAATTACTACCTACTCAAAAAATGAATAATACTTGATAAACTGGCTAAGTTAAAAAAACAAGTGTGTATCTTGAATTTGAGCAGTAAGAGCACAGTAGATAAGGAACCAGCCTTTTGACCAACAGGTCCCCGAACCAGAATCCTGGCATGTACTACTAAATTCATGTTTTCAGATTTATGTACATATATTATTTGTAATTATCACTTGCCCAGCGGTGATAGCAAACATTGTGAGGAAATCCACACGTCCATGAAAATATATTTCGATAGACATGTGACCTAACCTAAGGAAGGTCTGGTTTTCCCTCTAGGTTTTGGAGGTTGGACGGCGCTCACTCCATTTCAAAGGCAGTATCTTCAACAAGTCTTTAGGCTTAGCAAACCCCGCCGATCCTAATGGACTAGGAAATGGGATAGCTCTAGGAAGAAGAAGATGTGTATCTTGAATGTGCACTAAAAGGAGGAAAGGAAGAGAAAGGTGGAGAGGAAAGTGAGTGCTGGGTATTGCCAGTATGTATAGTGTGACTGCAGAGAAAGTTTTTAGCCTAAAAACTTGAGCTAGAAGCTACAGCTCTCTAAATACAAACTGGTGCTGAATAATAAACACATGCAAAATACTAGCATTGCATCTAGATCATGTTGACATGGTCATGTTGACGTTTATTATGATGTAAAAAAGAGAATTGGTCTGAGTATTAGTTTTGACATAAGAAGAGCTTTGTTTGGCATGAGACTGCATTGGATTTGTAAAACACAATAGCAATGCTTCTTGTATTTCAAGCTTTCATGAATTACATAAGTACTTACAGGAGCCTCAAGAATGAAAGCATACATAAAAAGTGCTATGAATATTAGACAAATGAGTGAAGTGTGAAACATCATATGCTTTGTTATCTTTGTTTATCCCTGCAAGAGACTGTACATAAAGATAAGCAGCAAGTACTAATGTGTTCAAACCCTCTTCTATATAAAGGTTGACAAACTTGTATAGAAAAACAGTAAAACAAAAATTTCAAAGTTTGCCCTAAAAATCCTTATTTACAAAATAGATTGGTTCATGGGAACTTTCTTTCACTACTGTAACCAATTACATTTTCTACCTTACCATCTTATTAGTTATACTTGATAGCAATGTAATATCATCAAGCAAGTTTGTAAGAATTAATAAAAAAATTACCAAACTCAACTAAAACCAAATTTAGTGAGAATTTAGGAAAACCAAATAATGGACAGATGCCACTGCACGCTTAGTCTATTTCTAGCTACTTTGACAGCATTATGATATTATGGTATACTGTCGTGGGGGAAAACCGTGGTGGTTGATATTGAAACAATTTTTATTTTACTAAAGAGTACTCTTATAACATGGGCCGCAGGGAATCACTTAGAGAACAGTTCAATGAAATAAATATCCTCATGGCAGTGGCGTGCACAGAGATTTTTGACAGGGTAGGCAGATTTTTTTTAAAGCTATTAACTTACCAAAAAATACAGAATGTTGATTTTGGTTACCCAGTCTTGTGGAAATAATGATGTATGTGATCACTTGTTTTTTTTCACCGAAAGATAGTTTTGAAAACAATTATTTTCCCTACACACACCACATGAACAACTTTCGCAGTGAATATCATCCATATTTATCAACTTTAAAATCTTATTTTGTCTGCTACCAGTCAATCGATTCAAAACAAAAACAATGGCGGCCGTTTTAAAATCAAAATAAAATTTAACATCAATTTTATACGAAAAAAAGAAATGGCAATATCTTTCACTATAATTATATGCAGCAAACTACTTTTTAAAATAGTTACGTAGCATTGCTCGCGACACTTCGGTAATTTACGTTATAGTTCAGCTGAAAAGACATTGTCTATACTATGCGATTTTGTGCGTTATTTGTGTTATTGTGGGCAATGTACTTACAGGAATGCACACTACAGTATTTGTATTAACAACACGGCACACATACGTAAATTTAGACAGAAATAGTTAGTGTCTCTGCCGTTAAAAGCTGCTAATGCGGCGTTAGTGTAGTGTAGCGCCTAGCTGCGATTTGAATATGACTAGCGATGATTTTAATAACTTACCGATACCGATAGATAGAGCTGTTTTTAATTTTTTGTTTTTGATTGATTTGATACGAAATATTAGTTAAAAACTATGTTTAAGAATGAAACATCGGATGGTATTTATCAAATTGATAGGGTAGGCAATGTCTTTTTGCCTATATGGAGTGCACGCCACTGCCTCATGGTTACCTCTTAGTATATTTATGAAAACATAATGTTTGCTCGTAAAAATATATTAAAGAAGTCTTTCTTGAAATTGAGGATTTAAAAGTAGTAATGCTACTAAGGACTATATAATTATATAATTTTAATAAATTGACTATGTTAGTTTTAAGAAAAAAATTCTATATCATTGTATTTAATTGTTATGAATGAAATAAATGAATATAAAGTCATTTTCGTAATTAGAAACAGGTATGATTTGCATACGCCGATACATTGACTTGCTAAGACCAGTAGATATCATTCAACGAATTCCTTTTGTCCAAGGTATGGGCCGCAACAGCTCCCGAATTGCATCCCGACGCATTGCGTCCAACAGCCGGGAGCCAACATCATATGCTGGGTTACTGAGTGATGATGAAGATGACGCGGATTGGGCCGGCGGCTCGCTGCAGAATGAGCGACGCAAGCGAAGAATCAAGAATAACAACAATCGCAAACCTAGCAAATTGCACAAGTATGAAAGCATTTTTTCTGTTTTATGGTATGAGTCAGTAGCACAGAAATTCAATGAGTAGCTGAATGTTGTATGTAGAATTTTGAACCAAAACTGACGTTAGTTAGGAATTCTATTTCAATATTACATTACTGTCCGTGCCAGAAATTAACTATTTTATGGCCGAGTAATAATTATGAGAAGAACAAACAAAATTTTCAAGCAATCTGAATTTTTTATAACAGTGGAAACATCTTTTTTTATACCACTAAGGTGACAATCAAGCGTATGGCCTGCCTAATTGTAAGCAGTTACCGTAGCCTATGGGCATTTGCAACACCAGATGTGTCACTTATGCGATGTCAACCCTGTAATAACCTCTTCTCACCTTTCTTAGAGAAACCCATGCTGCCATGCCCTTGGGAAAATTTCGGCTGGGAGTTCATTCCACAACTTTCGGAAGAAAACTTAGATGGAACCGCACAGTACGCAACCTGCAATGGTTTGGTGTGTGAGGGTGAACTCCCCGCCGTCGGCGGCAGTGCGGTTGTAAAAAGAAGTTGTCGGCATCATATGAAACGATTCTTAAGAGCACAACCCATTGTACAATCGGTAGAACACACAAAGAGGCAAAATCTCGCCTTAAACTTAAAGGCTCAATGCCGTCTGTTAGAAGACGACACTTTTCACTTAGAATTTTAGTAGATAGCTGACAATTCTCACACCTCGACCCTGCTCCGAATCACAAGGTCCTAGCTGGTATCCATGTGCGCCCGCCCAAAGGTGACTACAGTACTCCATGTGCGGTCTCCATGGCGGTGATTTGAGACTTGTATAATGTAAGTCTTAGTTCCGCGTTGTAGTACTGCTTTGTTCTATTGAGCACACCAAGTTTCATGGACGCCAGTTTGGCCTTCTCCTCCAGGTGATTACGGTATTGAATATCGCTGGAGATCTCGACACCGTGAACCCTAATCCTTTTAGCGATGCTAAGTGGTGTATTCTGGAATTGAGGAACCACAGCAAATTGAGTTTTCTTAGCGGTGAACGCGCAAACTTATGTCTTTATTGTGTTGAATTGGACCAAGTTCAGTCGCCCCCATTATAACATAAGCCATTTGATCCAGTGAAGTAGTTCCAACTTCGAGAAAAATCTCCGCCAAATCCGACTCAGATGGAGCAGCGTTTGAGAAATTACAAAAGACCTCGTACGAAAATATCTCAGTGACTTTACGAGAGCAAGCAAGGTCGTTAAATACCTACTCTTCAAGTGGGTAATCACTAAGTTTTAGTAGATATTATTTTATCCAATCCTCTTTTGTTATGTAGGGCCATATTATGTGTAATATCGCGACATCCAAATACTAAATTATATATGACTAGCTGCTGCCCGCGGCTCCGCCGGCGTGTAGTCAATTAACGTAGCCTATGTGTTAATCCAGATCATAATCTATCTACGTGCCAAATTTCATTCAAATCCGTTCAGCCGTTTGAGAGAGAGAAAGAGCAACAAACATCCATCCATCCATACATACAAACTTTCGCATTTATAATATTAGTAGGATTCTAAAGTTTCTTGTTGGGATGGTCATTGTTAATTCATCCCGATGCAGTGTTAGCTCCTCCCTGCGGCGAGCAGATATATGAGGGTGGGTGGAGTGTCAGTATATACTTCCCTATCAGTCAGGAAGTATACACTATGGCACAATTGTCTTACCAACGTGTTAGTACAAAAATATATTTATCGCGTCAATAGCATTCGTCACTATTTTTTTTTTTCATTTTCTGATTAATTTATTTTTCTCAAATCAGTATCGATAGGTATATTTTTTTAACATATTATCCATTACATAATGTCCGTTTCAGCGGCAATAGCAGGAACAACAATGGCAACCAAGCTGCAGACTCAAATGATGGTGGCGCCACCTACGAGACGATGACGGCAAATGAAAAGAAGAATCTGCTTCTCCAGATTTGTGGCGTGGTCTCTGAACATACCAAGAAGTTATGCACCAGGTAAATTTAATTTCATAGATGAATGAATGGAGTAAGTGAATCAATTAGAACCCTTTTTTGCTAAGTTGGCAATCTACGACGCTTGCAACACTCACGCGTTGTCATTGTCGTAAAAACCTTATAGCGCCTTTTATTATCAAAAGCATGACCTGTAGCTGTAGGTCCTTGGTGAAACCTGGGCAAGGAGTTCATATTACAACTCGAAAGTATTCGCTTAATACCACGCCACTCAGAAAGTGTTGCGAAAAAAAGTTTTTGTGTATGAGAGACTGGCCAGTTATAATCTATTTTGAAAATATGATTATTTATAAGTAAAAATAGGTACGTTGCAATTTCAAAATTTCCCTCCACATTTCTGACGTCCCAGACGAAGATTTCTAGCTAGAGCTAATTTAAATTATCGTGTCTCATTTAAAAATGTATCTACGCCGGGAAAATTTTCGCGCTATGATATTTTACGATTTCAAGTGTCGCCTGAAACCCGGACGAATCGTACGATAGACTTCAAATAGCATTCATGGATGACCCTTCCAAACAACCGTGTATCGTTGGTACAACGAACAGCGAACTTAAAAAGCATAGAAGCAGCAATAACGTTTCAAAAATGACCCAACGAAAAAGAGGCCGGGCTAGGCGGGGCTTAGAAATGAGGCCGCGCGCCTTGACAGTCGGTGTTAGTCAGTCGGCTTGAAACAACGACGTGTCAGTCTGTCAATTTGTGTTTTTTTCAAGATTTTTCGTAATAATGCCTTCTTGTGTCGTCAAATGGTGTGTAAATAACACTACCAGTAATCATAAATGCTCAGGAATCACATTTCATAGGTAAGTGTAGTTCAGTTTGTATTTTATTAAATTCGATCTTTTTTATAAAATGGCCTTACTTTCGTGGCGCGTACATGTCGCCACATCGAGTGAACTCGTGTCTCGATCGTGCGAGATCGCATGCAGCCAATCATCGACAAGAAAATTTTGTTTACATTTCTATGACTCCTTTGTACCATAAACAATTATCGTAAAGTGCGGCTTATGATTTGGTGGTAAGGCATATTTTTCGCTAACTGCATTTTCGAGAAATGATGTTTTGGTTTCAAATACGAGCGCGTGATTGTTTTGGTGTCGATTATGCACTATGAATTTGTTCTAAATTATCATTCTATGCTTTTTAAGTTCGCTGACAACGAATTCAAGCGCGGTCGACTAACTTTGGTGAATGAAGAAAGAAGTGGATTTTTTTTATACAACGTCAACGTCAAGACAATAGGCGCGTTATGTATCAGGAGATTCAGCACATACTGCAGATTGGATCGGGAAGCCTTCACGAGATTCTACACTTGCATCTTCGCGTGAGGAGGATAGTTTCACGCTGGGTGCCGCACGAAATATTTACCTATAGAACACTTTTTTATTTTCGCTATACTTTCTGAGTGTACCACGTATAATCGCACAGTACATGACCATTTTGTTTCCAATGCGTGAAGATAAATTCCTGGCTGATGACAGGCGGTGCTATTACAAAAGGAGGCTAGACATCATACTAAATGACTTCTCTGAACATAACCCACTGCACAATCAGTAGAACACACAAGAGACCAATTCGCTCCTTAGAGACAGGCCCAATATTACGTCTAATGTTGAAATCGGGAAAAATTCTCCCAGCTCGCGTCTGAACTGCGTCACAATACTCAACTTGATATCCAGGTGGGAGCACCTGTTTAGCAGCTTGGTATCCCGGTGCTCCTACCACTCCTAAGCTGAAACAATACGGCCTAAATCCGTGATGTTCGCAGACGATGATACGAAATCGGTGAATGGGACCGGTGGGTCCCATTTGGCCCACGCTGTGCTGTATCCCGTCCATCATCACAAAACGCAGATCATCATATTTAGGACAGGACCATAATATGTGATCTCTGTTCTCCTCGCTCTGCCCGCACTCACAGATACTAGTTGCATGCCATCCCAATGCATTCAGTCTCTTTCAAAATACGCCGTGGCCGCCGTGGATCTGGGACGTCTGATAACCTGACTCGACCCAGATTGCCCTCACAACACAACCATCCCCTTTGTGTCAACAGTCCTTAAAAACATAGGTAAAGCTTATTATGTTCTTTTGTGTTTCTGCTAGTAGGTCTTCTGAAAGCTAGCGTGTGGGTGCCATCGTGCCAGTGATATCTACTTGTGTTGCAAGTGTTTATATATAACAGAGGTCAGGAATGCTATTTACATTTGTAACACAAATGGCAAAAGTGCCTTTCCTCCGAAGCATTCTGTACCAAAAGTAAAAATTTACATATTTTGCTGTGACAGGCATATAAATGCCTAACTCTGAAAGTTAACGTACACTCGATATTTGCCTGTCGACCATTACGTGTACCAATATAAATATTTTAACAATAAATGCAATAAATTGAATAAATATATCATGTGATGTAGAATTATACGAAAAAGACTTGAAACATAAAAATCATGTCGTATGGCATTCCTCAAGAGAGTGTTTTGGTGTTATTAATTGTTTACAATCATAACTTCCTTAAAATAACATATCAGCCCATGTTTCTATTTGCGGATAATAATACGGACTTATTACATTATAAAACTTATAAGTTACCTACGTGAATATTATATTAATCAAACAATATCTGACATTATCAATAGTAATTAAAAAAAAAACAATCGTAAAATATGTATTCACAAAACTACTATAATGCGCTAAAGGAAAATCTAAAAACTCCTTGTTAAATCTGATATTGTACAATGAGTTGATTAAATTAATCAACTCATTGTACAATGGTTTTTTTTTAAGTAGATAACCCCCATACCATATATAGGGGTTCCATTCTCTGCATACGTTTTGCACAAACTTGCACCCACAGTGAATGATACGAGGGTCATTTGAAAAGTTCTTAGCCTAACATGGTTAAAGTCATTGGTTTTTTTATAACTACCCTCATTTTGTAGGTACATTATTTAGCAACAAGTATGCACAGTTTAGTTTATTCACAGTAACTCATTGTTCGTTTACACGTGATACCGTAAGTCAAGTCAGAGTTATTTTTGAAAATGGAAAAAGCTATACATGAAGACATGTCTGCTACTTTGGGTGAGTCCGCTCCTTCGTATGCGACTGTTAAAAACTGGGTGGCAGAGTTTAAACGTGGTCGTGAGACCATTCAAGATGAGCCCCGTAGTGGCCGGCCTTCCGACTGCTTCCACTGATCAAAACAAAGAAAAAATATCTGTGATTTAATTTTATCTGATCGAAGATTGACTGTCGAGGAGATAGCTAAGACTGTAGACATCTCATCTGAGCGAACACATCATATAATTACTACTGAACTTGGATTCTCTAAGGTGTCTGCGCGGTGGGTACCGCGACTGCTTTCAGTGGAACAAAAACGCAACCGACTCACAACTTCTCGCGACTGTTTAGAGTTATATGAAGCTGACCCAATAGAATTTGTTGAAAGATTTATAACCATGGATGAAACCTGGGTTCACCACAATACACCCGAGACAAAAGAACAGTCGAAACAATGGAAAAGAGCAGGATCGCCACCCCAAAGAAGGCAATGGTGGTTTTATCGGCGGGCAAAGTCATGGCATCCGTTTTTTGGGATGCAAAGGGTATAATTCTCGTGGATTATTTAAAAAAGGGTGAAACAATAAACTCCGATTACTATCGCAACCTGTTGCGTCGTTTGAGAGAAGAAATCAAAGAAAAACGTCCAGGTTTATTGAGAAGAAAAGTCTTGTTTCATCAAGACAATGCGCGCGTTCAGACCTCTGTGCAATCCATGGCAGAAATCCATCAATGTGGCTTCGAATTGTTACCTCATCCCCCATATTCACCGGATTTAGCACCGTCCGACTTTTATCTGTTCCCAAAGCTGAAAAAATTTTTAGGTGGTAAACATTTTTTTACAAATGAAGAGGTCATAGCCGCCGTGGACGCTTATTTTGAGGAGTTAGACGAAGATTTTTTTAAACGGATATTGTAGCTTTACCGGGTCGATGGAAAAAGTGTTTTGAGCTCGGAGGAGAGTATGTTGAAAAATAAACTCAAAATCGTGTGGTTTCATTAAGTATGTTAGGCTAAGAACTTTTCAAATGACCCTCGTAGTATGTTTCGTATTGCATATCGTGGTTACATAGACTAATACCCCCTATAATTGATTGTGTCCGATGCATAGCGAACTGGTGTTGGGCATTTTAAACAAGTTCGCGCTTTTATCCGTCTGCCCAAGACCAGCCCACACATGAGCGGATTGGCTCTATTGTTATCACTTAGTGGAAACAATTTATGTTTGCTTAATGAATGAATCGGCTGGCTTGTCGGCCCGTATTCATTAAGCAAATGTAAGTTTGTTAAAGTAAATAGTTGTAATTTTAGCCCGCAGCAACCGAGCAGCGCTCAGCCCTGGCAGCTGAGGCACTCTCAATTTGTAGTTAGATAAAACATTATCCTCTTCGAGAATATCAATATGACCATAACAAAGAAATGATTCTGTGTATAATGACTCTGTCCATCAATGCGTATATCTAACTCTTTATCGGTTTTATTTGCCAGGTCGACGCGTTGTCCACAACACACAGAAGAGCAGCGGCGAGCCTTACGCAACAGTGTCCTGGAACCGTCTACACCAGAGTCGCAGACCATGGGCCTCACGGCTGAAGAGGCCGGATCTCCCCCCGACTCCAGCCCCTCGTCCTCCTGCTCTTCTTCCAGCCGCAAACGCGACCGACACCGTGCGCCTCCTAAGATGAAGAACAAGAGAGAACGAAATATGTCTCCTAATGGCAGGGATTAAGGTTCAAATTGGTTAATGCAATAATTGCTTTCAGAGTGAAACCACGTGAGCGGTCGTGGGTTATATTAACATTAAAAACGCGGGCGCGATAGCAGGTGATGTTGGTGTATTGTTTGAGAATCATAGAACACACAAGGATATGAGCATTACATAATTTCGTTTCGTACAGGCGGCCATCTCTGAATGGAAGATGGAAGCGATCAAATATATAATTATATTCCCTCAATTAAATGTGAACGCAAATATGAAACTCCTAAGTGGTGATTGAAAACCAATCACCACTCGCGCCTTTAGACGCGCGTTAGTGTCCACTTGTTGACTATGAATATACTCGCGTTAGATGATTTTGATTATACCGTGCTGCTCCGTATTGTTGAGATGGATAACCGTAGTTGTTTTGATTTTATGATAAAAAACCAATGAAATCAATGACTCGCATAGCGGTTTCAATAAATACTGGGTTTAATATTATATTCCTCTATATTATATTCCACTGAATAGACTGGCCGAGTGGAGTTTGATCTGTATACTGTATATATCTACTACGTTCCGAATTCTACAAAACAATAGGGAATCGAACAACATTTCAAAAAGTTATCCAATTTTATTATAATAGACATTTATCTATAAAAACATTATTTTAAACAGAGAAACCTTTAAATGGCCCGAAAGTATGTCTAACTGTTACTTATTAAAAAATCCGCATAAACAATATGTGATGTCATTTCAATGTAATGAAACTACAAGCCGTGACAACTAGTATTTTATTCCTTATATCAGAGCTATTATTAGAACGTTTGTAGCGCTTCCTAACTGGTTTATAATTTATATTGTATTGTATGTTATTATTCAACCTTAATAACTTTCACGACTGACAGTTTGTTTACTTACAAATGACGTCACGCGTTCCGAGATCAATACGTCATATACACGGCATTTGTAAATAAATAGTCTTTAAACATACTTTTGAGTCATTTTAAGTAGTAATAAAGTATATTTGTCCCATTGTCTATGGTGATAAATATCCATTACTATTAGTTTGAATCATTTTTTTTAAATGTTGTTCGAATCTCTATTATATGTACTACTAAGTTATAAAAAGTAATTTAAAATATAAGTCTCTACAGTCCTTATGTGGGGACTTTAGATCTGTGTTTTAGGTTCTAAGTGCATGCTTCCGAGATGCGAAGTGAAATTATTCTTTGCGAACATTTACACAATGGACCCGTCTCTCGGATGCATATACTTAGAGCCTTAGGAATTAATTAATAAAGTCTTGGCGCTGATAGAGCGACAAAAAACATTAATAAGATTTGAAAAATCAAAGACATGTAATTTAATGATAATTTCTATTATGAATATTCATCGTAACGTTTATAACATAGTTATCTAAGTGTATATAGATGTTCTAAAATTATCGACTGAATGTAAAATATATGACCTATGGTAAAAGTATTTTACTACTTTATTTCTTCCTACCGTTTTGTTTCCTAATCTATTACGGTTGGCGGTTTGGTAAAGATACTGATTTTTACATTGAGCGACTGCCATCAGACCTCTACAACCCAGAGGTAAAACCAAATCTTTCTTTCTTATTACTGTCAACATATAGTTTAGTTAATGAACTAATGTGACCATTTCGTGATGAATATATGAGAAGACTCGCTTCCTGTCCATGTCATCCAAATGTCAGAACAATCTTGTAGCACTATGTATATATAAATATGTAACCCCTAATTTTGTTATATATGCACACAAGGATTCGAACCAGACCAGTTGGTCAAAAGGCCAGTTCTTTATCCACTAGGCTATAACTGCTCTTTGTTTTTCTACTTTACTATTTCATGTCTATATCTTCACGCCAAGACTTTTTGGCTAGTTTGCATATCAAAATCATGTCATTTATTGGTTAGTTAAAATATCCTCGCATTTGATCATAGACTCAAATCGGTCGATATTTAGCGCAAAAACAGTCTTCGTGACGTGGAGACAAATCGAGAGTGCGACGCTGTCGAGCGTCAATCTACGCATGATTTGAAGTAAAACTTCTTTACGCACGCTCGACTTGGGGAGTAAGCTCGTGAATGCGTGACGAGAGCGTTACGAAAAGTGTGATTGGGCGAGGCGGACGGAAGTTGAGAGGGAAATGTAAGTTATTGAAGATAGAGAGAGAGTGAAGTTTCGTATATTACTGTTGGGGCAAGAGAGAGGTACGAGGACACATTTTCTTTCTCTCGTAGCGAATTAAGTTTCGTATATCTAAGACACGGTGCAGGCCTATTGTCTGTATCACACTATGGAGCTAAAGAAGTTTTACTTCAGTCGTGTGGTCTAAAGCATACTCGTTTTTTTTTATATTACGTTTGTTATTTATTCGCTCCACTGGTAACATCTTTCACTCAGCAACCCCTAATAGTTATTATTTGCTGCTGGAGACATTCCTCAGTCAGACTGCTGAGAAAATGTAACCGTACCCTACCTCTTTCGCTAGTGGCTAGTTTGCTGGCAGGATAGAGCAGGTACAAGGGAGGATGGTTTAGGGTTTCTCAAACTAGTAAAATCATTACGTAATTACGCCCCACCGGTTCACTTTCTGTGCTTAGGAGTTTTTCGTACGTTTCGTAAATTTCGTCGTCATTTCACGTCAGTGGCTTACCTTTCATAACATTGTTAGAAACACATCCAAGATACAATCTTATTCACTTGTCACTGCATCGACAGTAATAATCTTTGTATTCATTCTATGCACGTGCCATTTAAAAGTTATTATGGTTCATTCATTGTCGTGTAACAAAGTAACTAAAGAAAACGTAGGTTTTCAAACTTACGAATCGGTACACTGAGCCCAAAACTCTTCTACATGCCCTAATATCTTAAGTAAAATGTCAGCAGTCTTGTTCGTAGAATGCATAGGTAGGCATAGTATGCTTAAAGCCGCCTTACACTACTCGCGAAATTGCCCGAAGTTTGAAGTAGGTGACCATACACTCTTGCAACCTCGCGAGGCGCTCAGTCGGCCAGCACGCTGTACAATATGAATGTCGATCAAGTAGCAACTGCTGTTGCAATGTGCACACTCGTATATTATAACTACGTGTGTTTATCACTCGACGATAATTAAGAAAAAATGGAGAAAAATAATTGGCAGAGCTGCGATAGCCAGCGGAGCCACATTACCCTCAAAATTGTCGTTTGGGGTAGACTGATGTCATCCAGCTAGCGTTTAGACGGTAATAGTGAGAAACTCCAAAATCGACACACTAATAGCTAACATATTGTAGTTTTGTATCCTTTAATTTGAAATTTAAATGTTCGTTGGTGAGGAAGAACGGTCCAAAATCGTTCCAATTAGAAAAAAAAAACATATGGGAAAACGTATGGCCGGCCACTCTGCAGTGCAGAGTCTGCACTGCACTCCCATCAACAGAAAAAGTAACAGCACTCGTCGCTAGATGTCGTACAGGATTCCATATATTTTAAAAAAATTAAAAATAAAATATTTAGATATTTTTTAAATTTAAAAAATATCAGCTCTGCCTACACAGCTTGCTGTTATTTACTAGTGGTAAATGACTTCTATGAAATGCAGGCACATGCGCTTACGACGACGTCTAGATGCAACTGAAGCGAGCCGAGTAATGTAGTAGGACGCTTCGTGTTAGAACTTCGGGACGCTTCGAGCCCTTTGACTCTAGCACAAAAATCGACAGCGAGCGGAAGTAGCGCGAGGCGAGATTGCACGAAGCGCACCTAAGTACCTCTCTACACTCGGTTATTCGCTTAACTTCGATCAACTTTGCGAGTAGTAAGGCTTTAATGATTTTTCTACGACGAAAATAATGTGCGACTACTGTTTCGGTTCAGGTTCACACATTTTCACCCAGAACAATATTTTGATAACAGAAACTCATAGATAACAGAATATGCAAACGGAACACAAATATAAAACTTAAAAAAAGCAACAACTTTAACCAGAAAGGAGAAATAGGAAAATTAATCGGATATAGAAAATACTCTCGTAAGTAAATATGGCGGATATAATACGGATAAATGCAAAAGTTTCTAATTAATTTCCTTCGTATGTGATAACTATTCATGTTTATTGGGAACTATAACAATAGAGTTCATAATTCCAGATTCATAACATTTAGGTCATTTTTGATACCAATTATGTAACTTACATAAAAATAAATTACGAAGCATTAAAATGACGAAAATGATTATCACAATCTAGTGGTAAGTTTATAAAATCTATTTACATGCAGGTAATTTTAAATTCTTTACTATTGGTGTTGTCTCCAATGAAAGTTTATTGCGTAATAAAAATAACCTTTTTTATGGTTTGTTTACATTTTGCCTCAAGCCCAAGTGAAAACAGTATAGTTGTCAATCAATTACGATAGAGCGACGTCGTTGATAATAAAACTAAGAAAATAAAAGAATAAACCATCATTTATTGGCAGATAATAACTATTGAAATATTTACATTAATATAATATAGATATCACATAAAACACACCTCACAGAAATATTAAAAGCGAAAGTAATGAAATGATCGACTACAGAATGTAAATACCTACAAGATTTTCAAAAGATCTTTGGAATGAGACTTTCGTCTGAATTTGTTAAAAATTAGTACATTTTAAAATCTAAACCCTTTATCCCTTCTTTTACAGAAATGATAAAAAAATATTAAAATGATTAAAAAGAAACATTAATACACAAGTATAAAATTTAACCCTTTTTTGTGCTTCACTACAAAATTCTTTTAAAGATTTTCAATAATCCATCACCTATTTGTAGAAATACTGATGCCACGGTATCCTGCCTTTTCGCCGAAAATTCTTTGGCCGATTATCACTTGCCAACCAACGTTTCGCCTATTTTTCACTTTGACAACTAAAGATTATCAAATTTTTGTATGACAACTTTTCATTTTGTAGAATTATTGTTAAGCTGATTATTATAATGACACAAAACGTTTATGGCATTTATCATTTGTCGAATCTTTCAAACAAATAAAAATTTTGTAATAAGTATAAGCAACAGAAATCTCAGTTGGTTAGGTTAGAGTATGACAAACAACTCACGAGCCGAGCGAGGGAAGCGAGCGTGCCTCTGCTCGGCCGGCGAAGTGCCAGAAGCGAATCGTTGCCATTTTGAAAAGTGTCATTATAAAAAGCAGACCAAACATACAGTTGGCAACTGTGAGGTTGGGAAATAAAACAAAATTATACGAAAAGTTAGCAAATAATTATTCCGCTAAATAAAATTCTTTGAAACGTTAGTTGGCAAGTGATAATCGGCCGAACAATTTTCTGCGGAAAGGCAGAGAGCCTGATGCTACATTTATAACGATACTTACTCAAAAAAATAAAATTGGCAAGTCTTTCACAATGACGTAGTACAAGATCGTAAGGCAGCAAGGCGCTGCTAGCATCAAAAATAAAAAAGAATGGCAGATAGCGATCAAAACTTTTTAATTTTATTTTCAGTTGAGTTTTCCTCACGCATCCTATTTTTCTAAGTTGAAAGTAAAAAAAAAACAATGTTACTTTCCACTGTGAATGAATTTAAATGAATGAAGAATATGTCATATCCATTATCTTTACAGGAACACTTCCGCACAAATTTATTCAAACTTTTTTAATTTCGAGCTTTATTTTCGCCCTTCTAAATAAAGCTGCCATTCTCCTTTTTTTTCAAAGTATGAAAAATCTTTGGCTGACATTAATCATCATGTGCATCTCTGTAGACAATTCTACACACAATTTTTTTTCATTTTACATACATATTCAATTCGCATTAATATTTTTTACAGACGCAAGCGCTTAAATGAAAACAAATTTGATACAATTTTATATATAGGTGATTTGATTACGTCGATAAAAAAACATGCGAATTAAGTAATAAGTACTTACAGACATCTTAAGTCACGTTGCTTTGTCAGCCCACCCAAACCGCAGCCAAAAAATAAAGTAAGTAACACGTACAAAAATTGACAATAATTTGATTTCCAGATAAAAAAAAATACATAGAACTTGTATTCGATAATTCATCATTTATAATAAACTTGGCTAAACGGACATAATACTTAATAATTCAACGTCATCAACGCTAACAACTCTGAAAAATATAACATTTATTGCTGGCTTCGTCGACTCGTATTAACTATTGAAGACTGAGCACCAAAAAATTAAGTATCAAAATTAAAAACACAAAAAATTAATTACTAATGTCCAAGAAATAGTTCTGGAACATAACCATGTGTAACTACGTACATAGCCAACGAAGTTGTTATATAACATGGTATATATAAACCGCGCCAATAAGGAAATGAATAAAAATGGAGGCGCTAAGACATGCCTTCTCAAACGACGTTATTAGATATGCGAATGAGAAGGCATTACTTGCGCCGCCATTTTAGATGTGTGCCAAAGAACACATCTAAAGTGGCAGCGTAAGTATATAGAGTTATCAAATATTTGTCCTGGAATTTTGGAGCACTGTTGAACAGCCAAACAAGGCGCAGTGCATGTACGTACATGACTCGCACTTCTTCTTTACATAGAAGTTTATTACTTACATACATGCTTATAACCAGTGCGGTGTGGTACGTCACATGCGCATGTTACCCGTATCGTGTAAAAGCACCTTTATAGCGACAATGAAACGCATAGCCAGCACCCGCTAAAGATATAGCGTGAAGAGGATCAGAAATTTTATCAAGATTTATCTACAAGGGCGTTGTGCCTTCGCGGGTCTATCTTTGCCAAGTTTGTGACTTCCCATTTGGTTAGAAATAACGAAAACAGCCAAGTAGGCGTATTGACGTTGCCTCAAAACATGACATATTCGAGTCGAAATATATATATTTTTTTATACTACGTCGGGGGGCACACAAGCATACGGCCCACCTGATGTAAAGCGGGTACCGTAGCCTATTAACGATATATTAAGTCTCACTCGCGCGATGCCTCCTCTGCTGCTTACACAGCAACTCCTTGGGAACTTACTGGTGACCTCACTCGCACGCAGGAACACAACAACCCTCTAGGGAGTTGTTATTTAGCTGCGGTTTTCTGTGAGGTGGAGGTACTTCCCCAGACGGGCTACCGCTCTTAAAACACCCAGACCAAGACAAACAGACATGTTCATGCACACAAATGTTTGCCTTGTGTGGGAATCGAACCCACGAGCGCTGGTGTCAAAGTCGCGTCATTCACGACTGAGCCACCGAACTCGTCAGATATAAAAGTTTTAACTCAAAAAGTATGGAATCTGAGTGAAAACATTTCGAATCCATTTCAAATAAGACTTTCCGATTCCGAGGTAACGTGAATATCCATAAAGATGTCACGTGAATTAACAATTAATGTTTTTCACATGTTTTTGAAATATGGATAAAGACTCAAATATAAGGCACCACAAAAACATGCATAGTCATCCATGCTAATGGATATATATTCGGACAAATACATTTCCATCATTCAGAGCTAGTAGTTCCACAATCCAATATATTGGTAGCCTATGGCAAATCAGTATGAACACTGACTTTTTTTGGGGAGAGGCCCACCATTGCGTCTCCTGTGTAGCCAGAATTAACAGCGGCGACCATCAAAAGGCAATGAACAGTGAAGTCCATCGCTGTCCCGAGGGTAAAACTACAGCTGCTTTCGAACTCACAATGAATTTAATCAGAAGAAATTTGTAAGAGTAGGAAGTTTTCATATTGACTTCCCCTCTTGGCAAAGTGAGAGACAGCAATATGACAAATAAGGCATTTAAAAACCTCAGACATGGCTAGTCAAGTGAAGCTCAACTGCCGTACGCCACGGTTTATTAGATATCTAACACTATTGGGACCTAAATTGTGAGTTGTTACCTAACACATCGATTCCAATAATATAGATTGCAGAACCGCCTAAACGCCCGGTAATTCTCCCTTGTTGCTACCAAATCAGAATAGTATACTACCCCGGATGTGACACGCTAGGAATTCAACATATCGTCCCGCTCCCGACGCCAGAGATCACACTCCCAGAGAACATTACGTGCTGTTTGCTCAAATTCATGATTTGTCGTAGAACACTCACATAAAGGTGATGACAAAAGTTTAACCGAAATGAGCTTAGCTCTAAAGTTTTCATGTCCAGTTAAAAATTACGCAACGGGATGATCGACTTCTAGCCACTCTTTAATTATCTGTCTCGCACTGATTGAAAGAACAGATACAAGTGGCGTCCTTAGAAGTTTCCCATCTTTCTTGCCATTCAGACAGCAAAGTTTCAAATACCTCGTCAATTGGTTTGAACAATCTAAGTATTTTATTATGAACACTGACTGTCAATTACTATGGATATTAGTAGTTTAGGTGATTGTCACAGATATGTCACTGTGCCATATTTATGGCTCGGACGAACTAAGGACGCCAGAATGAGTGCAGGTTTATTTCATCTTTAACCAACGTTATCGAATAAAGTTGGACACCGATAGTTAGTTAGTTCATGATGTAACAAAATTATTTCAACAAACTTTGTAAGGGTAATATGTATGTCGTGGTATGTATTACGAACACGAATCACATTAATATAAATATGGTCAACGGTCTTGACATTGCTCTACGTATATGTTCTAATAAGCCATTTTTATATAATCTATATTCGTGGTTGCGTATCGCATTACGAAAAACGTTCGAAAGTCTAGTGGGCACGGTCAGCTGCTGTATGGCCATCGATCTTTCGAGAAACATTTATTTACTAAATTTGTATGTTGTCAGATATATACAACTTTACCGTTGACCTTGCAAAGTTTGTAAACTTCAATTTATTAAGACTACATGCTGATGAATACTATCGACAGCCTGTTCACATACAGAAGCGCAATTGTGTCATATAATTTTACAAAAATTATATGACACGGTGATTTAAATTGCTAGTTTAACAGTTAAAAACTCGATAGGAAATTTGTAGTTACAATTAGGAGTGTTACATGTTACGTACATTGAATCTTCCGCTTGCTATTTCCTTCGATGTCCCATCTACTATAGATATAACAAAAAGATTATATTTTTTTATTACGTTTATTACAGTTTTCCGTTACATTGTAACGTCAATCGTAAAAATTTACACGGAACATGTTGCTACGAGTAAATTTAATTGTAATTTTAACTCACTCCCGTGAACAACTGAAGAAATATTCCAGGACAAATTACATGAAAGAAGATGGAGATATTTTAAATGGTTAATTATGTTTTCTTTACACGGAAGAATGTTTTTTTTTTCAAATAGAATAAGTTCTAAGTGGCTCTCATGTAAAGTTATCTTATATATTGACTGACCTACAAGTTGATATAAAAATTTGTAACATCCAGTGTTTTGTTGATCTCAAATTTAATTTTCTAAGTATGTTCAGAGTTACAATAAAATAATACTGATACTTTGAAGCGATCAAGTTCAAATCTTATTTGGTAACTTCAAGTGTTGTAAACATATCGGCATTTAATTAACTCTTCGTCGATATTTGATAAATTATGTAAACCTCTTAACAATACTAGTAGGTAACATAGAATGCCGACTATTTTGACATCGATATGAATGAGTTTTAGAATCGGTACATCAAAATTACACCTATTTTATTCATCGATACGCTGATATCAATTGATATTTGTACAACACTGCACTATAGGAGCTCTGATTAGTGACATGTAATATTTAAAATCAAGTGTATTTCTTTATCATTTTCAGAGTAAATCTCACTGAAACAGCAGCGACGTTTCGGTTCCATAAATGACTGTGTATAATTGAATCTTATTGACTAAACAGAAAAGTTCAATTTTATTTGAGGCGATAAAAGAGGTAGCCAAGACTTGTCAAAGGTGAAATCGCGCGGCAACTCACAGCAGCTGCTCTTTCAGTGGGAATTGACCCTAAATGGTATTATGCACTATGAGAAAACTTATCAGTGAAATCTAGAGCCAGAATGCACAGCTTGCTACTCGTACATAAAATGCGGTGTTGATCCCAAAGATAACGTAGCGAAACGGAAGTTGGGTGTGTAGAGAGAGCATGAGTAAAGAATAACCGCGGTTAAGATGCGAGCGTTGCGCAAAATATGTGACGTAACGCTTATAAAAAGGGTATGAAAGTTAGTATGAGAGTATTGGTGTTAAAACAAGGCACATGCTCAGTTGATTCGGACACGTAGAAATAATGCAAGAGGGAGAAACAGACCTGCGACCTACGCTACTTCGTCAGGATCGTAGTCACCAATATATAGCCACTTTAACTTGTACGCTCAAGCCATCATCTATTCCTCGAGCTATGGGGACTGCCCACTGTCACTTCAGTCAAATAAATCTATACAACGGATTCACTCATTCCTGCAGTCACTGTACTGCCAGTGGATTAAGTAGAGAGCACTTCTTTATTGCGATAATAGATGTCAACACCCTATTTCTATGTCTTAAAAATCAATATAACACTACATTCGATGTTGAAAGTTCTTATACAGAACTTTGCTCCTTGCCTCGCGAATCGCGTCAATAGTGCGGCCATAAAAAAAGTTGACAAAGAAATATATGCTTAATATAACTGTCATTAAAATTAATATTTCAATGTAATGATTCCCAGTTTTTATGCCACTTGTATGTCACTAATCAGTATCTTGTCGTTAGTTCAGCGCAATTTTAGCGTCGGTAGGTATCATCGGAAAGATGCAGTAAAGCAGACCTGCGGTAGCTTAATGCCACCGATTGGTTAGAAATCGTGCTGGGCAGGAATTCCTGTCTGAACTAAACTTGAGGAGAACTGAGTCCTAGAGCCAATATATTAAGTAAGTAAGGCTATTTAACTAAGCAACGGATCTTGAATTGAACCGCCGACGTCGGTGGACAGCACCGATGATGTTAATCTGCGTTGATGATAGACTCCCGTCCTTGGCCCACACCAATGTATTTAACTGGGAAAAAATAGAACACGGCCATGAGTTTTACGTGAATGACGTATACGTAACGGGTAAATGGAAATAAGTTACACTAAAAAGAAATTAAATGATGCAGCGTAGTGACCTCAAAATCGAGGCACTTTCCCTCCAATCTCGATGCGTCACAGTACTCATTCAACGTAACGAATCCTTTGATTCTTTAGTTATCAAGTGGTGTAATTAGTATGTAAACGATAAATATGTACAACAGCAAACTATATTCACCGATATTGCAAATCATCAGTTGAATTGCCTGCTTGTACAACGAACATGCGAGTTTGCTTTGGCTCTAAGGATAATTATATCCACTCAATTACCACATCCAAAAAAATATTACAACAAACCTGGTATTTGCAGAAAGTCTTCAATGGCTTTCACGTACTTGCGCGCCGCTTCAGGCAGTTTGTCCATTTGTCTCACATCCTCTATACTGCACGCCCAGCCCGGCAGTGTTATGTACTCAACCTGGAAATTACAAAAGAATCTAACGCAATCCGACGACTTTCCAACAATCATTAAGGCTAGGCTTTGTATATATCTCATAAAAATCTTATAAGCGTATGGAATAGAAGACGTAAAAAAGAGAGTTTGTCAGAAAAAGAGCATCGACGTTAAGATAAGAAATCGGGACCTGTATAATCATGCCGTGGACCTCAAATCTTCTACATCCCTGTACTAAACATCGCATTGCAATGAAACTTTAAATGTCAATTCAATTCAATATTCATTCATTTCGGTGTTATACTTTGTAAAATATAGCTTGGGTCCTATGCCATATGTCAAACTGTTTTTACTAGAGACGCACCAGTGAAAGAGTAAATCGATAATGAATTAGGCCTACATAGTAAAGAAACAATATATAGGTCAATCACAAAATAAAATACAATAGCAGTCGTAATCAGAATCGATAGCAGAGTACATCCTAAATCATTGTAGTCTTCAATTTCAAACGCTGGAACAATCTTGGAGAACAACAATCAAATCGAACGTCACGTTCCCAATCTTCATTCATAATGCGTTTGGTTTTTTCCACAACACATTGTATGTACAATACAATGTAATGTTATTATTAAATTGTAGTGGCAATGTCTAGAAAAGAGACTAGAATAATTGTAATGACAAATGGTTAATGTCTAGAAAGTAAATTCTATTATTATTGTAAACTGTTGTGAACAGCTCTATTACGAAGTCACGAACTAGATGCATCCATAAAGTCTACGTAACTAACGAATAAGCAATATACTTAAATTAATCTATTAATATTGGAAAATTTAATAACTTCAGAATTACATCGATCATGTGCCCCATCACTAGAGTTTTGCTAACTGAAGTAACCTTGACGCGACGGCAAAGAAAAAAATAAAATGTTTATTTTTTCACACATTATTTATTCTAAGTATTACTGTATTTATATTATTGTATTATTGAATATTATTAGTTAATCGTGGTTAATGTTACAAAAATTATGCACAAATTACAAAAATGTAAGAAAATGAATAATCGAAGAAATCCGCTGATACAATGTGAAATCTCTTATTTGTCATAGGACCCAAGCTACATTGTACAAAGTATTTCTTTTTCAGCATGTAAAAAGAAAAAAATTAACCCAAAATCAATTTATGTTTCTATAAGAGACTTATAAATTACGGAAATATTTTTTACTATAGACAGGTATTTCATACAATAGACAAGTACTATTGCATTTTTAACATAAGTGTTAAAGTACTAACAGCATGCAACCGCTTCAGATACGTACATAATGATTAGCAGTTTAAAACACGAGGCAACACTATTCGGGAAAAATAATAATTACCTCTACGTTACTCAGCTCCGCCATCGACGAGGGGAAGTACTCTATTTTCTTCCCATTCAATTTATATCCTACGCCGATCTTTATCTCCTTGAGGGTATCAAGAATGTCCAGCTTCGTCAAACATAACCTGAAAATAGCCAAATCCATGTATATAAAGGTTGTGTACAAAAATCTAGAACTACCTCTAACAATGTAGAGATTCGCTAAAAAGGATGTTTGGAAATTTAAATTATATAGGAGGTTAAACGGTGCATGAAACTTTTATATGAAACAGAATAAATATAATAATAGTATTATTATTAGCCATTTTGGCAAGAAATATTATTATTTTATACCACGTCGGAAGTATATAAGCATATAGCCCACCTGACATAAAGCAGTTACCGTAGCCTATAAACGCATTAAGTATCACTCACGTATAATATAAGTATAACATAGCACCTCTTTAGGAGCTTATTGGTGACCTCACTCACACGCAGGAACACAACAACCCTCCAGAGAGGTGTTATTTGGCTGCGATTTTCTGTGAGGTGGAGGCACTTTCCAAGAAGGACTGTTTAGATGCGCGCTACTTCTCTTAAAAACACCCAGACCAAGACAAACAGACATGTTCATGCACAACAGCGTGTTTCACCACTGCACCAACGAGTTCGTCATATACGAGTATCAGAAAACACATGACAAGTATTTCAAAGTGCAGCATGAGTATCTTGAAAAAAGATGTGATCATGTGGTCATGAAAAATTATATTTCAACATGGTTGGTAGGGCACGAGTGATGCCCCTAGTGTTGGAATAAGCTATGGTAACAGGCAGGCAACACAGTTCGTACGCTTGCCTGCACTTTAAAGGTAAAAATAAAAAAATATGTCAGATGACTCGTTGACTCTATCTTGTTAGGTGGCAAACTAACACATGGCCTACTGTCGGAAAGCGATAACCAAAGCCTATGAGCGCTTTCACGACTAAGAATATTGGTTAAGAAATAAATTGTTGTCATATCTGTCCGGGATCACTGTTGAATTAAGTTGATTGTTATTATATTTGTTAAGGAAATCATTAACGGAAATTAAATGGACAAGAATGCTATATGAATAGATCTCATATCGCTCGAGAAATTGTTTGATGTCATATATGCTAAAGAAAGTCGATTGCTATTATTTTGTTAGGGAACATCGTCGAGGGAAGTTAAATTGACAAGAATGTTACATGTAGTGGTACAATACAAACATACTGCTTGAGAAGTGAATATACATATTAAAAATGAAATACGTGAACACATTGAACAAAGATGTTGATATTTGTTTGGGATATTGTTCAGGTAAATTAAATCGACAAGAATGTTATATGTAAAGTTAATGCCATGAAAAGGTAGAAATTTTGTAAACAAACCGACTTGTACTAAGGTAAAACAATGCAACTAATTTAAATAACACGACATATTAGGTACTAAAATATTATGAAACTAATTTAACATTTTCAATTGAGTGGGTTATACAACACCGTTATGCTATCGTTTAGTATTGTAGTACCAGAAGCACATAGGTCATAGGCTGTTAACATTAGGACCGCCCGCCCATTTCGAATGACACATTCCTTCCTAGACTCTTGGTGAACAATTTCTATTAATATTTATTCAGAAATTGGTAAATTGATGGGTCATCTAATGATGAATCATCAATATGTCTGCAGATTACTCTGAATATTTTGAAAACAAATATAGTTCTGGTGAGAAGACTGTAATTGTAAGATTAGCAAAACATTTGGATTTTGCCATTCTCACAATTAGTAACAAACTATGGACCCATAGGTAATCCAGTGATTTTTTATTTTGAACTTGGAGAAAAATGTTTAGTACCACTGATGTTTGTTTACAATTTTTTTATCTTCTCGTGGCGCAGACTTTAGTGGTATGGAACTTACGATGTGTATCCGTTGACCATGGCGGTGTATCGGACGACGACGAGGTCGAGCCAGCCGCACCGCCGCACGCGTTTAGTGGTGACACCGACCTCGTGCCCGCGCTCCTGAAGCAACCGACCCGTATCCTGGAACGTGATATACGATTAAAAATAACATATGCACACTACGCGGTGGGCAAGTGTTCCAGTGTGACTTTTCCCACCTTCTGGTAACCACACTTACTTGCAGGAACACAACGAACTTCCAGAGAATTGCTGTTAGTCTCACGTTTTCTGTTAGGTTTTTTTTTATACAACTAAGGTGGCAATCAGGCGTAAGGTCTGCCTGATGGTAAGCAGTTACAACTTCAGAAATACACGAAATAAATGTATATATAAACAAGAATTGCTTGTTTAAAGTAATGGGTAAAAATGTGCAATGGGCTGTGCCGTTAGTGGGCTTCGAACCTGAGGCCTTGACACTGTAAAAGATATGTACATACTTTTTTTTTATACTACTAAGGTGGCAATCATGCATACGGCCTGCCAGATGGTAAACAGTCACCGTAGCCTATAGACATTTGCAACACCATGAGTGTCACTCATGCGTTGCCGGCCGTCAAAGGTGGGTAGGTGTAGGTACTTCTCCAGAGAGGCTGCTTTGATGCGTCCATACTAAACATGCGAGGGGGTACCAGAAAGTATATACGACACAAGTAGAATCGGAGCCAATTAAGTAAGACAGTAGAATTAAGGTCGAAGCCAACAAGCTCTAAGACACATGTCGGAACATATTTTGTTTACTTCGCACTGTTTCTTGATTTGTGCTTTTGCACTGGTAGCCCAGGGGTTTACTTTAACCGTGATGAAAACTCTCGGCAGAAATTTTACTGCACTACTTACATCTTTAATCATTAATTGTCTAAATTCAAAATGTCGACCAAATTCCGCCGGTGCGTAAGCCGCCATTTTGAATTTACGGACAATTTGGTTTTACGAAATATTTCCTTTTGCTGAGTACCAAAGGTGTTGCAAATTTAATTTTCTACAACTTTGGTCCTGACTATTATTATCGTATGATCGATATTTTCGAGAAAAACGCATCAAACTACTAATGACCCCCTAAAAGATTAATATTCGATGACATTAGTACGCTACTCTCTGTTCGTTGACATAACAATTTACTACTTCGAGTTCAGTGACTATTTAATTTAATATGTTGCATGCATTGACAATTTAATTTCTCATACTAATTATTGTAGCACGTATTTATTTTATGTGAGTACATTATGTACCTATTTATTGACGTTCACTAGCCTGCATTGTTTGAAAATTGCATGCTTAAAGGTACAATGTGGAAGTTGCTAAAATTATGTGTACATTTTATATTACGTTTATCTATATATGCAAATAAACAAATTGAATTGAATTTTAGATCGCAGTAGCCGGGAACCTCTTAAGGTTATTATTAACTTCAGAGTAGCCTTTAGGCCTTCAGGGTGCGGCGAATAGTTTCCAGAGTTCCACCCTCACTACAACCATGCAAGACATACTAACATCATTGAGCTCGGTAGGCAGCGGTCCGTCGCCTACTCGAGTGGTGTACGCCTTGACGACGCCCAGCACGTCGCCGATTACGCTCGGAGGTAGACCGAGCCCGGTACAAACACCGCCGATGCTGCAGTTTGATGACGTCACGTATGGGTATGTGCCTGCAAATGAAAATATATTTTATCACAGGGTCTTTTTTAACTTTGCAGCAATTTACTAAGAGGATTCAGTAATCAAGAAGAAACCTCTTAACAATAAATTTATATATCAGAAATAGATACGTGTATCGAGAAATATCCGTAAATAATATTATTTAAAAAATCTAGCTGAAAATGACAAAGTTGGAAACTCCACTATGTCTTATTATTATCCTTTTAAATTCACGGATGTTAAACCATTGGATAGGCGTGCGCGGGATATGGATCCAACAACTAGAGACCCCTTTGAGAATATTATGTTGTGTACCCGTCGTGACCCGCTCCTGGGGGTATCAATGGAACAATATATTCATGAGCAGCTCGGCAGGTATTAGGACTATATTTTTTTTTTATACTACGTCGGAATATATACAAGCATACGGCCCACCTGGTGTAAAGCGGGTACCGTAGCCTATTAACGCTTGCGATATTAAGTATCACTCGCGCGATGCCTCCTCTGCTGCTTACACAGCAACTCCTTGGGAGCCTACTGGTGACCTTACTCACACGCAGGAACACAACAACCCTCTAGGGAGTTGAGACTAAACAGTCACGTTCATGCACACAAATGTTTGCCTTGTGTGGGAATCGAACCCACGAGTGTTGGTGTCAAAGTCGCGTCATTCACGACTGAGCCACCGAGGTCGTCAAGACTATTACGAATGTGTAGGAAATTATTATTATATTTTATTGAGATCTGGATTATTAGTACTGGGCTATTACAGAAGAGGTGCGGATGTCTGTTTTTATCATTAAAAAGTATGCTGTTTTCATTGAATATTGTACGAAGAAATCTCACCCGCAGGACGCTGTATACATAAGATGATGTAAGTTTACCACATATGTCGTTAACGCAGTGATATTACTGCATTAATTATACTCTCAAAGTTAGCGTTTTGTGTAGCTAGATCATCAAATGCATGTTGCTAACCAATAAATTAAAACAGCAGTCAATTATTTTAATAAATGACTGCTGTAAATAAATAAATAAATAAGGATTATGTATTTTAGTGATTTTATAATAAGTATTAACGGATTAATCGTCTTATAACGGTAAACGATTTTTACCCAAGGGAATCTTTTAGCATGCGGATTAAGGCCGGCTACAAACGAGCCGACATATAATTTAGACAAAGTAAATATAAAAAAATGGTTGGATTTTACTTTTAACAACACTATAAGCAACTACTTAATAACAATATGTGTTTCTTGTAACTGGTTTCATATAAAACTCGTAAAATTTTAATATGTAACATGAGATAATTATTAAAAATATTTAATAATATACAATAATAATTCGACCTAGAATTATTATTAAATTAATAAGTCGAGTTATCGAAGACCCAACATAGGCTACAGATAACGCTTCAGGCGGACCGTAAAGTAGGATCTTTGAAAAAGCAAATAAAAACACATCAATTTGCTGTATGCAATATCGTACAATCTAAAATTATGTATATTTTTTATTATTACTTATCCATTATGCTAATCACGCATATATTGAATTAAATTATGGAAATGTTGCCATAATGAACGTGAGTTTGTTGTGGTGAACGAACCTCAATTGAGTGGAACACTGTGATAGTACCGAACGTTCAATAAAAAGCTAACATATATATCGTTGTTTATTTCCATATTTTTATACAACGTCGTGAAACATACATGTATACGGCCCACCTAATAAAGTGGTTCGTTCTATGCACGATTGCAATACAGGAAGTATTGCTAATACAGCAACACATTGGTTACTTTTGAGCCGAGCGTTAACATTCGTTTAGTTACTTGTATAAACTGTGCTGGATATTAATCGGAACGTATGTAGCTCGCCTAAACCCTTATCGTTGGCCTTACCGTTATCGCCGCTTATAACACCTGCCGTTATCGCGTGATTGCAATATTCAAGGATTGTAATTATGCAATTACTAATCTACTGTTATTATTTATATATAATTACTAGCCGTCACACGCGGCTTTACCCGCGAGACATTTGCGCATTAATTGAATTTATGTTAAACATTTCGTTAATTGATATTTTCGGTGCATGATTTCAATATATAAATAAATGGCAACACACATTTCTACCACACACCGGCAATATTTAAAAAAAAAAACAAAATCCGGTACGTTTTTTTTAATAATTAATTTTAAAATTATATATTTGAGGAGCTCGATGACGTTGTTGCACGTGTCACTTTAATCGAAGACGCAGGTTAAGCAACATTGACCGCAGGCTGTGTGTGGATATGTTTTTCTATCCCTAGCTTAGAAACTAGACAAGTTTGGCCTGTACCGGCTGTTGATCATAGATAACAGTCGCCTCTGTCAAACGCGGTTGAGCAACGTAGCTCTAAAATGCCTTCGGTTGAAGGAAGACCGTATCCTTGCAGTGCGATGGTTTGTATGTGTGTGTGTGTGTGTGTAAATAATATGATTTTTATTACAGTTGCATGATTCCTCCTCTAGAGCAGTGATAGCCTAATGGATAAAGAACTAACCTATTAACCAAATGATTCACGGTTCGAATCCTGCATGTACCACTAAGTTCGTGTTTTAGGATTTATGCACACATTTGTAATTATCATTTTCTGAGCGGTGAAGAAAAGCATCGCGAGGAAACGTCCAAGAAATCATAATTCGAAAGTGGTGTGACCTAAACTAAGAGAGGTCTGGTTTTCCCTCTCGGCTCTGGAGGTCTGACGGTAGCCGCTCCATGTAAAAATCAATGTATTCGCCAAATCTTTAAGCTCAGATAGCCGACCCCGCTAATTCTAATGGATTACGAAACGGGATAACACTAAGAACAACAACACCTGATGAGCTCGGTGGCTCAGTCGTGAATGACGCGACTTTGACACCAACGCTCGTGGGTTCGATTCCCACACAAGCCAAACATTTGTGTGCATGAACATGTCTGTTTGTCTTGGTCTGGATGTTTTAAGAGAGGTAGGGCGTATCAAAGCAGCCCGTCTGGGAAAGTACCTCCACCTCACAGAAAACCGCAGCCAAATAACATCTCCCTAGAGGGTTGTTGTGTTCTTGCGTGTGAGCGAGGTCACCAGTAAGTAAGCTCCCAAGGAGTTGCAGTTGCTGTGTAAGCAGCTGAGGAGGCATCGCGCGAGTGATGTTTAATATATCTCAAGCGTTGATAGGCTACGGTAACCGCTTTACATCAGGTGGACCGTATGCTTGTATGCCTCTCGACGTAGTATAAAAAAAAGAAGAAGAAGACATGATTCGCCCTCTATGTAAAAAGATGGGGCAGTGCTTTAATTAAAGATCGAATTAAAAAAAACACAAATTCAGTGATACATGCCAAGATTCCCCGGTTCGAATCCTGTGTCACTAAATTGGTGTTTTCGCATTTATGTTCATATTTGTAATTATCACTTGCTCGATGATGACTGAAAACATCGTTAGGAAACCAGGAAATTATATTTCCTTAGGCGTGTGACCGAAGAAACGTCTGATTGTTCCTCTGGGTTGTGGAGCTCTGACGGCAGTCACTCCGTTGTCAAAATCAGCATGATGTTGGCAAATCATTGGGCTTAGGTAGCGGACTCCGCCAATCCTAATGGATTACGAAACGGGATAACGCTAAGAAGGAGCTCCAACCGTCCCTGCGCAAAGTCAAAGTCAAAATCTTTTTATTCCGTAAAAATGGCTACATTTGTTTGGAATCGTCACAATTTTTTTCCCTACAGTGCAGTTCATGACTAGGTGAGCACTGATAAAAATACTGCCAAAAAACTCAAGCATCCCTCTTTTGGTATCCAAACAAATGTACATATTTTATTAATTACATTATAATTGCAAAAGGGTGATGGCGGACAGAAAGACTGACAGACATACAACAAACTGATCGTATAAGGGTTCCGTTTTTCCTTTTGAGGTACGGAACCCTCGCAAGTTAAGTGTACTCACCAAAGTCTATATCCAACATGGCGGCATTGGCTCCCTCGACGAGCACCTTCTTCCCCTTCGCGATCTCCTTGTACAGATAGGAGACTGTATCGCGGACCAGCGGCTTGATCTGCTCCGAATATTCCTTGTACCGCGTCAGCTCGCTCTCCACGTCCACCTCCAGGGAGGGAAACATCCGCTTATAGCTGTCTGTTAACGTTCTGAATCTGAGGAAATTGAATACGTCAAATAGAATATAGAGACAATATAGTGCCGGTGTTAAAATAAGAAGAGGCACGTTCCGTTTGTTCGGACATGTAGAAAGAATGCAAGAAGAAAGAATTACGAAACAGTTATACAACGCGATAGCAGAAGGATGTAGAAGTCGACGAAGGCTAAGAATTACCTACCACAATCTATACTTGATCGTATTTTATCAGGCGATGTCAAGAGCCTTAGAAACCGGCGAGTGTGTATAAGAAGAGCAATGAATGTTAAAGAAGCGAGTGAGGTTTGCAAGGACCGGTCATGTGGCGCTCGGTACTCACTGCCCACCCCCCAAGGGATTTGGCGTGAAGTTATAGACAGATAGATAGAAATAGAATATGTCAAAGCAGCCCAACTGAAGTTGTTGTGTTCCTGCGAGTGAGTCAAAAAACATAAATATGTTCTACAATATATAAACAATAATATATTCTACAGTGCTTGTATTGAGCGTTTTTTTTGGAGTTGGTCTTAAATTCAACGTTATTAATAAAAACAAAATGAGGGCGCCACTTAGCTTTATGCGCCCTCTTAACAGAATAACGAAACGTCAAAATGTACACATTTTGATTTAGTAAACACTTTTTAACGGAAGTATCGCGTGTTTTATTTATTATGTTGAACCTGACGTTTCGAATGCTTTGCAGCGTCCGTGGTCGCAGAAAGATCTTAAAAATTGTTTAATTCAATGTACAGCAATCGCGAAAACCTAAGACAATACTATGTACGCATTTTGATACACGCCGCGCAGCAGTGCAGTTGCAGTTTTTTAGTAGAATTGGACTACTGGTCGCGGTATAAAGTAGAACGCGCAGCTCCTATTGGCTAGGTTCACGGATCAACATGGCGTCACTTATCGGCTTATTGGTTCAAATATTCTATCAGTAGGTTCGCATCGCTGAGATATTTAGGCGCTAAAGCTTTTATGTGCCTTCATGCGCAGTCAAGTGAATTACTGTTTTGTGCTGCCGGCGGACTCTAGTTCATACTTTGGTCGTGGTATCATGTTTACAATAAACAAACAAATACATGAAAACTATATTATAACTTGTTCTTTATTGAAAAAAAATGCAGCCATTTTAAGGGAGAGCTGATGTATTTTATTGTCAGTCTAGGCTTAGTAAAACCACCGGTTATGCTACTTTTTGGGTCCGAAACCCAAAAAAACATAACATTCGCATGCACGGTCTAAACCAAACATGATCATCATACAAAAATTTATATAATGATTATTATCATCCCATATTAGGTAACCGGACTTCTATATAAAAATCGACATACTTATCCTCAAACAGCTCGAAGTCTCCAAGCAGATCTCCAATTCTGATCCCATTACGGCTGGCCTTCGAAGAGTAGGTGGGGCCGATACCTTTCTTGGTCGTACCTAACGACTTTTTACCCTTTTCTGCTTCTTGGAGGCCGTCCACCTGAAAACAAACGACATAGCATCATATTATGTTCATTTGCTTGCACTTGGTAGAAATACAATTAAGGAAGGGCATTTTTAATGTATTTGAATGTACGCGAAAGGAAACCTTTCTGAAACCGCACAGTATGCGACCATCTCAGATGCAATGTGAGGATGAATTTCCTGTCAATAGTAGACGGTGCGACGCGCACGAATAGGGAATGTTGAATGGCAGCCATGACATGAAGATATGTCATATGGCTCCAACGTTACTAACTTTTGACTATTTTATATATCATTTATTATTTTTTTGAAAACCGCAGCCAAATAACATCTCCCTAGAGGGTTGTTGTGTTCCTGCGTGTGAGTGAGGTCACCAGTAAGCTTCCAAGGAGTTGCTGTGTAAGCAGCAGAGGAGGCATCGCGCGAGTGATACTTAATATATCGCAAGCGTCAATAGGCTACGGTATCCACTTTGCATCATCAGATAGGTCATATGCTTGTATGCCCCCGACGTAGTATAAAAAAAAATGTAACATAAAATTCTCCTCATTTGACTGAGATGCAACCTCTTCACGATAACACAGTGGACATTTTTTTTTACATTGGTTGATGGTTTTACCTAATTCTATATCCAAACAGGTCAACAGCCAACAGGCTTGGTGTGCAAATAAAAATCGGCCAAGTGCGAGTCGGACAGGGTTCGCGCACGAAGGGTTCCGTACCATTATCTATAAAAGCGGCAAAAAAACACGTTTGTTGTATGGGAGCCCCCCTTAAATATTTGTTTTATTTTAATTTAATTATTTATTCTTAAAGTGAATATATTCTGTGAATATTTCAAGCGTCTACCTGTTGCCGTTATCAATATCGAGCAAAAATGAGCAAACAAATCACGTTTATTGTATGGGAGCCCCCTTAAATATTAATTATATTCTGTTTTTTAGTATTTGTTGTTATAGCGGCAATAGAAATACATCATCAGTGAAAATTTCAACTATCTAACTATCACGGTTCATGAGATACAGCCTGGTGACAGACGGACGGACGGACGGACAGCGGAGCCTCAGTAATAGGGTTCCGTTTTACCCTTTGGATACGGAACCCTAAAAATGATCACGCAATATCGATATTGCCTTGATCGACTTTATGTGATACAATTATTTTATTTCGTTTCACTATTATCGTTGTTCAGTTTGGTGATATCGTTTCACAAGCCTTACATTGCAACAGAACACAATTTCATCACGTCCGCTCAGACTGTTTGATTACACATTGATAAACATTTACTAACTTACTGATATTCTAGACACAAGTCTGTCAAATTCTCCAAATCGTAAGGGACTTGCCGTGAGTATGTAGTAGTATGTCCATCATATTTCCGAGTGCACTTCTTCTTCTTCCTAGCGCTATCCCGTTTCCTAACCAATTAGGATCGGCGGCGTCCGCTACCTAAGGCTAAATGTTTGGCGAAGATACTCATTTTGGCATGGCGCGACTGCCGTCCGACCTCCACCCAGAGGGAAACCAGACTTTTATTAGGTTAGGTCAGATGTCTATCGAAATGTAATTTCTTGGAGGTGCGGGTTTCCTCACGATGATTTCCATCACCGCCAAGCAAGTCATAATTACAACTATGTACATACATAAATTCGAGAACACGAATTTTTTATGCCAGGATTCAAATGGCGTACCTGTTGCTCAATAGGTCGGTTCCTTATCCACTGGGCTATCACTGTTCATCTGTATTCCGAGTACACAGATAAACAAAAATAAACGTAGAATTGTTCTTTATACCATTGTTGTGCTAAACGACTGTGTTGCCAGAAATAAATACCGAGGGTTTCGTTCCAAAAACATAACAAAACCAAAACATTGGATCGAAAATTTACACAAATGTTATTTTCGCCCCAATTGGGTTTAGAGACAATGAATATTACACCAAGAATCTCATCAAGATTTGTAGGTACTGCGACCAGTCATGTTCGACTTTTTTTAGTGTTATTACGTGCGCTGTAATAACGATACAAATGTCAAGACTAGCTTGAAGTGATCCTGTGTGTACAACTTATAGAACTAAAATGTTTTGTTAAAACTGGTTCCGTACCCAAAGGGTAAAACGGAACCCTATTACTGAGGCTCCGCTGTCCGTCCGTCCATCTGTCACCAGGCTGTATCTCATGAACCGTGATAGTTAGACAGTTGAAAGTTGGACAGATGATGTATTTCTGTTGCCGCTATAACAACAAATACTAAAAAATGGAATAAAATAAATATTTAAGGGGGCTCCCATACAACAAACGTAATTTTTTTGCTCATTTTTGCTCGATATTGATAACGGCAACTGGTAGACGCTTGAAATATTCACAGAATATTTAGTTATATATACACTTTAAGAATAAATAATTAAATTAAAATAAAACAAATATTTAAGGGGGGCTCCCATACAACAAACGTGTTTTTTTGCCGTTTTTATAGATAATGGTACGGAACCCTTCGTGCGCGAGTCCGACTCGCACTTGGCCGGTTTTTTTTATCTAACATAAATACAAAATATCTATATCATTACTTCCAGATGATCACATGGAAGTACTCTTAGGGTTTTGATTTTGGGATTTCTTGAAAAACAAATAAAGATAAAAATATATAAATTCTTAATTTGCCATTGGGCCCTCGAAGCCACTTAGACACGACTTACAGTTTTCGTTTTCTTATTTTAATTTACCAGCATTATGAAAATGACCTTTGGCGAAAAAGAAATGCCGAAAGAAACTTACCAATAAATACAAGCTTCTTCCGACATTTCTTCTAAAGGCCTCGTTTCAATTGATAATACCTATACATTTTTTCCTGAACCGGTGCTATGATGTTTTTAGGTTCAATTCATAGTGTTTTTTAATGTTCATCTAATGATACCTGTTGGTGTATATCGAAGACAAGGTGTGCTCTGTCGGAGATGATGAGCCTCTCTCTCCAGCCCCCCATTCCCTTCAACTCATTCTTCTTCAACTCCTCAAACAGTCCTGGCAAGTGGATGACAACTCCATTTCCTGAAAAAAAAACAACGTAGAGAATTTTAAACATAAATTGTGTAAGACTTAAATCGCGAATAATAATGAACCCCGCAGGGCAGGGTCCTCGTCTCTGGCGTGTCTTCGTCAATCGGAGTAGAAATTCAAAAAGGCCCGTAAGACTGAGTTCTATATTACTTTTATTGACCGTTGGAAAGGAGTCGAAACAGCAACATGCTCCATTGATGGAAGTGTTAAAGGGATAACGACGCGATAACTTCGAAGAAAGCGCAGTACACCTCTCGACATTCTCGAGTCACTCACGCCGGATTTGTCCCCGACTGACTTTCTCTGGCATTTCGGGAGTCCATCTAGTGGGTGGCGAACCATGGCCTGCCTAGATTAGCAGTAGCACACTCGCCCATTTTATAATACCTGTTTCGTCACTCTACCTCCTGAATTCGCATCCGAAATAAATAAACCAAAAAACCACCACCACATTATTAGAACAAAGCAAATGATCGAGTCTAAAATAGATGGAGTCTATAGTCATGATCCTTCCACCTCTATCCACCATCATAATTGTACCCTTCACTCGCTTCTTTAACATTCGTAACTCTTTTCACACCCCACATTTGATAAAATTCTTGCCTTTTCTTATCGTAACACCGACACTCTTTCAGACCAACTCTCTTTCTTATGTCTTCATTACGAACGCGGTCAGCAAGCGTTACGCCACAAATTTTGCGCAATGGTCTCATATCGACCGCGTTTATTCTACTTTCATGCTCTCTCTGGGTCTGGGTATGGACCCAGCTCTCACTTCCATAAATTAGCGTTTGTTGATCAGAATTAAAATAAATCGCCAAGTGTTATGATGATGCACCAATCACTCATATTCGATGACTAATGGCCGTGTCAGACAGAAACAGCTGACTTCAAAACTCCATCCACTGTCTCCCATCTGTAATCCCAAGGATTCACAAAGCGTCAATGAATGGTATCCCAGTCGCCTTCCTGATTTGGTCACCATGTCGGTGATCTAATTCTAGACCTCTGGCCTGCCACCCTGCCCACAAGTACATGCTTTTCGTGGCTGTACTCGTCTCGCCGTGATATGTGACCGAAATATCTGATAATAATATAAATTAAGCATGGAGACAATGTTATGTGCTTTCGTTACTCATAAGCACAGTGGCGGTGCGCCCACTGTAAGGGCACTAACTAAAATAACATCTAATACCATTGTTTGGAAGCCGACGTGTTTGTACACAGTGTCTCTGAAGTTAGCATCATTTAGATAAGTAGTTAGTAAGTCAACCAGAGCATCATTTAGATAAGTAGTTAGTAAGTCAACCAGAGCATCATTTAGATAAGTAGTTAGTAAGTCAACCAGAGCATCATTTAGATAAGTAGTTAGTAAGTCAACCAGAGCATCATTTAGATAAGTAGTTAGTAAGTCAACCAGAGCATCATTTAGATAAGTAGTTAGTAAGTCAACCAGAGCATCATTTAGATAAGTAGTTAGTAAGTCAACCAGAGCATCATTTAGATAAGTAGTTAGTAAGTCAACCAGAGCATCATTTAGATAAGTAGTTAGTAAGTCAACCAGAGCATCATTTAGATAAGTAGTTAGTAAGTCAACCAGAGCATCATTTAGATAAGTAGTTAGTAAGTCAACCAGAGCATCATTTAGATAAGTAGTTAGTAAGTCAACCAGAGCATCATTTAGATAAGTAGTTAGTAAGTCAACCAGAGCATCATTTAGATAAGTAGTTAGTAAGTCAACCAGAGCATCATTTAGATAAGTAGTTAGTAAGTCAACCAGAGCATCATTTAGATAAGTAGTTAGTAAGTCAACCAGAGCATCATTTAGATAAGTAGTTAGTAAGTCAACCAGAGCATCATTTAGATAAGTAGTTAGTAAGTCAACCAGCTCATAAATGTTATGGAATATGTATGTGTCAATTGTAAATATATAAATAAAGGGTACTTTGTCTCGATGTTTAATTCATCCAGGAATATACCCTGGCAACAAATATCTATCTATCGATGCCTTCACGTCAATTCCCTCGCGGGGTACAGTGAGGACTGAGCACCACGCGACTAATACAAGTAATTATAATTCGAACCCTTACATTTCATAACATAATCCACTAATAACACGACCAATGACAAGCGCCATCTAGTTTTAAATCGCAAAAAGCAAAACTTGCACTATGGTAGTATTTATAAACAACCGACAAACCGATTTCTTAAATACAAAATAAACCAGTTGAGAATGCGCAAGCTTGCTATGCCAGAGGAACATCTGGCTCGTCAATTATAACCATTCAATTTTTATTTTTATTTGTCGGTCATTATGACCATGTTCCTTGAGATAGGAACTGTGTTCCTTAACATTCCTATTCTACTTTTTTATGCTGAATCCGAATCTGAAGTCAAAGTTCGAATATTCGAAAAAAAGCGACAGACAAACATATAGAATTCATATAGGAACGGTGTTCCTGAATATATATATATATACACATACTTTAAAATACACATAAAACACCAAGACAAACAGACATGTTCGTTGCACACAAACGTCAATCTTGCGTGAATCGAACTCAAAATAGTTGGGTTTTATACTCAAAATCGAGAGGACATCGTTAAATACGCGACTACTGAACTCATCAGTTACATAAAAGACTCCCGAATAAAAGCATGTTTTATAGTCTGTTTAATTATAAATAATTTCTACAATAACAATGCCGGCTTACATAACCCTTGTAGTGGGAAAAGAGTAGTTTGTTGATTGTTGTTGGAACAAGCGCAAATGCGGGTAATTTAGTGTAACACAAACACAGAGACTGAGTTGGCTTCGCATCAAACTCTTTCAAGATTTACGTCTATAGCATCGTAAGAATAAGTTATGTAAGCCGAGTTAAAAGGATTATGTTATATATAATAATCGATGTGTATGTGTTTGTTCTATACAACGTCGGGAGACATACAAGCATACGGTCCACCTGATGTGAAACGGTTACCGTAGCCTATAAATGTAATACATGAAGTATAACTCGCGCGATGCCACCTCTGCTGCTAACACAGCATTTTCTTCGGAGCTTACTGGTGACCTGACTCACAAGCAGGAACACAACAACCCTCTAGGGAGTTGTTATTTTGGCTGCGGTTTTCTGTGTGGTGGAGACCAGACGGGCCGCATTGATGCGCCCTATCTCGGTTCGATTCCCAAGCAAGACAAACATTTATGTGCATGAACAGGTCTGTTTGTCTTGGTCTGGGTATTTTATGAGAGGTAGGGTGCATCAAAGCAGTCTGGGAACGTAGCTCCGCCTCAGAGAAATCGCAGTCAAATAACTATTTGATCTCTCTGGACTGCTTTGAATTCTTTGAACTGCTTTGATGCGCCCTAACCTCTCTTAAAAAACCCAGATCAAGACAAACAGATATGTTCATGCACACAAATTTTGTCCTGTGTGGGAATCGAACCCACGAGCATCGGTGTCAAAGTAGTGTAACGCACGCGTTCACCACTAGTCCAAACTACACTTGATTGCGATTGAATCTATAGCCTATTGCAAGTGGTAACACCAGGGGTGCCACTCGTGCGTTACCGACCCTCTTCTGGTGAGGATAAACTTCCAGCCTTCGGCGTCATATCCCACACCTCATTGTGCAATCTGTCTTCTTTTTCTTCGTAGCGTTTATTAGTAGGGTCCGCTACTTTTTTTTTGTGACGCGGGGAAAAATGCGTTACGCACACCACCGGTGCCTGGGTGGCCTCCGGTGGTAGTGTCGGACTCCCCGTTGGCTGCCCAGCGGTATACTCACTAAACAACCCCGCGAATTGCCATCGGCCGCTTTGATGGGGTGCCCCGGGTCTGTCAGCGACAGTGCACAGGGTCCGCTACCTAAGGATTTGGCGAAGATACTAATTTTTACATGGAGCCACTACCGTCATACCTCCACAACCCAAAGGGAAAACCAGACGTTTCTAAGATAAGGTCACACGTCTTTCGAAATACAATTTCTTGGACGAGCGAGTTTCCTCACGATGTTTTCCTTCACCGCCGACCTGGTGATAATTACCAATCTGGCCATAAATACTGTTACAATTAAAAAAAAATCAAAATATTACATTTGAATTTGGAAACTGTCATTTTTATATGATTGTTCATTGTGTTTTCTCATTTTGGCGCCAATACATTGTACAATATATTGCGATATTAAAATGGAGTGGGGTGATAAAGAGAACCGAATCGCTGTGATTGCATTACACAAAGTAGGTATGGAGCCAAATGCAATTTTTAACTCTCTATACGCTTGGTATTAGTAAAATGTTTGTGTACCGGGCTATTAATAGGTACAATGAGATATCCTCTGTTTGTGACAGAAAAAGATCTGGCCGTCCACGTCACGTGTTCGTACGAAAAAGGTGGTCAAAGCAGTAAGGGAAAGAATACGAAGAAATCCTTTCCGAAAGCAAAATATTTTATCTCGGGAGATGAAGATAGCACCTAGAACCATGTCGTGTATTTTAAAAGATGACTTAGGACTTGCAGCCTATAAGAGACGTACTGGTCATTTCTTAACTGATAATTTTAAAAAGAATAGGGTGGTAAAATCGAAACAACTACTGAAGCGGTACGTAAAGGGAGGTCACAGAAAAAAATTGTTTACCGATGAGAAATTTTTTTCAATTGAGCAACATTTTAACAAACAAAATGACCGTATTTATGCTCAAAGCTCTAAGGAAGCTTCCCAATTTGTCGACAGAGTGCAACGTGGGCACTATGCGACTTCAGTGATGGTTTGGTGGGGTATTAGCTATGAAGGAGTGATTGAGTCATACTTTTGTGAAAAAGGTATCAAACCATATAAGTGTATCAAGATACCATTCTTGAGAGGGTAATGAAACCCCTTAACAACACCATGCTCAATAACCAAGAATGGTCCTTCCAACAAGACTCGGCGCCGGGTCATAAAGCTCGGTCTACGCAGTCTTGGTTGGAAACGTACGTTTCAGACTTCATCAGAGCTGAAGACTGGCCGTCGTCTAGTCCCGATCTTAATTCGCTGGATTATGATTTATTGTCAGTTTTAGAGAGTACGACTTGCTCTAAACGCCATGATAATTTGGAGTCCCTAAAACAATCCGTACGATTGGCAGTGAAGAATTTTCCCATGGAAAGAGTGCGTGCTTCTATTGATAACTGGCCTCAACGTTTAAAGGACTGTATGGCAGCCAATGGAGACTACTTCGAATAAGCTTTTTATATTTTAAATTGTTTTATATTTATGTATTAAACTAACACACTGTAAAAGTAATAAATGTTATTTGCAATAGAAAATTTTATTTTCTTTGTTTCAGTATTTATGGCAAGACTAGGTGTGCGATAATCACAAAAGATGAATTTAGTGTTACATACCAGGATCAGAACCGGTGGCCAGATGGTCAGTAGGGCGGTTCTTTATACACCGAGCTATCATTGCTGTTCATTGTGCATTCTGTAGAACACACTAAAGGGGGTAAAATCTCTTCTTAAACTCAATACAATACTTTCATTAAAAATACTCTCTGTAGAAGGGCATATTATAGAATTTATGAATATGTAACTGACAAAGATGTCTCGAAATAATTCAGCACGGACTACCTGTCGTTAATCATTTTTAATTTTACCATTTGATATCATTATTGTACCAATATGCTTATATATTTTTTGTTTTTGTAATTGTCAATTTTAAAAGAGACCTATAGCTAGGCTAGTTTCTTTCGGCATTTCTTCTTAGCCATAGGTCATTTCCGAAATGCTAGGAGATACAAAAAAGGAAAAAAGTAAAAAGAGAATTAAATAAGATACAATAAGATTATATTTCAAAAAATTGTAAGACGTGTCTAAGTGCCCGCGAGGGCCCAATGGCAAATAAAGAATTTTTATCTTTTATCTATCTTTAAATACCGTGTGTGAGTTTAAAACCATGGATAATTCTCACAGCTTATCTTTGCACGAAATCACAAGGTTCTAGCTAGTTGCCACCCCTAGGTGACTACAGTACTCCATGTGCGATCTGACTTAAGACTTGTCTGTAAAATACTATTTCGCTCTATTCAGCACACAAAGTTTCTGGGGCGCCAGCTTGACCTTCTCCTCCAGGTGACTTTGGAACTGAACGTCGCTGGAGATTTCCACACGGCACACCAGCATTGGTGTCTATGCTATGGGAGCACCTACTTCTAAATAATCTTTTATGTCTCAGCTGCGCAAGAAGCTTAACGCAATGTGCAGGCCAACCCTCGGGCAGCCTATTCGATGGCAACTTCAATTGATGACTTTTATGCCAGACCCTTTCAAACGCCATCGTCATTATAGTGAAGATCTCACGTAACATACTCGTACTCTACACAACTCGCAAACGACGCTCAGGCGAAAGAGTGTATCAAGCTAGCCTGACTGGGCAAGTACCTTCACCTCACAGAAGACTGTAGCCGAAAACAACCCATTTTGGCCTCCAGGCGATATACGAACTTAAAAAAAACAGAGTGGCAACATAAGGTTGCCTTTCCATTAATGCCGAGCGAAAAACAAGAGCGGAGCGGAGTATGCGGAACAATGATCAGATCACAACGGCACCATCTTTACCCGCTTGTGGAATTACTCCGCTTTGACAGCACTGCACCGCTTCACAGCTGCGCTTACCCGCTCTGCGTGTAAAATATGTATCTACTTAGTTCGCAAATCCATGTGCGCTAAAGCGGAGCGGCGTTTAAATACTGTTAGTTAATATTGGCCCCGCTAGGCTCCTCTTTTTTTTCTCCGATCCAGTGGGCACACAGCCTAAGTGTTCCTTGTTTACAGATTCGGTACGGAATCCAAAAAAGTTTCGTGAAATTTTACAGACATTAAAAGTATGAAATACTGGCTATATCCTGCCATGAACATGACCCCGGGGGAAACATGCACAGCCATGACCTTGGGCATAAATTACTAATTTCGAAAGCACGATTAGTGCGCCTTGTCTGCCGTACCAGGTATCTCTCGGCACAGAGTAATCGCCTGTAAATCGTTTTTAACAGATTACTTGGCATTCTCTGAGTAATGTTTGGTAATGATTTGTAAGACATGCAATGTTTATTATCTTTTATTGCAGTTGTTTACGCGAGGCTTCAAAAATTCGCATTGAACGGTAAATTTAAACTAACATTTCTAAAGAAGTCTTGGCACAGTAGAGATCTATAGTAGGTTAACTAGAACACTTAGGCCTTTTTTGACGTAATCACCAACGCTCGCATTAGAGCGCTCGGCTAAGGTCCATTTCAAGATGGCGAACAGCGAAGGACGCGCTACACAGAACGTAAGGTCGCGTTCCCACTACTATGATAGATAGATAGTAAGGGCTGTGAAAAGCGTAGTGGTTTGTATTTGTAAATGAAGTAGTCCAGTACGAAATTATTAATTGTAGTCCACTTTTTTGATGTACGACGAATGACCGCCAAGATAAGGAGACTCACTCAACGACAAATAGGGATGACAAATAGTCACAACTGAACAATTATTATTATTGTTGGCCAGTGCAAACGACCAATAACGACAGTAACTATATAAAACGTAATGACAAAATGAAATCGTACCATAAAAAGCAATCAGTAGTTTCTGTGAATTAGTCGCGATTTTAGCTAAGAGTTCGATTCTCGAAGTTGTTGACGAGTATGTGTATACCTAGGACGAACAGTCCAGCTAGGTAGATCCAACTTTGAGACAGAGGTCACTCGTTAAATTCAACACGCAGCGTTTGAGAAATTGCGAAATTTTTCTCGTCCAAAATACCTGAATGACTCGAAGACGAAAGTCTTCGACCAGTGTGTGTTGCCAGTGATGACTTATGGCAATGAAACGTGTTCCCTCATTATGGTCCTCATACGGAAGCTTAAGGTTGCACAGCGTGCGACGGATAGAGCCATGCTCGGAGTTTCTCTGCGAGTTACATTCAGAATTGAGCACATCCGTAGCAGAACTGGATTTACGAAGTGGCTCTAAGGATGAGAAAGCTGAAGTGGCAGTGAGCGGGCCACATAGCTCGGAGAACCGATGGCCGTTGGGACAGAAAAGGTCTCGAATGGCGACCACGAACTGGAAAACGCAGCGTAGGACGGCTCCCCCACACGACGGACCCACCATCTTGTGAAGATCGCAGGGAGCCGGTGGATGCAAGCGGCACAGGACCGATCTGTGGAAATCTAAGGGGGAGGCCTATATTCAGCATTGGATGTCTATTATAATATTGCAGTGCTTAAGTCCTACAGTGGTTAGTTAACATTTTTTTTGTAGAATTCCAATTCTAAACGCAGCCTTGTGGCGCTAGTGTCGCACAACCATGAAAAGCGACACTAAGGAATTGCAATTTTGTGTTCAAGGCTATAACAGCCGATATTTCCGAGGATGTAAGGATGTTTGCTCTTACAGAATTGCATGGCAGAGCCTTAGAGCAGCAAGTGCCGTGCCGCATCTCCCGCTATTCGGCTCAAATGACCGCAAGGTCGGTGGAGCGGAGAGAGAGAGAGAGATGAGTACGACTACGAATTTTGGTAATTAGAGATAATATTAAGAATTACATAATTATAAAACATATAGTCTAAATATACGTGATGCAGCATTTTTTTATAATTAATACACTTATAGATTACAACAAATTGTAATGATATCTTATCTTTTATTACCTTATATGTCCTTGCATAAGTTTACATGACTTACTTAACATATCGTCTTCTTTGGTATTTTGTCTAAGTCTTTTTCGGTATTAACCTTACCGCTAAACGCGCTAGCGCAAGGTCACTGGCCCTCGAACTCACGTACGGGGAGTGTCAGTGCTGTGCCTTCAGTGCGCTATCAGTGACGCACAGCTCAGCTTTTTATTTTTGTATAAACCTCCCCAAAAGTTTTAGCACAAATTCATCAAAATGTCTGTTCTCATAGGTTCTTACATACGGGTATTTCGTAAACAGGATCTTCGGTCAAATATACGTACTCAGTTACTTCGGGCATGTAGAAAGAATGTAGGACGAAGGAATGACGATACAGATATACAATACGAAAGTGGAAGAATGAAGGAGCCAGAGACGACGAGTTCCGTGGCTCAGTCGTGAATGACGCGGCTTTGACACCAACGCTCGTGGGCTCGATTCCCACACAAGATAACCATTCGTATGCATGAACATGTCTGTTTGTCTTGGTCTGGATGTTTTAAGTGAGGTAGGGCGCATCAAAGCAGCCCGTCTGGCGAAGTACCTCCACCTCACAGAAAACCGCTGCCAAATAACAACTCCCTAGAGGGTTGTTGTGTTGCTGTATGTGAATGAGGTCATCAGTAAGCTCCTAAGGAGTTGCTGTGTACGCAGCAGAGGAAGCATCGTGCGAGTGATACTTAATACATTACAAGCTAGGCTACGGTGACTGTTTAACATCAGGCAGGCCGTATGCTTGATTGCCACCTTAGTGGTATATATAAAAAAAGCATAATAGGCTACGGTAACTGCTTTACATCAGGTAGGCCGTATGCTTGTATAAAAAAATAAGGCCAAAACTTGCCTACCACGACCAAACTGAACGTGTTTCATCATAAGATGATGTCAGGTGCCCCAAAAACAGGTGAGGATGTATGAGATATGAATGTTGAAGAAGCGATTGAAGTGTGTAATGACCGCGTCTTGTGGTGTTCGGCTCCCTCTGCCTACCCCGCAAGCATGACAGAAATAACCTACGGAAATCCAGGATCACGATTTTGCATAGTGGATAAAATCGCCTCTACAGGTCGGAGGATAAGGTAGACTTGCAGCTCCCACTGGCTAGTTCATCGATTAAGATCGCGTCACTGGTTAAAGTATGTATGTATGTATATCTTCACGCCAGGTCCCTTGCGGTCCATACATACTTCACTCGCTTCTTTCACATTCATAGCTCTTTTCATGCACGCTCGCCGGTTCCTAAGGCTCCTGACGTCACCTTCGGATAAAACACGACCAATTTGGACATGGTAGATTAGTCTTGGTCTTCCTCGGCTCCTACATCCTTCCACTTTGTTTTTCTCACTGGTTAAACAGAATATCAAAAGAAGTATAACTTCAAAAAAACGCAGGCATTTAGTCGAGCACTATAAACATGACAGATTACACATGCACGTATGTATACATGACACAAGAACGCAGTCCAGGAACCCATTAACAACCCAGCGTCACTTTGTGAATCACACAACATCTGGTTGCATGATGCAACCGCTGGCAACCGTTCAAGGGTCGCCGCACACTATCGGTCAACAATCATACTTATATTTACACACATTATCAACTACCCCATATTTACATTTGGTGTCACTATGTACATCCTAATAATATTATAAATGTCCGTTTGTTTGTTCGCTTTCACGGGAAAACTACTCAACCGATCATCATGAAACTTTGTACACATATTCTTGGAGATATCAGAAGTAACATAGGATACTTTTTATTAAAAAAAAATGCGAGCGAGACCGCGGGTAAAAGCTAGTAGGACATAATTACGGCGTGCGTGATACAAAATCTATGTAAAAAGCCGTGGCTATACCAAATTCAAAACAAAGGCATAATCGATATAGAAAGGTAGAGAGAAGCAAAGAGTCGTCTAGCGCTACCACACAACCTCTACGACACGAGTCTCCCTTCAACCGAAGGGGTTTAGAGCATACTTCACCATGCTGCTCAACTGTGAATTGGCGGAGGCCAGTGCTTTCAAGCACTGTGTTACTAATGGTATACTAATGATATGAGGATGGCGTACAAGCATACGACCCACCTGATGTTAAGCGGTTACAGTAGCCTACGAACGCATGTAATACATCGAAATATCACTCACGTGATGCGACCTCTGCCGTTAACACAGCAACTCTTTAGGAGTTTACTGGTAACCTTACACGCAGGGACACAACAACCCTGCAGGGAGTTGTTATTCGGCTGCGGTTTACAGTGAGATAAAGGAATTGTGATGCTGCATTGATTCGCCCTGCCGCTCTAAAAAACAGACGTGTTCATGCACACAATTGTTTGTCCTATGTAGGAATCGAACCCACGAGCCGTAGACATTGCTAACCGTCCAATTAAAACACACTAAAATACTGCTAAATAGAAACGATGCAATGGAGCACACTTACTTGCACTATGTTATTAAAAACATGATGAGGAAGTGCTCACCAATAATGGAGATGCATTTCTGGTTGATGATGCCGCTTGGCAGCAAGTGGAAATCGAACTCTTTGCCGTCAACGACCACTGTGTGACCAGCATTGTTGCCGCCCTGAGAACAAAACAAACATTATGAATGAAAACCAAAGGGCGAGCGAATAACGGTTACCCAACATAGAAACTTTTTTATATACAACTTCGGGAAACATACAAGCATACCATCCACCTGATGTAAAGCAGTTATCGTAGGCTATGACCGCTGGTAATACATTAAGTACCACTCGCCTCATGCCATATCTGCTACGAACACAGCAACTTGGGAGCTTACTGGTGACCTCACTCACACGCAGGAACACAACAATCCTCTAGGGAGTTGTTGTTTAGCTGCGGTTTTCTGTGAGGTGGAGGTACTTCCCTATGCTATGATGAGCCATATCTCTCTTAAACTCTCCTAAAAGAGTGTGAACATAATCACAGTATCGACAAAGTTAGTGTAGATGTTAGTACAAGTGTCCATAGGCTACAGTAATAGGGAATGCAATCTCGGTACACCAAGAGTTTGCACCATTTTTAGGGTTCCGTACCCAAAGGGTAAATATTAGGGTTCCGTACCCAAAGGGTAAAACGGAACCCTATTACTGAGGCTCCGCTGTCCGTCCGTCTGTCCCCAGGCTGTATCTCTTGAACCGTGATAGTTAGACAGTTGAAATTTTCTCAGAAGATGTATTTCTGTTGCCGCTATAACAACAAATACTAAAAAATAGAATAAAGTAAATATTTAAGGGGCTCCCATACAACAAACGTGATTTTTTTGCTCATTTTTGCTTGATATTGATAACGGCAACAGGTAGACGCTTGAAATATTCACAGAATATTTAGTTATATATTCACTTTAAGAGTAAATAATTAAATTAAAATAAAACAAATATTTAAGGGGGGCTCCCATACAATAAACGTGATTTTTTTGCTGTTTTTATAGATAATGGTACGGAACCCTTCGTGCGCGAGTCCGACTCGCACTTGGCCGATTTTTAGGGTTCCGTACCCAAAGGGTAAAACGCAACCCTATTACTGAGGCTCCGCTGTCCGTCCGTCTGTCACCAGGCTGTATCTCATGAACCGTGATAGTTAGACAGTTGAAATTTTCACAGATGATGTATTTCTGTTGCCGCTATAACAACAAATACTAAAAAATAGAATAAAATAAATATTTAAGGGGGCTCCTATACAACAAACGTGATTTTTTTGCTCATTTTTGCTCGATATTGATAACGGCAACAGGTAGATGCTTGAAATATTCACAGAATATTTAGTTATATATTCACTATAAGAATAAATAATTAAATTAAAATAAAACAAATATTTAAGGGGGGCCATACAACAAACGTGATTTTTTGCCGTATTTATAGATAGTGGTACGGAACCCTTCGTGCGCGAGTCCGACTCGCACTTGGCCGATTTTTTACTATTACTGAGACTTCGCTGTCCGTCCGTCCGTCCGTTCGTCCGTCTGACACCAGGCTGTATCTCACGAACCGTGATAGTTAGACATTTGAAATTTTAACAGATGTATTTCTGTTGCCGCTATAACAACAAATACTAAAAAATAGAATAAAATAAATATTTAAGGGGGCTCCCATACAACAAACGTGATTTTTTTGCCGTTTTTATAGATAATGGTACGGAACCCTTTGTGCGCGAGTCCGACTCGCACTAGGCCGCACTTTTTTTCTGCTATTCTACGTAACGATAACAAACATGTTAGAAGCCCCAATATTGTATTTTAATGTTATGAGGTCAACAATTAGAACAACGATACTATTGTTGCTACTACAAACAAATTAATACTGTATTGTTCTTTTAATACATTTAATTGTACCCTACATAATTAGTATTTACAACGAATTTGAGTACCTTACACAAACCTAGAGGTTTTTAAGGTACAATAAAATTGTAATTTACATCTTTATACATTATAATATTGTTAAATAAATAATCTACATATTTGTCATTATAGCAAAAACATCGCGAGGAAACCCGCACGCCCAAGAAGTTATATTATGAAAATCTTGTAACCTAACCTAACCTAAAAGCGGTCCTAACCTAAGAGTTCCCTCTGGGTTGAGGTACGACGGTAGTCGCTCCATATCCTACTAATATTATAAATGCGAAAGTTTGTATGTATGGATGGATGTTGCTCTTGCTTTTTCACGCTTAAACGGCTGAACGGATTTGAATGAAATTTGGCATGTAGATAGATTATGATCTGGATTAACACATAGGCTACGTTATTCGACTCCACGCCGGCGGAGCCGCGGGCAGCAGCTAGTCTAAAAATATCATACACACATTTTCGCCATATCCTTAGATGTAGGCAGCGGACCCCGCCAATTCTAATGGATCAAAAAAACAGGGTAACGCTAGGAAGAGTACAGTCACTCACTTAAAGGGCTAAAACTAATAGTATTAGTAGCCAAGGAAGATCAAGACTCTCCTACCATGACCAAATTGGTAGTGTTTTATCAGAAGGTTATGTCAGGAGCCCTAGGAACCGGCGATCGTGTATGAAAACAGGTATGATTTTTTTTATACTACATCGGGAGGCATACAAGCATACGGCCCACCTGATGTAAAGAAAAACCGGGTACCGTAGCCTATTAACACTAGCGATATATTAAGTATCACTCGCGCGATGCCTCCTCTGTTACACAGCAACTCCTTGTAAGCTTACTGGTGACCTCACTCCACGCAAGAACACAACAACCCTCTAGGGAGTTGTTATTTGGCTGCGGTTTTCTGTGACACACTTCCCCAGACGAGCTGCTGTGATGCGCCCTACCTCTCTTAAAATGCATAGCTGTTTTCATACACGTTCTTATCCGGATCTAAAGGAGCGAGGAGGTGTATAAAGGCGGCGTTTTATGACGTTCGGTTCTCTCTGCCTACCCCTCCACGGACCTGGCGTAAAGGTAGGTATACAAGTAATTATCTGCTCATTCATAATATAAATTGTCTTAAACAGAACAAACAATCAATTACGTAATCTACTTATTCGTCGCACAATGAGACTATTAAAAAAACTCAAGGCAAGAGATATTTGATTTCACAAGTTGCTAAGTTAACAACGGACAAATTTGTGACAAGTTACGACATAATTTCAATCTATTTCGACAATATAAACATTATTTTATCATAGAAGTCACAAGTGAGTCATATGACCACAGGAATTTGTAACAGACATGTTCACAAACATCCTTGATTCGTTCAGTTACAAAAATAAATATTTGTAATAAACATCATTTGAAGACAAATACGATAGCGATTCTTCTGAATACATTCTTATATATTCTTTCTTTTATGTCAACCGAGCAAGGGACTTGTCACGAATATATAGATAAATGAACAAATAAACATATTTTATATATTAATAATACATGGGTATTTACATTTATATATATAATTATCATAATAACAAATACAACTACATACCTATAATAATTTGATACATAATAGGTACATACGGATGACTCACGTCATGTTGGACGATTAGTACTTGAAAAGGCACTCCAGTAGATAAGCTGAAACCTAGCAACCGCTTACATGCCTATGACAACTTATTATTAGTAACGTCCCTATAAAAATGCCGTTTGACATTAAAAATCAAAAATTTTTGAAAGAATGTACCGAAATCTGTTGAAAACAAATGTTGGCACCCATCCAATTATTGGTTAATAGCTTGATAAAAAATCAGCTATTAACCTTAGGTTATGGGTTAATAAGCTATGGTACAACCTTTAAAAGCTCACTTAACCGTATGTATTAGTCCAAAAATAGAATATTGAAAATGATCGCACAATAGAAATAGTCAGAAGATGATTTAGGCTGACTTAAATATTGTAACACTCTTCCTGTTCATACTAAAGTAACTTACATCCATTTAAAAGAACATTTTTTTAACACGTGTAAAACGCAAAAATAAATACATTGTGATCAGTACTGTCAACAATTCTACAATGTCTATACAGAAAGAACAACATCCTATTTAATTTCTCAATAATCTAAAGTTTAGATTGCTTGCTTTGTAAAAACGTTTGTTTGTTTAGAATCTAAATCACAATAATCACAAAAAACAACCTCAAAGGTTCCTAATTAAAAAATCCTGTTATTTGAACAACCTGTAGATGTTATGTTTAAAAACCAGTTCATTTGTGAGTATTTGTAAGTAATATAGTTTCATCCCTATTTGACTGCGTATTTTGTTACCTTACGGTGAATGTTATAGTACCTCATTTTTGTGTTTGTTCTCTTAACAAACATGTACTGAGTTATTCAGTTTTATTAATTATGTAGGTATTTAAAGAAAAGTCATTGCACGCAACTCCTGTCCATTCCGGACAATCCTACGTGGTTTTTGGGGGTCCATATTGGCTCACATAAAAATCTTATTCTTATTTTTTGTTTTACTACCGATTTGTGTTCATAATAATCACTCTTCGTAATTTTTTTCCTCATAGTTTTTTATTACTACAAACGGAGCTCATAACAGACAGCCGATATCATATTTTTTTTATTAACAATGTGATTACTAAGAACATACTTCAACTCATAATGTTATTTTTCAGAACAGTTTCTGTTCAGGCGCTTCGCTGGCCGCTGCCGCGGCATGCTTGCTTCGCTCGCTCGGCTTGCGCGCTGTTGCGCGTCGCAGCTCTACCTAACACTCCTCCTAACTTCGCTCGTCGTCGTACCTATTATTTTTACTACTCCCTTTTATTTTTTCCATTGCAATCCAATGCCGATAAATAACACTTATGATTAAGAAATATATGAAAAAAAAAATTAGTATAAAACAAATTTATGAATATTTGCGTTTTGTATTATAATGATTAGGATTTTCGATCATTAGTATAAGAAAATATATGAAAACATATATTTGTATAAACCAGGTGTATTATTACTTACCGATGTTATGAATTCTGATGATTATGAGTTTCGTTCATTTATTAAATATTTTTATGAAGAGTGCTCATTCTGATGTAAAATAGTATGAGAAATATTTTCATACTTAAAAAAAATTATGTGTGTACCCGGTTTTTGGACTGCACTTATATTTTTATTATAATGGTATAGTATGAATAAAAAAATCGACTGATATTGGTGTGGGTATCACTAGATTTATGTACATATTTGTAATTATATTTGTAGTATAAATAGAATACTTGGCGGTGAAGGAAAACATTATGAGGAAACCCGAACTTTCTTAGATTAGGTTAAACGTCTTCCGAAATACAATTTCTTGGACATGCGGGCGTCCTCGCCCACGTTTTCCTTCAAAGCCGAGCAAGTGATAATTACAAATCCACATCCATACTTACTTATAATATTGTAAATATGAAAGTGTATTTGTTTGTTGTTTCTTTCACGCAACACGGAGCAACGGAATGACGTATATTCTTTGTACGGAGATAGTATGGGAGCCGCAGTACAGTAGGCCGATTCTACTAAATAACTGCAACTGTACTGCAGAGCGGCGTGTGTCAAAATGGGAACATTTTGATGTTTCATTAAACGTCGTTACTGTCAGATCGCCTGAAGAAACGTCAAAATGTACGCATTTTGACACACGCTGCGCTGCAGTGCAGTTGCAGTTATTTAGTAGAATCGGCCTACAGGTAACAAATAATATGTACATAAATCCGAAAACAAGTATTTAATGGCACATCGGGATTCGAACCACGGATCGTTGGACATAAGGTCGGTTCTTTATCCATACGACTATCTATCACTGGTACTCAATCTCCCTATCTATATAGATCCCGCTACCTATAATATTATCTATAATATATATCTGGTCAGGGTACATGTATGTATTGTATTGTTTTAGATCACTCGCTATTAGGCACCGATCATTTTAACATTCAGTCATATTAACTGGAACGTGGCTTTCTCTTCGACATTTGCAAAATCGTCGTTAAATAATCAAAGATGGAGTCACATTATTTAAAATAGAATAGAATTAGTAGTTCTTTATTTAATACCTCTGCAGCAATTGTTGATCTCAAGAACCTTGTAACGAACAATGCCGGCACAGGTCCACCATATACTCACTAGCAGCTTCGTCTAATTCTCTTCGTTGATTTTCGATTGCGTTTGGAGCATGGTTTAGCTTCCTCTATTGTATCTAACTAAGTGTGACAGACGTTGTCTATTGTTATACAGATGTTGATTATCATTACAATAGTCCGATACAGCATTACATCATCGCCTAATTTCTGTGCCTCAATAATTAAGGTAAGCTTCGACTTGTATTTGTTGTTGTTGTTAAACAAGTTTATACGGTGCCCACTTTCCAAGCTCTTTTATATTTCCATTAATGCGAAAACGAATCAGTATTGGTAATCGCTTACGTAAATGAAATGGTTTTATTTGAAAATAACTCCCAATAGGGAATATGCATGAAAAATGTTTAGGACAGATTTTAAAAGAGGTGATATAGACAGGAAGATATCGCAAAGTATATTCTTTCTAAGGTAATTAGTTTGCTAGATAATTCTGTTTGAAAGTGGCATTTCGTCACGTGACCTGAAAACGCTTCATACTAAAAGGCCGCGGCAGATGACGTCACAAGCCGTGTGGCTATGAAGAAATGTATGAATTTCATTAAAATATTAGCTGTATTTCCGCAATTCAAGCATTGTAGGTAAATCATGGTAGGTAAGTCTTGACCTTTCACGGTTCTTTCACAGACGTTTGGAAGGAATGCAGGAGGCATTCTTTCCACATGTCCGAACCGCCGGAGCATGCCTAATGAAATGAAAGAGCATAAGAAGTTATTTTAACACTGACACTCTTTAAGACCAACTCCGTTTCTAACATCATCATTGCGAATACGGTCTACAAGCGTTACGTTCCAAAATTTGCGCAACGATCGCATTTCATGCTCTCTCTGCCACACCCAGCTCTCGATTCACTTCCATAAGTAATCGTTGGGACCAGTACTGCATTGTGTACAGCCAGCTGTGCCTTCTGGCTGGCCTTCTAGCTAGTTAGCTCGAACTTTTACTGCCAAAAAGTTTTCCCAACGCTCCATTCACACTATTCGCAGCACTCACTCGTCTATCCACATCAGCGGTGTACGTTCCATCCATGCTGAAAACGCATTAAAAATATACAATCTCATCCACTGATTCCAACAATTGATCATCAACCGTAATCCTTACATTGGTTCTGGTTTCTTCTGTTTCAAATACCATTACCTTGATGCAACGAACCCCATGGGGTCGATCTAGACCACTTAGAAAAACACTAAATATATTAACGTTGTTTACATACCTCTCAAAATTTTTCCATAATAGTAGTCAGAATTAAGTCACGTTATTTTTACTTAATGATAATGATTTTCAAGAACGATGTACGAGTTAAGCCAAGGTTAATTACGTACGTTACAGTTTAAAACGTATATATTACAAATGTGTAAGAGGAAACCAACTAGCTTAACAATATATTCTGGAGAGTCACTCGCCTCGATTCTGAATCACCTGCACCCATCAACTCCACGAAGGAAACCTATGGAGAGCTCGGTGGCTCAGTCGTGAATGACGCGACTTTGACACCAACGCTCGTGGGGTCGATTCCCATACAAGACAAACGTTTGTGTGCATGAACATGTCTGGATGTTTTAAGAGAGGTAGGTCAGCAGCCCGTTTGGGAAAGTACCTCCACCTCACAGAAGACCGCAGCCAAATAACAACTCCCTAGAAGGTTGTTGTGTTCCTGCGTGTGAGTGAGGTTACGAGTAAGCTCCCAAGGAGTTGCCGTGTAAGCAGCAGAGGAGGCATCGCGCAAGAGAGCTTGGGGCAACCGCCCACTAGATAGAACGACGTATCCAGTGGGCGGTCGCCCCAAGCTGCGTGTTAGTACGGTGACTTCAATTCAAGAGAATCCTATCACATATTAGATAGCACCTATGAGTGACCTATTAAAGTTCACCACAGACTGTACTGAGCTTATCGCAAACAAATAGCATTATCGAAAACTTTAGAGGATGTTAATTACAACTTTGTACATGATGAATAAGTGTAATCAGTCGTTATCGGCAAGCAGTTTGATGCGGTGATAACCGGCGCAATAGTCTCTTGTGACACACCAGTTATCTACGTAATGCATGTTAGTTTAGATAAAGCTAATGTCACTACAATACTTAGATAAAACGTGACTTTAATAACTGTGTTGTTATAATGGTAGGTATAATGATTGTATATCTATTTAGATGTGAGGAAATCGGGGTGATGTAGTTTTTGTAGGAATTTGCATGAGAGAGATTATTGAAGGGTAAACTTCTATAACATCTCAGGAAGGATCCTCTTCTAACCCTCCAGGAAGTTGTTATTTGCAAGTAATATAAAATATATATACAAATATACAAATTTTATTAGGAACAATAGAAAAAAAAATATTAACTTGCAAAAAAAAAAATCAAGTATAGTGTCCTAAACATAGGTCGGGGAGGAATGGGTATGTGATTTACGAATAGGGTATCCGACAGCATTTCAAAACGTGATTAAAATTAATCATAATGGGTTATCTTATCATCATAAAAATATCACTTTAAATCACTCAAAATTATGTCTGAAGATTATTTATTTAAAAATGCCGCGTAAAAATTATGTAGCGTCACATACTTTTTTATGTGTAATGTAAGTAATCTAATTACAAGCCGTAAAAACTATTATGTAATTTATTTCTGATATTACAGCTATTCGAAATTTGTTTTAAGTTACAAATGACGTCACGCGGTCTGAGATCAATGCGGAATTAACGCGGCATTATTAAATAAATAATCTTTAAACATAGTTTTGGGTCATTTATATGTTCATTTTTTAAAAAAGATAATTTATAAATATTCATTATTATTAATTTAAGTCACTTTTTGAAATGTTGTGCGATTATCGATGAAAAGATTCGAGGCTTTAAAATCTTTATAGTTAAGACTAGTCTCAATTATGAAGACTCAACTTCAAAAATACGACTTGAGGATTGTTACTAATGTTTACTAAGAGGTTCAAGACTTAATCGTGAGTCTTTTAAGTAAAGAACTCGAGTCGTTTAACATGAGACCATAATAAGGCAAACTTCAGTGAATGATTATTTCATATTTATTACAGATCACTAGGTACTTAATAATAGTAAACTTTTAATGGTACACACGGCCACTTATCAAGTGTAACAGTTGCTCATGAGTATGTTTGTATTTCGTACCCATGATACGACTGGCGACTCGCAAGACTCACGAACTGAGTTGTTTTCAAAAGTGTTCGAACCTTTTCGTTTCGCTTGAGTCATTTAAAAACAGGAGTATTTTTAAAACGATAGTCTTAAGATTAAACCTGGAGTCGTGAGCCGAAGACACTTAAAAGGATTAGGGTTCAGGGATTTAAGGAGTCGATTGAGTTGCAAACCGTCATAACGGAGTCGAGTTCTTTTTAAAGACTCATAAACCTCAAGTCCTTTTATCATGGCCCCCGATCCCCTATCACACAAACCAATAAATCGACGACTGATCCTTGACTGTGATAAAAGGAACCTGCCCTTAACGCCTAATATCTTAGCGATTCGAGCCTAGTGACCAATAAGAGAATATTTAACCAATAAGCGGATAAGTACCGCAATGTTGATCCGCAAACTAGCCAATAAGAACTGGGCGTTCTACTTTACCGCCCGACTCGTAGTGGTGAATTGAGTTACTACGTAATATCGGTCTCGTCGGCTCATCACATCAACCCTTACTCATCCCACTGCAGGGATAGAGGTCTCCCTTTAAACGAAGTCCCCTTCGGTCGGTATATGAGTCTCAGTATCTGAGAATCATAGGTCGTGGGCGTCTGACGGCAGTTGCTCCATGTAAAAGCCAGTACTTTAGCCAAATCCTAAGGCTTAGGTAGCGGATCTAATAGGTTAGGAAACGAAATTACGCTAAAAGGAAGAAGTTCTGTAGGCCGATTCTACTAAAAAACTGCAACTGCACTGCAAAATGCGTACATTTTGACGTTTCGTTAAACGTCGCTGCTGTCAGATCGCTTGACGAAATGTCAAAATGTACGCAGTTTTTTAGTAGAATCGTCCTACTGTTATGACATGAAGGAAAGGATATGTTTTTTATCATCATTATCTAGAATATCTTTATCATATCTCAGGGAAGGTCAGGATTTCAAAAAGCCACACCCCACATTATCATTGTCATGAGTATTAACAATCTGTCTCAAGCTACCATGATTATAATTATCTACATTCAAATCCAAGTTTATTGATTGATTGATGTATTTAATATTCTTTTTTATACAACATCGGGAGGCATGCAAGCATGCCATCTTCTAAGGAATTTACTGGTAACCTCGCCCACTCGCAGGAACACGACAACTCTCCAGGGACTTGTTATTCGGCTCCAATTTTCTTTGAGGTCTTAGTACTTTCTCAAGAGGGCTGTTTTAATGCGCTTTACTTCTCTTAAAAACATCCACAACAAGACACGCAGTTATTTTTTGATCAGCACAGTGGCCCCACTGTGCCATGCCATGGCGGCGCCGTGGTTAATAACGAAACTTTGATACTAACACTCGCGTGTTCAATACCCTGACAGGACAAACATTTGTGTGCATGAACATGTCTATCTTGGTTTGGGTAGTTTTGAGAGAGGTAGGGCGCAATGAAGCCGCCCATCAGGGGAAGTATCTCCACCTTGCAGAAAACCACGGCTTAAACTCCTGTAGCATAGTTGTGTTTCTGCGTGTGAATGAGGTCACCAGTAAGCTCCTTAGGAGTTGATGTGTTAGTAGGAGAGGTGGCATCATGCGAGTGATACTTAATATATTATCACCACTCATAGGCTACAGTAACCACTTTACATCAGGTGGACGGGATGCTTGAATGGCTCCTGGCGTTGTAAAAAAAAGAAGTAAGACGAGTAAGGTCACGCAGTCAGTCAGTCAGATGGAAGAATAATGAAATGAAATGATAAATGAAAGAATAATCACTTGTAGCATGTTATTCTTACGATTAACGTCTACAACGCCTGATGATGCCTCGTGGAGAGGCGAAACACGTGTCGCAGCGACGACCAGGCCAGTCGTGGCAGCGACGGTGGTGGTGGGGGCATGCAGATTCTGTTCCAGATGGCGGACGACCGCAGCAGCCGAGGCAGATACTACCGAAGCAGCCATGGCAGCGTCGGCATGTAGCACGCACTAACAGTAGTGGGTGGGTGCCGGCCGGCGCTAGGCCGCATGAACTAATTGGTGGCGGAAGCACACAAAGCAGGTTGGATCAAATTGCACACATCAATCTGTCGCTCCATTTTGATTTGAAAAAGGGACAAACCGACAAACAAATACACTGTTACATTCATAATAGTATGAACCCCTCAAAGACATTTCAACCTATGAGTTCTATGATTCTCCACGCTCTAGCTAGATCTATTCCCCAAGAGCCGTGCATTTGCCCAGAATAACAGTGACACATGTTTTAGCTTATCAATTTATGCATCACATGAACAATCTCTATACAAAAATAGTTATACCACAGAAGTTAAATGTTTCTAGAATAAAAAATCAAATCTATTCATTTGTACAATAATCATAGTTGATACCATAATCCTAAGCAACTTCACATTTCAATTACAATATGCTTCTGTAGACGATATTATAAGACCAATTACTTTCGGTGAACACATGCAAATTTTGGGCACTCGAAATTCGGGAGCAACCCACATAAGTTGACCATGCGAGGAGTATGAGTTGACTAAATGCATCCCTGACACTTTTAAGTTTTGTCCTTGGGATTTATTTATCGCCATACAGTAAGCTATTTTTAAAGGAAATTGTAGGCATTTATTAAATTGGAATTGCAAATTGTTGGGGATTATAGGTATTCAAAAAATCAATGCAATGATATAGGACAATGTGCTCACAGCGTCCTACATTTTGACTGGCTTATTTCAATTAGATAAACAACAACCAAACCTACCCTTTGTGTTTAGGTCATTTATCAACAAACAACTCAAAAATGGATATTTCTAACCAAAATGGGACATTTTCGAATGTATGGGTCCTCCATACAAAATAAATCTCCATACAAAAAAAACACATCAATCTGTCGCTCCATTTTGATTTGAAAAAGGGACAAACCGACAAACAAATACACTGTTACATTCATAATAGTATGAACCCCTCAAAGACATTTCAACCTATGAGTTCTATGATTCTCCACGCTCTAGCTAGATCTATTCCCCAAGAGCCGTGCATTTGCCCAGAATAACAGTGACACATGTTTTAGCTTATCAATTTATGCATCACATGAACAATCTCTATACAAAAATAGTTATACCACAGAAGTTAAATGTTTCTAGAATAAAAAATCAAATCTGTTCATTTGTACAATAATCATAGTTGATACCATAATCCTAAGCAACTTCACATTTCAATTACAATATGCTTCTGTAGACGATATTATAAGACCAATTACTTTCGGTGAGCACATGCAAATTTTGGGCACTCGAAATTCGGGAGCAACCCACATAAGTTGACCATGCGAGGAGTATGAGGTGACTAAATGCATCCCTGACACTTTTAAGTTTTGTCCTTGGGATTTATTTATCGCCATACAGCAAGCTATTTTTAAAGGAAATTGTAGGCATTTATTAAAATGGAATTGCAAATTGTTGGGGATTTTAGGTATTCAAAAAATCAATGCAATGATATAGGACAATGTGCTCACAGCGTCCTACATTTTGACTGGCTTTTTTCAATTAGATAAACAACAACCAAACCTACCCTTTGTGTTTAGGCCACTTATCAACAAACAACTCAAAAATTGATATTTCTAACCAAAACGGGACATTTTCGAGTGTAGGGATGCACCACACGTTAAAGGGAAATAAAAGATTTTGCACAGAGCAGAGTTTCGGGCAGTCTTGGGTCAATCAATACCATTGGTGTTCAACAAAAAAAATTCTTTGAACTTATCGACATTGGGAAGGTAGAGTTAATACCACCTTTAAGACCACAGCCAAATAATAATTCCCATACGATCTTTTCAGTCAGTAAGGTCACTGTAAATATCTGATAAAGTGCTATGTTGTCAATGGAGGTAACAATACTAATTATACTTGCGTAAGTATAAGATGACCTTCTGAGGTGCCAATAGCAGGCTATGATGATAGAGGGTATATAGTAGTGTTTCAGAATATTTGCATGTAACCCCCTGAAATAATTCCAAGGAATTTTGATGTCACCTGGAGAACACAAGGGTATATTTTGTAATAACAGGCTGCATAGTAGATATAAACCAAGTATATAATATAAAAACTAGTGTGTTCATATGCTTGGTTTCTTTCGAGTTCAACTTATAGCCTAGGTTCTAGTACAGAGAGGTTGGTCATAGTTTAGGGTCGGCAACACATGAGTGTTGTTGGTGTTGCAAATGACCATAGGCTACGGTAACTGCTCCAACCATCAGGCAGGCTTATTTCTACTTTAGTGTTATAAAGTCCCTATAGTAACATATATTTCATGATTACTGATAAAATTACATCATCCAAACATACAAGCCATTGACCTTAGTTATTTTCGAAAGTCATAAAATTAGACAGAGCCCTAGATAAAAACCAAGATGAACATAAGCAATAATAGTGTAGCCATGACAATAAATGGCCCAGACCTTGGCAGAATTCCACATTTATTGTACACAGCAATCAGCCTCTATTTACGTACCGATGCTTGTCATATGACTCGAAACCATAGATATCAATCTAGTACACTGTATACATATTTACATGTACCTAATAATATTGGGCGTTTTAATGTTACGTAATTAACTGTCAGTTGATTCCCGCTAGATGCATCCCGCCCCTAATGCGACTCTCTGACTGACCAAATTTTGGCACGAGTTAACGAGGCAGATAGAAGTAGTTTTCATACAAAAACATTGTTTCTTACTCTCGTGTTTTCAAAGAAACTGGCTGCCCGCCAATAAACGAAGATTCATTAGAAATCCTAGAGACTTGGATTACATGACATTACGAATATATTTTATTCTGTAAATTCAATGTAATCAAGCGTATTAATAAATGATCACGTTCTATATAACCTCAAAAGAAGAATTATAAAATTTCCGATATTTATTTGAATTTATTGGATTTGTATTTTAACGTGTTAATATGTTTATATGAACTACGTTCATTAATTAAATTAGATAATTTCATAATATCATAATAACTTAAAGAATGTTTCTAACCTGGCAGCGGCAAACGATGTCAGAATTTACAGCAAGCAAATCCACTAGTTTTCCTTTACCTTCATCACCCCATTGAGCACCCAAAACTACAGTCACTTTATTATTTTCCATTTTGTACTTTTTACACGGACACGATATCTCACCGTTTAATTCAATGTGTTTCAAATCTGCACTCGAGGCCATTATTTATTGCAAACTTGAGAATACAATACGATTACGATACAATACGAAAGAGCGCATGAAAGAGCGAGACATGCGCAACGCGCCCAAAGTAACACTAGGACTAGGGATCGAACTATACGATAATTTCGATTCTGAGTAGGTATCGATACATTTCATCGCGATACTAATTACTCGATACCACGGGTACTATCGACAAAGTTCAAAAGTTGCAATGGTCAACACGATCTCGCTTTTGTTTAATAATGTCCACCAATAACATTTAAATGTTATAAAACAAAAGATTTTTATACGTACAAAACCAAGTTGTCTTTAGTTTTTATTGTGCTAAGTGAGGGTTGAATACGCGTACTTTTTCAGACGGACGCACATAATAATAAATAAATATAGTGTTTACAGAGGCGCAATCAATACTATTGTGACGCCGGTAAACGAAAAGATACACCCGTTAAATGACCTCCGAAATTATGAAATTCCGCCAGCAAAGAAATCCCCAACTACTTCGTGTATCGCAAGAACCAGCTGACGCCGAGGGGCCGAACATTTAGAGGCACGGTGGTGCTAGTAAGGCGTGACTGCGTGCACGACGAGTTGGCTCACCTCACTAGCCAATATAGGGGTGAGGTTAAGGGTGGGTGAAGAAGAGATGCGGATTTATGCATATTATCGCCCTCCGGGTCCCGTCATCCATGCACAGTACCTGCAAGTGCTGTTTTCAGGAAAGGAGCCAACCATCGCACTGGGCGACCTGAACGCCATAGACCCATTATGGGGGTCACGAACAACTAACACCGCGGGTCGAGACCTGAAGCAGGACTCGCAGACCAACGGCTATACCGTCTTAGGACCGTTTGCACCGACACACATACCAACCAACCCGAGACAATCGACTGATGTACTCAACATAGTGCTAACGAAAAATATACAACACCTAGTAACGATCGAAACTGTGTATACAGCGTACACACAACATCAGCCGATAATAGCCAATTATGATATAGGAGAACCGTATAAAATAGAATGGCCGACTCGCACGCGAGTGGATTGGCGCACTTATAAGGAAGCACTGGCAGATTTTTCCATCGGAGAACCGCTGTCGACGCCGGAAGAAGGCGAAGCAGCTGTGCAACACCTAACCTCTGAACCACAAACAGCAAGACTTAAAGCTGCCTAGACAGTGCCGTGTACTCGGCGTCGTCGCAACGACCTACCGCGGGATGTCGTCAGGCAGATGCTTCAGAATAAGCGCGCCCTGCGAAAACTATGGGCTCGCATATCATGTCCTCGTGTAAAGGAAGAAATTAACAAATTATCAGGTAAGCTGTCGGAAAGAATCAAGCAATGGAGAGGCGCGGCCTGAGTAGCCATGATTGACACGGTTTCCGAGGACCGCGCCAATCTATACCAATTGAACCGACAGCTTACAAAAGCGAGACCACTGGTCTGTCCGCTTTATGATAATGCGGGCAACCGCAAGTTTACGGCCATGAACAGAACAAAAGTACTGACAGAACACCTTGCCAGTACATTCCAACCTAATTCGGTGCTAGACGACATTAGCACTGTCATCCGCGAACACCACGAGAACGTGGTAAGCCGCGTAGAGGAATATTTAGCAACACCATCGCCACTGCTATCAGGGGACGCATTTGTAACCCCGTCAGAAGTTAGGCACGTACTGAGGCGACTTCCCAGACGTAAAGCCCCTGGTCCGAACGGGGTTACTAACGTGATTTTGCAAGAACTACCTAGAAGGGGAGTTGTTGCATTTATTGCAAATGGGGTACTCCGCACTGCACACTTTCCACGCAGCTGGTGTACTGGAGAGATAATTGTCCTTCCCAAAGCGGGGAAGGACCACCGATTTCCAGCCAGCTATAGGCCTATTACGCTGCTAGCAAACGGATCCAAGCTGGTGGAGTGCCTTGTGCTGCGCCGGCTCCGTTCGACACCTAAACCTGAGAGAGGAATAATTTGGGTTTCAGGAGCAGCACTCGACGACCCTCCAGCTGGTGCGCGTGCTCCACTATCTGATTGAACACCGTAATCATAACCGCACCACGGCCGAAGTATTTCTTGATAACGAGAAAGCCTTCGACCGGGTGTGGCATGAAGGGTTGCTCTATAAACTTATAGAGCATACGAGCACGCCACCGCAGCTGGTACGCGTGATAATGTCGTTCTTCACCGTGCGAGTGGAGGACAGTGTGTCACACAGTTGTCTGTACCCTGCACTCTATCCGGTATACACTAATGACATCCCTCTATTGCCCAAGAACGATAGGCGTGAGTAGGAGAGGGATGTCATGTTGGCACTGTTCGCGGTTGACAGTGCATACTTCACGGCCTCAAGAAAACCAGCAATAGCAGCCAGGCAATGGCAAAAGCTGCTGGACGGGCTTCCGCGCTGGTTCAACATGTGGGAACTTAGAGTCAACGTCGACAAAACGGTTGCTCTACATGTCGGACTAAAGCACGTCCCAGAACCACTAAAACTACGCAATAGCCAATTAAGTGAGGGAGCAGAGCGCGTTACCTAGGTGTATATCTAGACCGATCGCTTAGCATGACTGCTAACGTCAACCTCGTGACAACACAGGCGAATGCAGCACGCGGAGCTCTTCGACCGACCTTATCATCTAGTTTGCCGCTACGGGCCAAACTTGGGATTTATAGGACATTCGTTTGTAGCAGGCTCACATGCGCAGCTTCAGCGTGGTACGCGATATGCTCTCCTAAACAGAGAAAAAAACTCCAGACGATCCAGAACATCACACTCCGTACGTGCGTAGTCGCGGGCCGTTATGTAGCAAATTCGACAATAGCAAGTGGTCTCCGCATGCAATCTGTGGAGGATTTTGTGGTAGATACAGCGCGCAAATTGTTTGAAAGAGCTGAACACTCTAAATAAGGACACACCACTTAATAGGTATAGCTCCTTCACATACCCTGCCGTCAAACAAAAGAATCGCGACAGACCACGCGATCTAATTCCTTAATTTCTAAACACAAGATAAATAAAAAACCGGAATATTTATACAAACACAATGTTATTAATGTTTTGGTGCTTTAACATTTAATGTTTTCACGTTAATCTATACAGATAAATAAAATTGGAGTGTCTGTTTGTAATATTAAAATAACCGCTTTTTACTAAATGCATTATTTTTATATTATATTATGCAAATATTCATTTTGGTATATGTACCGTGTATATATCCAATATACACGGTACATATACCAAAATGAATATTTTACAATTTTTGTCTGTCTGTCTGTTTGTTCCGGCTAATCTCTGAAACGGTTGGACCGATTTTGACGGGACTTTCACTGGTAGGTAGACGACTGTTCAGAGCATAATATAGGGTACTTTTTATTCCGTAAATATTTAGGGTTCCTGCGTAAAATATGAAAAACTGTTAAAATTAGGGGGAAATATCTTCTTTTTGCACTTTTATTTTTATTATTTTCACAGAATACGTATTTTTTGTGACATAAAATAACTACACATTTTTTTATATATAATATTATAAAGTGTCTCTGTGTGTTATTTGCACGTTACCAATGCCTAAATATGCATTTTTTACTTTTTGTCTATCTGTCTGTGTCTGTCTGTCTGTTTGTTTGTCCGGGCTAATCTTCGAAATGGCTGAACCGATTTTGACGGGACTTTCACTTCGGGGGACTTTGCAATTTTATTTTTATTATTTTCATAGAATACGTATTTTGTGTGACGTAAAATAACTACGCATTTTTATGTAATAAAAATAAAATAAATATACGTTGCCTCATTTTTCATCTAAGACTCTGAACTTTGTTTTTTTTTTAAACAGAAAGAATTTGAGGTCCATAGAAAAATAAAGGCTACTAAAAGCCAAATCTCATGCATGCGAAGCCGCGGGCTTCAGCTAGTGCTTTAATGTTTTCTTTGTTTTGATTGTTTCTCTGTCTTTTATATATAACTATCCCCTATATTGCCATCTCGTATATAGCTCTATCTCACATATGCTGTCTCATCTATATTCTTTTACTTCTCGTTTTAACCTTATATATGCTGTCCTCTTCTAGTCAATAATGTACCGTCTTGTCTGAAAAGACATCTATATCGTGTTCTTAAATATTTTAACTGTTTTAAGTAGGTGGTGCACGGGTGAGTGCACTGACATGTTACTAGCATGCTAGTGCGTGCACCTGTGCACGCCTGCCCCTGCCACTAATATCAATCCTCCTAAGCATAACAAATTGGGTACTAGTATTCGACGGGTGATATATGCCAAACTCCCATTATGACGAAATTCTCCGAAATACAAATATTTTATGATGATATATGTATTACCATGACCAAATTGGTCGTGTTTTATCAGAAGGTGATGTCAGAAGCCCCAGGAACCTGCGAGCGTGCATGAAAAGAGCTATGAATGTCACAGAAGCGAGTGAAGTATGCAAGGACCGCGTCTTATGGCGCTCGGTTCTCTCTGCCTACCCCGCAAGGGATTTGGCGTGAAGATATACATACATACATACATACATACATACAAATATTTTATTATAATTCTTTCCCATAAAAAAATCTAAAGTTCAGGATCCAATGCGCTTGAATCTCTAAGTAAATGATCCCCACAAAAGCTCAATACAGAGTAACATCGGTACTTTTAGACCAATACTTTTCAGTATCGATACCATAATCCTCGATACCACGTGAGTACTCGTATCGATACTAGAAGCCGATATATCGAACCCTAACTAACTAAAACTGTATAGTTACCAGTATAACCAGATAAAAATTTGTAATTCTGCTAAGCTAAAATGTATACCTGTATAGTGTATACCACTAAATTTCTGATTTCGGACTTAGATATATATTTGTAATAGTCATTTTCTCGGGGAAAATACACATATCTGTGTGTGTGTGTGAACTTATGGTCAGATTTTATATAATTTATCGGAGGACATATAATTTGCTCACAAAGCAAGCCTATCGGCCATAGGCAAAATTGTCTTACCCTATGCAAAATTCACCAAACATAAATAAATATAATTAAGCATACTATTAGTTTGTCAGTGTAATTATGGAAATTTGGAAAAGAAAACAAGTAGCTAACACGTGTTTAATATTTCTTGCGCAACTATCAAAGTGCAGTATATTAACTGTGAATATCTTCATTCTTAGCTACAATTTAATTACATTCTGCTAAAAATATCAACTTTTCGTAACTGTCACATTTCTGAAAAAATAGCAGACTTCTAGTGAATCTGGCCATACTAAGCTCATCATTTTTTCGATAGAGAATCTACTAAAAATAGCCCTAAGATTTGAAATCTTCCACACGGTTAGTAATTGATTTATGAAATGTCTTCGACACTTGTCACAATTTTCGACTGGATTCTGAGAAACAGATTCACACTCTTCCGTCCACAGAAAAATAAAGACACATAAGGAGCGCTAATACTATTTCCCTTTTTATAATTCTATTCAGTACATACCTAATCCTACTAATATTATAAATGCGAAAGTTTGTATGTATGGATGGATGTTTGTTGCTCTTTCACGCTTAAATGGCTGAACGAATTTGAATGAAATTTGGCACGTAGATAGATTATGATCTAGATTAATACATAGGCTACGTTATTTGACTCCACGTGGGCGGAGCCGCGGGCAGCAGCTAGTTATGTAGTAAAGTATTCGAGCACGTCCCATACATAAACCTAAAATTGACTTACCTGCTTCATTCAATGTCTTCTCCATAGAGACCAAGACCATCTTCATAACTCTCTCGTTTGGTACCAACCCATCCATCCATCAATCTCCACACATAATCTTCTCTTTCATTCCCTTTCACTAAATCCAGAACATCCCCCAGGGACTCCCAAAACTTCTCTAGTTCTTGAGCAGACGCTGAGCTTACGGGAGCGTATGCTGCAAACAGAAATACTCGCGTGACGGTGACACCCAGTTTTATACGAACCCAGAGGAGTCTACTAGAAACATAAACATCCATTAAATATTTATTTCTGTTCACATAACCCATTCGTTTCTTTTACAACTCAAATTCAAATAAAAACCTTAAAAAATATGTGATATTAAAACTTAATTTTACTTAAACTAATTCCACGTAGAGAAAGAAACGTGTGGAGTCTGTCTAATGAGTCGTTGCACACGAATTATTTCTTATTTCTTACATACATATACATACATATATACGGGTATTTATATAATATTCTAAAACAATCAAAAGCAAAAATACCTTTGCTTCTTTTTTTGGCCTTTCAGATGACGAATTTGTAAACAGTAAAATCGGAGACCTGGTCAAAAAGCTCAAAAATATTGAGAATAAAGAGCTGATTACCTCAGAATCAAATTATTTGGCCCATATACATTCTGTGTACTAAGTATCGGGAATTTGTCAATAAAACAAAAAATACAAATTATTCATCTAAATTTATTTTATCGCCTTCAAAGTAGGCCCCATCGCTTGCAATACAACATCTCCACCGCTTCACCCAGTCTTCCATACATTTTTCATAGGCTATTTGCGGTATGGCCTTTAGCTCATTCAGCGAATTTTCTTTTATGGCTTCTATCGACTCAAAACGTTTTCCTCGAAGTGGTAATTTTAACTTGGGAAATAAAAAAAAGTCAGACGGAGCCATATCAGGTGAATACGGTGCTTGGTCGAGAACTTTTGTTGAATTTTTCGCTAAAAACTCTTTCACTATAATGGCTGTGTGTGATGGTGCATTATCATGGTGCAGCATCCATGAGTTGTGTTGCCACAAATCTGGACGTTTTCGGCGGATACTCTCACGCAAACGCTTCATGACGCCTAAATAATATTCTTTATTCACTGTTTCTCCCTCTGGAAGGAATTCGGAGTGAACCACACCACGGTAGTCAAAAAAAACTGTCAGCATCACCTTGATTTTGGAGCGACTTTGCCGCGGTTTTTTGGGTTTCGGCTCGTTTTCGAGACGCCATTCTGAAGACTGTTGGCTTGTTTGCATGTCGTACTCATAAACCCATGTCTCGTCGCCAGTTATTATACGTTTCATAAAGGTCGGATCCGTAGAAGCTCGGGAAACCATGTCTTCAGCGACATGCTTTCGCTGCGCTTTTTGAACAAAATTGAGCTCTTTTGGAACTAGTCGAGCGGCGACGCGTTTCATGCCTAAAATGTCAATGAGAATGTTGTGGACGGACTTAAAAGATATGTTCACCTCACTAGCCAACTCTCTCAGACTCATACGTCGATTTTCGAGCACTAGCTTCTTGATTCTGTCGATGTTTTCTCTGGCCGTAGCGGTTGAAGGTCTACCAGAACGAGGCAAGTCTACTACTACTTCTCGGCCTTCTTTAAAAGCCTTATACCATTCATAAGCCCTTGTTTTCGATATACACGATTCGCCGTAGGTATTTCGCAACATTTTTAGTGATTCACCACATGAAATATCATTTGAAACACAAAATTTAAGGCACACTCTTTGTTCAACAATATTTTCCATTGTAAAAATCGCCGAGGACTCAAAACTATGACCAACAAAAAGTGTAGTTTAAAACAAATTAAATGACAGATCCCGCTCAAATTTTGCGCGCTAAATCAGTACAGTGCTACCAACATGCAGTAAAAAAATTAGAACGACCTCTTTTACGCGGGTCTTTTTATTGACATATTCCCGATACTTTTTACACAGAGTAGTATCTACTCTGACAGGTCGTATTTCAATTCAATATATTTTATCTGATTGTATGTAAGTAATTCATACAACTACAATAACCAGTTATTCTTTTTATTATTAAGGTTGGATAGCACTAGTGAAAAGTTCATGAGCGTTGCTGGGCTACCATCCGTTATTCATCCTCATGTCACTTGTAAAAATGGTTAATACGCATGTATTAATATAAAACTATACGAACTATATTAATAAGAGGGGGAAAAAAACTATATTAATCATAGACGTAATAAAAAAAGCAGACACCGTCTCCCGAACTAAACACTGAAGCACCTCCATAGTAAGTCAGTCGCTATACGTACGAACCGACACGCACACATTTACACCATAGTAAGTCTACCGCCCGCCATTACGCACAGACACCTCGCCGCGTGATAACCTTACCGAAAAATAATAATAATGCCGTCGTGCGTGGTGAAGAGCCGTCGGAACCATAGTGGTACAATTAAAAAAAAGCCAAGGGATTACTTTTCATAGGTAAGCAAGTAATTTTTCTGATTAACTAATCGTTTTCACTTAAATTAATTTTTCAAAACAATAAAACGACCGATGTTGCCATAACTCACATTTCCAAATTAGCGTAAATGTGGGAGATAATTTTTCTTTTGTTCTCTTGTAATTCCTACTTAATTCAGATACCTAATTTTGTTAAAATAGACATATAAACTTACATCCTACGATTCATTTACTGAACAACTATTATTCATACCTTTAATATTTTTTAGATTTCCATCGTCAAACAATGCACGGAAGAATGATTGGGTACAAATAAAGATGCAAAGTCGGTTGTCAACGATTTCAACCAAGCGGTTGAAAACGGTTGTTTTCGTTTTCAACCGTTGTCAACGGTTATAAATGGCTTGAAACGGATAATAACAAGTTTTTTTAAATGGTATCAGTTTTTCTCCTAGGTAATTGATAGAATGCACCAATTTTATGTAGGTACTTAATCGTTTTTTTTAATTAAAGATAAGTACTATAATTTATCTGTAAAGTAACTTTCATGAGATACTTCAGCGTAGGTAAAAGTACCTTTATTTTGAAATTATCACTTCAATTGTTTATGTAAGTAAGCACAAAAATGAACGACTTAAGTGATGTCTAGATGAAACTGTAAAACAGTGTCTACGTCTTAGTGGGTATATTGTAATGTAGGTTCTGCTAACGTAGGTGCGACAGAAGGTGGCTGAGCAGACTCATATGACATTACGGTAGTCGATGAGGTCGGTGTTCCCGGGTCATACATGTGATTTTCGCTACCGTGGCTAAAAAAAGTGGAGCTATTGACGTGACACCTTTTCTATTTTAGTCTCTAAAATTTTATTTATCATCGTCAGGACATTTTATGCATTTAATGAAATGTTCTTTCAGTCTGTTAGCCTGAGCATGTTTATATTGCGCATTGCAATAATTGCACGTTACGTGTTATTGTGATGATTTTCAGAGATGGTTAGAAAACGTTCCCAAATACTACTACGATGGATGGCGGCATTATTGTTCGCGATTACACAGTTGACACTAGTAGGTAGTCACTTTTTAAGTCCTATTATCGGAAGTCCGAAAATATTTTTCATACATTTATACATCATAGAGATCACTCTTAATAAAAATATTTAATACTAATGTTGATATATCACTAATAATACACCGGAAGTACCTCCACCTCACAGAAAATCGCACCCAAATAACAACTCCCCAGAGTTGTTGTGTTCCTGCGTATGAGTGAAGTCACTAGTAAGCTCCTAAGGAATTGCTGTGTAAGCAGCAGAGGAGGCATCGCGCGAGTGATACTTAATTTATTACAAGGGTAATAGGCTACGGTAACTACTTTACATCAGGTGGGCCGTATGCTTGAATGTCACCCGTCGTTGTATAAGAAAAAATGTATTACGGAACAAAAATTGTAAAAACGTAATCTCCTTTTTTTTTGCTCGCAGTAGGATAAACAACCGGTATTCAACCGTTGTTTATGAGTTATCAACGTCTACTTTGGATAAATATCCATTTTCAACCGTTGTTTTACAACTATAGGTACAAATCATAAGAGAGTCCAGGAAAGAAAGCGGCTGGATTCCATCTAAATCCAGTGTAATATGCAGTATACATTTTGAGGAGTGGCTGCCGTCTTTTGTGTGGTGGAGGTGCTTCCCCAGTCAGGCTAACGTCGTGCCCTCCCTCTCTTTCGCCTATGCCTCGTCTGGTCATTAAAATTGGTCTATTTGTTTGGGCATTATTTATTTCAAATAAGTATACTTCTGTTTGTCCTACATAATAAAAGGAATATGTAATGTTATATTCCATGTGTTTAAATTATTTTCATCAATACCTATTTTAAACAACACAAGTCACAAATCAACGATCCACAAAATTCGAGTTCCGAAGACAGTAACGAATCATATAATTTTTTTTATTTCTTTTTAGTTAAAGAAATGGGAAATTTTCTTCCATCTGGCAACCCACTCGACACTCAAACATAAAGTGCTTTTCACGAAAGAAGTCCCACAGACGCAGCGCTGTCGTCGCCAGACAGTGTGTTGCCAACATTACATTGTTTTATTTCCCCAAAAAATAAATGGTAATTATTTTTCGAATAGGTAGATTGAATTTTATAATAGAACGGATTACATATTGACGAACCAATTGGTAATTTAAATTTTAAATCTTTGAATTAGTGCTGTAGAAAAACCAAACCTTTCGAACATATTTGATGCGGTTTTCAGGGTACAGCTTAAGCTTAATGTCTTTGCATTAAATCCAGCAGCAGATATAAATATAAATGCTTAATATTATGTAACCAAATAAAATAAAAAAGTTTTATATATTTTAAATTTTTATTGCATAATTGTGGTCATCAAACGGAATTATTCCAGACATACTGCAGTCACTATCTGAATCATCCATAATATCACTGTCCTGATCTGACTGTGTTTCGCTGTCGCTTTCAGTACATATAATAAATCGGTCCATTTCTTTGTCTATCAGACCATCTTTTTTAAAATATTCATCTTCCACATGTTCCATTGTACGTTCCAATCTTCTGGGGTTACGCTGGCAAACGCGTCTTCCGTCAATTTTACAATTTGCTTCGAATCTTGGGCGACATTCTTTTCTGCCAAGCGTCTTTTCACGAGACTCCATATTTTTTCTATTGCGTTCAAGTCGCAATGATATGGTGGCAGTTTAACCATTTCGTGGTTGTGCCTTTTTAAAAGCTCATCGACAGCGTAAGTCGGTGATCCTCTATTTTCTTTAATTAGACCAAACAGTACTGGTTTTGTCCAGCTTTCTTCAAAAAATACGCCCTTTTCTCGCTACCACTTCTGCATTTCAATTTTTAAATTTGACATGGTCGGGGCTTTGTTTATTTGAGTAGTGATATGGAGCATTATCCATAACCACAAGAGACCTCTCGGGCAGATTAGGCACCACCTTTTCAGTCATCCACTTTAAAAAATTCGTAGAATTCATGTCGTCATGATAATCAGAGGACTTTGACTGCGATTTGAAAATTAATAATCCATTATTTATGAAACCGTCTTTAGAACCGGCATGAGCAATTATCCACCTACTTCCAGCTGAATCGGAAACGAAAACTCCTGGCTCTTCATCACTTTGCCAACAACTTTTTGTATGGTAAGTGTTGTGAATGTATGTTTCATACAGAAACACCACAGGTCTTTTATCAACTGTTCTGTTTTTGCACATTTTGTCGATGTATTTAGCACGCCACGCAGTTATGTCATAGCGCTCCATAAGTATTTTTCTCTTGGATTGACATCGTTTGTATCTAAAACCAATTCGATGCAAGATTCTATGCAGTGTTGTAATGCTGCCTTGAAAATCAATATCCTGTTTTAACACTGCCCGCAACTTGTTTAGTGTAGGCTGTTCTTTCTTAACAGTATAAAACTCTTGAATTTTATGACGGATGGCACAAAGATCAAAATCGACTAAATTATTATTTTTTGCATGTGGTCGACTTTTCCCAGGTGTAACAATTTTTTTCGCCGAATTTGAAGCTGTTGTTCCTTCTTGAGTTACTCTTGACACGGTTTTCTCAGAAACACCTGCAAAATATTTTTAATACGAGTATTATAGCTATACGAAAATGTAGTCTCATTTTACATTTTAGAAAAGAAATGTAAACATTGAAAATTTAATATTTATTTAATTTTATAAAATATAATAAAATTTAGTATTTAATGATTTTAAAGTTAACATAATAAAGTGAAATTTTATACTAGCGCTGTAGCTAAATTATAATTCCCAAGCAAAATGGTGAATATCACTTAACTAGCAACCCCAAATCTGTACCTGTTGTGGCGGCAACTCTCTTCCGAACATTGTTCAATGGTATCACAACATCTTGATTCCTCTTTTCTTGTTCACAAAATTCCTTCACTTTAAGTATCATTTCCCGGGCAGCACTTTTTACAACTTTAGGCATTGTAAATAACACGTTAACTACGTCAAATCAACAATAATCTTACTAGCGTCCGAACACAGTAACAACATCTGACAATGACATATGGCCGATCTGTCAATTTTAGTTCCACATTTTGCCGTGGGACTTCTTTCGTGAAAAGCACTTTAGTTACATGCCGCCATTGTGGTGCTTCAGTTGTTTCTTAGCGACATTCCGTCTGCCTTTTTTATTACGTCTATGATATTAATACCTAATATACATAGTGTTGTGCTGGTTGTGTGATAAATATTCAAGTGTCATATGCATTGTATCATTCCTTTCCAATTTTATTTCCACTAATCTCGCCAGGCTAATAAGTCACTCTATAGTCCTTATTATTTATTGCAGAAGTAAGTACCAACACTTTGTGAAACATAAAAAAGGAAGGTTCTTTTAACCAAGGCGAATGGACGACGACCAGGAAAGAAACGCCCACGCCAGCCCACTGACTCAAACTTAGATGATTTCGACAAATTGAAAATTGAAATTGAAAATAAACGAATTTTACTGCGTTAGAAAACAAGTTCATAAAACATTAAGGACTTTACTTGCAGAACTACGGGAATCGATTGGATTGGATGTTGTGAAATATTGAGACGAATTTTGAAAGATAATGGTTTCGAATTTTAAGCCAACAAAATTAAGCGAATGAGTCTTATTGAAAAATATGAGATTTCTGCTTGGAGATATCGATACCTCAGAGTCATTCATCAGTAGCGACAAGAAGGAAAATCAATAATTTACATGGACGAAACATATATTCACCAGCATTATAAACCAAAAAAATCGTGGCAAGGACCAAGTATAAGTGGAGTGATCGACAAAATTTCTAAAGGCTATTTTTCAGTTATATTGATCCATTCATGTATTTTTTATAATATACTAAGGCCCCATAGTAAAAGTTGTTACACGTGATACAGATACGTGATTAGTCTGTGTATAATCACGTGTCTGAGTAGGTATTTGTACTGTCTAAAAATGACACTCTACATTATAATCTTTAACAGGTAAAAGACACATCATAGTTCACGCTGGCTCTGAGAAGGGATTTGTTCCGAATGGATTATTAGTGTACAGCACAAAATCTAAAATGGCTGATTATCACGATGACATGAACCGTGACAACTTTATGAAATGGTTACAAAAAAAATAGTTTCGAATTTAACTGAACCTTCAGTTATTGTGATGGATACTGCGAGCTATCATGTAATTCAAATTAATAAGCCAACAACAATGAGCAATTTAAAGGCTGACATTCAGAAATGGCTCACTGAAAATGACATTCCATTTGAAGCTTGAACTTATGTGTATTGTTAATGAAAACAAGTCTGCATCTTTATACGAAGCGGAAGAGCTTCTGAAACAGAATGGTCATGAAGTACTTAAATTACCTCCACATCACTGCGACCTTTACGCTATAGAATTGATTTGGAGCTTGGTGAAAAGGAAAGTAGCGAGTAAAAATCTAAGTGTGCCTGCTGATCAAATGGAGAATATGATAAAGGAATGTTTTGCGAGTGTGTTGATTGGAAAAAATGCACAGATCATGTGATCAATGTTGAGAATAAATATAAATAAAAAAAACAGAATCACAGAAGTGGAACGTGAATCATTTATTATTAATGTCCGTGATGATGACAGTGGCAGCGATGAAATGTTTGAAGGAATTGAATTTCTTAATTCAGACTTTGATTATGGCTCCGATTAAATGATCATTTTTAAAATAACGTTTATAAATTTCTTTCTTCCTTTGATTTTACATCTAGACTTTTTTTCTGTATATATAAATGTAGTCTAAAAAAAAATAAAAGTATCTAAATAGTTTTCAGTAGCTTTTCAGTGTTAACATGTAAACGATTTTCAAATTTGGCGCCATTTTCGTGTGCAACGACTCACTAGACTCAAGCGCATAACGTTAAACGTAACGTAACATCATTGGAATAAGATTCCTTCCGGCCAGAACCCATAGCGGCAGTGCCTTGCAGCGCGGCTAGGCCGCGGCCGCTCAATTCGCGAATTAATATTAGTGATTGTGCAGTGTGGCAGGACGCAACCGTATTCGTTCGCTTATCGCACTTCACGACAATATAGATGTTCTAACATTTCTTTATGATGATATACATAGGCATAGGCCATATGATCATTAGCTTTCTTACTGACATATAAAAAAATACCGAATCAGAATATTATCTACCATATTTGCTATAAATCTGAATATTTTTATTTTTATATAGCAAACCATTTTGGACTTTTTCCCGCGCTTTCGACGAGTGACATTGTTGTTTTACTTGAAATTTTTACAATTCAGTATAAAATTAGTTTTGTGTGACAAATTTGATAGTATTTTGTAACATAAGTGCTAGTGAAATTATACAGTAATGAAAAAACTCAAATATAACACGATTATGCACTTTTTGAAAGACGTGAATAAGTTCATCAAGAAAACCTTGTAAAATCACTATCGTTTTATGAGTGGTATTTAAACTGGGTTGATTGGGTCTAGGTACCCTTCCCAAGTATTTTTTCAGCACAGTTCCTGAAGCTGGAACATAGAATTAAGATTTTCAAATGGTTCTAAACTGATGACTTGGCTGTATGGGCTAGATCCCTTTGCCTTTCCCCACGGGGATAAAAAAGAACCAAAAAAAAAAAGCAAACCATTTTGTCTATGATACTTGACGGAGATTTTGAAATGTCACTGTCAGTCATTATTGACACTCACGTCAATAAAGTTGTCAACTTCATTCAAAATTGATTGAATGAACTTTGAAGTACAGTCTGTTGCGGGCGTTAATATAGACTGTAGTGCATATCTAGATGAATAGTGATAATACGAACACCGTGTTGCAAATTCTCTCGTAGCAATGCCCGTCTTTATAATAAATGTATACCGTCCGTTAACAAAACTAGTTGTAGAAAATTAATTTGAATATACATTATATCTCATTGCAATTCTGTTTATTGAAATACTATTCTGTGTAAGTTCTCAATCTAGTATTTACAAAATGAGAGTTTGCGTGTGTTTTCTATTGTTGTATGTATATCTTGTGAACGGAATCACAAATGGCGAAAAAGAAGCCGAGGAAGATATCAGCAGAAAGAGGATAATTGAGCAGTTGACAAGGACTCGAACAGTGTTGCTTGACGACTATCATTTGGTGACACGACAGATTGCTACGGATGTATATATGTTTAGAAGTTACCGCACTGTCTCTGTTGTGTTTTATCCTGTAATGAGGGACGTTGTTGATGCCCGATTCACCTTTCAGTCAGAGGAGCTTCATTTGAATAACATTGGTAGGTGCACTAATTATTGGTTGCGCTTTTTTTTCCTTTAAAACTTCTAATCTGCATTGTACAATTTGTTACATTTGCATGATTTTTTCTTGCATTCACGGCATAATAAATTCTTTAGCTGTGAGAAACCCTATAGTTTTTCTATCTATAATTATTACTTAATGCAATATATTTGTTTGTTGTTGTTACTCCATAAGAAACCTCTCTCTGAAGGATTTATAAACTTGATATGCAACATGTTGCTTACATTTGGCCTCTACTCTTTAGCATTTAGGCTCTGCATTTAACAGGAGGTCAATTATGTAAAAAAAATATACGGCTGCACAGCATATATCATAATATGCATTTTTTTTATCCTACTCTGTAATGTTATAATGATAATCTTACAGTAAAACAACTGTTGAAACCTTCACTGCAGCTCCACATTCCTGCAAAATAGACATATTAATTAATTTGACATTTGTAAAGCTTCGATAAAAGTTTTTAAGGTGTTTGCAGGGAAGGACTCTTATACCTTGACGGTAGGGGGGGGGGGGGGGGTTTGATAGCGGGGGAGGGGAACTGAAAAGAAAAAAGATTTATATTTTTTTTTATGAATTTTTGAAAAACCTACATGTTACTACGAGACGTGTTGCTAGTGTTTTTTTACGGTAAAGGGGAAGGGGGAGGGGTTGGGGAAGGTAGGGGAGAACGCCTTGACTGGGGGACTATAACACGGAAACGTATAGTTTTAAAGCAGTTTTAAAGATATTAACATTTTAATTTTCTGAGGTTATGTCACCTACAATCTTTCAAATTCGAGCAATCACTTTCATCTGTTATCAATATTTAGAGGGGAGGAGGATTATATCCCCCCTCCTCCTCTTTCTTTAAAGTATTGTATCGTTTTGTTTTATTTCCCAACCTCACAGTTACCAACTGTATGTTTGGTCTACTTTTTATAATGACACTTTTCAAAATGGCAACGATTCGCTTCTGGCCCTTCGCCGGCCGCTACCGCGGCACGCTCGCTTCGCTCGCTCGGCTCGTGCGTTGTTTGTCATACTCTAACCTAACCTAACCAACTGAGATTTCTGTTGCTATACTTATTACAATTTTTTTATTTGTTTGAAAGATTTGACAAATGATAAATGCCCAAACATTTTGTGTCATTATAATACGTTCCGTTTCAAGGTAACAAATTACAATTTTACAACAAACTATATTTTTATTGACAAAATTCGTTCCATTTCACGTGCACTAAAATAATAATTAAAAAAAATTCGATATTTCCTGGAGCTCCAAGTAGTGTCGTTTGAAAGGGGATACTAACCCCTACATAAAGCAACCCTGACCAACCTCGAAATCGTGCGCCCCGTTAGTAAAGCCAACCCCATGTCATAATTTCACTAATATTTTCGTAAATTTCAACAATTTTTTACTCGAGAACTATTAATCTCCATCAGTTAAGATTTTGGTATTTTAGTGTTAATAATGAAGTACTAAAAAATTCAACTCTCTAGCTAACCGTCAAGGTATAAGAGACTAGCCGTTTGCAGTATTCCCAATGCTGTACCTGCAACTTTTGTGATGTGAAACTAATTTCTCAAGAATGAAATTACTGAAGTGCTTATTTGTTGTGGGAGATAATTCCGTAAAAATGAGAAAGGAGCTCACGAGGTCAACTTCCACATGCTGGTGACCAAGTGCAAATGTTTCCTGATTGTTATGACTTTTTCACAGACAGGATTTATCAAAAGTTACAATTTAATAGAGGTAGGGCAAATCAAATTGCTCCATAGCGACGACACACATGCAGTTGTAGCTTTTTACTAGGTAGGAATTGGCCTGCTGTTAATTGCACAGTCTCTATTTTATGTATGTATGCAGTAAATCTTACACAGTTTAACTTATTATGATGTAGGACTGCCTCTCCCTGCATGAGGTTAAGAAACAGCATGTTTTACTTTACTTTCTGTTATCTTTGATCCAAATTTCATCTAGTGTAAAGCTGGTTATATTGAAGAAAGAGAAAAAGCCTGCCTGATTGTAAGTTGTAGCTCATGGACACTTGCAACACGTCACTTGTGCTCTTTTCTCCCTGTAAAATAACAATTAGTAAAGAGTTATACCTATACCCATTCACACTGCTGTCATAGTTTATTGTATGAGAGTGTATTCACCTCTATCTCACTTCCCATAACACAGGTGAGGTTAGTTTTAAAATTTATTAAGCATTCTGCACTTGTTTGCCTTATCTTTGTAGTCCCTGGGAGTGAGCGAGGTCACCTGTAAGCTCCTAAAGAGTTGCTGTGTTGTCAGGAGAGGTAGCAGCACATGATACTAAATATGCTTGTAGGCCTATAGATGTTGTATAAAAAAAGTCTTTGTACTTCATCATATTTATACCACTGGACCCATTAATTGTAATTTAATTAGATTTTAAACAAATATTCGAAACACAAACACATTGAAATCCATCCATCCTATGGAAGTTACGAAGAGTTGATAAATGTACGATGGGACATATTTAGCATTGCAATTAAAATATTAGCCGAAGATTAAATTAACAACGCAATTGTCTATTAAACTATCAGGCACAAAATCTGTACTCGGGGTTACATTAAGGTCAGTATGTACGATAGGATATGCGTGCGACAGTCCCAGCCATTTGCCAATTTAGGCATCGTTGAACACATCATAGTGTGTTTAGGATGGTTTCAGACTAGCGTTTACTTTGCATGTAAGTTTGTTTTTGTAGACTCTTAAAAGAATCATGTGACAGAAGTTAAGGCCTGAACGTGATTAAACTAAAGATGTAGTTCGATGTGTCCATTTCATTTTAATTAGGGGATATGAATAACAGTCAAAAGGTAATAATGTATAAAAAGAATGTGCTTGCTAAAGAGTTTTGCAAACAACCCTTGCCACATGCATATCTTTTCCGACTTAGACGCGCTTTTGAGTTCGTATAAGCGCCAATGATGCCGCCCGCCAACCGAATACGCACGCTCGCACCCTTCTTTATTCAAAACAGAAAAAACAAAAATTTTATTCCTTTAAAGATTTTGTATTTTTTTTTAACAAAAGTTTTCATAGGTCGTCTATTTGCACCTAGAGTTGTGTACAATATTGTGTTTCATTGTTTTACAACACCTTTTCAATCTTATGGCCATTGATAGGGTGACCGAAGTGACCGACATAGCACTAAATGTGAGAAGTAAATATTCTGGAGAGCCCTAGGAGAACAATGACACGGTGTTGTCCTGTTCTATGTACTTTGCGATTTTCGTGTCGTCGGCGAACTTCGCGGCCTCAGGCGATTTCGCCCACGCTTAACGGAGGTGCAATCAGAAGACGCACCCTGCATTCCAATAATACAATACAATACAAATACAAAATTCTTTATTTGTTCTCTCACATAGATTATACAGTACAATTTAAGATAAATCTAAGATGTAAATTACATTAAATTCAATCTATGAGAGAGACTGGTCTCTATACTAGGAAGACCTGTATGACAGATTACCAGTCTCTCCAACACTGGACCAAGTATACATTAATAGGTAAGTACCTCTTAATGACAAAAATAGGTAACAAATAGGATTTGGTTTCTATTCAAGAAAAGAGGGAGGGTGAGAGTGCAGGACTCACTCGCCAACAAGTGACAGGTATAGACATATCACTTATCAGCGAGCAAGTCCACAAGTAAGTAGTTATGAATGGGTTTGTGTGAGTGTGACACTATAGGTTTGAGTGAGATGCATGAGTGCTATGAGTGAGTAGGTAGGAATGTGCAGGTGTTACACCCAAATGATTTCCAATTATTGGATTCAGGATTGAATAGACATACATACACATTTACGTCGTTATTAATACACGAGGATAAAGAGATGCTTGGACTATATTGCTAAGAGTTGCGTCAGGTGGATTCCGAATCATGCTTTCGGCACTGAATGGTGACCAAGGATCGATGTTACGTCGTCGAGGACGAACGGCCCTATCACATAAGAGGAAAAAGCGTCAAGGAGACAATTCATCATTTCCTCACATTTATTTATATTTCCGTAATAAATATTTTATATAAACGAGGAATTGCCCACGGAGCAGTGATAGCCCCGTGGATAAAGATCCGGCCCGAACCGGAATTCTGGCGTGTACCACAAAATTCGGATTTATGTACATACTAGCTGTGCCCGCAACTTCGTCCGCGCGGAATAGTTTTTTTTAAATTATTTATTTATATTAATAAAAATAAATAAAATTTCTAAAATAAAAGTACCCTAAGTTACTCCTTATTACATCAGCTATCGGCCAGTGAAAGTCCCGTCAAAATCGGTCCAGCCCTTTCAGAGATTAGCCGGAACAAACAACAGACAGACAGACAAAAATTGTAAAAATATTCATTTTGGTATATGTACTGTATATACATCCATATGCATTTAGTAAAAAGTGGTTATTTTAATATTACAAACAGACACTCCAATTTTATTTATCTGTATAGATTTGTAATTAGGTATCACATGCTCGACTGTGAAGGAAGACGACGCGAGGCAACAAAGGCACGTACGAGAAATTATATTTCGAAACACGTGTGTACTAACCTAACAAACGTTAAAGAGGTAGGGCGCATCAAAGAAGTACCTCCATCTCACAGAAAGCAAGCAAACAACTTCCTAGAGGGTCGTTGTGTTCCTGCGTGTGAGTGAGGTCACCAATAAGCTCCCAAGTAGTTGCTGTGTAAGCAGCAGAGGAGGCATCGCGCGAGTGATACTTAATATATCGTGAGCGCTAATAGGCTACGGTACCCGCTTTACATCAGGTGGGCCGTATGGTTGTATGCCTTCCAACGTAGTATAAAAAATCGTCGTCGGATACCCAGGTCTTACGGCAGTCACTCCATGTAAAAATCTGTTCCCAAATCCTCAGATTTAGGTAGTGGATCCAATCCTAATAGATTAGGAAATATCGATAACTTAAGAACCAATTGCACACGAACCAAAAAGAGCCCAACAGCCACGCGCATTTCCCACGCTTCGTCTCATGAGCGTTAGGCCAGTGGAGCCATGGGAAGGCGTTACAGTAATACCGATTGATGCATTGATTGGTGGTAACGAGGATGCGTTTTTAGGGTTCCGTACCCAAAGGTAAAACGGAACCCTATTACTGAGATTCCGCTGTCCGTCCGTCCGTCTGTCTGTCTGTCTGTCACCAGGCTGAATCTCATGAACCGTGATAGTTAGACAGTTGAAATTTTCACAGATGATGTATTTCTGTTGCCGCTATAACAACAAATACTCAAATATAGAATAAAATAAATAATTAAGGGGGCTCCCATACAACAAACGTGATTTTTTTGCTCGTTTTTGCTCGATATTGATAATGGCTACAGGTGGACGCTTGAAATATTCACAGAATATTTAGTTATATATTCACTTTAAAAATAAATAATTAAATTAAAATAAAATAAATATTTTAGGGGGCTCCCATACAACAAACGTGTTTTTTTTTTGCCGTTTTTATAGATAATGGTACGGAACCCTTCGTGCGCGAGTCCGACTCGCACTTGGCCGATTTTTTCTTGTATTGAAACCAGAAATGTAGCGCGCGCGTGTGTTAGTCAAAGTCGAGTCGAATGATGCCCTTACGTGCAAATGTACAAAGGTTTTTTATACGACTAAGGTGGCAAACAAGCGTACGGCCTGATGGTAAGCAGTTACCGTAGCCTATAGTCATTTGCAACACCCGGGTGTCACTCTTGCGTTGCCGACCCTGTAATAACCACTCACGCCTTTCTTGAAGAACCCCATACTGTAGTCCCTTGGGAAAACCTCAGCAGGGAGCTCATTCCACAACTTAATAGTTCTCTTCTCTTCTTAATAGTTAGGTTTGTATTGTTTGAGTAAAAAGAGCTTAAAAGTCAGTATTTATGCGAGCCGCTAAAGACCCCTCATGCTACTAGGTAACTATTATTTGCTAGGTCTACTGACTTAGCCATTGGTTTGTTACGTATATGCCTGTATTAACACATATACCAAAAAGTATATGTGTATACGTAAATCGGCCAAATCTGTACACTCTCTTACAAATTGTTCACTGTAACTTATCTCATCGCCGTGATGTTGGCATCACTTCCAGTAGTTTGCACGTAGTGACACCAACAAGAGGTCACAGGAAGAAGTTCTAGTGAACCGATCTGTGATCTGTAGATTTCCTCTTGTAGCACACAAAAGTATGCAAAAACACCCTACCTAATAATTCATAATGGCGAAAATTCATAATACCTACGACTAAAATACCGACGTTAAAAACATCAAAAATCAAAATACCAAATGTACAAAATACCGATACCCGATATACTGAAGCTCGAATGTCTATCTTTAACTCGCGGAAAGAAAATTAGAATATCGAAACTTACTTTAGAGGATTTGCTATTTTATTTTGTCGTATATTACACATCCCTGTAATAATTCTTTGCCATAACATTGAATTATGATCAAACGCATGTTGATGCATTTTTGATGGTCACACGGTCTAACCGAACCTAGCAATGTCGGACTGCGTGTTACGTGTTTTTATATAAATTTAAAATTATATAATTTAAGCGTTATTGCAATTGAAATTATATTATCTGTGATTATGTCGTATATTACACTACCATATAAATCTTAGACATTATAATTTTCGGGATTTTGAACTTCCGGTATTTTAAGCTTTCGGTCAAAAAAACATTCGACGCTATAATATTCGGCCTTCCGTTCATAGGCCTTCTGAAATTCGGTATTCTGAACTTCGACATTATAATATGTACCCAATAATTCTTATCTGTCTAGTTCTGAAGCTTTCCTCCAGCGCATAAACACTGAATAGTATGCCAACTCGCGCACTTACGTCTTTTTGACATATGAACGCTCGTGTTAGTCAGGGTTGTCACTCATCATATTAGTGTACAGTATATAAGTGTAAAACATGACCAGTTGTTTCGAGGCCCGCCCTCAATCTTGATTCAAGATCAGTCTTGAATCAAGATTGAGGGCGGAGCCGCTGCTATCTAAGCGAAGCTTGCTGAAGTCACCTTCAGCAAACTTCGCTTAGAAAGCAGCTGCATGTGAGTGTTACGATTTCGAATATTTCTTTTAGATTATACTTTATATCTCTTTCCACAAGATAATGGTTGGCCACATTAGTCATTTTAGGGTTTCATGTAAATAAATTTCGAGATATGCTTTATTGTTGTAGTTTCGCACAGATTTATCGGGCTCAAGTATTTGCTTGTCGGAGTAGGGCCCGATGGTCAAATGGTTAGCAAATGGCTAGGTTAGGTGACCTATGGGGTTATTTACATTGGCTCGCAAAGCCATATTCGAAACGGATTCCAAATGTTTTCTGTCAAAATGTATTGAAATTGAGTGAAAACTTTTCGAATTCATTTTGAATATGGCTTTTCGAGGCGATGTGAAAATTACCCCTACTAGGGTCGTGTGTGTGTGCACGTCTATTTATCTTTGTTCAATCTTTTCGATGTATTTAAGTACATAAAAATGTATTTACATAACTATGTCAGTAGTCTGGTACAAGTTAAGCTTAATTTGGATCGGATATAAAAAAGTTTGAAATACTAAGCTCATTTGTAGCGTTGAGCATGCATGACATTCGCTATGGAGGAACATATACGCGTTGAAAGTAAGACGACGTTAGAAGATAGATAGAAGTAATCTATGGACACCGATGACACGATTTTGCGTAGTAAATAAACTCACCGCTACGTGTCGGGGGTAAAGTGGAACGCGGAACTCTTATTGACTAGTTCACGTATCAACATCTCGTCATTTTATCAGTTCGTTTGTTAAAATATCCTCCCATTGGTCATACTTTTTGGCGAGTGAGATTTTATGCCTTTATGCGCCGTTAAATATTTATTGGTTTGTGATCTGATACATCCCGTTCTGCACTTCACCTCGTACCATATATATCTTGATTGGTAATGGACACATAATATGTGTCCAAAATATATAATATATAAATAATATGTGTCAAAAAAAATACTAAATACAACCATATTATGGTTGTATTTAGTACTTTTTTTTATATAATAGTTCAGCATAGTGGCTCTTCTTTGCCTGATGGTAAGCGAAAGAGGAGCCCAAATCGCAACTGCAACTGACAAAATACTACACCGTATCCTATCAGTTGACGCTGCCATGCTGACCCGCAAGATGCTTCTTAACGCTTCGTTTGAAGGATCCCATATTGTAGGAGGAGGGAACACATGTGCAGGCAAGGCGTTCTACTTTTTAATGGTACGACAAAGACAGGAGTTGTCGAACTTTTTGGTACGCGAATGAATATTCTCAACAGTGGAACGATGACATCGCAAGCCCGCACGTGTGGTTCTATGACGGAAGGGAGAGGGTGGGATAAGGGAAAACAGTTCCTCAGAGCACTCGCTATGGTAAAGGCGATAAAATACGCTTAGAGAGCCTATGCCCCTACGGAGTTGCGATTTGGGCTTCTCTTTCGCTTACCATCAGGCAAAGCGGAGCCACTATGCTGAACTAATATAAAAAAAAATCCTCTCTGGAGGATTCTAGAGGCATTCCCCTCGATCCTGCGTCCTTCGACTCCCTACAAAACTCTTGAGTTCGTCACTCCATCTACTGAGGAGTCGTCCCACACTGCGTGTACCGGTACGGGGATGCCATTCGAGAACCTTTCTTCCCCAGCGGTTGTCGGTACTACCCAACTATATGGCTGGCCTTCACCCACGTCAGCTTGCTTACCCTATAGATATTAGGTAAATGTAATCCAGTTAATGACATGGCCGACATGGACCGTACTTAGGATACAAGTGGGTACTCGATGCGATAACTGGGGATCATGATATTATGATGTACTACAAAGTGCACCTGTCCTTAGACAGACAAGTGTGGGTGGCAAGTGCAGTGTAACCTAATCATTAATGAACGAGCGGAAAATAGAGCACCGTTCGCCCTTCAATCGAGCGGTGGGCAAACGGGCAGGTCGTGAAGATTGCCCAACGATTTTATTCTCTACGTGTATAGGAATAAGGATTGTTTTGTATTCCCGGATCCTTCCTATGCATGACCTTTTATAATATGTATATATGTTATACAAATTGCAGTTACATTGTATGTTGGTCTTAATACATGTTAGCTGTTACATTGTTTATTACGCAGTCAGTAGTGAAATCATAGTATTAGTATTCCGAATGGAATACCAAATGAGAAAAAGACGGCCTTAACATTTTTATACGTTGGGAGGTAAACAATCGTATCGGTAAACAATTAATCTCGAGGGCACTTAGACACGACTTAATTTTTTTAAATAAAACCATATTAAATTATTCATGAATCATAGTTTTAATTACTTTGATCTATCAGCTTTTCAAAAAAAAAATACATTACAATAAATGTATGTCAATTAAGCTGTACAGTTATAATGATCTATCTATAACTTCGCACCAAAGGTAAATCAATAGGACCTTTGGATTTATGGTATAATGGTATTATAATGTACTAGCTGCTGCCTGCGGCTCCGCCCGCGTGGAGTCAAATAACGTAGCCTATGTGTTAATCCAGATAATAATCTATCTACGTGCCAAATTACATTCAAATCCGTTCAGCCGTTTAAGCGTGAAAGAGCAACAAACATCCATCCATACATACAAACTTTCGCATTTATAATATTAGTTAGGTAGAATTATTGTCACACTTTTGTACCTGCATTACAGGAGTTGTTGGTATAGACATTAAACACGTTTCAAGTCTATGGGAATAAAAAGGAAAAACATTATGTAGTAGAGCTAAGAGCAGGTCTAGCCAAGTGTTACATTTTTATGTTTTTAGTGGTCTTATTTGACAAGCTCGGTGGCGCAGTGGTGAAACGCGCTGTTACGCTACTTTGACACCAACGCTTGTAGGTTCGATTCCCACACAGTACAAATATTTGTGTGCATGAACATGTCTGTTTGTTTTGGTGCGGGTATTTTCTATGTAACAAGTATGTATTTACAAAAAAAAAATATTTACGTATGTTTATCAGTTGTCTAGTACTCATAACACGAGTTTCGCTTAATTGGGGCTAGGTGGCGCTGTGTAATTTGTCCGACAATATTTATTTATTTACTTATGCCGATTTATTCTGTGACAATAAATTCTAACAGCTAATCACAGACCCGGAGCATACTCCATCGTGGTCTTTCTTCGTGTTAGTAGGTAATGTAGACTAGATAATACGAGACTCGCTACGAGAATATGATATTATACTCGTAAGTAAAACAAATCACATGTACTTATGTCAGATTTTTGCATAAGAGACTACAATAAATAAAACATAATATTGACACTAAACCTTTTTAAGAAATCTACCTGTCTATAACTTCATGCCAAATCCCTTACGGGGTAGGCAGAGAGAACCGAGCGCCACGCGACTCGATCCTTACATACCTCACTCGCTTCTTTCACATTCATTGCTCTTTTCATGCACGCTCGCCGGTTTCTAGGGCTCCTGACATCACCTTCTGATAGAACACGACCAATTTGATCATGGTAGGTAAGTCTTGGCCTTCCTCGGCTCCTACATCCTTCCACTTTTGCATTGTATATCTGCTTTTTAAGAAATAACAATATAAAAATTAAATGTTTTATTTCCCTTATAGTATTACATATTAAGATAAGATCATTTTTATACCCACGTCATGTAGGGGTTTACTGGTAACTTCGTTGATTCAGAAAGTGCGGTTTTACGTAATGTGGAGTGGGACTGTTCAATAAAATAAATCTGCATCCTACCAGAACCAGTACTAGCCCAGTGGATAATGAATCGGCATATTAATCAATCGGTCTCCGTTTCGAATCCTGGCATGTATCACTAAATTCGTTATTTTCAGATTGTACCTATGTACATATTTACAATTATCACCTGCTCGGCGGTAAAGGAAGACATCGTGAGGAAAATTCTGATTTTCCCAGGTAATCGTGGGCGACTGACTAAAGTCGCTCCATGTAAAAAATCCTTAGGCTTAGGTAGTAGACTTCGCAGATCCTAAAGGATTAGGAAACGGGATAACGGTAAGAAGAAGTACTGCTTATTTAAAGAAAGCTGTATCCAACCTTTATATTACCGGGGCCTGGTTTACTAATGGTACGGTGTACCACGTGCAGAGCTTATCATTGAGCTTATCATTTTATAAGATAGATATAAGATTGTGAAGTTGATGATAAGCCACTACCAAACGCTTATGTTCGATCTCAAAGAATTATCTTAAACTGGATTACATTTGTGTTAAAAAATGAGTCGTCTTTATTTCATATGGTAAAACATGAACAAAAGTATTATACACGAATAAATGGTACCGTAACCATTGAATAAATCGACTCTTTTTTTATCGATATTTAACCATAAAACAATCACTACCGCATCTCTTTTCAAAATCATTTACTTAAAATGGCGTATTTGTTTGCCAGACAATATTAAATTTTAAGTCCCATAAAATAAAAAATATAGTTGCATATCATTCCAATTAGCCTTCTGGGAATTCCTTCAATATTTAAAATGGCTGTTTATGTAGTTGTAAATGGAGTATTGTTTTGCCAGGCAATATTAGCTTTTAAATTCTCATAAATATTAAACGTATACATAATTGCAAAATTAGACTAGTTGTAGTCTCGTGGCGAGCGTGGTCACGTGATCACTAGTCTCGTAAATATTGTAACGGTTACAGAATTTATTTTGCTGTGTATTAGACAATTTTAAGCCATTATTAACTATGTAATATGGATAAAATTTGCATGGAGTAGTCGCGGAATATGATTCGATTGCTTCAGTACTTGATTACTGAATCGATTTCTCAAATATTAATCGTTATCATACCATTTTACTTTCGTTTATATAAATATACGAATAATTAATAAAACAAGTAACGGACACGTGAAAGGTAATTCTTTTTGCAAACTAGAAGTGTTCGACCTCATTTTGCATGAAATAACTGCACAGTTCGGCATTTTTAGGACAACACTTCATGATATCACCACACCGGAGCGATAACGATTATAAGACTCTCAGAGAATCTATAACGCAAGTAGTTTTTGTACATGCAATAGATCACATTATCTTCTACCATGGCAGAGGGTAATGATCCTACGAGACTGGGTCCTTTGGTTGAAAGGTCTAAGAATAACTATTCTTGAACAAAGGCATTTAAATATTATGTTATTTTACTTTAAATCGAATTAGTGAAGGCATTGTATAAACCTCCAGAAGTCGTCGTCGATTTTTTGAGATAATTTTTAAAATTAAAATTCACTTTTGCATGTAGGTGTCCATACATAAAAATGTTTCAAATGGCCAGTACTATCACCCCTTACAAGGTGATGTACTCATTACAAATCATAAGTTTTTTTTTGTATATCTATAAGTTTCTCAAAGAAAAATAACTACAGTAAGAGGTGGTCGAAGTCGGTTATTGATCGTGTCGTTCACACAAAAAATATTCAAAATTCTTTATTTATCAGCCTTACTGTGCTAAATATACATATTACTGAGACCCACCTAGTAGACTTATTAAAGCCTGTAGCAGTGGGATCCCGCTCTTCTTCCTCGTAAATTCTTAGTAAGTAAGTAAAGTGGGGGGGGGGGGGGGGGGGGGGGTTTGAGAAAGCAAGATTGCGAGGGAATTAAATTATGTGAGAGTATGAGAGAGAAAATGTTTGTGATGTCAGTGTTTATCTATAAAAACGGCAAATAAATCATGTCCGTTGTATGGGAGCCCCACTTAAATATTTACTTATTCTGTTTTTTAGTATTTGTTGTTATAGCGGCAACAGAAATACTGTCTAACGAGATACAGCCTGGTGACAGACGGACGGACGGACGGACAGCGGAGTCTCAGTAATAGGGTCCGTTTTACCCTTTGGACGGAACCCTAAAAACAACTTTTGGGATGCCGACCACGGTCACGATAAAATGTTACGTCCAAAATTATAAAAGCGCACATTAGTAAACAGATGGATAATTTAAACAGTGTGTTCAACTGCGTACTCTTTGGCTGTTTACGTTCGCCTCAAATATCACGTCCGTAGATAGCCCTTGCCGCGGGGATCGCGGACATAAACACTTATGTCCTAGAAACCTTTTTGCTTCTTCGTCTTATAATAACGCATTCATAGTATTGTCTTAGGTTTTCGCGACTGTTATACATTGAATTAAACAATTTTATTTATTTTGTTGAACCTGACGTTTTGAATGCTTTGCAGCGTTTTGCGTTGGTCCCAGGAAGACCACGACGACTGCGACCACGGACGCTGCAAAGCATTCGTAACGTCAGGTTCAACAAAATAAATAAAAGACGCGATACTTTCGTTAAAAATTATTTAATTTTATTGCTTTTTTTTATTTTGACCTCAGAGAAAACCGCAATCAAACAATTCTGTAGAGGGTTGTTGTGTTCCTGCGTGTGAGTGAGCTCAGCAGTACGCTCCTGAAGAGTTGCTGTGTTAGCAGCAGAGGTGGCATCGCGCAACTGATACTTAATGTATTACAAGCGTTCATAGGCTGCGGTAACTGCTTTACACCGACGTTGTATACAAAAATATAAACGCTTGTAATACATTAAATATCACTCGCGCGATGCCACCTCTTCTGCTATTAGAGCAACTGCTCAGGAGCTTACTGGTGACGTCATTTGTACGCAGGAACACAACAACCCTGTAGGCAGTTGTTATTTGGCTCAGGTTTTCTGCGACGTGGAGGTCTTCCTCAGACGGACTGCTTTAATGCGCCGTACCTTTCTTAAAAACACCCAGGCCAAAACAAACAGACATGTTCATGCACACAAATGTATCCCTGCGCGGGAATCAAACCCACAAGCGTTGGTGTCGAAGTCGCGTCATTTACCACTGCGCCATCGAGCTCGTCAAAGCGAATAGTTCTCGAAATTAGATCAGCGAATGCTTTATCGGCACGCGCATGCATTTCGATACGTGCATACGTTCGCTTTACATTCCTTTATTCAATGTTTGGCCAATGACTAAAATAGACTTGTTGCAATCAAACTGTTTTTTCTCTTCTTTAACATTCATAGCTCTTTTCATTTTTTTATACAACGTCGGGAGGCATACTAGCATACGGCCCACCGGATGTAAAGCAGTTATCGTAGCCTATTAACGCTTGTAATACATTATCACTCGCGCGATGCCTCCTCTGCTGCTAACACAGCAACTCCTCAGGAGTTTACTGGAGATCTCACTCACACGCAGGAACACAACAACCCCACAGGAAGTTGTTCATTCTCTACGGCTTTCTGTGCGGGTACTTCCACAGACGGGCTGCTTTGATACACCCTACCTCTCTTAAAAACGTCCAGACTAAGACAAACAGACATGTTCATGCACACAATCCTGCGTGGGAATCGAACTCACGAGCGTTGGTGTCAAAGTAGCCTTACTAACCTCTCCGCCACCGAGCTCGTCGAGGTGGAGGTACTTCCCCAGTCTGCTTTGATGCACTCTTATTTTCACAGGATAGTTAACGACTGCCATCTCATACAGCCTAAATACGGCGTAACGTGTCCTCCGAAGAACGACTAAAGCCATCGATGGACAGACGGCGATCTACATTGCTTAACTTGTGTGATCGTTTATACTGACTTGCACATCGATTCATTCTTATTTATTTCTTTCAGGCTCCTGCAACCCTCAAGACGTCATTGTCAATATAAAACATGGCTCGTACCCAGCGGTGAACCCCGATGGGTATGACTTCCCCAAGGGTTTCATAGACCCCGCGAGGAGAGAAGACGGTATACACACTCTCGAGCTGCAGTCGGATGGTCGGAACAGAACGTACGCTATAAAGAACCCCAAGCCGGGGAATTGGTTCGCGCTGGTTTATATTGAATGGGAGGATCCGAGGACCCAGAAGCTTGAGCAGCAAGGTATGTCCTGATTTATGATTATGGCCATTTTGACACTATCTACCACAGTTGACTATCCTTTATTATCTTAGGGTCGGCAACGCACGAGTGACACCCCTGGTGTTGCAAATGTCCATAGGCTATGGTGACTGTTTACCATCAGGCAGGACGTATGCTTGATTGCCACCTTAGTGGTATAAAAAAAAATCCTACGCAATGCAGTTTTATCAGCATCATCATCATATCAGCCGAAAGACGTCCACTGCTGAACATAGGCCTCCCCCTTTGCAGTAAGGGGGAGGCCTATGCAGTTTTATACAATGAATGAAATAACCTGTATAGACTCGATGTCATGGTTTTGCGAAGTAAATACATTTACCGCTACGGGTCGAGGGGGGTAAAACAGAACGCGCAGTCCTTATTGGCTAGTTCACGGATCAACGTCGCGGCACTTTTTTTTTATACTACGTCGGGAGGCATACAAGCATACGGCCCACCTGATGTAACGCGGGTACCGTAGCCTATTAAAGCGATATATTAAGTATCACTCGCGCGATGCCTTCTCTGCTACTTACACAGCAACTCCTTGGGGAGCTTACTGGTGACCTTACTCACACGCAGGAACACAAACCTTTAGGGAGTTGTTATTTGGCTGCGGTTTTCTGTGAGGTACTTCCCCAGACGGGCTGCTTTGATGCGCTCTACCTCTTAAAACATCCAGATCAAGACAAACAGACATGTTCATGCACACAAATGTTTGCCTTGTGTGGGAATCGAACCCACGAGCGTTGGTGTCAAAGTCGCGCCATTCCCGACTGAGCCACCGAGCTCGTCGAGCACTTACCGGCTTATTGGTTAAAATATCTTCCCATCGTTTAGTAGCCTCGAATCGCTGACATATTTAGACGCTAAGACACGTTTTTATGAGCGCGGAGTACCTTCATGGACAATCAAATGGTTTATTGTACCAGTTAACGTACTGGTTACCTCCCTCACAGGCCGCTACCAGGGAATTGTTATTTTACGTACCTCTGTTTTGGCCAGAGGCTCGTTTGTCAACAGGCTGCACTACTCCCTATTATTATTTTTTGTACAACGTCGGTAGGATTACTCACCTGATATAAAGCGGTTACCGTAGCGTATATTTAAAGCGCTATTTCATAATATTAAGCGTCATCGAATCGCTTGTAGTCGTCGTTAATTTGAAAATATAGATACAGGTACTCGTAGATAAGCAAAGTTTTCAAGAGAGGTAGGACGCGTCAAAGCAGCCTGTCTGGGGAAATACTTCCACCTCACAGAAAACCATAGTCAAATAACAACTCCCTAGGGGGTTTATTCTGTCCCTGCGTGTGAGTAAGATCACCAGTGAACTCCTAAGGAGTTGCTGTGTTAGCAGCAGAGGAGGCATCGCTCGAATGATACTTAATGTATTACAAGCGTTCATAGGCTACGGTAACCGTATTGAAACCTAATTTCGCCTATTCATACTCTGGGGATAATAAGATCTAGATTAAATTGATTTGACTTTGATTGATTGACGACACAGCAACTCCTTAGGAGCTTACCGGTGACCTCACTGACACGCAGGAACACAACAATCCTATACGGAGTTGTTTTTTAGCTGCGGTCTTCTGTAAGGTGGAGGTATTTCCCCAAACGGGCTGTTCTGATGCGCCCTACCTTTTAAAAAGAAACCCCAGACCAAGACAAACAGACATGTTCATGCACACAAATGTTTGTCCTGTGTGGGAAACCCACGAGCGTTCTAGCCAAAGTAACGTAACAGCGCGTTTCACCTCTGCGTCACGCCGAGCACGTCGATAGTTGTCTAGATGATCAGACCGCAGCCAAATAATAACCCTTGTAGGTTCTGCTAGTGAGTGAGGGTCAAGTTTCCTTATCTTTTCCCTACCGAAACTCGATCAACGTGCTTTAAGAAGTCACATCAAAACATTAACTTCTCAATAAAAACCAGTTGAGAATGCGCAAGCTTGCATTGCCAGAGGAACACCTGGCTCGTCAATTATATAACAATTAAGTTTTTTTTTTTTAATTTGTCGGCCATTTTGACCGTGTTCCTTAAGAGATAGGAACGGTGTTCCTGAACATTCCTATTCTAGTATTGTCTTAGGTTTTCGCGATTGTTACACATTGAATTAAACAATTTTTAACGCAAAGCGTTCGAAACGTCATGTTCAACAAAATAAATAAAACATGCGATACTTCCGTTGAAAATTGTTTAATTCAATTCCTATTCTACTTTTTTATGCTGAATCCGAATCTGAAGTCAAAATTCGAATATTCGAAAAAAAGCGACATACAAACACACAGAAAACATATAGATTTCATATAGGAACGGTGTTCCTGAAAAAACTTCTCAATCATTTACCCAAATAACGAGATATGAGGTTTAATGTAATCTTATCTATGTCTTGGACAACTAATGAAGATTAGTGACAGATTGTGATACGGACGATGAGTCACTCCTCACATGTCTACTTCAGCCCCACCTGCATATTTGTTTATATCCTCAAGTCCTTGCGGGATAGGCAGAGGGAAACGAATGTCACATGATGACGAGCTCGGTGGCGCCGCGGTTAATAACGCGACCTTGACACCAACGCTCAAAGTTAGCATCAAAGCGCCCGATTGGGAAAGTACCTCTACCTTACAGAAAACCGCAGCCAAATAACAAACTCCCTGGGTTGTTGTGTACCTGCGTGTGAATGAGGTCACCAGTAAGTTCCCAAGGAGTTGCCGTGTTAGCAGAGAAGGTGGCATCGCATGAGTGATAGTTAATGTATTACCAGCGTTCATAGGCTACGGTAACCACTTTACATTAGGTGGACTGTGCCTCCCGACATGCTATAAAAAAAAACATGACTCTGTCCTTACACACCTCACTCGCATCGCTAACATTATAATGGTGTGAATACCTCACGTGGCTCTTCACTGGGCGTGGGCTACGTGGGCAGGCCACATAGTTCGTAGAACCGACAACCGCTGGGGAAGAAATGTTCTCGAATGGCGTCCCCGTACTGGTACCCGCAGTGCGGGACGTCTCCCCACTACATGGAGTGACGGCCTCAAGAGGTTTATAGGGAGTCGACGGATGCAGGTGGTCTGCGCGCTCGACCTTGTCTTCGCCAATGCGGACGAGGTTAGGAACTGTGGTATTGTATGCCAAATACTCTGTCTTCGCCACATTCAATTTCAGACCACTGTCCTCAAGCTATGTTCTCCAAGCATTCATGTGTCCGCCAGCGTAAGATCGTCAGCATACATGAGCATCTAGTGCGACCAATCTAACATCATGTTGACAATTCTGTACATGCTACTATATCAATCACTTTTTGGGGTGTAAGTAACTCACTATAATGTTTGAGTAAAAACCAGGACTCTACTAATAACCAAACAAGGCTCTGACGGAAGAGAAGTAGGACATATCAAAGAAGCCTGTCTAGGAAAGAAAGTGCCTGTTGCCTGCCTAGGAGAGGGCTGTTGTGTGCAAGTGAGTAAGATTACCATACCAGTCAGCTACTAAGGTGTTATGTGTTAATAGCGGGGATGGCACTGTGGGAGTGACCCGAGAGGACTCGGATTTCATGAACCGTTCTACATAGTTTGTGTGTGAAGAATTCTTTACTAACAATAAAACAAATTTATCCAAAAAGTAATATAAAAGATAGTATTTTTAATGATTAAGCAAGGGATATTTTTTTATAAAGTTTTGATATTAGTGAACAGACGGACGAACACATTAGCGCCGTAAAAGTGTCTGCAACCTTTTGGAACGTATCATAGACAGAGTTCAATTATTAAGTGCGATGTAGGAATGGTGATGTCAGAAGACTTAGAAACCGACGAGCGTGCATAAGAAGAGCAATTAATGTTAAAGAAGCGAGTGAGGTGTGTAAGGACCGAGTCATGTGGCGCTCTGTTCTCTCTGCCTCCTCCGCAAGGAATTCGGCGGGAAGTTATATATATAGATAAATGTAGGTATGAGTGGGCGCGCGGTCGTGGAGCGGGCCGCGTTGACCTCGCGATGCATTCACTTGATTATTACATTTCCTGCCCCCACTTGCGATCGATAGCTCGCTGCTCATATAAATTACAAGCTTACATAGTTGCTTGTTGTGTTTCTTTTTATATATGTCGTCGCCAGATCGTAGAAATCGGCCATTCGTGACATGACCGGACTGTTAAATATCGAGTATACTTTTTTATACAATGTTGGTAGTAAAGTTGTTATGAAAACTTGTAGAACAGCAACCATTGCTCGCTCGTTGCCACCTCCACTGCTACTCCTTAGGAGTTTACTGGTAATTTCACTCGCAGGAACATAACAATCCTCCAGGTATTTGTTATTTGGCTGCTGCTGTTTTCTGTGAGGTGGGACTTCTCCAGTCGGGCTCCTTTGATGATTGAACTCTGAAACACCCAGACCAAGACAAATAGACATGTTAGCACACAAACGTTTGTTCTGTGTGAGAATTGAATACACGAGGTTTGGTGTCAAAGTACCCATTGTTACGTATTCGACCACCAGAGGCTCGTCATATTTTGGCATTTGTGATACCCAATCACGAAATTTGCGATCGGGAATATGATCAAATTGACTGAGTCCCGGTTCCTATTTCTACGTGTGGGCTCTAAACAGACCTAGCTAACATACTGTCAAGTACTCCTCTTCTTTTTCTTATTGTAATACTGATTTCTAATCCATTACGATTGGCGGGATCCGCTATCGAAGACTAAGCATTTGGCGAACAGACTGATTTTTACATAGAGCGACTGCCGTCTGACATCCACAATCCAGATGGTAAATCAGGCCTCTCTTAGGGTAGACCGCACGTCATTTTGAAATTTAATTTCCTGGACGCATGTCCACGGTTTCCTCACGATGTTTTCCTTCACCTCCACAGTCAACAATGAATGTAAGTCAAAAATATTCTCAATACTTAATGATATGCCAATGATATGGCCGATTCAATCGTCGGGCCATGACATTTATACTCGTACCACATCGTTTGGGTGGGTAAGAAGGTAACAAGTTACTATTAATTAAATTGATATACCGAGCCTCTGGTAAATTGGCTTCATTATAGTAAATTGGTTTACATTCAATAATATTTAGTTAAATTTAGCCAAATGTGTTTAGTCTTCCAATTGTAACTTCTGTAAATACGAGTACATATATTTAGATTTCCCAGTACTTGTGCTACTCCTTGCCAAATACCATTGTCTTAGCTTACTTACTTACATACAAACGGACATAAAAGGCAATTTTCGAATTTTATATCCTGTTCTTGTGCTTTGAGATCTTGATGTTTGGAAATGATTCAGCATGTATATTAATTAATATATCTTTAATTGTAACATAAATTAATGATTTAAAAAAGAAAAAAGACATATATTGGCAAGTTTTTTTTGCCATTTCTTCTTCACCAATGGTCATTTTCGAAATGCGGGTAAATAAGAAAAAGAGAGATTAAGCTATGAAATATTAATAAGATATAATATGATTTGATTTAAAGAATGTTAGACGTGGCTAAGTGCCCGTGAGGGCCTAATGGCAAATAAATGATTTTTATCTTGATCTTTTTTTATTCTTGCCGAATATTTTGATTAAAAGCAGCAAGTAAATACTCTATAGATATTGGGATAGCCTATTGGATAAAGATCTTGCTTGCTTATTATCTGAATGGTCCCTGGTTCGAGTCCTAGCATAAATCGCTGCAATCGTATTTTTGGATTTATGTACATTTGTAATAATAATTTGCTCGTAGGTTACACAGCAACTCCTTGGGAGCTTACTGGTGACCTCACTCACACGCAGGAACACAACAATCCTCTAGGGAGTTGTTATTTCGTTGCGATTTTCTGTGAGGTGGAGGTACTTCCCCAGACGGGCTGCTTTGATGCGCCCTACCTCTCTTAAAACATCCAGACCAAGACAAACAGACATGTTCATGCACACAAATGTTTGCCTTGTGTGGGAATCGAACCTCACGAGCGTTGGTATCAAAGTCGCGTCATTCACGACTGAGCCACCGAGCTCGTCACTTATCATCAGCCGATTGCTTGTTTGCCACCTCAACTGTCATGTTTCTAGGTAATTTCTCGTACATAAATGTTTCTCTGATGGAACAATTTCTATGCAGAAATTTTACGATTTAAAATTTGGTCCATAGTAAATGTTATTCGTATAATCGTGTAGTGTCACCCTATTTCGTTCGACCATAATTTCTGATACATCCTATATCTTATTCCTAGCATTATCATGTTTCCATCCATAATCCATTTCACATAATTCATTAGATAGATAAACCTGAGATTTTGGCGAAGATGCTGATTTTGATACGAAACGACTGCCCGCAGGCCAACCGCAACCCAGAAGCAGAACCAGACCTTTCTTGGGTTAGGTCATAGGATAGGATAGGACACCCTCTTTAGCCCCTTAATCCCGTTCATTATAACAGGAATTCGTTCAGTGGCATCGTACGTAAATAGGTAGCATTAATGCAGTGCATGTGACAAGCTAATGGGCTACACGGTAATGTATGTCCCTTCGCGCTCTTATCTTTTAAATTATTACTAAGACAATTAAGTTGCAGTTTTTGGGTTAATAAGTTACTCCAAAACTGTGCGTTAATTAATTTTACATTACATTGACCAATTGAAAACATTGACGTATTTCAACACTGAGGTTTGGGAAGCTCAGGTTCGCTTCAGTGTTTGGTATGGAGACATTCAGTCCTTTCGTGTATTTTGAGCAAATAATAAGTGCATTTTTAAAACTTGTGAGTAATTTTACGCTTGTGTAATACTTTTCTGACTAGCAATGAACTGGTAAGCAAAAATAATACTCCATTTAAATGTAAAGTGCTTTTTTAAATGTTATATATAAGTTTATAGCAATAAATTAGTATTGTCTTAGGTGTTCGCGATTGTTGTATTGATCCAGTCCTAAAAATAATCAAGTCACAAACCCTACTACCTCTACTAAAAAACGTTCGGACACTGAGCGATTTTTGTGTGAATCGGAACATATATAAAATAATCCATCCATGTCGGTAGATGTAATAATTGAATAACTAATTTAAGACAAATATCACCTTAGTCTTCCTACGACCACGGACGCTGCAAAGCGTTCGAAACGTCAGGTTCAACAAAATAAATAAAACACGCGATACTTCCGTTAAAAATTGTTTAATTCAAGCAATAAATTATTTCCAATTCCACGAAAAACGTATGTTTTTCGATGTTGAATAGTAACAATGATCGCTGCCTTCTTGTTTTTATGCCTTAACTTCTTCGATCGATGGAGAAGTAGAGGGTAACACTGAGGTATAAATATTTTTATGCTAGTGTGCTAGGGCATCCCAGTTTAAGGAGTGAAAAATATTTAGAAATACTTAAAAATTCTATTGGGCTGATTAAGCTGAAAGTTTAATCGTGGATGGTACATCAGTACGTACGTCACGTACGGTGGTAGTAAAATTCAGCTTAATTCGCTTCTGCGGTTCAGGAGAAAACAGCAAACAACGCACGAGCGCGCGCGTCTTGCACGCACGCACTCACTCACTAAAATACCTCAAAAATGGACTTTAACATACACATAATTATTTTGAATTGATTTAATCCAACTTCAACTTTTGAGGGAATCACATTAACTGCCCCAAAAATAGAAAGTTGCAAATATAAACACTCAGGGATAAATGCAACGTCTGTGAAAGCTGTGAAAGAATTTTCAGTATCGTAAAAGTAGTTCCAGACATTATTCACTACATCCAAGCATACTTTATATAATATTAGTGTAAATGTATGAATATCAAGATTGTGAATTATTATTATTTAAATTAAAATGTAAGTAACCGTTATTATTTCTAATTTTCAGGACTTGTAGCTGATTGCCAAACAATTTTATACACAGATTTACAAGTAAAGAGAGAAGACGATATCACCCTTATAGATTGTTACTCAGGACTCTCAGTAAATTACATAGCATTGCCAGCATACTACAAATGCATAACTGTTGATAGCATCGAACCGATAACATTTAATCTAAGCATATCGGAAACCCCAGAAGCGCTAAGTTCTAAAATTACATTGAAACTGCAAGCATTAACACTGCCGACAAATGAAGACAACATTATACATTGCGCATTCAATCCAAGCACAAGTACTAGTCAAAGCATTACATTTTCCCCCCATCCCAATGCTTGGCATTATATACATTTGCATTATACAGAAAATACTACAAATGTAGCGAATTGCGAATCTTATCTACAAAGTCCTGACGACGAGATAGATAACCATACAGTTTTGGAACTAATGAGAGACGATAGAGGAAGATTTTTCACATTCGATTACGGGTTACCAACTACTGACTTGCACGATGCAACAAGTCTACTAAATGTCTCCTCCAACGAAATTACCTCGATCAAATTCAACGTTAACAATTTTGTTGACATAGGGGGATCGCTGGCAATAGAAGCAAGCTTACTTATGAGTTTGAAGTATTATATGGGATATAAAAGGGAGATAAAAAAAGGTGCGCTATTGGCGTTCACAGAGGATAATCAATATTTCAAAGTGGTAATTTGTGTGAATATTGGGCACATAAGTATACCGCTAGAGACTGGACAGTGCAGATACAATGATCATGTAACGCCAGCCCTCTTTGTTTTAAATAGCACCGATTCTGATTCAATTTATGATAAAGTGATCATACCTTACCCTGATAGTGGTACATGGTATCTCACTTTTAGGTTATTCTGCGATGAAATTGTCTGTCCTTGTCGTACCTCAGATAATGGAACCAAATATTATGTAAACTCCAGACCTTACGTAACGGATAGTGTGGTGGATACAACGGAGTCGTGGAGGGAAGGTACCGGAGACTGTAACTCGACGGTAGTGCTGTCTGTTTCCTCCACTTCTTGTGTCGGCGGCAAGTGCAGTAACCACGGGAGCTGTGTGTACAACAGTCTCGGTGGGTTGGTGATGTCGGTTTGTTCGTGTTCTTCAGGATACGGAGGTGAGAATATTATATAAACGGTTTGTAGTATTTATTCGTTGAAATAATAAACGAATTTTCGTATTTATTACACTTTGACATGTGTATATTCTTCTTATCTCCCACACCGATACTCATCCCACTGCATACACTGGCAGTTTATGTTTTTTATTCGCAATAAACCATTGACTTGGCTTACCGACTATCAACTAAAGATAAAAGAAGCAAATGTATCAGGCAATTTAATATTTGCGTGCCTCTTCCACTAGTTTCTGAGAACTAGTGCCCACCGGTACTCAGCCACTGCGTTAGTAGATTCATGCCAACGCCGTTGATGCCATGCTTGCTCTGGTCGTCCTGTAGATGTCTCTCAATGCCTGCCATTTGTAACAGAAAATTCATGTCAATCGCTGTCTCTTTGCCACTGTCGCTATGTCCAACGATTGTTGTCACGGAAAGCAGTGTACATCAAATTGGCTATAAAATTGCCCCCCCCCCCCCCCCCACAAAAAACCCTGTAACCATTAACTGCTCAATGTATTATTTGTACCCGTATCAATTCATAAAGGAGGAGACTACAGACTTATTTCACCTGTTCGATAAAGCTGATAGTAATGGCATTGGGCTCCGTGAAGCATACATATATGATTCTTAAGTGTTCAACTTTCTATATGCTCATAATGTGGGCACGATTTTATATAAAGGCGGAACGCAAATACGGCGCACCTGATGTAATGTGATTACCGTAACTCCATCTAACACAACTTCTCATGATCATACTGGTAACCTGATTTACTCGCAGGAACACAATGACCCTTCAGGAAGTTGTTATTTGGCTGCGATCTTTTGTGAGATGGATAGTACCACCCCAATGTCGCTGCTTTGGTGCCTTTACTTCTCTATCAGCAGAGTTTCGTTTGTTTACCAGTTTTTTATTGATTAGCATGAGTAGGTGAGGTTAGGATATTTGACCCTAAAGATGTTAGTAAGCCACTTACACTTTTGAATTTACAATTTAGTCTAACAATTTGATTTACAATTTAGAATGCTTCAAATTCTTTATTTTTTAGCCTGGGACTGCTCCGACGACTCAAGAATGGATAGCAGAGCTTACATGCTGGTCTCCATCCTCCTTCTTACGTTAAGCAACCTCGTCTTCATGTTCTCGATCTACACAGCCATCATCCGTCTCTACTATACCGAAGCAATGATGTATGGATTCACTATGATATTCTCCACTTTCTACCACGCCTGCGACGCCCCTTCCCAAGTCGCCTACTGTATTATCACAGGTAACATACTCCAATTCGGTGACTTCTACTGCGGCATAATGTCATTTTGGGTAACATTGTTAGCTGTAAGCATAATTAACGATAAATTCAGATCCTCTCTGCAGTTAATAGGAGCCATAATAATAGCTCTATTGACAACATGGAATAAAAGATCCTTTATGGCTTTCGTTCTACCTGTTGCTGTGGGTGTAGCCACACTTCTGGTATCCTGGTATTTGGATTATAGAAAATATCATAAATGGAGATTCCCTAGGTCGTATTATAGAATTTATTTGCCATTAGGTCTAATTTTAGTCTCCATTGGGTTGGTATGCTTTGCGTTTTTGCAAACAGAACAAAATTACAAAATAGTGCATTCGTTCTGGCATATGTCTGTGGCAGTTTCTGTCGCTTTTATCTTGCCGGACACTAAGAGGGATGAGGGAGTGAACCCGTTCGTGCCGAGCCCCAATTATTGTAAGTTACCATTCTGTCGGTTTTTTCGTGGTTCCCAAACGCCCATTGCTGAGGATTAATGGGGTTGATTCACAAACCAGTCTTGTGAGCCACTAATAGTTTAATTTGAAGTGGAATCTATTGATGTTAGTCATATTAAGTTTCAATGTTTGGTCATATTTGTTCACGACAAAATAAAAAGTACATAAAAGTAAATGCAACTAATCGAGTAAGTGTTCAAATGTTTTTCCACTTGGTTGAACGCAGTGTGTAAAATAGTATATAACTGTAGTGACATTATTTTTGCGTTTTATAATCTATTTAAATATTTATAAGGTATATTTTACACTGGTACTCGACAGGTTAGTTGATATGACTTTGACATTTGAATTAAAGGACAAACCTTCTCTTTTCGTTTAGATTTATTTAGGCAAAACGATGTGCAGATGTAACATTATAGTTATAAGTTTAAAATGTTATTTCAAAACATTTTCTTACTAGTCAACCACGAGTAGACCGCACAGCGTTGGTTTTTTATACAATGGTGTGCTAATATTAAAGAATAATCAAAATAATGTTAATTAATAATCACGTGACAATATAGAAAATAGGGTAAAAATATATAAATGTCATGTAAAGACTGTAAATTGTAATGAATGTGAGATAAGGACTAATTAATATACAGGAATGAAACTCACAAATACTCCGCCCAAAAAGTGTATCTCTGATTCCATATTCCGACACTACAAAATGTAAACGCTGTGGCGCCACTAGCGCGAGCACTGAAATCGCAGAAATGTAACTAAAGACGTAAATTGAGCAATAAAATGACAAGTGTTGAACGAATGGCCTTTTAAACCACTAGTCTGTCTGTAGTTGAATTATTTTTTGAGTCCATTTGAATGTCGACGAATTTTAGCGCTGAAGGCTTAGAAAATGTTGCGCGAGTGTTTAAGGAACTAAAATTAGCGATACATGATTGGTCTCTATTGCACTGGTAATAGGGGCACACCGATAAAGTTAATTTCAGGCAAATTCCGAGGCGTCGCTTCAAATTGGCAAACAGAATTAACTGTCAATTTATATGGAACAGCCTGGTTAAAGTGTTTAATTCTAAAATGACATAAGTTCATCTAAAAATTACGAGCCATGGGCTGGACTTAGGTCGTATTATAGATTTGCAAGGAACTGCATTCCTTCTCATATTAATTTATTCTCATTCAGTGTAATTTGTCGACGTTTCCACGGATATTTGTGAGCATACTACGATCTATTTAGGCCTATGGTCACGCCTACTCTCTTGGCCTATGGCGGGAACACTATTGTGGCACAAGAATAATTATAAATTATTGTGATACCATACCAAATATAAACTAGCATTAGGCAATTTGATTATATTAATAATATTCAATGTGTGCACGTTGTCTGGAGTTGATGAAAATTTTAATTTACCTTTATGGACTATGCATTATCTGTAAGTAATAATTGATGAACGAAGATCTCGAGACCTTCGTTATGCCATATTGTGTTCTAGAGGACATGGATGTAACTATAATATAGGTACGGCAAAAATACAATTATTTTCACCGCCCCACCTATTTTTTAAATATTTAAGTGAAAAGATGAATGTCATATTTTTTTTTATGGGTCAAACCTACTTGATCCTCGATTATCCGTTGCAACATTGTGAACATTGCGGCTTTACAATGTTAAAATGTTTTTTTATACCACTTCGGGAGGCATATACACATACGGCCCACCTTATGTAAAGCGGTTACCGTAGCCTGTAAACGCTTATATATTAAGTGTCATTCCCGTGATATCAGACCAAGCCAAACGTACATGTTCATGCACACAAATTATTGTCCTGTGTGGGAATCGAACTGTGGCGATGGTCTCAAAGAAGCATTACTTGGTAACCACTGCGCTAAACAATGTCCTAGCTAAAATGGATATTTAGTCACTGTCTGAAAATAGTTAATAGATTCCGGCGTTATTTTGCGAAAGTCTAGTTCTAGACCCAACCCGAGGTCTTTTCACTTATGTATTCAAAAAGTTAAAACGTTTTCGAAAAATTAGATAATTACGACTCTCCCTAATATTGCACGCGTCATGTTAAATGATTATTATAAATAGAACACGAAGTTATTAACTGTATGCATTAGACAATAACCAAATAGTGAACCTTATGGTCCATTGATTAGAGTTTATAATGATATAAATTTTGTCACTTTTAATGTTCATGTACACACAACAGTCCACGGTTATCGGTAATGTTAGGAGCGTTGTGCAAAATCACATAACGCTTGCAGATCGCGTTCGTAACGACGATGTAAGAAATATACTCGGTCTGAAAGAAAGTATTCTCAGCATTTTAATCTACTCCAAAATTTATTATAGTTAACAAAAACACAGTGTTGAGGTAAGAAGAGTCAAATTTCCGTTTGTTCGAAACTGTAAATAATGCCGGAAGAAAGAATGACGAAGCAGCTATACAGCGCGAAAGTGAAAGGTTGCAGGAGCCAAAGACCAAAATGTTTTCCAAAACTGGTGTCCAGTTACCGATAAAACATGAACACAATTAGGAGCATTAAAATCGACGAGGGTACGGGAATAGATGAAAGTATGAGTGAGTGGCAGCTTAAGTAAGTGAGGCGTGTAAGAGTCAAGTCATGAGTCAATCATCTCTGCCTACCCTGTAAGTGTCTTGGTGGGAAGATATAGTTAGATAATATATTGCTCTGTCGTTTCGCCGTCCATATGCATGTTTTACGTAAAAATGCAAGCAAGATAAAGCATGTGGGGTGGATTATTATACTCTGTCTCATTCTCTTTCGAGTTCTCGGGAAACGCTTAACTTTCTAACTTAGAAGCATAACCTGTCAAAAGGAGTGTAGTAGCGAAGTGTATCCTTTGACGCGACTGATGTGTGTGCGTGTACCTTAAATAAGGGTAGTAAGGCACAAAATGTAGCATACATATAATTTTATTGTTTAGTTTTGAGATATATTTTATCACAGCCACACGTGTTTATAACGTAGCTATAAATATGTTGTCGGTAAATTCTACCGGCCAGCCAAAACTTTTCAGTATTTTATGTTAATTTCTAGGTAGTTTTCGACATTTTCCTCATTGCAATCCTGGTTGAAATTACAGTTCCGTATGCGATGATGTTGGTATAATGATTAGGTGCATATTGTGTTTTCTTCGATGTTTTGCAAAAAGCTACTAGTCAATTAAGTATACAAGGCAATTTGATCTAAACTACTTTATGTCGTCTCTATGGTTTTAGGATGTTATTCTGAACACAGCTACAGCGCCTGAAAATGCCTTGTGGTACTTTGTCGCAATAGACCAGAGTAGCCAGGGCAGCAATGGTGGCGGGTGCATGCAGTTCCTGTTTCAGATGGCAGATATTCGCAGATGTGATCGCAGCAGAGGCAGAGACGACCGGAGTACTCATGGCAACGACTGCATGCATCTACTAACGGTAGTAGGTGGGTGCCGGTAGGCGCTATTTCTCATTAATTATTGGTGGAGGAAACACACAAAGTAGTTTAGATAAAATTGCTGGTAAAGAGCTACTGGTTTTGTTCAATGTTTGTGATGGGTATATAACTATTCAGATGATATAATTAACTAACCTCATAAACTTCAATTTAATCCTTTTTCTGTATTAATTCCTGTGAAGTTCTTAATAAGTATATATAATCCAAATTTCAGGTCTCTTACATATTTTTGTCACTAAACTGGGAAACAACGGTATGGCCTACCTGATGGTAAGCACTTACCGCGGTCTATGTATACTTGCGAACACCAGCGCATCACTCGTGCTTTGCGACCTTGTAAAACTTGTTCGTCTTTTTAAAGAACCTCATGCTGCTTACTCAAACTAACGATTCTCAGAACTACTCTGGAACCGCTTTTAGTTTTTTTTTATACAAGCACACCGCATCTCATGTTATCGTAGTCTATAGTAGTATTGGTAGTATATATAGGTTCCAGTAAGGATGGTTTTCCTGCAGATGGCGAGAGGTGTCGTATTTCTTTTGACAGCCAGCTACCATAAAATGCTTGTTTTACGCTTCGATTATAGCACTCTAAAGACAACCGAAGTAAGTAGCTTTTTGCGAAACTCAACGATAAACGTCGAGATTTTTATCGTCACAATTGACGTGTTTATCGGCTACTTGCCATCGAAGATAACGATGTTATGTACATGATCTCATTGTCTGCACATGTCGTATACGTACAATCAAATATACCACATGAGTAGGTATTTGAAAGTTGGTCACATTTAATGTAAATAAATAAAACGTTAAACGTAACGTAAATAATTTCTAAACGTGATTTGTAATTATTCTTCTTCTTAGCGTTATCCCGTTTCTAATGTATTAGGATTGGTGGTGTCCTCTTCCTAAGTATAAGGATTTGGCGACGATACTGATTTTGACATGAAGCGACTACCATCAGACCATAATCCCAGAGAAAACCAGACCTTATGCTGGGTCACATTTTTTTTCAAATATAATTTCTTTGACGTGACGGGTTTCCGCACGACGTTTTCATTCGCCGCTGAGCAAGTAATAATTACAAATATGTACATATATCCGAAAACACGATTTTTGTGATACCTGCCAGGATTCGAACACGCGACCATTTGGCTCCTTTCTAATTTGTGTATTGTGACATATAAGGTGCGTATTCTCGTTGATAAATGGCGATTTGGTCTGCAATACTTTAGGAGGTGAATGTAGGTACTCAATAATAACGACTGAGAACTAAGTGCGGATTCAACTGAATCGATAGACTTCCGTAGGGAAACTCATAATCAGCTGATTAAAGAATTTGTTCAGGAAAGTCGATTTTTTCGCAATTCTAAGTAGAGTGAAATTTGATATTTTATTCACCCGACGGAAGTGCATGCACTCATACATTCGCTTCCTAAAGTATTACAGACGATAACTTCGCCAATGCGTATAATAATATATTCAACGGTTTGCATGAGGAACTATGTTCATTGTCTAAGAATTATCTTTCCCCGCTGTTAAGTGTTATAAAAGTGATTGCTATACAAAAGATCAAGTGCTATTTATAACGTCAAAATGTATGAATGATTATGGCGATTGAAAAAATAACATTGAGATTATTTTTGTAAGTAGTAAAATTATGATTGATTATGCCTATAATGTTTACTATGCATTCTTATAATATTAAACAGAGTATTTGCATTCTAGATAATTTGAACTAGTGGCACAATATACCAAGTTGTGCTAGTAGTACATAAAGCACACAATTGCAGAGTTGAAGCGTTTATTTTAACATCTAAAAGATGCTCCCATACCGATGTTTAGCAATTGGAAATAGTTTCGAGCAGTTTTATATTGTAGCAAAAGTTTACTAAATGTTTTGTTAAGCAATGTTCATAAACGTTTCTCAATAATTAGAAACTGTTTCAAACTGGTTTAGGATTGTTGGAAATGTTTATATAGTTTGATACTCTTTGAAACAGTTAGAAACTGTATTTGAAATGTTGATGCATTGAAACGTTTCTTTCAATTGCTCTCTCACCGGATGTTTCTGAATGTATCAAACGTTTGTGGTAATCAACTGGTTGTAGGAGCAGCTACAGAATATTGAACCTCAAGTCCGTTTGAACAATTTGTCTACCAATGAAAACCAGGGGCTAAGTGAAGCCAGTGTTCAAATCGCAGTCGACTCTCCTTATTCGCGAAGACTGCCACTTCGCGTCCTTTCGACTCTTGCGTTGGCGTGCTCTGAGCTCAAAGTAGCCGGCCTTACCTGGGGGTGTAATGGAGTAAGGCCGCGTCAACTTTAGAGCGATTAATTATATTTCTATGCTGTGCTAATAGCGTCTTAGAATAACCATTCAAGTCTATATACTTAACGGTGCCTTAAATTGTCCACTATCATCTTTGTAAACAATAGAATTTTGTGCCATTATACAATAATATTTTTGAATATAATTACTACCCATAATTTATTCTAAACTAATTAAGAATCATATATTTTTTAAATATGTTACTATTTCTTTCTTGTATTTAAATGCGCCTGCAATGTTTTTACCGAATTATTTATACATATTATCAAGCGTTCCTTTATTATTGCTTATTTTGTAAATACTATATCTAATTATGTTAAAATTTCAATGTCAATTTACGTATATGTAGGGTGTTTAAATATAATCATAAAATTTTTTGATGTTGAAACATAGACAATTTTATCTATTGTGTTTCTTACATTCCTTCTATTGGTTTTGCTCAAAAGATTAGATATGCTATTTCAAATTATTTTCTGATCTCTGTTAAATATTTATTTCGTGTGTATATTTAAGTAGAAGACATGATATGAGTAAAATTTCATTAAATTTTTCTTGTAAATGTCTGCTTTAATTTTGTGCTGAATCAATTTTCGATTGTTATTAACCAAGTGAGGAAAGGCGCACATTACGAGTGTGTCGTTTGGATTGGCAGTTGAAAGCAGTAACTGGCTAAAAGGCTGAATTTCGATAGTCAAAATTGTCATGCACCTCGATGCGATGTACCGTAACCTAAGCTTTGAAAAATAATCGAGAATATGCACTTTCGTACTAACGTAACGTACATCGCGTTGGAAGTCAATCGCGAATTCATAGATATATGTGGCGTACATAACGTGCGTCATACTTAATACTTTAAGGCAAACAGTTCATCGAAATTTTGAACTTTGAAATTCAGTATTTCAGCGAATACTGAAATGGAATTCGTATTTCCGTACCTACTTTTTCCGTTGCATAAATATGTATCCACATTATTCGATATGTCGGTTTCATGACTTATCAGGTATGACGCAGCTTACACATAAGAGTGTAAGACGAGAATTATGTGAAGACCGTGCCTCATCAATGCAATTTTAGTCGATATATATAAAAACGTCGCAATGCAAAACTACGAAAATCGAGCCTGCGAGTATCGGCTTGGCTACAGTCCGGCCAGGGGTGTGGCCAAGCCGTGGTTAGCGCGTCTTGCATTGGCATTGTTCCTTACTCGCACACCATATTCCTACGTAAACACTCCGTGAGCTCGCTGCCTTCGCGCCCTGTCTCTTGTGCATATTTTTCAAAAAAGTGGCACAATGCCGGTGAATTGAGGGCCTTCTGAGAATAGGTGTTATCTAGATAAAGAAAGCCCGGAACTGGGACCATCTTTTGTATTTGTAGATCACAGTAAATGTATCTCGTATCATTATTGAGTATCCAATAAGGCTCAAATATTGTTTTCACGACAAATAAACAGTGGTAAGCCTAGTCCGGATAACTTAGGCTAAAATTGTGATAAGATTCTGGTATTGTATGCATAGTTTTTTTTTTCATACTACTAAGGTGGCATACAAGCGTACGGTCTGCCTGATGGTAAGCAGTTACCGTAGCCTGTGGGCGTTTGCAACACCAGAAGTGCCACTCTTGCGTTGCCGACCCTGTAAGAACCTCTTCACGCCTTTCTTGAAGAAACCCCATACTGTAGTCCCTTGGGAAAACCGCGGCAGGGAGCTCATTCCACAACTTAATAGTTCTCGGTAGAGAACTTCTCGTGATGCGCACAGCACGTGACCATTGCGGTTCCAGTGTGTGCGGATGAACTCCCAGCCGCCGGCGAGCTGTGCGATTGTAAAACGAGGCTGTTGGTATAATGTCGAACAACTCCTCAGAACACAACCCATTATACAGCCGGTAGAACACGCAAAGGGAAGCAAAATCTCTTCTCAAACTCAAGGGCTCAATGCCGTGTGCGAGTTCAGGATCATCGATAATTGGCTGAGAATAAAATAAGACAATCATGTTCGAGGACAAAACAAATGTTCGCATTCGTATCAAACATTGTGTTTATAATAAATCATGTTCAAATAAACATTGTATACTTTGGAAGGTTTAGATTACTGATATGACATTGCATGAAAAGAGCTATGAATGTTAAAGAAGCGAGTGAGGTGTGTAAGCCGTCTTATGGCGTTCGATTCTCTCCGCTTACCCCGCAAAGGACCGGTCTTGCATACATACCTAAGCTCCCAAGGAGTTGCTGTGTAAGCAGCAGAGGAGGCATCGCGCGAGTGATAATATAATGCAATCGTTAATAGGCTACGGTACCCGCTTTACATCAAGTGGGCCGTATGCTTGTATGCCTCCCGACGTAGTATAAAAACAACACATGGGAATTTATTAGTTATTCGATAAACAATACTTTTAACCATATAATCATTATTTAAAAAAAAATACAAGTCAGTGTGATAGTGTGGCTTGTTCACACTAACGTACAAAGTGCCATGATGGTACTTTTATCGAGTACATACATTATATCCGAAACACATGCACAAACAACTTGTGGTTTTATCAAGTTGCGATGCGTCTATGGATTCCCTTTAGTTTTATAAAAATATATATACTAAGATATTTAGTCTTTTTTGAGTCAATCGCTGCATTTAGAATGGCAACATCCATGGAATTTAGGTTTACCTGTTAGAAAACTTATGACAGGACAGGTATTTTTTGCCAGTTACGTGTTATATTAGTTTAATATTTATTATAGTGAAATCACACATTAAAAAAAAAGAAATTAAAACTACATAACCTTAATTTCAAAAATTTTACTATGATTGTCATAGTAAAATCTTTGAAAGTTGCCAGCCCAATAGGTAAAAGATCTCATTGCCCAAATTATATAAAGGGGTAGGAACAATCATATTAAATAGCCGTTTTCAAAAATAGGATTAATTCTTTATTTTATCTTGTACATTTAGGGTTTTTAGGACTCGGTGAAAGGACTTAAGTCATGAAACTTCATATACGTTTATAGTTCTAAATATGCCATGACCAGGAACAATATCTCTGAGATCGCAAAATCGAAAATTATAGATGTAAAATTTTGTTATAGAATATGGTGTATTACATCAGTTTTTCTTTGACTTCTGTGAAATGGTATACTGTTTATCGAACCCAGAATGCTTATTTCTACCGAGTTAAGTAAATATGGTTATTTATAAATATTTATATGACAATCTGATAGTTGTATGAGCCAATGTTTTTTTTTAATTGTTTACTGATGGTGCAATAGTAGTACTGTTTTGCCGCTATACTTCTGTTGCTAAAGATACAATGTAATTTGGATTACGTTGCATTTATTATTATTAAATGTATATTTGTTGTCAATTTGTAAATGTGATTATATTAAAACCAAAATCAGATTTTATCAATATTCTTTTTTATTTTTACCTTGTAGCCATTGTAACCTATACACTTCTTTTTTCTAGCTTAATCCGTTTCCTAATTGATTAGGATTGGTGAGTTCTGTTACCCAAGACTAATTAGTTTTCTTAATCGCCGAAGAAGTGATAATTACATATACGTACACATGTATAAAACCGGACACATATATTCAAACCAGGGACATTCGGTCAGTAAGGAGGGGAGGGGACACCTTCATGTGTATAGGTCGTGGTATCTATTTCGAAGGCAAGGGCCATAAAAACAACATCTCCGGTGCACTGGGCAGACACCAATTACCGTATCCTCTATCTAAAGAAAAACCTGCATATTTTGAACCCATATATGAAACCACATCAACCACTACCTACATAAAAACCCGTAGCCATCTCACTTACACTGATCTCCCTTCAATCGAATTGCTATAGAACAGGGCTGTCCAAAGCACTGCCCGCTTGTGGCCCGCGTCTAATATTGATGCGGCCCGCGACAATTTTATAGAATTTATTAGTCTTCACTGACTGATAATTCACTTACGCACTGCGCTTGGCAATAACAAATATTAATGTCGATATTGAAAGAATTTGTAAAATTAAATTAATGAAGAATTAATAAAATTAACCTTATCGCCGATTTTTAATTTACGCTAGGTATTTGTTTTTACGGCCCTCCAATATATACAGTGATTTGTATTAGCCCGCGATCGTATCTGGTCTGGATAGCCCTGCTATAGAATATACTTCTCCAAGTTACTACCTACTTAATTGCGTATTAGTTGAAGCCCGTGTATTCAAGCCGCCAGAAGGCAATAGCCCGGATCTATCTAGTCTTTATATATCGTGCCCTCAGACGAAGGAACTATATTATATAAAGCATTCATAAACAAGCTACATTATCATTGCTTAATTTGTGTAGGAGATTAGACTGACATGCGCAATGACGCCTTAAAGCTCGAGAATAAAAAGCTAGGAGAGTTCGGTGAAGCCAGTTACACGTTTTAATTCTTACTGTTATTATAGGCATTCTCCACACGTAGTAAGTATGTAAGATTGGTGCCAAGTTGCGAGTATTTACAGTTCAGTCAGAGCTTGACGAAATTGTTGTACTTAAATGATTTTGCAAAGTTACGTGAATACTCTTTTTACTAATAATATCCGAAACAGATCGTAGATGTAATAAGGAAGCCAAATTCAGTAGAATGGACTTTAGGGGTAGTTGGTGTCACTAATAAAAACCAATTTCTTTCTTTGTTTGATATCGGATTTCAACTACGGTACAATGAGTCTTGGCCTTCCTTGGTTTCTATATTCTTCTATTTTCTCGTTGTATATCTCTGTATCTTTACGAATATTCATTTAAAAATATCTGAATTGCCATCACGGCGTCACACACACTAAAAGACCGGAAATTCCGTTCCCTGTCTACAAAATTAAATTTATGCATTTTTATAAATATTCAGTCAGAAGTACTAGGATAACAAAAAACAGGAGACAATAATCAATTTATTGTATCTTGCATTTTTTATCGTTTCATCGACACATAGCAGCGACAATTGGAAACAACCGCAATGATGGGATCACTGAGTGGAGGCATTAGAATCTATACAAGCCACAAGGTTTTGTTACTGTCTATTTGGTGTATTTTCTTATTTTTATAATATGTCGGGTGCCAAACTAGTATACTGTCTGCCTGACGCGAAGTGGGTACGATAGTCTATGGTCGCTTTCAACACAAGCATGGCTCGCGCATTGTCAGTACTGTTACTAACGTAGCAACTTACCAACTGCTCACTCACTTGCAAGAACATAACAACCTTTCTAGCATTTTTCTTGTGAGTTACTGTGAGGAGCGATTCCACTTTGACTGTGCTTCTAATTTAACGCTTCCTAATCGACAGGGTCCACCGTGTGTTAGTTACGTTCAACTTGCCTTTAAAGAATTATTTACATCAAAAAATATACATGTTCTGGTACCCGAGGGCATAGATAGAGAGTAATTTATTATTATATTATTTTTTCTACATTTTCTAAACACTGGATGGGGCAGGCATCAAAAAAAAAAATAAGTTATTGACAAAATATATTGAAAATAATAATTTATTCCATGACGCTATACATGAGTCACAAGTACATAATTATATTTAATGTGTATTGTTATAAAAACAATATAATGTATATTATGTTCACAAATAAATATTTGTTTAGCATACCAGCAAACTCATTTGTTGGGAGTCTGACAAGTTTATGCCATAGAGTAAAAACTATGTCGTTTGAGCTATTTAAATTACATAAATTGGCTTTTATTCATACTCTACGATATATTTAAAAAAGATTAGATAGTAAACTATTTTTAACGGAAGTATCGCGTGTTTTATTTATTTTGTTGAAACCTGACGTTTCGAACGCTTTGCAGCGTCCGTGGTCGCAGGAAAGACTAAGGTGGTATTTGTCTTACATTAGTTATTCAATTATTACATCTACCGACATGGATGGATTAATTATATATGTTCCGATTCACACAAAAATCGCTCACAGTGTCCGAACATTTTTTAGTAGATCTTTGGATTTTTGGATTTCAACAAAATAAATAAAACACGCGATACTTCCGTTAAAAATAGTTTAATTTCAATGTGTAACAATCGCGAAAACCTAAGACAATACTAAGATTAGATAGTCTCTTTCCTCATTATAATCTTACAAAAAAAACCATACATTTTGAGAAATTATCCCAACTAATTTGATTACACATGTAAATTATCTACAAACCAATGATATAAAATAAAAAACGAATGAAACAGAATATACTCTGCTCAAGACAAAGATGGAAAGGCACCTTAATCAATATCAAACCAAATTGCAACTTAATACAATAAAGTACATTTCTGATTGACAAACTGATGTATTGTCATATTTGTCATGCATAACTACAATCAAAACTAATTGGTTTGTACATGTAATACGGGATCGGACAATTCAAAAAATGATTCAAATTAATCATATTGAATATTTACCATAAGTAATGGTGTTAATTATATTTTTTAATAAATAAAGTTTTATATCACTCACAACTATCCTTATGCCATTTGTGTATTAACAAACTAGGTACCAGGCGTAAAAACTAATAACGCAATTGACTGACTACAAACTTTCAAATAGCTTTAATATCTTCTTCTTCGCGTTACCCCGTTTCCATTAGCATTGGCGGGGTCCGCTACCATAGACTAAGGATTTGGCGAAGACACTGATTTTTACATAGAGCTACTGCCGTCAGACCTCCACAACACAAGTGTTGAGTTTCCTCACGCTGTTTTTCTTCACCGCCGAGCAAGTGATAAATATGTACATAAATCCCAAAATACGAATTTAGTGGTACATGCTCCCGCCAGGATTCGAACCGGGGGCCAGGTGGTCGATAGGCCGCTTCCTTATCCACTGGGCTATCACTGCTCAACTTCCTTATCCACTGGGCTATCACTGCTCAACTTTCAAAGCTTTAATAAATCAGGAATAAAATAACAGTTTTTAGGGTTTGTACTTTGATTAGACGAGCTCGGTGGCTCAGTCGTGAATGACGCGACTTTGACACCAAGACTCGTGGGTTCGATTCCCACACAAGGCAAACATTTGTGTGCATGAACATGTATGTTTGTCTTGGTCTGGGTATTTTCTATGTATAATAAGTATGTATTTACAAAAAAAAATGTATTTACGTATGTTTATCAGTTGTCTAGTGCCCATAACACAAGGTTCGCTTACTTTGGGGCTAGATAGCGCTGTGTAATATGTCCGACAATATATATTTTTTTTTTATTACACACAAATGACGTCACGTGTTCTTTACGGGGCATTTCGAGGGAATTGTAAATAAATAATCTTTAGACATAATTTTAGTTCTTTTAAAGGTTTATTTATTTAGAATAATATTTTTTATGGTGTGTATTCATTATGATTAATTTGCATAACTTTTTGAAATATTGTCCAATCCCCTATTTCTTTGCTACCAGAATTGCAGTATTGAATATTAAACAAATCTGAAACGTTATTTTAAATAAAAATAAATAGTCTAGAAGGCCAACTGCACAAGGTAATTCAGAAACTCCTTTATAGATCGTTATCCACGGGCGGTATCTTCTAATCTTGATATTTGATTGTATTTAAGATATCATATTGCGCATAAGTTTGTTAATATAAATATCGACGTACACCGCATAAAATAGGAAACGTATAGGAGGAATTGATCATATCTGAAAAGTACAAAACGTTTCTGTTTTATTTCTGTGGAAGATACATTTTTATAAATTCTATTTTTTCTTCGGCGTAATTAGCCTTTAACCATATAAATGTTTTCCGTTCCATCCTTTGCCGAATGAAACTTAGCTTCTCCTGTTTAAGTCATACTTTGTTACACTATGACGCAATAAAACTACACTCGGAATGTACAGGTGACGTGCACATTCGTACACATTACTTACTATTGCATTTTCATACATACTCATTATTATGTAAGCGGTATGCTCGGGTTTTAAACTGGTTTATATGAAGTACGAAAAATAGCAAACAATATGATTTATGACAGTACTACAGAAAAATATCAAAATAGTTTATAGATCATTTGTCTTTAAGATCGTTGTAGAATAAGAGGCGGATATTGCGTACATCTATCCATAATATTTGGTAGCTGTTCCGACGATCTTCGCGGCTTGAAGACAATTTTTATTCATTGCGGCTCTAGCCCGGAGTGACAGACCTATTATTGGGTTTTAGCTTTGAATTTGGCATTTTATTCATTAAAAATTATGTAAATATTGAATTAATCGAAGTATTGACTATTATTGTCGATCCAATTTGACATATTAACGATGCATTGATGCCTTAGCTATAGAAATATTGGGACGAGAATCGATTATTGGTTGAAGAACGTTTTTGACAGTCTGATCATATATAAAAAATATCCTTTGTAAAAAGTTATCTACGTTCCGAAAAGTGGACATCAGTTGGATCAAGCTCGGGTGACTATGGTAGGTGACAAAGAATTGCCGCGCTTGATCGAGGAAAAAAAGATAAAATTAGATTATGACTAAGGAAATTGGTTAGGGCTGAAACTAGCCATTCTCAATTATTAAGTACCGTATAACTTAATTTAGCGGCTCATTTCATTAATACTAATATAAAAAAATAAATACGTTGAGATTATTCACAATAGATGGGCACACCAATTTCAAAATTGGTGTAAGACAAGTAAGCATCTCGAACTAAATAATTTAAACATATATCTGTGAAATAATTCTTCGCCTACTGGGATGTGCCCGCCCATACGTGTATAATATTTCATGTCATGTCAATTTGACATCACTTCTTAGTAGGGAGCGATATGATCTAAAGTCATTTTAATATTTTTGGCACACATAAGCAATAGGTCATTAGTATTCTTAGGCCTTTTTTGACATAATTATTATCGCTCGTGTGACGCGTTACGTAGAATGGAATATCTGATCAGTGTTTAATTTCGAAGGATTATTTCGAACGTTTCCTTGAAGTTATCATACAGCATATTTCATTACTGTCTTTGTAGTGCTCAGTAACTCGTAAGGTTCAAAACTCGTCTCAAATGCCGAATTGACATTTAAAGATCCAGGTAACGCTTTGTTGCTATGAGGCCTGGTACATTAAGCACCTTTTTTTCAAATCAAACTAAAAATATTAGGCCATTTTTAATAGGGTTCAAAAGGTTTTTAACTGCTGTCGTGAACTGTAAGGGTTAATTAGCCAAACGACTGTATTTGACTAATTGTTTAAATGCAATTTTGAACGATCTTGTAATTGTGATCTCGGCATTGCGGTAATGTAGGGTACGATCTAGTCTTCAATAGACTAAAGTATCAGAAAAGACTCTTTTTCATTTGAATAACTGAACCATACCACTTTAGTTATCCTACAACTGGGACGCTGGAATACAGGCTTCTTCTGAAGAACACGTTACAAATTCAACCTGTTGCTAGAGTGCAGCGAAGTTGCAAGAGTTAAGCTACAGCAGTTCGCAGCTGAGAGTTTTATAGCATCTTCTCATGTGGGAATGGGTTTTTTATATGTTAACAAAACAGCTAATTATATTTAGATCAGTTGATGGAAGGCTAGTGGCACACAGAAGATAGTACTCGCCACAATAAACATATTTTACTTATCCTAACAGAAGTTTTACTTTTTCGCTTATAAGTTTCATCTCCCTCTGTTTCAAACTGTATAGGTAGGTTTCATTTCCCTCTGTTTCAAATATCAAAATAGATTTAAACTTCGAGGGTACATATCATCACACGGTGCGCAAGTAAAATTTTATATTGAACCTTTTAGCGATAATACATCGCGCCCTAAAAGGAGTATCGCCCGTTCCGTTCGTATCCGCCTAATATATTTTACCTCGTTCTTATATCATTATATTTTATTAAAGGGCTCTAACAGTACCAGGACCATATCTAATCTCCCTTTCAAATTGCTCAGCCTTCAACGTACCATCTATACTAACACAATTTTCATTAAACACACTATATGCAGACACCTCCCCTTTTTTCTTCGGTCTAGTCCGAGTATTCAAATAAATTCCTATTAGTACAGATACCGCAAAGAATACTGCTCCAAACTGCAGTTGTAAGAAAAATATATATAACGTGAGCCAGCTAAGACTGTAAATAGACCATTTTATGATGAAATATTTCCAGGATTCCTGTTTTTCTACATCAAATGTCTCCTGTTCGCTTATTTCAGACGCAATCTCGACGATTTCTTCTAATGGTTCCGGTTGTAGAATTACTGGTTGGGTTACTTCACTATCAATCTGAAAGAGTAATACAACATGAGAAATGGCATGCTAGATATGATATCACTCACGTTAAAATGTAGGGTGTATTCAAATCGAGATGTCGGTGCAGTCTGGCTGTCGCACGCGCTCTGTACACAATGTAGTGCTGCCATGCAATTCTCTAAGCGACTCGTAATGGCTGTGTGCGTCGCTGTGATCACAGATGTCACAGCTTTGACATCGTCTACTGCGATCACGGCTTTTTATTTGGTATTCTATAAGGCTGGAAGCGTACGCAAGGCTGTTTCCCTTGTAGAATTCCAATTCCAAACGCAGCCTTGCGGCGCTAGTGTCGCACAACCATGAAAAGCGACACTAAGAAATTGCAATTTTGTGTTCAAGGCTATAACAGCCGATGTTTCCGAGGATGTAAGGATGTTTGCTCTTACAGAATTGCATGGCTGGTCTCAACGCTTACTTATGGCAGCGACAGCTGGGTATGGCAGAGAGATATATGCATGTGTACAAGGCATGGAAGTAGGATAATCGCGGTCGAAATGCGAGCGTTAAGCAAAATTTGTAGCGTAACGCTTGTAGACCGTATTTGCAATGATGATGTTAGAAACAGAGCTGATCTGAAAGAGAGCGTCGGTTTTAAAATAAGAAGAGGCATGCTCCGTTAGTTCAGATATGTAGAAAGAATGCAGGATGTAAAAATGACGAAGCAGATATACGCAGAAGTGGAAGGATGTAGGAGCCGAGGAAGGCCAAGATTTACCTACCATGACCAAATTGGTCGTGTTCTGTCAGAAGGTGATGTTTGACGAGCTCGATGACGCAGTCGTGAATGACGCGACTTAGACACCAACGCTCGTGGGTTCGATTCCCACACAAGACAAACATATGTGTGCATGAACATGTCTGTTTGTCTTGGTCTGATGTTTTAAGAGAGGTAGGGTGCATCAAAGCAGCCTGTCTGGGGAAGTACCTCCACCTCACAGAACACCGCAGTCAAATAACAACACCCAAGACGGTTGTTGTGTTTCTGCGTGTGAGTGAGGTCAACAGTACGCTTCTAAGGAGTTGCTGTGTTTATGCGTGTATACCTTCCGACGTTGTATAAAAAAGCCTTAGAAACCGGCGAGCGTGCATGTGAAGAGCAATGAATGTTAAAGAAGCGAGTGAGGTGTGGAAGGATCGAGCCACGTGGAGCTCCATTCTTTCTGCCAACCCCGCAATTTAGCGCGATTTAGCGTGAAGCCATAGATAGATATAATAATAATAATAATAAATAATAAAAACGTTTATTAATTTCACAAAATCCTATGTTATAAACTTAATTCTATGGAACACATTTTAGTCGCAAATAAATTAAAAAATATAGGAATTTGTGAGACTGGTGTCTAAACTAGGCGGAGCCTGTATCTCAGATCACCAGTTCTCACCTCTCGTAAGTGTGACACTATTTATACATAAAAAGTTAGGTAAATTTATACTATGAGTTTGTATGTTAGCGCGTGTGTGTTATGTGTGTAAATTTATGCATGAGTGAATGTGTGTGCATGAATGTGGTGAGCGCGCTGTGCAAACTGTGTGTATGGGGGATTGGCAATTGGATGCAGACATAGGCATGTGTTGGTATTTGTCATCTGATCATCTGATGGGAATGAGAAGATTCTCAGTATCTGTATAGTTAAGGGATTGTAGGTAAGTGGTTATACTCCTTTTACAATGGAATTTGGTCATTGCTACTATATTGAGTTTACGCTGAAGTCGGTTGTAAAGAAAAGGACCCAAAAAACAAAAGAAACGATGAGAGAATGATGTTTTGAATGATGAAGATTGTGCTACTAAATGGTTGCGCCTTACTTGGGATAAACTAGGTTTGTTTGTAAATTTGTGTTGTTTAAGCATGGCATGCAGAATGTAAGTTTGCCGCACTGTGAGGATTTCGCAAAACTGGTATAGTTCATGGGTGGGGAAACGCATGGGTTTGAAAGTACATAATTTGAGGAGGGCTCTTTGGGTTCTTTCTAGTTTCATCAGAGCAGTTTTAGTAGCACCACCCCAAGAGGTGATGCAATATGTTATTAAGGATTGGCATAGGGCAGTATATGTGGATTTTACTATTGCAGGTTTGGCAACGAGGCGAAGCGTCTTAAAAATATACATTAGTTTGCGGATTCTACTTGCCATAGTATTAATGTGGGCACGAAAATTTAGGCATTTATCCACAGTTACCCCCAAATATTTGATTGAGTCAGCAGAGGATATGGTAGGACAGGAACATGGGGTGAGACATGGATTTGAGTGAGTATGAGCAATAATACTAAAGTTGGCTAGAATATGAGCAGGAGTGTTGGTAATGGCAAAGGTTATGTATTTGGTTTTTTGTGCATTTAGAGTAAGGAGATTACATCGGAGCCAGTCCGAGACCTGGTTGAGACCTTGTTGGGCATAGGAAAAGGCTGATTCCCATGTATCAGCCGTAAAAAGTAATGCGGTGTCATCCGCATAGGAAATTATTTTGCATTTGGGGATATTAATCGAGCATAGGTCGTTAATATACGTTAGGAAGAGAGTAGGAGATAAAATGCTTCCCTGTGGGGTACCGTATTCGGTAGAAAGAAACGAGCTAATGTTGCCCTCGATGACTACAGCTTGACTGCGATCTGTGAGGTAACTGTGGATAAGCGATAGTTGAGTGCCTCTGATACCTACTTTGTGTAGTTTGTCAATCAATATGGGTATAGAGACCGTATCGAACGCCTTAGCTAGATCTAGAAATATGGCTAAACATTTTTTATTTACGTCTAAGTTCCTAGCGATATGGTCCGTGAGTTCGTGTACTGCATCTGCCGTTGATCTACCCTGCCTAAAACCATATTGTCCTGGGGATAAGATTCCTTTACTTTCAAGAAAGCTCATTAGACGGTTATTAAGTAGGCGCTCTAGGATCTTTGAGAGGGCTGGTAAAATCGAGATGGGACGATAATTAGTGGGGCGATTTCGCTCACCAGCCTTGTAGACTGGGTGAACAAGAGCTCGTTTAAATGCAGAAGGAAATATTCCCGATCGCATGCAGATATTACATATGTGGGTGATGATTGGGATAAGTGTGTCCTTGTTGCATTTTAGAAAGGAGGTAGAGATATTATCCCATCCCACAGCGCAATCCTCTCTGAGAGCGTTAATGCATATTTCTATTTCCTCATGACTTGTCTCCAAAAGGACCAGGGACTGGGGCTGAGAAGGGGTGGATACTGAGGGCATTAGATTTCTGGATCGAGAAGGGGAAGGGAAATTACTCTCTCGACAGGTAATATTTTCCACTAATTCCTTTCCTACATTAGCAAAGAACGAGTTGATTTTATCAACTGATCGTTTTGGTGATGACATTATGTGCAATAGTTCGCGCGCAGTTGAGGTAGTTTTGTTGCTGTTTGTGATGTCTTTAATAGCTTTCCACAATGCTTTGTTATCGCCTTGGGCCTTTCTAATAAGTTTAGAGTCATAGTCTCTTTTGATATTTTTGAGAAGTGTATTACAAAAGTTTCGGTATCTTGTGTAAGTTGTATGAAGGATACAGTTGTTAGGGTCATTTTTTAGTTTTTTGTTCATGTTATCTCTATTTTTAATACATTTGAGTAGACCAGGTGTAATCCATGGTTTGATTATCCTGTGTCGTCGTGGGACAGAGTATTCATTTGTGTGAGAGCGGATGAGTGATTGGAGCGTATTAATGAGGTAGTTTGTTGCAAACTCCGGATCGGATGAGTTTAATACCGGGGAGAAATCAGTCTTCTTCAGGGCATCGGAGAGAGCAGTGTGGTCAGTTTTCTTTATAATTTTTGGAGGGTATATTTTACGTTTATTGTTAATGGATAATAACACAGCGTTATGGTCTGTGACAGCCGATTGAATAACGAGGGTGTGGGCAGGGAAGGGGGTTCTTAGGAAAACATGATCAAGACAGGCAGAATTACGGGTAGGTAGGGAATGAGCTGGTAATAAACCATTGTAAGCAAGAGTATTTAAGTACTCTTCGGTATTTATATCCAGAATCGAGGGGCTTATGTTGAAATTTATGTCACCGATCAATATAATATTCTTAAAACCTTGGAGTGATTCTAAGACGGGGCTAAGAGAGTAAATAAAATTGGTAGTATTGCGAAATGCGCATGGTCGGTAGATCGCCAGTATGGCGGTTTGTTTATTCAATGTTATTAGGAGGGCGCTGGCATCATGGATGTCGGGTTCTGAGATGGAAACACCTGAAAGAGAATTATTATAATAAATAACTACGCCATCATTTTGATTGACAGGATTTGTGGATGAATAGGAGGAGTATCCATCGAGAAGTGGAATTATTGGGTCTTTTTGTAACCAGCATTCCGTCAATATTATAATGTCAATAGCTGTGTCAATATTATTAAGTAATACCGTGAAATTTAAAATGTTTGTAGTTATGCTTCGAATATTTTGTGTTAATATCCTAAATGTATTTTGTTTGGGCAGGAGCGATTTAACTTCATGGGGGTCACAGGAAAGTGCAGTGGAAACAGAGACTTCGTCTATGTTAGTGGTTAAATCATCGTTATGAATCATTTTTATTTGTTAAATATGGTATATGGCACAGAGTGAAGCCTGAAAAATATAAGGGGCATGTCACATCATCAGATATATTAAAAAGGGAATTTTGTGTAAAAATACTAGCGCGGTCTTGAATAATTAGATATATAGTAGCAGAAAACATTTGAGGCGTGCATAACATAAAATTACGTAACGGTGTAAGTGTTACGTATATGATAGTGTATGGTATCGTTCGCTTATAATGTGTTTTTGAAGTGTCGTGTTTATATGTTGTACTGTTTTGTGTGTGTTCGTTTGACAGTATGAGCGAATGTAATGTATGTATTAGTAAACCTAACATTAATATGGTAAAAATATTATTAATTATGTTAACATAACAAAAAAGATAACAGCATAATATTAATAGAAGAAAAAGCGCAACACTTAGTTTTTTGATTTTAGCTGTTCTAGTTGGGTGTCCGAAGATATGACAATTGGTATGGCGTTGTCTTCTTTTCGCAACAGTACCCTCCCATTCGATGTCCAACAGTGTTTGTAGTCCTCATTTTTGGCTAGCGCTCGAGCTAGGTAAAAGAGTCTACGTGCATGTGTAGTCAGATATTCAGCAATGTAAATAGGTTGGCTGGATTTTCCTCCACCAAAAATGCCGGAGTTTAATTTGTTTTGTGTATTTATTTTATTGTAGACTCTGTATGCTCTTAGAATAGATTTTTTTTTAATTACAGAATTCAAGGTTACGACAATGTTATTGCCGTTACCATTTATTGGCAGCCGACGGACATCAAAGATGTCGGACATTTCCACGTCCACAGATAGCTCATTGAGGATACGCAAGGCGACCTGGAGCTGGTCCTCCTGCGAGGGTTTGGGTTTCATGGGTACATTACGAATTTCCAATGAGCTGGATCGCAAACACCGGCTGTTCTCCTCCGTAACTGCCTCGATTTTATTTATCCGCTCCTCATGCACTTTAGTTTTCTCTTGAAAACAACTAAGTTTGTTGCACAACTCGTCATATCTTCCAGATAGAAATTCTATTGATTTTTCTATCTCTGCATTTGAGGCCAGTACTTCTCCGTTCTGCCTGATAATATCGTTCATAGAGGATTGTATACTGGACAGTTTCTCGTCTGTTTCCTGTCTCCAGGCTGATAATGTTTCTATGAACGTATCGAGTTTCGAGTCGTGAGGACTGCCACAATCACATCTTTTTCGTTTTGGAATACGAAGAGGTGTATTTTCATCCTTTGAAACATTTACGTCTTCCCCCTGTGATAGGCTCGAGTTAGAACCATAGGGAGGGCCCTGTTTTTTTAACTGCACTGGTTTCATTTTGCCGCCGTGAGAACAAACAAAAATGATTATAATTGCGTAGGCCTATTTTGTATTTCAAACCCGACGGCAAAGTTTCGCGCTCCCTTCCAGCGTCGCTTGTTATAGGTGAATGAATTTATAGTGTGCGTAAGAACAACTGCAAAACTGCGTACGCGCGAGAGGTGTGGCTGAGCGGCTTGTGAATGACCAGTGCGATGGGCGTGACGAAAGAAAGAAATCCGTTGTATGAAATATTGGTTTCTCACTCACGTAGGTGGTGGCGGGTATATTGCGTCCGCGTTTATTACGACTCGGTGATCACTTAACACTTCGGCGATCCTGGTACTTCAAACACTTATATTGAGTTTAATTTTAATGTTTTTAATTTAATTTCGTACAGAACTTTGATGATTGCACGTCTGTTTGGTCAGACATCCGAGGGGGGAGAGGATAGATGGAAATGAAAAAACCATAACAGACGTGCTTGATAAGCTCGGAATGCGCCTACATTTTATAACCTTAGTTCTCGTAAGCGGGTTCCATCAAGTGAAAATGCCCCCTAATCGCATTTCCAAAATCGCTCAAAGAGAGTACCCATGGATGAGATTACAGAATGCCCACGGAAAACGCCGGATTATGGACAACATATTTGCAGGATATCATTGTGTTCAACACCAGCCCAGAAAAACATATAATTAACTCAGAAAAAGTACTCTAAAGGTTTCGAGAGTCAATTCAGGGTATAAATGAATAAGTCGGATTTATTAAATTAAGTTAGTGACCCGTTTCTTAGGGGTTATCAAGCAAAAATTCGATAAAATCGTGACAAAAAAATTAAGTACACCCAAGAACACTAAGAAAATTAAACAATTCCCTGGGCCTTCTTGCAGATTAACGAAAATTCATCTTGGATTTCGCTAGAGTTACTAAACCACTAACACAATGCCCGAAAAATGGGAGAAAAATTATACCTTTGATACAGAATACATGAACTGTTTCTGGAAGTACAAAACACTACCTACTACAGACCTAATCCAGTAATATTCGGATTTTAGTAGGGACTTTATCCTGGCTACCTTCGCGCCGAACTTTGCCATAGGTCGTATTATCGGAAGGTCCAATAGGCTTAGACAAATCAATACCGTCTATACACAAAACGAAAACATTATCTACAAAAAAGTGATAGAATGGTCCAGTAAGTATTTTAGGCTGTATTTATTTGGTACCGTAAACTATTGCAATGGATTGAGTCCAAACGAATCCAATTCTCGTCTTACTCGATGGCGCGACACTAAAACTGAGTGAATATAATGAATAAACAGTTATCTACAAAAAGGTTAAAAACAACACAAATACACAAACAATGACTTGTCAAAATACACAATGAGATGAGTTCAACAATTGCGTCTCTTAACAACTCAACCCTACAGATAGACTACCGACACCCACAAATTCAACAACTACGAGATGATGAATATCAATTTCAAAATCAGATATTTGTATCCACTGGAACAAGACAATAATTAACACCTTGCACAAAGAAGATAGGGTGCTGACAGATTTACATATATTGCCATTCGGAAATGTCATTGAAAGTGTATACATAAGAGCCGGACAGAATACTGCTGCTGATATAAACACATCAACTTACAAGAATTCAGGAGATATAATTAGAGACCTTAAATGATGGACCCTGCTTGTTGTCACTTAACCTTGGACCTATGAAACTCTTAAACCGCTATCAACATTCCTGCCACATATAAAACTAGATGATGTAGGCAATAAACTTTATAGAGTAAGAAATCAGATACACGGACTGGAAACTTGACAATGTGTTTGTAAGTACATGTCTGAACCAGATGTTTTTTTTTTTGGGCAATCAGGGGCACTTAGACATGTCTTATATTATATAAATATAATTTTATTGTATGTTATTTAATTCCCTTGTCATTATTTTTCTTTTTTAATCTTCTAGCATGTCAGAAATGATCATAGGCGAAGTAGATATGTCAGTATGTCGTCTTGCTAGGGCTGATAGGTCTTTTCTTGTAAATTGTATACAATTTTATAATAAATTGTCTGAAACAGTTTTTTTCTGACAATGTCTTCAAAGGCACATCAAAAATACTCTCTGTAAATTACAGAATTGATGGATTATATTGGTTGCCTGTGCCGTGCATTATTTCCACACAATGTCTGGTCTGTTTGTCACATAAATTATTTCCAGACATTGTTTGGAAATAATTCAGCATAATTACTAATATGCTAACATAAATTGACCATTTTAAAGGAGAATTAAGAAAACTTGCCAATCTATATATATAAAAATTAATATTTGTCTGTATGTCCTCTATGGACTCAAAAACGGCTTGGCAGATTTTGATGAAATTTTCAGTGAATCTACAGGTTATCCCAGCAGATGAACCTGTGAAGTTTGGTAGCGATCATATCACCCGTGCGAAGCCGGGACGGATAGTTAGTATAGGCAAGTTTCATTCAGCATTTCTTTTTCGCCAATGAACATTTCTAAATTGCTAGTAGATTAAAAAAGGAAAATAATAACTAAGAAAATAAATACTAAATAAAACTAAAATAAAATTTAAGATATATATGAGATGTGTCTAAGAATGTCCTTTAAGCTCCCAATAACATACTCAGAGACATTCCAATTATATCACCTATCTATAATACCTAAATAGATAGGTGATATAATTGGAATATCTGTGCGTTTGTTATATATATCTATAATACCTAACTAAGAGCAGTGATAGCCTAGTGGATAAAGAACTGACCTATTTTAACCAACTGGTCCCCGTTTCGAATATACTGGCATGTACCACTAAATTTGTTTTTTCGGTTTTACATACATATTTGTAATTTGTAATTATCACTTGCTCGATTGTGAAGGAAAACATTGTGAGGAACTTTTTGAAAGACATGTGACCTAACCCATGAAAGGTAAGTTTTATCCTCTGGGTTATGGAAGACTGACGGCAGTTGCTCCATGTAAAAATCATTATCTTCGTTAATCTGCCAATCCTATAAGATTAGGAAATGAGATAACACTAAAAAGAAGAATTTCTCTAATAGCTAACTGAAATGGCCCTGTATACCGATTCTACTAAAAAACTGCAACCGCAATGCAGCAAGCAATCTGACAGCAGCAACGTATGTGGCACATTGAAGTTGAATGTGTAAAGATTAGCAACCGGTACCTGTGTGAAGAAAAGCCAAATAGCCAGATAAGAGCCAAGCTGGACAGGATATGCCAATTAACATCCATATCCCCTATACAGAGGAGCTATGAAAAAGCTGAATGATTGCCTCTATACCGTAATATTCCTACATCTGATGAGAATACAATTCACTTGTGGATGAGATGTTTACATCCACCATCCCCCACTGCTAAAGAAAAATCTTCAAAGTATCATCAACTCAAAATATTCTATTGATTTTATTTGTTTTGAATCTGTTTGTGGGAATCGGGGCACAATAATGACAGCAAAACAATAAACTACTATACCTTTGTATATAACTCTACTATGCGTGCTGTTGATTGTTATAATAAATAAATTAAGTATATACATCCTATCATTATAAAGAAAAGGAAACCTTTTACAGCTAAGTTATATGTTGAACCAACAAAAGCGGCCACCACTACTACCCAGGATAAGGCATTTTCAGTGAGCATCTAAAGTTGTTCACACAGGTACTGATCTTCAGCGGGAGGCATTGCATGTATAACTTTTAGGAATAGTGCTGGGCATAGACACCTTGCTTGCAACACATATGATATGTGGAAACTGCTGGCATAACTCACCGCCCAGTGTCCACGAGATGGCAGCCTTCTCGCTTTGTATTTAATATTGTTCAAGTCTACTGCTATGACAAATTTTAATATATTTTTTATTAAATATTTGAAATTGTTTATATCAGATTTCCAGCTGCATATCCCATTATTCAGTAAAGATATTACAAGCAACAAATAAAATTGTTAGCCATGCACAATTGACTAGGTTTACACTCCCAATAGCCTTAATCGTTTTATTTTTGATATTTTAATTGTACTGAAACAGATTTCAGTATATCATTGGAGAGGGGTAAAGTATACAAAGTTGAAATTAAGAAATGTTAGATCTTTACATGTTACCAGTTTGACTGTACTATAATACTCACAAGTACTACTTCATCCTCTTGCTTATCCTTCTCCATATCAGTAAAAATCTTAGGTACCAGTAAATTAATAAGTTTATCTTTAGATTTTTCGAATGTTTCCTTAGCACTGTCTATCAATTCTCGGCGACGACGTAATGCTCGATACTCCTTCAATTTTGCCTCCATCCGTAAAATTAAGTGAAACCTGCAACAAGCCTGTAGTTTTACCACAACTTAAGGTTTGTTTGTTTATACATTCTGGTATGAAAATTATATAAAATATATTATAGAATTTGCACTGACAGGAGTTCAGGGACAAAGCCTTAAAGAATGTGGTGAAGAAAAAGTCAACCCTAATGTTTGCAAACATTCCTGATGCATATCATAATATATTGTAAGAACTGTGCTGCATAACTACTGCGTTTAGCTGACTCGATGGTTCGTAGCGCTCATATTAAATGATTTGCAGTAAATTCTACAGAATATTGAGACCCACTTCAACTCAAATGGTTTTACTATAAACAATTCCAAAAGTTTACAGCTGGCATGTTATTTTTTACAGAATTTCGAACAAAGGGAAAATATGGAAAAACATGAACTTATAGATTACGCACCTATTTCGTGTTTGTCAATCAGTATTCCCAATTTAGTACAACTTTCAAAGAAAATATTTTAGCAACTGGCTTTAATGTGAGGAGTTATTATATTAGCAGGATCGTTTTAACACGTCAAGACATAAGTATGCGTGTACTATTTACGAAGTGTACGATATGGTTAAACGTAAAATACTATACTTTTTCATTTCATAATCATTGACTTTCGTTCATTCAACAAAGAAAGAATGCAATAATTGTAAATTACATTGACACAACCACAACAAAGCCGAACTCCGGTTTTATTTCTTTACACCACTAAATACTTTTTGACACATTTACACAAACCCGTTAAACACAATCGGGATTGCCAGTACCATAAAAGAAGACGATAACACAGAAAATCGTAAGATTTATCTTTCTCTGTCTACGCAGAAAATTCATAATTATATATCTGCAATTAAAATTATAAGTCTCTCTTTTTAGTATCTGCTACCATTTATGTCATTAAGGTATAATAAAGGGAGGGTCCTTAAAAGGGGAGACTGTTCTCACCGATCACATTGCCGTAACTTCAGTGTTATGCAAAGTCATGGAATGGATCCTTAACAATAAATTGATCCGCTACCTAGAATATCACTCGCTAATTAATGATCGTCAGTATGGTTTTAGAAAAAATATCAACGGAAGATCGTCTAAAATATATGACGCACCTCTGGGGGGAGGTAAGCGATAAACATGGCGAATCTATGAGTTTGAGAGTTGAGCTGAATCGGGTTTTGGATCTCATTAGTAAATGGGGTTCCAATAGCCTGGTGCGCGTTTGCAACAAAAACGTCCCCATTATTTTCCAGTTCCAGTTTCCAGGGCGCTTCCCTAAGTATGCGAGATGGCCTGAATATGCTAGGCATGGATATCCGTTGCGATATTAACCAATGAAACTACATTGAGAGCCTCATCTCAACATATTCAAAAAAACTCGGAGTCCTGAACAGCCAGTTTCTTTGTGTGGACAAGTTTTGTGTGCTTTATAAGACTCAATTTTGGGCCTACGTGGAGTATTGCTCGCATCTCTGGCACGGTTCCGCACAATATCATCTCGAGACTCTCAATAGGTTGCAGCGACGAGCTATCCGCATAGTCGATGACGAAGAGGTCATCAAAAACCTAGAACCTCTTTAACTTCGTAGGGACATTGGCTCGCTAAGCGTATTTTATTGCATTTACGATGGTGAGTGCTCTAAAGAACTATTTTCTCTTATTCCACCCTCCGCCTTCCTATCCGCCCGTTCCCGTCATAGAACTATACGTGCATGCTTGTGATGTCACTATTTCAGTGTTGAGAACATTTCTTCGCGTACTAAAAAGTTCGACAACTCTTATCTCTGTCGTACCATCAAAAAGAGTTCCACCTTGCCGGTACATGTGTTTCCTCCTTCCTACAACATGGTATCCTTCAAATGAAGCGGGAAGAAGCACCTTGGGAGCCAGCATAGCAGCGCCAACTGAGAGGATACTGTATAGTACCTGTCTCGAAGTTATGTCTATCTTTTTATGAGATACCTTTTCACACTCTAAATCTACTTCAAAATTGTAAACTTCTAAAAAATATGTAATCCGATAAAATTACGGACTAATGTAATGGCAACACTGGGCAGTGATTTAAGGCGCGAAAATCGATCGATAAAACTAGCAGACCAAAAAATTTAAATAGTCACGAAATTCTTACACAAGTCTAACATAATTTGATTAATACTACATGTAATAAGTTATGAAATGGAACATCAATCAGACATGGGTGCATATGGAGAAAACCCAAATGTACAGAACAGTGGGAATTACATTACAATCATCCCCGTAGACTACACAAGACGAGGATATCCCATGCAAGCGGAATATCAGTACAAGTAAGTTTTGAGTAATATTACTTACGGTTGTTTTGGTTCCACCGCATTAAAAGGTGGAAAACGGTAACCATTTTACATCAGGTGGGTAGTATAAATTGTTCCCGAGTTTGTATAAAAAAATGTTAAGCTGTTGCTGTAGTGTAGACTAGATTCGAAGCTTGCAATACAGGAAGTAACGTTCGCGCGTTGCTACCCCTGCTGTTAATACAATAACTACTTAGGAGCTTATTGGCGAGACCTCTCACTGGCAAGAACAAATCCACAGGGAGTTGATATTTGACTGTTGCAGTTCTGGTTTGCCTACATCGGCTGTCCAGAGAGGAGTCGATAGCGCTACTATATATGCCAGGGGCGAAAGGGATTAATGGTATAAGACCACGAGTAATTTCAGAGAAGCTTTGTCCGAAATTACTTGCAGCGTTATGCATACTTCTTGACACCCCTGAGGCGCTCACACTGCTTTTACCCCCGGTTAACTTTAAAGCCAGTCACAAACGTAGCTATAAAATGTCGCATGATAGCATGCTTTCTCGCTTTAAATATATTAAACAAGGTGCATCTGCATTTCTCCTGTTTGAGCGTTTTCCATACACACGACATGTTATGTTACGATATAGATACGCCTCAGCACAACAGCGTTGCGCAAAGTTTGTGGCGTAACGGTTGTATACGGTCTGTGCTCCGTTGGTTCGGACATTTAGAAAGAATGCGTATGAAAGAATGACGAAGCAGATATATACAACGTGTATGTACAAGTGGAAGGATGTAGGAACCGAGGAAGGCCAAAACTTACCATGACCAAATTGGTCGTGTTCTATCAGAAGGTGATGTCAGAAGCCTTAGAAACTGACGAGCGTGCATGAGAAGAGCAATGCATGTTAAAGAAGCGAGTGAGGTGTTTAAAGATCGAGTCACGTGGCGCTCGATTCTCTGCCTACCCTGCAAGTGATTTGGCGTGAAGTTATAGATAGAACTTAATGCACTGCGTTCATATGCTACAGAAACTGCTTTACATCAGGCGGCCCGTATGCATGCATGCCTTTCGACATTGTATAAAAACAAAAAAGCCGCCAAGTGCGAGTCCGACTCGCGTACCGAGAGCACCTTAAAAATATTAAAGCATTAGGATTGGCGGCGTCCGCTACCTAAGTCTAAGGATTTAGCGAAGATACTTACATGATGCGACTGCTATTTACATTTCTTAGGTTACGTCACACGTTTTTCGAAATGTAATTTCATAGACTTGAAACCTGATGTAAAGCGGGTACCGTAGCCTATTAACGCTCGCGATATATTAAGTATAACTCGCGCGATGTCCCCCATGTTTATTAAGATACGTGATATTATTACATATTTAGTAGATAATGATTTGTGACTGCTGATGGACAAAACAGACCTTGATATTAATTACCATCTGCTCATATGAGTAATCCAATATTTTAAATTTTATTGCTTATCAATTTATAATAAAAAATATTCCTACTTTGAAGTCTTGTCTGTGTCTATTCAGTGTAATTGTCAGGCTTTAGTATACAACTTGAATTTTCTTAAACTAAATACATAATAATTTACAATAAACAATAGAGTAGAGGCAGGCTAGTGTTAGTAGATAGATAAGGGATTTATCTGTACCCACACTAAGGACACACATGCTACAAAGAAACAAGACACAAAATAAAAATACACTCACAAAGAAATAAAAATCGGCCAAGTGCGAGTCGGACTCGCGCACGAAGGGCTCCGTACCATCTATAAAAACGGCAAAAAAATCACGTTTGTTGTATCGGAGCCCCCCTTAAATATTTGTTTTATTTTAATTTAATTATTTATTCTTAAAGTGAATATATAACTAAATATTCTGTGAATATTTCAAGCGTCTACCTGTTGCCATTATCAATATCGAGCAAAAATGAGCAAAAAAATCACGTTTGTTGTATGGGAGCCCCCTTAAATATTTATTTTATTCTATTTTTTAGTATTTATTGTTATAGCGGCAACAGAAATACATCATCTGTGAAAATTTCAAATGTCTTACTATCACGGTTCATGAGATACAGCCTGGTGACAGACGGACGGACGGACAGCGGAGTCTCAGAAATAGGGTTCCGTTTTACCCTTTGGGTACGGAACCCTAAAAATGAACATTACACACACAGATAAGGCAGTATGTCGATCTGTGAACTAGCCAAAAAGTGCTGCGCGCTGCGTGCTCGTTCTACTTTACACCTCGACTCGTAACGGTGAATTGAGTCACTACAATATCAGTGTAATTACTACGCAATATCGGTGTCATTGATTCTCCATAGGTTATTTCCTTTATGCCTGGAACCTATCGCATGTCGTTTCTCATCTCTCATGTGAACTTTATGTGTACTTAGTACATGTAGGTACTAATGGTACTGTATCAATACCGAACAATAAACTGTGCTGTTATTATAAATTTGCTTATTTTTGTATTTGTCATCCTGTATCAACACATGCCGTGAGTTCGCTTGAAGTTAAGAGTAAGGTAGGTATGCACTCATTCACATGACTTCTGCTACGTGTGCTATGCGAGAATGATTGAACGATGGACATAGGTATATTCGATAGTCTCGGCTGCTGCGGTCATCTCTACGAGATGTCATCTCGCCTCTACGCGAGGCATCCTCAGGCACAGGTTGGAATAACATGTTACAAACACGTGTTGTAGAGATAGATAGAGAAGTCAGATGCATGCAACCGCATCTGTCCCACCCAGGTGACGAATAATCACAGATCACCGATGACCGGGGCAGCCATGACAACGTCATACAAATAGTAACGGTAGTCGTTGGGTGCCGTCCGGCGCTATTTCGCATGGATTAATTGTCTGTTACACATATGCTTAATTTTGTTTCAGTGAATTCAGATCTCGCGAAGAATACTACAGTGTACAAAGTCAAAAGTTACAGGCGGAAGTCAACGCTCATTTGTACTCTGTATCGCAAAGGCTGCCGCATTTGTCGTATAGTCCATTGGGACGACATAGTGACTGGGATAAACATGATCCCCATAAGCCACTGCCGGACTCCAAGGAAAGCAACAGCTCAGATTCGCTTGAGAAAAGCGTTATGGGTAATTTATCTTTCATTTCTAAATTTTTAATGGCAATTTCTGCGATATAACCCATTTAGCGTCCTGTAGACGAGGTTAGTCGGTTTATTCGTGGCTGCACTTCTGGACCATTATTTATATAACTAAAGCGAAAAATATCTGTATAGCCTGTCTGATGGTAAGCATTTACCGTAGCCTATAGACGTTTGCAACCGACCGACCGAGATGACCCGGTTTGTACCTCATTTGAACATTCATAGCTCTTTTCATGCACGCTCGCCGGTTCCTAGGGTTCGTGACACTACCTCCTGATAAAACATGACCAATTTGGCCATGGTAGGTTGACTTGCCTCGGCATCTTAATGCTTGTAACTTTGGTGTTATACTATATCTTTTTGTAAAGATTGACAAAAAGATCATCTTGATTTATTTCCAAGTTAAAACTAAATTTAAACATTTGTCTATTTTTGAGCAGTTCGGGGGCGCAGTGGCAAATAACCCTACTTTGACACCAATCCTCGTGCGTTCGATTCCCATACTGGGCAAACATTTCTGTGCGTAAACATGTTTATTCGTCTTAGCCTAGGTGTTTTTAAAAGAGACCGTATAGGGGAGCGCGGAACAAAATCCGCGCTCAGTCGGCCCCACTGACAGAGACCCTCCAGCCGGCCGTGTTGGAGAGGGTTGTCGGGGAACTCTTCCCCGACAACCCACGGGGCTACGCTCCCCCGAGGATGGCCCTACAGTCGGACTCCAGAGGAGAGGAGGAGGGCGCTCCGCCGCCCGTCACCGACCAGGAGATGGAGGCGGTCGTTGACCGCGTCCGAGGCAAGAAGAGGGCGCCGGGTCCGGACGGGGTGCACGGGAAGGTGCTAGCGTTGGCTCTCGTGCACCTCGGAGACAGGTTCCGGGAGCTCCTCGACTGCTGCTTGCGGTCGGGGTGCTGCCCGGGACCCTTCAGGGTGGGCCGGCTCTGCCTTCTGTTGAAGGGAGACCGGCTCCCGGACTCGGGGTCGGCGGTTCGACCGGTCGTTCTGCTGAACGAGGCGGGGAAGGCCCTCGAAAGGGTTGTCGCTTCCCGCCTCGCTCAGCACTTGGAGGATGGCCCGGGACCGGGCCTATCGGATGCCCAGTTCGGGTTCCGGGCCAGACGGTCGACCGTCGACGCCATTAGGCGCCTAAGGTCGGTGACGGAGGATGCGGAGCGCGAGGGAGATGTGGTGGTGGCGGTGTCTTTAGACATCGCCAACGCCTTCAACAGCCTCCCCCACAGTACTATACTGGAGGCCCTCAAGTACTTTGGGGTGCCTCCGTACTTGGGGAGGCTGTTGAAGGCGTATTTGGAGGACAGGGAGGTGCGCTACGAGGACGCGAGGGGCCAGATGGTCAGAAGGCGTGTCGTGTGCGGTGTTCCACAGGGGTCCGTTCTGGGCCCCATCTTGTGGGACCTCGCATACGACTGGGTCCTGCGGGGCCGTCTCCTCCCCGGGATGGGCGTCATCTGCTATGCGGATGACACCCTCGTCACATCCCGGGGTAAGACCTTCGTGGAGGCGGCGCGGCTGGCCGTAGTCGGAGTAGGACTGGTGGTTAGCCGCATAGAGAGGCTTGGGCTTCGGGTCCGATTGGATAAAACCGAGGCCCTCCTCTTCCGCGGGACCGGTAGGCGGGGCCCCCCCTCGGGAGCGCACCTCCAGATTGGAGGAGTTAGGATTAGGGTGAGTGCCCAGATGAGTTACCTGGGCCTCACCCTGGACGGGAGATGGACCTTCGGCCCCCACTTCGAGCGGTTGGGGCCGAAGGTCATCAGAGCTGCGGCGGCGCTGGGTCGCCTCCTGTCCAATGTGGGCGGGCCCAGCGCCGCGTGCAGGCGGCTGTACTCCAGCATCTGCCGGAGTATGGCCACGTACGGTGCCCCCATATGGGCGGACGCCCTCTGCGCTCGGAATAGGGCTCAGCTGCGCAGAGCGCAGCGGGTCATAGCGCAGAGGGCGATAAGGGGGTACCGGACGGTGGCGTGGACGGCCGCGACCGCCCTTGCTGGCGACCCGCCCTGGGAGCTGGCGGCGGAGGTGCTCGCCGAGGTGTACGTGTTTGTCGCCGAGAGGAGGAGCCTCGGCGAGCGCCCCACGTCGGTGGAGGTGGGGGGGTATCGCCAGCGAGGGCATGAGGAGATGATGCGGAGGTGGGGGGAGCACCTGGCGCAGCCGCGGTACGGAGTCCGCGTTGCGGAGGCGCTGCGCCCGGTCCTGGAGGCGTGGATGCGGCGTAGACGCAAACCCCTCACCTTCCGCATGGTGCAGGTGCTCACCGGACATGGATGCTTCGGTGAGTACCTGCACCGGGTCGCGAGGCGGGAGGAGCGGCCAGGCTGCCACGATTGTTGCGCGGCCGAGGACACTGCTCAGCACACCTTGGAGCAGTGTCCCAGGTGGTCTCGGCAGCGCCATGATCTGGTGTCCGCGCTGGGAAGCGCGGACCTCTCGCTCCCGAGCGTGGTCCGCTACATGCTCGGGAGCGACAGTGCCTGGCAGGCGATGGCCTCCTTCTGTGAGACGGTCATGTCCCAGAAGGAGGCCGCGGAGCGGGACAGGGAGGATGATCCGTTGGCTGTCCCGCTCCGGAGACGGCGGACGGGAGTGCGGCGTAGGCGCTACGCGCACCTACTGCCGCCTCCCTAACCTGTGGGACTAGGGGTCAGGCTGGGAACCTGGCCCCATAATGGTCCCGCCGCCGGAGGGGCTGTCCCAATTTGCCGGGATGGCCCTTAGAGAGAAGAAGTCCGGCCCCTTTTGAGGCCGGCCAGTCGCAGTGGTGCCCTGTTGCTGACAGATCCGGGGCACCACACCAACGCGGCCGATGGCATTTCGCGGGGTCGTTTAGTGGGTATACCGTCGGACAGCCGACGGGGAGTCCCACACTACCACCGGAGGCCACCCAGGCACCGGTGGTGTGCGTAACGCATTTTCCCCCGCGTCACAAAAAAAAAAAAAAAGGTGTTTTTAAAAGAAGTAGGACACATTAAATTTCTGGGGAAGTACCTCCACGTCACATAAAACCGCGGCAAATAACAACTTCCTGGAAAGGTATCTACGCTACACTAACGCGCAGGTACACATACCTGCGCGTTAGTGAGGTCACCTCATCTCCTTTGTGTTAGCAGCAGAGGTAGCATCGCGCGAGTGTTTCTTAATGTATTGCAAACGTTCATAGGCTATGGTAGGTAACCGTTTTACATCAGGTGGGCTGTATGCTAGTATTCCTCCCGATGTTGCAAAACAAAAATCCATCCAAGGCAGTTCCAAGTCACACTAACTGTGAATCTTTGGCCTAGCAATACGTAACTTCATTTCCAGGATCAAACCTGAGCAGTTGCTCCAACCAGACGGGCTCCAGCAGCATAGTAGCCGGCTCTTTCAGCACCACCGAACCGATCACCAGCGGTGGTAGTTCTTCAAGCGCCATATCACCGCCTTTACCCGGTACCGTGAATTTGTATAAGTAGCCGTATAGATTTTGTAGATGACTTTGTATAAAGTACATTTGATTTTAGATACGAGTAGATTGATATATTATAGTAATCCACCCAATTATTGGAACTTTCAAAAGTAATCTATACAAATATATAAAGTGTAAAAGTTTGTTTAAACGCGCTAGTCTACTACCAGTTGGATTTAAAAAATATGTTTGTGTTCAATAACTCGATTCTTGAGGAAGGTTATACAACCTTTAGAAGCCAAGGAAATAGAAAGAAAGCATGCAACTTGATCTAATTTGCTTTGTGTGCTTCCGCCACCAATTAGTTCATGCGGCCTAGCGCCGGCCGGCACCCATCCACTGCCGTTAGTAGATGCAACATGCCGACGCTGCCATGGCTGCTCGGGTAGTCTCTGCCTCGGCTGCTCGGGTAGTCTCTGCCTCGGCTGCTGCGGTCGTCCGCTATCTGGAACAGAAACCGCATGCCCCCACCACCGTCGCTGCCACGACTGGCCTGGTCGTCGCTGCGACACATGTTTCGCCTCTCCACGAGGCATCCTCGGGCGCTGTAGACGTTAATCGTTAGAATAACATGCTACAAGTGACAAATCCCTTATATTGAATTGAGGGTGGGGGTGGATGGTGTGAGTGAAAAGATAGTTAATACAGGGGAATTGCTTAGGTCAGTCTATTTGTTCATGAGAGTAATTTTAGAATTTTATATTTAATAATTTCTAATTGTTCCCTAATATTTATGGACAAAGGTTTAAAACTTTTTTTTTTATTGATAAGACACCCCCCACCAAACCGTTACAGACGCAGGATGATGACAACGTTGTACTTTTCCGACCACTTGGGCGGCTTCTTTACAACTGTGTTTGTACACTTTGTTATTTCGCTTGTTGTAGTGCTCTTCAATAATGAAAATTTTTGATCAGTAAAGAGGATATTTCTGTGTCTTTCACCTACGTATCGAGACTGATGACTTTTGATCGATGCACTCTTTTTAATAATAAATAATAAATATTGTCGGACAAATTACACAGCGCCACCTAGTCCCAAAGTAAGCGAAGCTTGTGTTATGGGTACTAGACAACTGATAAACATACATAAATACATTTTTTTTTGTAGATACATACTTATGATACATAGTAAATACCCAGACCAAGACAAATAGATATGTTCATGCACACAAATGTTTGTACTGTGTGGGAATCGAACCCACGAACGTTGGTGTCAAAGTAGCGTAACAGCGCGTTTCACCACTGCGCCACCGAGCTCGTCAACTTTATAACTGTAGAGATTGCTTTAGTGCATGTCCTGTATATCGTCGATTAGCGCCGAGCTTCAGATCTTGTTTTATTGTACGCGACAGAGTCTTACCGGGTATCTTCATTTCTCGCGATAAGATTTTTTGTTACCTAATGGGGTTTCGGCGAATTCTGGCTTTAACAGCTTTTATAGTTCTAACAGCACGCGGTCGCCCCGATTTTTTATGGTATTCAACAGAGAAAGTGTTGGTATATCTAGAGATAGTACGATATACGAACATACTGCTGATACCAAGCTTTTAAATTGTCTTGAATATGACCAGCAATCTTATTTTCTTTGACAGCCCATCCCATATTGTGATTTGATAATAAACACGAAAAAATATGTAAAATAGCGGGAAATCAAAAGGAGTTAGGAGACTTATAAATTATTAAAAAATATATAAACTAAAAAAATAATTAGAGTTTAAAAAAATAAAAGTTTCTATGTAACAGTACTTATGGCCAGACTAGTTATATTATTATTTATTTTTAACAATCCACCAGTAATATATGTAACTAGCGTCCGTAGGAGCCGCTTTTTCTAACGTTTTCTTCAGTTTTTAAGGGTCCAGTCGTGATTTTGAATAGCCTATATCCTTCCTCAAGAAGTGGGCTACCAAATGTAAAAATATTTTTTCAAATCCAACTGGGTAGTTCACGAGATTAGCGCCTTCAAATAAACAAACAAACTTCCGCTTTATGTATCGGTATATAGTACAGAGATCAAAAGACCCTCCCTTAACGAGATTCATAGAGTAAGCACTTAAAATAGCAACAATATCCTAATATTATGTTAAAACACCGAACCCTTTCTTTTGCGACATGGACGCGCACTTGAACGGGTTTATTTTTAATCATAAACGCTTTTAGATTACTTTTGATATGAAATGAATGGTTTATTATTCGATTTTTCTATGTTAGAAAGAGATATCTCGTCTGAAAAACATAGCCAAATTGAACACTGGGTCACGTATTTTCAGGTTCTTCGGGCAGCACAGCGTCTTCATCAACGGTATCCTCGAACCCAGTGACGTGTATCTACTTAATGTCTCGCACAGCCATCATGGTGGAGATGAGTTCCGAAGAAGTCCCCTCTTGTGTCACGGCCGCACGGTTCTTAAATGCTGTGTTAGCCACTGAGGAGTTGGGACTGACACAGCCGAGCGTAAGGAGTTTGGCTGCGAATGTCTTCGCCTTGTGGATGTGTAGCCCTTTATTGGGTAAGTGAATTGAAGGTATTACTTTACTTATAAGCGAGAGAGTAGAATAAATGCGGTCGAAATGAGAACGTTGCGTAAAATTTGTGGCGTAACGCTTATAGACCGTGTTCGCAATTATAATGTAAGTACCATAGTTATAGAGGGTTTGAAAGAGGCATGAAGATAAGAAGGGGCATGCTCCGTTGGTTTGGACATGTAGTAAAGACCGGTAGAAAATAATTACGAAACAGACATTGAGACGTCTTGGGATTTGCATCGCCCTTCAGAAAATCTTCTGCTAACGCATTTTTGTATTTCTGCCAAAGTTGTACCGCATAAGACAGCCCACAGAATACCTACATCATGGCAAAGAAATGCCGCAATTACCGTGGACTATCGCTGACGCAAGCCTCGGCTAGTATAGCGTCCCAGTGCTGGTCATCATTGAGCAAGTGTAATTCTCGGCATGCGGCAAATTTTTACGGGATAACCTTTAAAATACCTACTTTCTTACAAAAAAATAATAAATGAAATCGGACGACGCGATAATCAATTACAACTAAGTACAACATTTTGACTATTTCCCAAGGGAACCGTGCTGAATTTCGGGATAAAAGTACCCTATGTCCTACCACCTACCTACCTTGTATGAACTCAAATTGTGACAAGTTTCATTTGAATTCATTCAGTAGTTTCGAAGTTATGCGCGGCCATGGTACAGACAGACAAAAATGAAAAAAATAAAATAAAAATACACTTTTGGCTTCAGTATCGATTAGAGTGCCCTCCAAAAAAAAATTTTCAAATATCTTTAATGTACAAATTGGAGTTTCATTATAAGTGTGGATTGTCGATTTTTTGGTTGTTACATTAGTTTTAGGATTCCGTACTTCAAAAAGCAAAACAGAACCCTTATAGGATCACTTTGTTCGAGCAGTGAAAAAATCAAACTTCTAAGTCAACGCAATCAAAAGTTTATGCCTTGTTTATTCGCATATTTTGACACTCGCAAGGGAATCAAAACCTATAGGGTACTTCCTGTTAAGGAAAACCGTAAATTTGTAGTTACATCACAAAAAAATATGTTTTTGCGAAAATCGTTTGCTAAAATATTTTATTACGGAACCCTCGGAGAGAGCGAGTCGGACTCGCATTTGACGGTTGTTTTTTTAATCTCAATTTTTTTTAGGGTTTTGTGTAGTAGAAAAGTTGCTTTATAATTATCATCACCAAAATGTCGGTAACTGAACAAACTAGGTCGAAGTAGATTTTTGGAATAATAATTAAATTTGCATAAAGTTTTTTCATGTGAAACCTTTTGTTCAACCCAGTGGGGTTGTCAGTAGTCCTTGAAAACTGGCATGTCAGTACATCTTTCATACGTTATGGTATAGTAACCACTTTGTTTGTTTGTAACACATCAGGTTGTTCGTATGCGTGTTTGCCTATCGACGTTGTATATAATAATAAATATAAATAAATAAATATTGTCGGACAAATTACACAGCGCCATCCAGCCCCAATGTAAGCGAAGCTTGTGTTATGGGTACTAGACAACTGATAAACATACGTAAATACATTTTTTTTTGTAAATACATACTTATTATACATAGAAAATACCCAGACCAAGACAAACACACATGTTCATGCACACAAATGTTTGTACTGTGTAGGAATCGAACCCACGAGCATTGGTGTCAAAGTAGCGTAACAGCGTGTTCCACCACTGCGCCACCGAGCTCGTATATAAAACCATAAGTCCATAAATAATAATACCATAAGTCAATATAGCCGGTTTCTACCCTGTATTTATGAGTCACTTTCTCCATTCCTAGAGATCCAACTGAAGTCCCATCACTGTCCATGGCGTCTATGGGCCAACTGGCAGAAGTTAGTGCAGCGGTACGGCCATGGCTCGGAGTCCAAGCGCGCGAGAGACCAGCCTGTGCTCAAGCTACAGAGAAATGTGTTCTTCCCCAAACACCTTGAGGAAGGAATCAAGTGAGTATCACTGTTGTATTTCTAGGAGTTTTATTGAGTGATGTGGTTAATGAAGTTTATTAAAATTCTCCGTCTTCTCCATCCGGGATTTATAGATAGATAAACATATTCTATGTCTACCGACTTGCATACAACGAAGTATACAAAGTAAGGGCTAACTAATTTTGGAGGTCCATAGGCCAGCATAAAATCAATTAAAAATCATGCATGTAATAAAATATATAGAATTTTTTGAAATCACCAACAATAAATTGACGAGAGTATGTTTAGTAAATTTAAATTATATTTCCCACTAGCTGAAGCCCGCGGCTTCGCACGCATGAGATTTGGGCTTTTAGTAGCCTTTATTTCTCAATAGACCTCAAAATTCTTCCTGTTAAAAAAAAATCAAAGTTCAGGGTCGTAGGTACAATCATAGAGCGATTCAATTTTCATACAGCGCCATCTATTGACCTTTACGGGAGGCAACGTATAATTATTTTATTTTAATTACATAAAAAATGCGTAGTTATGTTATGTCACAAAAAATACGTATTCTGTGATAATAATAAAATAAAACTGCAAAGTCCCCCGAAGGGGAAGATATTTCCCCCTAATTTTAACAGTTTTTCATTTTTTACGCAGGAACCCTAAATATTTACGGGATAAAAAGTACCCTATATTCTTCTCTGAACAGTCCTCTACCTACCAGTGAAAGTCCCGTCAAAATCGGTTCAGCCATTTCGAAGATTATCCCGGACAAACAAACAGACAGACAGACAGACAAAAAAGTTAAAAATGCGTATTTAGGCTTTGGTAACGTGAAAATAATAATATGAGATTAAGATAAAGGCTTAATTTTGAAATCACAGACAGACACTTCAATTTTATTTATATGTATAGATTTAAATTAATTCACAATATTTCATTAAAAAAATGTACAATGTAAAAAGTAAACAATGAATATTTTATTTGAACATTATTATATATATAGGGTTTTCTTAGCGTTATCCCATTTCCTAATTCATTAGGATTAACGGGTCCGCCACCTAAGCCTAAAGATTTGGCGAAGACACTGATTTTTACACGGAGCTACTGCCGTCAGACCTCCACAACCTAGAGAGAAAACCACATCTTTCTTAGGTTAGGTCACACGTCTTTCGAAATATAATTTCTTAGACATGCGGGTTTCCTCACGATGTTTTCCATAAAATAATAGAATTTTATGTATTTACGTGTCCACGACACAGCCACACCCTTTTTTTTAGAGTTCCGTACCTCAAAAGGAAAAACGGAACCCTTATAGGATCACTTTGTTGTCCGTGTGTCTGTCGTCCGTCTGTCAAGACCCTTTTTCTCAGGGACGGGTGGAAGCAAGCTGAAATTAATATCAAATCCCTTCGAGCAGTGAAAAAGTCAAACTTCTAAGTTAACGCAATCTAAAGATACGGCTGTTTATGCCTCGTTTATGCGCATATTTTGACACTCGCAAGGGAATCAAAACCTAGAGGGTGCTTCCGTTGACCTAGAATTATAAAATTTGGTAAGAAGCAATGTCATGTAGCACAAGTGAAGGAAAACCGTAAATATGTAGTCACAGAAAAAGTGCCAATATAATTTTCGGAAACATTTTTTTTTATGGAACCCTCGGTGCAAGAGTCGGACTCGCACTTGACGGCTATTTTATGTATGTAAATGAACGTATGATGCTCAGTTACCTTTAGTCACGCCAGGCGTAAAGATAGCTGGACGAAACTCGAAACATTATGAATAATATATATCTTACATAACTAAATATTCACCTGAAATTCGAGGTAACTGTGAGTGAATTTATTTACATTAAGTACATTAATGCTCCTTTATGTTACTTATTGTTATTGACGATTTCGGTGGCGCAGCGACTTTGTCACCGTCGCTTTTGGGTTTGATTCCCACACAGGACAAACATTTGTGTGCATGAACATGTCTGTTTGTCTTGGTCTGGGTGTTTTTAACAGAGGTAGGGCGCATCAAATCAGCCTGCCTGTGGAAATACCTCCATCTCACAGAAAACCGCATCCAAATAACAACTCCCTGAAGGTTGTCTGCGCCACCAGGTCACCGGGAAGCACCTAAGGAGTTGCTGTGTTAGCAGCAGAGGTGGCATCGCGTGAGTGATACTTAACGTATAACAAGCGTTTATAGGCTACGGTAACCGCTTTACATTAGGTATGCCTCCCGATGAAAATGAATCCGTATTCGTATAATAAGAATTGTAAAAGATGTTCATTCCCAGAGACTCAAAAATTCAAGAGTTGCTGTACGAGGAAGCTCGCCATAACGTGGTCACCGGGCGGTATCCCTTAGAATGTGCTCAAGCGGTGATGCTTGGTGGACTTCAAGCCAGGATCCAGCTGGGGCCTTACGATCCTCACAGGCATACCGCAGGATTCTTTAGGTAAAGTTAGCAATGGCCATTTTAACACCAAAACTCTCGGGTTCGATGCCCTGACAGGACAAATATTTGTGTGCATGATCATGTTTGTTTGTCTGGATGTTTTTAAGAGAAGTAGAACTCATCAAAGTAACCCGATTAAGTATTACCACTTGACAGAAAATCTCAGGCGTTGTGTTCATGCGAGTGAGTGAGGTTACCAGTAAGATTCTAAGGATTAGTTAGCATCAGAGGTGGTAACGTGCGAGCGTTACTTTCTGTATTGCAAGCACTCAAAGGCAACGGTAACCACTTTACATACATACATATGTATGCTTGTATGTATGTAAAGTTTAAAAAAAGAGCATACTCCGCCACGCTGTTCAGCTGTGGATTGATGGAGGACAATGTTTTCAATTCGCCCGAAGCCACTAAGTTTACCGACTGTCATCTATCAACAGTAGCAGAGATCGACGGTTTCACGTATCCTACAATGCATGAGATAGATATCAATAGACATCCATAGTAGGTTGCGGTCGACCTTGCTTGACCAGCGCACCGACGTCATCGAGGTTCACAATATGTCCTCAGTCCTTTTCAAATTTCGTAAGAATACAACAACCCTCCATGAAGTTGTTTTCTGTGAAGTGGAGGTACGTCCTCAGATTTGGATTTTGCTTTGATGCACCCTACCGCTCTTAACTTTAGTTATTAATTCCCAGGGAACACCAAGACAATTACTTACCAAAGCACGCTCGGTCCGGCCGCTGGGCGCGTCTCTTCCCCCCAGGCCGCAAGGGCAGTCCCGAAGCTAAGCTGTTAGAGCAGGCGCAGCGGCCGCCAGCCGCGCCGCCAAGGAAACTCCGCCACAAGTACTTGGCACATGTACGAACACACACCACTTATGGGTAAGTTTGTGAACACTGGCATACATATATAAGGGATTTTTATACAACTGGATACATACAAGCATACGGCCCACCTGATGTAAATTGCTTACGGTAGCCAATGAACGCTTGCAATACAAGAAGTAATGCTCGCGCATTGTCCCCCCGATGCTAACCTAGCAAGGAGCTTGCTGCTAACTTGATTGACTCGCAGAAACACAAAACCCTCCGGGAAGTTATTTGGCTGCGATTTAGTGTGAGGTTCAGCTCAATAACTCTAGCTGTCTAAGAATATTACCGTGAATATATAAAAGAACTTGCCAGTAAACTCAGCTCCGCCGCGTATGCAGTTAGGGGAATTAGATAATTGACGACTACTTCACGTGGCTACTGCGCGTTTAGTCTATTTCAGTTATTTGCACGGCATTTTGACAGTGGGAAAAAGCCGCTGATATTAAAATCATTTTTGTCTTGCAAAATAGAACCATTCAGTTTATTTATAACATGGGCTCCAGGGAATCACTCAGGGAATTGTTCAAAGTAATAAATATCCTCACTGATACCTCTCAGTATATACATGAAAACATAATGTAGTCGTTCCTAAAATATAAAGTTGTTTGTAAAATTCAGTGAAACAGATATAAGCTGTGCATCCCAGTACATCGGCTACCTAAGACTGGTAAATCGTTTGTTGTAAATTGTATTCGATTCTGCAATTATCAATTGACGGTATCATTATTATTGTATTGTTATATTGACATAGATAGATATTACAATCAATTGAAAATATAATTGGCCGAAGAAAAAGCATTTCAAGCCTATTCCAATGCGTTTTACGAACAAGGAGACTGTTACTAACATATTAAGAAAAAGCTTGGCCTCCGTGTACCGATACGTAAGTCTGATATCTTATTTTTTCTTTGTTTACACTTTGTCTCACGGCATAATGAATCACAAGGAAGATCCAAAAGAATACGTCGATAGTTTGAGAATGTCTGAAAATTGAGGAATTTTTCCGTTAATTACAATGTAGTCGAAAATTCCAGCACGAACCAAACATAAGTGCCCACTAAGGCCCAATGGCAAGTGAAGGCAAGGGCAAATTGTTATCTTTAATTTTTTTTCTGTAAATGGCATCTCGTTTGGAATTCCATTTTTGCTACTCCTTAATACACGATGTACTGTCGCCGTCCAGTGCTGCATTCTTCCAAGGTCAGATCGAGCAGCCGGTTCGCAGCCTCACCAGTCTGCTGACGCACGAAGACATCCCTGTCCTGGTCGCCGTCAACGCGAACGGTGTCTACGTCATTGATGACACAGAAAGTGTAAGAATTGTTTTAGTTCTTATGAGAGGTACGACTTCTGCTTCTAAAAGCTTGCAAGTCTTGCAAGATCTTGGAGTCTTGCAAAAGACTCAGCATATCATTCCAAGTAATAGCAGGAACCCTAAAGGTTATGTTCGGGCGTGTGATGACGAACTCGGTAGTGAAGTGGTTAACAATGTTTTGTCTTGATCTGGGTGTTTTTAAAACACCTAGACCAAGAAAGACTGCTGGGAATAATGTGAATGAAGCGTTGGGAAACTTCTTAGTAGTAAAAACTTAAGTGAGAAGGCACAGCTCGCTATACACAATGCAGTGCTGGTCCCAACGCTTACTTAAGGGAGCTAGAGCTGGGTATGGCAGAGAGAGTATGAAAGTAGGATAAATGCGGACGAAATGCGAGCGTTGCGCAAAATTTGAGGCGTAACGCTTGTAGACCGTATTCGCAATGATGATGTTAGAAACAGAGTTGGTTTGAAAGAGAGCGTCTGTTTTAAAATAAGAAGAGGCATGTTCCGTTGGTTCGGACATGTAGAAAGAATGGAGGATGAAAGAACGACGAAGCAGATACACAACGCAAAAGTGAAAGTATGTAGGATCCGAGGAAGACCAATACTTACCTACCATGACCAAATTGGTCGTGTTCTATCAGAAGGTTAGAAACCGGCGAGCGTGCGTGAGCAATGAATGTTAAAGAAGTGAGTGAGGTGTGTAATGATCGAGTCACGTGGCCCTCGGTTCTCTCTGCCCACCCCGCAAGAGATTTAGCGTGAAGTTATAGATGTTGCAGATTTCTTTTCACATAACCCTGTCAAATTCTCATTGAAAGAGTTTGGCATTCGCCTCGAAGTTTTTCGTCAACAAGTCGCAAGTCTTTTGGTGACTAGACGTAACATCGTTACACTTTCGTATTCAAATTTTTTGCTCCTTATCATTTCATGATCTCCCAAAAGGATACGCACTCGTCAGTTTTTGAAAAGGCTTACCGCCAGGTAGTGATCTGTTTCAAGAGTGGGACCTCTAAAGGCTCTTGTATCCATTACTTGGAGACGTCTATTAAAATTAAATCAATCACACTTTTTGAAGTAAAACTTCTTTACGCACGCTTGACTTGGGGAGTAAGCTGGTGAATGCGTGAGGAGAGCGTTACGAAAAATGTGATCGGGCGAGGCGAACGGAAGTTGAGAGGGAGATATAAGTTAGTGAAGATAGAAATAGAGAGAGAGTTACGTTTCGTATATTACTGTAGGGGCAAGAGAGAGAGGTGCGAGCACACATTTTCTTTCTCTCTTTCTCTCATAGCGAGTTAAGTTTCGTATATCTAAGAAACAGTGCAGGCCTATTGTCTGTATATATAAAGCACACTCGTTTTTTTTTGGTCATTCCGAGTTCGTGTATACGTGTGAATAGCCTTATGATGATACAAGGTATTCGATATGAGCAGGTTTCTTGTTGTAGATTTATAAATGAGTTTTTGAACAATTATCTTGAATATAACCACAAACAAATCTTGAGAAACATTTACCAACCAACAGTATGGTGTCGCTTTTAGATGTCGGTGTGCGATCAACTTCGTAATGTCGATTTTAGATGTCGGTGTCGTAAAAATTCAATCACAATTTTTTTCCTACTAAACGCGTCAAAATGACTATAAATATAACTTGAAAATTATTAATACGGTAACTGCTTAACCGGGCAGGCTGTATGCTAGCTAGATTTTCCGACATTGCATAAATAAACGAAAAAAAAAATGTTATAGACCGTGCTTCTTGGACTGCTATACGAGGAGTTGTCGTGGGACATCGGGCTGCCGTCTGATGATAATGACGACTGCCTGCCGTGCCTCTTCCTCCAGTTCATGGTCGTCGAGAACGGACTGAGGGTTTCCAAGATATTGCAGGTACGACACTTAAGCTGTTTTTAATAATAATTTCGCCGCATGTTACTCTAACGACTAACATCTACAGCGCGCGAGTTTGCCTCGTGGAGAGGCGAAACACGTGTTGCAGAGATGACTGAAGCAGCCAGGGTAGCAGCGCTGGCGGGTGCCTGTTCATATTTCAGATGGCGGGCATTCGCAGAGAATTTGCGGCCCGTCTGGGGAAGTACCTCCACCTCACAGAAAACCGCAGCCAAATACCAACTCCCTAGAGTGTTGTGAGGTCCTTCGTGTGAGTGAGGTCACCAGTAAGCTCCCTAGGAGTTACTGTGTAAGCAGCAGAGGAGGCATCGCGCGAGTGATACTTAATATATCGCAAGCGTTAATAGGCTACGGTACCCGCTTTCCATCAGATGGGCCGTATGCTTGTATGCCTACCGATGTAGTATATAAAAAAAGACTACCGCAGCAGCTGAGGTAGAGACGATCGGAGCAGCCATGGCAGCGGCGGCATGCTAACTACCACTAACGACAGTGGGTGGGTGCGGGCTGGCGGCGTTCGCACTTGGTAGTGAGTCTGTGAGTGTTGCCTCTCTCATCTCCTATTCAACATTCAAGTTTTAATTTCCCTTAAGATATATGTTTTTCTTTTGCAGGTGTTCTCAAAACAGGCGACCATGATGGACACGTTGATAGAGCACTTCGCTGGCGAGTACCGGAAACGGCTTGGTCAGGAGACACCCAGTGACCACGCCAACTACGACTACCATTCAGGTAAGTTCACGACGTAAGATAAGCACAACACCCGTTAGGTAGGGCGCATTAAAGCAGCCCGACCTCCATCTCATACAAAATCGCAGCCAAATAATGACGCTCTCGAGGGATGTTGGGGTTACCAGTAGGCTCCTAAGTAATTGCTACGTTAGCAGCAGGGATGGCAACGCGTTAGCGATACTTTCTGTATTGCAAGCGTTCGTAGGTTGTGGTAATCACTTTATATCAGGTGGGCCGTATGCTTGAATGCCTCCCGACGTTGTATTTTAAAGGGCCTACCTATGCTAGTTGACGCTGCGCTACTACTAATGTTTCTCTATGTCTGATGATTACTTTAAAAGAGCAATTTTTACATATATATATATACGCACGTACTAGCGGACCCGACATATGTTTCCCTGGCCGAAAACAAAAGCAATCAAAACAAGTCCTGTAACCCGATCGCAGTGCAACATGCCAACTACCAATGGTGAATTCTATTCTCGAATCCACTTAAACACAAAAAAATCATCAAAATCGACCCAACCGTATGGAGTTCAGTGACATACACACATACAGATGAATTATATACGACATATTTCGTGTATCTCGTGAATGGAGCTAGCGATTTGGATCAAATTTTGTATTTCGATCAACACTAGGATTACGGTTGATGATGTAGTGTTGGAGCAAGTGAATGAGAGTGTATATCTTGGAAGTGCTTTTAGCAGCAATGGAAGGTACACCACTGATGTGGAGCGTTGGGTAAACTTCTAGGCAGCCGAAATCTAAGCCAGAAGGCACAGCTCGCTGTACACAACGCGGTGCTAATCCCAACGCTAACTTATGGAAGTGAGAACTGGGTATAGCAGAGAGAGCATGAAAGTAGAACAAATGCGGTCGAGATGAGAGCATTGCACAAAATTTGTGGCATAACGCTTGCTGACCGCGTTCGTAATGAAGACGTGAGAGAAAGAGTTGGTCTGAAAGAGAGTGTCGGTGTTAAGATAAGAAAAGGTGTGCTCCGTTGGTTCGGACATGTAGAACGAATACGGGACGAAAGAATGAGGAAACAGATATACAATGCAAAAGTGGAAGGATGTAGGAGCCGAGGAAGACCGAGACTAACCTCCAAGACCACATTGGTCATGTTTTATCAGAAGGTGATGTTAGGAGCCCCAGGAACCGGCGAGCGTGCATGAAAAGAGCTATGAATGTTACAAAAGCGAGTGAAGTATGTAAGGACCGCGTCTTATGGCGCTCGGTTCTCTCTGCCTACACCGCAAGGGACCTGGCGTGAAGATATACATACATGCATAGATCAAGTCGGGTGCCGTTCCTGAAAAATAAACGCTTTTTTAATACAAACGATTTTAAGTAATTTCTTATCTAAGGTAATGTTTGATATTGTGAACAGATTCGGGCAGCATATCCCTCCCGCCACTCTCCCGGCCGGACTCCCCCCAGCGGCGACTCGCCAACAAGCTCTCTCGGCTGGCCCTCGCTACCCACGACGGACGAGGGAACCTCCTCGGAGGCGCCGGCGACTGGAACACAGACCTCAATCATCCGCAACCTTCTTGGATACTACCTAAACATTAGAATAAGAAAAAAACTAAAAGGAACACTGCCAAAGGGCTCAATAAGACAGATCAAAGGAGCCCGTACTAAGTTGGTTGCGTACCGCCTAAGGCAAAGAAGACTCAGATCGATTTTGTTACTCTGAATATTGTTATTAGGTTCATATAAGTGATAGCATTGTCGATAATAAACCAGGCTATTAACAGAATGGTCCCTAGTTCGAATCCTTCTATATCACTACATTAGAGTTTTCGAATTTATGTCTTCTTCTTCTTAGCGTTATCCCGTTTCCTAATCCATTATGATTGGCGGGGTCCGCTACCTAAGCGTAAGGATTTGGCGAAGATACTGATTTTTATATGGAGCGACTGTCATCAGACCTCCACAACCGACAGGGAAAACCAGACCTTCCTCAAGTGAGGTCACACGTCTTTCGAAATATAATTTCTTGGACATGAGGGTTTCCTCTCGATGTATTTTCATCTACCGTTTATTAAGTGATAACCGTTTAGTACATGCTAAGATTCGAACCGGGGACCAGTTGGTCAATAGGTCAGTTCTTTGATCGTTAGGAAACCTAGGAAACGTTTTAAGACGTGTGATCTTAAGAATGATTTGGTTTTTCCTCTCGGTTGCGGAGGTTTGACGGCAGTCGCTCCATGTAAAAAGCAGTATCTTCGTCAAATCCTTAGGCTTTAGATAGCGGACCCCGCCAATCCTAATGGATTAGGAAACGGGATAACGCTAATAAGAAGAAGATGAACAACTACGGAGGCTACTTATGGTGTCCGACACTACGTCTAATATTACGCTGAATAGAAACAATTTTTAAGTAACTGTCATCCGACCCTCAACCCCCAAGAGCATGCCCACACCAGAACCTCGTCTGTCTATCAGCAGGTTCACCAACTTAGATGTGAGGTTAACTTGGGCCCTGAAGATATTGTCGAGGCCCATACACCCAACGGCGGTAAAGGAGAACATCGTGAGAAAATCCGCACGTCCAAGAAATTATATTTCGAAAGACATGTGACCTAGCTTAATAAAGGTCTGGTTTTCCCTCTGGGTTGTAAAGATCTGAGGGCAGTCGTTACAAGTCAAAATTAGTATCTATGACAAAACTTAGGCTTAGGAAGTGGACCCTGCTAATCCTAATGGATTAGGAAACAGGCTAAGGGTAGAAATAGGAAGAAGAAGGTTTAGATAGTGATAATTGATAATTTTCTTCTATTCAGTCGATTGAGCCTCAGGCTTTCTATCGGCTTAGCTGAACACGATCCCCATTAACCTACACCGAAATTAGATTTTCGGTATAAAGGACTTGAATCACTTTAGGCGGTAGGACCACAGCTCGAAGATACCATATTTTATCATCTTATTTCAGTCAGTTGTCAAGTTTCATACAACAATGTAGGCTTTTTACTTTGCTGTATCCTCATCAGGCGAACAGTGAGTGGCAGACTTTTTGCCTCCAGTTCGTAACGTTTCGGTTGCCGTCTTATTCAGTGAGCGGCTGATTCGCAGCGAAATAACGCGCGCAATTTGATACTGTCGCCAACTTAGTACGCTCATCACGCCGGCGTAAGTAAAACAACTGTTAGATCGGGACTAGCAAATTGAGACATAACTTTTGTTATATAAACTCAGTTTGCGCTCATTGCCAAAAGTCTGTCAGCGCTCCGCGGCTAATTTGCTAGATGTCGGTGGCCATACATGGATTCAGTCAACGGACTGTCAGCCGCTCACTGTTCGCCTACTGAATACAATGCTTTCATACACAGATTGCATTGCAAAGTTATAGTCTTTATAAGGCCGTTAAGAAACATGTAAATAATCAACTGTACCTACTCAAAAATGTCAAATACTCATGATTTTCTATACAAAATATCTGGAGGCATAAATCTCTTGTACATAGGTATAGGTATTTTAGTTTCCTTTTAATTACTGATGCTGATGATGATCACCGGACTTATAATTGAAGTGCTTTTTCGTGGATATTGTAGTACAATTACAGTCCTAGTTCAAATTCCAGATTATTTCGTGTTGATTATATTGAAGTTTTTTTAGCCTCAGTAACAGTACTAAGAAGATCTTTAGAGAAGAATCAGTAAGTAAACACTTTCAGTATAAAGAGTCATGGTAGCTTCACTTACTCGCAGGAACAAAACAATGCTATTCAGCTGAGGTTTAGAATATAGATTTCAACAAAAGTTGCCCATCTCACAAGCATTATCACTACTTGCAGACGATAATATTTTGCCGACTTTTGTGATATACACTAATATCATACGTTGGTAAAGTGTGTTAGCCGTGGAATGTGTTGTGTGTGGACTGTGGAGTTACCAATTCTATTCTGAAAATTCTTTACTTACTAAATAACTTCCAATTGCTTGAAATACTTTCACTGATAGGAAGTTACATTAGTCCAGAGTGTTATATGCTATTTTATATTTTGTGTTATTTATATAAAATTTGCAAAGACCACGCGGATGGACTCGCGGGCAGCAGCTAGGAACAAATAAAAACGAAGACTAGACTGAGAAATCTGCTTACTACCTATGTTTTTTTAGTACTGTGACTACGCCATCGGATTTGAGTGAAAAATTGCCGCAGCTGCCGATAGTTTTTAAGATGTTTTTATAGCAAAATAATCGAGAGACACCTTATTTCGAGGGCGCACGCACCCGACCTATGACGCCAATAAACCGCTTGACGGTGCACAAAGTGCGGTTCGAGCCTGCTGACCAATGGGATGATATTTTAACCAATAAGCCGATAGTGGTGCGGTGTTGATCCGGGAACTAGCCAATAAGGTCTGCGCGTTCTACTTTATGTCCTGATCCGTAGTGATTTGAGTTACTACGCAAAATCGTTTCATCTGTTTTCTATAGGTTATTTCCATCATGTATGACACCATGGAATATTATTTAAAATGCGTCAAACATGGATTAAACGTATCTATATCTTTGTCGTCAGATGGATCTTTACAATTTTGTAATTTGTGAAGTTTCGTGGAGATCATAACATTCCCGTAAAAGTCTTTTTTAAATCTATGCCACACTATTTTAAATAACAAGAGGAAGTTATATAATTTTCGAACTTATTTTAGTTTTTAAAATGAATATTAAAAATTCAGTCAACTAGCAATTTAATAATTCATAGATTCAGGAGTTGTTTTGCGAAAGTCAAATTTACTAATACGTACTAATAGCAGTGATAGCCCAGTGAGTAGAGACCCGGCCTATTGATGAACTGGTCCGCGGTTCGAATCCTGGCGTGTACCACTGAATTCGTGTTTTCGCATTTATGTACATATTTGTAATTATCACTTGCTCGCCGGTGAAGGCAAACATCGTGAGGAAACCCACACGTATAAGAAATTATATATAGAAAGACCTGTGGCCTTACATAAGAAAGATCTCGTTTTCCGTCTAGGTTGTGGAGGTGTGTCGGCAGTCGCTCCATGTAAAAACCAGTATCTTCGCCAAATCCTTAGGCTCAGGTAGCGGACACCGCCAATCCTAATGGATTAGGAAACGGGACATGTCTAAAACCAAAGATTATAAATGTAAGTAGGCAATCAATAAATTGTTCAAATGTTCTGAATTAAAATATACAACAAAAACATACTTGTTTAATTTAACGTTCTTTATTATAGATATACTTGTACAATGGTTTAAAATTTGTGCAAACGTAACCTCATAATAAGCCTACTAACAGTAAGTATACAAATTATGTAGTAATTATTATAAAATAACAATATAAAATACAAAACCTTTCGGTTCATATGTTCTAAAATATTAAAATGTCCATATTATCAAAATGCCTATATATTCATTAAGTTTAAAGTATTAATTTAATACCAACGCTCGTGGGTTCGATTCGCACACAGGCCAAACATTTGTGTGCATGAACATGTCTGTTTGTCTTGGCCTGGATGTTTTCTATGTATCATAAGTACGTATGTATTTACAAAATAATAATGTTTTTATCTTAGGTTTTCGCGATTGTTACACATTGAAATTAAACTATTTTTAACGGAAGTATCGCGTGTTTTATTTATTTTGTTGAAACCTGACGTTTCGAACGCTTTGCAGCGTCCGTGGTCGCAGGAAAGTCTTTCATAAATGTAAATTACCTTAGTATTAAAAATAAATATTGACGTTCAAATTACACACCGCATTCTATCCGCAAAGTACCTAAGTAAAGCTACGCTTTGCAGCGTCCGTGGTCGCAGGAAAGTCTTTCCTGCGACCACGGACGCTGCAAAGCGTTCGAAACGTCAGGTTTCAACAAAATAAATAAAACACGCGATACTTCCGTTAAAAATAGTTTAATTTCAATAATGTTTTTACGTATGTTTATCAGTTGTCGAGTACCCATAGCTTTACTTAGGTACTTTGCGGATAGAATGCGGTGTGTAATTTGAACGTCAATATTTATTTTTAATACTAAGGTAATTTACATTTATTTTTACTATATATATATATATATATACGTAATTTTAATACTATGAACGTTTCAAACTGGCAATTTTCAACAAATTGACATTTTGATAACATGGACAGACATTATGAACCAAAAGGATAAACGATATGTATGCATGGAGTCGAGAAAGATTTCAGTCCTTAAATGACTCCCTGCACACAGTTTCCTTCAATTTTACTTGGTAGTTCTTTTTAATAGGGTCCACAAGTAAAGAGAAACTTTTGTATTAAGAAGTTGTTTAAATGGAATGGTAATGAAAATCTAAATTTCTTTATTTATGGAACCAATTGACTATACGAAAAAGCAAGGTAAATATGGAATGTGGCAATTCGAGACAGCGGTGCCACTCCTAAACAAATCTCTGAATATTAGTAAAGTATGATGATATAAGCTAATGCAGTAGTCGATAGTTTTATTTTTTCCTAACACCCACTGTGTGTGTACAAAGACTGATGATGAAAGACACAAAGCAATCAACCACTTGAGCGCCTAAATCTGTCTGCAATTCGACTATACTGACCATTGGGAGAATATTTTAAACAATAAGCCGACAAGTGCCGCGGTGTTGATCCGCGAACCAGCCAATAAGAGCTGCGTGTTCTACATTACCCCCCCGTGACAGAGAATTGAGTTACTACGCAATATCGGTCTTATTGGTTCTCCATAGGCTTCGCTCCAGGTGCCAACATCAAAGCCAAGATTACTCCATACAAAAATAGTGTTATTCAAGGATCTGTTTTTTTTTTCATATTAGAGGGTGACAAACGAGACCGGTTCCGGTCTGTAGTCGCCATTCGAGAACCTTTCTGCATACAATAATTTAACTAAATGATACCAGAATAGTATTACTGCTTGAGACATGTAGAGGGCTGTAACTCTTGCAATTTAATTCAGGCCATAAATACAACTATCGACTAATGCACAATAAAACAATACAAGTATAAGAATATAAAATTTATTTGGTTTTGTAGTAATGCCTCATGCGGTTGTACTCCCTGAGTAGGGGGTGCTTGTTGAGATACTCGTCGAGCGCCCTGAACCGAGCCGCCGAAAGGTCCTTGTGACGAGTGAGCCGAACTTCCAAGGCGTGCACTTTGAACGCGAGCTCAGCACTGTGTGGACACATTTTATTAAGATTTTATTTAAGATGGCAAAGCGAGAACCTGGTGAAAGAGGAACAGGGCACACTCGCACAGTTTACATTCAAAAAGAAGCAGTCTAATAAGGGAAGTTCAAAACTTTGCTAAATACCAAGTAAGAATTTCTGGAGGATTTGTGTGTTTCTGCGAGTGATTAAGGCTTTAAGGTGAGTATTCGATTGGGAGTTGATCTACGGAAGTGGCGTTTATGGGTTACTGTGTCTGCTTCCTATCAAGCTGACTTGCTACTCAACTCCCTAAAAAATGTTAACGTTGACCAACAGGGTTATTTTGTGTATCAAGTCAACCACGCCAGGCGGTCACATGTCAGCCTGTGCATTTTAAATGCATTGCTTGCTTTTATTCTATTACGACGATTTGTAAAGGTGAACTACATACACCCAGTGGTTTTCGTTTCTTTCAAAGATCTCTACAGTACGTGTAACTTTATTAAAACCTCTTTATTCAACCACTGTGTCTGGATTGTTATTTTTTTATTTAGGAGAGGTAGGGCGCAACAAAGCAACCTGACTGAGAAAGTACCCCGTTCCAGGAAACCGCAGCCAAATAACGAGGATTTGCTGTATTAGATTCCGGCTGGCTACGCGCGTGCGATTTTTCTTGTACTCGTATTACAAGCGTGAATACACTACGATAATCACTTTACATCAGACCGTACGCTTACACGTTATATAAAAAAAATGATGCGAATGAATCACTGGATGATGGCAACATTAATGGGTACTTTAACAATACAATAAAATCATAAATACTACCTCGTGGTGAAGTAAGCGCTCTCTTTTTCCGGAGTCAAGATAAACTGGTTCGCCAAGTACCACAATCTTTTTGCCTTGTATTCAGAGTTAAGCTGAAAATAGAGAACTGGTAATAGAAGCTTTATGACAATGACCTAGGTGATAAATTATGGTAAGATACGAATTGTATAAAAGTGACAGAAAGAAAAAGAATAAAGTTAAAGAAAAGTCGCGTGCTCTGTTTTCGTCGCTTCGCTTGTAACCGACCTCTCTTCTGTATGTCCTGTGCTTAGGAAGTCTCCTTGTTTGAAAAAATCAAGTTTCTAGAAAAACACAATGGTTAATAAAAACATGAAGGTGAATGGTGGTTAGTAAGTGAATCTCCACTTTTGTAGGAGTTCGATGAACGAATGGAATAAAAACCAAAATGATAATAATGGAGCTTTGCCTTTTAGTCATTATGGAGTCCTTTTATGCGGGTGTCCACAGGTCTTCAGCAAAGAATTTAAACGAGTTACAAACCTGAAATTTGTTTTTTTTTTTGCAGAATTGTTGAAAAACAGTTATTTTTCTACTTTTACAAATATTAATTAGGGCGCAAATATATTGATTTTATCTTTGAAAAATTGAGCCCGGATAGGAGGCCGTCAAAGACGTGTGTATTTGGTATATCTGTATATCGTGTACCATTTAATCAACAAATTCTGACAAAGCGAGTCATACCGTAGTTCATGTGCTGTGTGTTTCTATAGATAAACAAATATTAATTTATCGTTCTCTGATTGGAGCCTTGACCTGTATTTTTATATGTATAAAAGTTCTCAAAGCAGACCTTATCAAACCGGGCCTGCACCAGATTCTGCCTGGCCAGTTGTTTCGCTTTGAAGTCATTAATGCACTGCTCTCGTAGTAAGGAGGCTTCTTTGATTGTGAGCGGGGCTCCAGTGCCGTGCCCGCATCCGAACATTCTAGCCAGATAGGGTGCTAAAGGATCAATCTCGGCTTCCTTCTCCCTCTCTGATATTTCAGCTTTTTGAGTTTCCTGAAATAAGTCTCAATGTATACCTATAGATATATGCATCAAGCTTAGTAGCTTATTATCACGCTTATTCTAAAGTAGTTTTCTCTCTTGAGCTATGGCAATCAAGCATTAATGTCTCTTTACCCTTGCATCATACTTATGTCAAATGTATAAGATATGATCCTCGCTTAGTTATAATCTGCTTTTACATTATGCTCATCTTAAATTAGTCCCATTTGCATGGCAATTAAACCTTACGTTCTATTTATAAACTGAAATGAACGCTCGAACAAATTGCTGGCAATACAATAAATTATTTCCTCCAATTATAGAATAAATATAGGTACCTATCAAAAATATCGTATGGCCTCAAAAAGGCTCATGAATAACAAACACGCTTTGGCGATGGCGGTACTTCACTAAAATAAAATTTTGTTAAAAAAAAATAAAGAAATTTTGTCCATTACAATACAACTGACTCAAATCTAGTAATAATTGTATTCTATTAGAAATTCTAAATTCCACTAGCTCTTATTTTATGTGGTATAAAAATAAGCCATTTAAAGATATTGCATTTGATTTGTTTTAGAAAAAGAATGTTCACGAATATTGGTCCTCTCCATATATAATCTAATCATAATCCACAAGAAAATAACTATTTACCTTTCATCCATCTGTTATGACTTTATCACTATACGATTGACGTCATTTTCTCTTTATACAAAAGGGGTATTATAATTAACTCACCTGCTCCCTCCATCCTTTCTTCGCCACTTCGTTCCTCTCTGTATCAAATAGAGCTACGTACAGCATCGGTTCTGCCAATTCCTTATGACGCTCCTTCAAATATCCGTTAATGTCAGTCTCCCTGTCTCTTATATGTTTGGTGGTCTTGTACTCCCAGTCCATGTTATCGCAGAGAGCATAGTATATATCAAGAGGTCGAGGAGTTTTAGCGCAAGGATCAGCCTAAAAATGGATAGTCTTCAACATTGTAATAACTAATAATAATAAAATGTTTATTTCCTTTTTATATTACAAAAGCTATTCTGCTGGTGGAAAGGACCGGTGGTGTTATAGATCATCATCAGGTGACTCAAGATCAAGTGCAGGGAGGCAAGTTAGCTCTAGAGGAGAGGCCTATGTCTGGCAGTGGCGAATGACGAATACGGGCAGTATTTATAAAATGAAGAGGTATCTCACACCTCTATATTTAAAAATGACTGAAAATAAATGAGTGATTTACCTTTTTACTCACAATAAGTCAATGAGTGTGTGAAGTAGCGAGTGTGATTGGAGATAGGTTATGTGTGTGTATGGATACCGAATCCGCGAGCGTTGGTTTCAAAGTAGCGTTGCTAATCACAGCGCCACCGAACTCTTTGAATAAATACAACAATAGGCAAAAAGGGGGCTTGTCAAGAGTAATTGCCTAAAAATAAGATTAGACGAGCGAAGCTCCTGCATGCCGCCGCCGTAGCTCACCGCGGATTGTTAGACCTTTTAACCCTTCGAAACCCGGGTGGTCGAATACGACCGCGAAATATATGGGAAAACCTATATAACGGGTTCTGACTGCTCAAAACGACGGAGAAGAGAACCTGGTCCTGAACTAAAACTTGTTATACCACACCAAGGTAATGTAATGAGAATGCAGGGAGGAATGTGCTTGGATACATGGGGAGATCAAAGGAAGAACATACTGCACCGATAAAGACAAGGTCATGAAGATATTGAATGTTGTTGCAAAATTTTGGAAGGTTTATATCCAGTTGATAAATAATGGTATATATGTAATAATGTACTTACAATGTAACCCGAGGTTTTATCAGGATAAAACAGAATCTTCCCGCCAGTTTCAGCCAAGTTGGGTTTTATATAACTTCTCGTATTATTCGTCACGAAATTATAAGCATAGTGGTAAAGTAGTTCTATAGTATTTTGTTGAATGTGGAAGATTTTCTTCCATATGTCATCTTTGGCAGGTACGGAATTATTTCTTGCATATATTTCTGTTATATCTTTTACTTGGCGCTTGGGTTCAGCTTTGGTACCCTCAGTGTAGGTTATCAGTCGTGATTCTAGCCTGTAGTTTTTACTTTAGTATTAATCTATATATATATATATATATACATATATGTAAAGTTAGGAAATGTGCCGAATCCTCCGAAATTTTGGATAAATTTGTTAATTAGTTTAGTTCTTATGTTTATGTAACTAACACCCAATATTAGGAATGTTTTTTCTTGCATCCTCTATTTTCAAAAAAAAAATTCTTTTTTTATATCTTTATACAACATCGGGAGACATACAAGCATATGGTCTTCCTGACGTACCGGCTACAGTATTCTACAGATGGTTGCAATACAAGAAGTATCGCTCGCACGTTGCCACACCCACGGACAACACAGCAAATCATATGAAGCTTACTGGTAACCTCGTCACTTACTCCGACTAGAGTTTTTTTTATACTACGTTGGGAGGCACACAATCATACTACTACTTAATGTTACTTAATGTAAAGTGGTTACTGGACTTGCATCATCAATCATACTACTACTTAATGTTACTTAATGTAAAGTGGTTACTGGACTTGCAATACATTATATATCGCTCAAAGGGTTATGTATACCATTGTGCAGAACCCCTCCCCCAATTTAACTAAGACAAATGGACCTGTCCTGTCTGGCGGTGTAGTACTCTTCGAATGTGAACGCCGTACACACTATCTTCGTGAGGTGGTCAAGACGAGCGTAGTAGTTGAACTCCAGGGTACGATCGCCTTCCACCGACGACGCTGGCGCCTCCATTGAATACTCGTGTTCTGAAACCGACACAAGTGCAGTCTTTTTGTAACACTTTCTTCTTCAAATATTAAATAGCTTCGATTTTATACTACAAGCCCCCAAAGCTCGTTTCAAAATATCAGGTAATAAGATTGACTTAAAATACAGAAAACAAATGGTAGGACTCAGGGAAATATAAATTAGGAGTAGTATTAATTAGTGACTAGTAGAAGACTGTAACTAAACAAGATTTCTCTGGAGGATTGTTAAATAATTAGGTCGGTTGGAAACAAGGATACTGTCTCCTATGATTGCTTGCAAGGTAAGGAGTAACGCTCTCGCCATCCACTTTGTTGCCTTCGTAGGAGTTTACTAACAACCTCGTTCACTTGGTTACTGTCTTTTGTAAGGTGGAAATACTTCCCCAGCCATGCAACAACTAATAAATATGTTTGTCGGCTACATTTCCAGGTCAAATTAACATCAAATACTGCAAGTCTGCATTCACTTGCAGCAGTGAAAAAATCAAACTTATAACTAAATGCAATTGAAAAATACGACCGCTTTCGTGCCGCATATTTTGACACGCGCAAGAGAATCAAAACCTATAGTGTACCTTCCCGAATCATGAACAAAATTCACGGTTTTCAAAGTTAGGGGCCGTCCATTAATCACGTGATGTTTTTTTAGCTTTTTTTAACTCCCCCCTCCCCCTTGGTGATACGTGGTGAGGTAGTAGAATATTATCTTTTAATACAGGTATACAGTATAATCTACTTTTCTAGTCTAGACAGAAAGGTTGCAGGTTGTTTTTGACTGGCATAAAAATAATATTAAAGGTATGGTGTAATCACGCGAAAAACATATATTGTACTAGTACATGAACATATTTGGATGTCCTCGGACAACGATTAGCAAGACTTTCTTCAACACTAACAACTGAACAAGCATCTTGCAGGACAGTTGTTGGCACTGTGCTTTGTTGATGATCAACGTCGGTTTCATCAAGCCACTCGGCGTCATTTTCGCGCACTACGCAGAGAATCTCTCTCGATCTACCGATCGATGGTCTCGTGAGGATGCGTGAAGGAAGAACATTGTGCACCTCTAGACTATTATTGCTCGGATTAGGTTATAAAAAATAAATACACGTGATATCTTACTATACCCCCCTCCCCTCTTGTGATATTTCGTGATTTTTGCCTAACCCCCTCCCCCCTCTTTCGAGCCTCACGTGATTAATGGACGGCCCCTTATATATATATGCGATTATAAAATTATTTGCAGTTGTTAAACTAACCGCCACCTATGTCGATGTGTGGAGACAACAGTTATCCAACGGCAAAGATAACTTTTAATTTAACTAAAAGAAGCAGAAATGTACAGCGGCTTGATATGACCACATTGTGACGACGCCAGGTTTTTAACTTGTTACTGAATAAGTTAAATTTACATCTACGCAGGTACGCATGGCAACACACGACAAAAGTATAACAAGCTACGTAATTTTGTTCCTAAACAAAATATTGACGAATAAATACATTAGGTATTAGTGTGCTCCAAATATTGCAAACTCGATGTGAAAATGTTTGCAAATACGAACAAATAAGATAAGATTAGTTAACAAAATATCTAGTAAAAGTATTTTAGTGAACACACATCAAACAAAGTTTATACAATGTTTATGTAATAGTATAACACCTAAAACAATGGACGTTGGATTCCCCCTACAAGTTTGTACTGAACCCTCGGTGCGCGAGTCCGTCTCGCACTTGGCCGGTTTTTTTTATATCACTAGGCGGTAAACATTCGCTCTGTCCAATAATAAGCACTTAGCTAGACGCTTACATCGCGTACGGTTGGCCGCCCTAGTAAAAACTTCTCCACCAACCAAGTCTCAGATGGGTTTAGTACGCACGACTGAAAGAAGTAAGTACTTTCATTGTTCGTCTGTGTCATGTTCTTGAAATTTAACATATATATATATATATCGTACTTAACATGCACATAGAACTTACTTATTAGATGATCTCGTCTGCCGACGCCAAATTTTTCAAACACCATCTTTTTTACGTGGTCTATTTTCACAGTTTCCATTTTGTCCACTCTATTTTTGTACCACTCGTAACTGAAAGTAAAATATAGAAGAAAGGGCATTGGATACTATAATATTGTTTACAGCGTTACGTAGTACCTAGAGTGAGGGGCTTGTTGTGACAGAGGTAAGTATTAACAGCTATTATACATAAATGAAACTTTATTAACATATTTCTTTGGCTGAATCTTACATCTATAATATATATATAAGATGTTTATACGTAGAAATATAATGTATTGACACGACTTAGATTCTATAGCGTGCCACATCACATCGTCTTAGCCAATGACCAGTGTCGGGCTAAACGGCGCCGCCGCACTACGTAGTGAGTGTATGTGTGAACAAGGTTGAATTTTGCCCAATTACGTAATTTTACACTGTCTTTTTTTATATTTAAATTTATCTATGTTTGGTGTTTTTTCAGATTTTTTTAAGATTACTAAATTGATTAATTTTTGTTGTCTTGACAAAAAATTCTTAACATATATACATATATTAATTGTTTGTTGTGTTGCGTTGTAAAACCCTCTTCACGCCTTGTTTGAAGAATTTTATGCTGTAGTCCCTGGGGGAAAACTCGTCAGGCAGTTCATTCCACAAGTTAAGAGTTCTCGGCAGAAAACTTGCAGAGGACAAGTAATGTTTAGCTTCGAATGTCATATTGTTGTAAGAGCAATGCACTAACGTGGTCAAGGGGATAGTCAGAGCATAGTCTTCAAAAATCTTGATCCTCTTTACGACACCGTCTCTCTCCGAATAGGGCGAGAACTTCTCCAGGATCACCTTCTTATAGCGAATCACTCTATGGCTTCCTGGATACCTTTGTTCAAACTCTGGAAGTACGGGAGGTAATATTTGTTAGTATGTATTTAGTAGTCTAAGATAGGCAGGTCTTAGCCATATTTAATAAGGATCAATTCGATAGAAAACGTACAGTATATACAGAGAACTACAGTACCTATATAAAGTTTATAATAGTCCAGTGGATAAAGAAGCCCTACTGATCAACTAGTCCCTGTTCAAATGTTGGCATCTTGGCATACAAACCACAAAATTCGTTTTTTCGGATTTATGTAGGTACATAATATTTGTAATTATCACTAGCTCGGCGGTGAAAGAGGAAACCCACACGTCCAAGAAATTATATTTCGATTGATGTGTGACTCTACCTAAGAAAGGTCTGGATCTTCCTCTGAGTTGTTGGGGTCTGACGCTGTATCTCATCAGTCGCTCTATCTCAAAATCAGTAATTTCTCTAAATCCTTAGACTTAGATGGTGGACCCAGACAACACCAAAACCATAGGCAAATAACGATTTCCTAGAAGGTTGTTAATTTTACCCTAATCTGATCAACAATTCATATTTGCATTACGGGCTAGGGAAAGAGCTATATACTAAGAGTTTCTTTAAGAGAAAAAATCCGGAATTAGGAAATTTAACGGACCATGAAGATTTTCTATAAATTCTTTAGTCATCTGCCAAGATGGGGAACAGGGAGAAGTCCTAGAGTAAAGACAGCATGAGAAAGCGCGTTTCGCGTCACCCCTTTAGATGGATAGATAGCCTCTAAAGAGGGACCAAAAATAGTTGAATGTGGAAAGCATATGGTGAAAACAAATAAAGCCCTCGAGTAGATAGATAAAGGCTAATAATGAATAAAGGAATAAGTACCATATTGCATATCTATTGCTGCATTGCTTGCTTACTGAACACCACATCATCTCACCATTTGCAGTAATGTCCAACTTTTCGACCCAGCTAGCAGGCATGTCCAGATGCTTCTCGGTGTCCACTGCTGTCTTCTTGTCAGCCTCGTCCACGCCAACCATTTGTCTTCTGTGGTAGGGCTCGCCTGCCAGCAGGTGTTCCCAGCAAGTCAGATCGCTGAGGTCGTAGTTGAGATTGTTTAAGCCTCCATCGCAGCATTGAATATTAACCTAAAATTTGTAATTATTAGAATTTTACCGCCTGTACCATGGTCCTTTCCATCATAAAACCACACGTGCAGGCTTGTGATGTCATCAATCCACTGTTGAGGATATTTCTTCTCGTACTAAAGAGGAATGCCTTGCTTGCACATGTATTTCCTCTTTCCTACAACATGGGATCCTTTAAACGAAGCGTGAAGAAGCACCTTGTAGGCCAGCATGGTAGCGTCAACTGACTGGACAGTGTAGTGTAGTCCTTTGTCAGCTGCCACGGCAATTGATGACGGCGATGCGGAGCCACTATGCTGAGCCGATATAAAAAAATGGATGCAGAGCAGTGATAGCTCAGCGGATAAAGAACAAGCCCATTAACCAATCGTCCCTGCTTCGAATACCACTAAATTCGCCATTTCGGGATTATGTGTATATATTGTAATTATCACTTGCTCTTTAGCAAAGGAAAACGTCGCGAGGGAACCCGCACGTCCAAGAAATTACATTTTAAAAGACGTATAGACGTAACCTAAGAAAGGTCTGGTTTACCTTCTGTACGGCAGTCGATCCATATAAAAATTATGGTCTTCGCTAAATCCTTAGGCTTAGGTAGCGGCCCCGCCCATCCTAATGGATTAGGAAACGGAATAGTGATAGGAACGCTCTATATACAGGTTCAAATTGTGAAAGGCGCTACATATTTTTCAGTCAGCTTTACTTTCTAATTTGTCTGATAATGTGTATTTATTTAACATTATTTTAATTAATTATATAAAATATGGGTACATTTCTATCTGGCAAGGCTTAGTGCAATGATCTACTAAAACTACATTTTGTAGTTACTAAGTGATTATTCTAAAATTATCAATATTAGATACGACTATGAATAGCAATATGACGTCATAATGTCAACGTCAGGATTCTAAGTTTATCTATTACCCAGTCGCAATTCAGTCATCGTCAGAGAAAATATAATGATTATGATATGTATATAAAAATCTCGTGTCACGGTGTTTGTGGTCGCACTCCGCCGAAAGGGCTCGACCGATTTTTATGATTTTTTTATGTATATTTGGTAGATATGAGAATAGATCGTAAAGTATAATTCATAAAAAAAAATAGAAAAAAATAATAAGTAGAAATAATTTTCATGGCAGAACAACTAGTGCCGGGTCAGCTAGTTTCTATATGTACTTATTGAATGGAATGGTCCACTTCCCGTACCTTACAGATGGGATTCCATTATCAAGGTTCCAGTTCAAGTTCCATTCAATTCAAGCTGTCTGTACGAAACTTCAGACCAAAGCACAAGCTATATATATAAGATTCGTTAATGCATGAAAAAGACTCCGTTCCGTACCGACCTTTTACATACATAAATACATATCATCACGCCTGTTTCCCATTGGGATAGGCAAAAACTATGGAACGCCAGATCCAAACATACCTCTAACCTAACCTTTTATGACAATATAAATTCGTTATTTTCAGGAACACCGTTTCTATATGAAATCTATATGTTTGACTATGTGTGCGTTTGTCTGTTTGTCTTTTTCGAATATTCGATTTCACTTTGACTTCAGATACGGATTCAGCATAAAAAAGTAGAATAGGAATGTTCAGGAACACCGTTCCTATCTCTTAAGGAACATGGTCAAAATGGCCGACAAATAAAAAAAAATTGAATTGTTATATAGGTAATTGACGAGCCAGGTGTTTCTCTGGCAATGCAAGCTTGCGCATTCTCAACTGGTTTTTTTATAAAATACCTTAATACGAACATAAAAAATATATTATTCTAAGATAAACATAAAAAAAAAGTAATGTGAAAATCAAAAATGTACGTTAAACTTGAAACTGTGTTCTTCGAAACGTTCTTATTTCGCACCTAATGAGAGTTACATTCGCACTTCGACGCGTGATCTACCAATCTACTCTTAGCCAATATGAGTGGTATTTATCAAACGCGACTTTGCACAAAGTAGTCTGCAAAATTTTAATATACAAATTGCTAAAAATATTGTAAACCATTTTTATAGGCTTACGATGGAGGTTAGTCGAGCGAGGACTATTTAAGGCGCTAGTCTTTAAGGCTTAACCTTAAGGGCTCGAGCGTGGCTCGAGCCTTTCAACCTTGCGAGTCTTTAGAGCTCGAGCGTTAAGGGGCTCATGAGCTTCGGGTTCAGAGTTAGCACGCTGTACTGAGGTTCATTTCTCGCAACGATTGGCAATTAGGCGCACTTAGTAAGTAGTTTCATTACTTAGTAGGTCGATGGGGCTTTACTGTGACTTTACAGAACATACAGGAATGACTCATCCGCCAACACGCCGACGCAGTATTCCCACCTCACAAAAAAGTGAAGCCAACCAACAATTCCCTGTGTTTTGTTCCTACGAGTGTGAGATTTCCAATAATGTCGTATAAAAAAGACGTTGTATAAAAACCCTACCTGGCGACTACTTCAGTTAGAAAAGCTCAATAGACGGTCGTGTGTCTATTGAGAAGTCGATAGTTCAAACCCCACCTAGCCGGGAGAGGTGTTTAAATTTTCAGAATATTCAGAATTTTTCTGGCAAGTTGTGTCAAAAACAACTATAAAACTAAATATGTATTGAAGATAATCGCTATTGTCATCAAGACGAAACCGCGCCGAGTAGAGCGTTCTCATTAGTGATTCGTAAAAATAAAGAGATATTGTGAACTGCAAATATAAATTAACCCTGTTCTTTTTCTTTTTTCTTTATCTAAATTTTACTGTAACTGAAGCTACTGAAGTACTACAATATAATATAGACCTAAACTACACACATCAAAAGTGTCTAGGGATCAACATATATTTTTGCAATAACTTTTCTCCTGATTGATATTAATTTAAATTTTCTTTAAGGATTCATCAAATAAGTGTTTTCGTTTGTCTACAGTAACGATAAACCAAGTCACCTTTGCATTAATAAAGAAATTTGCCATTTTTCATAATAAAGGGATTTTTGACATTTGAACCACTAACATTAAAGTTCGAAAAAAAGACTGAAATAACAGTTTTCTTTAAAATTTTATTGGGTAACTTAAACAATTAATAATCCGTGTTTCTACCGCGAACACTAACAACACAAGAACATCGGTTTGGCATACTCAAAATGAGTTCATCCAAATCACGCTGTGGAATGGCCGCCCATGTTCGTTGCAACAACAAAAAAAGGTCTTCTTGCGACTGGATACCCTCCATATTCGGCAGAGCTCTTCTCTGTAGCATATCCCATGCATGCTCAATCGGGTTCAAGTCTGGCGACTGAGCAGGCCAGGGCATGACATTGATGTTAGCTGCGGCGAGAGTCTGTCTTACAACTCTTGCGGTGTACGGTCGTGCATTATCATGCATTAACTGAAATAAGGGACCGATTTGCACTTGTAGAGGAACGATGACGTCTGATACAATCGTCTCAGCATAAATTTGAGCGTTGAGGTTGCCTCTGATCCAAATCAACTCAGTTCTTCCGCCGATCCAAATACCCGCCCATACCATGATGGTTCCACCACTATAAGGATGGACTTCCTGGCAGGATTTTAATCGCTGTTGGCGTCCAGGGGTTCTCCAGTGTCGTATACGTTTATATATTTTATATATATTTTTATTACAAAGCCACATCTCAATCTCAAGAAATCCGCATAAAAATGCTTGATCCCTAGACACTTTTGATGTGTGTATTTACTTCAAACATTTGTTATTTATTCTGTCATTTCAGTTACGGGGAGTGAGGTTTGGAATAAGATATATGCTACTAAGTGGCTCCGTAGTCGAAAATTTGGGACGTCTGCAATGAAGAAATTTTCGAATTGAATTGAATTTTGCGTATTTCACGCTCTTCCTCGTGTATTTCTAGGGTCACGGCCACTTGGACGACCCATTTTATAGGCCCGCTTTCGCCCATTCTATCTAAGCGTCTCAGTTATATGATACAAACAATTCATAAGATATCTTAATTTTATACAAGCTTTTCTCTAATCTCCCTGAATTTGGATTACAGTGATTTAAATGTGGAACTGAATATACAATAAGACTTACATAGTAATTCTCATGATTGTAAACACAATCGAGGTACTGATACTGCTTGGCGGCTAGAGGGTAGTCCTTGCCCTCACTGGGTTCAATAAAGAACGGCTCCTCGATTCCGTTGAAGCCTGGCAAAATGAGGACCCACGCATGTGTTCGCCAAGAATCTATGTCATCATCTGGAGGTTTTTCTAATTCCTGATATTGAACATATAAATATTACTTTTATACTTATTAAGACAATTTCAAATTGGCAGAGCAATTTCCTTCTCAATTATTATCTTTTGCTAAATTGTAATATGAGACAGATAGATTTTAAGAGAGGTAGGGCGCGTCAAAGCAGTCCATCTGGGAAGTACCTTCACCTCACAGAAAACCGTAGCCAAATAATAACTCCATAGAGGGTTGTTGTGTCCTGCGTGTGAGTGAGGTCACCAGTAAGTTCCCAAGGAGTTGCTGTGTAAGCAGCAGAGGAGACATTGCGCGAGTGATAATTAATATATCGCAAGCGTTGAAAAGATGTGCAGCAGAGTTGTCTCCGGTGTTGACGCGCGTCTTTCGTCTCTCGTCCTCGACTTGTTGTGTTCCGGAGGCTTGTTGAATGGCCACCCTCTTTGCGGCTAACTCCTAGGTCAATGAATGTAGCACGCAACCACCTACGATACTCTCCAGTGGTACCGTTATGCCTGATATCCACATCAGGCATCGCGACGTGCGTTTTGAACTGCAGTCACTGGACGTGCGAAAAGCCAATGGTCCTGATGATATCCCAGTGATTGATTGGAAAAAATGTGCAGCGGAGTTGTCTCCGGTGTTGACGCGTAGTCTCTCGTACACGAACAGTTGTGTTCTGGAGGCTTGGAGACAGACTAATGTGCAGCCAAAAAGGAGAGAGAGTTCAGACCCTTCAAATTACCGTCCCATTAGCGTAACTTCGGTGTTGTACAAAGTCATGGAACAGATCCTTAACAATCAATTGATCCGGTACCTAGAACATTACTCGCTAATTAATGATCGTCAGTATGGTTTTAGACCGATACAATCAACGGGTGATCTTCTAGCACGTATGTGACGCACCTCTGGGGGGAGGCAATCGATAAACATGGTGATCTATGGCATTTAGCCTAGATATTGCCAAGGCATTTAGCCTAGATATTGCCAAGGCATTTTATCGAGTCTGGCACAAAGCACTCCAAACTTACGGCATACCGTCTGCCCCTCCTGCTTTGTAATTAGATTGCTGGCTTCCTGACTCGCCGCATGACTCGGTCTTTACTCACCTCACTGCTTTCTTTAACATTCTATGTTTTAGAGATCTTTTCATAATTATCATAGTTCCAAAGCTCTTTTCATGTAGATTCGTCGATTACTGTGAGTCCTGACACCACCCTCTGATAAAACACGAACGATTTGATCGGGATAAGAGAGTCTTGGTCTTCTTTGGCTCCTCAATCCTACGGCTTTCGGGTTGTGTATCTGTTTCGTCATTCTTGCATATTGTACTGTAACCAGATTACGCGTAATATCTTCTATACTATATTATCGCTGGCGAATATTATAACATACCGCAATTTTCTTGCGCCTTGCATTCTCTATCTTGTCCAGCTCAGCTTGTTTTCTGGCCGCTTCCTTCCTTTCCATTTCCTGGCAGTACTTAGAAGTGAGGTCTGGCAGGGGTACAAGGCGATACCTAGGTTCCTCTTCAGGTTCGGGTTCTACTTCTATAACCTGTGTAAAAATAAAATATAATATTAGCAATATATTACAAACCTGAAAATGAGGCGCTTACATTTTTCTATGAACAAACCTGCATATTGACGTAAAGTTTATTTATTTAGTACTTCGTAATAATACGGCATTGGTTCTGGACAACATATTAGTACAGCTTAATAAAGTTCCTCTATTTACATTTGTATATTATCTTGCTAAAATCGCGGGTCCAACCCGGGTTAAATCAATTTCAAGTTCTACCCAATTCGGTTCATAGGGTCTAAAGTATTATTATGTCCATATTATCGAAATGACTTTCATTATGTCTAAAATATTAATTTAATACTATGATAATTTGCATTTATTTAAACTACGTATTTATTTATATTATTATATTTTTATATTTATTTTTACTACATTTAGATTCCATTGTAATGTTGATACATGGATTAAACAGGTCATTTTGAATAAATGGGCATTTTGATACTTTGGACATCGAATACCGAAAGGATCCCGGGGAAATTATTTGATAGTCATGCGCGGGGATATGGCATATAAATTGTACAAAATCGACCCTACATACATTGCGAGACAGATATGCTAAGTTTTTTACCTTTTTGATATCGTTAACAAAATTTTGATAGAGGGCCCTTCGACTTCGAGAAGAATGACGTACTGTAATACAGGCCTTCAGGAGACATCAATGGAACAATATATCAATGAGCAGGTCATGGAAAATATGTGAATTATTGTGATCTCAATAGCTAATTCATTTCTATTAATATGAGATGTATGTATGTATGTATATCTTAACGCTAGGTCCCTTGCGGGCTAGGCAGAGAGAACCGAGCGCCATAAGACCGGTCCTTACTTACCTCACTCGCTTCTTCTTTTTTTATACAACTAAAATGGCAAACAAACGTACGGCCTGCCTGATGGTAAGCATTTACCGCAACCTATGAGCATTTGCAACACCAGGGGTGTCACTCTTGCGTTGCCTACCCTGTAAAAAACTCTACACGCCTTTCTTGAAGACCCTTATGCTGTAGTCCCTTGTGAAAATTTCGCCTGGGAGCTCCTTCCACAACTTACACAGCTCGTCTCTGCACCGAGTCCCAAAGTCCTAGCTGGTATCCAGGTGCTCCCGTCCAAAGGTGGCTGTACTCCATATACGGTCTGACTGGGGACTTATATAACATAAGTCCTTGCCTAGATCTGAAGTACTGTTTGGCCCTTTTGAGTACACCAAGTTTTTTTGACGCCACGCTTGACCTTCTCTCCCAAGTGTCTTCGGTACTGTACATTCTTCGCTGGAGATCTCGACATCGAGAATCACAATACTATTGGCAATGGTGAGTGGCGTGTTCTGGAATTGGGGGACCACAGCAAACGGGGTTTTCTTAGCGGTGAACGCGCACACTTGTGTCTTGGTAGGGTTGAAGTGCTGGCATGATCTTCCTGGTTTACCCTGAACGACAGGGACATCATGCGACCGGGCAGATCTTCGCTGTTGCTTCCACTTCGCTTGGTCACTGACAAACACAAAGCATCTAGGCATCTCTCGTTCATTATATCTATCAATTCATTAATCTTATCTTGATCTCCACCTCTCACATTCCATGTGCCTATACGACACTCAGCTCTCCTCGACCCGCCTGGTTGAGCGTTGCGTGGTGAGATGGATATGAGATCGGGCAAGTAATTGTTATTATATATTAATTCTACCTATTAAAAGTAATTGTTACTGGGAATTACCCAGATAGGGAACGGACGCTTGCCATAATTATCAAATTAAAAAACCAGAAGTGAGTAGTTTCAAATTTTTTTTTGCGATTGTGAATCTAGCACTTAAGCTATTTTACCTCTTCCTCATCAGGCAGTTCAGGGCAGACGGTGCGATACCGTATTGCCATGCACGTGTCTCTCTTGGCACAGCCGACGACCACGTACGCGTCGTAGCCAGCGCCGATGAGCCAGGAGACCAGAACGTGTGCCAGTTCAAAAGGGTTTCCACTTCGACGGACGATCACAGTGTACGGAGACATAAGGCGTTCAGGCTGGAAATTAACATAATTAATTAATTAATATTTTTTATACAATGGCAGGAGACAGACGAGAATACAGTCCGCTTGATGTAAAGCTGCAATAATAGGCATACGGGAGGTATCGTCATAGTTGCTCGGGCGTTGTCGCAACGTCTTAAGAGCTTACGAACTTAACTCTCATGCAGGATTGAACCAACCCACAAAGAAGTTGTTATTTCGTTTGGGAGCTTTGATGCGCCCTATCTTTTTTAAAAACATCCAGAGCTAAAAAAATTGCGTGTTCATACACATGGACGGACTCGGAGGCGCAGTGGTGAAACGCGTTGTTCCGTTACTTCGACTCCAAGGTCGTGGGTTCGATTCCCACATAGCACAAACATTGTGTGCATGAACATGTCTGTTTGTATTGGTCTCAGTGTTTTAAGGGAGGTAGGACGCATCAAAGCAGCTCGTCTAGGAAAGTACCTCCACCTCACAGAAAGCCGCAGCCAAATAACAACTGTCTAACTATAGGGTTGTTGTGTTCCTACGTGTGCGTGAGGTCACCGGTAAGTTTCCAAGGAGTTGCTGTATTGCCAGCAGTGGTGGCATCGCGCGAGTGATATTTGATATATTGCGTTCATAGCCTACGGTAATCGCTTTACACCAGATGGGCCGCTTACAGCTTGAGTGCCTTTTGACGTTGCATAAAAAAACATAATGTTAGTCCTGTGTGATGAGAAGACCATAGAAGATCGGCGATCGCGTACTGTTAAAATTACAAAGGCTGCTAATGCTGTTAAAGTCTGAATTTGCCAAAATCCCATTAGGGAACAAAAAATCTTACCGCGAGAAATGAAGATTCTCGCTATGACTCTGTCGCGTATAATAAAACAAGATCTGAAGCTTGGCACTTATCGTAGATATACAGGACATCAATCCCTTCAGTAGAAGAGAGTGAATCGATCAAAACGCTTTCTGTCCTAATACGCAGGTGAAAGGCACAAAATATCCTCTTTACTCATAAAAAAAATTGACGATTGAAGAGCAATACGACAAGCAAAATGATAAAGTGTACGCACACAATTCTAACGAAGCCACCCAAGTGGTCAGAAAGGTACAACTTGGTCATTATCCTGCGTCTGTAATGGTTTGATGAGGGGTGTTTTATCAAGATAAAGATAAAAAAATATTGATTTGCCATTGGGCCCTCGCGGGCACTTATATACTTCTTTTTTAAATATAATCTTCTTGTAGGTATCTTATACAATTCTCTTATGCTACTATTTTTCTTTTTTTATATGCTAACATTTCGGAAATGACCTTTGGCGAAGAAGAAATGCCGAAAGAAACTTGCCAATATAGGTCTCCTTTAAAATTGTCAATTACATATTACAATAAATTCACATCAGCATATTGGTACAATATCGATATCAAATGTAAATGTATATTTGTAAGTTCTCATCATAAGTGAATGTTTGTAGATCCTTTTATGAGAATAAATATGTTTAACCGTAAATGGTAGAATTAAAAATTATTAAGGAGATGTAGTCTGTGCTGAATTATTTTCAGACATCTTTGTCAGTTACATATTCATCAATTCTATAATAAGCCCACAGCACAGAGAGTATTTTTAATGTGCTTTTAGAATACATTGTCATTGCAGGAAAGGACGGAACCGTTTCGTTAAAATCTAATACAACTTACAAGAAAAGATCTACCAGTCCTAGCAAGCCGGTGTAACTGCATACACCACTTATTTCTACTTCTAAGTTTTCGCTGAACTTTGAAAACAACTTCAAATTTTTACGGACATAGTAGTACATTATGTTTTCATAAATATATTGAGAAGTAACATTAAGGATATTTATTTGAACAGTTCCCTTTTTCTTCTAAACGTTATCCTGTTATTCCTAATCTATTAGGATTAGCGGGGTCTGCTACCTAAGCCTAAGGATTTGGCGAAGATACTGATTTATACATGGAGTGACTGCCGTCTGTCTCCTCTGTTTCCATAATATCCCGCTAAAACATCTCAAGTGGGCTGTTTTGGGAAAACGCAGAAATAAATTGTTATATATTCCCAAAATCTCCCACCGTAATCACCAATTCGGGATATTATGCGATTACAATATTTTATTTACTATTCCCAAAATATACCACCCTTGATTCACAATACAATACAGTTCGATTAAAATGTACCTGCTTCAAAATTAATCGTGGGATGTTTTGGGAATCGTAAATAAAATAATAATCTGTTATTGCATAATATCCCAAATGGAGGATTAAAGATTTTAGGAATATACAACAATTTATTTTCGCACTTTCCCAAAACATGGGATGTTTTAGCGGGATATTATAGGAACAGAGGTGTCGTCTGACCTCCGCAACCCAGGGGAAAAACCATGTCGTTCTTAGGCAAGGTCACACTTCATTCGAAATCCAATTTCTTGGAGGTGCGGGTTTCCTCACGATGTTTTCCTTCACCGTCGAGCAAGTGATAATTACAAATATGTATACACATGTTACCTTACATAAATCCGAAAATACGAATTTAGTGGTACATGCCAGGATTCGAACCGGGGATCTGTTGGTCACGAGGCCGGTCCTTGTCCACTAGCCTATCACAATACGATTGTAGACTTGAGTATTTGACATTAATTTCAACTTAAAACGAAACTTTCTTGAAGAGGTATCCACGCGTTCCTGAGCAAAAAAGTCTTGATGGACAACGAAATGATCCTATAAAGGTTACGTTTGTCCTTTTGAGGTACGGCGCTCTAAAAAGGCGTGAGAGGTTTTTACAGGGTGGGCAACGCACGTGTGACACCCTAGGTATAAAAAAAATATATTACTAAAATAAATTACACTTAATGAACCGAAAATACTGGTTAGTCAAATGCGACATCAAGCTGGTTAATTGTAACAGTACACCACCGTAGTTCATGAAATTAAATAAAATAATGTACAATTTGTATAATTGTAGCATGCAAATAGCGTAGCACAGCAGCTGCTGAGCGGCGCTCGATACGACCTTTAGTTCTACAACACCAACACAGATGGCGTTAGGTGTACCTTGAAATACTAAAAATACTTTTTCTAAAAAGGATTTCTTTCTAGTGTGGACAACGCTAATATGTTTTTAATATTAAATACATATTAGCGTTGTCTATATAATAAATTTTATGTAGGTATTCTAATTTTTATTCCATGGCTCAACAAACATTAGATATCGCTACACTTTCGGGGGATTACCTACTTTTCGCATATAATTTGAGATAATCATCATCATCCAATTGACCTTGTGTTTATTTGTGGTCGCCACAGTATATTGTCAATCAATCAATCAAATTGTTTATTTGCATGAATACAGGTCAGGCATTTCTTCCGTTCATTTTCATCGCTAGTCATTTTCATGTACTTTCCTTATACGAGTATAATTCATTTTCCCATATCGTATCCACGTATTCTATGTTTATGTAATCTGGGCCGACCGCTGCCGGACGGTGTTTTTATGTTTTTTATGTGAAATATAATTTTTTTCAGGAAAGACAACTAAATAAACTTAATATTAATATAACAACACAAAACAAAGAAATCTTGCCAAGATATAAATATATTTCGTCTATCTTAGAAACGGCTCTGGAAGGCGGTTCTTAGAAAAGTTTTGCACCTTGATATACAAAATTTAATCCAAATTTTTAAAGCCATTTCGAAGATAGTTTAATATATTTATATCTTGGCAACAATTGTTTATATTAATATGATATATAAACTTATATTAACCAAATTAATCAAATTAGTCACAGTTTTAAAATGTTGATAAAGCCAAAAACCTTACACAACTACTATAAACTTACAACAAAAGTTTTAGTTTGTTTTTCAACGAAATCATAACTGGTTCATTGTTGGCAGGGCCGGGGGGTGAGTGGGGTGTAGCACCCTCCCTTCAAATTGAATCCGAAGTTGAACGAAAACAAAGTCGGCCGCAACTTTTGCGACTAAAACTTTCACTTTTCGCTGAAAACTTTTAGCGCTTTCGCCATCCATTTCCCTTTTCTTGTACTTTTATTGTTTGCGTGGAAATTTAGTGCATCTGCAAGTTTGCAGTTGTCTGCACCGGAACAGTTACAGTTCATTGACTCGCGCGTTTAGTGTGGGGGTGTCGCATTTCACGAGGGAGGACTTCATTGAAGTACTGAACGCACAAACAGTTAGGAAGATATTTGTTTGCTACATCGTATAGCTAACTAAAGGAGCAGTGACAGCCCAGTGGATATGTAACCGGCCTATTGATCAACTCTACCCTGGTTCAAATCCTGGGGTGTTCCACTAAATTCGTGTTTTCGGATTTATGTACATATTTGTATTTATCACTTGCTCGGCGGTGATGGAAAACATCGTGAGGAAACCCGCATGTCCAAGAAATTATATTTTGAAAGACGTGTGACCTTACCTAAGAATGATATGGTTTTGGAGGGTTGTGGAGATCTGACGGTAGTCGTTCCATGTCAAAATCAATATCTTCGCCAAATCCTTAGGCTTTGGTAGCGGACTCCGCCAATCCTAATGGATTCGGAGACGGGATATCGCTAAGAAGAGGAAAAAGATAGTATAGCTAACAATAATACTTACTTTACGGCTTGCTATACAAAGGGCATTGCTCGTTCGTAGCTAAGTTACCTGCGCTGCCACAGCAGTACCTCTCGGGATTCGGGAGCTTTCTAGTGATCTAATGCAGGGGTATAGCAATCCTCTGGAGGTATTTAAGCAATCGTGATATTATGTTAGACAGATGTAGACACAGCGACGAGTTATGTTAGATACTTGCAGAACTATTTTTGCTTGTATTGCGTGCGCAATAAGAACGGTATAAAGGTCAAATAGACTAACTTGAAGTATGTACTTCCCTAGTTGCTTTTAATTTGATAGTAGTTTATACCCGCGACTTATTTCGTGGAAACATCTGAAGTATAAAACATCGCTTATAAATATACTTTGTATGACTTTTAAGATGGAAGAAATTTTCATAAAGACTACATATGACCTGACTGACTAAGAACGTTTTTTTTATTTACAAAAGAAACCTACGTTAGATTACAGAATTTAAAATCTTATATAACATATATTTATGTGATATATGGCAATTCACAATACATGAATGATCGAGTAAAATAGAAAATAACGAAAATACATTTCATGCAGAGACACTGGGATATTCACGATAAGACACCGAAGAAAAAACTGAGCGATTCTTGAAGAATTTATTCCAATTAAGAAAGTAAATTTTGAATACAGACTATAAATATATTTAATATCGCAATGATGATGTTAGAAACAGATTTGGTCTAAAAGAGAGTTTCGGTGTTAAAATGAAAAGGGGCATTCTCTATTGGTTCGGACATGCAGGAATTAGTATATTTCATTACGAGTGCGGAAAGCCTGTCACTGCAAAGAGTTCCGACAAATGTCTACCCGAGTCGAGGCGCAGCTGAAGGTGAGGGTTGTAATATCTATCTCGAGGTTCTAAATCTATCTCGAGATTATCCGTCGGAGGGCCCGTTAAGCCGTCGGTTCCGGCTATTGTCGATAGATAACTTAAAGTTAGTCAGAAGCCTTCGGGCGGCTTGAAAACACTGGCTAATCCCCGGTTGATCAGCGGTACGGAGTATGCTCTAAACCCTTTCCGTTGAAGGGAGACTCGCATCCTTGCAATGGGATGAGTAAGGGTCGGTGCGGACCAATAGGACTTTCAGGAAATCCTTTCTTAGCGAGCGCTTACGTTGCCTAAGGAGCATCTAAACAAATATTTAGATTTCTGCTTATAATTTCGGATGTGCCTAGACATGTCAGTCAGTGAGTAGATCTGTATTTTCTTATGTATATAGAATTTAAGAGTACGGTTTCTCTTTCGTTTCATTACTGTAACTCGTATTCGTACGGTAAGTCGGAAATCCTCTTAGTACAGATAAAAAAACTTACCTAAATAAGAAAGCGTTTCAAGCACTTTGCCTACTAGGTACATATATATATATATATATTACATCGTGTGACAAAAAGCATACCACTGTTTGCCTGCTTGATGTCAAAAGGATACTGTGGCTTATGAATGCAATGAAATCGCTCGAATGTCTGCCCTTGCTACTTACGTGTTGCTGCATTACAAGTGAAGTAATATTGGCTTTGGCTCTGATGATGTTGTTCACTATCAGGCAGGCTGTACACTTGTTTGCCTAATTGTTACATATACAAAAAGATCAGCTTACTTTACACAAATCATCCATCATGTCGTCATCATTCAACTCGCACTTCACCTGGTTTTTTTTTATAAAATGTAAGAAACAGTCATATTGCCTCCTTGCCACAATACATAAATAAATAAATATTGTCGGACAAGTTACACAGCGCCACCTAGCCCCAAAGTAAGCGAAGCTTGTGTTATGGGTACTAGACAACTGATAAACATACGTAAATACATTTGTTTTTTGTAAATGCATACTTATTATACATAGATAATACCCAGACCAAGACAAACAGACATGTTCATGCACACAAATGTTTGTACTGTGTGGGAATCGAACCCACGAGCGTTGGTGTCAAAGTAGCGTAACAACGCGTTTCACCACTGCGCCACCGAGCTCGTCAAATGACATGTCAGGATTATGTATGATGTATGTATACGAGAGCCTGGCGATTGAGGGATAGACCATCAAAGTAGCGTCAAACCTATTGGACAAGTACTTCCACCTCACGTAAGACCGTAAATCAAATAACAACTCCCTGGATATCGTATACCTGTAACCATTAGCAGTATGAGTGGTTATGGCAATGTATAAATAACGTCGTATTCCTAGATATATTCATCAGCCAAAACATCTAAATTATTTCAGCATAGAGGCACGCCTATGTACCAAACATGTAACAAATACATAGGTAGGTACATAAACCAGAGTTCCCAGAACAGACGCTCACTACTGCTAGCGCAAATTAGACCTCGCTTTGAGTTGAAGCTTGACCAACCGTTATTCGAATTTCGAAGACGCTCAGGTCTAGAGCTGTGCGCTACTTGCTGCATATCGTTATCGATGCTGGCGAGACTCGATAGCTGATATCGATTCGTACGGGGGTCCAGCCGCGGGTGTGGGTGGGCTCACGCGAGCATCGCAGGCGACGCGTACAAACGCCACTCATGCGAGACCGTGCTGTGCCTCTAATTGAATAGGCTGGGACATTTTCTATCGATAAAGGTGTATTTAATATTGTAATTGTAATATTGATATTAGGAATAACATAAGTTCAAGACCATGTTGAGTTTAAAAATGTCCTTCTCGAACAAAAACAAGATTATATTTAGCGCTATATTTATTAGTGTTATATTTATTAGGAATCTAGGAAAGATCATAAATATTCAGGATAAATTACAGACGATAAAATTGTCCTTTACGTGCACAGAAAAGGCAACATTATAGCTACAACGAGGTAATGAGATATATTTTAGGTATTTTATTTTAAATATATATATTGTTAGAAATTAAAATGATATATTATTTACTTTATTGGACATACGACGTTTGAATGCCAAGCATACGACGTCACCTTGCGCCAATAATAGTATAGTAATGACCTATAGGCATAACATGGGTATGGTAGGCCACTAGATGACTTTATATTAATACTTACTTACCTACTAGCTTTTTTTGCGCTGGTTTTGCAAGTTTTCCACAGCTACAGTTTGAAAATATGTCTACATTTAGAAAACGCCTTGTTTTTGTGATTGATTGATTGCCACCCTAAATATAAGACTGGCCTGGCTAAACTAGTAGGTACATTGGGGGCGCTAGATTGATTGGTAAGACAAGTTCTGTGTTGAGTTAGGATAGCTGAGCAACTACAGCCAGTCTTACCTATATAAAATAGGTAATACTGAGTAATTTATTAGAACAGAGCGTTGTACTACTATAGGTGGGTACAGTCAGTTAGTAGGTTTTTTTTACGTCATGTAGGTATCGCTTACGTAGTACATAACGTATATATGTCATACATACATGACACATTAAATGACATACATATGTCTATATATCAGTATATGTATCAATAAAAAGTTTTCCTTTTATTGACGGAGAGTGTTTTATAGATACAGCGATAACCGATTATAGTATTATTGGACTGCTGTTTGGTAAATATTTCTCATCAGGGTTGGTGCCTGCTAGTCTATTTTTCTAGGAGTAAGTCCGTCTTTACAAAATTAGCCATGGCCCATAAAAAATTCAAACACATTGTTCAATTAAATCCTAAACTGTTTGCTAGCCTTAACGGAACGTAGGAAAGTAATTTATCGATAAATAAAAAACACGTGACTGATCGGCCGCAGCGCAACAGGGGGCGCTCTCCAAGAACGGCAGTCCGCGCGAGTGATTTGCGCCACCCGCCACAGCCGCGCCGCGCGGTCGCGACGCGGGCTAGGGACGTTCCGTGCTGCTCTAACTTGTAACATTATCGATAAAAAAATCCTTCATGATCGGATAGAGCGCAACTTTTAGCTGTTAAATTATATTGTTACGTTAGGCTAAGTTAGAACAATTAGCTTGCTCCTAAAGAGCTTTGAAGTTAGCTCGGGGTAAAAACAACAGCCGGCGGAAGGTTGCGACAAGGCGTCAACGCCTGAGTAAACATGTCCTTTCCGAGGATCGTGGGGAGCACTTGGTGCCGGCAAACAAAGGAGTGTTTTTGTCACGCGGCGCCGCCCTCCCGCCGCGGCCGTGTCCGTGGCGACGGCGGCCGCGGGCGTCCGACCGCGGATCGATATCGCCAGCTCGAGATCTCGGCCTACGCGCCCGTCGCCGGCCATTTGCCTACCTCGACGCCTCGGGCTCGTGTGTACATAACCCGCCACCCACCTCCCCAACCGATACACCCCCGCAGATTACTGCCTACAAAGCAAACTTCATTGGTACGTGCATGCAATATGCGCAAGGAGCAGGCCCGAATTGCGCTTCGGACGGCCGACCGGCCGCCCAGATTGCTTTGATATCCTACGCGCCGTACATAGGCTTTGCACATCGAATGTTACCTAAATGCGTCTCTATTTCGAGATGTTTCGGTACATACGGGGCCCGCAATCACGTTAATTTCTCAAACCAATGGAACAAGAGAACCCGTATCGTCTTGAGAGGCCGTCTTCCGAGCCGAATAAGCCTTCCTAATGAACTGAATAGACCCTCCGACGTTGTATTAGTGTATAAACTCGCGTGTACGCAGTATGACTATTTGCAAAAATAAGATACACGCCTACAAATGAGGAAGTAATGCTGTCTGTTTGTTTACTTGTCATTAAATTGCTAAACGGGTCTTAATTTAATGGGATTGCTTTCTTATTATTAGTATAATAGGGTCTGGGGAAACAGCGGGAAGAACGGAGTACTTATACAAAATTACATGTCACGTCGATTATTTTTTATACAACGTCGGGAAGCTTACAAGCATACAACTCACCTAATTTAAAGCGGTTGCCGTAGCCTTTAAACGCTTGCAATACATTAAGTATCTCTCGGGCGATGCCACGTCTGCTGCTCACATAGCGACTCCTTAGGAGTTTACTGGAGATCTCACTCACACGCAGGAACACAACAACCCTCTAGGGATATATTATTTGGCTGCGATTTTCTGTGAGGTGGAGGTACTTCCCCAGACGGGCTTTGATGCTTCCTACCTCTCTCAAAATACATGGATCAAGCCAAACAGACATTGTTCATGCTCACAAATGTCTGTCCTGTGTGGGAATCGAACCCACGAGCGATGGTGTCAAAGTGACGTAACAGCGCGTTTCGCCACTACGCCACCGAGCTCGTCATCTCGTAATATCCTTTCACAATCGCCTTATATATCTGTTTCGTCATTCTTTCTTACATTTCCGGACCAAAGGAGCATGCCTGTTATCACACGTATTAACACCGGTGCTCTCTGTCAAACCAATTCGCTTTCTTACGTCGTTGCGGACTCGGTCTATCAGCCTTACGATGCAGATTTTGCACAACGCTCGCACCTCGACCGCGTTTATTCTTTTTTTGTGCTCTCTCTGCCAAATCCAGCTCTCGCTTCTATGTATAGTCGAGTGTTACGTTGATGAATTAACACACACTCTATTTAAAACTCCACGTAATGTCTATATTAATTGTACAGACTCCAGAAGAAAGAAGAAGAAGACACAATAACGAAAAGAACTGTACACACAGAACAAAATTACCTTAACTAAGTCAGTAACTTGGGATTTTTGGCTGTTCATCCTGTTCATCCTGTATCTGGACAGTTGTCTTCAGAGAATAAGAAATATGAATGTGGGAATGCGAATGGGTGACTTAGTGGTCAACTGCCTGCTTTATGCAGATGATGCGGCATTAATAGCAGAATCACCATCCAACACTAGTTACAACAATGAAAGATGATTGTATGAAGAAAGGCTTACAATTGAATGCGAAGAAAACCAAGATAATGGTATTTGAAAGAGAGACAACCAGAACGAACACTAGGATTATGGTTGATGATGTAGTGTTGGAGCAAGTGAATGAGATTGTATATCTTGGAAGTGCTTTTAGCAGCAATGGAAGGTACACCGCTGATGTGGAGAGACGAGTGAGTGCCGGGAATAGGGTGAATGGAGCGTTGGGTAAACTTCTAGGCAGCCGATATCCAAGCCAGAAGGCACAGCTCGCTGTACACAACGCGGTGCTAATTCCAACGCTAACTTATGGAAGTGAGAGCTGGGTATGGCAGAGAGAGCATGAAAGTAGAATAAATGCGGTCGAGATGCGAGCATTGCGCAAAATTTGTGGCATAACGCTTGCTGACCGCGTTCGTAATAAAGACGTGAGAGAAAGAGTTGGTCTAAAAGAGAGTGTCGGTGTTAAGATAAGAAAGTGCATGCTCCGTTGGTTCGGACATGTAGAAAGAATGCGGGACGAAAGAATGACATATCTGGAAACAGATATACAATGCAAAAGTGGAAGGATGTAGGAGCCGAGGAAGGCCGAGACTAACCTACCATGACCAAATTGGTCGTGTTTTATCAGAAGGTGATGTCAGAAGCCCCAGGAACCGGCGAGCGTGCATGAAAAGAGCTATGAATGTCACAGAAGCGAGTGAAGTATGCAAGGACCGCGTCTTATGGCGCTCGGTTCTCTCTGCCTACCCCGCAAGGGACTTGGCGTGAAGATATACATACATACATAACTTGGGATTTAAAATAAATAAATACTCGATTTACTTACTGTAAAAAAAAGGTCTAATATTTCTTATGATTCGCACGGTAGATACCAAATCGACGCGGTGCAACTGCTACGCAAAACAGTACGCTACAACGAAATACTTTACCGACTGCGATGGGTAAGAGTGTTCTGTTGTTGACAATTTAGACCCAGCCACACATATGTAAACGCTAACGTACTAACAGTTATTACCTATACGTAACTTAAAAGTTTTGATTTTTAATACAACCAATTAAATTCAAATTCTGGACATTCCACAGGTCAGAGCTTAGAGAACGCGAGTTTTGCAAAAAAATACGATACTACTGTTTCAACAAACGTTTACGTCGATATTTTTGTATGGAAATATGGGTTTTCAAAAGGTTCCGGTAGGGGCGCGGGTAAATCTCCATGCCAATTAACAACAATCGCAGTAGTAACGTTTATTGAGTTTTAAAATTCGAACTCAGGCCACATGTTGACTGGAAGATATCTCTTCGGGAGACAAGATCACCTTAGTGTGACTGAATTTAAGATATTAATGTTTTGAATGTAATGAGTTTAATATTGTTGTGTGCAATAAATAAATTATCTTATTACTTTAAACGAGCGCCATTAGAACTTTATACATGGGGCACACTAAAAGTTTTGCACTTCTAGCTAATCGGAACTATTTGAATTTCGAATGTTATATTTTTTGAAACGTTGCAACCTACTTAGTAATAAAAAAAAACAATTGGCGGGAAATCATTTGTCAATTGTTTTTTATCCCACATCAAAGTTCTACGTACGCAACGAAAACGGAAATGAGTCGAAAAGATTTTAGAGCGATGATTTTTTATGATTTTAAAAGTTCTCTCTCTCCGCAAGACTGTGCTGCTCGTCTTCAAAATGCTTTTGGGAGAGAAGCACCTTCTTTGAGCACCGTGAGGCGATGGTTTGCTGAATTTGAGAGAGGTCGAGTTTCTTTACATGACGAATTTCGTGAAGGGCGGCCTTCAACTGCCGTCAACGTAAATAATGTGGCTACTGTTAAGCGGCTAATTGAAGAAAACCCGCGGATTACCTATGAGACAATTCGAGAACTATTGGGGATTGGTATGAGCCGAATTCAGAAAATTTTACACGAAGAATTGAAAGTTCGGAAACTTTGTTGTCATTGGATCCCTCATGAACTGACAGCGGAGCAGAAGCGGGCTCGCGTGGAATGGTGCTCACAGATGCTACTGAAGTACGACCACGGACATTCTAATGCTGTTTATGACATTGTCACAGGAGACGAAACGTGGATTTATTATTTTGAGCCCGAAAAAAAACAGCAATCTTGTGAATGTTTGAAAATGAGAACAGGCCAACAAAAGTGAGGCAGGCGAGAAACGTTGGTAAAAAAATGATCGCGTTTTTTTTTCTCAGCTACGGGTCTCATCTGCACAATTCCACTTGAAGAACAAAAGAGTGTTAATGCCGAGTGGTATTCTACCATTTGTTTACCCAGGGTGTTAGAAAAAGTTCGCGAAAGAGACGACGAAAGACGACCAAAATGCCGCGTTCTCCTACATCATGACAACGCTTCTTCACACACGGCCAACAAAACAAAGTCATTTTTAACTTCCGAAAAAGTACAACTCGTTACCCATCCTGCGCATAGCCCCGATCTAGCACCCTGTGATTTCTGTATTTTTCCCAAAATCAAAGATTTGATGAGAGGTTTCACTTTTACCAACTCCGAAGAGGCAGTGATAGCGTTCAATCAGCACGTAGAAAACATGCCTTCAGATCTGTGGTCCTCCTGTTTTAAAAAATGGTTCGATCGCATGAAAAAATGTTTAAAATGTAAAGAAGAGTATTTTGAAAAGCAATAAACATAATATTTTGGTTATAACATGTTGTTTTTTTAAGTTACGCAAAACTTATAGTGTGACCTACGTATACATATACTTTATGTACATGTTGAAAACGATTCTTTTTGGATTTAGATCAAGTTTTCTATTTAAGGAGGAAAGATTTTGGTTTTTTAACTTTTATCTACATAGGTGACGTTCCTGAAAAAAATACATGCGATTTTACACGAAATAAGATGAGTGAAGCTCGGTCGCCCATGTATTTATTTATTATGTGTCGTAAATTCGCGTTTTTCATTTCATTCACGTAAATTCTGTAAAATAACAAAACCGCAACCGTAAAGTTACAGGTTTTAGCAGGTTTTTTTTTTGTTTTTCGCCCAAGAAAATTGTAGACCCATAAACGAAGAACTAACCCACACACGCGGTGTGCATTAGTCATTCTTCGAGGGGCACCCTCCTGAAAAAGGGAGGGAGGAGGTGAGATCTTCCAAAGATACCATTTCGTGCGAACGAACTGATGATGTCAGATTTCTACTGACTAAAATACCCCCTGGGACTGCCTTTAGTCGGAAGGGCTATAAAGGCTTCATCTGAAGCGATCACCCCAGGGAACGGGGTGACGCAAAACAGGTTTTTTCATTGATAAACCTTATATAATTCCCATACAATTACGGAATAAAAGTAGCTAATATTCTTCTCTAAACATACTCTACTTACTATTACAGTAGAAAAATATTTCTTTCAGATAGACACCTCGTTTAAGTGAAACAAGCATACGGCCCACCTGATGTAAAGCGGTTACCGTAGCCTATGAACCCTTGGGATACATTAAGTATCACTCGCGCAATGTCACCGTGTCACCTCTGCTGCTACCACAGCAACTCCTCAGGAGCTACTGGCGACCTCACTCACCCGCAGAAACACAACTACCCACCAGAGAGTTGTTATTCGGCTACGGTTTTCTGTGAGGAGGAGGTACCTCTCTTAAAACACCCAGACCCAGACAAAAAGACATGTTCATGCACACAAATGTTTGTCCTGTGTGGGAATTGAACGTAAATGGCTTACTGTCATTTTCAGAATCAAAGTCAACCTCACCTAATGCGTTGTACCCTTCTAACTAAAACGAGGTTCCGGCAAGAGAAAGGTAGAGAGCATTAATGCTGCCCGCCAGGGGATTTCACAGAAATCAGCAGCCAACTTACAATGCCGGCCATACAATTTCTTCGAACCGGGGCAAAACCTTGATGAAGGCGCCCCTCTCTACAGTGTAGAGATAAACAGTTAAAAAAACATATTTTGTGATAGGAGGAATAAGTACCCTTTAAACACATTTACACTCTTTATTATATTACTTTTATATTAAAAAATCATCATCGTCACCGCCCGAAGCTTTGCTGTTCTTAAGAAGAGCCATCCTAATCTGATACAGGATAATATAATAAATATAAAACAATAAAAATGAATTTTATAAATTCATATTGGAAAGTTAACATAGGCAAGTTACGATGCAAGAACCCTGATTAAACACTCTTTCTGGCTTCGGGACGCGATCATCGAGGTCTGCACTATCTAATCTAAACCGAGTAACTCGACCGAGTACTCGGTTTGGTAAAGATTAAACCGAGTAATACTCGGTAATAGTTACTGGGTGCATCTCTACTAGCAACCTATTTATCATCGAAATATTATTTGATTCTTGGAGATTATATGGAATAGATATGCATACTCCATACTTTGTTTTTTTTCTATACCTAACATATGAGAGGCTCGACGAGTCCCCTGTCTTTATACAAAGGCACGATGACTGCGTGTCTCCAACCGCTCGGGACCCTTCCGGTTCTCCAGCATAATTTGATCAAAAACCAGTAGGCATACCTAACGTAGGTAGGTGCCATCTAGTTTGATCATCTCAGCTGTTACCATATCGATTCCCGCCGACTTTCCATTTTTCAAACTTCGTATCGGCTATTCAATCTCATCCATGGTAATGTCTTCATAGTACGCTGGCACATCATCATTCACAGTGCGTCCTGGACATAATCATACATTTCTCTAAAATATTCACTCCACCGTTCTAACACTTGAGTGTTAGCAAGAATGCCACCAGCTTTACATTTTATCTTGTCTATTCTGGATGCTGACGAACCACTTCGAGACTTCTTTACCTCTCTCCAGAAGAGTTTGGTATTTGCCTCGAAGTTCTTCGCCAGCCTCTCTTCCTCATTCATAAGTAGTCTTTCACGCTTCTCTTTCACTAAAGCTATGGTATCATCCTTGCTTCGACGGTATATTTCTTTCTTCGTTTCTTTCATACCATCACTCAGGCGCAAAGATGATACGTTATCCAGCCACGCTTTCCTCTTTTTTCCACGGAGGAATTAACCTCCGCATCCCACCAGGCATCTCCTCTCAGTGTTCTACGTCTCTTTGCGCATCCACATGCTTCTTTGGCAATTACACTGAGTAAGTATGCTATTGCACGTCTGTTGTACTTTTGAGGTAAATGTACACTGACTGAATACACACGTGTCAGTTATCTTAGACGGGATTCCGTATTTTCAGATTATTTTAAGATATGGAACCCTAATAAATAAACAAATAAGCTTAAGTATTTTATAGACCATTTTGAATATAACCTTTCAAAACCCCATTTGTCAATCAGAGCTCCGGTGGGTGATTGAGGGATGTCGGGAATAAATAAAACATCAATTTTAAATAAATTCAGCCCTCGCGTCGCCTGAAGGTCCCTTTTTTGGAAATTCAATGCAGTACAAAATAATGGGTAAAGAGCTTACTTAAATAGTAATTATGCATTACGTCTTGAACGAATGTGTTTATTTGAAAACGTATTATTATGCAATATAAGTAAATGAGCAAATAATTTCGACTGCGTAATAAGTCGTGATTGATTATTTAAGAGAGGATCCAAACCTCCCAGAAAACCGGAGCCAGATAACAACTTCTTGAAGAGTTGTAGTGTTCTTGCGAGTAAGGAGTGTTACCAGCTAGCTCTCAAGAAGATGCAGGACGGTATCAATGCGCGAGCGATACTTACTGTATTCATATTATTATCATTATCATATTATTGTAATGAAAGCGTTCAAAGGCTAGAAGTAACCACTTTATATCAGGTGGGCCGTATGCTTGTATACCTGTCGGCGTTGAATAAAAAAAATAAAACGTATTTTATTGTAGAAGCGGAATAGAAGCGTGATAACCTACTAACGAAACAGCTTATTAGCCAAGTGGTCTTTGGTTCAAATCCTGGTATGGGTAATTACATCAAGACAACAAGTCCATGCATTAACTGACAAGCAAAAGTCATAGCAAATAGCTCCATAATTCTAGAACACGCCCTTTAAACAGGATTCTTCGTCAGTTCCCAACCTGGAAGAGAAAGTGATGTTGCAGAACTTTTGTGGTCGTGATGATCGACGAATACAACTTTACAATTCCGCCTTCCGCAATACATTAGTGGCAGAGAACACAAAACAAGTTAGGTCTAATTTTCACGTAAATTTGACTTTCGCAAAATAACGCCTGAACACAATTGTACTTAACTGTTGCTGTAATTAACTGAATACAATTGTATAAAATAAACGATTGCTCCGTGCTATGCTAAACGCAGTATAGGATAAAGTCTAATATAGAATAAGGCCCTGACGAAAATACTCGATGCGCTGCAGTAGCGCCAGCCCAAACATCATTCTGGACGTAGAACACTGATGAGATGACTCCCTGCGTGTAACTGACACATAAGCTACGCATGTAGAACACGTGGCAACATACTTTAAACAAAGTTATTGCAAACGTGCCAACATACTCGTAGTTATTACAGCAACCACCAGCGCTTTACGTTCTCTTTTTTCAACATCTGATGTATAAATGACTTACGAGTAGTATTGTCTTAGGTTTTCGCGATTGTTATACATTGAATTAAACAATTTTTAACGGAAGTATCGCGTGTTTTATTTATTTTTGTTGAACCTGACGTTTCGAATGCTTTGCAGCGTCCGTGGTCGCAGGAAGACCAAGGTGACATTTGTCTTACATTGGTTATTCAATTATTACATCTACCGACATGGATGGATTAATTATATACGTTCCGATTCACACAAAAATCGCTCATAGTCCGAATGGTTTTTGAGTAGATCTCAAGGTTTGTGACTAGATTATTTTTAGAACTGGATCCCAAGCAGGTGGTACTTGCCAACCATCTTCCCTATTGATGCTGCAAAGCATTCGAAACGTCAGGTTCAACAAAATAAACAAAACACGCGATACTTCCGTTTAAAAATTGTTTAATTCAATATGAATGACTTAATGAGATTTGGTCCAGGAACCGGTTGAATAATAGTTTGATTCTTTATCCGTTGCTTATTCTCAAAATCGAATATTTAAAAGAAATCTGTATATTGTTACTTAGGTAGGTCCCGTAAAGGTTTGAGTAAAGTACAAATGTATTTTTGTCTTCTTAAATGTTCACTTCTAGAATATTTTTGTTAAAGTTCGATTTTTGTAACTGAACTATTTAAAATTTTTAAATTTCTGTAACATATATAAATAAATAAATAAATATTGTCGGACTAATTACACAGCGCCAGCTAGCCCCAAAGTAATCGAAGCTTGTGTTATAGGTACTAGACAATTTATAAACATACGTAAATAATTATTTTTTGTAAATATATACTTATTATACATAGAAAATATCCAGATCAAGACAAACAGACATGTTTATGCACACAAATGTTTGTCTTGTGTGGGAATCGAACCCACGAGCGTTGGTGTCAAAGTAGCGTAACAGCGCGTGTCACCACTGCGCCACCGAGCTCATCTGCACAGTTCGACTGCATTCAAAATATTAAAACAATATGAGAGGCCAATAATGTAAACCTAATTAATGTACTATTAATTAGGTTATATATATCTATTAATAATTATAACTCCTTTTTGTAGATCTTCTTTGGATATATCCAAGGCTTTTGACTGTGTTAATTATCTCTATAACTTTACGACAAATCCTTTGCGGGGTAGGCAGAGAGAACCGAGCGCCATGTGACACGATCCTTACATATCTCACTCGCTTCTTTAACATCAGTTCGTTCATCTTATCATTCAATCCACCTCCCACATTTCACGTGCCTATGCGGCACTTGGCTCCCCGCGTCCCGCCGGAATTGGCGCTGCGTGGTGGGTGGCGGCCCCCACCACCGCATGCAGCTAATTTGACGAGCTCGGTGGCGTAGTAGTGAAACGCGCTGTTACGCTACTTTGACACCAACGTTCGTGGGTTCGATTCCCACGCAGTACAAACATTTGTGTGCATGAACATGTCTGTTTGTATTGGTCTGGGTATTTTCTATATATAATAAGTATGTATTTAAAAAAAAATGTATTTATGTATGTTTATCAGTTGTCTAGTACCCATAACACAAGCTTCGCTTACTTTGGGGCTAGGTGGCGCTGTGTAATTTGTCCGACAATATTTATATTCGCACCGATGGGGGCGGATCGGTGCGCGTCGACTCCAGGGGACGCCCTAATCCGCACGTCGCGTCGGTGCGCTCTTGGTCCAGAATTGCAATCGATTGATTGGCAGGGGTCGCGAACGAGCACGCTTCTGGCACATGACCCCCTTATTGTGTTAATTATAATATATCACTAAATCAATTATACAATTGTATTTAGGTATAGCACAGAAATTAATAAAATTATACCTAATAAGAATAAGTAATGAATACTTTACAGTTATTATCAAACAGGTTAAAAGTAGTAAAACGATAGAAGAGAAAGTACAGTATAAACGGAGGAAAATAATACTTGGTGTTCAGAGCTAAGAGAGGGTTCTTGGAACATCATTTCTTCATTTTCGCAGATGACGGAACCATCTTTCTTTCGGATAAAGAAAAAAGTAGTATCAAGTTTGAGTATGAAATTATTACAGCTATGAATGTCAGAGACTATTTGCACTTATTGAAAAAAAAACATTGTTTTTCGAAATGATGGAACAAAAAAAAATATTGTATTACAATGGATCAAAATGTTAATTTTACCGGAATGTGTTTTCAAATCCTGAGTTATGTGGTGCTAGAGTACAATTTCAAATGCAGTGTTTGTCGCTCGCGCCCGGAAGTACCAATTATGCAAGAAGGTTGTTTAGTCAGAGGAAGGATGCATTAAAAAAGGATTTGCAAAATGCCGACGCGCGAAGTCGCGGACAACGGCTTATGTTTTTTTATTTAATTATGTCTGTCTATGATCTTTTGTGCACACAAAAGGAATGAGCAATGGATAAAAAATCAGTGTGGAAACAACCTAGTGCATTCTGGTCCAAATCTCATTATATTGTTTATTGAATTACAAGCAGATTTTCGACGAGCTCGGTCGCTCAGTCGTGGATGACGCGACTTTGTCATCAACGCTCGTGGCTTCGATTCCCACACAGGGCAAACATTTGTGTGCATGAACATGTCTGTTTGTCTTAGTCTGAATGTTTTAAGAGAGGTAGGGCGCATCAAAGCAGCCCGTCTGGGGAAGTATCTCCACTTCACAGAAAACCGCAGCCAAATAACAACTCCCTGGTGGGTTGTTGTGTTCCTGCGAGTGAGTGAGGTCATCAGTAAGCTCCCAAGGAGTTGCTGTGGAAGCAGCAGAGGAGGTATCGCGCGAGTGATACTTAATATATCGCAAGCGTTAATAGGCTACGGTACCCGCTTTACATCAGGTGGGCCGTATGCTTGCATGTCTCCCGACGTAGTATAAAAAAAAGATATATAAAAAAAAGAACGTAAAGCACTTGCGGTTAGCGGTAATATGTTGGCACATCGGTTGGCAGTTTAAAGTGATGAACTACTTTTGGTGAAACTTTACAACGTGATAATGATAACTTATGTCTGGAGTGAACGTACGTACCGTAACATTGTTTATCTCGGAATTGTTTCGAATTTCTACGAATAACTTAAAAAAACACTCCACGCGACCAGAAATTAGTCTTATCATTTAATAAAGTCGAGTTTTTACACACAAGACAGGGCAAACTATACAAAACCATGCAAATTTCACTTTTGCGGCTATAATGTAAGATGCGTGGTTTGATCTGCCGTTATTCGTACATGCAATATGTTTTTGAAATAGAGATAGAAGATTACTTTAAAGATGATACAGAAGTCAAAACAGTCATCTGTTTTGTTTGTATGTCTGTTTATTCGTTGTGGACGCATCTCGCATGAACGCTGAAGAACGCTCGCACAGCTCGCTGTACACAATGGAATGCTGGTCCCAATGCTTACTTATGGAAGCTAGATCCTTGCTATAGCGGAAAGAGCATGAAAATAGGATAAACGCGGTCGAAATGCGAACGTTGCGCACAATTTGTGTCGTAACGCTTGTAGATCGTATTCGCAATTATGATGTTAGAAACAGAGTTGGTTTGAAAGAGAGCAGGTTAAAATAAGATCCGTCAGCTTTGTTAAATATGACAATTTCGAATAGTGGTATTTTTGCAGTTAATGAGGGATATATATGTTTTATATATATAATTTAATATGTAAGAAAGGCATATGGATAGTCTACACAGAATCCGCAGCAACTCACACTTACGCAGTTTTTGTTTTCGTTCGCGCCGGTACGACCGCGCACTGTCTTTGTCCATTTTAATAAATATTAAGAACACAAAAAATACTAGTTTCATTTTAAAACAAGCTAGCTAACTCCAACAATAATTCGAAAAGAAAAAAAAACTGTCCTGCAAATTCTATTATTGTCGTGTTGAAGTCGCGGCTACGGCTACGGTATTTTCTATGTGTGGGTATTTTCTATGTATAATATGTATGTATTTACAAAAAAAAAAAAAAATGTATTTACGTATGTTTATCAGTTGTCTAGTACCCATAACACAAGCTTCGCTTACTTTGGGGCTAGGTGGCGCTGTGTAATTTGTCCGAAAATATTTATTTATTTATTTATTTATTTATTTCTTTGCGAACCGATAACAGCCGATGCAAGTATTCTTTTTTTTTAAATAATGGAGCAATTTTCGAGCAAAGGGATAATGGGAAAAATAATAGTCGTCAAGTGCGAGTTGGATTCTTGCACCGCGGGTTCCGTACAGTATTTGGGCACATATATAGTTATTAAATACATAGTCGTCTACCACGTCCAATACATAAGTTAAAGAACTATAATAATAATAATATTTTGTGCCATTGATACACGTCTGTCTGATTATAAAAGTAAAAGGGTTGACCGCATAATTAATTTTATGGGGAAGGATTTTTGTTGATGATTTTTAAGAATCTGTGGTACAGCTAAGAGCAGATCACGCTTAACACTCGAAATACGATTGTAACTCTTATCTCGAACGAACGGTGCAAAGGTCAAAGTGTAAAGCTTAAGCTGCACTTCGAAATATCGCTCTATTTTTCATAAAAGTTTTGCATAAAAGAGGTTTTTTTTAACGATTTAAATTGCAATTAATAAGCAATAATTAAAATTATTACAAACTTTAAATTGATAGCATCAGTAATTGCTAAAACACTGTTAACCATTTTTGTACGGAACTTTAAAATAGACTGTCCATATCGACTTATCGAAAGCCTTTTTTTGTTGTTACTGCTAAAACTAGTTTGCTCAGAGACATGTTAGTAACATGTCACCACAAAGCAATCTATAGAGCGCGCCTTAGTAAGTATGAACCGTAAACACACGTATGAACAACACCAGGTGTACGACGGTGTCGTAGATTTTACTGTTTTTCCAAATACTCTTATTATATTAAACATTTTCCAAACACACTTTCAATGACTACTAATGTTTCCCCGCGTTGATTAAAACTAATCTAGCATATTCTGACTTCGTAAAGGTCAAACCAGAAATCTTTGAGTTAGTAAAGTAACTTTGTAGTATTCGCAGTGTGCGAAGAAGCATTGTCATGCCGTAAGAGGACGCGGTTTCTCGGTCGTCTTTCTCGTACTTTTTGAGCACACTGTGTAAACAACGGGTAGTATAAAAATCGGCATTAACACTTCTTTAATCTTCAAGTAGAATAATGTAAACAGTGCCCGTGCGTGGAAGAATATAATCATTTTAACCGTATTTCCGGTCTCACTCAGTTTTCTCTCGGCTTCGAATACCAATTCGGAAGGCTGCTGTTTTTTCCTCTTCCATGGCGGTGTCGTAATGAATGCAAAAAATGCACCAATCATCACGAACCCGTTTCTGCTCTTGATTATTTCGTGAGGTATGCGACAACAGAGTTTCAACTAGTTTTAAATCTTATGTTCTTATTGTATTATTAAATTAACCGCTTAATTGTTTGCCCATGTTTTACCGGTGGTCCTTCACGAATTTGGTCATTCTGACAAACATTGCCGGGCTCAATTCCCGTGTACCAACGTCTCACGGTACTTAGATGAGGTGTGTATCCCTCCCGAAAGCCGAACACAGGAATCTTATGGATGAAGAGCATTTTTAACATTATAAAACATCATCACTGCGAAATATTTTCAATTCAAGTCAATTCTATTTTCACTACGGACGACGTACTTACTTCAAAGCATGATAAAATACAATAATGCATGTAGTTTTTTGTATTTTTAATTCACTTTTTACATTGTGATAACATAGTAAACAATATAAATACTGTTGGAAAAAAACAGATTAATTTTTAAAATAATATTTATAACACCGATTAAATCTGACCTGTTAGAACGCTGCCATTTCCGCGAACCTTATATGATGTCACAAGTCATAACTAGTATTTGTTTACTTTAAGTATTATTGTCATTTATAGAGATTTTTAGTTGTAATAGCTATTCGACCACGAAAAAGAAACTTATATAAAAATTGAAAGCGCTAGAAAACATTTTATAGGCTGTGTCTGGTACCAAGAGCAAAAACACTATTAGAGGTACACTTAAAATGTTTTTTCCAGTTCCAAGGGATGCTCCAATATGTGTGCGTTTTCTAAAATTCACGAAAATATAATTGAAACATAATGATAATAATGTTGCGCATAATTACGTATAAATTATTATAATAGAGACAGTACAACAAAAGCTATAATGTCCGAAGATTGTTTATAGGTTATGTTTAGATAAGTAATGTAACAGATGTATATTATCATCATAATATCATGTATTATAACAATTTCCTGGCAGCTTTCACTATTTTGACTTCAGCTTCAGGACGTAAAATGATTTGATATAAGATAGTGTAAGTTTTTCTAACCCACTGAGAGAGACATTACTTCTTACTACCCTACCTACTCAAGAGTACTATGGCTGTTATCAAGTCTCAGCTAACCGGTTACTGTTGACTGCTCGGTTACGCGGTGGTTTAGTTATATATGAAATAATATGAGTTGATTATTCATTCAACGATTTCACCAAATAGAAACAACCAAATCTTATAATAAAATTTGACTACTAAGCTGAGATTTGAATCACGGACTCCCGAGCATGGCGATATGTTTAAGTTGGTTTTTAGCCATTTGACCAAACTCTCGATGGCTCAATGAGTGAAATTATAGATGTTATTCATTCGTTGCTGTGTAGACAGAATATAGCTATCTCTGTGGTACTGCCTCTTATTAGTTAATTCCTCGGTAATGTGTAACTTAATATAATTAAAGATTGTTATGTTATTTATGCAAGTTATGCGTGCTAACCGGCCCCAAGTGTGTAAAGAGGATTTCTTTCGCTCGTTCTATATGGAATTTTGACGTCGATCGTACATTTCCAGCCTAGACTAGTCTACAAAGGTCGAGGAGGTTGCTGACTATGTGAAGAAAAATACCAACTTCACCTTAAGGGTCGAGCGACTGGAATCTCGCCATAAAGTAAATTGTGTGGTCCCTCATCACAAATTCAACCAACTCATCATCTGCCGACCTTCATGAAGGAAGAATTCTGGCCGGAGTGAATCGTGTTCCGAAAGTTCCGAGGAAGGTTGCCTACACAACGCCACATGCGCTACACGTCGCCGACTCGATGTGAATTTAGTTTAAGTTAAAGTTAAGTTTATAATATCATAAATATTTTAAGTTAAGGCATGTATCTATGGACACGTGTTGTATAACCTGTTGTCTGAAAATAAAATTAATTGAATTTGATTAAATTCTAACAACTAAATCATCATTTCTAAGAACTAAAATGTTCGATTTACATAGTTATTTGTTAATAACTTATTAAATAGTAACATTGTTTGTGACAGTAGATTTTGCCAATATACTTGAAAGATAAGTATGTATAAAATGGTATGATTTAACAATATGCTGACATCATGAATGCATCTTTTTTTTTGTAGGTTGACCGATTGTGCTTTCACAAACACTTTTACACACTTTTAGTCAATGATTATTATATGTTACTATGGTTTTAGTTATCATTCTAGATGATTGCTAATGTTGAACTACTCGTACTATGTAGTATAAATAAAAAATACACGAACACAAATTAAATCGGTTTTTTCTCTCAAGCATTACTAACACAGTATGAATATCAACTCCGATAAATCCGATAGCGTGGTATAGGACATCACGTTTAATTTCGGCCAATGGCGATGGAAATTCGAATTTCGCACTTTGTAATTAACATTTAATGCAATAAAAAAATAAACTCAATGGGAAAATAATGGTCTACATAAGTATAATAATAATAACGTATAATGAAAATAAAGATTCGGGGGAAAAATCAAGTAAATTTAAACTATATAGGTATTCCCCATTTACAAACGATGCTTCACCTATAAAAAAATGGGTGCGTGTACTTATGTACGCGCGTGAGAAGTTATACTTCTTTGGCATCATTAAATAAATATTTAACATTAATAATTTAATAATATTTAGTATTAATTATATTATATAATAATATTTTAATTTATAAGAAGGGTTATTGGAGTAAAATTAAAAAACGTGTTTCAAGTAGTAGCGGCGATGTTTATGGAATGTATTACATAAAAGCGAAATGTCAAATACAAATGTTATACATTTTTAACTATAGCGCCATCTACCGGTAGTACCGAGAAACATTTAGCAGCTTCAACCCGTTATATTTTTTTTTACTATAGCGCCATCTACCGGTAATACCGTGAAACATTTAGCAGCTTCAACCTGTTACTTTTGTACAACAGTGATGCGCGCACATCTTAAAATTTCACTCTCATCATTTTTTCATAACGCGCCTAAAGAAGTATAACTTCAAAAATTAAACACAGGATTATGTGTTTAAAAAATATAATATTCGAAATTCAGATGGTTATGAGCAACCAGGATTACAGACCTTTTAGTGTGGCAAGAGTATAATTTTTGCATTCATGTTATACATTAACCACATCATCAGCACTCAGGAAATGAAAAAGCTTTCATCGGACACTCTGTAGTTATTTAGCAATATAGACGGTAGAAGAGGTCAGAAAGAGATCGTGCAGTGAAGATTTAGCGGCAAAACCTCTATGTTTTGCAACTTTCGGTAACACGCAGTTTCCACTGTTGATATGGCAGTCTGCCATTTAATCAGATTATTTTCACGTCCAGATCATGAAGAGTTTCATCAGTTCCGATACACTGTGTCGTAGCCGCGTCGAACAGCATTCTTTTTACACATTTTAACCTATTACTTTAAACGAGCAATTATTGTATGTATATACAATACAATTATCTTTATATACACACATCAAAAGTGTCTAGGGATCAAGCATTTTTATGCGGATTTCTTGAGATTGAGATGTGGCTTTGTAATAAACTTATGATTTTATAAATTTATATGGATCCTTTTTGGTGCATTTCATAATTTGAAACAGGAACTGTCAATCAAATTCAAAAAAAAGATGAAAATCAGCTGTCAATATTTTCCCTATAAAAACATACAACGCATTGAAGACATTATTAGTGCTACTGTTTCCCTACTACTGATTAAAACCAACGTTATTATGGAGCGGCGACGTCATTTAAGCAGGGAAGAAATGCTCAGAGCCGTGGGAATGATAGAAGCTGGTTCCCGGCAACGTACTGTGGCTTTAGCTCTGAATACAAGTCAGAGTGTTATCAGTCGACTTTGGACACGTTACCGAAGCACTGGTACCGTGGCTGAGCGCCATGGAGGACGGTATCGCTGCACCACACGGAGACAAGACCGATACATTCAAATCACAACTGGAAGAGCTCCAACAATAACCGCCATGATGTTAGCCGTGACGCTTCATCACTCTTCAGGGAACTTAATTAGCGACCAAACAGTCAGAAACCGCTTGCATGAAGTGAACCTTCATTCCCGAAGACCGCTAAGGGTACCACCTATAGCAATGCACAATCGTAGGATTCGATATCAATGGGCTCTTGAACACAGAAATTGGGCAGAAGAACAATGGCGTTTCGTGTGCTTTTCTGATGAGTCTCGTTTTGGTATGAGACCGGATACAAGACGTATACGACACTGGAGAACCCCTGGACGCCAACAGCGATTAAAATCCTGCCAGGAAGTCCATCCTTATAGTGGTGGAACCATCATGGTATGGGCTGGTATTTGGATCGGCGGAAGAACTGAGTTGATTTGGATCAGAGGCAACCTCAACGCTCAAATTTATGCTGAGACGATTGTATCAGACGTCATCGTTCCTCTACAAGTGCAAATCGGTCCCTTATTTCAGTTAATGCATGATAATGCACGACCGCACACCGCAAGAGTTGTAAGACAGACTCTCACCGCAGCTAACATCAATGTCATGCCCTGGCCTGCTCAGTCGCCAGACTTGAACCCGATTGAGCATGCATGGGATATGCTACAGAGAAGAGCTCTGCCGAATATGGAGGGTATCCAGTCGCAAGAAGATCTTTTTTTGTTGTTGCAACGAACATGGGCGGCCATTCCACAGCGTGATTTGGATGAACTCATTTTGAGTATGCCAAACCGATGTTCTTGTGTTGTTAGTGTTCGCGGTAGAAACACGGATTATTAATTGTTTAAGTTACCCAATAAAATTTTAAAGAAAACTGTTATTTCAGTCTTTTTTTCGAACTTTAATGTTAGTGGTTCAAATGTCAAAAATCCCTTTATTATGAAAATGGCAAATTTCTTTATTAATGCAAAGGTGACTTGGTTTATCGTTACTGTAGACAAACGAAAACACTTTATTTGATGAATCCTTAAAGAAAATTTTAATTAATATCAATCAGGAGAAAAGTTATTGCAAAAATATATGTTGATCCCTAGACACTTTTGATGTGTGTATATGAATTCTCTAAGTAATATAATAAATCTATAAGGAAACGATGTGTGGATACTGCAGCGCAATACATTTTCATGTAACAATTTATATGTGCAGTGTATGCAGATGACAGTGCAAACACGAATGAATATCAATTGAAAGCTCGGGAGGGCCGTAAATCGGCCAAGTGCAACTCGGAACTTCGCGATGCCGCGCCAACCGCCCGCGCGCCCCGGGCGGCACGCGGCATGCAGCATATCGCCACCGCGCCGCGCCGCCGCCGGGAGAGGGAAAGTTGCCATTTACATATTGGCTTGTGATAACTTCAACATGCCATTGAAAGGTCGACTCTATTGATATAAATACGACGTTATAATTTATAGTTATAATTTTTTTTTTTTTTGTAGGCTATATATGAAGCATTCTTTTTTAAATGTTGTTAATAAGGACATTGGAATTGAGAATTTAAGTACGATGTTATCCTGATGTTGTCATAATTTACTTACTATAGAAACCTTTTTGACAATTTAGTTTCTCCTCTTCATAGTCCTCAAGTAAGAGGATTTTACAAATTATGGACGTACGGTACGTTGAGAGCTCGATCGCGTCGTTGCGTGTGCCATTCTAACCGAACACGCAGGTAAAGCAACGTCGACCGCAGACTGTCTATGAATGGGATTATCTATCTCGTGTTTCGCCGTGCTAACTAAGCTAAGTCAGTGGCCCTCGGGCGGCTTGAAAACACTGGTCTCCACCAATCCGCATTTGAGCAGCGTGGTGGAGTATGCTCTAAACCCCTTCGGTTCAGTTCAGGTTGAGAGGGAGACCCGTATCCCTGCAGTGGCATGAGTAAGGATTGATATGGACGTATGTACGTACATACATAATTAAGTAGGTATTTAGGTACTTGTGTTTCTTTTATATACGTAATTATTCGACAATTACACACATCAAAAGTGTCTAGGGATCAACATATATTTTTGCAATAACTTTTCTCCTGATTGATATTAATTAAAATTTTCTTTAAGGATTCATCAAATAAAGTGTTTTCGTTTGTCTACAGTAACGATAAACTAAGTCACCTTTGCATTAATAAAGAAATTTGCCATTTTCATAATAAAGGGATTTTTGACATTTGAACCACTAACATTAAAGTTCGAAAAAAAGACTGAAATAACAGTTTTCTTTAAAATTTTATTGAGTAACTTAAACAATTAATAATCCGTGTTTCTACCGCGAACACTAACAACACAAGAACATCGGTTTGGCATACTCAAAATGAGTTCATTCAAATCACGCTGTGGAATGGCCGCCCATGTTCGTTGCAACAACAAAAAAAGGTCTTCTTGCGACTGGATACCCTCCATATTCGGCAGAGCTCTTCTCTGTAGCATATCCCATGCATGCTCAATCGGGTTCAAGTCTGGCGACTGAGCAGGCCAGGGCATGACATTGATGTTAGCTGCGGCGAGAGTCTGTCTTACAACTCTTGCGGTGTGCGGTCGTGCATTATCATGCATTAACTGAAATAAGGGACCGATTTGCACTTGTAGAGGAACGATGACGTCTGATACAATCGTCTCAGCATAAATTTGAGCGTTGAGGTTGCCTCTGATCCAAATCAACTCAGTTCTTCCGCCGATCCAAATACCCGCCCATACCATGATGGTTGCACCACTATAAGGATGGACTTCCTGGCAGGATTTTAATCGCTGTTGGCGTCCAGGGGTTCTCCAGTGTCGTATACGTCTTGTATCCGGTCTCATACCAAAACGAGACTCATCAGAAAAGCACACGAAACGCCATCTCAATCTCAAGAAATCCGCATAAAAATGCTTGATCCCTAGACACTTTTGATGTGTGTAGTATTCTCAACTATAATTACCAGTGATTTCTCATTTCCGAGTTATGACTTATGACATTTCCTCGTGGAAACACCACCCCTTCTTAATAAAACACAACAAAAAACAAACAATAAGATGTGAATGGAACGAGTAGTGAATGTGAATGAATTGCGATTTGCCGCGGTGTCAGTCGGCGGGCGGCGCGGTCGGTCGCGGCCGTTGCGAATATTTCAGCGTATTTCAATAAAGGCGCGACATCTTTAATCTAGGGATCGGGTAGGGGCATAAATCTTGCAGGTCCGGAGTCCGGGGTGAGTTTTGAATCATTTAGCACGGTGCGGATCGTCGCCCCGCGTGAGTGCCGTCCGGCACGTGATCGCCTCCCGCGCGCCGCGCACTCTCCTCTCACGCCAAGCCACCCGCACCCGCGTTGCGCGTCTGTCTTGCCGAGACAAAGGGGCGATAGGGATGTAGTCGTGTTATTTTGTTATCGATGTGCTACATTTTTTAAATACTACCTATTCATGTAGGCAATCAGTAGCGAATAGAAAACGGAATATACTTAGGTACGCTAATTGTTGGGAACACTACTGTCACGCTCTCTTATAAGGTTTGCACATATAAAATTACAGGAAATTAACCTATCAATAAATTCAAATAAGATCCACAGAGGAACGAAGTTGCCAAATTCTGGGTTCTATTATGATTTTATTGATCTTTAAAATTTGGCCATGTCCGAAAAATGTTTCCAATTTCACTTTTACTAATATTCAGTTTTAGTTAATGAACTTTATTTTATTAAATTAGTATAACTGCATCTGTTTTTCATATCAATAGTATTACGACATGTGTAGGTGCTGATTGTTATTTTTTTTTAATTCGATTTCTTATTAACCTAAATATAAAGAATTAACCTTAATATAATCTTAGACAATTCAACAACATGTCTCTGAATATAATTAACAACAAAATACAGTTGGAAATCGTGTCTGCAGTACCGCACTAAACTAGTGAATGATAGTTTCAAACATTTTTTAAACGTTTGTCTAATTGATAGAACTGAAATAAACCCATGTTTTTTCATAAATAATAAAAGCTACGGATCTTATATTGGGTTACTACAACCACGCCATCATTTGTAATATTGGGCCATAATTTTGAGCCCGCTGGTTGTACTCCCTGTTCTGATCTCAATATATTTATCATATTACGTCGCAGGTTAGAATTTCTTTTATTTGTTAATTGATTAATTTCCGTCAAATAACTTGTTGAAACAACGGCAACTACAATTTCTAACCAGTTGACCTAACTACTCAATTCATCATATTATATATAATATATGGTGTAGTTTGCAACACGGAGTATTACTATCGGAGCTATTTGATAATTTAATTATTGGAGAAGAGTGTTTAAGAATAAGTGAATCAGCAATAAGAGGCAACTTGGTAAGAGAAAGAAAGATGTAGATACTTCTTTCTTTCTCTTACAAAATTAACCCTTTGTTTAATATTTGTGTCGACAAGTAAATGCATAAATGCCTCAGCACTAGTGGACGACGTCCGAGCCGCCTCTAATTTGAATTCACAGAGACTCCGCGACGCGTCCGCCGCGTCGGCCGCGCCCGACTTAATGAATCGCGAGGGGGTGGGGGTGCGCCCAGGGGGTGGTGGAGGCGATCGGACGGCCACCGCATCCTCCGCGCGGATAAGTGACGCCCGTGTTGCTCCGTACATAGGTACGCCTTATGTATTGAAGTACATAGCGGCCGGCTTGTACCTACAGCTACGTAACGCTCGCCAAATTTATGTCCCGCACATGTCTAGAGACCGCGGCGTACCTTTAGAGGGATTTTGCGTGTTTACGTACAAACGGGGGCCGCTCAAGATATTCGAGACGGAATTTAGCTCGGGCCCTTATTGATGAGTTGCCCAGTCGGGTTTCGTTAATCCCTTCTAGTATTTGTCCTCTCGCAAATCAAAGAGTTTCAGTGAAATTTCTAACTATCATTAAGTGAGCACCTTAGTTACAACACTTAATTCTAAATTATTAGACATTACAATGCGTTTTTTTTTTTCAATTTTAGGGACCGCAATGCACAACTGATACCCCTGGTGTTTGTTGCAGGTGTCTGTAGGTTGCTATAATAGCTGCCCATCAGACGGCCGGGCGCTTGTTTGCAAACATTAGTGGTATAAAATATTATAGTATATTATTCCAGAAATGTATTAAAGATGTTCTGCAATAATTATGTGGATAATTGTATAAAAAACGTAGATAACGCGAGACATATTGAGTCAATACAATTTATACCATTCTAAGCAATTTCAAGTTATTTAGATAAGGTAAGGTATGGAAATTTAAATAATCGTTTTAGACATACACGAAAATAAATTAAATATGTATGGTTATTCTACTAAGGACACAATCCTTTAAACGTAAAGGTTAATCGAACGAAAGGGTTTTGCATAAAATAATGTAAATGGCCACTGACGGTGTAGATGTCGCCCGGAGCGACGACGCACACTTCGTCCGAATCCAAGTCGACTGTAAACAAAAACTTGCTAATGGGCAATTATGCAAATGCTCGGCCGGGATGACCAATCAAAACGCAGTAAATTATTCAACCAAGTGCGCTCGGGGCAGTTTTCGTTCGGTACTATCGATATATTTATTAATCGACATCGATACCAATGAAGAGAGAATTTTGTTTTGTGACTACTCTATTTACTCCAAGCAATATATATCCGGTATTTGCTTACGTTTTAACAAAAGAAATACATAGTAGGAATTTAGACATTATTAGGTAATATGCCTAGGGTAATCAAAATAGTGAGGCAACTGTCACATGGTCTCACATCTACCAAAATTGTTTTAGTATTAGATTAATTTAATTAAAAAAAACGAAATTCTTTATTAATTGAACTTTAAAAATATGTTGATAATAATGTAATTTGTATACATTTTGTGTGTAATATCGATGTGTTAGCCATAAAATTGAACAATTTTCCAAAGAAATACTGGATCACATGGAAGATAATATATCGATCTACCATGCATACTAATCAGAAGAACTGATTAAATTAAAAAAAAAGGGTTTGCACTCCGGGAGTGCTGGCAGAAGTGAAAACTTGAACATTAACGTTGTGCATTTTTGAATATTTTGGAATGGTAAGGGAATAATTTCGTACGAATTGCTTTACTTATCAGTATAAAAGTACCTACTATCATGTATGTGGTAAAATACAATATTCATTTATTGCGCTATCGTATACAAACATGACAATTTATATTACATTAAAAATTTAACACTTCAGAACTATTACAATTATTTTACATTAAAAAGTTTATCTCTCAGAAAAATCAACTTTCATTCATAATTTCATCGACTTTTTCGCCATCATCATTACCAGCATCATCAATCATCAGCCAATCTCTAGAACTAAAATACTCAAACACACAGCGATGTTGATAAACTACGTTGAACGTAACGCGTAAGCGCCAAGCATTTCATGGCGCTTACAACGTTTTGGTCGCGAGAAAATAATGCCCTATGAACGATCTAGACCTTCATGTTTTAATTGTTTAATTAGAGGTAACTAATGTTTTAGCGGTGCAGCGATCTCACCAAAATCTTTCGGTCAGGGTTACGTGTCCTGACGCGAGTTTAACATTTTTTACTCATCCCAAAAAGTGCACAACGCCGCTAAAGAAGTTTTCACTTCAAAAAAATATTATCGCTACCTACATTCTGTGTGGTTTGCACCTGTAAATCAAACATCCTGCATAATTATAACATACAGGGTATATGTATGTATATCTTCACACCAGGTCCCCTGCGGGGTAGGCAGAGAGAACCGAGCGCCATAAGACGCGGTCCTTACATACTTCACTCGCTTCTGTGACATTCATAGCTCTTTTCATGAACGCTCGCCGGTTTCTGGGGCTCCTGACATCACCTTCTGATAAAACACGACCAATTTGGTCATGGTAGGTTAGTTTCGGTCTTTGTCAGCTCCTACATCCTTCCACTTTTGCATTGTATATCTGTTTCGTCAGGGTATAAACAGGGTATTTATGATAGCAAGACCACAGAGCGTACCACAGAGTCTAGCCAAGCGTATGGTTTACGTAATAACTAAATGCGACTATTACAAAACACGTAAAGCCAATGAAGTACCAAATTTGAAATTAGAGGGGCTGTTTGTTTTACAACTTGTACAGAGTGACCTTTGAACTTGAATAACTTTTGATATAATGCTTGCGTAACATTATGAAGCAAAATATATTTTTACCTGTTTGAACTAAGTCACAATTTTTCTACCAAAGTATTACACTCAGGGCATATTAAGACTATAAGTAATATACACCGGTCGTGTAACGGAGTTTTTTTTTGCTAGTTTGCGCGTCTTAAATAGTACGATTGATGATACTAAGTTAAAATACAAAAACTACACGCTATATAGCGATCAACAATACGGCCTGGCACCTATAAACGCTTACAATGTGACATGTATCGCTCGCATGTTGTCATAGTTGTCGTTTGACTGCGGTCATCGTCTAAGGTTGAGATAGCAGCCCAGCTCCTTATTAAATATCAGCCACTTTTGCCAAAGTCACATTTGCTAGTTGGCAGTTTACATCAGCATGAAAATGACACAATATTTGACTTTAAAGATGATAGCGAACCTTACTAATACTCTAAACTGGTCAAAATTTAACATTAGGTTTACAGTTGACCGTACAAATGTACCCTTGATTGTGAGAAATTATAGTATGTATATTTTTTTTTCACGGGTATTATCCCGGTCATTTGATAGGCGTGCGCGGGGATATGGATCCAACGCGTAGAGGCCCTTTTGAGAAGATTCATGTTATGTTGTACACCCACCGAAACCCGCTCCTAAAAATATCGTTAGATCCATATATCTATGAGCAGGTCACGGCAGGTATTGGGACTATTGCGAATGTGTAGGATATTATTAGTCTATTGTAATGATGTCTGGAGGGATTATTGGTACTGGGTTATTGCAGAAGAGGGACGGACACCTGCCATAACTATCATATTCAGATGTTACTTTTGGCAGGTGGTGGCTCGCCACTCACTAGATGGGCCCCGAAATGCCAGAGAAACTCGGCCGGGGGCAACACCGGTGTGAGTGATTCAGGGGTGTCGAGAGGTGTGCTGCGCTTTCTCCGAAGTTACTCGCGGCGTTATGCCCTTTAACACTTCCACCCCTGGAGCATATCACCTGCTAGAGCAATATACTCTATCGACTCCTCTCTGGACGGCCAATGAAGGCAAGCCAGAGCTGAGAGTCCTGCGGGCCTTCTTGACTTTTCACTCCGACCGACGAAGACACGTCGGAGACGAAGGCCCTGATCGACTCTCTGGAGCACTCGGGCACCCGTGGTGTCGTTACGCACTAACAGCTCGCCACAAGCTGCCCTGCGGGGAGTATGTATATTATTATTATTTAAAATGGTTGCAATCAATTCATCATAGCATTTATATCACTACGTACTATCATTGATATAGAAGTGGACAAAGTGATAAAGCTGAAAACCAAAAACAATTGATATAGAAGTGGACAAAGTGATAAAGCTGAAAACCAAAAACAATTTCATCTGTATAGAACAGACACCTAATAATATTTCAGACTTCATTTTGAGTATCATCGTTATCGTCGATGTTAAAGCGCTAACAAAGCAAGCATTGCTTTTCCGTAAAGCGCAGCAAAATAATGATTACACGCGAGTCCCCCAACACATAACGTCAAATTACCGACACGGTCGGGGGTTTGTATCCGTCAAAGAGGCCCGTGGGTCCGCGTGGGAGACGACGACGGCCGCCGGCTATTATCCTCGATAATCACGCGATATCGATCGAGGACGTGCGTGCAGCCCTAATTCGTTGCTGCCCGGCTGCTGCTCATTGCTTGGTCGCGAAGCGCGGTCGCGCGGGAATTGCGTACGTGCATATAGGGCGTATAGGTTATCGTATAGGTGAGTTGGTTTAGTAATTATTATGGATTAAGAGGAGAATAAATTTAAAAAAATCGTCTTACAGAACCGTATTATCGTATTTCAAGCATCTTTAAAATGAAATTAGGTAGGTATGTACGTACTTTTTAACGATTAAGTCTGATGCGAAGTTTTGTACTTTTTTGTAAGTTTTATCGATTGTACTGTGGGTTACGATTTGAGGGGTTTGATATATATATCCACGGCTTTCGAAATTGCACTGCTCTGTATCAGCTGTTCAGAGAATTCATACACATATATTGGAACTAAAGTGGTTACATGATGTGTGGTAACAGAGAGGTTTTCTCAGCGAACTGTCAAGATTCGAATGTCTGGGTTTTCCCAGGAGACTACATCATGGTGGTAAAAAAGGGCGTGAAACGGTTTTTACTAATTCGACGTCGCGATGCTACGAACACTCTTAAAAATATTTTTTCCTTCCAGAGCTGCTTTGGCTTTACACACAGAGCTTTTGGCTATTCACACAGAGTTTGACATTTGTCCGTATTAATTTTTTTACAATAAGTCGAACAAAAATAAATAAAGGAAAACCCTTTTTTTAACCAAAGCCTATATTTTATATTTCTATTATATTACTATATGTTTTATTAACTGAAGATATTATTACTTGTCCTAAGATGACATTTGCTAAGATAAGAGCCAGAGCAATAATAGCTTAGTGGATAAACAATCATCCTTTATTAGCCGACGGGTCTCTGGTTTCAATTCTGGCGGGTGCTTGTACCACTAAATTCGTGTTTTCGGATTAACGTACATATTTGTAATTATTACTTATTCGGCGGTGAAGTATAACATCGTAAGGAAACCGTTTTGAAATTGTATTTCATACGCGTGTGACCTAACCTAAGAAAAGTCTGATTTTTCATCGGAGTTGTGGAGATCTAACGGCAATCGCTCCGTGTCAAAATCGGTATCTTCACCAAATCCTTAGGTTTAGGTAGCGGACCCCAACTGATCCAATAGATTAGGAAACGTGATAACGGTAGGAAGTAGCCATCCGCAACGGTAATACATTTTCTGTTAAAGTTTCAACTCACTACTTAATCCGCAGACGAACGGATAGTGTAGGCTTAGTAACAGGGTCTCGTCAGCATCCATTAGGCATAGAACTATAAACAATAGCAAAGACATTAACACAGTTGTCACTAATAACCTCATATTATTGGCACACAAAATATAGCACAGTATGTTTTGACCTCATCCTCGCAACGTTGAAAACATATCCGGCATAAAAGTAGCATTCCGGATTTCATCGGATCAGGTCAAATCCCGGATGTTCTATTACCGAGCTCTGTGACAGCTCAACAGGTGGTCTTATATCTTTTATTTTATGACCATATCACCATGAAAAATATAATGTAGACAACGAGCGCCTTAATCTATGCATCTGCAATAAACTTGATTCGAAAACAGAAGGGCCTCGTTTGCAGTTTTCGATATAAAATAAGAGAGGTAGGGCGCATTAAAACAGCCCGTCTGGGGAAGTACCTCCATCTCACAGAGAACCGCAGCGAGATAACAACCTGGAGGGTTGTTATCTCGCTGCGTGTGAGTGAGGTCACCAGTAAGCTCCTAAGAAGTTGCTGTGCTAGCAGCAGAGGTGGCATCGCGCGAGTGATATTTAATGCAAGCGTTCATAGGCTACGGGACCGCTTTACATCAGGTGGGCTGTATGCTTGTATGCCTTCCGACGTTGTATAAAAATAAAGATTAGTCTTGGATCCTACATCCTTCTACTTTCGCGTTGCATATCTGTTTCGTAATTCTTTATTTTTGAATTATTTCTACATGTCTGCCCCACCAGGGCAGATGTATGAAAAAGTTAAGGAACCAGTGACCTTCACTTATTATCAAGTCTTGCCACCAGCACATTAAAGCAATTCTTTACACTGTGCCACCAGTGATCTACTGGCGTCTGAGGTGTGAACTAATGCAAAGTAATCGAATCTAATAGTACTTATTTTTTTATGCATATGTCTCATGCACAATCAGTTCTGAACGTAGCCTCAATCTATAATGGTATGTGTAGCGGCCAGAGCGGCAGTAATAATTGAATAGCGTCATTTTTCACGAACAAATCTGTTGAATGGCCAAAAGTATTTGAAAAGCGGACAGTTGATGATGTGCTTGACGTCATGCCCCACCTTCGCATTCAGGCGATTCTCTCCAGGCGCATTTATTCGAGGAGTATGGTTACTACCTTCCTTATCAAAGGAACTTTTGCATGCTTGAAGAGAAATGCAAGTATAGGTGTCAATGCTAGGCAAATGCTTTCAGTACGGCCCCCGTATGAATTTCAATAATTACATTATGAATACACTCTATTTGGATAATGGATACAATGCTTTTTTTTCCAAATTCTATATATAAAATTACGTAACTTTAATTTGTAATTCAAAAATCTTTAAAAGGAATTTAAGTTACTATTATTACTACTACCTACAAATTAAAGTAGTTTCTTAGTTTAGTTTCAGAGATCAGCAACTTTGTCAAACAAAAGAACTGTGTTAAACAGTTCTTCTGTTTGTTGCTTATCTCACGAATTTATATTTTAATTAAAAATAACCTACATTACAATAGAGTGGGTGACCATTAATCCAAGAGCAAATTGTTGCATAGTTACGAACTAGACATAGATAAGTGGTAAATTTGTTGAATGAACGCATATAATAAGGGTAAAATAAAAAATAAATAATAAAGTATGAGATTTTATTTCGTTTTATAGTAATAGATACTTTGAATTGACATTAAACCTTCATGGTGTAAGATTTTCGAGTGAACAATTTCACATGTTACCTATGAGGTTTTTCATTTAAAAAATGTGCAACCTTTGATTTTAGGATTTCATTTTTTTTTATTCAGTTTAGACAAAGGTGGCAAACGTATATTTGCTTGTGCGATAATATTAGTGTGAATGTATTTTAGTTATGCAGTAATTCATTTATCCAATTTACAATGTATCCTGCAACTTTCACGTAGAATAGATATTGGTAGGTATATGACATGACATGGGCACCCTATTAATTGAGCGTAGGATATGTTTTGATTGTGATTATATTTTGAATAAAAATTCAGAATTTTAAAAAGTTATGTTTATTACGAGTACGTTATGACTGAGTATCTTTTGCCTTATGAAATAGATCATTCATTCTTCTACTTTCGCGTTGTATAAGCGAAAGTAGAAGAATGTAGGAGCCGAGGAAGGCCAAGACTAACCTACCAGGCGCAAATAGTGTTTTATCTGAAGGCGATATCTTGAGCCATAAACACTGGTGAGTATGCAAGACAATATCTATGAATGTTAAAGATGTGAGTGAGGTGTGTAAGAACCTAGGGGGCGCTCGATTCTCTCTGCCTACCTCGCCTCGATTTGGCGCGAAGTTATGAATAAAAAAAAAATTAAAGGATTTCACATACAATAAATATTATATATAGTGGCATGGAACCTTTCGTATGCGTGTCTGACACACACTTGACAACTCGACTGTAAATTACACACATTGTATTTTTTATACTTAGTAGGTCAGTTGACAAACAAGCATGTGACGCGCCTTATCTGACGCGGTTACTGTAATATTCATTTACATTGGAAAAGTAATGCATTGCCAGCCCTACTAGTACCGCAGCAGCTTCTCAGGTAATTATTGTTAGCAATATTCACTTGCTAGAATATTTCAACCATCAAAATATTTTTTTAGGATTTTTTGTAAGTACTTGTACAGTCGAACTACTTGTATATGGTTGTTTTTATACTTAAATATGGTTCGAAACTTTTTTATATACAACAAAAGCATACCGCCCACCTGACGTGCTGTGACGCTTGCAATGTCTTAAGTATCGCTCGCGCGATGTCACCTCTGCTACTGACACAGCAACTCCTGAGGAGTTTACTAGTAACCTCACTCACTCGCAGGTACACAAAGACCCTCTAGGGAGTTGTTACTTGGCTGCAGTTTTCTGTGAAATGGTGGTACTTCCCCAGGCTGCTTTGATGCGCCCTACCTCTTTTAAAACACAAGCTAACATACATGTTCATGTACACAAATGTTTGTCATGTGTGGGAAACCCATGAGCCCAGGTATCAAAGCAGCTTATTAACTCTCGCAATAATTAGAACTTTTTCTTATCGACTGTATGCAGGCGATGTAGGATTCATCACTAAACATGACCATCTGAAGGTTTTAAGCTACTGACATCCAAAACTTCGTCGAGTTTTCATATATTTCATTTGACGTCGTAAAATATAAACCCAGATTACTCGGGATCAAAGCGGATATCTGATGTTTTGTTATCCGACCGTGTGACTGCAACAGGTTGCGATATTGAGTTATGTTTCATAGCGAGCGGTACAACCACAGTAGAGAGGATATATTAGACACAAAATTTATCGTGCAATCTTTATTATGCATATCTTGTTAAGTCTTCCTATTTTTTTGTATATACCACTAAGGTGACAAACAAGCCTACGTCCTGCCTGATGGTAATCAATCACCGTAGCTAAGGACATTTGCAACATCAGAGGTGTCACCCTGTAAAAACCTCTTCACACCTCTCTTGAAGAACCTCGTGCCGTAGTTTCCAGGGAAAACCTCAGCTGGGAGTTTATTCCATAACTTAAGAGTTCTCGGAAGAAAACTTCTCTGGAACTGCACAGTACGAAACCACCGAGGTTCCAATGTGTGAGGATGAACTTCTCGCCGTTGGCGAGCGATGTGGTTATAAAAAGTAGCTGTCGGCATCATATCCAACAATTCTTTAGAACCCAAACTTGTTGTACAATCGGTAGAACACACAAAGAGAGACAAAATCTTTTTCCTGGGATTATCCCGTTGCCTAGCCCATTACTATTGGGCTCCGGTACCTAAACCTAAGCATTTAGCGAAGATACTATTCTTTACATGGAGAGCTGTGATAGCCTAGTGGATCAAACCGGCCTATTGACCAACTGGTCCCCGTTTGAATCTTGGCATGTACCGCCAAACTCATGTTTTCGGATTTATATTTGTAATTATAACTTGCTCGGCGGTGAAGGATATAATCGTGAGAAAACGTCTAAGAAAGCTTGGTGTCTCAGTCGTGAATGACGCGACTTTGTCACCAACGCTCGTGGGTTCGATTCCCACACAAGGCAAACATTTGTGTGCATGTCTGTTTGTCTTGGTCTGGATGTTTTAAGAGAGGTAGGGCGATCAAAGCAGCCCGTCTGAGGAAGTACCTCCACCTCACAGAAAAACCGCAGCCAAATAACAACTCCGTAGAGGGTTGTTGTGTTTCTGCGGGTGAGTGAGGACACCAGTAAGCTCCCAAGTTGCTGTGTAAGTAGCAGAGGAGGCATCGCACAAGTGATACTTAATATATTACAAGCGTTAATAAGCTACGGTACCCGCTTTACATCAGGGAGGCCGTATACTTGTATGCCTCTGTAAAACAAAAAAGATGTGTGAACTTACCTGATAAAGGTTTGCTTTTCCCTCTGGATTATTGAGGTTTGAGGTCAGACATATCGTATTAGGTAGTGGATCCCGCCCGTACAAATAGATTAAAAATAAAGGAATAACGCTAAGGACAGCTATTTTCTACATGGAACGACGAATCAGACCTCGACAAAAAAGCAAGGGAAAAATCAGACATATCATAGGTCACAAGTTTTTCGAAAATAATTCCTTCGACGTGGTTGCTTACCATCTTTTTCTCCTCCTCCGAGCAAGTGATAACGATAAATACATCCTAATCCTAATAATATTATAAATCCTAATCCTAATAATATTATAAATGTGAATGTCCGTTTGTTTGTTACGCTTTCACGCGAAAACTACTCAACCGATCATCATGAAACTTTGTACACATATTCTTGGAGGTATCAGAAGTAACAGGATACTTTTTATTAAAAAAAAAAGCGAGCGAAGCCGCGGGTAAAAGCTAGTATGTGTATAAATCTGAAACCAGGAATTGAGTGGTATGACGAGCTCGTTGTTTTGACTGATTTTTGCTTATCTAGGTCTGGGTCTAGGTGTCTGGGGAAGTAAGTACTTACCTTCACCGGACAGAAACCGCAAACCAAATGACAAGTCCCTGTAGGGTTGCTATGATACTGCGAGTGAGTGAAGTTCAAAGTAAACTCTTAAGGAGTTGCTGTGTTAGTAGCAACTCATTGGGCGTGTGATGCGTAATGTGTTGCAAGCGTTCATAGGCCACACTTTACATTAGGTGGGTCATATGCTTGTAGGTCTCCCGACGTTATATTGAGCCCTCGAGGGCAGTTTTATTTAATATTTAACATTTATATTAATCAAGGTTACGTGGTATCATCAAAGGCATGTAATAAAAATTATAATCAAGTCATAAACAAAACAAATAGGTACTCAGAGAATGGCTGTATTCTCGTTGAACTCAATCGCTGGTGCGATTATGGCGACATATGGCAACAAAAGAATGTGTACAATACTGTCATACATATTTTATCTGTCTTTAATTTCAGACTTCACAGACTATTACAATTATTTAGTGATACTAGGGCTCCCCGTATCTTGAACATTACGATATTGTTTCTTAAATGTAATTTCCCGTCTCAAATTAACAGTCGCGGTGCAGTATCGCGGCGGGCAGGTGCGCGCGGCATCGCAATGATGGCGGACGCGGCGATGACCCGCGGGGCGCTACGTGCGTCCCGAACTCCCAGCGCGCGGCTTTCAACCGCGCATCCGCTATGCTGGCTAGAGATGCACCCTATAGTATCGATATAATTTTACACCACAGATTTTTGATGTGAAACATCTATTGGCGCGCCTTGGCAGTAAAATCGAACCGTATGCCGTGACGGCAAATGGCATGACGCTCTCTCATGCCGTCATGTCCCCTCTACGCCGCTACCCTCGATTACCTTGCATGAGTGCGTGAATTATTATTAAAATTAGTGTAATGTATGTATGTATATCTTCACGCCAAGTCCCTTGCGGGGTAGGCAGAGAGAACCGAGCGCCATAAGACGCGGTCCTTGCATACTTCACTCGCTTCTGTGACATTCATAGCTCTTTTCATGCACGCTCGCCGGTTCCTGGGGCTTCTGACATCACCTTCTGATAAAACACGACCAATTTGGTCATGGTAGGTTAGTCTCGGCCTTCCTCGGCTCCTACATCCTTCCACTTTTGCATTGTATATCTGTTTCGTCATTCTTTCGTCCCGCATTCTTTCTACATGTCCGAACCAACGGAGCTTGCACTTTCTTATCTTAACACCGACACTCTCTTTTAGACCAACTCTTTCTCTCACGTCTTTATTACGAACGCGAATTACGAACGAATTAGTGTAATAAGATAAATATATTGATTTTATTAACAAAACTTTTTAATTGTAAATTTTGTTAATGGTTTTTGATTTTCATTTACTAAAAATTTGAATATTCCCTTAGATATTTCACATCTGCTGGGCGTCCCGTGACGGCTAAATTTTTTATACTATGACCAGCAGGCATTTCTGCAAACAGCTTCAATATTAGGGGCATCACTCACGTGTTGCGGATCCTGGAAAATGACCTTTTGGAAATACGCCATGCTGTCTTATAATATATACACAATGCAGTACTGCTTATCTACTGTGCTACTAATTTTTGTCCATCATGTTTGAGTCCATCATGGAGTACCGCGCGCCCGCCCACCTCCGGCGCACGAACCTCTCCCAACAAGAATGGGTTCACGGAATCAAAGAGTGAAACTCCGCACTCTATCACTTGCGTTCTACAACGCAAACGGCCGTGCATGGCAAATGGACGAACTATCATCACGAATCAACTTGGTGGTACTTGCGTACGCAAGTACCTAACCGACCACCAAGTTGATATCCTCCTAGTGCACAGAAAACTCCACCATTCTGGCTGGAGATTTCAATAGAAATAGCACACCCAGTGGAATAGCCACTCGTCTTCACCAAACGACATAATCCTAGATACCCTACAGGACTCCTCACAAATGACGAGACCGACTTTGCAATCGACACCCTCACTAGTCACTTACAAACGGCAGCAAACAACTGCTCCAGAGAGGTCTCAACGGCAGAGTTTACTCGACGTTGGGAACTCCCTGCAAAAGCAGCTAGTGTCGGAGAGGAACGCAGCGACGCGTGCCCACGACTCTTGTCCTACCGAACAAAATCGTTCTCGGATCGGCTATTTACAACGCAAAGTAAAGAAGCACATCAAAGAGTTCAGGGATGAACGGTGGGCCAACTTTGTAGGAGAAATTAAGCCGCTGTTAGGAAGAAAGCCACGATTCTTCTACTTAGACTTACTTTCTAATACCACTTAGAAATAAGTGTACACTTTGCAATGCCTGTATCCGCCCCGTCAATTAAAATTAAAATTATTATTAATATTGTACCTATTTCGAATATCCCGGGTACGAGAGTTTTAAATCCCGAGATTTCGAGGAAACCTTTCGGGATCCCGGGGTCCTGGAAGGTTTTCTAATAGAATTTTAGTTGGTAAGTTTTATCTAGTAGCCCTAAATATTTCAGAGATAAAAAATTAAAAACTTTGACCTACAATTTAAGATATCACAATGTATAATTTCATTAGTTTTTTGTCTAGATCGTGTACCACAGTACCAATATCAGTCTATTTGCTTCACTATTTGTAAGAAATATTTCCTTGACTTTACCACGATATATTTAAGTGTATAATAATTAAAAAATATATAAATAATATAATAATAATTAAGGCGAGGCACTGGAGACGAAGCAGAGATTTTAGGAGGTGAGGTGTGGGGGTAAAACGCGCACAGACTAGAGAAAAAGTTACGTCGCCTGCACCGCACTCAGGGCGGGCGCGCGACGCTCCGTTCGTTTCTGTGACGTGAGCGTTTCATCACAGTATAAAATATTTCAGTAGTTAATTTAATCAACTTTTATTACGTAATGGGATGTAAAAGGCTTGATAAAATGATCCCTGCAGTAGAGAATCGTCTTTACATATATCAACGTAGTTATTAACCGACTTCGAAAAAGGAGGAGTAGTAAAGTAAAATTGTATTATTTTGTTTGTAATATCTTTAATGTACATTAAAAAATACACAATAATAATAATGCAGCCGAATAACAATTCCCTGGTGGATTGTTGTGTTCATGCGAGTAAGTGACGTTAACACCTTACAGAAATCTGCAGCCCAATAACAATTCCCAAACAAGTTTTCCGTGAGGTAATAACGTCACTTACTCGCATCAACACAATAACCCTCCAGGGAATTGTTATTTGGTTGCAGTTGCCTGTGAGGTAGTAACGCCACTCACTCACATGAACACAAAACCCTTCAGTACTTGTTATTTAGCTGCAGTTTTCTGTGAGGTAGTAACGTCACTCACTCTCATACATACAACAACCCTCCAGGGAATTGTTATTTGGCTGCAGTTTTGAGCATATTTTCGTGACTTAATGAGCGTTTTAGCGGGCAGCGTCAACCTGATTTTTAAAGGGCAGCTTCAAACTTTTGTGTTACAGTATCTTGAAATTTCACTCATCAGTTTTTCATAACGCGCCTAAAGAAGTGTAACTTCAATACAATTTCATAATCATTCATTTTTATTTGAATAAATACATGATTCAGTAAAGCCACGTTTGAATTAATCCTATTTCGACTGTAATTTTTCAAATCATTAAACAGGTAACATGACGTAGGCAATGAAAAAATTGTAGTCAGCTCCTGGTCTATGTACAAAAAATAATTAAGAAAAACTTTGTATTATAGATCCCTGATGATTCACCTACAGGGGAAAGTTGTTTTGTATATAGATAGACTATGCATTTTTGGCGATTGTATAAACTATAAACGACATCCCTACGTGTTGTATTATCGTTCGCTCGGGGCTCGAGTCGGCCTACTTATTTGTTTATACTATGCTGAAGTCCCTGGAGTGGGTTACATATTAATGTGACGAGAGTTCAGCTTATTTGAGCGACTACCGTCTGGCCCTTCAGTTATCTATGGTCTGTCCTCTGTAGCTGACGTCTGACGTCTTTCTAGCCTAAATGCAGCTATCCAGTTATTTTGACGAATTAAATCGGTAGGAAAATTAAAAGTAAACAAAATAAGCAAAATGTATTAGTTATAAAAATATATTTGATAATTTTATCGTTTTAAATATTTTATCAAGAGGAAAAAAGATAACTACTAAAGTCTAAAATTGACTGACTTCATTTGGCATAATATTGACCATCTCGATTTCATAGTGTATTTGAACATTTTTGATTATAATTATATTTGAGCAACTATTACTAGTGAAAAGTGATCCCAGGACATTTAAATATTGTATGGCTCCTGCACCACTTCACAACGCAACCTATCATGATGATTTTTAGTTGATTTACAGTGATAAAAATGAAAACGTACACAAAGATTTGACATGTGCTCGCTTGTGTGAAAAATGTTCGACTAAGCGACGCGTGTACACGACTTTTAAGCCCTGCCCTTGTACACGATTTTCGTTCGGTCATTTTTTGAGTGCCGTTACATTTCCTGACTTATTATTTATTCGTAGTATTAATAAGCAACATTTTAATGTTCAAGCGCGAACGCCCCCAAAACCCCGGAAAATGACACCTATGTCATTTTTTTGCCATAAAAAATATATCGGCTATTTTGAATTTCAAAATAAATAGCAACTAGGTAATCAGCGCCCGAAAAGCCTGATAATTGACACCCATATTATAATTTTGACATAAAAAGCCATTTTGGATTTTAAAATAAATATCATCAGCGCCCCCAATAAATAATCTGGAAAATGATACCCATGTCGTAGTTTGGCACATACGTTATCTGTGATTATAACATAAATGGTACATACTTATATATAATAATTTAAGAAACAGCTAAATTCTTTTTCGTTATTTCAGGGTTTGTCGACTTAGTAGGTACTACCGTTCTGCATGACTGTGTATTTTGTCAAAGTAATCTTAAATGTGAAAATGTATATATTTGAAAAAAAATATATATGTCCTCTATTTGCAAAGTTCGATTTAATCATCTATACCTACACAGAATTCGACATCAACCACGGAATCGGAAGCCAATCGAGAGAAAAACAAACTATTCATACTAAGTTACTACTGCGCAGTTTTCAAATTAATACCTTCATATATGATGTGAAATTTTGTGGTCATACTGTTATATTTAGTCTTTGTCATTGAGTACCTGATTACCAAATCTACTGAAAAATAAATATACATTATTTTCTATAAAAAGAGAGTAATTAACATGCCGTTCCATAGTCTAAAGAATGTAGTTATAGTTTTCTTTTCCTGTCCTTCTTTTGGATAACAACACTGATTTATTCCTGATTTTGCTTTTTTTATTGGCCATTTTCAAATATTTTTCTGATACGCACGGCAGCACGTACTTCGACACAGATCTGACGTTGGCAAGCGCCCGATTGGTACTGGTGAGGAAGCGCGCAGCGCGGTGGCTTGTGAAATCGCTGGGTAACGTTAAAGTTGAGGGATAAATTTTAATTAAAAAATATAGGACTTCAGTTGAAAACCAAAATTTAGCAGGTTCTCTGTAGTATTTAAAGATAAATATTTCCATATAAAAATAATGTGTAAAGTTAGAAATTTCATTAACAAATTATTCGTTTTAGCCTTTATTTTAGCCTGTTTTCAGATTTTTTTATGATCGAGTAAAGTACATCCTATCGTGTAACGAAATAGCACATTCTTTAGACAATATCTTTAGGTGTTTCTGATATTTTTTGTAAGACTGTTATTTAATAGTAAATACCTCAAATATTTGATCTAGAAAATCATTTTTCTCCGCTTCGTCTCCAGTGACTCGCCTTAAGATGTGTTGAAAGTAACTCTCTGTGTTTGTTTGTTTATTATTGTTTCGCCACTAAACGTGTGCACGGACTGTAATGAGATTTGGTCAAACTACTTAGACCTGGCGAATATCATGACACCTGTATACATGTGGATAAAGCAGTGAGTAGAAGTTTGTATAGAATGTAGTTTTATGGGTACACGAGACCCTCACAGCCACGAAATTTTGCAGTTTTAGTTCGTTGTTTTTATACAACGTTGGGAGGCTTACAAGTGGTAGACCGTATGCCACCTGATGTAAATTGGTTATTGTAGTCTATGAACGCTTGCAACCCATTAAATATCGCTCGCGTGATGCCACCTCTGCTGCTAACACAGCTTCTCGTTAGGAGCTTACTCGTGCTCAGGAAAAAAACAACCCTCCAGGAAGTTGTTATCCAGGCTGGTGGACCCTAAATCTTTTAAAAAACACCCAGGCGGAGACAAACAGACATGTACATGCACATAAATATTTGTCCTGTGTCGGAATCGAACCCACGAGCGTCGACGGCATCACTGCGCCTCTGAGCTCATCGTTTTAATTTCTAGATCACGAGTTCATTTTAATATAAGTACTAATTTGAAGCTACGCCAAAAATACATCGTACGTTCCCTTTATCGATATCGATTAAAATTTGATATCGATTAAAAGCACTTGTGACTCACACGAGAGTAATGTTTCATTGTGAAATGCAATTGCGGCAAGAGATTTTCCTTAGGGTTCCCTTAAAAAGAGCATACAAAGCAATAAGGCCGCCTTGTTATATACATATTAGTAAATTTTTTATACTTACTACTAAGGTGGTAAAGAATCATACAGAGCTTAAGGGAGGTGGGGTTCATCAAGGCACGCTGTCTGAGGTCCCTGCCTGTGAGTGAGGAAATAAGCTCCTAAGAAGTTGCTGTGAGGTGGCATCGGGCGAGTGATATTTAATTAAGTCAAGCTTTAATAGGCTGCGGTAATCACTTTACATCAGGTGGGCCGTATGCTTGTATACCTCCTCCCAACGTTGCATAAAAAACAGCCTGCAAAACTATATGGTCACTTTCAGTGGCGTGCACAGAGATTTTTGACAGGGTAGGCAGATTTTTTTTAAAGCTATTAACTTACCAAAAAATACAGAATGTTGATTTTGGTTACCCAGTCTTGTGGAAATAATGATGTATGTGATCACTTGTTTTTATTCACCGAACACTACACACACCACATGAACAACTTTCGCAATGAATATCATCCATATTTATCAACTTTAAAACTTTAAAATCTTATTTCGTCTGCTACCAGTCAATTAATTCAAAACAAAAACAATGGCGGCCGTCTTAAAATCAAAATAAAATGAACATCAATTTTATACGAAAAAAAGAAATGGCAATATCTTTCACTATAATTATATGCAGCAAACTACTTTTTAAAATAGTTACGTAGCAATGCTCGCGACACTTAGGTAATTTACCTTATAGTTCAGCTGAAAGACATTGTCTATACTATGCGATAGTGTGCGTTATTTGTGTTATTGTGGGCAATGTAATTACAGGAATGCACACTACAGTATTTGTATTAACAACACGGCACACATACGTAAATTTAGACAGAAATAGTTAGTGTCTTCCGCCGTTAAAAGCTGCCAATGCGGCGCTGGTGTAGCGTAGCGCCTAGCTGCGATTTGAATATGACTAGCGATGATTTTAATAACTTACCGATACCGATAGATGGAGCTGTTTTTAATTTTTTTGTTTTTGATACGAAATATTAGTTAAAAACTATGTTTAAGAATGAAACATCGGATGGTATTTATCAAATTGATAGGGTAGGCAATGTCTTTTTGTCTATATGGAGTGCACGCCACTGGTCACTTTAGTAACCTATTTGAAATCCAAGACTGCTAAATTAAACGTTAATAGAGATGAACTGTTCCTTCTTCCTCTTCTTCCTAGGGTTGTCCCGTTCCCTAATACATTAGAACTGGCGTGGTCCGCCATCTAAGGATTTGGCGAGATAGATACTGATCTTTACGCGACCGCCGTCAGACCACGACAACCCAGAGAGAAACCAGACCTTTCTTATGTTAGGACATACGTCTTTTGAAATATAATTTCTTGGCCACGCGGGTTTCCTAATGAGGTTTCCTTTACCACCTAGCAAGTGATAATTACAAATGTAAACATTAATCCGAAAAAACTGATTAAGTGGGTACAGGCCCAACCCAGGAAAGGAGAAAGGGCCTGTCGGATAATCTATAGGTCAGTTTTTAATTCACTGAGATATTACTGTTCGGAGATGAACTTTGCATTACAAAAATATTCAATTTACACAATTGTAAGATTGCATAGTTAGTTACATTACTCACATTTGCATTTCATATTGGAACATAATAAATTGAGCAACAAAAAATAATAATTGTACATCTAAAATATTAAAAACTAGCTATCCGCCCCGGATTCGCACGGGTGATATGATCGCTACCAAACTTCACAGGATCACCTGCTGGGCTAACCTGAAGATTCACTGAAAATTTCATCAAAATCTGCCCAGCCGTTTTTGAGTCCATACATACAGACAAACATTCAGTTTTAGGGTTCCGTACACAAAGGGTAAAACGGAACCCTATTATTAGGGTTCCGTACACAAAGGGTAAAACGGAACCCTATTACTGAGACTTCGCTGTCCGTCCGTCCGTCCGTCCGTCTGTCACCAGGCTGTATCTCATGAACCGTGATAGTTAGACAGTTAAAACTTTCACAGATGATGTATTTCTATTGCCGCTATAACAACAAATACTAAAAAATAGAATAAAATAAATATTTAAGGGGGCTCCCATACAACAAACGTGATCTTTTTGCTCATTTTTGCTCGATATTGATAACCGTAACAGGTAGACGCTTGAAATATTCACAGAATATTTAGTTATATATTCACTTTAAGAATAAATAATAAAATTAAAATAAAACAAATATTTAAGGGGGGCTCCCATACAACAAATGCGATTGTTTTGCCGTTTTTATAGTTAATGGTACGGAACCCTTCATGCGCGAGTCCGACCGATTTTTATATATATAGAAGATAAATGATGAAAGATAAAAATCATTTATTTGCAATTAGGCCCTTACACTTTTTATACATATTTTTTTTTTATATAAACCTCACTATAATACCGTGCTAAGGAGGACTGCCTTCTGTATCTGGCTCCTAATCCAACTTCCCAACGCGAGCCTCTTCAGATGTTGGTCGAAGCTCTTGGCTATTAAACAATTGGCTGTCACAATGATCGGAGCAATGATAGTTGAATCGACATCCCACATATCAGTAACCTCGTGAACTAAGGACATTCAGCTTTTACAAGATTATTATTATTATTCAAAAAGAGGAGACATTCAAGAAAGGGATGTTGGTTTTAGCTTCATATAATCTTGTTCGATACTATATGTGCTAATACATATGGATATGCTAATACATATGGAAGAACAGTTTGTTCGAAGCTTATGTACTGCTTGAATAATCAAGGTTTGGTGGCTGCGATATGATCTCGCGCAAACGTGCGTGACCACATCCTGTTTCCCCCTTCCCCACCCTTAAGGTCCCCGGTCGTCGGTCTCGCTGCGCGCACGCAACTCGCGTACTTCCGCTCGCGTTTCTCCCAGCAACACTTACCCAGTATCCTGTCGAAACTTGATTTAAACTCGATTGAACGTGAGTAGATTGAATGTGTCTGCATATTTTTTTCCTTCTCATCGAGACTATATCACTCACTGCGATCAAATCGATTTTATTGTCAAATTGTAATAAAAAAACCAAAAAATAAAAAGAGAAAAAATGTGATAAGTCCTTACGGCACCGATGTACTCGTAGAATAAATCTGAAACTAAATATATAAAAAGTTTTGATGTTTCAAGAGGTTTTTACAGGGCCAGCAACGCATGAATGACTCCCCTGGTGTTGCAATTGTCCATAGGCTACGGTACCTGCTTACCATCAGGCAGACGTACACTTGATTTCCACCATAGTGTTATAAAAGTTTTTGGTTTCAGAACTATCTGAATCAGACTTTAAGATAGGTAGGGTGCATCAAAGCAGCCCGTCTGGGGAAGTATCTCCACCTCTCCCGGGAGGGTTGTTGTTTTCCTGCGTGTGAGTGAGGTCACCAGTAAGCTCCTAAGGAGTTGCTGTGTTAGCAGAAGAGGAGGCATCACGCGAGTGATACTTAATTTTTTTTTTTTAAGTATTATTTATACCAGCGTTCATAGGCACTGTCACTGTATTATATCTACTTATCTATAACATCACGCCAAATCCCCTGCGGTGTAGGTAGAGAGACCCGAGCGCCATGACTCAATCCTTAAGCACTTCGCACGCATGTCAGTTTCTAGGGCTCCTGATATCACCCTCTGATAAAACACGATCAATTGGGTTATGGTAGGTAGGTGGGTTATTGTTGGCGCTTGGTGGAATATTGAAGACATCTTTTTAATATAAACACTTGTACAGATTAAACTTCACAAAGTTATTTATTACGCCTTAGTTTCGCCTTTACGGCATTATTAAGGTATTCATTATACACGCGCCCGCGCCGCGCACACCGCGTTCAAAACGAGGGACTTCCTGGACAGCACACTGGTCAAACTCCTGGGTCACCCTCCTTACAGCCCTGACCTAGCACCGTAAAAAGTCAGCTCAATGGGATACAATTGTCGTCGCCGGAAGATGCGCTGTCAGCGTTTGAGCAGGCTGTAGATGATGTGTCTGCGGCGGATTGGAAAAAATGTTTCGAAAACTGTGAAACATTGTATACAGGCTGGCGGAGAGTACTATGATTTAATAAAATAATATTTAACTATAGGTTTTTTTTTATTTTCGTAAAACTTTCTGAGTGTCCCACATATCTAACGTATTTAATTGGATGAAGAATAATACTGTATTGTTTAAAACAGTACTGATTAAAATAGCTTCGTAAATAATCATTATTTTTTTGTAATATATGGAAGATTAAAATGGTTACTGTGGATTATCCTTGGGAGACAGACATATACCATTGCGGAATTTTTGTATGTCTTACACATACAATATTATGATCTATTTCGAAAGTACATGAAAGTACGTTATACACGTACATTATTATAAGCGTTTGTAATGTAGGCGCACAAAAATATGTTTTTTACGACATCACATTACAAATCTTTCAAATTCTCTACTTTTCGCTACTACAATATGCATGTATTATACATAAAAACCTTCCACTTGAATCACTCTGTCTATTGATGAAAACCGCATTAAAATCTGTTGCGTAGTTTGAAAGATCTACGCGTACAGACGGCGGGAAGCAATTTTGCTATACAACTATGTATTGATTTGGAATTATCACTTGCTCGGAGGTAAACTAATACATATCGCGACGAAACCCGCACGTCTGTGAGATATATCGAAAGATGTGTGTCCTAACTTACGTGAGAACTGGCTTTCCCTCTAGAGTCTGTCCCACCCATCGAGTACGTAACCTAACCTAACCTAGGTACTCGATGGTTCTACCAAATGCTTAAGGTTGGGTAAGGGATCCCGCTAATTGTAACGGATAAGGAAACGGGATAACGTTAGGAATACGACTAAAGCTCATCACTAGCTACTAAACAAAAAGCACAACTGTACTAAAAAAAAGTTGACTAACAGAGAGAAAAAATTACAGGACTGCTTTGTCTTTACCTATTTATATATACTCGTAGATAGTAAATATGATTTTTGCTTCCGGGGTACAGTCTACCAACCATCTAATTACCACAATGTTCTATGTTAAAATTGAATCGGAAATCATTCTACATACGATTCGTTTGTCTTGGAAAACATTTTTATTTACTAAAACAACTTAATACTTAAACATAGCAAATATTCGAAGGAATTCCAAGCAGTTTCAGTAAATTAAATTAGTCATTCAAAATACTTACACGTTTCTAATTAATATCCACTCACTCTCAAAGGAAGCAATGAATTAATTACTATTTAAATATTCATAGTCTCGGAAATCGAACCCGCACCTCAAAAACTTAATCAAAACGGGTCACGCGTGGAACTAACCTGTTCTCAAAGCCTGTATTTGTGTTGTGCTGAACAAAAAGGAAAGGGGAAATATAATGAAAACATTAATGTTTTCTATACATACGAGTATATACATCGAGCGTCGGATAAATATCAGGCCATCGCAATGGCTCGGGCTTTCCACAGTGAAATCTAGGATCATACTTAACAATTTAGTAGTCTTGACTTCACGGTGGTTTGCGTTTTCTACTTTCATATATCTCCTTTCCTTTTTGGTGAACGTTACTACCATATGCTGTACCGATCCCAGATTAAATGATTCCTTATTCGTCAGCGCAGACAACAGAGATTACTCAACTGGATATAAGAATAGAGTTATTCATTCTACTCTTAAATCCTATAACAGAAATATTATGCAGTCAAACCTGGATGAGTGAGAATTGGATAAGTGAGAAAACTCGTCATGAGCGAGTAATTCCTAGGTCCCGTCATTTTCCCCTTCAAAACCTACATGTGAGAAACAGAAACTGCTGTGAGAGAGAAAGATAGTTGTTTTCTCCTTGTGAACCTCTATAAATGAGACTGCTACTTGTCAGTTCCTCTATAAGCGACATTCGACTATATATTTTAACATCTGATATTTATATATCTTTCCTAAATTTCGTGGAACAATTTTTCTTTTATTTTATTCTATTCTACTTCTTAGAACTAACATTGTTTTTGTATCGTATATTCTTTTTGAATGGCGCGTACCGTCCTATTTGTCAAACTTACTATAGTTGATATATCATTGCGAGGGAATGTTCTTCATGCACACAAAATGTGTGTGCATATTTACATGTCTTTATTGAAACCTCTATAAGAGAGAAAACCCCTCGTATAAGGAGAAAAAATGTTTTAGTGAAAAACCTATATGCGGAAACGAGATTGCAGTCCTTCAAAATTTTGAAGTTTTGAATAACAGATTGAGGTATAATTTAGTGTTTTTATATACTAGTATATTGTGCAACTAGTGCGATAAGTTGTCGATTGCCCACGAGCGAAGTTGAGAAGCGAAGCGAGTGCGCTCATTCGCTCGAGTGCCAATCGACAACATCGCACGAGTTGCAGATACTACACACATCAAAAGTGTCTAGGGATCAAGCATTTTTATGCGGATTTCTTGAGATTGAGATGTGGCTTTGTAATAAAAAAATATATAAAATATATAAACGTATACGACACTGGAGAACCCCTGGACGCCAACAGCGATTAAAATCCTGCCAGGAAGTCCATCCTTATAGTGGTGGAACCATCATGGTATGGGCGGGTATTTGGATCGGCGGAAGAACTGAGTTGATTTGGATCAGAGGCAACCTCAACGCTCAAATTTATGCTGAGACGATTGTATCAGACGTTATCGTTCCTCTACAAGTGCAAATCGGTCCCTTATTTCAGTTAATGCATGATAATGCAAGACCGCACACCGCAAGATTTGTAAGACAGACTCTCGCCGCAGCTAACATCAATGTCATGCCCTGGCCTGCTCAGTCGCCAGACTTGAACCCGATTGAGCATGCATGGGATATGCTACAGAGAAGAGCTCTGCCGAATATGGAGGGTATCCAGTCGCAAGAAGACCTTTTTTTGTTGTTGCAACGAACATGGGCGGCCATTCCACAGCGTGATTTGGATGAACTCATTTTGAGTATGCCAAACCGATGTTCTTGTGTTGTTAGTGTTCGCGGTAGAAACACGGATTATTAATTGTTTAAGTTACCCAATAAAATTTTAAAGAAAACTGTTATTTCAGTCTTTTTTTCGAACTTTAATGTTAGTGGTTCAAATGTCAAAAATCCCTTTATTATGAAAATGGCAAATTTCTTTATTAATGCAAAGGTGACTTGGTTTATCGTTACTGTAGACAAACGAAAACACTTTATTTGATGAATCCTTAAAGAAAATTTTAAATAATATCAATCAGGAGAAAAGTTATTGCAAAAATATATGTTGATCCCTAGACACTTTTGATGTGTGTATTTTTATTACGAATGCGGAACTATTCCGTCGTCCAAAATTGGGGTCCAGGGGCGTTATTCATTTTTTCTCGTCTATTTGCGTGCGCCAGGTTTACTTGTCGCACTCAAATGGATGGAAGGAAAATCTGCGTGCGCCAAGTTTACTTGTCGCACTCAAATGGATGGAAGGAAAATCTGCGTGCGCCAAGTTTACTTGTCGCACTCAAATGGATGGAAGGAAAATCTGCGTGCGCCAAGTTTACTTGTCGCACTCAAATGGATGGAAGGAAAATCTGCATGCGCCAAGTTTACTTGTCGCACTCAAATGGATGGAAGAAAAATCTGCGTGCGCCAAGTTTACTTGTCGCACTCAAATGGAGTGTGGTTTACTCAAAACTCATGTAGTAATTTTAAAATGGGCAAATAGCGACTTATCACCCGTAACAACGGGCGCAAAGATATTACTTATCCCGCATGAGTAAATATAAATAAATGTAAATATTGTCGGACAAATTACACAGCGCCACCTAGCCCCAAAGTAAGCGAAGCTTGTGTTATGGGTACTAGACAACTGATAAACATACGTAAATACATTTTTTTTTTGTAAATACATACTTATTATACATAGAAAATACCCAGACCAATACAAACAGACATGTTCATGCACACAAATGTTTGTACTGTGTGGGAATCGAACCCACGAGCGTTGGTGTCAAAGTAGCGTAACAGCGCGTTTCACCACTGCGCCACCGAGCTCCTTAAATAAAAATCAAATAAAAATAAACTTTAATACTAACTTAATTGTTTCCACCTACAATTAGACGTAGACGACTTATTTATATACAGTCGAATTTGGGTTCTGTATATAAATAAGTCATCTCTCATGGTTCTGACTCTCTGAACTTTATACGACACTTATTTTGGATCCATTTTCGTTTTCCTTTTTAGAGCGCCGGAAGATTTTTCGCATGTCGCATTAGTGTTTTAAAAAGTGTGTTTTTATAACACTAATACGACATGCGAAAAATCTTCCGGCCGTGCCACAAATTACCAAAATGACATTAGTCAGTTTAATAATTTAAGAGGGAAATCAATTAAAAGAAAATCTGAAATATTCGTCGAAATCTAAACTTCAACGAGTATAATTTGTAAGAATACATTAATAGAATTAGTAATTAACTAATTATACAAAACAGGTAAATATCAAAAACTAACAATAACAAATAAGATGTACTTACGTCCGAAATGGGCAAACTATTGAAATGATGACAGAGATATGTAAGAACAACCCTTGTAGCACAGTTGACAGTAAATGTTTATCTTATCCGCTCACACAGACGACCACAGTAGCTATAAGGCAGCAGCTGTAGCAGGCATCTAACTAACGATAATAGGGGAGGGCAAATTGGATGGTTTGTATGAACTAATTTTAGGTGGAAACAAGTAGGTTAATTTAAATACGGATTAAGGTTTATTTAAATACACTAAATTACACCTCAATCTATTACTCAAAACTTCACTACGCACTATGTTAAATTCAAAGACCTCACTTCTCTTCTATAATTGGGTAAACAGGGCACACCTGTGCTCTGTGTTAACAGAGCTTGACATAATCGTAAACGGGTCGTAAATCGAACGGGCACCTAAAAAGGGTACACACTCGCGTCACGCGGTTTGAAGGGTATTTTTTTTTGTGTTACGGTAATAAATTACTACGGGTGATGAGTTAGTGATGGAGTGTACTTTGGGGGGTTTTAAAAGGTCGACTAAGCGTTTGCGAGCTGTTGGTTTTATAGGAAAAATGTACTTACTTACTACTTTATAGATAAAGGTTAACTTTACATGGATATCTTTGACATGGGCTTGAGTGTGTACACGATATTTTTAGTTATTATCCATGGCATGTGGATTGTTGGCTAAAAATGAGAATGAGGTTAATTTCATTCACTTTTGTATTGTGAATCATGTGATCACATATTTTTCTTAGTCTTTTCTTATACCACTAAGGTGGTAAACGAGCATACGGCCTGCCTGACGGTAAGCAATTACCGTAGTCCATAGATATTTGCAGTACTAGTGATGTCACTCAAGCGTTGCTAACCATCTAAAAACCTCTTCACGCCTTTCTTCAAGAATCCCACGTTGTAGTCTCTTGGGTAAACTCCGGCTGGGAGTTCATTCCACAACTTGGGAGTTCTTGGAAGAAAAGAAGAATGATTATTATTATTTTCTAGAATGATTGTATTACCTTTACTTTTAAAGATTCTTTAACGATTATACAGTCATAGTATGTCACATTCACGTTTAAAAAAAACTTATAATGGATAGTTGTTATCATTACATAGTGAACGAGAGAGTTGAGTACCTACCAGGGGCATAGCCACTATTTATAGGTCACGCAGCACGTGTACCGTATTTATACCCGAGCGGGCGCTTGTTTATGGAAGAAAAACTTCGGGCAGTTTGACGTGCCCAACATTGGGGCAACTTACTAAGCGGCTTGTTGTTCTAACATTAGTTTCGTACTCCTCTGTAAACCTTACTGACAAACTAAACAAGTACGAATAGCTATCGCAGATCGATTAGTTAATTGGTCATCGCCATGTTGAAATAGGCAGATGAAAAGTATACACGAAGGTACTTCTTTTTATTCTGGATGTTTTCTAAAGTAATATTTGAGTCTTTTGACACTTGTGTGTATGTATATCTTCACGCCAGTGTCGTACGGGGTAGGCAAAGAGAAATGAGTGCATTAAAACGTGGTCCTTACACACGTCTCTCGTTCTTTAACATTCATAGACCTAAGGGTAAGGCCGCTGCCCGCGCGAGCCAACTCCTTGTATTGCAAGTGTTCGTACGATACGGTAACCACATTACACCATGGGCCATTGCTTATCTTGTTTTGCGTTGAGACGTAGTATTAACAAATTGCATTCAAAATATTTATAGCATAGTTTCTTCTTCTTCTTCGCGTTATCCCATTTCCTAATCCTAGTATTGGCGAGGTTGACTACCTACTGTTATATTTTACACGGAGCGACTACCGTCAGGCCTCCACAATCAAGAGGGATAACCAGACCTTCCTTAGGTTAGGTCACACGTTTTTCGAAATATAATTTCTTGGATGTGCGGGCTTCACGATGTTTACTTCACCGCCAAGCAAGTGATAATTTCAAATACGGACAAGAAAAGACGAATTTTGTGGTACATGCCCACGCCTCGGTACAGTCGGATAACAGGCTGGTTCTTTTACCCACTGAGCTATCACTGTTCTAGGGCTCCTGATTCACCTTCTAATAAAACACGACCTATTTTGTTATGGGTAGGTGAGACTTGGTCTTCTTTGGCTGCTACATCCAATCACCAACATCTGTCTATCTACTAGACTAGTGTTAATAACACTAGTGTTAAAAACACTCGATTGGCGATTCGCTCGTACCTACCATGACCAAATGGATCGTGTTTATCAGGAGGTGACGTCAGGAACCTTAGAAATCGGCGAGCGTGCATCAGAAGACCAATGAATGCTAAAGAAGCGAGTGAAGTTTGTAAGGATCAAGTCATGTGGCGCTCGGTTCTCTCTACCTACACTAGTTAAGTTATAGATAGATAGAAAGACAAAGAGAAGTATTTTATCTACTTTCGTTACTATTACTATTGCATAAAACATGACAGCACTGCCCCAATACTGTAACTAAAGACATAGAATGAGCGCTATTTAGTATAAAAGAAATAAATATAACGACGTTTTCTACTCACATGGGAATATTGTTTTTGCCTAACAAGAGATACCTTTTGACAGAACATCAAACTGTGTGGTTGTATATTTTTACTATGAAGACATAAAAGGACAGTTGCGTAGTTTAGTAGCTGAGGATTTAATTTTGGTTTTCTTAACATGCCATGCGATTTACATTTTCACACGTTATAATTTATGGTTTCATATAAAATTAACGATAGTACCTAAAAGGGGGCATAAAGCTAAGTGGCGGCCTCATTTTTTTTTAATAACTCTGAATTTTAGACCAATTCCATAAAACGCTCAATACACGCACTGAATCATATTTTTGTTTTTTTAAACATATCTTGTAATTATAATCTATGTACAAGTAACCATAATTTTAATTATTGCTTATTGTGGCCACTTATAGCAATAATCAAAATTATGACTAATTGTACATTAATTATAAAAACAGAATATGTCTCAAACAAACGTAAATATGGTTCTTTAGTGTCTGTAATGAGCGTTTTTTGAAATTGGTCTTAAATTCAGCGTTATTAATAAAAACAAAATGAGGGCGCCACATACCTTTATGCCCCCTATTAAACTATAATTCTAGTAATTCACGTACCTAATTATTTTCCAAAAAAAAGCAAGCTACTCCGTCACCGTCGGCTGAAGGGTGATGGTAACGGCGAGTAATGTAATTAAGTAGCATTAAATGATACGTATTATTCAGATAGCCAGGCGTGTTTTTTAAGCACTTTGAGGAGTTCTATGTCTTTATTGTTCCGAAGGGATGGCAGATTGGCAATGAGAGTGACAGAGATAGCTCATAACCGTGTGCTGTCATATTATGACAAGTTAAACGAACGTTATTTTTAGTAGTACTCAGAGGAAGTATATACCTTCATCCGGTATCCTTCCTCTGAGTAGTAGTACGAACATCAGTAGGTACCTAGTGCTACGTTCCGAGATATGCTATAGTTGCTGTTGGCGCTTTGAGTGTTACATATTGAGCATCACACATTGTGAGTACTGAAGACGTTTATAGTTGTTTGTTTGATGTGTACAACCATTAGAAACAAATTATCAACTTTACTCTTTTTCTTAACTTTATCCCCTTTCCTAATCCATTAGGATTGGCGGGGTTCGTTACTTAAGCCTAAGAATTTGGCGAAGGTACTCATTTCTACATGGAGCGACTGGCGTTAGACCTTCACATCTCAGAGAGAAAACCAGACATTTCTTTGGTTAGGTCACAAGTATATCGAAATATAATTTCTTCCTTACGATGTTTTCCATCACCGCTGAGCAAGTGATAATTACAAACATGCACATAAATCCGAAAACACGCATTTAGTGGTACATGCCAACCAGGGACCTGTTGTTCAATAGGCCGGTTACTTATCCACTGAGCTATCTCTACTCAAATGATCAACTTAACTGATTCATCGATAATCATTAACAAGTTATAAGTAGTCATTACTTTTTGATTTTCTACTCTTCACATAAACTTTGCAATTTGCCCTTGTATGAAACGTCAGATTGTACAGCGGCAACAATGCAATGAAAAGGTTTGGAAGCGGTATCACGTATATCACAAAATGGCGGGAGTGATGACAGCTAACCCTAAATTGGAGTGATTGTAAAATCGATTTGGCGATATTGTCGTATTTCGGAACGCAGATGTGTATGGAACGATTCCATCCACCCATCCACATCAACCCTTACTCATCCCACTGCAAGGATACGGGTCTCCTTTCAACCGAAGAGGTTTAGAGCATACTCCACCACGCTGCTCAAATGCGGATTGGCGGAGCCCAGCATTTTCAAGCCGCCCGAAGGCACTGACTTAGCTTAACAACCGTCATCTATCGACAACAGCCGGGACCGACGGCTTAATATGCCCTCCGAAGCACGGAGAAACTCGAGATAGATAGACCCATCCATAGACAGGTTGCGGTGGACATTGCTTAACCTGCGTGTTCGGCTAGAATGACACGCACAACGACGCCATCGAGCTCTCACGGAACGACTACCAAACGTAAAACAGATTCAGTCGATGCTGACGTGGTAGGTAATTCGGATAGACAATGGTAATAAAGGCGAACCTCATTTGCTACTTCTTGACCGGTTTTTTTATATCACTAAAGTTGCAAACTAAAATTAGAGTAATGTTATTACGCGCAGGTGAAAAATAAAGCTGTTTATGTCACTAAGGTCACAAACAAGTATATTTGGACCAAGTTTAACCCTTCCCAATCCCACTTTGGTCAAGATACCCTCAATTTTAGACATAAGTTATTTGCGGCTTTCCCCCACAAGGGAACGATGGATGTTAGCGCGACCTATTTATTATGCAATATCATATTTAAATTATAAAATAAAATACATCGTATGTTAGATACATGTGAACTATTCCAATTTAGATATGACACTATGCAAAGATAATAATTGATGAACAACTGATTGTAATTATTAGTAGGTAAGCTTTAAGTGACTCACTATCAATTTTACAGTCAAGGCCAATCTCACCTGTACGTGGTGCATACTGATAATTAAGACAAGAGGCCGTGGCGAAAGAGACAGGGCAGTTCAAAAGGATCCAGCTGTGGAAGAACCTCCGCCTCACAGAAGATTACAAGTAACAACTACATGGAGGGTTGTTAACTATGTTCTTGCAAGTGAGTAAGGTTACCAGTAAGCTCCTGAGCTGTGTTACAACGAGGATAGCAACGCGGGCATTTCAACGTTCATATACAGACTATGCCTCCACAAATCCGCATTTGAGCAGCGTGGCGGAGTATGCTCTAAACCCCTTCGGTTGAAGGGATACCCGTTTCCCTGCAGTGGTATGAGTAACGGTAGATGTGGTGGATACAGACTATTAAAAAACAACCGGCCACGCACAGTGTAGGGTTCCGTATTGCATCGCTTTGCTTGCTTGCGAAAAAATTAGATAGTTGCCTAAAATAATACTACACTTGAGTAGTATTATTTTAGGCAACTATCTCTCTACTCTATTACTATGCTCTCTCTCTGCCATACTCAGCTTTCGCTTCCATAAAGAAGCGAAAGCTGAGTATGGCAGAGAGAGCGGAATTAGAAGAAATGCGGTCGAAATGAGCAAAATTTGTGACTTAAAATCGCAATGATGTGTTAGTAACAGAGTTGGTCTGAACGTTGGTGTTCTCTCTACCTACGCCGCAAAGGATTTGGCGTGAAGTTATAGATAGATATTAATAACAAAAGAGTAACTAATGACATTAATTTAATTACTCAACTATATAGTTAAGGCACTAAGGTTATAAGTTAAATTATAAGTCATAAGTTACTTTCAGTAGTCAATATATGAACTGGTATCAGACTACTTTTTAGCATTGTCCCATTTCCTAATCCATTGACGGGGACCGCTATCTAAGTCTAAGGATTTGGCGACGATACTGATTTTTACATGGAGCGACTGCCGTCATACCTCCACAACCCAGAGGGAAAACCATATCTTTCATAGATAAGGTCATGCGTCTTTCGAAACATCATTTTATGGACATGCGGGTTGCCTCACGATGTTTGCCTTCACCGCCAAGCAAGTGATAGTTACAAATATGTACATAAATCCTAAAATACGAATTTAGTAGTACATGCTAGGATTCGAACTGGGGATCAGTTGATCACTAGACCGGTTCTTTATCCACTGGGTTGCTCACTGCTCTACCTGCTATTAGACTAAGGAATAATAACAACCCCGGAGCATAGCCTTTTAAAACGCTCCATTCGCTAGAGGGGGCCGATTTTTGGCGGCAACAATAATTATTTAAAAATAGTTATTTAAAACCAATCACACTTTTTTTTAGTACAAATGTTCATCAAAGGACCTTTAGTTTATCGTGCACTTCAGTACCTGTATAAAGACAGGTACTTCAGTTATGAAACCAACGCTTAATTTTTAATGAAACGGTTAAAAATAAAACGCAGTACGTACGCCCGCCGCCGCGTGAGACCAACGCCGCGGTACAGGCGCGGGTGGCGCGTATTTTTTAGCTCCCCATCGGGGTTCGAAGCGACCAAGCAACCCCCTACGGGTGGGGGAGGGTTAATTAGTCGCGAACGCGGTCCGGCTCCACTCCATCTAACTTGTTTCCTTCTTTATTTACCCACTTGATACAAATGTGGGGTTCCGGCACGGAGCGACGTAATGAGATGAGCGTTTCAACGTATTGGGTTTATATGAAATTTAATTAAAGATGGACGTAATTATTTAAGCTTTGTATCAAATACTATGAAGAAGATAGATATATGAGTAGATTTATAACAAAAACTTACACACATAAGTTTTTGTTGTAAATCTATTCAAAGGTTCATTTTAAAACGGACATTCGATGGTTATTAGGGTTCCGTACCCAAAGGGTAAAACGGAACCCTATTACTGAGGCTCCGCTGTCCGTCCGTCCGTCTGTCACCAGGCTGTATCTCATGAACCGTGATAGTTAGATAGTTGAAATTTTCACAGATGATGTACTTCTATTGCCGCTATAACAACAAATACTAAAAAATAGAATATAATTAATATTTAAGGGGGCTCCCATACAATAAACGTGATTTTTTTGCTCATTTTTGCTCGATATTGAAAACGGTAACAGGTAGACGCTTGAAATATTCACAGAATATTTACGAGTAGTTATATATTCACTTTAACAATAAATAATTAAAATAAAATAAAAGAAATATTTAAGGGGGGCTCCCATACAACAAACGTGTTTTTTTTTTTTGCCGTTTTTATAGATAATGGTACGGAACCCTTCGTGCGCGAGTCCGACTCGCACTTGGCCGATTTGTTTTAGACTGTATGATTTCTAAACTTATTCTTTTTGTATTAAACTAATCCACCATCATCATTTTGTTCTTATTCTGTTCAATTTTCTAAAATCTATTTTTTTTCCTAATTTATGAAAAACACTAGGCATTTTTAAATGTTTTGGACGCTACAAGTACCTTTTAATTTCGACTATAGCGACGCTTCACGGATTAAATGGCCCATAATAATAACAGGAGATAGTACTTATAAGGTAAATAAGATAGAATGGAACACTGGCACTGTTGCGTCATAACATTTAAGGTCTGAACACACTACCTGCTTACATATACGTAGGCGAACACGTGTTCTTTGAGTTCCAATGCCTTATAATTATGAAGCTTAATTTAAAAAAAAATAGAAACGTTCGTTACGCGCTAAAATCTGCAAAAAATAAATGAAACCGATCACCTATTTATTATATATGTAGTGATTATTTGTGATATTTTACTGTCCTTCCTCCGAATTCAATAGACAGCTAGAAATCGAAGGGCACTAACTATTTAACAAACTTCATCCTAGTGCAGCTATGTGCAGAAGGTATTTACATGCCGAAAAATCTAATAATTCATGACTATAACTCATTCTTTTACTCACAATGTCAATATATTTATACAAATCGATGTTCAAATCTAATAAAGAGACTTTTTCTACCTTCCAGAAAAGAATAAACAAATCCCGATTTACATTGGTGCTGCTAGAAAATGCTAGAACAGATTATTCACAGAGCTAATATCCACAGTGCTTCCGTGGAGTACTCCATCTACCTTCATTAATCTACCTACTCAGTCAATGTAAACTACGCTCAACTTTAAAAGCATGGCAATGGAAGCGAAAATTGTAATCTGAGTAAGGGTTGCCCACTGCTACCCAATAATGTCCACAAACGTAACAGTTAAATGTTTTTGTACTTGATGTCTTGTAACGACGTAATATGTGGGTTTATCATCATTAAAGTTAAAGCTAACTTTACCTACGTGTGGTGCACCCTGATGATTAACAAACAAAGCTTTGGCGAAAGTGACTTAATAAGAAAGAGCCCGTCAGGAGAAGAATCACCACATTACAAAAAACCGGAGCCTAATGAAATTGCGAGTGAGTGAATATAGAAGTTGCCAAAGAGCTGCTGCTTGAGTAAGGATTTGAATCGCACAAGCGATACTCCTCATGTTGTAAGCATTTTTAGGATATGGTAGGCCCATATGCTTGTTTGCTATCCGTAGTAATATTTTTTTTTTACAAATTTTTGGCCCGAATATTATACATTTTAATGTTCCATGTTTAATGTGGTTGTTACGAATTAGAAACCATAGAGTAGGCTCGACCGCACTGCAGCAAACCATCACTATTAAGGCTAGAGCATAGGGGATTCGGTTTTATTTCGTTGTAACGTAACGAACTTAACCTAATCAGCTAAGCTTTATATTTGAAACGTGATGGAATTCCAATAATATGTAAAAAAAAACAAGTAATTGAAAATGGTGTAAAATATTTTCCCTTACTTATACTTGTTTTTTATGAACATGTCTATTTGTCTCGGTTTATGTGTTTTAACTTGTTTTTTCTGTTCCGTGGTTTTAACAGAAGTAGGATGCATCAAATCAGTCCATCTAGGGAAGTACCTCACAGAAAACCAGCCAAATAACATCTCCTTGGTGGGGTTGTTGTGTTACTGCGTGAGAGTTAGTTAACCAATAAGCCTCTAAGAAGTTGTTATGATAAAATCAGTATCCTCACCAAATCCCTAGGCTTAGGTAGCGATCCCCGCCAATCCTAATGGATTAGCAGCAGAGTAGCATGGCGCGAGTGATACTTAATGTAGTTGTAAGCATTCATAGGTTACGGTGACTGTGTTACGTCAGGTGGGCCGTATGCTTGTATGCCTCCCGACATTGTATAATATTCTAATGTATTCTACACAAAACAAAGAAATATTATAACATAATTATTACATAAAAATCGTACAAATGATTCAGTCAATTTAAATAAATGTGTTATTGAAAATAAGTTTAAATGTACGTAAACCATGAAGGAAATTAACAAATGAAAACAAAAGCAAAAATATCCATATTTAACGTATTTTTTATACTAATTGATTATATTTATTAAGAACAAATTGATCGGATGACAATTATCGTAAATAAGAAAACATTGCTGAGAGATCTGGGAACTGGATAATAAAACAGAAAAGTAAATGCATCTGCATCAATATTCTACCGGAGTTAAAAAATTGAATATGAAACATTAATATAACAATACATGAAAAGTTGTCAACCCTAAGGAGGGTGCCCAACTGCCAGTTGCATTGGCGTTCGGCGGCGCGGTTGGCAATCATAAGCTAGAGCTCCAGTTTGTACGTCCCCGCGGGGTCGCGTGGACCCGCGCTAATGAAGGTGAATATCTTCAAAGGGTCTGTCCGACCCGCCCGCGGCTCCGCTGAATCTTTAAGCGGGTCGGCACGCGAGGGTTAGGCAAATGGCCTGGGAATGTATTCGAGTCGAATACATACGGGCTATGTTCTGCCGGGCCCCCTCTCATCAGCTACGCGGAAAACGACAGAAACTAAGCTATAAATTGAGCAGTGATAGCCCAGTGGATAAGGAACCGGCCTGTTGACTAACTGGTCCCCGGTTGGAATCCAGGTGGGACCATTAAATTCGTGTTTTCGGATTTATTTATCACTCGGCGGTGAAGGAAAACATCGTGAGGAAACCCACACGTCCAAGAAATTATATTTCGAAAGACGTATGACCTAACCTAAGATAGATCTAGTTTTCCCTCTAAGTTGTAGAGGCCTGACGGCAGTGGCTTCATATAAAAATCAGTATCTACACCAAATCCCTAGGCTTAGGTAGCGATCCCCGCCAATCCTAATGGATTAGAAATGGGATAACGCAAAGAAGAAGAAGAAACCATGCTATAATATCTTGAATGCAATTTTTTAATACTACGTCTCAACGCAAAACAAGATAAGCATATGGCCCATGGTGTAATGTGGTTTTCGTAGCGTACGAAGACTTACAATACACGGAGTTGGCTCGCGCGGGCAACGGCCGTACCCTTAGGAGCTTATTGTTAACCTCACTTACCCGCAGAAACACAACAACCATCCAGTGAGTCCCTGTTTGGCTGCGCTTTTCTGTGAAGCAGTGGTAGTTATCAAGTTTAGTGCTATAATGCATCCTATCATAGTATTGTCTTAGGTTTTCGCGATTGTTACACATTGAAATTAAACTATTTTTAACGGAAGTATCGCGTGTTTTATTTATTTTGTTGAAACCTGACGTTTCGAACGCTTTGCAGCGTCCGTGGTCGCAGGAAAGACTAAGGTGGTATTTGACAAATACCATCCTATCATGCTTTCGCCCGAGCTTTTTCTTTATACTACGTCGGGGGGCATACAAGCATACAGCCCACCTGATGTAAAGCGGGTACCGTAGCCTATTAACCCTTGCGATATATTAAGTATCACTCGCGCGATGCCTCCTCTGCTGCTTACACAGCAACTCCTTGGGAGCTTACTGGTGACCTCACTCACTCGCAGGAACACAACAACCCTCTAGGGAGTTGTTATATGGCTGCGGTTTTCTGTGAGGTGGAGGTACTTCCCCAGACGGGCTGCTTTGATGCGCCCTACTTCTCTTAAAACATCCAGACCAAGACAAATAGTCATGTTCATGTACACAAATGTTTGCCTTGTGTGAGAATCGAACCCACGAGTGTTAGTGTCAAGGTCGCGACATTGACGACTGAGCCACCGAGCTTGTCAAATTGTTGCAGGTAAGGTTGGCTGTGGCTCTAAAGACGACAACCCCACAATTGCTCACTTTCTTCCTTTAGTATCATGAATGTATTCAACTAAGTATTAATATTTTGGCTACGTAATAATATGTTCAAAATTCAAGCGGATGTTTACGAAATACGAAGCGATACCGTTCTCTCCTTTGTTCGTTAACCAATTTTCTTTTCGAAGTTATACTTCTTTTAACGCGTTAGAGAAAAATGATAAGAATGAATTTTTATTTTAATATTAATATTTAAATTTTAATATCATTCACCATCGTGGTGAACGATTTATATTTACAATTTATTATATTATCGTTTTGTTTTACAAACGTAGATTAATGGCGTTCAGGATGATTTTTCACTTATTTTTGCTTTGGTACACGAAAGAAGTGTAACTTCTTACGTGCATTATTTAAGTGTATTAATATTCCCTAAACAAAAAAGTACACACATACTTTTTTGTTTAGGGAATATTAAAAAGGTGTAATGTTCCCAACAAAATAAAATTAAAAACAGAAAAATATGTTCAAACGTTTGTAGATTTTTTTCTTTTATTTTTCTCAAATTTAAAAAATAACTGTTATAGATTTTCGACCATTGCGGTGAACACCTCAACATTTTATTACACTGTCACGTGTTAACTTAGTGAAGCATTGATTCACGGTCATTGGTGATTGTTGCCAACCAACTCCTTGTAGGTACTATTTCAATATACCACATCAACCCTTATTCATCTCACTGCACCCTTCAACCGAAGGGGTTTAGAGCATATTCCACCACTTTGCTCAAATGCGGATTGGCAGAGGCCAGTGTTTTCAAGCCGCCCGAGGGCCACTAACTTAGCTTAACGATTGTCATCTATCGACAACAGCCGGGACCGACGGCTTAACGTGCCCTCCGATGCACGGAGAAAATCGAGCTAAATAAACCCATCCATAGACAGGCTGCGGTCGACGTTGCTTAACGTGAGTGTTCGGTTAGAATGATACGCGCAAAGACGCCATCGAGCGTTTCGATATACCACGCAAAGCAAATAGAACGCCGTTCTTCAACAGAGGAAATTTCATAAAAGTCTAGGCGTGCACTTAATTTAGCTTCAATTGCAATATTCTGTTCAGAATCGTGAAAATTCGTTCACCATCTTATTTGACGACAAGCTTCAATTCTCTCAACGCCCAGTGAAAGTGCTCTGCGCTTCCTTGACGCAATGAAAACACTGCAGTGTTTCATGGCAGTCTCAGTTACGCTGCTACGAAATGCTGGAATAACATTCCACCACCGCTCAGTAACAGGGATACCGTAGGTTCTTTCAAAATACAATACGAGGCTTTCCAAAAAAAACAAATTAAATTTTACGCAAACATTTCCTTTTATTTTACGACTACTAGCAACAGAGGAGGCAACACGCGAGTGATTTTAATGTGTTGCAAGCGTTCATAGGCTACGGTAACCACTTTACATCAGCTGAGTCATATGCTTGTATGCATTCCGATGTTGTGTACAAGAAAATGTAACACTAGCGGGTTGGCACCCCTGTTGATAACACAGCAACTCCTTAAGAGTTCACTGGTAACCTCACTCACCCTTCGGAACACAACAACCCTTTAGGGACTTGTTATTTGGTTGAGGTTTTCTGTGAGGTGAAGGTACTTCCCCAGTCGCATTGCTTTGGTATTTTTAGATTAGCCTACTTTTGAAAATAGCAGCTGTGTTTTTTTTAATATTAGTTATTACTTGACCCCGTTTTCGTCCACAAAACCAACAATACACGTACTCTGCTAGTTCAAATAACAATAAGCTACGAGAGTCAATAAGCTCGTCCATTCGGGGGTAAATTACGTCACGGCAAATATATGAGGATACGACATGGGCTCCAGCATATCGAAATTTATAGCTCGAAGCTCGGAGGACGGATGAGACGGCATAAAAGGTAATGCTTGTCCTCTTTCGAGGAGTCCGTGTTATTATCAGGGGCCAGCTTATGTCCTGATTCGTGTTTGGTAAACAGAACATCAATAGTGATGGCAAGATGAGACTTGTTCTTGGTTAAGCTATATGTTTATACAGGGTACCCTGAAAATTATAAATATATAGGGTAATTATTTTGTAATTTAATAATGTATGCATGTATGTATGTATATCTTCACGCTAAGTCCCTTGCAGGGTAGGCAGAGAGAACCGAGCGCCATAAGACGCGGTCCTTACATACTTCACTCGCTTCTGTGACATTCATAGCTCTTTTCATGCCGCTCGCCGTTTCCTGGGGCTCCTGACATCACCTTCTGATAAAACACGACCAATTTGGTCATGGTAATTTAATAAGACATTTAAACTTCACCATGTTAAAAAGTTATTGTATAAAATTATATTAAATGTATGTATGTATATATATCTTCACACCAGGTCCCTTGCGGGGTAGATAAAAGTGCCATAAGACGCGGTCCTTACACACCTCACTCGCTTCTGTAACATTCATAGCTCTTTTCATGCACATTCGCTGATTCCTAGGCAGGAGCCCTAGGAAACATCACCTAATAAAACACGACCATATATAATATATACTATTTCATTAAATTCAATATAGAAAATAATACTATGTGGGATACACTCGGTGCAGCAGTGTTTAGTAATGCTACTTTCACGCCAACGCTCGTGAGTTCGATTCCCCACACAGGACAAACATTTGTGTGCATGAACATGTATGTTTGTCTTGGTGGGTGTTGTTTATAAGCCCGTCTGGGGAATACCTCCATCTCACATAAAACCACAGCCACATAACTACTCCCTGGAGGGTTGTTGTGTTCCTGCTTGTTAATGAGGTCACCAGTAAGCTCCTGAAGAGTTGGTGTGTTAGCAGCAGAGGAGGCATCACGCGAGTGACACATAATGTATTACAGGAGACATACAAGAATATGTACGTAAAGTAGTTTTCGTGGCCAATGAACGCTTGTAATACAAGAATTATAGTGCGCGAAAAATATTTTCTTAAATTATTTTCGCAAAAGGTTTTTTTTTCGTGATGTAACTACTCGTACAAGTTTACGGTTTTCAGATCTTTTCATTTACTAGTGCTACATGAGATTGCTTCTTACCAAATTTCATGATTCTAAGTCAACGAGAAGAAGTGGTGGGAAGTAGGTTTTGATTCCCTTGAGAGTGTTAAAATATACGGCATAAACGGCCATATCTTTTTATATTTGTTGACTTAGAAGTTTAATGTTTCACTGCTCGAACACCTGCAGACCGGAGTATTTGATATTAGTTTCAGCTTCATAGCTCCACGCGTTCCTGCGAAAAAGGATCTTGACAGAAGTGCAGACCGACGGACGGACAACAAAGTGATCTTATAAGGGTTCCGTTTTCCTTTTGAGGTACGGAACCCTAAAAAGTGTGAATTGTGAGTTAAGTTCTCATAGTGTTCCGTATTAAACTATTCATGTATCACAAAAACCATTCCACGGTATATCGGGGTACGCGCGGACGAAATTGCGGGCTACAGCTAGTTTCTTATTAAGTTGACTTGTTACCAATTTCGTACAGAACCCTAAATATGATAGGCATGTGTGTAAACATCGTTCGTGGTTTGTCTTACTCCAATTATTGTATGTCATTGTCGTTGTAGGAGCAGCAGGGGGGTTGTGCACTGGAGGGGGGGTGCAGTCCACAGCTGGCGTACGGAGGCGTGTGTACATAGCACGGGCACATAGGACGCCAAGATAAGCGTTATGTATGCCTAGCCTGGCACGTGACTCAGGCAGCGGTGCGGTTCATGTCTTGTCATTTTAGAATAAGTGACGCCTGCATGTATGAATTCTGACCAAAGACATCTTTATTAGAAAAGTTATGCCAGGCAAGGAGAGAGAGGACATTTTACATAGCAATATGCTGTTACTATAGAATGGACTTCAAAATCGTTAAAAAATGGATTGAGGCAGTGTCGTGGATACGGGTTTGAAAGGGGTAGGGCGCATCAAAGCAGTTCGTCTGGGGAAGTACCTCCACCTCATAGAAAACCGCAGCCAAAATAGCAACTCCATAGAGGGTTGTTGTGCTCCTGCGTGAGGTCTCCAGTAAGCTCCTTAGAGGTTGCTGTGTCAGCAGCAGAGGTGGCATCGCGCGAGTGATACTTAATGTTTTACAAGCATTTATAGGCTACGGTAATCGCTTTATATCAGGTGGCTCGTATGCCTCCCGACGTTGTATAAAAAAAACGACCGTGTGTTTTACTTGTATACGGCGGGTAAACGGAAGTAAGTTATACTATTATTATAATATATATATTAAGGAAATTATATGACGCGCCGCAATGATTTCAAAATGGCGGCACTTACCCTCCCGTCGCGCGTGATGCGTCATGGTCCTCACTAAACGTAACAAATTCTTTGATTGGTTAGCTATCGAGTAGTGTAATTAAATTTTGAATGTAAACGATAGATATATAGCTACAATATCTAATTGTAACCCCGATTTTGTAATCATCAGTTTTTTGAATTAATTCCCACTATAGAAGCCAATTTAAAGACGTTCATCTCAAAATTACAACTCTACACAAAATATTATTGGAAATTTTGTATGAGACGCTGAAACTAATTATAACGAATGTATCATTAGTCTCAGCGGATACAATCGGCTTGACCCGTATCTGACTCGACTGTGCCAGTCTTACTATGATTGCTTGCTTTGTCGCGTCTTATTAACCAACTTCAAAAACGGAAAGGTTTTTAATACGACCGGTGTGTTGTTTTCAGGAACACCGTTCCTATATGAAATCTATATGTGTGTCTGTGTGTGCGTTTCTCTGTGTGTCTGTCGCTTTTTTTTAATATTCGAATTTTGACTTCAGATTCGGATTCAGCATAAAAAAGTAGAATAGGAATGTCTGAAAAACCAACCTCCTATCTCTTAAGGAACATGGTCAAAATGGCCGACAAATAAAAAAAAAATTGAATTTTTATTTCCGATTCGAAAAGAAAATTAAAAAGTAGAATAGGAATGTCTTATAAACCAATATCATATTTCTTAAGGAACATGGTCAAAATGGCCGACAAAGTTTTTAAAAAAATAATTAAATTGTTATATAATTGACGAGCCAGGTGTTCCTCTGGCAACGCAAGCTTGCGCATTCTCAACTGGTTTTATGTGTATTACACGATAGCATGTACAAACCTGAACAGATTATGTCTCATAAGCATATAGTTTTTGCAAGTCAGATCTGAGATCTTACGCTCCTTTTTGATTTTCACTACGGCCGTGGAAAACAAGTCTGAGACTGATAGAAATGCTCGGTAAGGTAATCTTATTGTATATAAATTGATCTCCGTACTACGGATTCACATTAAAAAGAGAGGGATCATCATTCGCTAGTGGTTATTTGAGGCCTGGGGGTAGAAGATTTGAGTACAATTTAAGAGTTCTCGAAAGAAAACTTCTCTGGAACCGCATATGATCTCCACTACGTCGGCTAGCGGTGCAGTTGTAGATAGATATATACTTCTCGGAACACTATCCATACTGCGATCGATAAAACATACAAAGAAAGGGAAATCTCTCCTTAAACTGAAGGGCCCAATACCGTGTGTAAGCTTAGAATTATCGATGATTATCACAGATCATCTTTGAACTGAATAACAAGATTATCCATATATTCCCGCCCAAACGTGATTGCATTACTCCATGTGCAGTCTGACTTGAGACTTGTGTAACATAACTCTTTGCCCCGGTCTCAAACCGAATTATCGCTTTATATAATCGAGTTACTCAGCTCGTAGAAAAAAGCGACGCTCGCAGAAAATGTCCAACTGTCAGTTTCGTTAGACGGATGCCGGCGTCTGGAAACTTTTATCAATATTCACGTCTAGGCTGGACATTTGTTGGCCTTATGACCTAAATGGGTTATCATTTTGCCCATAAAACTTTTTACAGTGAAAACTCTGTAATTAGCGTTATAAGTAAGTCTATATTTACATCTTCAAAAGTGTTAAATCAGGGTTATGTAACGCACAATATCAAAATATACAATGTTTTTAACATTTGTTTGAAATTTATTGTGTAAAAAAGGATTTTATAACGGACGCTTCAGTTATATTATTATAATCGTAGTTGATACCCTAATCCTAAGCAACCTCACATTTCAATGACAATATGCTTCTGTAGACAATATTATAAGACCGATTACTTTCGGCAAGCACATGCAAATTTTGGGCACTCGAAACTCGGGACCAACCCACATAAACTTGACCATGCGAAAAGCATGAGGTTACTAAATGCATCCCTGCCACTTTTTAGTTTTGTCCTTGGGATTTTCCTATTCCTATTTGTTATATATTTCCTATTTGTCATACAGAAAGTTATTTTTAAAGGAAATTGTAAGCGCTTATTAAATTGGAATGGCAAATCGGCATTCGAGGAAAGAAAACTTCCTCCCCTTTGGCTGTACCGCTCAGTATACTGGCTTTAATCATATTTCTTCCAGCTCTACAACACGTAGTCTAGTGACATTTCATAATTTGGCAGGATCGAGTCGTCAGCAATACTGAGACGCCTGCTTTCATGGTTCGAGCTTTGTGAAAGATTTGATTTCGTTTTTTCGTCATGATTAAAATACGGCTGCTCACCTGCGTTATCGGACCGTGCCAAATAGTAGTAAATAATAGAACATTACTGAGAAATTAATATAATTCTTACATATGAAGGATAACACGACTATAGTGCCATGCACAAACATAATAACGTCACCTATAAACAATTTGCAGTTAACAACTTCAAATCACCGGGATAAAAGTAGCCTATGTGTTAATCCAGAACCTCATCTATCTATCTACCAAATTTCATTCAAATCCGTTTAGCCGTTGAGGCATGAAAATGGAACAAACATCCAAACGTCTAAACATCCAAACTACCATATTTTCACATTTAAAATATTATAAAGTAGGATGTAGATAATCATCTATATAGATGCAACCTTAAAAATATGATTTCCAAAATAAACATTCCCACCACACCCATCAGGGGAATTCCTTGATAACAGAAGGTTGAAATATACAAGTAAAGATTAAATTAAAAATTTAAAAAACCACGAAGAAGCGAGAGGAGTATGTTTAGATCGGTGTACCCCAATGGGAGACAGGCGTGATGATATGCATGTATGATGAAATGCCTAGATTTTTTTTAAAGTGATTTATATTTGGTTCTTAAGAAAAGCGTGTAGAGGTTTTTACGGGTTCAACAACTTATGAGTTACGCCACTGGTATTGGCTAGGGCGTATGCTTTGCACGTTAGTGGTGTAAATTATGTTTTATTAATATACACGAACTTCGATGCTGATAATATGAACATGTGACTCGGTACAATCAGCCAATCTGGCCACGTGCTCGACAGTTTAGTGAAAGGGCTAATGTGACCTACATACGGTTGAAGCGAGGCGAGGTACAGCGAGGCGGTGCGGTACACTCGTGGGTAGGTATAGAGTTTTACGAGGCAATCTTGCCCGCGGTGCGTGGCTGTCCTTTTTCAACGCCGCCGTAGGCGTGCGGCGACTGAGCTTAGAGAATATTATTCAGATGGGCGCAATCGCAGAACACCTACACAGGCAGTGACTTTTTTTTAATACGACGTCGGGAGGCCTACAAACATACCGCCCACCTGATGTATAGCGGTTACCGTAGCCTATGAACACTTGTAGTACATTAAATATCACTCGCGCGATGCCAACTCTGGTGTTAAATACATAGTGCATGGCTTATCTGTTTGTGCGAAAAGTACTCACGAATTTGGCGCCTTCAAATCGAGTTTTTTTTACTTTACTGATCTAGCTTTAACGTGATATTTCATATATATGTGTAGTGAGTAAGAGTAAGACCAGTGATTGCTTAGTGGATAAGGAACCAATCTATTAACCGACTGGCTCCCAGTTCGAATCTTGATATGGGCAAGTACCACTAAATGTGGGATTTTGGAATTTTGTACATATTTGTAAGTATCACTTGCTTAGCGCTGAAAGAAAACATCGTGAGGAAAGCCGCACTTCCATTTCAATTTCGACAGAGGTGAGACCTAGCTTAAGAAAGGTCAAGCATTCCACCTGTGGAGATCTGACGACAGTCAAAATCCGTATGTTCGTCAATAGGGTCAGCAAGCGCACCCCGCCAATCCGAACGCATTAGGAAAAGAGACAACGCTAGGGAGATAAATATAGTATTTGTGGAGAATGCCCCGTCTGTGATGTTAATCTTTGCGCCATCGGCGTGGGGTGGCGTGGGTCGGGTCGCGAGGGGTGTTTTAATTAGAGCGCGGATGCCGCCGCGGCCATCGGTCGTCCGATGTCGAACCTCTGACCGCACATATATACCTACAACTACAAGATACATGCGAACTAAGCCTTTGTCTTACCTCGCTTAAGCCTTTGACGGGTCCGAGAACTCTATGTAGGTAAGAGCTCTCATGTTCATGTACATATGTAATGGTTGAATGAATAAAGCTAGAGCCTCTAGGCTTTTGGCAGGTTATTTTATACATATGTTCATAAGGTATATGTATTTTGAAATCACACGAGGGTACTTTTGTGTATAATATTCGACAACACTAGAGGGCAAGTCTTTGACGTCAATTTCACCCGAACCATTGAACATAAATTTTCTATAAAAATATTATCATCTTTATTTATTCTAGCTTTTTTAGGGTTTCGTAGCTCCAAGGGAAAAATGGAACTATTGTTGTCCATTAACGTTTCTCCGTTAAGGCACTTTTATACCTTAAAACATCGAACCCTAAGATATAGCTGAGGTGATTAACAAGTAATAAGGTTTATTATTGTCTGCAAAAAATCAAGTTAGTAACCCAATATACTTGAAAGTAATAGCTAGTATGGAAACATGTGTTCCAAAATAATTGGCATGATATCAAAACTATGGGTGTAGTTCGGATCAAAAAATGTTGATGTTGTCGATTGTTGTTTTTAAACAACCTCACAAAAGTGGTTATCAATTCGACTCTTTTATTTACCAAATATAATCGAAAATTGTTAACTGATTTTGAAAAGAATCTTGATAATACCAAGCAGGCTTCGTAAGCCTCGTAGTACAAGATTTCGTATTAATCAGCACAATCACTCAATTCTAAATATAAATTATATATGAACGATAGCAGTAAATAAATGTCATAAGAAAAGACTTAAAAAACTGGCACCCAAAGAGGGACATACTATGAATGGCGCCCAACGCGTGACCAATACAGAAGTGAATATTTTGCAAAATAAAATTTTCTCAACGTCACTCGCGCCGAAAACTGATGAGGGTTGTTTACGTGCACTCCAGCTATAAAGGTGATCCTTTAAAAAAAAAGCATGATCGATACAGAGCGGCGACACGCCGACCCTGGGCGCCGGGGGCGCGTCAATTTGGCCTCCGACTCGTCAGCGCTAAATTATCCCGACATCTTTAAATGGAATTTCGCGAGTCGCGCGTCCGCAAAGTCCCTGCACGTTTCTCTGACAGTTTGCACGATAAAATGGAGCTGGATTTTCGGTCCGCGCCTTTCTTTCGTCCCCCGACGGTCGCGCACACGCGATCTGCCACCTGGCTCCGGGCATTTACTCTTTACACAGCTAAAGAAGCGAAGGGTGGTGCACTGTACATATAGTTAAAGGTACTCGCTACCCGTGCAAAATGTTTCACAGAGGTTGAACTTATATTTAAATTTATTAGTAAAAAATAAATTTAGTATTTATTAGCAATACAATAAATCTTTAACATTTGTTTCGAGATATCTTAGTATATCTAATGACCCGCTATACGTAAAAGATTGATTGATTAAAATCCAAAAAAAATAAGCATTGACATTTTGTATTACATCGTGGCGTAGGCAAATATCAGAAAATGAGGTGTAAGAAAGTAGTCTCTTTAGATTAGAAGCGCTATGACAGCTCTTAGAAACAAAAACTTCTCGAAGGGTGAAATTAATGAATATTTGAATAAAACGAATGGACGAACTTGAAGAATCAGTTGGTAATCGGCCTGAGACATAGACTGGCATGATAATTAAAACACATAAATTGGTAATTTTGAATTATAACACTTGCAAATATAAACAAACACGCAAGATATATGTGAAGATGTGTAGCAAAAATAATATTTATCTACTAAAATATACCTACTAGTGAAATTTTTATTAGATAAGTAGTCTCATAAGCCTTGGTGATTTACTTTCCACTTACAACGGTTGTCATTACAAATGAAATAATGAAACTTATAACTTTCAATTTATGGAAGTGAATAATAGTCAGATATCACACAAATACAATTGATATTTTTCATTACACTTGCTTGTGAAAAGCCGAGCCTAGCTCGTAAATACCAAGTAGAGTTTTCAAATCAAATAAAACAAAACATTTTTCGTTTCAATCTTTGCTTATTGCAAATTAAATGCACGTATCCTCCTATATTTTATTCTATATATTTTTGTCATGAGAAGAGCAATGAATATTAAAGAAGCGAGTGACGCGTGTAAGGATCGAGTTACGTGGTGGTCCTCTCTGCCTACCACGCAAGGGTAGTTAACACCAAATGCGTTAATTTGTAGATAAATAAATACGATTTTTGTCGATATTTCCTATATTTTAATAAAAGTATTATCTGCTAAACAGATTCTTACACTATTACACAATCATTAGTCATTTAGATTAGCTATAGCACTGCTGTATATCGGTCGCTTTAGAGACCATTTACTTTTTGTGCAATAAAATTATCAATGTATACCTTAACCATTGCAATAATAAAAACATATTTTTCTCTTATTAATATCACAAATGAGAACAGGTCATCCATGCATTTATTTTCTTTTGCTTTCAAACTCGTTTTTCTTAGATTGTTATTTTGTGATGCAATTATATTTTATTCACAGAATATGCTTATACAATCAGTTCTTACAAATTATAACTTTGTTTTCAACATATTCCGTGACACATATGAAATTTGTATTGGTATATGACTCTACATTTTTAATGTGGTGCTGCCATCAATTCAATTGAGTACTTGATGATTTTATTTGTATTTTTATATGAGAGTACAATAATGCCTATTTGTGTAGTGACTAATGGGCACAAGAAAACAAAACGCCTTCTAATCAGTGAAGTGTATGTATATACTAAATGTAGTGTGATATAGTTAAGTTACTTTAGTACTACCTTAATACAATATCATCACTTCTATATCATATACTATATTTTCTACATACATGCTACAGAAGTCTACTTACTCGTATACGATAATTTTCAAACTTAAGCTTTACGCAGTATATTTTTATTTATTCTCTCATAAAATTATTAATCTCGCATAAAACATATATATATATATATATATTGTAGTTAATAGATTCAGGCGTTATTTTGACAAAGTGAAATTTACTTGCTACATCCGAGGCAGAGACTAGCGGAGCAGCCATGGCGGCGACCATGTTGCATCTTCTAACGACAGTGGGTGGATACTAGCCGACGCTAGTTCGTATGAACTAATTGGTGGCGGAAGAGCGCAAAGCAGCTTAAATCAAATTGCATATATTGTATGTAAAACGAAAGCTGCACGAATTACAAGCTTTAGTCATTAAAGCCTTTTTTCCTACGACACTTCCCTTAACACACACTGCGCTATTTCTTTAACGGCGTACTCGAGTTGTTTTAGGAATTAATCCTACTTAATATTATAAATGCGAAAGTTTGTATGTATGGATGGATGTCTGTTGCTCTTTCACGCTTAAACGGCTGAACGGATTTGAATGAAATTTGGCACGTAGATAGATTATGATCTGGATTAACACATGGGCTACGTTATTTGACTCCACGCGGACGGAGCCGCGGGCAGCAGCTAGTTAGTTATAAAACAATCAGTGCAGCTAAAAGTAACAATTAATTTATTATCCTCCAAATTCAAAGCAAAGAGTGCTGGGAAATATCTAGTACTTCTATAATTAATTACCTGAAACAGTCACGAATATCACAGGCACCAAAGGTTACCCTGTACCTATTACAGAGCGGGTAAGTATTTATTCAACAACGCCCTTTGGCTAGCAGCCTTTGCCTGTCAGAGAATGCGGTCCGCTCAGCTCCACCCTTGCGGGATTACGGGGCGGTGACAGCTCTTGGAAGTTTGAAACCTACAGCGCGCTGTTCACAAAGCCGTCTGATTGAAATAAAAAAAATAATACTGTGCTTTGTTTACACGTAATTATTGATATTATGCTTTATTGTTATATATATATATATTTCATGATGTCTATGGTTAATGTGTGTATATATGTATATCTTTTATATATATATATATGTATTATCTATATATGTATATCTTCACGCTATGCCCTTTGCGGGGTAGGCAGCGAGAACCGAGCCTCATAAAACACGGTCCTTACATACCTCACTCGGTACTTTAACATTCATAGCTCTTTTCATGCATGCATTTGGTTATGGTAGGTGAATCTTGTTCTTCAACGACGACGACGAACGACGAGCTCGGTGGCGCAGTGGTGAAACGCGTTGTTACGCTACTTTGACACCAACGCTCGTGGGTTCGATTCCCACACAATACAAACAGTTGTGTGCGTGAACATGTCTGTTTGTCTTGGTCTGGGTATTTTCTATGTATAATAAGTATGTATTTACAAAAAAAAATGTATTTACGTATGTTTATCAGTTGTCTAGTACCCATAACACAAGCTTCGCTTACTTTGGGGCTAGATGGCGCTGTGTAATTTGTGAGACAATATTTATTATTTATTATTATTTATACTAACCGTATGCTTGCTTTCCACTTATTGCTATAAAATAACACCGGAATCACATTTCGTATTAAACAAAATAATTTATCGATTTGATAATATGCCGGGGTTATTAGTGCCAGACAGTACCTTTCGAAATGTCGCAGTGGGTTAAATTCAAATATCACTGGAGTGCACGGATATCCGATATAACAAGCGCACACAGTGACGTTTATGTACCCAAAGCTATATATTATTTAGTTAGCACACGTGTACGTACGGTCAGCAAGAACAGTCCCACCCCTAGGGCTACGTAGTGTCTCAACTTGCATCGCTAAGATAATGATTCGCCATGTTGGACCAAACGTTCCAAGGAATAGTGCAGCCAAATTGCAATGTCCTTTTACTTGATGCGTACTCGAGTACTTAGTTAGCTGTTGTGAAGGTCGGATTAAGATTTGGCCAACACGCCAACAAGCGAATGGAATCACCAGTAGCGGTGACCGCTCGCGCGTAAATTACGCGGTTTGGCCAGTGTAACTTGGTCCGCACCTCCCTTTTCTTATCTACGGACACGTAAGGGTAAAGGGGGAGGGTAGATGAGTAAACTCGGATCAGGTTATGTCGGCCGTTCTGTGTAACCTACGCGTCCTTCGTTAATGCCCGCTTAGGTGCCCCCCGATCTCGCAAACATAATAGTGCCCTTTCAGAGTCCCCTCGAGGACTCGAAACGGGACTGATTGATTGGATGATCACTTAGGAGAAATTCACCAATCTAAAACTAAATTAGTGAAATTTGATTAGTGATTTAATGTTTAACGTAGAATTACAATGGCGCTTTGTAGAGACTCAGAAGAACTGAACATTTAAAAGGTTTTATGAGAAAAAAAGTAGGTAATATAATTTGGTGTGTATACTTACATTATCATTTTGAGAGTCAAAGCAAACCGCACCTGCGCGTTATGCACCATGCTAGTTAACAAATGGGGTTCAGGCAAAACATTTGTAGAGCACATAAAAGCAATCCGACCCGGAATGTATTTAATTCCGGCGTGTGAGTGTGTTTATAAGGAACTTCCGATTTTCCATCAGGTGGGCCATTTGCTTTTATACCTACTGACGTTGTATTAAAAAATGTACAAGTATATGTAATTCCCGACCAAAAAAAGTGGTGTATAACTATAATAATAATTTATGTATGTACGTATATCTTAATAATTTATTTAGCAAGAATGTTACAATTTCTGTTGCACTGGCTCTTTAGGTTTTCCTGTGTTATGGGAGTCAGACTCTTCAATAGACTTAGCATCACAGTTAACTTACTAAATTATACATACTGGCATTACTAAACAAGGGACAGAAAAGTTAGGTACTGAAATTTTTTACCAGAGGGAGACTTTGTACAAAAGTCGTCTGCGTCTGGGTACCTCTGTCTCCTATTTCTACCGCCAAGCAGCTATATTTATGTAGCAGTGTTCCGGTTTGAAGGGTGAGATATGGCTAAGAAATTACTAGGTACTGAGACGAAACAGCCTTAGGTCACAAGATTGACAGCGCGCGAGTAACATCCCGTGGTGTTGCGAGCGTCAATAGACTTACCAAGTAATGGCGCAAGCTTGTTTGCCAATCTAGTTGGATAAAAAAAATGGCATAGTCGTAAAGGTATTATGGAGACCTATACTGAAATATTTAGATAGATTGTTAGAAAAGGTAACAAAGTAAATAAACATATACAACATAAAACAGGTTTAGTTGTTTTCCTGAAAGAACAGATTGCATATTAAAGGCAGAAAAGGAAACCTCATGGCGCTAGATCTGTCCATTTGTCTGCGTGGCATAGATACCATCCCCCTTCATCCCATTGTCTTTAAAGTTAAAAAAACAAAATTCTGAAATAATTACAGTACTAGGCGTATGTAAATATCAAATAATAAAGGCGTGAAGGGGTTCTTATAGGGTCGGCAACGCAAGAGTGACACACTGGTGTTGCAAATGCCCATAGGCTACGGTAACTGCTTACCGTCAGGCAGGCTGTATGCTTATTTGCCACTTTAGTGATATAAAAAAAACGTATATAAAGAAATATATGTACCTTTTACATCTTCAAACCAAGTCCCTTACCGGGTACCTAAGCAGAGATAACCTAGTGCCAAATGACTCTGCCCTTACATACCTCACTCGATTCTTGAACGTTCATAGCTCTTCTCATACCCGCTAGCCGGTTTCTAACAACTCTTGCCGGCTCCTGACAACGCCTACTGATGAAATACGACCAATTAACTAAATATTACTACTACTACACCAACCCTAACTCATCCCATTGCAGGGACACGGGTATCCCTTCAACTGAAGGGGGTTAGAGCATACTCCACCACGCTCCTTAATTGTGGATTGGCAGAGGCCAGTGTTGTAAGCCGCCCGAAGGCCACTGACTTACTTTAACGACTGTTATCTATCGACAACAGCCGGGACCGACGGTTTAATGTGCCCTCTGAAGCATGGAAAAACTCCAGATAGATAAACCCATCTACAGACAGGCTGCGGTCGACGTTGCTAACCCTGCAACAACACTGAACTCTCATTTAAATAACTCTCAAACTCTCAAAAAAATATAGTTCACCAAAAAAATATCTGTAATTAAATACAAAAGGCGGTCTTATCGCAAAGCGATCTCTTCCAGACAACCTTAAGGTAGAGGAAACGATAGTTTATGTAAAATTTACAAGAAAAATTTAGTGATGTTATATAACTAGCAGTTTTTTTTTAAATCACTAATACACAATGACATTTCCTCTCAACTTTGCTTCGCAAATAAACTTAATTGTTCAGAAGTATGGCATGCGCACGACTCGCTCTTGACTTGACTCGCTTTTGGGTTGAGTTTGAATCTAATTTGAGTTTGAGTTGTCAAAGTTGGAGAGTCAGATTTAGGTGAGTTCAGGGTAAAAACGAAGCAAAAATATTTACAATTCAAGGAGAACTTCATCTTAATTACGAGTGGATACAAAATAAAGGCGCGCGCTCATTAAATTAGAGCCCCTGTTATCTCCCGCTCAAAGTCCGGAGCCAGGGCCCGGTGCCTGCCAAATCCAATATCCGCACCGCACGCGTAATAACAATCGCGACTATCGGCCGCGCGTGAATTATGCACGATTAGAAACAACATTTGCTTTCAACCAGATGGGCGAAAAGCAATCTTAACACTATGCAATAAGGTTGAAGCCAGTGTCAGTTTGTTTCGAATAGCCTCGGTCTCGCAGACGACGTCGCTCGGCGTGCTAATGGCCACGCGACCCTCCCTCCGCGCTCGTAGCTGCCCCCCTCAAGCACGCGTACAGAAATAAACGAAAACCTTTGTGTCTAATTGCGAGCCCTGTTCGCTCTTATACCATTTTGCGTTTGTTATTTACGTCGGGCATACGAATTAATTTCTTTTCGAAGACAGATTTTTGTACCCTATTATGTCCATGAACGTATGAATAGAACAAGACAATACATGTTCTAATGCCACTACGCGAGATCGCCATAACTACGTACTGACATCGTAGTGAGGGTAGCTTTGGTATTCATCAATTCCATTTTATTACTTCTAGTCGTCCTACTGACGCATCTAGCCTTACTGCTTCCCAAAATGTTATTGTTAGCTCCAACAAATCTGCCATGAGAGCATACTCTTTCATCAGATCATCGTTGGATCCATATTAACAAACGAGGCTTTTACAAAAAAGAGATAGACCATATCAAATAGCCTAATAGACCTTGCAGAAGAGCATAGCTAAGTAACAAACCTCTGGATGATTAATGTATGATGCGACTGGATGATGTTATCAGTAAACGCTTGAGGAGTTAATACGCATGCTAGCGATACCCGGTAGCCTATAAACGTTTGCAATACATTAAGTAACACTCGCCCTATGCCATTTCAGTTGCTAACACAGCAACTCTTTAGGAGTTTACCGGTAACCTCGCTCACTCACGGGATACAACAATACTCCACAGAATTGTTACTTGTTTTCCACGGTTTTCTTTGAGTTGGAGGTACTTCCCCAGACAGACTGCTTTGATGCGCCCTACTACTCTTAAAAAATCGAAATTCTACCTTACCTACTCCCTTTAATTAAATAAAGGTATTGCTTTGATGTTATATAAAAAAACAATTGAAAGAAGATCGCTGGTTTTACAAAAGCTCCCAAAAGACTTCTGTTGGATAAAATTCTTACTCATGTGAATGAACTAACAGTTAGTAATGCTTTAGTATGTCGAAGTGAGACCTGCACTATAGGCAGCGATTAGCATTGCTTGTCTTACATAACTCGTCGAAAGCAACGGTCAAATCGCGCATGTGTGCATGGAACAGACGCAGGGAACATGCCTCGCAGATAAACGACTGCAGCTTTCTGCTAGTGTTGCCATGACTCTGACAATTAACGGGACAGGCAATCATCATAACATAGGCTGAACGCGTGAAGGTTCAGCCACCAAAGTCGTATCGTACTAATTAGAAAAAAAAATGGATTTCTGCGTCAAAAAGTGATCAGCTAAACAAACATACATGCTTTTACTGTCTTTTGGTTTAAACACCCCTATCGTTATATATATCTGTATAAACATATATTGTTTCATCGTCACATGTATCCTAATGAACACATTAGTTGTTAGTATTTTATTCGATATGTGATCGCGCATATTAATAATGATATATATAGTTCTATCTATCTTCTCCATCACCACTTCCAGGTTCTTGCGGGGTAGGCAGAGAGAACCGAGCCGTAACCCGCAGTCCTTACATACTGACTTCACTCACATCTTTAACATTCATAACTCTTTTCATGCACGCTCGGTTCCTTGAGCACCTGACACCTTTCTTTTATACATTTTATTCTTTTCGCTTGTACATCTGTTTTGTCTTTCTTTTATTCCCCATTCTTTTCATATGTCCGACCCAATGAATGTCGTTGTTAGCTTAACACAAACACCTTCTCTCAGACTAACTCTCCTATACCATCTTTGCGAATGTGGTTAGCTAGTGTTACGTAAATACCGATATATTTATAGTTGAAAAAGACATTGTGAATGTTCCCCTTTTTTGTACCAATGACACTTCTATCTATCGATCTGGAGCATTCCTGATGACCTTAATACGACCAGACGGCAAACTTGCTATCTCTAGTTGATTGCCATACATCTTTTCTTCTGGTCTTACCCCCGTCAGCCCAGTTAAACTTCATGTATTCTTAGGTACAGTCAACTTATCTTACCTAGACCAAGTGCTTTATCGTATCTCATTTTAAGGTTATCAATATATAAAACATTATCATAAGAGACGGGATTAGTGCTACAATTTAACGAGTCAAGTAGTAAGTTCGATTCAATACATACATTCGTGTGCACAAACATGCCTATTTGCTTTGGTTTGGGTGTTTTTTTACAGAGAGGTAGGCGATGCTCCTACCTCTTTGTAAAAAACACCCAAGCAGCCCAACTGGGAAGTACCTCCACCTCACAAATCTGCAGCCAAAGAACTACTCCCTGCTCCTGCGGGTGAGTGAGATAACCAGTATTGTGTTCATATTTGAAATACATAATTTGTAACACTAAATTTCCAATTTTTCACAACTGTCTCTGAACTCATACGGAATAAAAGAAGAGGATATGCTTGTTCTATCACACATTCCATAGATGGAACTATATTTAGGGGTACTTATGGCATGTTTATGAAAATATAGAACTAATAATCACATCTCCAAAAGAGATCTACAATACAGAATTTTGTAAAATTTATTTTTGCGGCCTTTTTAGCTGCTTATGGAATCTCTGCTATACTAAAAAATACATGAAACAATCCGAAATGCACTTGATACAGACAAAATAGTTATCGTAATGCCATACTTATCTTATACCGAGTCAGGAGGCAGAGTGAAGCGACATGACTCGGTCCTTACACGCCTCATTCGCTTAACTTTCATTTAGTATGTACTTATTCACGCTGTATTTATACACGCTTGCCATTTCCTAAGGCTCCTGGCACTACCTTCTGATAACACGCGATCAATTTGTTAAAGAAAAAAATCCTCTATGAATAAAACTAAAGTCCGATACTACTACGCATTCTCCGATAATGTATTAATAGAAAAACTACAAATTCCGCGCAATATAGCAATATTTGGTGCCTGTAGTACTAATTCCCGCGCGGCCATCACCACGGAGGAAGCCCGCGGCCACGGAGAAATACGCTGTCGTTTGCGCTAACGCGGCACCGGTGATTCTGCACGCTCTAATGCCCTCCAGCATAAAGACTATAATTGAACGACATATTATTATCATCTCGGCGCGAGTGCTGGTGTCGGCAAGACAGATAGCGCCGCGTAACGTTTATGAAAACCTCTGAAGGTATGTAGTTAAGATTTCGTTAAGATGTCGGCGAGATTTACATTGCTTACGGTTTTAGATAGTTTCAAAAGATAATTTTGTCATATTACAAGTATACAGAGATTCAATCCCAGCTCACCTATAAAATGGCGAAGGGTTAAAAAAAATCGGTCAAATGTAATTCTAATTAGTCTCACACTTGAATAAAAAAAAAAAAAAAAAATTTTAGTTTGCCTCGAGATCCATTAAAATATGTATCAACGTTTAAGTATGTCGTCATTAATCGCAACCGCTTTTATATACTCGTAAATTATACACTCGATGTGGTTTTACTTTTTTTATTCAAGTTGTCCTCCATCATTGCTCTCTAATTTACTATCGTTGGTGAAGAATCAATATCTCAACTTTTAAGATAGGAAACTCGGTGAAGAATATTGATTCCTCACCGATGATATAATACATATATTTAATTGTTGTGAGAAATTAATAACTGTGTTTTTTTTTTATACTACTAAGGTGGCAATCAAGCATACGGCCTGCCTGATGTTAAACAGTCACCGTAGCCTATGGACATTTGCAACACCAGGGGCGTCACTCATGCGTTGCCGACCCTCTAAAAACCTCTTCACGCATTTCTTGAAGAACTCCAATGAACTCCAGTGTGCGGAGAATGTTACAAATTATGTAACTAAAATTACGCAAGCCGTCCTTTATTTTATAACAATCAATTAAGACTAAGGATGCATTCCATGAAAAAAATATTGACACCCCTAATTGCAGGATTCGTTGGTCTGCCGAGATTTAGGTACAGACAAAGGCAGATCCATGCATCTTATTTCGTAGCAGTAAAGGTGATATTTATATGGTTTTGCATAGCTTCATTTGTTGCCGAGTGTACAATACCGCTCTCAGACTTCAACAAACGACCGTAGCAAAACGACCGCGCAGCAAAGTGCCGCCTTAAAAATTCTAGTGTAGTCATTAGCCTGTCACTGAGGTCGGTGGCATTTTGTGGCAATGTCGGCAGGCTCTGCCACTACCACATAGCTGGCGTGTACCGCGACATAAGTCACGGTACACGTGCAATTTACGCAGGGCTGCGGGTATTGACAATATTCTCCAAATAGGTATTATTTATAAGTGTACATGAATCATTTCGTGGCTAAGTCGCTCGCAGCCGCTCGCCACATAGCTGGCATGTGTCGTATCGCAACGAAATTCACGGTACACGGGCAATTTGTGTAGGGCTGTCGGAGATGATTAACAATATCCGTCAAATATAGTTAATACGGACTTATGTAAACTATAGTATACGCATAGAGTCAATTTTAAGCCAATAATTAAATTTGACGAGCTCGGTGGCGCAGTGGTGAAACGCGATGTTACGCTATTTTGACACCAACGCTCGTGGGTTCGATTCCCACACAGTACAAACATTTGTGCGCATGAACATGTCTGTTTGTATTGGTCTGGGTATTTTCTATGTATAATAAGTATGTATTTACAAAAAAAAATGTACTTACGTATGTTTATCAGTTGTCTAGTACCCATAACACAAGCTTCGCTTACTTTTAAGCTAGATGGCGCTGTGTAATTTGTCCGAAATATTTATTATTATTATTAATTAAATAATTGACAGATATTGCAATCTACTATTTAGTATAGTTAGGTAACAGAAGTTTGTTTTAGTTCATCACATCATTTCAGCCTGTATTAGTCCACTGCTGAACATAGGCATCCCCACTAGAGTCAATCGCCTCGATCCCGAGCTACTTACAGCTATCGACTCGCTACAGGTATTTTGGGGTTGTCGCTCTACCTAGTGAGGGGTCGTCCCACACTGCCTGTACCGGTACGGAGGTGACATTTGAGAACCTTTTTTTCCCCAGCAGTTATCGGTCCTACGAGCAATGTGAGGCCGCTACTTGTCACTTCAGCTTCCTTATCTTTTGTATTGTTATTGTTTAGTTTATACTAGCATGACCCGCGATATTCGATGCAAACATACTTACAATTTTTTTTTAAATGTCGGAAGACATGCAAGCGTACTGCCCAACTGATGTAAAGTGGTTACCGTAGCCTATAATCGCTTGCAATGAAAACTAAATGCTACCTCGAGGTTTTGCTGCTGAGGGAAACTTCTGTCTGCAGTCCATGTCACACCTGTTGGAAGTTTTGCCAAAAGTACTAAAGAGAAAAGATAACGTCGATTTACTGGGTAATCTTTGCCTTTAACTCAACTCGCATACGTAAGATACAAAGGCACCAACCATCTGGTGGTCCCGACTTGTGTGTACAGAATACAACTCGTCTGTAGCAGCTTTCCTCGCTACTCCACCCATCGGTCCCACCGAATTACAGGCCTATTGCTATAACTTCTTCAATCTCCTAATTCTATAACAATCTAAATCTAAATTCTGTAGCTGTCTTCAAGGATGTATCGTGTGATAAACACGCGACTTCTGGCATACCACGACTTGATTGTATCGGCTTTCGAAAATTGAGAGTCAAGATGAGGCATTGGCTATCAGCCTAGGTATGGCGAAGGTGTTAAATCCCCTTTGGCAACGAAGTCTTCGATATAGCATGGATATCAGCTTTAGCGTCCCACAAGACTGTGGTGCTGCCCCTGACGCTGTTTCAACTGGGCATTAATGATATGTTATCAATTAATGGCATTAATATCCATCGATTGACAGCAGGTATGATGCCAAACCTTGGTTTCACAATCACAATGTTCGCCAATGGTGGCGAATTCAACATTACACACTAGAACCGCCGTTGTCGTGTACTAGGCGTTTCCACAGAAGTTATTTGAGATTTTTTTAAAAGTGTGGATTGAGCTTCTTGCCGTGGTTTTGAGGATTTCAGCATGAAGTGTTTAAAAAGGCGTGAAGAGGTTTTTACAGGATAAGCAAGTGTCTATAGACTGTGATAACTGCTTACCATCAGGCAAACTCTATGCTGTTTGGCACCTTGTGGTATAAAAAACTAGTAATGTAAAATTAAGTCTGCACCAAGTCTGAATCAGATGATTAAGTCGTTACTTTGTGGCATTTTTGAGGTTTTAAGACCTTTTGTGCTTTAATATTATAAATAAAAATATATTAGTTTATTCTAATTATTAGTTTAGTCGTCAGCCCTATGATGAACGAGCGTTAGAAGGGGGCCGAGCAGGCGCCTTGACAGCACAGCGCCGTTAATTCCAGCGCTCCTCGCGGCCGATTGACAACGCGGTCGGAATTTATCGACGCGCACACTCGCCGCGCCAAGCTCGGACTCGTAACAACGCAGGCATATATCGATATCGATATTTTTCAATATCGTTCATTTGGAAACAAACGTCGGCCTTCTCGATGAATATAAAAATATGTGCGAACGCTGGTAGGAGTATCACAGTTACAGAATGAAGAACCCGTGTTACATATAGAATTTTGGGCCACTTCGTCACAGGAACCGAGCTTTCTTTAACAAAATCCTCAGAGGAACCAGGTGTATTGGGATTTTAGGTAATTATTATAAGATTTTTAAAATACAGTTAATTTTTAAACATCTCAAATCCGCTGTACCAAATATCTATCATATTTTGTTAATATAATGTAGTTAATATAATGAATTAAAAAAAAAACTGAATTTCTATTTAATACTTTATAGGGTGTAATCTCTTACAACGGGCCGTAAGCTTGTTTGCAGTGTTAATTATAAAAAGTATCATTGGAACAAGGAGCAGTAGATATTGAACAGTGATTAACACATTGTCACAGTAAGAGGGGGTCGAACGAAACTATATATGACTTGATAATAAATTATCGCATAGGCTCATAGATGGTAACTCTGGGTCACCGATTTGTTGCCAGCTTTTTTAGATAAAGAGGGACTCGTTTTTGAAGGATATTTGTTTTTTTACAGAAAAACTCGTCGTACGTAGCCCAAAATGTTTTAAAAATGTAAGGCACTATGGACAGAATTTTAAGTTAGTAGTGCCACACTGATTGAATTGACAACTTTTGCTATTAAACAGTTAATAGATTCAGGCGTTATTTTGCGAAAGTCAAATTTACATGCAATTTGACCTAACCTGCTTTGTGTGCTTCCGCCACCAATTAGTTAATTAATTAATTAGTTCATGCGGCCTAGCGCCGGCCGGCACCCACCCACTACTGTTAGTACGTGCTACATGCCGACGCTGCCATGGCTGCTCCGGTAGTCTCTGCCTCGGCTGCTGCGGTCGTCCGCCATCTGGAACAGAATCCGCATGCGTGGCAGCGACGGTGGTAGTGGGGCTACCACCGTCGCTGCCACGACTGGCCTGGTCGTCGCTGCGACACGTGTTTCGCCTCTCCACGAGGCATCATCAGGCGTTGTAGACGTTAATCGTAAGAATAACATGCTACACTTTCTAACACTATCACTTTGTAACACTAAACCGCCCAATAAAAAATCCGGCGTCTATAAGCTGTTCTGCGATAAATGTGAACACGTTTATATCGGTCAAACGGGACGTAACTTTATAACACGATTTCACGAACGAACGTATCGGCGTATAAAAACAATCGCCCAGAAAGGTCACACTTCGCCGAGCATCTTATAGACAAAGAACATCTTATAGATAAGGGACGGCACTGCGATGGATTTGTCACTTGTAGCATGTTATTCTTACGATTAACGTCTACAACGCCTGATGATGCCTCGTGGAGAGGCGAAACACGTGTCGCAGCGACAACCAGGCCAGTCGTGGCAGCGACGGTGGTGGTGGGGGCATGCGGATTCTGTTCCAGATGGCGGACGACCGCAGCAGCCGAGGCAGAGACTACCGGAGCAGCCATGGCAGCGTCGGCATGTAGCACGTAGTGGGTGGGTGTCGGCCGGTGCTAGGCCGCATGAACTAATTGGTGGCGGAAGCACACAAAGCAGGTTAGATTAAATTACATGTAACTTTTGCTATGTCCAAGCTAATACTTGGCCTTTGGTCGCACTATGCCCGATGGTAAGTAAATTAAAATATGGATAGCTGAGCTACGGTTGTGGAAGTCATATTGATGACATATGTCGGTTGGTGATCCTCTTATTATGCTACCTACCTGTTAGATAATATTTTCAATAATTTGGAAAATACTGAAGTAGTTGCCATGGCCTCTAGCTAGACGTATAAGATCAAGGAATCCTCTTTTATGACTCTGCTAAACGAATAGAAAAACTAAAATGCCCAATGTTGTATGGGGTTTGGCTTCAATATTACTTTTGTTGTGCAGAAATGAAACTGGCTACAATCTGCAGGGCTTTATTCGAATAAAAGTTTTTTTTTATAAATAGCTCCGGATATACAAGAAAAACGCTAATAAAGTTCTTCATTTTAGGTTATTTTTTGACCAGTAATAGAACCTACATTTTTCGAGAGTTGTTGGATAGTTTCATTATAGGAAACTGTTAGATAAAATGTATTTCAAGCATAAATAAGTAAGTATTTTCTTCTTTGTACTTCGCACGGCTAGCAGAACGTATACGTAGCTACCAGTCACCATATTTTTTTTGGAATCTTCAACAATCATTGTCATAATTCGGCCGTATCATATATATAGCCATATTACTATTTAATATTATCGTTGTATTTCGAGAACCTCAACTCTACGTATTATGACAAGAAATATGAAATGATTTAAAGCATGGAAACACGAAGTATAGGTATCTATAGTATCGTATAGAATAGAACAGAAGCGGGAATACAAACATAATTACATTTGTCAATTAACTGACTTCCATCAATATTGACGTACTCGTATATAAATTCGAACGAGTTTGTTATTTGATAATCGATTTTTAAACATTTTCTTCATTTAAATACAAGTAAGTAGTGAGAATATATATGACGAGTTATCAATTAGCATCGAAATATACGTAATATGTATAGGTGTCGCGCAATAAACGGTAGGATAATTTATGTCACAATTATTTTTAAATGACTGCCTTTATTCAATCGAGTATTTATTTACCTTTGAGTACGACAAATTATTTCATTGAAATTGGAACCGGAACTTGTAAGTTACGCTATGATATCAAAATATTTTAATTTTTTTGTATTTTATTATCCGGAGAAATTAGGGCTTATTTTTTTGAGATCTAGTGAAAAATAATGATTTGTTTTTAATGCTAATCTTGAGAGTGCACAACTTGAATATTGAATGGGCTATAATGAATTGAATCCTTTAGACTGTTAAGACTTCATATTAAAAAGGGCATATAATAAACTCTTTTGGAGTGGAGTTTGGCATTTTAAGTATTAGAAAGTTATCACACGTCTTTTTTTTTAAATATACTTATCCCGAAAAAAGTAGCATAATATGTGTCAATTCAGAACATGTCTATTTGTGTGCTAAATATTTTCACCCAAACCCTTACATACTTTCATATAATATCAGTAGGAATTCACAGGTAACATATCTCCAATGAATTAGAAGATATCTCAAAAAAGTGAAAGAAATGAATGAATCTGTCAAAATTCAAGTAAATATGGACGAAGCACTTGCGTAGACAAAAACGTAGAATAGAATGGCGTAGCAAGCAATCACGACCAGATCGTAGCAATTTCGTAGACAAACCTAATCGTGGCGTGATATAAGTACGATACATTTGTGGCACTCTCTATCTATGTCGACGTTAATTTATTAGGTTACATCACTAGTGCACGTCTCTGCTGCGTTTGGTCGGCGACGTGTATACTGTACAGTAAATACGTGTATGTATATAGTGTAGGTAAATAAGGGCACACCTTTTAGAACTGACGTACTAGGTAAGTTGCCTACCCTGCGGTAGTGTGTCTACTTTTAGACGATTCTGTAATATGCTTGGACATTTTGTGTGCTCAGTCGGTTATCTACAGGCCGCCATCGAAATTTTTCGGAAGTACTGCTGGTAATAACTTGGCTTATTATGATTACGAACGCGGTCAGTAAGCATTACGCTACAAATTTAGCGTAAGGCTCGCATCTCGACGACGTTCTTCTTTTATGCTTTTTCTGTCATACACAGCTTTCACTTACATAAATTATTAGCTTTGGGATTTGTACCGCGTTGTGTACAGCGAGCTGTGCCTTGACTTTTTAGGTTTCGGCGGCCTAAAAGTTTTCCTAAGAACACTTAATTCGGTAATTATCGGTTTTCGTGAAAATCAGACTAGTGCTTCGTAAGCAGAAAATCTTTTCATTTTGTGCAGTATGTTTTATGAGGAAGGTTATTATCAATCATTTTTTTCATTGCAGGTGAAAACGTGGACAAACCACAAAGCCAACTTATGCGGGTAGCATCATGTCTGAATGTTTATAAATTTAAATTAATTATTTTTATATACCACAGCAACAATTTTACAACCTACCTGATGATAAACAGTTACCGTGATCTACATATTTATAATTGTTTAATTTAACTTTTTTGTAAACGATTATTATATTATAAAATCGAAGCGGGCTCGAGGATAGGTGATGTTGTAATAAAAACAATAATAAATACATTAATTAATGTAACAGACCGTTGTTCAAGTAACGGAAATGGACAACATACAGGAATGTGCTCGCAATAAAATGCATCTTTCAGCAAGGTATCCAAGCATACGACAAATCACGTAGCTTATGAACGCTTGCAAATGCTCTCCAGGAGTGGGAATACAACAGTCTTCCGGGTAATGGAGAGGTGTTCCTACAAGTTAGTGAAGTTACCAGTAAATTGCTACCTCACTTACGAAGTAGCTGCTTTATTGGGCAAAGGTTTAACAAACTAGAATAATTTCAATATCATATTTACAAATTTTAGTACTTGTACTTGTAATATTGGAACGGAAAATCTATTTTATTTCAATCTATGTAATGTGAGACTTTATTTCTGTCAAAATAACAGGTTATACAATAGAATTTATATTATATTCTGTACTTTATTTTTGTTGATACTTACTGTAGAAGTTAAAAATGTACATAATATTTGCATAATTCCGCCATTGATTCTAATTCCGCAAATGAGAACACGACTCTTAGCGGAAACAAAGTATTTAGCTTTAAGAGATAAAGAGTTGGTCGCGAGGACAGTATACTAATAATAATATAATAATAAAAACTGTTTTTATTTCGGACCAAACATCCATAGAGAAGATAGTAACATCAAGATATTATGCTATGTTAGTAAAAAAATATAACATTTCGAGTAACAATAATTAAACTAAAATCGGTCAAAATAATTGCAATAGAACATACGAGTATATTCAAATTTACTTGACCCTGCCAATAACGAGTGCTACCCAGTGCGCCTGAATGGGGCAGTCAAATTCATTTTCAGAATATATCTATAAAAGAAAATATTTATGGCATCCTATTTACGGGCTTGGTGTCTAATGGTTACAAATTATCAATATTTTTAATATATTAGTAAGCGTAAGATTAATTTACCACATAATTTCTTTCAAAGAAAGAATGCAGGATGAAAGAATGACGAAGCAGATATACAATGCAAAAGTGGAAGGATGTAGGAGCCGAGGAAGGCCAAGACTTACCTACCATGATCAAATTGGTCGTGTTCTATCAGAAGGTGAGGTTAGGAGCTCTAGAAACCGGCGAGCGTGCATGAAAAGAGCAATTAATGTTAAAGAAGCGAGTGAGGTATGTAAGGATCGAGTCACGTGGCGCTCGGTTCTCTCTGCCTACCCCGTAAGGGATATTAGGCGTTTAATCTAAGATGCTGTAGATGTTAGTAGAGGCTATATATATAAAATTGCGTGGATTTCTTTGCCTACCCCGCAAGGAACATAGCATGAAAAATATAGATAAATCCTATACTACAATAGTACGCATATGTAAAATGTGCACTAATTTTCGGATACAAGCGTTAAGGGCGGCCATGCACAAGCCGGCGATAGCGCGAGATTAGGCGGGATTCCGAAATGGCCGACGCACTATTCTAGCCCCTTTGTGCACTAAATACCCAAATACTACAAAGCACTACGCTACAGATGCTCTTATGATTTAAGTACTAGAATCACACTGTTGGTACATGCCTATATTTATTTTAGTGTAATGATTTTATTTATTTATTTAAAGGATAAGGGTAATTATACTGAGGGTAAAATACTAACATATACCCTAATAGGTTTTGAGTTTGTAGTTATTTTCTTGTCGTTCACTCTGGTCTTATATCTATTTATTCTATTTCTACTCGTAGTATAACATCATGGTCCTTTTAGCATCTATTGGAGTATTTAAATAATTTTATTATAGTAGAAACTATTTTGTTCATATTTTTATTTAGTAGAAATATTGACTACTTCATTTTATAGTATTGTGGCGTAGTGCCACTCCCCTATCATTTCCCCTCCAATTAGGCACTCAAAGGTTGTCTGGAAGATATTATTCCTATAAGAATAAATAAGTACGCCTTTGCCTCGTATTTTCTTTCCTTTTAATATATATCATCATTTTGTTTACAATAACGATATAATAAATAAAGAAAATGGCCGATTAGCAAGTGAGGCCCTCACGAAAGAAGAATAAGGCACAAATTCGTTTGTCAAAAAAAGTCAAAAGCGATTGTCGAAGCGGTACTCCTTGTAAGCATACATAAACCATTAGAACCGGTTCACATCTATAAAATCGTCTGTTTGTTCAGTGCGTGATAGTTTAACCGCAGACAAATAACAAATCCCTAGAGGGTTGTTGTGTTTCTGCGTGTGAGTGAGGTCACGAGTACGCTCCTAAGGAGCTGCTGTGTAAGCAGCAGAGGGGGCATCGCGGATGATACTTACTTGGTATGCCTGTATGCCTCCCGTTGTATAAAAAAATGTAGCAAAGTCTTCGTATGTCCAATTATATCAAACATCTAGTATGATCACAAGCCAATTATATCAAACATCTAGTATGATCACAAGCCAATTATATCCAGTAAAATGTCAGAGCATAGCTCGGTGGATAACGAACCAGCATATTATCCAACTGATAATTTTGAATCTGGTCGTCTAGGGGTTAGTAACGCTACTTTGACACCAACGCTCGTGGGATCGATTCCCACACAGGAAAAACATTTGTGTACACGAACATGTCTGTTTGACTTCATCTGCGTGTTTTTAAGAGAGAGTAATAACAATAGCTTCATTGAGGGTTCTTGTGTTCCTGCATGTGAGTGAAGTCACCAGAAGCAGTTGCTGTGTTAGCAGCAATGCCATCTTTTATTGCGCGAGTGATAATTAGTGTACGAGTATTCACAGGCTACGGTAATAGCCGTAAATCAGGTGGGCTGTACCTTTGTATGCCTCTCAACGTTGTATAAGAAAAACCTTACTAATAAAAAAGCTACCTCTTCATAATATGCGCGAAGTAGAAGAAGTATATTACAAATATTGATTGATTGGTTGAATATCGCTTACTTTTGGAAGTGAGAGCTGGGTATCCCAGAGAGAGCATGTAAGTGTGATAAACGTGGTCGAAGTGCGAGCGTTCCGCAAAATTTGTGGCGTAACGCTTGTAGGATGTATTAGCAATGATGATGTTAGAACAGATGTTAGTTGGTCTGTAAGAGAGCGTCGGTGTTAAAATAAGAACACGCATGCTCCGTTGGTTCGGACATGTAAAAGGAATGCAGGATGAAAGAATGACGAAGCGGATATACGAGTATAATACAAACGTACCGAGGAAAGCTAAAACTTACCCACCATGACCAAATTGATCGTGTTCTAACAAAAGGTGATGTCAGGAGCCTTAGAAGCCGGCGTGCGTGCATGAGAAGATCAATGAATGTTAAAGAAGCGAGTGAGGTGTATAAGGATCGAGTCACGTGGCGCTCGGTTGTCTCTGCGTACCCCGCAAGGGATTTGACGTGAAGTTATAGATAGAGTTAAATATCGTAATATAAAAATGGTCAAAATGGAGAAAGACATATTAATTAAGTTTAACATTCTATAATTGAAGTTGTCTACTGGATATTTATTCAGAGATTAGATAATGAAACAATATTTAGTAAATAAATTTCCCTGTTTCCAAGTAATCGCACCAAATGTCCGTTCGAGGGTCGAGCCCCACTTTACTCGGATACAAAATAAGATTTTCCTAGATGCGTTACTTTATTTTTTTTTATCTCACTAAGATAGCAAATAAGCATGCCGCCTGCAAGATGGCAAGTAGTAGCCTATGGATAGTTACAAAACCAGGGGTGTCACTCTTGCGTTGCCGACCTTGTAAAAGCCTCTTCACACCTTTTTTGAAGAACTTCATGCTAGTCCATTCCACAAATTAGAGTTCTCGATAAAAATCTTCTTTGGAACTGCACAGTACGTGACCATTGCGGTTCTAGTATATAAGATTTTTTTTATACTTCAGGGGGTATACAAACATACGATCAACTTTGATGTAAAACTGTTACCGTACCCTATAAATCTTTGCAATACATGAAATAACATGCGTCGTCACCCTTGTTGATAACACAGCTAATCCTTCGAAACTTACTGGTGACCTCACTCACTCGTAGGAAAATAACAACCCTCCCGGTAGTTATTATTCGGCCGAGGTTTTCTGTGATGTGGAGGTACTTCTCCAGACGAGCTGCTTTGATGTGCCCTACCTCTCTTAAAAACACCAATACGAACAGGACCATGACAACACTGTCCTGCCACCTTCCCACGTAGCGTTACTAATCACTACGCCACCGCCCACATCAAATTAGTTCCTTTTTTTCGTAAATGCAAAAAAAACGTATAAACGTATTCTTGTGGCGCTCCGATGAATACGAAAGCGTTTTACGAAAAACTTATAAAGACTTTGTCTTGGAGATATAAATGGATTTAAATGAAAGTGAGTTGCTAGACTTTAAAAAACTTTATTAAATATGTTAATCTCCCTGTCAGCGTGTCAGTCCGTTGTCAAGTATTCCAGCCACAACAATGAACTAATTTTCTTCTAACGATGCCTTAGTAGTAGTGGGAGGCCGACCGTCACAAATTTACACGAACTGATTGTTAGCGTAAGCACACAAAGAGATCAAATTGCACGAACTAATTATCATAAAATTTGATGAATTAGTTTATTTTATAAAATCTAGAATGCGTTTTGTAGAATTTTCTATAACTTTTCTATAAAAATATCAAGAGGTTTCTTTACATTTAAAAAATATGTTAACGCTTTTAAATATCGCTCCAAATATCTTTATAACATTTTAAAAATGTTAAAAACGGAATAATCCGTAAATGGTAGTCCTAGTTTTTTAATAAAATGGCAATATTTTAGTACCAGAAAATCTTTTCTGGTGTATGTATGTATATCACGCCAGGTCCCTTGCAGTGTAGGCAGAGTATTTTGGTGACATGCACTATTTTTGTACCATATCAATATACTTCAAATATAAAGCTACGAGTTATCAGCGTTTCCATCTACATCTTATCATAAACAGATTTGACTGAATCTCACTAACCCTACCAATTGCGACTATAGACACATGATATTTTTCGCTTTGCAAATCAAAATTTATTAAGGAATTCTTCAGAAAACAAGTATCTAAGTATTATAGATTTTATTTACTATTTTTTGAAACCGTAAGTGTACCTTAAGTATTTTATTATTTTTGTTTATAGTTATTGTTCAAATAAATGATGATCTGGGTTTAGTTAAATTATAGATACCACAAACATATAGACTTGTGCTGCTGTGTTGCCATTGTAAAAGACTGATAAAAGTTTTTCGATGAGATAGAACTGCTAAAAAGTCTATTAGTTATATAAATGAGGTATTAAATAGCACTTGGGTCATTAGCAGCGTTGGCATGACAGGCTGGTGCTCGTTCATGATAGTGTAATCTGCGTCTTAATAGAAAACGTATTGGATGTAATGATACGTACACAAAACGGTTACAATAGACAACGGATGACGAGCTTCAAAGCTAACGCCACTTACTTAAGTGACAGGGTATATCACAAACCAATAAATCTCTTGACTTCGCATGAAGGCACCCCACGCTCACAAAAAGATGGTATTTTAGCGCCTAAATATCTCATCAATGCGAGCCTACTGACCAATGAGAGAATATTTTAACCAATAAGCCGATAAGTGCCGCGATGCTGATTCGTCAACTAGCCTATAAGAGCTCCGCGATCTCTTTACGTGTAGCGGCGAATTGAGTTACTACGTAATATAGATCTTATCGGTTCTCCATAGGATATTTCCTTCAGGGCATATCCAATGGGTTATTTTCGACGCAGGCTGAGAAGAAACAGTATTGTACAGTCGCTTCCAGTTTGAGTACTAGATCCATGGGAGTTCTAACGAGCGGCCACCGTCGCTAATGTCTTCATTTGTATTCAGATTTACGTACGCAGATAGCACGTGTGCGAGGATCGGCCTGCCAGCACTGCTGGTCCAGGCGCTATTTTGATTCATTGATACCTCATTTGGACCAATACGGTTGCTTTTTGGATCAATTTAACTTTATTAAACTTATTATCACAAAAGGATACTTAGTATCACTTGCATATACAGCTATTTTGTACAAATAATGTTACTGAAAAATGCAGAATGCCATCAATATGTAAGCGTAAAATGTGTTTATGGTTTTTTTCAACGTCAGGAATCATATAAAAGCAGCCCAGCTGATGTAAATTGGTAACCGTAGCCTAAGAACGCTTGCAATACAGGTAGTAACTGTGTCACACATTGCTATCTATGTTTGTTACGGCCATTCATAAATTGTAAGCCTTATTATTTTATGCAAACATAGACAAAAGGGTATATTTTTATTTGTGTTGTGTAATAAATTTGTTTGATTGTACGTATTCCAAGTGCTGGTCAAATTTACTTATATGCTTACTTATACACTCATAGTCATATTACTTTATTCATTATAAACTAGCTTCTGTGCGCATTTAGCTCGTGGGGATGTCCTGTTGTAGCTTTAACAACAGCCTATACCTCTCTCCAAATATCTTTATAAAATTTTATTATGATCTATTCTGGTGTTTAATTCTGAAAAGGCACCAAACATACACAAAACTTACCAAACATCCAAATTTTAAAATATTTAGAAATTACATTAGTTTCTCGCATTACAAATATGATAGAAAAATATTTAAATCCATTCATTAGAACTGCGTTTCGTGAATGTTCATTACATTGTCTATGCCATTTTAAATTACGTATTCTATGTGCGGCGCGGCTCGGTACTCTGTAGACGAGTTATCAGACAGAAGTCGCCGACTACTGCAGCGCGCTGCCACCCAGCACCCAGACAGACCCAGTTACATACATATCCCGCAACTTTGACCCACATCTCGCGGCGCCCAACTTTTACCGAGAGCAACTTTCATTGCCCCTCTATACAATTTTCCGCACAATTTATACAAAACATATTAATCAACGAAACGTGTAACGAATGGAAAAGGTCCAATAATGAGAAAAACGTTTGCACATTAACGATTCACCAAACATCTGCATTGAAGACGAGGGGAAGACCGGGGACGTCTCGACTCGGGGAACAATTCCTTTCATCTCGCCGTCCGGGCATAAACAAGCGAGGAAAAACTCGCTGAATAATAATTAGGGTCCAAGATTAGGCAGGCGCCCGTCGATTCGGCCTCTATTAATTACTGTGCCCAAGGCGGACGCTATGTGGTATATAGGCTCGAATTTCCGGACATATACCTAACGTAGATACGTGGGCAGCGCGGCGTCTCGCGTGTCCCCCTACCTCCATCCTGGTGGCCCCCTGACCCCCCCAGCTGCCCCGTCTAATTGACGCCGCACCGGACGCGACGCCCGCGGGGACTGCGCTCCGCCTTCCGGGCTCCGTGCTTCGTCCGATTTACAACATCGGCCGATAATCTTTTCTTGATGACGCTACTGTATAGATATTGGTATATAGAGCTAAAGCACAATCTTTTATACAAAATTCCTCTACAGAGATTTGGCTTTCTAGAACCTATACTACCCTAACCTAGGTTGTTAATGTGTACTGACGATCTTTTTGACTGTCATCGCAATATGGGAGTTACTAATTTTAATCTCGGCGCAATGGTTGTGGTAGATCTTTTCGGGGTCACTTATGTTGCCGACACAATAAGTTTAGATCGATTGTGTTGTTTGTACTTTATTGTATCTCTCAAACATAAATACACAATACTGCTACAAATAGATACGTAGAAAAGCACTGGAAACCTAAAACACCACTTTTTTTTAAATAGACATCAGTGAAGTTAAAGTCACCATTGACGTTAAGAACAGACTAAAAACATTCAAAGATAAAATGTTAAAAATACTAACAAAGGGGGAACAAGGGTTGCATTATACAAATACGCAGTGGGGCCAAGCCTCCCGGAGTTCCCTGTTCATTACGGCTTGCAGCAAGGTGTCGTCGGCGCTCGCCGTTTTCGCCGGGATAATTAAAAACTCTCATCGCGATCCGGAAGCGGGTGGGGACGACCCGCGGGGCCCGTAACGAACGCACTAATTAATAAGGGTCCGTCGATATTGATTTATGAGGTGCCGCGTATGCTCACAGCTTCTACCAGTGAGACGCAGATTACCCGGAGCACGGCGTACGAGAACAAAGAAATCAATTAAAACTTTCAAATTTAAGCATTTAACGTTCTTATAGAACATGTTCTCATAGAACCTCGAAGTACTTATGCTCTTCGATAATGTTGGTGTCATACAATATTTGAGCATCTGAATCTTATTTTAGTGAAAAAAAACAACATTTTCAGATTCAACATTACGCTGATTCGCTCCGTTCACAGTAGTCCAAATAACAGTTCAATTAATTGTACTACTGCTACATTTGAGTTTCATTAGTTCAATCAAATTCTTCCAATATTTTACGAATTCAACATCAGTGTCCGAAAGCTTTTTTAAACTCAAATATTTTCTCTACAAATATCAAATATTTCTACAGAAATAAAAGAAAATATAATGAAAGGTTAGCTTCAACAAGAAATACATAGCAGCGTTACAATAATATAATAAAATACAAGTTTATAAACACTTGTCTAAAAGAATCTTTGAAATCCCGTGATCCACCTTACACATTACGGAAAACTTTCAATTTCCATTTGAGAGCAGCCGCTAGCGATGGGGAATTTGCATTGGAAAGAAAGACAAAGAGAGCAAGGTATTTGACACCACCCAAATCCCCCACTCGGAGCGCCGTATGTACTGTTACCGAGTCCAACACAAACTGCTTGAATAACGCTACAGCATGTGTATTTTAGTTTTAGCTCGAAACACAAAATCCGACGTACTATTCATGAATAAACTTTTAATTGAAACAATTCTCTTCCCGTTTTTATATGATATATAGAAGGACATATGGTAGAAATAGACTTAGGAGTTATTATTTGGGGAAGCCGCTTAGAGGTTTCAAGAGCATTTATTTGTCCAAAAAATATATTCGAGCCATTTATAATGTTGATGCAATGAAAGATCGAATATCTTCCCTCTTGTGTGGTTTATGTATCTATGAAACATGTATCGTCGTTCAAAAATATATCTATTTATTAGACATAGCGATTGTATATCGACCAGAAGTAGATACCGAGCCAGATTGGTTGTTTCTAAGCTGATACTTCAATTGTATTCGCAGAATGTGCATTGCATGTAAAGTTTTCAATCAATTGCCAATTTTAAAAGCTTAAGGATGACATTAAAAAAAAGGAATTACATAAAAGGCTTTTGGCAAAATGTTACTGCCTAAATAATGGCAAATTTGTGGAATTGTAATTTAATATAAATAAATTTTATTATATTATTTAGAACTGTGTTACTAATAACTTCTTCTTCCTCTTCCCCCCAGACCGCTGACTAGCGTAGACGTGCCCAGTCATTGTTGTAAATTCTTATTTAAATTAAATATTCAATTTAAAAAATTTAATGTTCAACTTCAAAGTTAAATTTATAAAATTTTTGTAAAATCATGCACGGTGAAATCCAAATAATTTAGTTATGTAAATAAGGAAGAGCAGGGTTTCCTACCACAAGTATATTTTTTACTTAAAAGGAGACCCTGGCCATGTTTAATGTAAGACAAATTATTTGAAATAAAGGAATTTGAATTTTGAATAACTATCGAAATAATTGCACGCTCCTGCGAGGGCAGAATAAGTTCCATTTTTGTAACATCTTTTGTACCTTATTTTCGCATATAAATTGTCTTATGTAAGAATTGTCTAATATATACTATGAAATCATTTACCTCCATATATTGTTATAGGCTTGTCCCTTTTCTTTGTACTTACCTGAAACAAAGACACATCACATTAATAGGTAATTTATTTATTAACATATTCTAAGAGGAGATATTTGAATAGAGATAGAACGCTTCTATATTGTCCGACAGCAAACCGCAGCCAAATAACAACTCCCTGATGAATTATGTTCCTGCGAGTGAATGTTGTTATCAGTAATCTCCTTAAAAGTTGCTATGTTAGCAACAGGGCTGGCAACGCGCGAACGATACTTCTTGTATTGAAAGTGTTCATAGAGTATGGTTACCACTTTACATCAGATGAGTTGCATGCTTGTGTGCTTCCCGACGTTGTATAAAAATATGATCTTAAATATTTCAATATCTCCATGAAAACTTTTATGAAATCCTGAAAGGACGCAGTTCCATTGTAGACAGCCATATGGGGAACACAGTCGTAAGGCACCTTGTCACGTATATATACTGTCTAATGAAACGGTATCTCTTCTTTCTGTCCGTGAATCTCATTTTACTATTTTAATCATCAGACAAAGTAGACCATGGGCCATATTTCAACGTTTTACCGTAACTACCAGAACGCTGGATTTGTAGATGGCTACCAGCTATCGAACACCATTCAAGAATAAAGGCCTGAAGAAGGGGCATATGCATATTCTACAATCCTTCGTGGAATCCATGAGATATATTCTCGGGAAAATTGGAAGATGATCGCAAGGAAGTGTTTATATGCAGGGAGTTTATTATCAGCAGTGCTCGTTAGCGCGCGGTCGTAAACAGCGCGGCTCTCACCTGCTCTCGGCACTAGCTCCGCGGCACTTATTACGTTTCATGAGATATATGGACAAGGTAAATGCTGATTTTAAAATAAATCTTAAAAAATTCAACAGACTGTTTCAGCACCGATTGTTTCAGGGGAACTAACGCCAACAAGATTCATAAATAGTCCATTACCAACGTCAGTAGATGGATGGCAGCTGGTAGATTAAAAAAGAAAACTTACAGCTATGAGAAATAAATAAGATACAATAAAATTGAGTGTAAGATGTGTCTAAGTGTCCATGAAGGCCAAATAAAAACACAATATCATCTATGATTACCAATGCTCCTATCTGAATAGTCTCTCTAAGTTTCAAATTAGTACCCAGGGCCTTCTGCCCAAAGGGGACTATAGTGTGGGTTGTCTTCAGACTTGAACAGTCACTGCACCGAGCTGAATTGTTTCGTACTAACACTCACACCGCGTACGCACACATTTCCTCACACACACTTCTCTCTATGTCTTACAAACGGCACAATCACAAGAACACACTAGCTCATATAGTTCCTATAAAAACCTTCTTGACCTTCTGTTGCAAATGACTTCAAATGAACACCACGACAATAAGAAAAGTTTTTGCATTAGTAAGGGTATAGGATTTTTTTTCTCGTATAAAATAATAAAAGCAACTGTACTGCATGATACGTAATAGGTCCATGTGAGCACAATAAACGGGAGCACATCGCGACCGGCTCGTAAACGCGGCGCGTTTTCAAACTCGACGACGAATACGAGACGCTGAATAAAGTCATGACGGCATATATAGCTGCCGGGATGCCATTATATTACAATATTAGAGTTACAAACGTATATTTTGGCAGATAATGTGTTAAGGATGTGGGTATGATCTGAGGGAATCAATGGAATTGATATGGCCAACGAAAGTTCATTGTTGTTCCGTGGTAGAGAATTTTCGCTGAATGGATCATTTAGATAATGACATGGTTTTTAGCATGTTGGTTAAAAATGGCACGGTTTTAGCATGTCTTTTTTATAATGGTATAGTTTTAACGTGGTTTTTGATATGCTGTTTTCTAAAAAATTACTACTGTGGATAACTCAATAAAAAAGTTATTAATACGAGTATGTATATGATTCTGTTTGGTAGATAACAATTTGCTCGCATCTTCGACTGTGTGTATCTCAGTATACCGCAGGATATTCCAGAAATCTGCATTCAGCAGTTATTATTATTATTTATAACAATAATAGGTTTGTACATACCTATAACTGTCAAGGAAATTGTGGATTTTCAGTTACCATACCCAGCTGTTAGGGCTGTGCGTTGATGACAGTCAGTCGTTCAGTCAGTCGTTCAGTCAGGGTATCCAGACTGGATATAGTAGTGAAAAAAAACAAAAGGACAATTAGTTCTACATAAATTTGATAATGATAGGTCTCCAGGAAGGCCGTAAAGCATTGCTGTTAGCAACGGAAGCGTTGAAGATCAATTGTCAATGCATGATTGATACTTCTTGTGTTGCAAACATCCATAAGCTACGGATATGTGGTCTGTAGACTACGAAAATAGCTTCACATTTGGCATGCGCTTGTTTATTATCTGACGTAGTGTAACAAGCTTTTCATAAGCCTTATACCACTTCAGTAGTATAAAAATATTCTCAAATGAATAAAGAACCGTGTGTACAGTGAGCTGAGTTCTTTTTATCTTGCCAGGAGATTATTAGCCCACAGCCGGGGCTATCAGGTATACGAGAACACGTACTCTGCTCAGGAGTCGAGAGACCAATCAAACGAAATCTTGTGACTACTACTGTACGCTGAGGGAATGTTCAATTTGTTTGAGAACAAGGTAAAAATAAAGATAAAAATATAGATTTATGTGGAGCTGTCATAGACTGTGATTCACGTGAATTAAAACAACTCAGAATTGTATTGTCACTCTTCACGTTCATTCCAATGACAATCCAATTCCAATGCCAAAGTTTCGTGTAATTCGTAAAGTTTCGTGTAATAATTGGGTAATAATTCGTATTCAGATTTATGTGCAGTCGTCATTGACTATGTTTAAGATGCAATAAACAACTCAGAACGGTGGGATTACTCTTGACGTTCATTCCAATGTCAAAATTTTGGGCAATATGTCATATTCTATATTATAGTTTCTCCAAAATGAAAATGGATCAGAGTAATAGTGTCAATTTAGGCAATCGACAATAAAGATCAGGGCAATTTGGCTACTGTCGTGACAGTGGCGTGCACTCCATATAGACAAAAAGACATTGCCTACCCTATCAATTTGATAAATACCATCCTATGTTTCATTCTTAAACATAGTTTTTAACTAATATTTCGTATCAAAAACAAAAAATTAAAAACAGCTCCATCTATCGGTATCGGTAAATTATTAAAATCATCGCTAGTCATATTCAAATCGCAGCTAGGCGCTACGCTACACCAGCGCCGCATTGGCAGCTTTTAACGGCGGAAGACACTAACTATTTCTGGCTAAATTTACGTATGTGTGCCGTGTTGTTAATACAAATACTGTAGTGTGCATTCCTGTAATTACATTGCCCACAATAACACAAATAACGCACACTATCGCATAGTATAGACAATGTCTTTGCAGCTGAACTATAACGTAAATTACCTAAGTGTCGCGAGCATTGCTACGTAACTATTTTAAAAAGTAGTTTGCTGCATATAATTATAGTGAAAGATATTGCCGTTTCTTTTTTTCGTATAAAATTGATGTTAATTTTATTTTGATTTTAAGACGGCCGCCATTGTTTTTGTTTTGAATCGATTGACTGGTAGCAGACGAAATAAGATTTTAAAGTTTTAAAGTTGATAAATATAGATGATATTCACTGCGAAAGTTGTTCATGTGGTGTGTGTAGTGTTCGGTGAATAAAAACAAGTGATCACATACATCATTATTTCCACAAGACTGGGTAACCAAAATCAACATTCTGTATTTTTTGGTAAGTTAATAGCTTTAAAAAAAATCTGCCTACCCTGTCAAAAATCTCTGTGCACGCCACTGGTCGTGACCCAAGAGTTTAATTGTTGTATGAGTTTGATTGACTTTGTTTTATTCATACATATGTATGATAAAAAAGTAAATAATATAAAAACAGTGATAAAATAACATAAAATAATAACATTTTTTTTTAATACTCTATATTTTTAAATACAATTAGAAAAAGCTTGGCGAACTGTTGGTGCGTAACGACACCACGGGTACCCGAGTGCTCCAGAGAGTCGAGCAGGGCCTTCGTCTCCAGCGTGTCTTCGTCGGTCGGAGCGGAAGGTCAAGAAATCTCGCAGGACTCTCAGCTCTGGCTTGCCTTCATTGGGCGTCCAGAGAGGAGTCGATAGAGTATATTGCTTTATCAGGTGATATGATCCAGGGGTGGAAGTATTAAAGGGCATAACGCCGTGAGTAACTTTGGTGAAAGCACAACACACCTCTCAATACCCCTGAGTCACTCACACCGGTGTTGCCCATAGCCGACTTTCTCTGGCGTTACGGAGGGCCAGTGAGTGGCGAGCCACCGCCTGCCAGGACTGACATCAGATATATATATTTTATGTTTTTTTTATAATATTATATTTTTTATAAGCGGAAGATGAGCCCAAATCGCAACGCCAACTGACAAAAGACTATACAGTGTCCTGTCATTTGACGCTGCCATGCTGGCCCGTAAGATGCTTCTTCACACTTCGTTTGAAAGGGGGATCCCCTTTCAAACAAAGTGTGAAGAAGCATCTTGCGAATATTCTTCAAACTTCAAACGAATATTGTAGGAAGTAGGAAACACATGTGCAGGCAAGGCGTTCCACTTTTTGATGATACGACAGAGATAGGAGTGGCCGAACTTTTTGGTACGCGAAGAAATGTTCTCAACAGTGAAACAATGACATCGCAAGCCTGCACGTGTCGTTCTATGACGGAAGGGAAAGGATAAGAGAAAACAGTTCTTCAGAGTAGTCCCCATGGTAGAGGCGGTAAAATACACTTAGCGAGCCAACGTCCCTACGAAGTTGAAGAGGTTCTAGGTTTTGGTTTTTCGTCGTCGATTATACGAATAGCCCGTCGCTGCAACCTATCGAGAGCCTCGAGAAGATATTGTGCGGAACCATCCAAGAGATGCGAGCAGTACTCCACGCAGGCCCGAACTTGAGTCTTATAAAGTAGACAAAGCTGGTCCGGCGTGAAGAACCAGCGCACCGTGTTCAGGACTCCGATATTTTTAGAAACTGTTCAGATGAGGCTCTCGATATCGTTTCGTTGGTTAATAATGCAGGGAATATCCGTGCCTAGCATATTCAGGCATCTCGCATACTGAGGGAAGCGCCCTGAAGACTAGGAGTGGGAAGGAATGAGGACATTTTACTTGGCATTAAACAAAACCACGTTACGCGCAGCTATTAAGGGCTAGTACACCGATTAACGTCACGGCATTTATCGGCTTATTGGTTAAAATATCCCCCATTGGCCAGTAGACTCAAATCGCTGAAATATTTAGGCGCTAAAACACAACATTTTGGTGATTGAGACAAGAAGTTTATTGTTTTGTGTAAAATACCATTGGTAGCAACTTGGCCGCAGGGTATCTTGAAGTTTCTTTAAACAAAGTGGACACGCATAGTAGCAATGAAGAAGAAAAAGTTGTATAAAAGATTCTTTGCACAAATATTGTATTTAATGACAGTGCAAAAGTCAGTGCAGATCTGTTACCGCGTACCTACTACTCGCATGGGTTCGTAATTTAAAGCCGTAACAAGGAACCCAATATAAATATCATGCTATCCAGATCCTTAAAAGCATCCAATGTAGCCTTTGACATTCAATGAACATTGAAGACCATAATATTAGTTTTACAACCAAATAATGCCCAGATTGCTAATCTTGTTTTAATTTCTCGCCCCGTTGCGCGATACTGCTAACTTAGCACATTATTATGAGCACTTACTACACCGTTTAAACTTAATAAGCCGTGGTATAAGAATCGTTTGCTCACATATCGATATAATGCAAAACACCGGTCAAATGCGAGTCGGACCTCGCACGCAGGGTTCTGTACATTCCTTGAGGATTTCTAAAAGCATGCACTAGTTTCTAAGAGATGTAGGACGCATCAAATATGCCTAACTGAGGAAGTACCTCCACCTTATAGAAAGCCACAGCCAAATAACAACTCCTTAGAGGGTTGTGGTGTTCCTTCCAGTAACAGAAGTTCCTGAGTAGTTGTTGAAGTAGCAACAGGAGTGGCAATGCGTGAGCAAAATACTTCTTGTCTTGCAAGCATTCATATGCTACGAAATGTAAATTCGTCCCTTTCCTTCAGATGGGTCGTATGTTTTTATACCTCCAGACGTATAAAAGAAATTAGAAACGTAATTCTACTTATCTCTACCCAAAACCTAAATATAACCGAAACGTCAAGGTGTGACAAGAGCTAGACAAATAATGCCATAGGTACTGTTCTTGCGAGGCAACTAACATCGTAGGTAATTTTCTTAAAGCGCATTATGAAGATTGTTTATGAAGACAATTGCTTCTATCAATGATGCAAATCGCTTTTATATACAATGTTTTTATATACAAGTTACCTGCAGTATCTAAACTTATTCTTAACTTGTTAGTATAGGTTGTACACCGCGATAGTGCTGAGCAAACCGCGCTCCGTTAAACTCGACTAAAGTGGCATGCGGGTGGCGCGCCGACGATGTAGGTGACGAAACTATTATGCTGGCTGTCCAGTGGACACATACAATAGGCACGAATGTATTACAGCCTAGACCGCACCCGTCGAGGTAATACAGATTTACACATCGCGATTTATGGAGTAAATCGTACCTAGTAAAAAATTCAATACTACTACGGTTCGGTATCAAATCATCATTTGATATTGTCTGTTTCGTCTTATTGGAAAGTCTTGTTACATATCTGTATAAATAATATTACGGATGATTTAAACAAGTAATTCATTAAAATAATTCGTTCTTCTGACGTTTCTTCACAGAGCGTTATACCTATAAGTAATCAAAACTAATATACAGCCCGAGTAATAAAAAAATCCATTATAAAGCTGATTAAACCAATAGCTTCATAACAGTATCCATAAATTAAGTAGTACATTAACAATTAAAAGTAAAAAATGTTTACACCGAATAACAGTTCAACACAGCTATCATACAGCTTGTTGTGCTACTTGGGAACGATTTTAAATTCTTCATTCTAATATACAAAAGTTGTACACATCACCCTAACGGTTGTCGCGCGGCTGACCAAATATATAACTCGTTCAATTCGCACCTTGATTTTTTATAAAACTATGAAGTCAACGACGAAAGAAATATTTTTGAGCAATAAACGATGAAAGGATCGCTGAAAGGGGGACCGTGTTGGCCAACGGAGGAGGAGGCCTTTATAGATTTCCTAGTCTGTTATCCAGTTATGGGTCAAATAGACTCAGCGTAATGTAATCAGGTGACATATAGGTCAGAGGTAGCCGCAGAGATGCGATGTAATTTAATGGGATAGCAGGTCACGTGTTGGCTCGAATGTCACTAGTTCAACACAACGAATTTAAATCTTTAGTTCATAGATTCAGGTTTTTTTTTACGAAACTCAAATTAACATGCAATTTGATCGTACCTGCTCTATGAGCTTCCGCCACATGGGATAACATGCAGCTTGTAGCTTGTTATTTTAACGTCTAACGTCTACAGCGGCTGAGGATGCCTAGTGGAGGTGCAAAACACGTATCGCATAGACGACGAGGGCAGCCATAGCAGCAACTTTAGCGGGTGCATGCGGTTCCTTTTCCAGATAGCGGGCAAACGCAGGGACAACCACAGCAGTCGAGGCAGAGACGATTAGAGTAGCCATAGCAGCGACCGCATGCATCTACTAACGTTAATCTGTGGGTGCCGGCTAGCGCTAGTTCTTATGAATTAATTGGTGGCGGTAGTACACAAGGCAGGTTAGATCAAATTGCATGTAAATTCATAGAAGTTTTATTTCTTGTTTTTATTAAACCTCCCTAAATCGATGAGGAAAGAAAATGGAAGCTTTGTATTGGTTCATAACCAATACAAAGCTTCCCTTTTCCTTCCCTTCCCCTTCCATAATGATTTAGGGAGGTTCAATAAAAAAATAAAATAAAAGTTTTGATGTACCGTGTATCTCTTTCAGATACCCGCGGAATATGCTAAGAATAGCTCATCTCAGGTGCTACACCTGGCAGTATTTCAAATTCCGTCAACATTCATTTCCTTAGCACCGTGCCACTAATATTTTAACATGTATCAGATGTGTTTGGCCGGGTCCGTGCAGACCAGTGATTACTGTGTCAACAGCTCGGGAATACATAGACGGTACATAAGCAGAATCAGCCGGCGTAAGACGAGCGACCGCAATGGCCGGCTTTGTGCGAGTTCGGTGCTACAGTGAGCTGCCCACAAGTTGACGAACAACGCGGGCGACTTCTTCTTCGCTTTTCTAGTGTTATCTCATTTTCATTAGGAATGCTCAGACGCTGCGGTCCGTAACCTAAACTTAAGTATTTGACGAACATACTAATTTTGACATGCATCAACTGCTGTCAGACCTCCATAGCCTAGAAGGAAAAACAGACCTTTCTTATGTTAGATCACACGTCTTTCAAAATACTTATATTCTTTGGGCTTGCGGGCTTGCTCACGATGTTTTGCTTCACCGCCGAGAAAGTGATAATTACAAATATGTACGTAAATCCGAAAACACGAATATAGTGATACATTCCCACACCAGGGTCGAACCAAGGACTGGACGGTTAGTTCGTTGTTCGATCGTTATACTAAGCTATCAACGCAGTCAATAGATATAAGACACATATGACATCTAATTAATTAATTAATTAATTTACTAATTAATCATTCTCTCTGCCTACCCCGCAAGGGACTTGGCGTGAAGATATACATACATACATACATGACATCTAAATCTACGCATGAAAAACATTGTCATAGTTGTTACCGACGCGTCAAGATATTTGTCTGCGAAATATCATGAATTAATTGTTCCATTTTAACTTGTAAAAAATAACAAATTGAACACACCTTTACACTCTAGGGGCAACGAAAAGAAAATCTTAAATACGCAGATTTTACTTATTTCCCCAATGCGTAATTGAAATCAAAACCTATTTCGAGTGATCAATGATCACTTTTGTTGGATATTTTTTTGAATGTATATCGGTTCAGATTTAAAAGGAAGCTGTGAGCATAATTCCTTGCAACACAACCCACACTACAATCGACAGATCATATATAGACCGGCAAAGTCTGTCCTTAAAATATTAAAAATTGTCACGTTTCACGTCTCTGAACCGTATTACAAGGTCCTATATGATATCCAGGTGCTTCTGTTGAACTACATGTGTGGTCTGGCTTGAGGCTTCAATAGCCATAGAAGCCATTCACCTGAACCGTATCACTTGTTTCGGTATATTGAGCACTCCAAGTTTTTTGGACGCATGATCTTCTTCACTACGTGTCTTCAAAAGAGATCTCGACACTATGAAATGCTTTTCGCAATGGTAAGAGAAGTATTCTGAAATAAAGTAACTACCGAAAATTGGCTCAAACAAAGCGCAGGCCTATATCTTGATAGGATTGATTTGGACCAAATTTAACCATCCCAAGTCTGATATTTGTTAATGTATTAATTTCAAATACAAGTTGATCATTGCTATCCGCCATAGAGAGAAAGGAGAGAAAAGGGGGATGTGAACATGAAATGAAGAGTAGGTCCTAATTGCGCCAGAGCAACTAAAATTTTCTGTTCCTTTGAATGAAGTTCCTTTGGATTCGTAGATGTCCGCTAAGAAAAGTCGTATGTGAGATGACAATTAATAACTCGCTCCGCTCATCACAAAGTGTCCGCTTTGTCCAGGGCGCGAGCGTCAGGTGCCCGGTATTTTGGTCGAGCGGCTCCCCTTAGCTGTCGCTTAGTTTATATAACGTAGGTATATAGTGCTATGTATAGCTCTGGTTCTCTGCGGGGTATACACTAAGATCGGGAGACTCGTGAGGCTTTGCTTTCATTTCAAAGCTATCGATTCTTACCTAATGCACATATAATTCTATTTAATAGATTTAAATACACATTCCATAAATTATCTAAAAGCATTGAAATATTTTGCTCGTGCTTGAATATCTTCAAGAATTTCAAATTGCTTTAGTTTTTTTCTACTATAGTTTGTATGAAACTGAGCCTATCATCTACTTTCGATCTATAAACACAACTGTAAAACATTTCTTCTTTGTGTTCGTTATTTATCTGGAAACAATGACAAAAATAAGCAATGTGTTTTTTACAAACTTTCTCTCCTTCCTAAGTTCCAGGACAATTCCAAAAACATACGACCAATCAAGTGGATTTATCTGGTCGTTTAGTAAGTACAAGCCTTAAGGACATATGTCACTCTATCACATATAGTATTTATCTGTCAAGTGGGATGGTGTAGTTATTACGCGACGTAATCTGGAGGCCAGAGCTCGCGTGTCGACGCAGCTAAAATACCGCAAAGTGTGAGTGACATACGGCCAATAACGACATGCAACAATCAAATTATTATTTTCTCTTATTTTACGTGTTTTAATGCCGGTCATTTGATAGGCGTGCGCGGGGATTTGGATCCAACGCGTAGAGGGCCATTTGAGAAGCTTAATGTAATGTTGTATCGCCGCCGTGATCTTCTCCAGGGGATATCAATGTGACAATATACCCATGAACCAGGACACGGCAGGTATTGGGACTATTGCGAATGTGTTGGAAATTATTGGGCTATTAAAATGAGATCTGGAGGGATTATTACTAGGCTATTACAGAAGAGGGACGGAATAATTACTTAGAAGGAGGTTTCGAAATTAGTCTTGGTATACATCCATGTATTAGTAATATACTTTAAAGGACTAAAAATCCCTACATTACCAAACCGCTCAGTTGGTTAAATTTAACGAACCTAATTTAGATAGTTTTACTTTTAACTATTGATCAGAGGAGACCATGGCCATATATATGATGATATCAGATCAACAGTACCTATTATTACCATACCATATTATTCGTTACCAAAACTACACTAAATTGCCACCTTCCATAATACACCAACAATTGGAAGAAAGTAGGTTTCCTTGATTTCATTAGAAAGTTATACGCAGATCGATGTGATAAAAGTTACATACAGGTCGAAATCTGAGGGTACATTATACTTGCTATTCTATTCTTACCAATCCCCATTCTCCAGAATACTCTAAATGCTATATTTGTGTGCTCTCTCATAATCTCCCATTGCGTTGTTACAATTCTCTATTATTCTCTATCCCACTTTTCCACTCGGGCTTTATGCCCGTCTCCTTCGCAAGTTAATATATACAACTCTAGAATGTGCTATCGGAATCTATCAAGAAATCCTGCAGCAAATTGGTCTTCAAATATAAAGTACGTCAATATATTTTTGAAAGCTTGACAAAATAATATCTAAGTGTATCATAATTATGAATATTTATGTCTATTACGTATGAATGTATCGTATTATGTGTATATATTGTATTATTATTATTATGTATATATTATAAGTATGTATGTGTATTTCGAAATTTATTATCTTATATAATAGAAGCTGCGATTGCGATTCTCTGCACTTCCAAAGATCGACTGGTAGAGAAAGCAATTAGCATTAAGTATTGTGCCTAAAATATTGTGGTTGTGTTATAGATGAGCTCGGCAGTGAAATGTCTAGTGATGGCTAGTCCAGCAACAAGGCTCGTCGGTTCCATTCCCGCACAAAGCAAATATTTGCGTGCATGAACGCTTCGTCTTGGTCTGGGTGTTTTCTACATATTATAAGTATGTATTTACAAAACAAGAGGTATTTTGTAAGCTTATCAGTCGTCTAGTACCCATAGCACAAACTTTACTTAATTTTGGACTAGATGTAATTTGTAAAAAACTATTTGCCATTGGCAATAACCCTGTGTCCATCGTAACTTGGAGACTCGGAGTCGGCGAATGCTGAGTGCGCGCGGCGCGGACTTGCGACTCAGCTCATTTCGTGAGTGCTGCCGGCCCGACAAAGAATTATTTCAGTGCCTGCTGGACGACAGGGGAAATTAGAACGCGCTCTTTTTGTAATCCTGCTTTATATATAATATTCGAGCATATGTAATAGTAGTTTAAGATACTGTCGTGTAAAGGAAGTTATTGTAATAGTATACAATTTTATCTACTACTACCATTTTGTCTTATACAACGTCGGGAAACATACGAGCATACGGCGCACCTGATGTAAAGCGATTACTGTAGGTTATGAACACTTACATCACATTAAGTATCACTAGCGTGATGCCACCTCTGTGGCTAACACAGCAACTCCTTAGGAGCTTATTGGTGAGCTGGTGGTGGTGGCTGAACTACCTTCCAGGGAGTTGTTATTTGGCTGCAGTTTTCAGTGAGGTGAAGGTATTTCTCCAGACGACTGTTTTGAAGTGCCCTGCCTTTCTTTAAAATATTCATACCAAGACAACCAGACATGTTCCTGCACACAAATGTTTGTCATGTGTGAGAATCGAACTCACGGGCGTTGGTGTCAAATTAGCATTACTGACCACTGCGCTACCGAGCTCGTCAAAATTTAAATACTTGAGCGTAACTTGTCTATAGTCCATAAAAACGTAAACTCACAGAACAGCATACCTATCTTTTACAATACCTACCAATGCTATTGGATATCTCCCCATATTGCTAGTCACTAGTACCTCAATAGCATATCTTTGATACTGTACAAGTCTTCCTTTACATGTTTGTAGGATACATACAAGGATAGGTATGCACGAACGTAGGTACGCTGGTAGGTAAACCTAGGTAAATGGGTACGTAGAGCGCGAACAGCGCGCTTGAACGGGCGAGCTTAGAATACGACCGCCTCTGATGACGAGGTAAGGGGTAGGACACATTAAAATACTTTTGTTCAACGAAACATAATTATTTCCCATATTCTATAGTACTCTTTTATTCGTAGGTGCCCTCATTTTGTTTTTATTAACAACGCTGAATTTGAGGCCAAATCCAAAAAAAAACACTTTAGAACCTTTATGTTTTTTGAAACATACCTTGAATAAATACAAGATACGTTATCTATGTACAAGTAACCAAAACTTTAATTAATGCTTATTGTGGCCACTTATGGCAATAATCAAAATTATGACATAATATGTAACAATTCAAAAATAATACATATTTTCCCGCTAGGTGACGTCCACTCTGCATTTATATACATCTCTACCAGGCGCTCCTGCTATCGCCAGGAACAGCTACATTTCCGCTGCTTCTACCCGCTGTATTCGAGTCCACGCTGTTTCAGTTGGTGAGCCCATTTATCGCGGCGCATCTCTATCCATTTCGAGGCTGTCCATCTTCACCGAGTCCAACAAAATCAACGTCAAGCCCGCGCCGAAATGGCACTTCAGTTTGCTGACTTTCAGGCCGACAACTAACTAACTAGAGACTTCATCCTTGGTCAAATACCTTCGTTCCGAATTTTATCCTGTAGGGAAATCTCAAGCAAAATTTCTGGCGTAAGCTTGTTGACCGTATTCGCATGATGTTAGAAACAGAGTTGGTCTGTATCGGTCTTATAATAAGAAGGGGCATGCTTCGTAGGTTCGGACATGTAGAAAGAATGCAGGAGGAAATAATTACGAAACAGATATACAACGCGAAAGTAGAAAGATGTAGGACCCGAGGAAGGTCAAGACTTACCTACCATGACCAAACGTTTTGTCAGAAGGTGATCAGGAGCCTTAGAAACTGGCGAGCGTCCATGTGAAGAGTAATGAATGCTAAAGAAGCGAGTGAGGTGTGTAAGGATCGAGTCACTTGGGGCTCGGTTCTCTCTGCCGACCACGCAAGGAGGAATAGTGTATAGGGGGATTAGTCATTCCCCCTTACACATCTATATATCTATCTATAATTTCACGCTATTGCTATTAGTGATGTAGCATTATCATAATATAAGCAGATTATGTAAATATGGAACGTTTTCTACCTTTTTATTACCTACAAGAATACTTAATTGTTACTACGCTAAATAGAACATCTGCTACTTTGATAGGTATTAGCTACCAAAAATGACAAAAAGAAAACGAGCGTCACTAGGGTTGTGTCATGGGGAATGAAAGCTAGTTAGATCTCTGTTTGCCTTTTTAACGTACTTATGTATTTATGTGCCCAAATAAATAAGTTAATCCATCGCTGCCGCTGCGCTCATGAGAATACCCCAGCCCTATGACTGCGGCTGGCAGCTGCAGCGTCATGGAAAATGGACAGACCCGCGCATAAAGGACCCGCACAGGACCTGCATACAGTAAATAGGTGAGAGCATGCGCCCATACTAAAGCTTATAATGAAGTTATTTGGCAGAAGCTGCCTCGTTGATGACAAACGTAAGTGTTTAGATCGATCTATATCTTCACTGCAAGACACATGCGGTGTAGGCAAAGATAAAGGAAAGCCATATGTTTTCCGTTCTTCCACCTCACCCGTATCTTTTTATATATATTGTATGGTTCTTAGGGCTCTTTGGATGATAGGTATATTTATTTTTGGCACAGAATTATTGTTGGAACTAAAGCCACTTTTTTAATCTCCTCCCCTCCGCCCCTTTTTTATACATCCATATAAATTATTTATGTATACATATTACCTTTGGGGCTTATCGGTATCCTCATTCACTCAAACACAAAACCCTGCAGGGAATCGTTATTTAGCTCCGGTTTCTGTGAGCTGGAGGGTACTTAAAACATCCAGTGTAAAACAGACATTTATACAAGTGTTTGTTCCGTGTAGTTACTAGCATTAAAGCAGCATTTGAGTGGCATTAAAGTAGATTTTTATTGCTAACCGTTCATGCACCGGGCTCGTCACATATTGTGTCCGTGCTAACTGCACGCCGTGATCTCCGTACGGGATACCGGGATATGCGAGGCTGCGTCCCGTATCCCGTGTCCTCGCGTGTGCCGAAGGAACCACTTTTCCTACTTTCATTATTTTCCCTTGGCTTCTAAGGATCGTAACATGATTTCGAATAGCCCATAACCTTCTTCAGGAATTGGGCTATCAAATGCAAAAGGAATTCTTCAAATCCGACGGGCAGTTGCAGGGATAAGCGCGTTCATACAAACAATCAAACTCTTACGCCTTACATGTTAGTAGGTACAGGCTATAAATATATATAACCTGTACTACTATACTGTACTGTAATATTTATATACATAAGGTGATGGTTGTATACTGTCATCGAAATGAGAAACGTTGGTACCTACTCATAGGTGTAATCAAATTGAGAGCTACCAATTTATTATTACCGCGCGCGAGCAAACACGTGCACGAATGGGGCGAGTTAAGCACACAAGTATAACTTAACTAGCCAGCGCTAATGGAACTGACTATATGTAGGTATTCAAACTTTTTTACTTGTCACTCACTTTAAGAATCACAATTTTAACAGTACGAAGGTCTCCAACTTTTAGATGAGTAGAGATAGCCTGAGAAATCGGCTGGTTCTTTGTCCAGTTGGTCACGTACTGGTCACTGATTGAAACCCTGACATGGGCATGTACTACCACTAAACTCGAATTTATGTACGTATTTGTAATTATCACTTGTTCGGCGACGAGGGAAAAAACCGTGAGGAAACCCACACGTCCAAGAAAGTATATTTTGAAAGACTAACCTAAGAATGGTTTTCCCTCTGAGTTGTGTAAGTCGTCGTGCAGTCGCTCTATATAAAAATCAGTGTCTTTGTCAAATCCTTAGGCTTAGGAACGGACCCCACCAATCCTAATGGATTAGGAAGTGCATTCCATACTCATACACTGCCTTTGGAGCTTTTGCTGGAAAACTACCATACTGGTGTTGAAGAGAAGATCCATCGTGTTAAGAAATTAAACGTGGAAATACTACTTGCAGGTACCTCAAGTGATTAACATAAGAATGTCATGAATTTTGACCTTATAATCTACAAACTGCAGCCCGGCACTCCGTCCGCTCGTATATCCGCGTCCCACGGGCACAGCTTTTTCTTACTTTCTTTCTTTTCGCTCAGCTTATAAGGGATGTCGAATTTATGCCTTCCTCAAGAATTGGGTTATCAAACGCAAAACGAATTTTTCATATCCGTCTAGTAGTTACAGAAATTATCGCGTTCAAACAATCAAACGATCAAAATCTCCTATTTTATATATTAGATTTACACCTAAAAGTACGAGTACAAATTTCAAGTTAAAAAAAAAATTGAAAACTAGCATCAATGAAGTCATAACTTCACATTTTATATGTGACCGCGGGTGAGGCGGCATGGCACGATTTCTATCTATACATTTATATGTATAGATAGAAATCTATACATTTATATGTATAGATAGAAATTTATATAAAATTGAAGTGTCTAGTGTCTGTCTGTGATTTCAAAATAAAGCCTTTATCTTAAGCTCATATTATTATTTTCACGTTACCAAAGCCTAAATACGCATTTTTAATTTTCTTGTCTGTCTGTCTGTTTATTTGTTCGGGCTAATCTTCGAAATGGCTGAATCGATTTTAACGGGACTTTCAGTGGTAGGTAGAGGACTGTTCAGAGCAGAATGTAGGGTACTTTTTATCCCGTAAATATTTAGGATTCCTGCGTAAAAAATGAAAAACTGTTAAAATTAGGGGGAAATATCTCCCCCTTCGGGGGACTTTCCAATTTTTATTTTTATTATTTTCATAGAATACTATTTTATTTTTGTATTTTTTGTAACATAAAATAACTATGCATTTGTTATGTAATATAAATAAAATACATATTCGTTGCCTCCTGTAAAGGTCAATAGATGGCGCTGTACGAAAATTGAATAGCTCTATGGTTGCATCTACGACCCTGAACTTTGTTTTTTTTTTTAAACACAAACAATTTCATGTCTACAGAGAAATAAAGGCTACTAAAAGCCCAAATCTCATGCGTGCGAAGCCGCGGGCTTCTGCTAGTTAACATATAAAAACACATTCAAAACCTGCTTACTCGTAGCTACAATTGATGACGATAAATGAACAGTTGAATTGAGAAGCCCTTTCATTATTAAAGACGATAAAAAACAACTAGTACACATATTATTAGTACACTAGCTTTTGTCCGCGGCTTCGCACGCGTAGATTTTGGAATTTCGGCAGTTTTACATTACATTCGGCATTAAGTAGTTAGTAAAAGTACCAAATATCCTTATTTGTGTAGTAATGAAGATATATCATTGCCTATTTTAAAAAGTCCCCTAAGGGTGGAATTTTGAAAAACGCCGAAATTACTTTTTTGACGTCTTGATTGAGAGTATATTTACAAAGTCTAAAGTAGCTCACTTTAAAAAAACAATTTCTTAACACTTCAACTTTAAGTTCAAGAAATACTTTTGACCCCCATTATACCCTTTGAGCAGTCAGAACCCGTTATATACGTTTTCCCATACATTTCGCGGTCGTATACGACCACCCGGGTTTAGAAGGGTTAAGGGGTAATATTTGAAAACGCTAAAATTACTATTTTTGGATTCTTATAGAGAGTATCTGTACAAAGTCTCAAGTCACTGACTTTAAATAATATTTCCGCTTCATACAAACTGTCAATCCCCTTTTCGCCCCCTTTGGGGTTGAATATCAAAAAATCCTTTTGTATCTCTCGTGAGAATTACAAAAGTAACCTATGTGCAAAATTTCAGCTTTCTAGGTTCTAGGGTTTGGACGTTGATGAGTCAGTGAATTAGTCAAGAACTCCATTTTTATTAACATAGGTATCAATTATTTCTTTATCATATAATAGGTTCCAATTTGAAAGGGAATCAAAAAGGAACAAGATACTTACAATTTTTTATTAAAGTTTTGTATAATCGTGAAAGGATGGCCTGCACCAACATAACACCATATGTGATGTGCTGAGAAACAAGATGAAAGACCATCTATATATATATACAGTAAAAGAATCAAGAAAATATACTTACGCCTTGTTGCAACAATTTGGAAATAGAGTATCGTTTCACGTTATAAAATGCAAAACAATATAACTGGATTGTGTAAAGCAAAACAAAATAAAACTAATGCGTGAAACAAATCGTCGGGAGGCAGAGTGGGAGGGGTGCAGGGCGTGAGGGGGCGCGGGGGACAGGGGTGTCTACAACTCTACTACGGCACTCTCGGTTTCATTCATAACTTTTTACAAGTTTATCTGCGGCGATACCTCCTACATATTTATGTGTTTGCGACTGTGATATGCCAAAGATTTGAAATAAATCAGACATGTTAACGTATACTGAGAGTAGTGTGAAAAACCTGAGCTAGAAGGCACAACTCGCTATACACAATGCAGTGCTGGTCGCTAACTTATGGAAGCGAGAGCTGGGTATGGCAGAAAGAGCATGAAAGTAGAATAAACGCGGTCGAAATGTGAGCGCTGCGCAAAATTTGTGGCGTAAGGCTTATAGACCGTATTCGCAATGATGATGTTAGAAACAGAGTTGGTCTGAAAGAGTGCGTTGGTGTTAAAATAAGAAGAGGCATGCTCCGTTGGTTCGGACATGTAGAAAGAATGCAGGATTCGATTCGATATTCAAATGCTAAATGAGTATTCGTTGCATCTTTGATTGTAAATTATTCAGCGAATGAAAATAATTTTTAGTCTTTCAATTTTATCACATATTACATTTTTTGCACCATTAGGGCAGAAACAAGCATACGCTATACAGACTGACTAACTTGATAGTAAACAGTTACCATATCGTATAGGTAAGTACAACACCACAACTTCTTGAAAAACCTCATGCTTTAGCATTTTGCATGTATTAGGAAAACCTCGCCAGGGAGATCATTCCATAACGTAATGAATGTCAGAAGACAACCATTACGCACATATATTTTTTTTTTTTGATCTTATAGCCTAAAGTCAAAAATGTAAATGAAAGTGAGCGAGATTACTATCACATTTACATTACGTATGTATTACCAAACAGAGCCAATCGCTCTATTTATAACCTAGGCTCAAGAAAATCACTCAGGGAAATATTAAAAAAAAAATATGCTCACTGTTGCTTCTCAATAAATCAATATATACTAACTGTCATTTAGAAGACAAGGCAATCGTAGGCATTAAACTATACATTCCATTGATGGTTAATCTTTGATCGTAGACGCACACATGCGCAGAAAGCAGAGTCGGTGATGCACACACGTACAAATTGAAATAAAGTTTGTTTTAGTTGGGCATTGGACATGAATGAAAGCGAAAGGGCAACCAAGAACGAACTGATTATTATTACAACTGGGTACTGCGAAAACTATTATTGTTTACGTTTCAAACTTTGTTGCAAATTGAGATGTTTTAATTTTGCAAAGTTGATCCTTTAAATACAATCCAAGGAAGTTGATAGAATGTATTAGAGGTTAGTTGTATTTATTATACAGTACAGTACTTTTCGTACTTTAATGTTTGAGAATATATTACTATGTAGATAGTAAGTAGGAGATAAAATGCAGTGTTTTTTTATAAGCTATAAAATAATAAATGCTTTGTTTGTAATAAATATGTTTGTTGTAGTAAATGTAAATGAAAAAACATGCAGAATTATTTTAATTCAAGAAAAAACAAGAATCAAGGGCCGATACCACTATTTTCATGGAAAAATGATATGGAAATAGTGACACTAGGGGTTTCATTTGGTCTCTTTTCGATTGTTTTCATTATGTTATTAGGTAGGCCTATTTATAATTCATTAAAACAATTGTTTTTACAAAACTGTCGATCAATCCCTTGTGTTTCTAAAACATTCTAAAACATCAGTACAATAATGTTTAATGAGATAAGTATAACAATTTCGTACATTTTATTCTAATTGTAGAAGTAGAGTTACATACAATGTAGAGCCACAATTAGTTTCCACGGATAGATGGCGCTACTATACATTGCATTGCAGTGGAGTTAAGATATATTTCGAAAGCAAAGTAATTCATTTTCAATCGGTTTAAAATCAATTCATGGTAATAATAGTGATGGATCTCTAAAAATATATACCTGTATTTCCATGCATTCTGTACAAGAATGTGTTTAGGTCAGGTTTGAGGAAAGATAAAGAAAAGTAGAAAGAATTAATTTTTTTGTACAATGTCGGGAAGCCTGCAAGTATACGACTCACCTGGAGTAAAATGGTCACCATAGCCTATGGATACTTACGACACTGAATATATCACACGCGCGTTGCCACACCTCATTTACTCGTAGGAACTCAACAACCCTCCGGGGGACCTTATTTAGCTGCGGACTTCCTTGAGGTGGGGAACCGAGATGGATTGTTTTGTTGATCTATCCTTAAATATTCCATTTGAGCTAAAATTTCCCAAATAATTTATAACTTGAATGAAAATGCAATTGTAAAATCATTGAGGAGTGGGAAATAAATAAAGCCGGAATAGTACCTATGCAATATAATGTACACGTCTTAGCGAGTACATCAAAAGCTCGTTAGAAATGAAAATTCCCTTGAGCGATTTTTGGTAGGGGATTTGTCTGCATATATGCAAGTAATAGTTGTAACTGTTCACCCGGCAATATATGCCTATTTTTAAACCTTTATGTTCATAATGTTTAAAGTAATTAAGATGTCCAAATTATCAAAATATGTATATATTCATTAGGTCTAAAATATTAATTTAATACTATAACAATTTACCTTTATTTGTACTATTTACTTATACTTGAGAGCTCGATGGCGTCGTTCTGTCATTCTAACCGAACACACAGGTTAAGCAATGTCGACCGCAGTCTGTCTACGGATGGGTTTTACTATCTCGAGTTTCTCCGTACTTCGGAGGGCACGTTAAGCCGTCGGTCCCGGCTGTTGTCGATAGATGACAGTCGTTAAACTAAGTCAGTGGTCCTCGGGCGGCTTGAAAACACTGGCCTCCGCCAAGCCGCATTTGAACATCGAGGTGGAGTGTGCTCTAAACCCCTTTAGTTGAAGGGAGACCCGTATTACTGCAGTGGGATGAGTAAGGGTTGATGTGATGATGTGATGTGATTAACTTACATTTTATTTTTACAAATTTTTAATACGATGGTAATGTTGATACATGGACTATTTAAACAGGTAATTTTGAATAAACAGACATTTTGATACTATGAACATTTTAATATTTAAAAATTTATGAACCGAATAGTTTTTTTAATATTATATGATACGTATAAGCAGAGATATCACCAAGTTACCGATATAAGGGTAACATTCAAAATTTTGTGCCTGGATCTCTGGATATTATTGCTTTGATCGGCACATCTCTATTCATATATCAGTCGTAGGTCAAATTTACATTTTGCTAATCTTATCCGAAATACTTGTCAGCCTTAGTAGCTTTTAGGTTTCCTGTAGAACCACGACTCAATAAAGATCACATTCGTAAACGAACGTGAAAATGTATCAATCATTCATCACAGAAATAGTAAAGTATTTTTAGAGAATGATACATTCCAGCGAAAGTGCTAATAAGGCCGTTTTTAACACCATCAGTTCCACCATAAACACAGCGTCAATCATGTTTCAATAAACAAGTATTTTGTTGCATTTAGCACATAAAAGTACACATACTTTACAGGCACAACACTATCATTCTTAGCGCACATGTAAGACACACAAACACGACACTCTCAAACACAATCTATCCACACAAATACACTCATATTGCTATGGACGCTTGCAACACATTAAGTCTTACTTGCGCGATGCCACATCTACTGTTAACACAGCCGCTCCTTAGGAGCTTACTGGTGACCTGACTCACTCGCAACTCACTACGCTCCGGGAACTTGTTATTTGACTGTGGTTTACTGTGAGGTGGAGGTACTTCCCCAGAAGATCTGCTTTGATGCGCTCTACCTCTCTTAAAAACACCCAGACACATGTTCATGCACATAAATGTTTGTCGTGCGTGTGAATCGAACCCACGACCATAGGTGTCAAAGTTGCATTGCTAACCACTACCACTGCGCCACCGATCACTCGTAACTTGCACAATATAATGAAATAATTGACTGCAAAAGCATTATATTTTACCTTATTAAGAACGATTTCACGTCGAAAACATAGATAAAGATGCCAACCTCGAACCGTGCACTTCCTTCAACCGCGTAGCCGGCGACACACGGCGCTGGCTCGTATGCAGCGAGCGTACAAATTTAGATATACTCATATCAATAAAACTGAAGGCAATGTCGCGCGAGACGTTGGCAGTTTAGGAGTCCCTAGTCTCAATCGCGGCGAACCTTTTCTTTATACAACGTCGGAAGGCATACAAGCACCTAATATATAGCGGTTACCGTAGCCTATTAACGCTTGCGATATACCAAATATCACTCGCGCGATGCCTGCTCTGCTGTTAACACATCAACTTCTTACGAGCTTACTGGTGACCTCACTGACACGCAGGAACACAACAATTCTCTGGGGAGTTGTTAATTGGCTGCGGAAGCTGCGGAAGAATAGTGTTGGTAGTACTATTATGTTATAAGAAGAAAGATCTTAAAATATAACATTTGTACATTCTGGAAGGCTCTACCATTTTCTATTCCTGCCTAAAATTGTCTTATTCTTAAAACTTTTTGAAGAAGTTTAAATTAATATGTTAAAATCACGAACACGGTCTACCTAATGGCAAGCAGTCAACTATAATAAAAGGCGCGTCGATCGGACAAGTCCAGACAATTTTAGGATAACAAACAATTCTCACAGATCTTTTCTGAATTGAGTCACACGGCCCATTCTTGTCCTTCCCCATGAGGTGAGAAATATTATACCATGCTTGAGACTTGCCAGCGGAGCCACATTACCCTCAAAATTGTCGTTTGGGGTAGACTGATGTCATCCAGCTAGCGTTTAGACGGTAATAGTGAGAAACTCCAAAATCGACACACTAATAGCTAACATATTGTAGTTTTGTATCCTTTAATTTGAAATTTAAATGTTCGTTGGTGAGGAAGAACGGTCCAAAATCGTTCCAATTAGAAAAAAAAACATATGGGAAAACGTATGGCCGGCCACTCTGCAGTGCAGAGTCTGCACTGCACTCCCATCAACAGAAAAAGTAACAGCACTCGTCGCTGGATATCGTACAGGGTTCCATATATTTTTAAAAAATTAAAAAAATAAAAATAAAATATATAAATATTTTTTAAATTTAAAAAATATCAGCTCTGCCTACACAGCTTGCTGTTATTTACTAGTATAATACTATTATGAAATTTAACATATTAATAATCAGTTTTTGCACCATGATTTGCTCTTTAGGAGGCTTAGATCGATGGGGATCTAGATAGTTCATGTTCCGGAATTGAGGAACTACAACAAATGGAGTATTTTCAGCGGTCAATGAGCAGACCTGTGGAAAAGACCTTCAGGAAACTTTCAAGGCAGCAGATACTTAGTCCAGCAAGCACAACTCGCTGTATACAACGTGGCCGAAGAACTTAGGCGTTTCTCACAATGCAGGGTTGCAGTATTTTTACGTTGTACCGAAATATATGTTTATGTAGTAATCACGCACAGTGCAACACGGTCAACATCTCTCCGCGCGGGAACTCTAGTAAATACAGTTATGCCGCGCCCCGTGCGTCGAGTGGTGCGGAGCTGTGTGTGAACAGCCTTAAGAAGGTATGATTATACTACCCCAGATAGAAGATGTTAAATGCAGAGTTCCTGGAGTATGGAAGGAGACATTTTGTGAGAAACGCTAGTCTATCACATATTCGATTTTCATTTGATTTGACGAGCTCGGTGGAGGTTTGTCTTGGTCTAGAATCTAGATGTTTAAGGAGAGGTATTATTGTATTGACTGCAAATGATTGAAGTTATCCAGCACCTGGCGAGTTGCTGTGTTAGCAGCGGGGGTGGCAAAAAGGATGCGGTATTTCTCGTATTAATAGGTTACGGTAACTACTTCACATTAGGTGGGCCGCATGTTTGTTTACGTCATTGTTTAACCAATACCCGTTATGCGCCACGTGTACCTACGATGTATAAACATACGATAATCGCTATGTATCAGACGGGCCGTACGCTTGTTTAGCACTCGACGTACAATAAAAATAGAAAGTAGGTAACGAGATAACGTTGGAATAACACTGCATTTTGATAAGAGTTCATATATTAACTACAAGGTTAAAGACTTATCCATACTAATATATAAAGCGGCAGAGTTCGTTTGTTTATTTGAACCTGCTAATCTCTGGAACCTTATAGTAGGATTTAATTTTGCCTTTGATAGCCTAGTTCTTGAGAAAAGTTATAGATCATTCAACATCACGATACGGCCCTTAGAAGCCTAGAAAAAGAAAAAACTTATTTCCCCCGATATTGAAGTACGCGGGAACGAAGTCGCGGAGTGCACCTAGTGTACATACATATAATGCCAGTGAAACAAAGCAGATCAGATACAACCACCTCTAGGATGGGTTTATTGCTCACTTTCAAATCTGCGAAGTCTATTTCTACAACACCGATTATTTCATACAAGAATGACGAAACATACAGCGCGAAAGTGGAAGGATGTGATATCCGAAGAAGGTTAAAGTTAACTTACTACGATCAAATTAATCATGATTTATAAGAAGGTTTCAGGAGTCCTAGGAACAGGTGAGTTGCAAATGATAAGAATCGAATGCTGAAGTCTTATGATCTCTGCCTACTCCGCAAGGGAATAAAAAATGGAGTAAATTAGTACATAGAATAAATATACAAATAGAGATTATCAAAAAACATAGAAAATGGCGTGAATAGAAATGAAGCAAGTTATATTCTTGATTGCAATTAGTGGTATTAAATAGATCAAGCGGGATCTTAACCGTTAGTGATATTAAAAAGAATCTTCTTCTTCGCGTTATCCCGTTTCCTAATCCATTATGATTGGCGGGGTCCGCTACCTAAGCCTAAGGATCGGGCGAAGATATTGATTTTTACATGAAGGCTGCCGTCAAACCTCCACAACCTCGAGGGAAAACCAGATTTTTCTTAGGTCATCTTTCGAAATATATTTTCTTTGACGCGTGGGTTTCATCACGATGTTTTCCTTCACCGCCTAGCAAGTGATAAATATGTACATAAATCCGAAAACAGGAATTTAGTGGTACATGCACACCGTATCACACCGGTTCGAATCTAGGCCCCGCCTGGATTCTAAAAAGGATACTAAAAAGAATATGTTGACTTTTGTAACTATCTGACTCACAACTAAACAGATTTACAAAGTACAGTATGCAGCGAACTAAGTGACCGATTCGTAAATGAGTGACCAAAATCTGTGGTCACGTGTCCATCATACTGACAGGTATATAAGACAAAACACAATCGCGGGTGGCTGACCGTCATAGGTAACGTGACGCATGCGAGGGCCGCCGCGGGGGTGAGGTGGGTCGTCGGCGGTGGAGGCGGGGGCGTCGCGAGGCCGCCCTTGTGCGAAGGTGAGGCGACAATTAACGCCGCGCGGTCATTCCACCGCGCGCTGGCGCGATGTCAACGATTCCGATCATCCTGGAGCGATAGCGGCGGCGACCGGACGCGACGCCCGCGCCGACGCCGCGACATATTACCCGGTGTCGTAGGGCTATCACCACCTAATTACACACATCAAAAGTGTCTAGGGATCAACATATATTTTTGCAATAACTTTTCTCCTGATTGATATTAATTAAAATTTTGTTTAAGGATTCATCAAATAAAGTGTTGTTGTTTGTCTACAGTAACGATAAACCAAGTCACCTTTGCATTAATAAAGAAATTTGCCATTTTCATAATAAAGGGATTTTTGACATTTGAACCACTAACATTAAAGTTCGAAAAAAAGACTGAAATAACAGTTTTCTTTAAAATTTTATTGGGTAACACACATCAAAAGTCATTTAAGCAGGGAAGATTTTCACATGAAGGCTGCCGTCAGACCTCCACAACCTCGAGGGAAAAGTGTCAATCTCTCCTTTTACTTAGCGTCATCCCGTTTCTTAACCCATTATTATTGCCGGCCCGCTACTTAAAATCCAAGTATTAGGCGAAAACATACTGATTTTTACATGGAGCGACTGCCATTAGACTTCCACAACCCACAGGGAAAACCAAATCTTTCTTGGATTAGGTTACATGTCTTTCGTAATATAATTTCTTGGATGTGCGAGTTTTCGCAATGTTTTTTCATCACCACCGAACAAGTGATAATTAACAAATATATATGGTGTAATACGTCACTTCAAAACCGCTACAGCAGCTGAGAATAAACGTGCCGGTGCCTTATCAATCTTTGTAGGATGGCAAAAAACTTAGGGGTAATTTATTTAGTAGACTATTTATAGTTATTATTGATCTGCTATCAAATTAGCCTCTCGGTATCGCTAACATCATCCTAGACGTGCTGCCTATAATTTGCGAGCAAGATATTTTTTTATTCTATATCGGGAGGCACACAAGCATGCCATCTTTGCCGCTAACACAGCGACTTCTTAGGAGCTTACTAGTAACCTCACAAACTCGCAGAAACACAACAACCCTCCAGGAAGTTGTTATTATGCTGCGGTTTTCTGTGAGGTAAAGGTACTTCACGAGACGGACTGCGTTAAAGCGCCTGTCTCTCTTGAATGCATCCAGAATAAGACAAAACAGATATGTTAATGCAAACAACTGTATATACTGTGTGGGAATCGAGCCTATAAGCGTTGGTGTCAAATTAGCGTTACTAACCACTGCGCCAAAACATAGGTTTGCAAATTTGCAAACAATAGTGCCCAGACAAATCGGAAAGCCTGCGTTGCCGCACCTATAAAAACCGCTTTGCGTTTCTTGCAGTCCTTTGGGAAAACGTTGACAGGGAGTTCATTCTACGAAATAAGAGTTGTTGGAAGAAAACTTCTCTGGAACCATACGGTACGCAACCATTACGGTTCCAGTGTATGTGCATGAAGTCTATGCTATCACTGAACTGTGCCATTGTAGAAGGAAGCTGTTGGTATCATATCGGACAAACCTCCAAATACAACCCCCTTCTTAAATTCAAGGGTTAGGATTGTCGATAATTCTCACTGCTCTCAGAATCAGCACACAATCCCAGCTAGCTTGACCATTGCTAGATTGCTTGATTGATAGACTTCGGAATTGGATTTATTAAATATGCTATTATTAGCAGTAAACTAACACTTATTACATTAACCAACGAACCCAGTGGTCAAGAATTCAATTCCTACCCATTTTGCACTGCACTTTGCCTAGGTATCTTCTATGTATAATATTATGTATGTCAGTTCACTACCACCTATATATTATGCTACCGACTTTGCTCATATTGTAATTAGTGGCACTGAGTGTACCCGGAATATAATTTTATGTAATTATATCTATGTGTCTATATCTTCAAGTCAAATCCCTTACGGGGTAGGAAGAGAGAACCGAGCGCCACGTGACTCGATCCTTACACACCTCACTCGCTTTTTTAGCATTCATTGCTCTTCTCATGCACATTCGTCGGGTTCTAAGGCTCCTGACATAACCTTCTGATAGAACACCATCAATTTGGTCATGGCAGGTAAGTCTTGGCCTTCCTCGGCTCCTACACTCTTCCACTTTTTCTTTGTATATCTGCTTCGTCATTCTTTCATCCCGCATTATTTCTACATGTTCGAACCAACGGAGCATGCCTCTTCTTTTTTTAATACCGACGCTCTCTTTCAGATCAACTCTGTTTCTAACATCATCGTTGCGAATACGGTTAACAAGTGTTACGCCACAAAATTTCCGCAACGCACGCATTTCGACCGCGTTTATTCTACTTTCATACTCTCTCTGCCATACCCAGCTCGCTTCAGGCTCAAGTTTTTACTGCCAAGAAGTTTTCCCAACGCTCCATTCACACTATTCCCACTCGTCTTTTTACATCAGCGATATACCTACCTCTCATCCCAGCTGAAAGTGCATCCAAGATATACAATCTCATCCACTTGTTCCAACACTTCATCATCCACAGTAATCCTTACATCGGTTCTGTTTTCTTCTCTTTCAAATACCATTATCTTTGTTTTCCTCGCATTCAATAGTAAGCCTTTCTTCTTCTCCATACTCCAATCGTCTTTCATCATTATGACCAGTGTTTGCAGTTCAGATGGTGTTTCTGCTAATATCACGGCGTCGTCTGCTACAGCAAACAGTTCACCGCTAGGTCACCCGTGCGCAAGCCTACATTCATTGACCTTATTATCTGCAGACAACTATCGAGACACAGAATAAACAGCCTAGCAGATAGCACGTAACCCTGTTTGACACCAAATTTGACATCAAACCATGGTAACATGCTACCATCTATCCAAAAATTCCGGCATATCTGAGTCGGAAAGGCTTGTATTTGCAAGTCTTTCGCTTACCAGATGTACATACGTTCTCCTTACACTTTCTCCACACATAATCACTCTTTTATTCCCTTCAGCTAAATCCAGAACATCCCTCACTCCCAAAACTTCTCCAATTCTTAAGCACATGCCGTGCTTACGGCAGCGTATGCTGCAACCAGAAATACTCATTTTTTACGAACCTAGAGAAGTCTAGGTCCTACCAAACAGTAATCTCTTACACCAGTGGCTAAGCGAGAGGAGAGTACGACACCAACACCAGCACTGGCATGATCTTCCCGGTCTACCCCAGACCATAGGGTTATCATTCCTCCGGGCAGATCATCTGTGTCGCTCCCCTTGCGCTTAGTCTGTGTCACACACAAAGCACATTACGTCGATCAGTTCGTTCATCTTATCGTGGCATAGGCTGCACGTACCTATGCAGCACTCGGCACTCCTCGACCCGACGGAATTGGCGCTGCGTGGAGGGTGGTGCCTCCACCGCCGTATGCAGCTACATTCGCACCGACGGAGGCGAATCGGGAATCGGAATCGACCGCCTCGCAAACCATTCCCTCTTATTGTAAACCGACCAGAACAAGATGAATTTTTTCGTCATGCTATTGTTTTGACACGTGTGTCTATTTATAATAGCAGCATAATAACGCTGAAGTTACAGAATACGACTAAAACAAAAGACACATTCTCTCTATATAATTGCAACGCAACCAAGTGTACTTTTCGTTTAGCTGCTTGAAATGTCAAAAAATTGCGGTAATAACTTCTTTCTAGGTTGTTTTTACTTGCTTGTTTTGCTTACCTACCTAATTGTTCGTGTTAATTATTTTGTGGTGTTTCGTTTTAATTTCTGTAAAAGATGATGTCTAAAAAAGTTCGAGGATGTCGTGGACCAAATTTTACTGTAAATGAGAAGGAAATCCTCATTCACCTCGTCACGAAATATAAAGATGTGGTGGAAAATAGAAAAAAACCGATGCTGTAACCACTGTAGTGAAAAACGAAGGTTGGTTAAAATTAACAGAAGAGTTTAACTCATTGAGTTCATTCTGTGTACGAAACACAGAACAATAAAAAATGTGTTGGGATTACCGTAGGTAATATAAGTCGATGGTTGGGATAATATAAAACGTACCACGAGAAAGGGTACGGCAAATACTAAAAGGGAGACGTTTTTAACCGGTAAGCGTTACTGACCTATTGTTTACATTATTTCTTATTAATTCTATCATAAGATTCATAAAAAAGTCATAACTAATTACCACATACTATTTTGCAGGAGGTGGAAGACCCAATCTGCCACCACCTGGGCTATTTCAAGGTCAAGTAGCAGTAATACTGGGACCATCACTCGATGGCTTGAATAATAATTATGATTCTGATGCCCAGTTTTCGAATAATGCCACGGTTGCTACATGTAGAAATGAAGCAAATGTATCCATGGAAGAAGTAAGTACAGATTGAGTGTGTAAGTTACATTTCATTATGAGTCTGCTCGATGTAATATCAAATTACAATTTCAGATTAACAATCTGTTTTATAATGTATGTTTCACTATCCCATTTATTTTATATATGTCACTATTGTATTGTGTAATTTTTTAAATATATTTTACTAATTACTCAATACTTGTTCTAGGTTGAACCCATACCATTATCTTTTCCTGAAACTGCTGAGCCTTCAATATCTCAGGATGAATGCTTGCTATTTATTTCGGAGCTAAGTGACAAGAACAAGACACTCAATATTAACATGTTGGAGCGTGAGTGGCAGCCCTACGGGCAGGCGGTCGCGTCGGCCATGTTGTCCGCTAAATTGCGAGCTGCACGCGCGCCTCGCGCCGCGCCGTGCCGGCCGCCAGACACTTGCGGTTCCTACACACGTACTCTTTTAATCTATACTATACAACTCCGGCTGAATAGCCACGCATGTACCTTGATACACAGAACAATCCATGCTTTCCTTATCATGTCCACGAATGCCTAAACCTAAGTTTGTGTCAACATCACCATTGCTTTTACTTTTATAAAGTTATTACGCGTTTTGCTACCGATGTGTGAGGAATTCATCTTCGTATACAGGAACCGCAATTGTTACGCTTGTGTGTGTGTGTGTGTGTGGGGTTACCAGAGAAGTTTTCTTCCGAGAATTCAAGTTGTAAAATAGAATGAACCTGACATTGATGTTGCTTTACTTGCGTTGTAACATTCACACAAAAAAGTGATATCAAAAGCCTCTTCAAAAAAGTGAAGCCGATTTTATTAATGTCGATTTCCGGTATATAAAATCAAAATTAAAAAGTTTCTGTTATATAGCTTTATAATCTATCATCAAAGGTCACTATTAAATCATCATTATTATGCGATAATAATTATCTTTCATCGTAATATTAATTCAATGGCAATAGAGAGCTTGCCGTGTCTAAACGAGGTTATACAAAGTCATCGACATAGTTAACAAATTAGCATTGTAATTAGCTTGGAGATGGTCTTGAATAGGTAAACGTTGAGGAAGACATGTTCCAGTGCAGACCGCGAATTGGCAAGTTGGAAGACCTGCGGCCTGCACACAGATTTCAGTCCATATTTTGGCAAAGGAATTATCTAGAGCAGGGGAATCTGCAGATCTCAGTACTAATAAGGCGCAGTTGTGCTTTGTTTAGTGCCGAAGATATTCCATTATTGAGAAGTTTAAAAAATTTCATATTCTAACTAAGAAATTGCTATTGAGATTAGGCTCACCGGGCCTAAGTTACTTGCAGATACACTTATTGTGAAATCAGTCCAATTGCTTCACCATTTTGGAAGAAAATTGAGCGAAATCTTTTGTTAATGTAGCATACGTTACCTATCCTCTCAAAAACGGTATAGAACGACTCGTAAACCCTTGAAAGCTACTAACGACAAATTTTCAATTCCGATTTTAGTGTAAATTGATAATTAAGTATTGGGCCACACTTTTATGTTTCATTTCTTTGCGCGTCTCTTCAAAAAAAATGCACCTAAGTAAATTTAAAACAAAACCCTATTTAACTAAATATTAAATTAGATTGATACAACACGATAGGGCCGGTTCGAAATTACAATATTTAATGTAACACAAGAATTGCTTGTTAAAAGTAATAGGATAACGTGCGTTAAACTGTCAAAGTAATAATCATCTTCTTCTTCTTCGCGGTATCCCGTTTCCTAATCGAATATCCGGGGCCACCTGATTTTTACATGAAGCGACATGGCAGTCAGACCTATACAACTTAGAGGGAAAACCCTTTCTTAGGTTAGGTCACACATCTCTCTAAATATAATTTCTTGGACGTATAGGTTTCCATCATCGCCGAGCAAGTGATAATTACAAATATATAAAAATGTGTAAAATTAATAATCCTCATCAGCATGTATCTATCCAGGGATGGTTCACCTTTCATAATGTGTTCTATTATAAAAGACCCTCCAATTAGAGGGAGGGATCCAAAGCATAGACACAAGTACAAAATTGTAATGCAAATTTCGATCCGCAATTCTGCACCTGCCAGGCGTTCTTTTTATGTAAAAGAACGTTCTTACGAAAATATATTTTAGGGTCCCGTAGTAACGGAGCCAACGGAACCTATTACTAAGGCTCCATTGTATGTCTGCCATAGTATCCTTTGAACCTTAGGTTTGCTTAGGTTGATATTGAAATTTCACAGAGCGTGTGTCACTATGGCTAAGATAACAACAAATAATAACAAAGAAAACAAAAATTAAAAGCATTTTTTTAATATAGTAAAAGAAAATGATGAAGTCCGACATACAAGAAAATTGATCGCTAACTACAGGTGTTTTTCCATCTGCCTGGAAACATGGCCACGTGATTCCTCTTCCAAAGAAACTTAATCCAGACTCCTTCACTCATTTTCGTCCGATATCCATCCTCCCTGTTCTCTCTAAGATTCTTGAACACCATGTCACCTTACACGCTTTCTCTGTAAACATAACATTTTCAGTCAGCATCGGTGTGGTTTTAGCAGTGGTCATAGTACAACAATTGCTACTACAATAACTCTTGTTAAAATTATAGACGATATCCGACTCAACATTGACAATAAAAAAGTAATTCTTCTTGTACTACTAGATTTCACTAGCGCTTTTATACTATTGACTTTGATATTTTGTTAGGAGTCATACAGTCTCTCAACATATCGTCTACAGCGTCAGCATGGTTTCAATCCTACCTTGTGGGCCGCAGGCAATTAGTGAAAATAGGAGATCACCGATCTGACTGGTGTGATCTGAGCGCTGGCGTCCCACAGGGTGGCGTGTTGTCACCCATTCTCTTTTCGCTGTTCATAAATAGCATTGTTTCTTCTCTCTCTTGTTCTTACCATATATATGCTGATAATTTACAGATATATACAGCTACTCCATTTCTTGATATTTCTTTAGCAGGGCATACTATCAATAATGATCTTGCTATTATTGCTGATTGGTACCATAGTTTCGGGTTTAAGGTCAAAGCAGCCAAGTCACAAGCAATCATTATAGGCAGCCCACACTTTATTTCTAGACTGCATAATACGGTTCTTCCTAATATTCAGTTTGAAGGTGACATAATCCCTTTTTCTTCTACTGTTTCTAATTTGGACCAATCTCTGTCGTGGGCCCCACATATCAATGAAGTCAGTGTAGGATTTTCGCATCCCTCCACACACTCCGACGACTGCATTTTTTTTCTACCATTGGAAGCCAAGAAGTTGTTGGCTAGTTCCCTTTTCCTTCCTTTGCTTGATTACGGTGATGTCGCGTATCTTCCGAAGATCCCTTTCGAAGAATTATTGGGTAAATTGGAAAGACTACAAAGCCTGTGTATTCGCTTCATCTTTGTACTGTGCAAATACGATCACGTCTCGGAATGCCGCAAACGTCTCAATTGGCTAACGATTAGAGATCATAGGAAGGTGCACATTCTCAGCTTACTTTACAATGTTTTATTTAATCCTTCTGCGCCTTCGTACCTAAAAGAGGCCATTCATTTTCGTGATGTGGACACTCGGTTGCGTCCCTGTGGTACACTTGTTCTCGATATTCCAAGTCAGAAAACAAATTCGTACACACAGTCCTTTTCTGCGAAGTTAGTGAGTCTTTGGAACGCACTTCCTCTGAAAGAAAGATTGGCTTTCTCTTTATTTATTTATTAATACATACTTGTCTTACAAGCTAACAGGTGCTGTGCTACCCAAAACGCTTACAAGATAATTGTCTACTTATAACTATCTATTATGCTAAGTTAAAATATCATTTCGAAATAATATAAGGTTTGGGAAAAAAAAAAAAAAATGACGGTTGCAGTGTTAAGCTCACATGTCATATAAACTTTTCCTAAATTTGTTATATAAATATCCTAATCCATCTGCAAATAAGTCAATTTCGTGGTGCTGAGCAAGTATGTCCCCGATCGTATGGATTTTAGATTGCTTCAAACTCCGAGTCAAGAAATTTTTAACTAGTGGTTTGTGATCATTTATGGATGCATACCTATAAAAGTATCTCATGTCTGTTTGTTTTTAGTTTATGTATTTAATGTATGTACATATTTTTGTTTCTTTCTCATTTTTATGTATTGTTTTGTTTATTAGTCAATTCGTTATACGTATTAGATAACCTTGTACTTTACTTTTAAGAAATTTGTAATATTATTGTAGTGAATTGGTGTACATGTGTTATTTTGCCCATGTAAATTGTTCTATCAAAGACTCTAGGTTGGCTGGCAGAGATCTCTTTTATGGATAAGGCCGCCTTTGTAACACTAGCTTTATTTTATTGTAATTTATTTAGAATATAACCTACAATAAAGATATTACAACAACAATAACAAGAAACGTGTTTTCTTTGTCATTTTCTTTCGCTATATTAAAACAATTGTGATGGTAATTATTGTAAAGTGATAAGGAACCCTTTGTGTACGCGCCCTACTCGCACTCGACGGGCTTTTCATGTTACGTTGTTTGGCATTCAAGCATTTAGCCCGTCTCATGCAAACCGACTATTGTAGGCTATTTACGCCTATAGCACAAGACGCACTTATTGCCACCGTCGCAGCTAACGTAGCAAATGCTCACCACCGTTCTGATAACCTTACACAATCTACACCAATACTTCCATGAGCGGTTATTTGGCTAAAGATTTCTTTTTTGTAAGAAGGACGTACTTCCCTAGGTCAGCTGTTTGTTAATATAATCGTCTCCTATTAACTCTTTCGCCAAGCCTCGTTTGATTTTTTTATACATCGCGATAGCAAAGGGCTGGAATGACGCAGTCGCTCCATGTTAAAATCAGTATCTTCGCCAAATGTTTAGGTTTATGTATCAAACCCCTCCAATCCTAATGAATAAGAAAACGGGGTAACGCTAGGATAGGGGTAAAGATAGGTGGTACACAGTATATGTACGATCTAAAATAGACAATAAAAAAATGTATAAAAATAGAAAACGCTCAAGTTCATTCAGTGTTTCTCCAATTTTTTACAATGATGGGTTTCTAATTTCGACCATTAGGCGAATACTGGTTGTTATACACACAAGCTCAAATTGAATCGTATTTTTTGCGGGAGTGAATAACAAAAAGTTAATATAACAGTTATATAATCAATTAACATCAAAAATAGAAAACTAAATATTAGAATCGTGCAGACTATTCATGGGTAGTGGACCGGAGCCGGCGGCAAAAACTATCTGTCACGTCGTCTCGAGCCGCGCCGTCGCGGACCAAAACGAATTTTCATCACCTCACTTGATACGAATTGTGTTAGGTGTCTGTATCGATAGATAATAAAAACACTTCAAGGAAACTTCGCAAACCTCACAAAGACGATCTATCTATCTATAACTTCACGCCAAATCCCTTGCGGGGTAGGCAGAGAGAACCGAGCGCCACGTGACTCGATCCTTACATATCTCACTCGCTTCTTCAACATTCATTGCTCTTCTCATGCACGCTCGCCGGTTTCTAGGGCTCCTGACATCACCTTCTGATAGAACACGACTAATTTGGTCATGGTAGGTAAGTCTTGGCCTTCCCCGGCTCCTACATCCTTCCACTTTTGCATTGTATATCTGCTTCGTCATTCTTTCATCTTGCATTCTTTCTAAATGTCCGAACCATCGGAGCATGCCCCTTCTTATTTTAACACCGACGCTCTCTTTCAGACCAACTCTGTTTCTAACATCATCATTGCGAATACGGTCTACAAGCCTTACGCCACAAATTTTGCGCAGCGCTCGCATTTCGACCGCGTTTATTCTACTTTCATGCTCTTTCTGCCATACCCAGCTCTCGCTTCCATAAGTTAGCGTTGGGACCAAAGACGAAGACGATGTTTTTAGCGAGCTTGGTGGCGCAGTGGCGAAACGCGCTCTTTCCCTCTCTTCAACGAGGCTTGGTGTTAAAGTAGCTTTACTATCCGCCGCGCCACCGAGCTCATCATAACTCATACAAAATGTATATTAATAATGCATAGCGTTTTGGCATCTCTAATAAATGGAACATAGTATGTTACACGGGGCACAACGCGGCAAAGAATTTTCCCATGTGTGCGTCCCTTGTTCACAACTGATGGCATAATATGCCTTTGATCGACATATACGCTGCCTTCGCGATGATAGTCCTGTGGATAAACAAACAGCCTATTTCGGGACAGGCCCTCACCTCTCATACCCACCACTGTGTCTCCTGTGTAGCCAGAATTAACAGCGGCGACCACAAAAAAGGCAATGAACAGTGAAGTCCATTGCCGTCCCGGGGGTTAAACTACAGCTGCCTTGGAACTCACAACGAATTTAATCAGAAGAAATTTGTAGGAGAACAACCAGCCTATTGACCAAATGGACTCCGGTTCGAATTCTGGCGCGTACCACGAAATTTCTGTTTTCGGACTTATGTATATATTTCTATCATCACTTGCTAGGCGGTGACGGAAAATATCGTGAGGAAACCCGCAAGTCCAAGAAGTTATATTTCGAAAAACGTGTGACCTAACCTAAGAAAGGTTAGGTTTTCTCTCTGGGCTGAGGATGTGGAACGGCAGTCGCTCCTTGTAAAAATCAGTATCTTCACCCAATCCTTAGGTTTAGGCTGCCGGCCGCGCCAATGATAAAGGAATTAGGATACATGATAACACTAAGAAGAAGATACGAGGACTTCGTGCTCAAAACACGGACACAGCTACCTACCAAATTTTTTTTTTTATACTACGTCGGGAGGCATACAAGCATACGGCTCACCTGATGTAAAGCGGATACCGTAGCCTATTAACGCTTGCGATATATTAATTATCACTCGCGCGATGCCTCCTCTGCTGTTTACACAGCAACTCCTTGGGAGCTTACTGGTGACCTCACTCACACGCAGGAACACAACAACCCTCTAGGGTGTTGTTATTTGGCTGCGGTTTTCTTTGAGGTGGAGGTACTTCCCCAGACGGACGGCTTTGATGCGCCCTACCTCTCTTAAAAAAAAATATTTAATTACTATACACAACAAATTATAGTCATTATTATAATATAACTCCTTTCACTTTTGCGTATAAATTATATTGTGATTCATTGTTCTGCATTATTTCTACACATCCGTACCAACGAAGCATGTCTCTTCTTACTTTAACACTGTCTTTCAAACCAACTCTAATTCTAATATCATTGCGGACGCGGTCTACAAGCTTAAGGCCAAGGTTCGCCAATCGCGACCAAATTGGTCGTGTTTTATCTGAAGGTGATATCTTGAAACCGATGAGCGGGCATGAGATGAGCTATAATATAATCAATAAATATTGTGTGACAAATTACACAGCGCCATCCAGACCCGAAGTAAGCGAAGCTTGTGTTATGGGTACTACCTACTTATAACGTATGTATGTAATGTAATAGTAAACATCCAGACCAAGACAAACAGACATGTTCATGCACACAAATTTTTGTACTGTGTGGGAATCGAACCCACGAGCGTTGGTGTCAAAGTAGCATTACTAACCACTGCGCCATCGAACTCGTCAAAATTTGTTTGAATGTTATTTTATAGGTGTTTAATAATTATTTAATCATTATAATAAAACAGCCACTTAAAATTTCATTTTATATTGCACTGTTTATTCCTTAGAAGATAGTTGTTATCGTAGAGTTTGCTACTCTGAAATCTTGGACGTGGTACCTTACAATATCACATTTGCAGAGATGGATGGTTTCACGTCTCTCCAGCCGGCACCTGTGCTTTCTCTAAGTCTCGATACATCGATTATCCTTGTACATAACGCAGGGAACACGCGATGGAGCCCTGCCTCATCCATCAATGGCCCAAAACAAATTTACCTACACTCGATTAAAAAAGGCTGCCACGCTTACGGTGTGCTGCAACCATGTTGAGTGGATTATTTTTTTATATATTATCAGGAGACATACAAGCATGCGGTCTACCTTGATGTAAAGTACCTCAAGAAAGATATAACGTATGGAGAACCGATGAGATCAATTTTGCATAGTAACTCAATTCACCGCCATGGGTCGGGGGTAAAGTACAGCGCGCAGCTCTTACTGGCTAGTTCCCTGATAAACATCGCGTCGCTTATCGGCTTTTTGTTTAAATTTCCTCCCATTGGTCATAACATTGGACGAATCGCTGAGATATTTAGGCGCTATAACACTATGTTTTGGAAGAGTGAGAAGGGGGGGGGGGTCCACGCGATGGTAGTGGTTTGTGGTCTGTTCCTTTCCAATTCCACAGCGATTTTTGCATGCGAGTAAGCTCCCAAAGAGTTGCAATGTTACCAGCAGAGGTAGCATCGCGCGAATGATATTTGATTTATTGCAAGCGTAACATCAGGTGGGCCGTATGCTTGTTTGCTTCCTAATAAAAATATTTACTACTAAAGTACTAAAGTCAGTACTATATTTCATAATCAAACTTATTCGACATATAATAGTATCTATCTATGTATACCTTCACGCTAAATCCCTTGCGGGGTCGGCAGAGAGAACCGAGCATCACATGACTCGGTCCTTGCATACTCACTTCTTTAACATTCGTAGCCCTTCTCATGTACGCTCGACTAATTCTAGGGCTCGTGACATCCCCTTCTGATAAAACACGATCAGTTTGTTCATGGTAGGTAAGTCTTTACCTTCCTCGGCTCCTACATCCTTCTATTTTCGCGTTGTATATCTGTTCCGTGATTCTTTCTTCCTGCATTATTTGTTTCATTGCGTCCATGTTCATCGCAACGGTCGAAATTCGATAATAATCATTATTTAAACTTTCAGGAAAACATATACGAATGTGCATGTTTATAACGTTCATTTTTTCATTTTTTTTCAATTTCCAAAACTATAAATCCTCGCTAAATTAATTTATATATAGAATAATAAACTTCTTGGCAGTAAAAGCTTGAACCATGAGACACAGCTCGCTATACACAATGCAGTGCTGGTCCCAATGCTTACTTATGGAAGCGAGAGCGGTGGCCTGTTTTGTTTGAGTACTTACGTGAGGTAATACTATGTACTCGTAATAAGTCTGTAGCTCGACTAATGAAATTATGATGACACAGCATTAGGATGCTTGGTGTCGAAATCTCCAGAGACGTTGAATATCCAAGTCACCTGGAGGCAAAGGTAAAGCTGACATCCAAAATACTTGGAGTGCTCAGGAAAGCAAAGCAGTACTTCAGTGCGGGCCAAAGACTTATGTTATATAAGTCTCAAGTCAGACCGCACATAGAGTACTGCAGTCACCTTAGGGCGGGAGAGTACCTGGATACTAGCTTGGACCGTGTGATTCCGTTTAGAGATTTGTGGACGATCTTAAGCTTACACACGGTATTGAACCCTTACTTTTAAGGAGAGTTTTTTTTATATCACTAAGGTGGCATACAAGTATACGTAATCATAATCATATATTTATTTGCGAATACAGGTAATGTTACAGAATAGATGGATTGATAAACATATTTGTGCTACTATATTCTACCTTACGGCATGCAAATTTTTACAAATAATAGTAGGTACATATTAAAATGTGTTATAAAAAAACAGAATTAAATGTCAGTATTAAGAAATAAGTCAATGTTATGGTCCATAATACGCATTATGTCATATAATTTACAAGTCACAATTATCTTCTAAGGAATCTTTTACGCTATAGTATGCCTTTTTTATTAGCAGCTTGTACAGTCTTTGTTTAAAGATATTTTGATTAGCACTATCTCGAATACATTTAGGCAATTTATTATGTATTAAAGGCGCCATACCAATGATGCTTTTGCGTAAAAGTGCCGTCTTGCCTGCCATGTTACAGAGTTTATGTCCATTACGACAACTTTTTATATTCTTAAACAACTCAAGATTTTTTTTACAACTACTGCCGTCTCATAGATATACAGACACGGTAGTGTCAGTATCTATTGAGATTCAAAATATGGCTTACAGCTTTCCATTGGAGATATTTTACAAATAGCCCTCGCGCACGGCTTACCTGGTAAACGGTCACCGTAGCCTATGGATATTTGCAACACCAGGGGCGTAACTCATGCGTTGCCGGCCCTCTAAAAACCTCTTCACGCCTTTCTTGAAGAACTCCACGTTTTAATAGTCCTTTGGAAAAACCTCGGCTGATAGTTCATTCCACAACTTGAGAGTTCTCGAAAGAAAACTTCTCTGGAACCGCACAGTACGCAACCATCGAGGTTGCAGCGGGTGAGGATGAACTCCCCGCCGCGCCGCTGCGCCGTCGGGAAGCGGTGCGGCTATAACGTTTTCTATATATTAAAATTCGTACAATGTCGTTTTGCCTTTATGATAGGTTATAGTTTTAGTTAGGTTTAGGTTATAGTCTTCTGTCAGGTCGAGGTATTTTCCCAGTCGGCTGGTTTCTTATTACTATAGCTTTGCACTATCGTTTTTTAGTTAGAACCGTATGCTAATCGGAAAGATTTACCTACGGGCGGGTAAGGTAAGCCTACCTTTTAAAAATAATGGCGAGCTGTGGCAATTTGTAACGTGGCGATTTAATTGTTTGGAATACTTTAGGACATGAATGTACCCATGAATATTATCTTGACTTTGTAATGGGACCAACTTTAAAGAAGTCATAAGAAGTTAGTGTTCCCCATACGAGTTCTTTGATTAGCTGATGACCTCTTTGTGCGGAAGACAGTTTCCTTTTTCGGTATTGCGAATCTGCCTACCCCTGAAGGGACTTGGCTTGGAACGTACTAGTAGTAGTGGTATAATTATATATATATATTTATATGTACATATTTAAAGGAGTTTCAGCGAAGAATAAAAAAATGATTCTATACAAAATGGTCACCTTTGGCTTTGATACAGGCCTCCCTGGCCACGAATCAATGGATTTACATAACGTTTCAATGGGAAATTTAGCCACTGCTTGTTTCAGAGATTTCTTAAGAGACACAATGTCGCCGTGTCGTTTCGAGCAGGCTATTTCCTCTAAAACTGACCATAATTTGTAGCCTAAGGGGTTCAAATCTGGGTTAGACGAGGCCCAGTCGTCCAGTATTACTGAGAGGTTTCACAACACGATCCAAGACAGTCTCTTGATACGCTTTTGCTGAAGTTTAATTTTTAATTTTAAATAAAACTTAAATTTTGTGAAAAAGTTGTGAAGACTCCTTTTTCACTAAATTTCCTGTATATCGACGATAAGCGCCGAGCTTCACGTCTTTTCAGGAACACCGTTCCTATATGAATTCTATATGTTTGTCTGTACGTTTGTCCGTGCGTTTGTCTGTGCGTTTGTTTGTCGCTTTTTTCGAATATTCGAACTTTGACTTCAGATTCGGATTCAGCATAAAAAAGTAGAATAGGAATGTTCAGGAACACCGTTCCTATCTCTTAAGGGACACGGTCAAAATGGCCGACAAATTAAAAAAAAAAAATGTTGAATTGTTATATAATTGACGAGCCAGGTGTTCCCCTGGCAATGCAAGCTTGCGCATTCTCAACTGGTTTTGTTATACGCGACAGAGTCATAGCGGGAATCTTCATTTCTCGCAATAAGATTTTTTGTTTCCTAATGGGGTATCGGCCAATTCTGATTTTAACAGCCTTTATAGTTGTGACATCGTCCGGTCGCCCTGATCTTTTAGGGTCTTCAATAGAGGACATGTTGGTATATCTGTCGGTAGTGATGATATGCGAACATAAGGCTGGTAACAAGCTTTTGAAATGTCTTGAATATGACCGACGGCTCCATACCCACTTTAAGCAAGGCAGTCACTGCAATCTTATTTTCTTTAACACCCCATTCCATATTGTAATTACATAATAAATACGAAAAAATACGTAAAAAGGCGGGAAATCGAAATAAGTTTTCAACATAATAAACGCGTTCCAAATTCAAAACAATAAAGAGTCGAAACAAAGAAAAGTTTCTATGTAACAGTATTTATGGCTAGACTAATTATTTATATATTATAAAATTTATTTATTATTGTTTTTTTATTTTTTATAGTTTATTAATACTAATTTTGACATTGATAATTTTCTAGTGTAATATAAAATCGTCATTGTTTCAAGGTAAAAAATATATTGTTGGTTTCGACTTTTCTGGGGTCTAACTCAATTTCCGGTTTCTTTGTTTTCATTTAATAGTTTTACGCAAAAAATCATCTCACTACAATTTTTTTGTAAGATGTAGGTTGAGTATCAATTGTTACTTTAAATAGAAAATGAATTCTGCCTGATTGTTTGTTACATTTCACAACTAAAGACATGAGTATATGGTAAGAGGCAACCTTGAGAACAAATGGTACCTATTATTACTGCGACAATTCCATGCGGGCGAACCCGCAGACAGAAGCATCTTCTTACATTCATCTTCTTAAATAAAGTTGTCTCCGAGGCACTGTAAGGAACACGCTAGTTCAAGTATGCGCATACTCACATACGAATAGCTCGATATCAGATAGCGGATTAAATTTATTCCGAGCAGTGACTGCACAGCGTGGTCATAAAAAACGCGGGCCGCTTGATTACAAAGCCGCCGCGGCTTATGGACGAACATCTCGCGTGCCGCGTGCCAGCGAGCCGAGCGCCGCGCAGACGACGCGAGGGTAGTTTTTCAGTCGTCGAGCCCCCGCCACATAAATAAGTGATCACGGCACAAGCCCCCCGCCTCCCAGGGCCCCCTCGCTCGTAAACTAAGCGCAGATAGCGAGAGGACTTAATGGCTGATCGGATTTTGATTAGCGTGGGCCGGCGACGCACCCCGCACCCGAAGCCGAATTTGAATAGATAAGTGGGCACCCGAGGACCGGCGCTCGCGACCGTAATTTACATACTTACTGGCTTTCGGCGAGCAGCGAGGGCGCCAAGTTATGGACGACGCAAAAACGATAAAGTTGAAATAAAGCTTCGGTCATCGATTCGGTCGCGTCCAGTGCTTTTTTACCGAACACTGTTTGTTATCACGGCGGACGAGGAGGTGAGCGGACAATTCGCCGTTCTGCTTCTATTTTTTAAGTTATAATTACTGCAACATTGTACAGAAATAAAGCCACTTTATCTATTACGACGAACTTTGTCCAGTTGTATCGGCATTACCGAATCCTCAAGGCGCTCTATAAAAAATTAGACATCGTAAAGTTCTCGCTGTTTGTTATGACTTCGGCCGCAGCTCCCGACAGATCCGTAACTTGTCGCTATTGACGGAGGTCGGAAACTTCGGGAATGTTCTGTGAAGTGGATAGAGACGTCCGGACAGGCAGGTATGTACGGCCGTCACCAGGGCCGGTTGCGGTTTCCGCGGCAGCGGTTCGATAAGATGGGGTGGGAGGCAGGCAGCAGGTCATGCGGCGCCCTGATGCCCCCACCGCACGGTCTTACTCGTACGCGGGTACGCGCATTTGTTTAGTTTGGCAGGTAATGCACAACGAGGGGTGTTGGGCGCGATGTGGGGTAAATCGCACGTCTGACGCGACGCGCGTTACAAATAAAGTTACACAAGAAAAGGTACGCGGTTCACACACTGAACGAATTATTTATTTATATAAATGAAAGTTGGACACGAAAACATTTTTGATCACAATTTTAAAGATTTTTGCTAGATATACTTGTTTAACTGTCATTAAATCTTTGGATCATCATATATATATATCATCGTATATGCTTCAAGAATACATCGTAAAGCTTGATGCTAGGTAGGATACCTATCAATTACTGAATTAATTCAATTCGTTCATGAAATTCCAAAAAGGCTCCATCACGCCACGTCCGGGTCGTAAAAAGCTTGAAAAACAGGCGCGCGCCCCGCAGGGCGAATTGTTCCGTTGTATAATGCCGAGGTGGGTGTGCACACTGGCCGAGCGTCGTCGGCGCTGTTTAAAAGGCCATCAAAGAGCCGTCTACATAAAACGAGTCCCATTTTACATTCGGCTCGCTAGGACCCGGGTTTATAGCGGACCGGCAGGAATTCTGTTCGTAATGAGGAAACTCGGCGCCTACCACGGACACTCGAACTCTACTCGCGGTTCATCAAGCTCAATACGTGTCGCAAATAGAGAACTTTGTTAGTGGTAGTTGGTAGTGGGTTTGTGTCTATCAACTGTTTAGTAATGATGAATGGGATTCAGCGTAGCGATGATCAACCGGAACTAGTGTATTTCACCGATCTATCGTCAGTGGAGTGGTTTGCGCAGGTTCGCCCATGGATGACATGCACGGAGAGATGCTGAGGAATGGCTCGAGAAGACTAAAACTAAAGGAAAAGCATCTACGGATGGCAGTGAAATTGTTGCTGTGGACGTCGCTAACCCAGAAAGGAGAGAAAGCTAAATATATACGCCAAATCCCTTGCGACATAGACAGAGGGAACCGAGCGCCACGTGACTCGATCCTTACACACGTCACTCGTTTTGTTAATATTAATTGCTCTTCTCATGCATAGAGGGACGAAACGAAACCTTAGAGCATCAAGTGCCATGCTGCATTTCCCGCGTTGCGGCTGAAGAGTGGTGGATTGTACTATATTTTTCGCTTCTACATGTTTAAGTCCATGTTAACTCCGATTTGTAGACAAATAGTAGGGGCATCGAACGGACGGTTATTTTAGCTCTTGGCACCTTATCTGCGTCAAAGGTGCGCGTCTGCATTCGTCGCGAACTGTACGTGAAGCAATTGATAACCAGAGGGAACCGCGACGCCGTCGGCTATTCTGGTCCACGAATAATCCAATGTCTACTCTCCTGTATATGTAACACCCTGTAAGCGAAACACAAGCATACATTTCTCTGATAATATGTTCACGCTTTGTTTTTCACCTTCTCCATTATTTCTATAACTTCACTTCAAAATGCTTAACAAGAACGTTGATTTTTCATATAACGGTAGTTGAAGTTACAATATTTTTAATGGCTATCTACCTGACATGAAAACTCATTTTATCAGAAATACGAGCTTCAAACAGTGAACGAAAAAAATTTTCGTTCACTGGCTTCAAAGCAAAAATGGACAAAGAAAGTTGTGTCAATACTGACTATCTATATCTTCATGCTAAGTCCCTTATGGTGTATGCAGAAAGAACGAGTTCTACATAAACTTCCGCTTATTTACGTTTCAAAGCTCTTTTCATGGCACTTGTCTTGAATATAAAAATAACTACATGTATTATATTTTTATGGCTAAGCGGACAACCGATTATAATGAAATTTGGTACGAAGATAGAGAACGACAAATACATCCGGTGTATTAGAAGATGGTGTCAGGAACCCTAGGAACCGGCGTGCGTCCATGAAAAGAGCCATGAATGCTAAAGAAGTGAGCCGGGTGTATCAAGACCGATAGATTCTATGTTGGACCGTGTGTATGTTTTCTTTTATGTAGGTATGTTTGCCAATTTCTCCGTCAATTTTGGATTGATATAGAAAATTATTTATTTTTTTGTTTAAAAGGCGGTCTCTTGAGGTGAACCAATAGTCACCATGACGCGATCTGAGGTGACGAGGAATCCTCCAATTATAGGCATATGTATCGTATTTGTTAAATTCTCTCAAATTATTCAGGATTCCCTAACGCAAACTTTGGGAGTTATCATTTCATGTTGCTGGGCTGATGCTGGAAGCCACAGTACTCCTTAGCGTTTGGTAATTTGGGGGTAGTGTAATACGTCGACACAAATTACTTAGTAGTTCTTAGACCGTCGTGGTGCTCACCAATTATTGCGGAATGCTCGCCCGTTCATATAAAAATAACATAAAAGAAGTACATGAACACGCTCAAATTTTTTAGCGTGTTTACTGAAATGTCTCAAACTATTCAGGAGTTTGAGTCCGGGAGTCATCATTTCCTGCTGCTGGACTGACGCAAAAGCATTTTTTGTAACCGTCTATCTTTGAGTCTTTGTTTTGTTTATGCTTTGTGCATTTGATGATCCCGTGGATTTATAGTAAAAATGTGTGTAAATTTTAATAGATTCAGGCGTTACTTTGCGAAAGTCAAATCTATATGCAATTTGATCTAACCTTGGTGGCGGAAGCACGCAAAGCAGGTTAGATCAAATTGCGTATGTAAATTTGTTTAAAATTGAATGATAGACTAAGAAGTTATGAAATAAAACCTTTTGAATATTAAAGTGGAAACTACACACATCAAAAGTGTCTAGGGATCAACATATATTTTTGCAATAACTTTTCTCCTGATTGATATTAATTAAAATTTTCTTTAAGGATTCATCAAATAAAGTGTTTTCGTTTGTCTACAGTAACGATAAACCAAGTCACCTTTGCATTAATAAAGAAATTTGCCATTTTCATAATAAAGGGATTTTTGACATTTGAACCACTAACATTAAAGTTCGAAAAAAAGACTGAAATAACAGTTTTCTTTAAAATTTTATTGGGTAACTTAAACAATTAATAATCCGTGTTTCTACCGCGAACACTAACAACACAAGAACATCGGTTTGGCATACTCAAAATGAGTTCATCCAAATCACGCTGTGGAATGGCCGCCCATGTTCGTGGCAACAACAAAAAAAGGTCTTCTTGCGACTGGATACCCTCCATATTCGGCAGAGCTCTTCTCTGTAGCATATCCCATGCATGCTCAATCGGGTTCAAGTCTGGCGACTGAGCAGGCCAGGGCATGACATTGATGTTAGCTGCGGCGAGAGTCTGTCTTACAACTCTTGCGGTGTGCGGTCGTGCATTATCATGCATTAACTGAAATAAGGGACCGATTTGCACTTGTAGAGGAACGATGACGTCTGATACAATCGTCTCAGCATAAATTTGAGCGTTGAGGTTGCCTCTGATCCAAATCAACTCAGTTCTTCCGCCGATCCAAATACCCGCCCATACCATGATGGTTCCACCACTATAAGGATGGACTTCCTGGCAGGATTTTAATCGCTGTTGGCGTCCAGGGGCTCTCCAGTGTCGTATACGTCTTGTATCCGGTCTCATACCAAAACGAGACTCATCAGAAAAGCACACGAAACGCCATTGTTCTTCTGCCCAATTTCTGTGTTCAAGAGCCCATTGATATCGAATCCTACGATTGTGCATTGCTATAGGTGGTACCCTTAGCGGTCTTCGGGAATGAAGGTTCACTTCATGCAAGCGGTTTCTGACTGTTTGGTCGCTAATTAAGTTCCCTGAAGAGTGATGAAGCGTCACGGCTAACATCATGGCGGTTATTGTTGGAGCTCTTCGAGTTGTGATTTGAATGTATCGGTCTTGTCTCCGTGTGGTGCAGCGATACCGTCCTCCATGGCGCTCAGCCACGGTACCAGTGCTTCGGTAACGTGTCCAAAGTCGACTGATAACACTCTGACTTGTATTCAGAGCTAAAGCCACAGTACGTTGCCGGGAACCAGCTTCTATCATTCCCACGGCTCTGAGCATTTCTTCCCTGCTTAAATGACGTCGCCGCTCCATAATAACGTTGGTTTTAATCAGTAGTAGGGAAACAGTAGCACTAATAATGTTTTCAGTCTTTTTTTCGAACTTTAATGTTAGTGGTTCAAATGTCAAAAATCCCTTTATTATGAAAATGGCAAATTTCTTTATTAATGCAAAAGTGACTTGGTTTATCGTTACTTTAGACAAACGAAAACACTTTATTTGATGAATCCTTAAAGAAAATTTTAATTAATATCAATCAGGAGAAAAGTTATTGCAAAAATATATGTTGATCCCTAGACACTTTTGATGTGTGTATTTCATTGCAGTCGACGTCTATTTACATATTTACTGACATCAATTTCAACGAAGTTGGTTTTCGCTTTTTCATATAATTAGTTTTATGAACTAAGACTTTGTTTTCAACAATATAATCAAACACCGTTGAGAGGAGAGAAATCTCTTCCACAGCTTCACTGTACGTTTTAGAAAATGTTTAAAAAATGTGCGGTTTTTGAGAAATTTTAATAGCAATAGTAGACCCCACGATAGTATTAAATTAAACATCTGTTCCGTACATTACTCGTGATGTAATTTGTCAAACACACAAAAGCGATGATGTAGCTTTAATACAAGAAAACGAGGTTCGATAATGATTATAGGTATGCGACTGATGTGAAGTAACGAGTGAGTGCAGGGAATACAGTGAATTGAGTGACGAGAAAAATCTTCTAGAAAGTAAAAAGTTATGCCAGAACCAAAGAGGACAAGCAATTGCTGCGCCGGGTCCCAATGCTATTCTATGAGCGTGAAAGCTGGCTAGACGATAAAAGTGGAATATACGCGGTCGAGATGTGAACGTTACTCAAAATCTGTGTCGTAACATGCGAATACTACATACGCAATGATGACGTTAAAAATAGAGTTGAACTGATAGAGAACATTAGTGTTAAAATAAGAAGAGGTATGCTCTGTTGATTCAAGTGGGAAGAAGGTAAGAGGAACGAATAACCAAACAGGCATGCGACGTGAAAGTTGAAGGATATAGGAGTTTAGGAAGGTTCACATATCACCAAATTGGGTGTGTGAACACAGAAGGTAGTATCAAGAGCCCTCTTAACAGACGAGAGTGCATGAAAAGAGCTATGGATGTTAAAGAAGAGAGTAAGGTGTGTCATGTGGCGCTCATGAAGTAAGACGATTATGGGTTGCGCGATTATACTATTTAAGTTTAAACTTTAGAAGGAACGCTAACTTAGCAGATATTTTCCGTCCTTTAAGATACCCTTTAAAAGGTATACAGGCTCTGTACGCTAACCTGGTTTACTTAAATGAAGGTTCGAGTAGCGTAAGTAAGCTCGGTGGCGCAGTGGAGAAACCCGCTGCTACGCTATTTGACACCCACAGGACAAACATTTGTGTGCATGAACATGTCTGGTGGTATTGATCTGGGTGTTTAGAGACGTAAGGCACATCAAAGCAGCCCATCTAGGGAAGTACCTCACAGAAAATCGCAGCGAAATTACACCCTAGAGGGTTGTTGCGTTCCTGCGTGTAAACGAGGTCATCAGTAAGCTCCTAAGGAGTTGCTGTGTTAGCAGCAGAGGTGGCATCGCGCGAGTGGTACTTAATGTATTGCAATTATAACAATATTGTAGGCCGTATGCTTGTATGCCTCCTGACGTTCTATAAAAAAAAGCAAGATATTTTACAAGAGTTCCTAGGCTACGATAACTGCTTACCCATATGAAAAGCAAGCCCGTGCTTGGGTACCACCTTAGTTTACAAAAAAAATCGGCCAAGTGCGAGTCTGACTCGCGCACGAAGGGTTCCGTACCATTATCTATAAAAACAGCAAAAAAAAATCACGTTTGTTGTATGGGAGCCCCCCTTAAATATTTGTTTTATTTTAATTTAATTACTTATTCTTAAAGTACATATATAACTAAATATTATGTGAATATTTCAAGCGTCTACCTGTTGCCGTTATGAATATCAAGCAAAAATGAGCAAAAAAATCACGTTTGTTGTATGGGAGCCCCCTTAAATATTTATTATGTTCTATTTTTTAGTATTTGTTGTTATATCGGCAATAGAAATACATCATTAGTGAAAATTTCAACTGTCTAACTATCACGGTTCAAGAAAAACAGCCTGACAACAGACGGACGGACGGACAGCGGAGCCTCAGTAATAGGGTTCCGTTTTACCCTTTGGGTACGGAACCCTAAAAAAATGAAACAATCCTATTAACAGACTCTGGCTACGTAAATGATGAGCCGGACTGTACGTTGATCTAGAGCGATGGAGGTCCGGGGGTCCGATATAAATTCAGAATCAGTGTACCGTGTCACTTCAGCCGGCTGATTGTAAAAACTCTATACGAAACGTGACGCCACTATCGGAATAAAATGCACCCGAGCTCACTTTGTAACAGTATAGCAAACGTATGCCTTTCGACACGGTAGCGAGATAGTTATGAAGCGGTAGGGTGACTTCAAACATACATGCATAACTATCACATCATATTTTGCGCAAGTCAAATTTACGGGCAATTCGATCGAAACTACTTACTTACTTAAAATATATCTCATGTTTGTTTGTTTTTAGCTATTGTATTTAATGTATGTATATATTCCTATTTCTTTTCAGGAACACCGTTCCTATATGAAATCTATATGTTTGCCTGTGCGTTTTCTGTGTGTTTGTCTGTGCGTTGTTTTTCGAATATTCGAATTTTGACTTCAGATTCGGATTCGTCATAAAAAAGTAGAATAGGGATGTTCAGGAACACCGTTCCTATCTCTTAAGGAACATGGTCAAAATGGCCGATAAATTAAAAAAAAAATGAATTGTTATATAATTGACGAGCCAGGTGTTCCTCTGGTTCCGCAATGCAAGCTTGCGCATTCTCAACTGGTTTCATCTTTATTTATTGTTGTGTTTATACGTTACGTCAATAACTCTGGGTTGGCTGGAAGAGATCCCTTTTAGACATAAGTCCGCCTTTGTAACATTTAATTTCATTGTGTTTTTTTTTTATTTATCGTGCAATAAAGATATTATAATAATAACAACTACTTTGTGTGCTTCCGCTACTGATTAACTCATACAAACTTGCGCTAGCCGGCACCTATCCCACTAACGATAGTAATGTCTGATTGTCTTGGTTCTGGGTGTTTTTAAGAGAGGTAGGGCACATCAAAGCAGCTCGTCTGGGGAAGTACGTCCACCTCACAGAAAACTGTAGCCAAATAACAACTCCCAAGAGGGTTGTTGTGTTCCTACGTGTGAGTGAGGTCACCAGTAAGCTCCTAAGGAGTTGCTGTGTAAGCAGCAGAGGAGGCATCGCGCGAATGATACTTAATATATTACAAGCATTAATAGGCGACGGTAACTGCTTTACGTTAGGTGGGCCGTATTCTTGTATGCCTCCCGACGCTGTATAAAATAAATACGGCCTACCTTATAATAATCAGTTACCGTAGCCTACTCATACAGAGCGCATACTCCTAAAAACATCCATGGTAAGATAAAAAACATGTTCATGCACACAAATGTTTGTGCAGTATAGGAAACGAACATACTGCTATAGTTAACACCGTTAACACTCTGCCGATGTGCTCATCATTCCAGAAGTTTTCGGTATGCAACTTGTCTGAAACCGCACAGTACGTGACTCCAAGACCCCTCATTGACAGGTCTCAGTCTCATAACCAGTTTAAATGCAGTAGTTAATTAGCCGTGCGAATGATATAGTCGCGCTGAATTGCGATAATTAGCTGGACATAACTGGCTCGAAGGACCAAGGGAAATTTATATTTGTATGTAGGTATGTATGTATGTATGTATATCTTCACGCCAAGTCCCTTGCGGGGTAGGCAGAGAGGACCGAGCGCCATAAGACGCGGTCCTTGCATACTTCACTCGCTTCTGTAACATTCATAGCTCTTTTCATGCACGCTCGCCGGTTCCTGGGGCTTCTGACATCACCTTCTGATAAAACACGATCAATTTGGTCATGGTAGGTTAGTCTCGGCCTTCCTGGGCTCCTACATCCTTCCACTCTTGCATTGTATATTATATTTACATGTATAAAATTACTTCGGGAGATATACAAGCATATGACCCACCTTATGTAAATCAAATACCGTAGCATATACACGCTTGCAATACATTAATTATCACTCGCGCGATGCCGCCTGTGCGTCTAATACAGCAACTCCTAAGGAGCCTACTGGTGGCCTCACTCGCACGCAAAAACACAACAACCCTCTAGGGAGTTATTACTTGGCGGCGGTTTTGTGTGAGGTAGAGGTACTTCCCAAGACGGACTGCTTTGATGCGTCCTACCTCTCTTAAAACAGATGTTTGTCCAGTGTGGGAATCGAACTCACGAGCATTAGAGTCAAAGTAGCATTACTAACCACTGTGCCACCGAACTAGTCATATAGAAAAACTTTTTTTTACCGCTAAGGTGACAAACAAGCATACGGCCTGCCTAATGGTAGGCAGTTACCGTAACCTATGGACATTAGCACCACCAGGGGTGTCACTCTTGCGTTGCCGACTCTGTAAAAACCTCTTCACGCCTTTCTTGAAGAACCCCATACTGTAGTCCCTTGGGAAAACCTCGGCAGGGAGCTCATTCCACAACTTAACTGTTGAGTAGTTATTCTATATGACTATATTAGTTTGAAAATATTCCATCCATTTATGGAACTGCGATAGATCAGCTGCAAGACGAGACGCGTCGCCGTATCAAAGGATGTTTCAACGTTATCATATCGGACGAGCTCGGTGGCGCAGTGGTGAAACGCGCTGTTACGCTACTTCGACACCAACGCTCGTGGGTTCGATTCCCACACAGTACAAACATTTGTGTGCATGAACATGTCTGTTTGGTCTGAGTATTTTCTATGTATAATAAGTATGTATTTCCAAAAAAAAAATGTATTTACGTATGTGTATCAGTTGTCTAGTACCCATAACACAAGCTCCGCTTACTTTGGGGCTAGGTGGCGCTGTGTAATTTGTCCGACAATATTTATTTATTTATCATAGGATGGTCCAATATGCAAGCCGTCTCCACAAAATAAGTAATTCTTTTATGGGGCAATGTATACGGTTCTATAACAAACTTCCCAGCAATATAAGAGAATTGTCAATAAACAAATTTAAAACTACTATTAAAGCCAAATTGTGTAGCAGGGCATATTATAAAGTATCTGACTATATTAATGATAAAAATGCCTGGGAGTGAGTCGATCCAATTATAATGTAATTAATAAAATATGTAAATTTGTTTGGACACCAAAAGAGGGATGCCTGAGTTTTTTGGCAGTATTTTTATCAGTGCTCACCTAGTCATAAACTGCACGGTAGGGAAAAAAATTGTGACGATTCCAAACAAATGTAGCCATTTTTACAGAATAAAAAGATTTTGAATTTGACTTTGACTTTGACTATGTAAGTATAATTTTAGACGCACTCGCTTGTTAATTAGCCATAGCCCTTAATTAAACGATGTGTGATACGGTGGAACCGTGAACACCAACTAATTGGAAAGATGAAGCCTGATATCGATGTAATATCCCCTCGGGTGGAAGAAGCCGAAAAATGTATGAACAATATATTCTTCTTATTCAACTAAGCCTTACAGAGAAATTTTCTTATTGCCATTTTTATGGTACGAATACGACATTACCTAATATGTACAAAAAAATTGACGTGACGTGAGATAACGAGCTCGGTGGCACAGTAGTTAGTAACGCTACTTGGATATTAATGCTCGTGGGTTCGATTCCTACATGCATGCGTTGGGATTCCGTATTTAAACAATAAATGCTGAAAACGATTTATAGTAGTTTATTGTTTACTAAACTATTGAACATGAGTAGTATAAATTTACATAGAAATATATAAGTACGTAAATAAAAATATATATACGTATATAACTTTGCGGTGCAAGGGATTTGGTGTGACGGCAAAGAAAATCGAGCGTGACATGGCTCGGTACTCGCTTCACTCGTTCCTTTAACATTCATAGCTCTTTTCGTGCACGCTCGGCAGTTCCTAGGGCTTCTAAATAATACCACTTATCATAACATAAAATGTTGTATTAACTTACTTGTGTTTATCATCGTATGTTCACCAAAATCACATACAATCTTCAAAGGGCTATGCTCATAATAGAGCAAGAGTTGATAGACACCGTAATTTTAACCAAGCTACAATTTTCAATATAAATAGTTCATTAGAATTTCGTAAGAGAGTTGGGTTAAAAGAGAGTGTCAGTGTTAAGATAAGAAAGGGCATGCTCCGTTGGTTCGGACATGTAGAAATAATGCAGGATGAAAGAATGACGAAACAGACGCACAATGCAAAAGTGGAAGGATGTAGGAGCCGAGGAAGACCAAGAATAATCTACCATGACCAAATTGGTCGTATTTTTAAGAAGGTGATGTCAAGAGTTCTAGAAACCGGCGAACGTGCATGACAAGAGTTATGAATGTTAAAGATGTGTGTAAGGATCGTGTCTAATGGCGCACGGTTCTCTCTGTCTACCTCGCAAGGGATTTGGCGTGAAGTTATAGACGGATAGAATATTTTTTACGTAGCGATTTGCCGCCTACTTACATCTTGGGTGTGTGTATAGAAAGTGGTATAGAAAAATCATTGTCAGACACTTTCAGCGGACCCTAATTTTAGCCCAATGTTTTGAAGTTCTCAAAAAATTTTGTTACCTTACGTTTTCGTACACGGTCTAATTTTTATATTTGTTGCTTATGTGGAGGTCTGAAGGCAGTTGTTGTATATAAAAAAATGTATCCAAGTTGCCAAATACTTAGGCTTAGGTAGCAGACCCCGCCTATCCTAATGGATTAGGAAACGGTGTAAAGAACAAGAAGCTTACGGTACTATTCTAAGATAATTTGATGACACAATGATCAATTCGAAGGCCCAACATTCCTAAAAAAATTTGTAAATATTAATATAGGGTCTCCTTAGTTTCTAAGTACCTACATAAAAAGTACAGCTACATATATAGCTGGTTTTATTAGGGAGTGTGTGTGGGTGTATGTAGTTATTCGCGGGCGAAGGACGTCCAGATCGCAGTGGCATGGCACAGTTGGCGGCGGCGGCGGCATGGCGGCGCGGCGCGGCTAACGACGGCACGCGGCGGGTCGCGCGATTTAATTAAGCCGCGAGGTCGCGTCCAATATACACACATGTATATTTTTGCGTCTGTACGGCGTTAGGGCGCAGCATGCCGGCCTTGAACATTATCCTTTGCTAATCGCAATCTGGGCCACCATGGCGCTTCACAAGCCTAACACCCAAAACTTTATAATGCAAAGGAAAGTTATAACTCATATTCATACAACTTATAGGATATAGGATTTTTTTTATTGTTATTAACCAGGGGAAAAAATATAAAAATTGCCATTTTTAGGGTTCCGTACCCAAAGGGTAAAACGGAACCCTATTACTGAGGCTCCGCTGTCCGTCCGTCCGTCCGTCCGTCCGTCCGTCCGTCCGTCCGTCTGTCACCAGGCTGTATCTCATGAACCGTGATAGTTAGACAGTTGAAATTTTCACAGATGATGTATTTCTATTGCCGCTATAACAACAAATACTAAAAAATAGAATAAAATAAATATTTAAGGGGGCTCCCATACAACAAACGTGATTTTTTTGCCTTTTTATAGATAATGGTACGGAACCCTTCGTGCGCGAGTCCGACTCGCACTTGGCCGATTTTTTAGAACTCTGTCGATCTGTCCGTTGTTAAAGTCTTGGTCAACCTTCTAACTGACCTAAGATAATGAAATTTGCAACATTTACAACGTCCAGCATATCCAGGATTGTTACAGTTTTAGTATATTTCCGATACTGGTACCATAATACTTTTTATGAGAATATCAAGGTACCATTACAAGTAACGATTACCATACAAGTGATATTTTTTATAACAGTATCATAGTTCAAAGAAAATGCCTGTTGATAGTCTCGGTCAACCATCTCTCACTTCTTTCAGCAGATTTAGGACTATTAAAAGAATCGAGGTTGCATGGTACCAGTATATGGAAAATACAAAAAATGGCATTTCTTAGTAATCTGTCGCTTTGTGTTGTTAAAGTTTGGTCAACTTGAAGATCACGAAATTTGGTAAGGAGCAGAACATAGGTGCAGTAAGAAATGTCAAATTTTGTAGTTACAATTGTCAGTTTGTACTTACATTTGTCTGTCTTAATTTGAAGAAATCACAAACAAAAAAGACAGAGTAAAGGTTAGGATCAAAAAAATTCGCAAGAAATAAGGTCTTATGGCACAAGTATAAAGATGAATCCCAAAATCACCGTTTTTGAGTAACTTATACGTTTTGATTTATTTTTTTAAACAGACAGATGTAATCAAAAACGGGATTCGTGATTTGTCCTTATACTTGTGCTATAAAATCTTGCTTCTTCCCAAATTTCATGATCCTAGGTAAACTAGAGGTATTACCTTATAGTGATCATGAATTTAGTAAGACTTTGATTTTTGCTAAATTTCAGGTACAGGAATCTCAACGTCATTATTTTGTAATAATCACACCAGTCACATCAAGCCTTATTCATCCCACTGCAGGGATACTGAAGGGACAACTGAAGGGACAACTGAAGGGGTTTAGAGCATACTCCACCATGCTGCTCAAATGCGGATTGGTGGAAGCCAGTGTTTTCAAGCTGCCCGAGGGCCACTGACTTAGCTTAACGACTGTCATCTATCGACAACAGGGGGACAGCTTAACGTGCCCTCCGAGCTTGGAGAAACTCGAGATAGATAAAACCATCCATAGACAGGCTGCGGACGATGTTGCTTAACCTGCGTGTTCGGCAAGAATGATACGCGCAACGACGCCATCGAGCTCTCATCCTCGAATCCTCTGGTGCCCAAGACTAACTCGTTATTAATCGGTTTTTTTCTAATTATCGTATTATAACGCCGCTCTTAAAACACCCAAATCAAGCAAACAGACATGTCCACGCACACAAACGTTTGTCGTATGTGAGGGTCGAACCCACGTACCTTGGCGCCAAAGTAGCGTTACTAACCATTGCGCCGCGCCACCGTGCTCGCCAAAAAATCTGCACCAAATATATATGGGCCAGCCTTGTGTGGACGATTTCGTAGCTAAATGGGTTTTGTCAATTTTTAGACTAGTTATCCGTGTCCGCTAGCTGTCTGTCTTTTGTTTCTTTTATACTACGCCGAGTGACAAGCATACGACCCGCTTGATACGATGCTGTTACCTACGCCTGTGACTACAATACAAAACAACCTTATCAGTAGTTTCTCAAGAGCTAGTGGTATGTCCAGTCGAATAGGTAGTCTATTAAAACTTCCAAACTAGTCAATCAATTCAAATTGCTTTTTGAAACTTTTTTAATGATTTAACCATAGCGCGACGTGAGCTAATAGGGATCCTAATATCACTGATTTAAAATGCAAATTGAATGATCTCTAGAATTCAATAAAAGAGTGATTCATAAATATATGTCGATTTCAATGGCAGTGTTGGTTTCCGAGCCTTTCCGCTGGGAAGAGTGCATTCTGGCCCCTCGCGATAGCTGCCGAAACTTTCTGTCATCTATTCTTGCTACCACTAGCCTTGTCATCCTGCCTAAGGTTCTTCATGTGAGAATGAGAATGATGAGAACAAAACGGTGCCGATGTTATTGCACGACTCTCGTGTCGTCGCCGAGGAACCTATCGATCTTCCGCGGGTTTCTTCTGAGATCCACACAGCAAGCGGAAGTAATTCAAGAGCAAGTAGAGAGATGCGGGAGCATATTAATAAGAGTACACAAGAGCGGCGAACACGTCTTTGTGTGCGTTGCCGCCATACCGAATACCGAAATACCGAAGAAACTGTACACAGAGGACTGCGGACAGAGATTAAATATCTAAGCGTTACCCACAGTACGACAAGAGCCGTCCAGCAGCAAATGCCGTATACAACTCCCACGATTCAGCTTAGTATGAGCCGCTCTACCGCTCATATGAGCGGTGGAATCATGAGAAGATAGTAGTACATTATAGTATGTACTGCTACGAAAATCGGATGGTTTATAGCGCTAAAGAGAAAAAGTACACGGAATAGGATAATTTATTTGTCTCTATCTCGACTTCGAATAACGATAAACTATCCAGCGGTGAGATAGCCGGAAGACTTAATTAGGCAGCGAGTAAACTCGTTGATCTCGTTATAAGTCCAGTCACATTCATAAATCGGGTAGGCCAGACTGTGGTGTTGTAACTATATGGCCCAGATTTCAGTTCTGTACTGACGCATCTTTTTGTGGAAGACTGCTGATGAATACTCGGTGTCCAAAAATTGGCAAAAAGTGCAGATCATATCTATGAAAATACAGGCCTAACGCTATCATATTCCTTCTGTACAAAGTGATGGAGCGTAAGATTTCTAGCGTCTTAACGGCTCCTAGCATACCTGGAAGATCATAACATGATCAGCGGCCGTCAATACGGCTTTCACTACGGTTCTTACATACCACCTTCGGTAACCGAGAGTCAAGGTGAGGCATTGGCTGTCAGCCTAGATGTGGCGAAACCATTCGATCGAGTCTGGGTTATACAATGACGAAATTTCATAACATAACATTTTTAGAATCGTAAAACTACAAAATTTCCCTTCTTCAAATAACCCGAAGTAAAGTGAATATATTCAATTACTAAAAAGTTTGAAATAAAGATATTAAACGAAAAAAAATAACAACAAATGTAATAGAAGTACTAATCCAATTACAGTAAGTAGTATTGCCTTCATATGTTGTTTTTAAATAAAACGCTCTTTCTGTTGTTTTAAAACATCATCGTACAATGCAAGAAAATTTCTTAATTCCGAAATTTGTAATTGCTAACTAAAAATCTCCACTAATTACAGTAATATCTCTTCAATGGTTCAAATGAAGTCAGCCATTATTGTATTTTCTTGCGTTGTGCAAGAATGTTTAAATATGATAATTTGTCTTATTATGAAAGCGTCAATACAATTTTTTACATGCTATGAGCTCCGTTTCGACAAGAAATGTTGCTTAAATCTAAAATAATTATTTATTGAGCTCAGTTTGCGGGAACTGCAATGGGAACGTACTCTGCTGGCAGCGAACGCTTATTATCGCACTGCGGCGCTCAAAGCAATCAATTTGATGGTATTGAGAGGACCTACCTTTTAGTATAATTGACACATTTTTGAGCTAAATTTTAACACTATTTCGACGCTTTGCATTTTTAACTAACTTCAAAAACGCTGAACTAATTGGTTTTTCAATGCATATATTACGTGATATCTTCGTCGACTGTGATCCAAAACGATTTTTTTTTAACATCCAATTGGTTCTAATTCCAATAAATTCCAACCTCGATGAAACAGTTTTTGAGTCTAAGTTCTCCACGTCTCATTAAGATATCTCTAGACAACATATACTTGTATAGAGATAAGACAATACAAAAGCACTTAAATAGCAGAAACAAATACTTGGCTTAAGATACCATAGCATACATATTCGCTTAAACTAAATTAAATAACTTTTTAGCGGACCCTGGTATCCGAAGCGAAAGCGCATGCGACCGGGATTTTTTTATACCACTAAGGTGAAAACAAGCGTATGGCCTGCCTGATGGTAAGCAGTTATCGTAGCCTAGGGACACTAGGGGTGTCACTCGGCAGGGAACTCCATAACTCTTCCATAACTCTAGAGTTCTCGGTAGAAAACTTCTCTGGAACCACGCAGTACGTGACTATTGCGAATCCAGTGTATGAGGATGAACACCCAGCCGTAGGCGAGGGGTGCGATTGTAAAATGAGGCTGTTGGCATCATGTCGAAAAACTTTTCGGAACACAACCCATTGTCGGTAGAAGACGCAAAGGGAGGCAAAATCTCTCATTAAACGCAAGGGCTCAATACCGTGTAAGAGTTTAGGATCATCAACGATCGTCACAGCTCGTCTTTGCACCGAATCACAAGGTCCTAGCTGGCATGCAGGATTAACGCTCGGATGATGATGATGCTTAGTAACTTTTACGAATCTCGTGTAGACATTTATATATTTTCACGTTTTGTTGTTTCATATTTTATTGATATTTTATTTTTGGGGTCGGTACCAGAAGCGTGCACGTCGCGACCCTGCCAGTCCAACACTGGACTGCAATTCTGGACTTAAAAACAAACCGCACAGACGCGCGGATTAGGGCGTCCCCCGTAGGCGACGCGCACCGATCCGCCCTCGTCGGTGCGGGTTTAAGTGCATGCGGCGGTGGGGGCCGCCACCCACCACGCAACGCCCAACCTGGCGGGTCGAGGAGAGCTGAGTGTCGTATAGGCACATGGAATGTGAGAGGTGGATTACAAGATAAGATGAATGAGTTGATAGATATAATGAATGAGAGATGCCTAGATGTTTTGTGTGTGTCAGAGACCAAGCGAAAGGGAAGCGACGCCGAAGATCTGCCCGGTGGCATGATGGCCCTGTTGTCCGGGGTGAACCAGGACGATCATGCCAGCGCTGGCGTAGGCGTTGTGCTTTCATCTCGCTTGGCCGCTGGTGTGAAAGATTACGATTTAGTAGGGCCAAGACTTCTCTGGGTTAAAATAAAACTGGGGATTACGCGAGTCTTTTTGGTTGCAGCATATGCTCCTGTAAGCTCTACTAATCCCCAGGAGCTCGAAAAGTTTTGGGAGACCGCAAGGGGTGTTCTGGATTTGGCTGATGCGAATGAACGGATAATTATGTGTGGAGACCTGAATGGATGGGTTGGGACCAAGCGAAGCAGTTATGAGGCTGTGCTTGGTCCATACGGAGATAAGAGAGTGAACGATGTTGGTAAGTTACTTTTAGACGTATGTATGGAACGAAACCTCCTTGTGACGAACACGTTCTTCCATCACAAGGATATTCACACGTACACATGGAGACGGAATGAACAGAAAAGTGTGATTGATCTGATTTTGATAGATGGACGTCTCCGAAAGTCGTTAATGGATACAAGAGCCTTCAGAGGCCCCACTCTTGAAACGGACCACTATCTGGTGATAAGCCGATTTGTGGGCCTTTTCAAGAAGTGGAGGCATTGGCGAGTGCGTATTCCTTTCGGAGACCATGAAAGAATAAGAAGTGAAAAATTGGAAGATGAAAGTGTGAGGAGTACGTATGTACGTCTAGTCAGTGAAAGACTTGCGAACGCGAGTCTTTCCGACTCAGATGTAGACGAATGTTGGAAAGTTCTGAAAGAAAGTATGGTGGACAGTGCGAAAGAAGCATGTGGATGCGCAAAGAGACGTAGAACACTGAAAGGAGATGCCTGGTGGGATGCGGAGGTTCAATCCTCCGTGGATAAAAAGAGGAGAGCGTGGCTGGATTACGTATCATCTTTGCACCAGAGTGATAGTATGAAAGAGAAGAAGAAAGAAATATACCGTCGATGCAAGAATGAAACCAAAGCTTTAGTGAAAGAGAGGCGTGAAAAACTACTTATGAATGAGGAAGAGAGGCTGACGAAGAACTTCGAGGCTAATACCAAACTCTTCTGGAGAGAGGTAAAGAAGTCTCGGAGTGGTTCGTCGGCATCCGGAATGGACAAGATAAAAGGTAAAGCTGGTGGCATTCTTGCTAACACTCAGGAGGTGTTAGAACGGTGGAGCGAATATTTTAGAGAAATGTATGATTATGTCCAGGGCGCTGGCACTGTGAATGAGTCTGTGACTGATTCGGCAGTGCCAACGTACCATGAAGACATTAGCATGGATGAGATTGAATGGTCGATACGAAGTTTGAAAAATGGAAAGTCAGCGGGAATCGATATGGTAACAGCTGAGATGATCAAACTGGGTGGCACCTACGTTAGGGACGCTTTCTGGGTTTTGAGCAAATTATGCTGGAGAACCGGAAGAGTCCCGAGCGATTGGAGACGCGCAGTCATCGTGCCCTTGTATAAAGGCAAGGGCTCACGTATGGACTGCGCCAACTATAGGGCCATCAGTTTGATCAGCCTAGCAGCTAAAGTGTATGGAAAAATCATTGAAAGGAGAATGAGGGTGAAATCCGATGGAATGCTTTGGGATGCACAGGGGGGATTTCGAAGCGGCAGAGGATGTACGGATCAAGTTTTTTCGCTCCGCAATATCGTGGAAAAGCATCTGGCTACGGACCAGAAGGTTTTCTGCGGTTTTGTGGACCTTGAAAAAGCATTTGATAGGGTCGTGCGAAAGAATCTCTGGAACATCTTGCCCAGATATGGGATTGACGGTGACCTTCTACGTGCTGTGCAATCCACCTATGAGGATTGCACAGCATGTGTGAGAGTGGACGGCAGCTTATCACCCTGGTTTGATACCAATATTGGTGTCAGACAGGGATGCGTGCTGTCGTCTCGGCTATTCATCCTGTATCTGGACAGTCGTCTTCAGAGAATGAGAAATATGAATGTGGGAATGCGAATGGGTGGCTCAGTGGTTAACTGCCTGCTTTATGCAGATGACGCAGTATTAATAGCAGAATCATCATCCGAACTGCAAACACTAGTCACAACAATGAAAGACGATTGTATGAAGAAAGGCTTACAATTGAATGCGAAGAAAACCAAAATAATGGTATTTGAAAGAGAGACAACCAGAACGAACACTAGGATTACGGTTGAAGATGTAGTGTTGGAGCAAGTGGATGAGTTTGTATATCTTGGAAGCGCTTTTAGAAGCGATGGAAGGTACACCGCTGATGTGGAGAGACGAGTGAGTGCAGGGAATAGCGTGAATGGAGCGTTGGGTAAACTGTTTGGCAGCCGAAATCTAAGCCAGAAGGCACAGCTCGCTGTACACAACGCGGTGTTAATCCCAACGCTAACTTATGGAAGTGAGAGCTGGGTATGGCAGATTCCATTCATGCTCTATGAAAGTAGAATAAATGCGGTCGAGATGCGAGCACTGCAAAAAATTTGTGGCATAACGCTTGCTGACCGCGTTCGAAATGATGACGTACGAAAGAGAGTTGGACTGAAAGAGAGTGTCGGTGTTAAGATAAGAAAGGGTATGCTCCGTTGGTTTGGACATGTAGAAAGAATGCAAGATGTAAGAATGACGAAACAGATATACAATGCGAAAGTGGAAGGATGTAGGAGCCGAGGAAGACCAAGACTAACCTACCATGACCAAATTGGTCGTGTTTTATCAGAAGGTGATGTCAGGAGCCTTAGGAACCGGCGAGCGTGCATGAAAAGAGCTATGAATGTGAAAGAAGCGAGTGAAGTGTGTAAGGACCGCGTCTTATGGCGCTCGGTTCTCTCTGCCTACCCCGCAAGGGACCTGGCGTGAAGATATACATACATACATATTTTATTGAAAAAAAAAGTGAAAAATTGGTAGATGAAAGTGTGAGGAGTAATACGTCTAGTCAGTGAAAGACTTGCGAACACGAGTCTTTCTGTCTCAGATGTAGACGAATGTTGGAAAGTTCTGAAAGAAAGTATGGTAGACAGTGCGAAAGAAGCATGTGGATGCGCAAAGAGACTTAGAACACTAAAAGGAGATGCCTGGTGGGGTGCGGAGGTTCAATCCTCCGTGGATAAAAAGAGGAGAGCGTGGCTGGATTATGTATCATCTTTGTACCAGAGTGATAGTATGAAAGAGAAGAAGGAAGAAATATACCGTCGATGCAGGAATCAAACCAAAGCTTTAGTGAAAGAGAGGCCTGAAAGACTACTTATGAATGAGGAAGAAAGGCTGACGAAGAACTTCGAGGCTAATACCAAACTCTTTTGGAGAGAGGTAAAGAAGTCTCGGAGTGTTTCGTCGGCGTCCGGAATGGACTAGATAAAATGTAAAGCTGGTAGCATCTCGTTAATGATAATACTTGCACTTGTACAGATTCCAAATCACAATTTTATGTAATAATTATTTTTATTTTTACCGACCGGTTTCGCCTTTACGGCATTTTCAAGGTATTTTATGTAACATATGTTATATAAAATACATACATAAAAGCATATCATATAATAAAGCTGGTGGCATTCTTGCTAACACTCAGGAAGTGTTAAAACGGTGGATCGAATATTTTAGAGAAATGGATGATTATGTCCAGGGCTCTGGCGCTGTGAATGAGTCTGTGACTGATACGGCAGTGCCAGCGTACCATGAAGACATTAGCATGGATGAGATTGAATGGTCGGTATGAAGTTTGAAAAATGGAAAGTCAGTGGGAATCGATATGGTTACAGCTGAGATGATTAAACTGGGTGGCACCTACGTTTGGGACGCCTTCTGGTTTTTGAGTAAATTAAGCTGGAGAACGGAGCTGAGCAAATTATGCTGAAATCCGTCGGATTGAAAACGCGCAGTCATCGTGCCCTTGTATAAAGGCAAGGGTTCACGTATGGACTGTGCCAACTATAGGGCCATCAGTTTGATCAGTTTAGCAGCTAAAGAGTATGGGAAAATCATTGAAAGGAGAATGAGGATGAAATCCGATGGAATGCTTGAGGAAGCACAGGGGGGATTTCGAAGCGGCAGAGGATATACGGATCAAGTTTTTTCACTCCGCAACATCGTGGAAAAGTATCTGGCTATAGATTAGAAGGTTTTCTGCGGTTTTGTGGACCTTGAAAAAGCATTCGATAGGGTCGTGCGAAAGACACTCTGGAACATCTTGCCCAGATATGGGATTGACGGTGACCTGCTCCGTGCTGTGCAATCCACCTATGAGGATTGCACAGCATGTGTGCGAGTGGACGGCAGCTTATCGCCCTGGCTTGATACCAATATTGGTGTCAGTCTCCACAGGCATACGACGATACATACGCCAATTTAATACAATTCGTATTAAAGAGGCGACAGAGCGGAACCAAGGCTCCAAAGCCTTCGCCAAAAATCTGTCGTTGGGCAAAGTCAACTAACGACGCTGAAGACCAACACTGGCACCATTATTTCTATGAAGACTGAGATTCTGAGTGAGATGGAGACAATCTATGGACAGCTGTACACATCGTCGCTACAGCCGAACAACAGTGCTAGTAACGACCCTAGAGCTAAACTGACCCGACACTATACCGAAGATATCCCGGACATCAGTCTGTATGAGATTCGTATGGCTCTCAAACAGCTTAAAAATGGGAAAGCGGGCGGAAAACCGATACTTGTAGTCCTTCAGAAGCTCATTCAATTCCGACATACACTCCGGTGAAACACCGGAAGCGTGGAGCAGAAGCCTGGTCATATTGTTCTTCAAAAGGGGTGATAAGACCCTTTTGAAGAACTATTTGCCGATATCGCTTCTGAGCCGCGTTTTTGCACTGCTTTCGAGAGTCATCACAAACCGTCTCGCACGCAGACGCCTTCAAAACCCGTTATATACCTTTTCCCATACATTTCGCGGTCATATATGACCACACGGGTTTCGAAGGGTTAATTAATTCCAGCCTCCCGAACAAGCCGGATTCCGAATTCATGCTATGACCTTCGAAACTTACGAGATGAGGTAAGTATTGGCCATCTCAAAATGCTTTACTATTCTCTCGTAGAGTCCAAACTGCGATATAGCATATTGTTCTGGAGGAAAAGTTACAAATTTAACATACAGAAAGCATTTGTTTTACAAAAGAGGGCAATAGAATATAATATATATTATATAATCATGGCTCGTATTAGGCAGCAGGTATCATGTAGAGAATATTTTAAGACATTAAAAATTTTGACGGTCCCACGTTTATTTATGTTAGTACTACTGACAAATCTTGCAAAATGTATACAAGAATTCGAAACCGAGGACGAAAGGAAATATAGAGAAAGCACACGGAGAAAACACATCCCGATGAAAATTATGCCACGTTTAGAGTTGATTAAACAAGTTCTCATTATCAATCCATCAAATTTTTCAACAGGTTGCCATGTGAATTGAAGGATCAAGTTTATAGCCGTGGGTTTAAACATAAATTAAGAAATTTTCTATTAGGAAGGTGCTTTTATAATACCGAGGATTTTTTTTTAAAGAATAATGGAATGTTCGTAGCTTTTATTATTATTATTTTATTAATACATACATATTGAATAGGATTATAAATTAATTGGGAATTTGACATTACATTGATGGTTCAATTAGACGTTTTAGTAATTGTTTTTATATGATTAATGTTATTTATGTTATTATTATTGGTATTGTTTTGTTTTGATTGTATGACATTTGTAATTGGTATCGTAATATTGTATTGCCTATAATTAATTGTAAAATTTCGACACAATGTATATTGTTTTTCGAAATAAAATTGAAATTGAAATCGGTATTCATCCTGCATCTGGACAGTTGTCCTGAGAGAATGAGAAATATGAATGTGGGAATGCGAATGGATGGCTCAGTGGTTAACTGCCTGCTTTATGCAGATGACGCGGTATTAACAGCAGAATCATCATCCGATCTGTAAACACTAGTCACAACAATGAAAGACGATTGTATGAAGAAATTGCTTACAATTGAATGCGAAGAAAACCAAGATAATGGTATTTGAAAGAGAGACAACCAGAACGAACACTAGGATTACGGTTGACCATGTAGTGTTGGAGCAAGTGGATGAGTTTGTATATCTTGGAAGTGCTTTTAGCAGCGATGGAAGGTACACCGCTGATGTGGAGAGACGAGTGAGTGCAGGGAATAGCGTGAATAGAGCGTTGGGTAAACTGTTTGGCAGCCGAAATCTAAGCAAGAAGGCACAGCTCGCTGTACACAACGCGGTGCTAATCCCAACACTAACTTATGGAAGTGAGAGCTGGGTATGGCAGAGAGAGCATGAAAGTAGAATAAATGCGATCGAGATGCGAGCACTGCGAAAAATTTGTGGCATAACGCTTGCTGACCGCGTTCAAAATGATGACGTACGAAAGAGAGTTGGACTGAAATAGAGTGTCGGTGTTAAGATAAGAAAAGGTATGCTCGTTCTTAAGGCGCATTTTATATGTCTGTCTAGCTCCTCCCCGCAGCTTTGCTCAAGAGCCTATTGGTATGTGGATGTGGACTAACAGTGTATCTGTTTTTTTACAGGACAGTCCCACCACTCATTCCCACCACTGTGTCTCCCGTGTAACCAGAATTAACAGCGGCGACCACCAAAAAAGGCAATGAACAGTGAAGTTCATTGCTGTCCCGGGGGTTTAACTACAGCTGCCTTGGAACTCACAACGAATTTAATCAGAAGAGTATATTGTATCTGTTTACGATCACAGCAGTTTAATCATGTTAAAGAAGCGAATGACGTGTGTAAGGATCGTGTCATATGGCGCACAGTCTTCTCTGCCTACCCCGCAAGGAATTTGGCGTAAAGTTATAGATAGATAGATAGAACGAAATAATACACACACAGGTTGCCTTCCTCTATATAACACAAAAAGAAATAAAATCCTTTGTTTACACATCAAAATTATTAGTCCGAAACATATCTTTTCTTTACAACGTTTCGTTACCTTGGTGCCTTGAAAAGATTGATCTTAACTAGTGTTAAGAATTCTTAGTAGAAATATTTGTTGCATAACATGAATGATCTCTATTTGTATTTCTCTATCTTTTATAATAAACTTCACACGTTCTGTATTATACAAATAAATATTATTATATATACCTATCTATCTCTCCAATATATTATTCTTGCAGAGTGTTTTTATGAGCGATTGCGAAAGCTTCTGTTCAGTTCGTGATACCGTCTCCATTACGAGAAACCGCATTGGCAACGCTGCGGATATTTGAACCGCTCTAGCGCTCCTAAATTCTTTCCGCCTCTGGCTCTGAGAATACGGAAACTGTAAGGAAACTAAACTAAATGATTAAATTCGTCTCGAGACGTATCGACCTCCTTCCAAACTTTAGTGATTACTCTAGTTCCTATAATTTATACTACTCTAGGTTATATTTGGTCAAACCTGATATTATCGCTGTATATTGCATACCTACTATACTACGGAGTATGATGATGTAACCATAATCGAGGCTATACTTCACTCCCAAAGTCATTTATTTATATTTAAATGTCATATTATCAAAGAAAATGAAGAAGACATATGTTCTACCGAAATAATTGAATGGTAAACATAAGTCCACTTTTTTGATCGAAATTCTTAAAATTAATGTTTTGTTAGAATATATGTAATTTAAAATAGTTCTGTACGACACATAGGTAGTATGCATGAGAATGGTACATTTTGCACCTTTGGTATAATAAAGGCACAACGGTACCCCTTAACAAAAAAAAACTTAATCAGACTTTCGCATCGACATGGTTCCAAATAAACTTGGTTATTCATCAAAATTACTAACTTTACTGAAGTTCATAATAATAAAATATAATAATAATAAGTAATAAAAATATAAGCGCCAAACATTGTGCTCTAACGTGGAGATAAACTGAATTGAGGGAGAAATTTAACTTTGTCGTTGGAAAACTGTAGTCTCCATACATTGACATAGGTTGCGGTTTGTACACCACCTGCAAATAAGTTTGTAATTGCAAAAAAAATATTTTTTTTGTAATGCAAGTACAAATTTATTGTTTTCGAATTTTTTTTCCTTTACTTGTGCTACACGATATTGCTTCTTGCCAAATTTCATGATTCTAGGTCAACGAGAAGTTCCCTATAAGATTCTAGGTCAACGGGAAGTTACCTATAAAATTCTAGGTCAACGGGACGTTCCCTATAAGATTCTAGGTCAACGGGTAGTTCCCGGGTTTTAATTCCCTCGCGAGTGTCGAAATATACGGCATAAAAGTCCATATCTTATGATTTCGTTGACTTAGAAAATTGATTTTTTCACTAATCCAAGAGATTGCACATTGGATAGCAATTTCAACTTGATTCTTCTACGCGTTCCGTAGAAAATGCATCTAGACAGAGAGACAACGAAGGAACAAGGGTTCCGTTTTTCCTTTAGAGGTACAGAACCCTAATACAAAACTGCTAAATATTTTTTAATCATTTAATCAAAATGTCTTAAATAATTAAAGTATATAGTTTGTTTTTTGCAAAGGAAACAAATTTTAAAGCAATGCTAACAAAACAAGATGATATTGAATGCAAAAAAATAACTAAAAAACTCTTCTGTAAAATTGTATAAGTTGCAATTGTGCCCTTGTTCTACCAAATGTGCGATTTGTTGAAATTTCTAATCGCTAGAATAATAATAATGTAATTTCATAGAAACACGAGAAAACCTTATAAAAATGTTATTGTTTCATCATCAGTCTATTATTTTAGGACGAAATAAAATGTCAAATACAATGATAATACTTTGGAAACAGTCTCGATATCTCGGTTAATTTCGTTAGCAAACCACACGTAGAACGGCGCAGCCTTTAGCGTAGCATATTACCCGCCTCTGGTCGCCTAAATAACGCTTCGGTGCTTTGGCTCCTACGCGCCATATCTACGTGGCGCACGTAGGGTTGACACCGGCGTTTGTTACAGATATCTAAAAACGCGTACCTACGTAAATTTTACCTAAAGCGGCATTTATGTCATAAAAAATAGCGGTGTTTACTATTATTGACAGAGAAATTGAAACAGCTGTTAAATACAAAAGCTGAATAACAGCTAATTTCAAATAATGGAATAGCTGCCTTAGTAAATGTAGATTTCCCTGTTTATATTATTGTTAACGTTAAGCAGACTCTGTGGCTAATACATTTTACATTACGACACAAACACGAAAAGTACAAGTTATGCAAACAAGCGGCAATTATTGAAATGAATGGACGATTTGCTTCGCATGTACTGCTATCTCTACTCTGTATCTACTATTGATGAGCTGGGTTGTGGGATGGCTAACGATGACTACTTTACCAAGGCTTGTGGGTTCAATTCCCCAATAAGGCAAATATTTGTGTGCATGATAATATCTGTTAGTCTTCTCTAGACGTTCTATTAAATTGCAATTGCAATGAGCACTTTAAAACCAAGGTTTGTGGGTTTGACTCTCGCGTAAGATTTGTGTATATACACATGTTTATTTACCTTGGTCTATATATTTTCTAAGTATGTGTTTTCACACTAAAGTATTTTCATAAATATCAGTTGGCTAGTGCCCATACTACAAGCTTTGCCTAGTTAGAGACTGAAAGGCGCTGTGTAATGTTTCACACGTTTACTATTTTAACACACCGGTTTCCAGGACTCCTGATATCAGCTTGTGATATAAGACGATCCATTTGCCTTCCTGGGCGCCTATATCCTTCTACTGTGTTTATCTATCGCTATCTTACTTTGATTTTGATCCGGTCAGTGAAACCTACTACGTAGGAAATTTTTTTTTCAAGTGAAACGGGAGTTAAGATTGTCTGTGATCGTGTATAACAAAACTACACGAACAAACTTATTACCACAACAAAAAATACAACGTTAACAAACTATAGTGACAACCCTAGGCAGTATCTGTTTTGTACCCTTACATTTGTGTACAGATAGCTGCCAGACCATTTCGTACCGTCAGAGAGACGCTATGGGCAACCGGCGTAGATACCCCGGGTTTGTTTATCGAAAATTATATGAATCATATACCTACTTGTACTATATATCATTTTTAAGTTACTTAATTCGCTAAAAGCAGTAATATTCTCTTAAGGTTATTCCTTTTCCTAACCCACTAGGATCGGCGAGGTTCGCTAGCTAAGTCTAAGGATTTGGGGAAGATTTATACATTGAGCGACTGCCGACGAGCGTCAGATCTACGCACCAATTACTAGAACGAGTGGTCTTCCTCACGATGCTTTCCTTCATCGCTCTAGCAAGTGATAATCTCTAATAGTGTACATAAATCCGAACACACGGTACAATTTATATGTATATGTATGCTTGTGTGTACTGTATGAACTTGTAGAAATATTGACATATTTGCAACGCAAGAACTAAAAACTATAATAAGCACAGTGATACGTTTATTCTACTCTCTTGTCCTGACTGCCAAGCCCAGCTCCGACTTCCATACATTATCGTTGAGATCAGCACCGCGTTGTGTACAGCGAGCTGTGCCTTCTGGGTCAGGTTCTTAGTACCAAGCAGTTTTTCCAACGTTCCGTTCTCACTATTTCTTGCCCTCGCTCAACTTTCCATTCATCATCAGCAATTATTCAGATTCCATCTGGTTTCTACTCTATCAAATACTATTATCTTTGTAATATACAATCTTTTCTCATCATCATTGTAGTTTGTATTCGCAGTCCAGATAGTGTCTGCTACAAGTACGGTATCGACTGTTGTAGTACGTGTCATATTTTTAGTTATATTTCAGAAAAGGCTTATAATGAACTCTAAATAGAGGCACTATACTATTATATCGGGGAAGTAATTCTTTTGTAATATTGATTTCATTTTAATGATTTTAAACAAATTGCATAAAGTATTGTTTTAGGTTTACGCGATTGTTACACATTGAATTGAACAATTTTTAAAGGTAATTGCATAAACTTACTACAAATAGCAATACCTCATAGGTATTAATTTGTGTTTCTGGATAATATAGATTAATGATAATATGATTTTTTGTATTGATTGTTGTCTACAAAATAGCGATTTTTTTTATTTTTCGTTACCTATACTTGTGACTAGAGGCATCGACCAAAAATTTGCCAATAGGCAAGCAAGTTCTCAAACCGCAGGTGTAGTATTATGAGCCCTTGCTTCTTAGCCAATATCATAATCCTAAGTCAAATATAAAGATGACGATTAGGAATTAATAAAACATGAGTTTATCGTCACATTTTAGTTCATTCATTCACAAATTATTGTCATTTGAGAATATGTAAATAGTCTGTTAATCAATTAGTCATGATAAGTAATTGATTAATCGATTCGTAATTGATGGATTACTTACATATTTCTAAATTAACAATATTTATATAGATCGATAGATGGAGTATCGATCATTCAAAATTGTCAAGTGCTATGCTGTCAGTGTTGTGCAATGAACTCCATCGTTTTCCCAAACGACTATATACAGCATGGGATTCTTTAAGAAGAGGTTTCAATGTCCGTGAGTTACACCTGGTATCGCAAGTGCCCATTGGCTATGATAATTGCTGAATTTCAGGGAAAATTTACGCTTGTACCCCCTTAATAGTATAATAAAGTAGAAAAACATACAATTTATATTCTCATTAAGTTGACAGCCCTGATATTGGCATAAGCACACGATTTACATGCCGAGAGCCAACGAACATGCCGGAGCATTCCTATGTTCAGTAGAATGCTGAGCGAGCTCTGAGCTGCGGTATGCGCCGACAGAAGGTATGCCTGCGACACGCGACTGCGAGCGGGGTGCCGATGCTAGCCTAGAAGTAACTGTATTGATTTGGAATCGACGTCTTGGGTGACATTATCATTTGGACTACTTGTCTCTAGTTATATCATTAAAGTAATGACAGCATTCATACTATTATTTACCTATCTATATGTATACATATATATATCTTCGTGAAGGTAGAGAGAAATATAAGCCAATTATACTAAAAACCTGCAACTGCACGTCTATGTTTGTCATTTGAGTAGCGCAGGAGTAATGCAGTTCCAATGCAATACATGTATTCTATTAAAACTTCCTGCACTGCAGCGGCCGCACGTCGGTACTGTAACTACGCTGCAACTGTACTATGAACTACTTAACACCTGTCATGTAATGTTTCAATCTAGTAAATTGGGTTTTTCCTAAATCTTGACTAAAGTCCAATAAAAGTTTCAAGCCCAATCATTTGAAAAGAGGAAGCTTCTTAATCAAATAATTTTCACAAACATCTCCCGTAATAACAAATATATTGTAATATACATCGAGAATATTAATTTATTTTAATATTGATCTATTTTAATAACGTACATGTTCAGAAAAATAAATTCATATTGCAAAACTATCCTTAGCAAAACTGCAAACTTCTTTCACCGCTATACAAATGTTAAAACAGTTTATCAAAATATCGCAGGAAACGTGCAGCTGCAGTCAAGGTCTTTTCACAGAATAGCGAGTCATTTACTGCAGCGCGCAAAGAGTTCTATGTATACTACATAGAAGTCTTTGGCAGCGCTGCTACAAAGTCGCTGCTATCCTGATCGCTTAATAGAATAACTTAACGTCAAAATTAACGCATTTTAACTCAAGCCGCGCAACAGTGCAGTTGCGGTTTTTTAGTAGAATTGGCTTACTGAGCGCTACATGACTCGGACCTTACGCATCTCACACGCTTCTCTAATATATATAATAATAATAATAATGTTTATTCAGAATCAGAATATTCATAGCTTTTTCATACAGTTAGCCTACTTGTAATGTACCATACCGATTAGCAAAGGAGGTTATATTGAAATAAGCAGGAAATTTATTCTGAGATAAAATTTTAATCTAAATGTTGACTGAGGATTTTATCGAAATTCGTTCTTAGTTTTTGTGTTGTGTTGTGTGCGAAAATATTATATAGTGTCTGCCTGTCCTACCCAACCTTTTTTATGTTGTGTTCTTTTTTTTTTCATGTGCGGATGGATACATTATTTGAAAAGGAGCGAGAGTGCTGATTTCGTGCGATCTCCGCTGTGCTACATCGACGCCGATATCTCCACCCACGACGAAAGCTCGAAGTCTAATCACAGAGATGTGGGCTGAGTGTGAGTTTTACAAATATTTACGTTACTACCAGTGAACGAAATATTTTCGTTCACTGGTTACTACTGCTTACGCTTAAAACTATCTGTCTACTAACTGTCGACATAAACGCAATTGTAATGTAATCTTTGCATAACTCGCACTCAAGCGTATGGCCATAATGTTCGTCATCATAATGCTTTTATCGGAAGGTAAATGCTCTAGCAATCAGTGAGAGTGCAGGAGAAGAGCTACAAATGTGAAAGAAGCAAGTGATATGTATGAACCGAGTCATTTGACGAGCTCGGTGGCTCAGTCGTGAATAACGCGACTTTGACACCAACGCTCGTGGGTTCGATTCCCACACAGAACAAACATTTGTGTGCATGAACATGTCTGTTTGTATTGGTCTGGGTATTTTCTATGTATAATAAGCATGTATTTACAAAAAAAATGTATTTACGTATGTTTATCAGTTGTCTAGCACCCATAACACAAGCTTCGCTTACTTTGGGGCTAGGTGGCGCTGTGTAATTTGTCCGAGAATATTTATAAAAAAAAAAAAGGCAAACATTTATGTGTGCATGAACATGTCTGTTTGTCTTGGTCTGGGTATTTTCTATGTATATGAACGGTTGTGTTAGGGTTGTCACTCTCAGGGAAAATCAAACGGTCAATGATGAGCTAAAAGATAAATTTACGAACTTCGCAAAGATATTTCATATCCAAAATAATCACAATCTTGAATCCTACCTAGCCCACCGCTCGCGTCTTTACCTATGTACTTGCTTAGGCATGACGAAGTTCCAAATGAAAATCTATTATCTTATTTAACCTACTATTCTCCCAATATCTTTTCACTGCGACCTATCTCGAAAACCAGACGTCTTTTCCGACTTACGCAACAGAATTTACGCTTAAGCGAAGCGAGGTCCAAGCACTAACGTTACTCACTCACACCCATGCAATTTGTATGAGGCTCTGAACTGGTGTAAGATGAACTACCTCTCCCCCCTCTGTGCTTAGAAGATCAGACGAGGGAGGGGTCGAATGTTCTAGTGGTCACAGGTCTTGATTCCCTTGATGTGACAAACTATGGTATAGTGCGGTATCGGTGGCTTTCCAGTTTAAATTGAGCTTCCCTGCCGTGCGCCTTGATCGATGGTTCAATGTTTTTGGAGGTCGGTCGGTGCATGTCCAGGGGTCTGTGTGAAGTGGTCGGTGTCGGCAGTATATTATGGTAGGTAGGTAGTGCGAGTGGCGAGCGCCCGCTCGCGGCGTGTGGGTGAGACGTTTACGGTCGGATCGCCAGTTGACGACGCTAGGGTGACCATACCTACATCCTTAAATTTTTGTCCAGTTTATTTACAACATATACAACAATTTATTATTGTTCTTTATGTTCTAAATAAACTAGATTTGTTTCAAATCAAGAATCATCGTTTAATAAGCCATATTGAAGTATATGTCATCGCTTAATATATAAATGTAAATCTAGTGGAACGTTGTTTAGATATTTGTGATTGAATCACGCATTAAATTGATTGGGATGGCTATTGGCGTACAAATATAAAACGTTCAAGGTTTCGAACTTTATACGGGCGGAGCTAGGTCAAACAGCAACTACATAGTGTAGAATAAAAACACTGAATGGTTTATTTTCATACTATCGACGCTGTATCTTTAGTGAATCTTGAACGTAGCATGTCATTACTATGATAATTGATTCAATTATATTTTTATAGCATTGTTAAAGCTTTATCGTTGTCAACGTTATGACGCTACACTAAATCATTCATAAAAAGCAGATAAATATTAGAAAGATGTTTCTAAGTAGTTACTATTTCTCCTATCGACTGACTAATATGCCGCATGCCATATACTGTATCGCATGCACTCATTACATAAGTCACACACACATACACACTTTGCACCTTCCTACTTCCTATAGCCCTTCACACATTTACTTACACTCATGTATAATCATATTTTTTGTTTTCTTTTCGTTTTGTTTTTCGCTGCTCAATATATTACAATTTGTTTTAAATCTTGTCATAGTCATTACAGTGTTTTGTATCACTATACATAACTATATGAACGTGAAACGGATGTTGTGATAATTCTCTAATATGTAGGTAAAATCTACGAGTAATTGTATATCGCTCATTGGTTACTGTGACACAGGCCTGCATATGAATTTATTGTAAATTTACGTAACATTTTTGCATAAAACACAGGAAATTTAGTGCACATTTCATAATTTTTCGGTTGGCTCTTAGCTATGTTGTAAGTTACTACACATTTTAACATATTTTCCACCACTATTATAAAAGTAAAGTTTGAAACAATTGAAATAAGTAGTATATCTTCACGCCAAGTCCCTTGCGGGGTATGCAGAGAGAACCGAGCGCCATAAGAAATAATAATAAATAACTCATGGGAATGTTGAAGTTTTCGGACTTCTTCCCGCGCTTTTGACGAGTGACATTTTGTTTTACTTGAAATTTTTACAATTCAGTATAAAATTCGTTTTGTGTGACAATTTCGATAGTATTTTGTAACATAAGTGCTAGTGAAATTATACAGTAATGAAAAAACTCAAATATTACCACGTTTTGCACTTATTGGAAGACGTGAATAAGTTCATCAAGAAAACCTTGTAAAAATCACTATCGTTTTACGGGTGGTATTTAAATTGGGTTGATTGGGTCTGGGTACCCTTCCCAAGTATTTTTTCAGCACACTTCCTGAAGCTGGAACATAGAATTAAAATTTTCAAATGGTTCTAAACTGATGACTTGGCTGTATGGGCTAGATCCCTTTGCCTTTCCTCTCGGGGATAAAAAGAACCAAAAAAAAAAGTTGAAGTTTTCGATGTATTACCTCGAACACTGCTGATGCGGCGATTCAGCGTATACGATCAGTATACGATCAACCACGTATCGAAAATCATATTTTGTATTATTCATTTAGACTATTCAAACCCCAGGGTCGCGTATCTTACAGTGAGCCAGAACTCATGTTCTCTATAACACTTGGCACGTAAAAATACCATGTGAAAACAACGATAACTATAAAAAACGTGAATTCATCGCTCTGTGAGTTACCTAGCTACAATCTGTTTTCCAAATATACAAAAAGGGACAAATTCCACATAGTCCAGAATGCGGTGTAACCCTACACGCGGGCGCTATACCGCTCTGCGAGTCGCGCCGCGGTCGGCCCCTCGCGTCGCGCCAATTAATTACGGTGGCCATCTTAGCCCCCTGCCTCCCCCCTGCCCCCCACACGCTGACGGACAATAATTGCCGCCGAATCTCGCAAGCCTCTTGCCGCACCGTCACTGGACTATCCTTGTTCTAAATACATATACAGTATAGCTCTAGGTAGGGTTTCTGAACTGCGGAGCAGTGACATCTGAAGTCGTAACGAAGGTTAACTCTTATGTTTTTCAAATGACTAAATATCACAAAAAGGCCAACCCTAAAATCTGATACAAGTATTAGCGTAAGTACTACTAATTGTATATTCAACATCCGGAGGTATACAAGCAAACGGCCTACCTGATTTAAAGCGGTTACCGTAGCCTATGAACGCTTGCAATACATTAGGCATCACTCGCGCGATGCCACCTCTGCTGCTAACACAGCAACTCCTTAGGAGCTTACTGATCATCTCACTTACACGCAGGAACACAAAGTTCCTCCGGGAAATTATTTTAGTGCGGTTTTCTGTGAGGTGGCGGTACTTCCCCAGATGGGTTGCTTTGATGTGCCCTACCTCTCTTAAAGACAAACAGACATGTTCATGCACACAAACGTTTGTCCTGTATAGGCATCGAACCTACGAGCGTTAGTGTCGAAGTAGTTTTATTAACCACTTCGCCATCGAACTTCTCAATCTGTATGCACATCAACACATCGAGCTATATTATGCGTCTTATGACATTGTAGTACAGATACATTTTGAACGGTTCCGTATAGCTTTCTTTTATGTACTTACAACGTCAGGAGGCATACAAGCATACCGCCCGTTAGAAGTGAAACGATTACCTAGCCAATGAACGCTTGCAACACATTAGGCATCACTCGCGCGATGCCACCTCTGCTGTTAATACAGCAACTCCTCACTCACACGCAGGAACACAGTAACCCTCTAGAAAGTTCTTATTTGGCTGCGGTTTTCAGTGTGGTGGAGGAGTCCTCCCCAGACGGGCTGCTTTGATGCGCCTTACCTCTCTGACCCTTACGACCCTGATAGATTTCAATGTCAAGGAATAAATCAATACTAACGTTAGAAAGAGGCGAAGTTTAAAAGTCCGTAGGTTTGTAGTTAATCGGTAACTGCTTCGTTACCCTCACTGCTGTTAAATAATAGTAAATAACAGCAAGCTGTGTAGGCAGAGCTGATATTTTTAAATTTAAAAAATATTTAAATATTTTATTTTTAATTTTTTAAAAATATATGGAACCCTGTACGACATCTAGCGACGAGTGCTGTTACTTTTTCTGTTGATGGGAGTGCAGTGCAGACTCTGCACTGCAGAGTGGCCGGCCATACGTTTTCCCATATGTTTTTTTTTTCTAATTGGAACGATTTTGGACCGTTCTTCCTCACCAACGAACATTTAAATTTCAAATTAAAGGATACAAAACTACAATATGTTAGCTATTAGTGTGTCGATTTTGGAGTTTCTCACTATTACCGTCTAAACGCTAGCTGGATGACATCAGTCTACCCCAAACGGCAATTTTGAGGGTAATGTGGCTCCGCTGGCTATCGCAGCTCTGCCAAATATTACATTATTTCACCATTGTTAAAGAAAGAAACTTTGTTACATAGCGCACTACAACACTAGAAACATTACAAGTTCATCAAACAACAGTTAACAATATTGCAACACTTTTAATACAATAGCATTCAACAATGTCAGGTGAGTCGCGCGCCCAATATAAAAAGACCTCACTCAGCACGAGCCATGGCGCAAGCCTGGCGCTGGTATTCTGTGAGACCTTATGTAGTATCTGTCACGTACAGTCAGCTAAAGCACAGCTAAGAGCAAATCCCGCTTAACGGCTTAACTATTCATTGCCTCGGATAACACTTTTTATATATCTATTTCTATATGTAATCAGACAGTGTGATTGTGACCAATAAGGTGACAAACAAGCGTACGGTCTGCCTGATGGCAAGCAGTTACCGTAGCCGTAGTGCAAACTATCAATACCAAAGGTGTCACTCATCCCTTTAATAACCTATTCACATTTTTCTTAAATAGTCCCTTGAGAAAACCTCCTACTCCTATCGTAGACTAGGGTTGTCACTCGTAGGTAAACGACCCTAAAGAACAATGTATGAAAAGAGTTAAAAGGTAGAGCCCTTTAAACTAGCTTAGGGTTCCGTGGCATCCTTAGCGTATGGAACTCTAAAATATATGCAGTCATTTATATTTTGAAAGTTTGAAAAATGTATTTAATCACCATATGACGCTTATGTAACAAGTAAATGCCACACGACGCTAGTTTTGTATACTGATTGGCATTGGAAACGGACAAAAAAATTTTGACGAGCTCGGAGGTGCAGTGGTTATTAACTCTACTTTGACACCAGGGCTCGTGGGTTCGATTCCCACACAAGACAAACAATTGTGTGCGCGTACACGTCTGTTTTGTCTTGGTCTGGGTGTTTTTAGGGTTCCGTACCCAAGGGTAAAACGGAACCCTATTACTGAGGCTCCGCTGTCCGTCCGTCCGTCCGTCTGTCACCAGGCTGTATCTCATGAACCGTGATAGTTAGACAGTTGAAATTTTCACAGATGATGTATTTCTATTGCCGCTATAACAACAAATACTAAAAAATAGAATAAAATAAATATTTAAGGGGGCTCCCATACAACAAACGTGATTTTTTTGCCTTTTTATAGATAATGGTATGGAACCCTTCGTGCGCGAGTCCCACTCGCACTTGGCCGATTTTTTTACAAAAGATTGAGTGAATTAAAGCAGCCCATCTGGGGAAGTACCTCCACCTCATAGAAAAACGCAGCCAATTAATAACTACTTGGAGGGTTGTTGTGTTCCTGCATAAGATTAGGCCACTGTAAGCTCTTAAGGAGTTGCTGTGTTAGCAGCCGAGGTGGCATCGCGCGGTGTGATACTAAAAAATCGGCCAAGTGCGAGTCGGACTCGCGGACGAAGGGTTCCGTACCATTATCTAAAAAAACAGCAATAAAAATCACATTTGTTGTATGGGAGCCCCCCTTAAATATTTGTTTTATTTTAATATAATTATTTATTCTTAAAGTGAATATATAACTAAATATTCTGTAAATATTTTAAGCGTCTACCTGTTGCCGTTATCAATATCAAGCAAAAATGAGCAAAAATATCACGTTTGTTGTATGGGAGCCCCCTTAAATATTTATTTTATTCTATTTTTTAGTATTTAATGTTATAGTGGCAACAGAAATACATCATCTGTGAAAATTTCAACTGTCTAACTATCACGGTTCAAGAGATACAGCCTGGTGACAGACGGACGGACGGACAGCGGAACCTCAGTAATAGGGTTCCGTTTTATACTGTGGGTACGGAACCCTAAAAAGCGTTCGTAGGCTATCGCAAACAATTTACATTATGTAAAAAAAGTCAATCAAATTGCCACTTAATTACATCTTAAAAAATAACACCTGATTACCCATCAAAATAATTTTATCACTTTAGATACGTCCGCCAAAATGACGTAACGTAACGGTTTTCCAAGCGAAGCGCGCGGCTTTCTCGAAACGTGCGCGAGTGATGGGACCGCGTTGGAACAATGCACTTGCGACAGATGTAGCACGTAACGTCCGCGCCGCCGCCACCGGGGTGGCCATCGCCGTGCAGATGCGCGCACTGTTAGACGGGGTCCCTTTGAAACGTTTTTAAAAAAAGAGAAACTTGGAAAAGGATATGGATTTAATATATTTAAAGTTTAGGGACCCGTTGGCAACCTTTTCGGTTCGTATCTCGGCGCAGACTGACTAACTAGAGCATGATCAACGCCATGTCTCCGATCGGCTGCTGACTAAGCATCTCTTAGCGTAAGGGCTTCTACATGCAGTCCTAAGTTATAACACCTCCCCCCAAAGAAAAACTTCGGAAGAGGTTACAAGCCGAAGTTGTAAAATGTCTAACTGTGTTACAATACTATTGGCATTAAACTATTGCCCTGATTGCTGGAGGTGGTATTTGCTCGATAACATCGGAGTCAGGGTCGTTGTTAGTGGTATTTTCAGTTCTTAGAGGTTTCGCTAAATTGAGGGTTAGGTTGCGGCTAGGTCGAAATTTCTTATATAACTTAAAGCAAAGACCTAAAACTAACACAATAATAATGAGATATAACAAAGCGGTATAGTGTGTCTCATACCTTACTATATGCGGGGTTTCTATGATTCTGTCAGCATCGGAAAATAGCTTGTTTAATATTTGACTGTCAAGTTTTAATTGTTCCAAATCTATGTTTTGCAGTTGGATAGGAGACATACTATTTCTTACCAGGGTAGAGTTTACAATATTACAACAGTTATAATTAATTAGGTCAAAGTTGGGTATCTTTATAGGCGATGTAATATTGAGTACATGGTTATTACGCGGTGTCAATATAGTGCTTTTACAATAGCCGGTACATTGTTCAGGGAGCGTAAGTATACCGACACCCAATATATTAGTTTCATACAGGTTAGAGTTTATACAGTCTATTGATATCTTACTAGATTCCGATATAACAAATATCCATCTATTATTAGCTAATGGCTTCCAAATATCCAGTTTACCGAATATAGCTTTAGTTACGCACTGGGTTGGTATTTTTGTTATCACTTTTGATATCAGTTCGCTTTCGCAACTTGGTTTAGCATCCGAAACGAACACTTCACTAACACTGCACATATACGTTACAGAGCTTATCTTTACACACTCCTCGAGGCTGTTCATATAACAATAATTCACCTTGTCCTTGGTCATTGCTATGTAGCTACTTCTGGGGAGTATTATACTAAAAGTATCTAACTTATTTACATTATGGGGCATTGGCAATGCTAAGCTATGAAAAAGAACATAATCCTTGCTATTTACTAATGGTATTTGCAATACAAATACGAGTTTATTTTTTACATAATAGCAAATAACATTTGATAATTGCAATATAGTATGTATAGCGCTTAAATCTAATTCAACAGGTAATTCTAAATGGCTAGGTAAGTGTCTATAGCTATCGGAGAGTTCTCGGTACAGCTGTAGCGGTGTTATCACAGCCGGGTGCATGATGTTTTGACTACAAGTTAATACGGCGCTTATTACATCCTCCAACTGAAATGAAAGCGCGAGCACGGATGTTTCGATGCTATTTATAACATAATTCATGTTAGTTTCAAGCTCTAATTTATTAGATATTATAGTTAAGTTTTGTATGCTAACCGAGAGTTCATCGACAGCTTGGTTGAGGAAAGCCTCGTTTCGTCTTATTTTGTTAACAGATTCATTATACGAAGATATAACAGAGTTCGTAACTAAAATATTATTTTTCACCAGTGCCGATAATTTAATTTCATTGTTTCGCATAGCATCTATAGCGTCATTGTATTTTAAACCATCGTTTTCGTCGAGGGTACCGAAGATATGTTTCATAACAGTCCCTATTCCTCCGATCCATGCGCGTTTTGGTCTACTGTCCAATAGATGAGATATCGAATTCAATTGATTTACCATGTCAGTGTATCGCACTGTGAGGGGTTCTAACAAGTTATGGCATTTAAGGTTCTCTAGAACACCCGCTTGTTTACATAAGAATCTAGCAGTACCTAATGCAGTGTTGATGTTATCTATGTGAGGCTTAAAATGTGATATGTCTAATGGTATGAGGACGCTTAGGCGACCACTCCGTATTTTCAATTTTCCTAAATAGTCGAAATAGATGCCAGAACCGTGTATGATGGGGTGTGTGTAACCTTGATGCGCTTGAGATTCGGCAGAGACACTGCAAATACATACATACACATATTACTTTATATTTAACGGATAAACTATTGTTCTAACCTACGTAATTTGGTATTTAATATGCGTGGCATACGCGTATATATATTTGTCTATTCATGTATATAGTAACTTAAACAACTACTGAATCCCTAATACTAAAAAGAATGCCCCTTCGAAAGAGGTAAGCTGTACTTATAATATTGTATACTGTACTATTTATAATGTTGTATAATTTTAATAGTTATTACCTTAATTCATAGATACTAGTTATGTACATATTTGATTTACGGGTATTTCTGCGAGTTTCAGCTCATCGTAGTGATGTCGCACAAGCCGCCTGTTTATCATCACGGACAAGGTATTGTTCCCATGAATCTTTACGACCTTGTAGGGACCCTTCCAAATTGGTGATAGAGCCTTGCGTAATCGCAGGTGATTTTTGATATAAACATAATCACCAGTTTTGTATTGTACAGGTCGTGTGCGAGCATCATAATAATTCTTAGACGCTATCTTAGATTGATGGATATGCACAAGAGCCTTATCTCGGGAATATTTTAGTCGGCTTTGTAGCATTTTCACATATTCGGGATACGAGGTGCTGGTGTTTTCATCGAAGATGGAGTTTGGAATGAATGGTTTATTGCCGAACATTAACTCATATGGAGTATAGTGAGTAGTAGAGTGTACGGCTGTATTATAGGCTAACATGGCAGTATATACGTATCGAGGCCAGTTGTCCTGGTTTTCGTTGATATAAGATTTTAAGTATTCCTTCAGTGTAGAGTGACTCCTCTCAAGGGCACCTTGCGTTTGTGGATGATATGGTGATGACCATAACTGCTTAATTTTGAGAAACTCACAAGTTCGTTTGAAAAGATCAGCTGTAAAGTTAGTGCCTTGGTCGGTAAGGATAATTTTGGGAATACCGAATATAGAAATGTAATGTATCAGACATTCACTGGTCTCCTCAGCTGTAGTACTACGGATGGGGTATGCAGAAGAGAATTTGGTTAGGTCATCTTGGATAGTTAGTATGTACTTTAATTTTGCAGGGCCAGCTTCAGGAAGTGGCCCGACTACGTCTAACGCGACCCGTTGACAGGGCGCGGTGGACGTACTCGTAATTTGCATAGGTGCGCGATTTACCATTCTGAGCGCCTTATTTTCTTGACATGCTTTACATTGCTTTACATAAGATTCAATGTCGGATCGCATTCCTTTCCAATAATAGATTTCTTTAATCCTGCTATACATGCGGGATATGCCCAAGTGACCGGCAATAGGAATATCATGATTGTCGTACAAAATCTTTTTGATTTCAGTGGGAGTTGGATAAATAATATTGTTATGATATATGTTCACCTTGACGCGAGTATTATGGAACAGGTAGGTCAACATGTTGTAGATTTTAGCGAAGGAATGTCTTTGAAATGGATCGCGGAAATCTGAAATACCAATTTCGGTAATTCCTTCAAGACACACTAATTCATCACGAGCCAGTTTTAACGTCTTAAATATTTCGGGATATGATGCTTCGTCGAAATGATATACTTTGGTAAAAAGGAAAACATATGTTTTACTAGGTGTATCAACTTTAAGGAAAGAGTGCAATTGTCTTTCTTTATCGAGGAATTCTTCGCGGTTTGCTACATTACCCAGAATTTCTTCTACGTAAGGGGTTGACTCGTCGAGGTCGATTGAAGTAGGTACAAGGATGTGTTTTGAAGTGCACTTTAAGAGACTTCCATTGTGTTCTTCAATGGTCGTGTTGAAGGATATATCTTCGTGCGGAATAGACTTTAGGAATGTGGCGTAGTCCCCTGAGTTCAACTCTAACGTTGAATGGAGTTGTTGAGGTAAACGCGTCTCTTTAGCATTGGAATTCAATTCTGCTACTGCAGTTGGATCCTCGGTTAGGTTTTCTAAAGGATCATGAGGGCTCAACGAGAGGTCCGCTAGATCATTGCCTTCAAAGAGCCCTATTGAGGGTAAATCATTACTTAGATCTGGCGGTATGGGAAGTATATCGAGATCTTCTAATGTTAACGGACTAAAATCACTGAATTGCATAGAATCCTCATTAAGAATGTTTCGACCTTGAATACTCGATGAATCTTCCTGAATTACAGGGTTACTCGGACCCGGTATCGCGTCTGTAGGTTGAACAGGGTTGACGGGAAATCGTGATAAGGCATCAGCATTTGCGTTGATTTTACCCTTTTTGTACTGGATGTTATAGTTGTACTCTTCAAGTTTCAGACGCCATCTAACGAGCTTGGATCCTGGATCCTTGCAATTGAAGAGCCATTGAAGTGGCTTATGGTCAGTGACTATAGTGAATTGTTGACCGTATAAGTAGGGTCTGAAGGTTTTGGTTCCAAATATGATCGCTAAACATTCCTTCTCGGTTACACTGTAATTACATTCAGCCTTATTGAGCGTCCGAGAAGCGTATGCGATGGGTCGGTCTTGACCTATAGGCCCTTGCGATAGAATAGCGGATATGGCGTAGCTTGAGGCATCGCAGGTTAGGACAAAAGGTAGACTAAAGTCAGGGTATGCAAGGATTGGTGCATTAACTAGCTTGTTCTTCAAGTACTCAAAAGCTAATTGCTGCTCATTTTTCCAGATGAATGTAGCGTCCTTCTTTAGTAACGCAGTCAATGGCTTTGAAATTTTAGAGAAATCGGGGATAAACCGTCTATAGTAAGAGATAAGGCCCAAGAAGGACTTAATGTCCTTGGCGGACTTCGGGATGGGGTATTTAGTAACTGCTTCTACCTTTTCAGGATTAGGCTTCACACCATCCTCACCTATGATATGTCCTAAATATGCTACCTCCTTCCGGAGGAATTCGCATTTATCCGGTTGGAGTTTCAGGTTAAACTGGCGAAGTCTTTCAAAGACTGCTCGAAGATTTTCTAAGTGGGATATTAGGTCATATGAATATAGGACAATGTCGTCCAGGTAAACGAAACATCGTGAACCTTGTAAGCCGGATAGGCAGTTATTCATAAGCCTTTGGAACGTAGCTGGGCCATTTTTTAGCCCGAAAGCCATTCTATTAAATTGGAAATGACCCTGAGGTATAGAGAAGGCGGTTTTGGGAGCATCTTCCTTAGAGATTAATATCTGATGGAACCCAGAAGATAAATCGAGAGTGGAGAAATATTTACTATGTCCCAGTTGGTCTAGGATTTCCGAAATTTGAGGGATAGGATAAGTTTCTCCAATTGTAATGTCATTCAGCTTCCTGTAGTCGATAACGACTCTCCACTGAGGGCGACCTTCTGAATCTGGCTTTTTAGGAACCACCCAAATAGGCGAGCTCCAAGGAGATGTAGAATGTGTAATGATGTCCTGATCCAACATCTTACCGATCTGATTTTCGACTTCTCTTTTATGACATTCGGGGAATCGATAAGACTTTGTATGTATGGGAATGTCAGTATTGGTTTTAATCTCGTGTTCCAATGCCGTTGTATGAGTAAGATTCTCATCGGGTAAATGAAATATATCAGAGTATTGGCTACAAAGTGCCAGAAGGCCTTGAGATTCTTCCTCATTAAGGTGGGAAAGGCGAAGGGATTTGATCACCTGATCAGTACGACTGGATACGTTTTGCGTGCTGCTTATGGCTTGTAGAGAATGCACTGGCAAGGTTTCTAATTTGAGATTTAAGTTAGCTTTAATATTGGCGGGACTATCAGAAGTGTTAGCTACTGTAATATTAATTCTTTTATTCTGTTTTACTCTTACTATGCAGTTTGACACCAACAAGGTTTCAGAGATGTGCTGATCGTTAATTATACCTTCCTTCAATTCTGGATTTCGAACTGTACATTCGATGACGGTCTCTGTTCGGGGAGGTATTATGTAGAAGGGTTCATAGAAATGAAGGTTGACCGTATGCTTGCCCATTTTAAGGATATCATGGGTGTAGTCTATACTACACCCGAAAGATGTAAAGAAGTCGGATCCGATAATACCATCATATGGTAGATTAATTTCTTGAATAAGGTGGAATTTGTGCGAAACGTGTTTTTGCTCAGATATCTGTAATTTGAGCTGAAAGTGTCCCAATGTTCGGGTGGTTTCTTCTCCTGGGTCGATGCCTTTCAAGTTGATAGGCTCTTTCTTAAGAGTCGGACATTTTTGGATACAAGATTGCTTTAGCAGACATATTGCGGACCCAGAGTCAATTAGTAAGGCTAAAGGGATATCGGACACCTGCGTGTATATAAGGACATGAGGTAATAGCCTATTAGTAGTGTCAATATTTACCTCATATATCTCTGACGTGGAGCTTCCGTTTTGGGACTGGTTACCCTGTTGTGTAGCTCCACTTACGTCAGGCTGATAGGAACTGTGACTTTCTTTTTGGGGCTGGATACCCTGTCGCGTAGTCACGTTTAGAGAATTGGAAATACGGCTTCCTTTTTGGGGCTGGCTACCCTGTCGTATAGTCGTATTTGATTTGGTATGTTGTGGGGTGTCGGCTTCTAATAGACGCCTCGTGCGACACCTAAGCGAGACACCTACATGTTTAAATGCGTTGGACAATCGATTTCATCCCGACCCTCAGGCAGTTCTTCGCTTTGGGATGTTTGCTCTGCATAATTTACACGCCAACTATTTGGATTCGAACTTGAAGGACTAGCGCGGTTCTGGTCGCGGTACCGATTGTTATAATACTCTCTTTTCTTACAGTCCTTTATATCGTGACCAGCAGTCTTACAATACCTGCAGAACAGGCCGGGAGACGGATTCTGAGGTTTCGGGAGAGGTTTAGATGGCTCATAATTTTGACCTTGGGAAGGCCGGTTTCTACCAATATTGTTTTGTTTGTTGTCAGGCCGCTGATTACGTCTGTAAAGGCTTTCTTGAATCTTTTCTTCGGCAATGGCAAGATTAATGGCTTCGTTAAGGGTCTTAGGGCCCCTACACCTCACGATATTTGAAATGTGTGGTCTAAGGCCCATTAGGAAATGATGGAGAGCAAGGTCCTCCATAGCTGCTGTTCGCCCTGGCAATTCTTTGGATTTAGTCGTTGTTAAGGATACTTCTGTGAGAAGTTGAGACAGATAGGTCTCGATTCTAAGCGAGTAAGTATGTACATTTTCGGTCGGTGCTTGCCTACTCTCCTGGATTTCCGTCAATAGGTATGTGAGATGTTTACGCTCACTGAATTGGGTCCTCAGGAATTCTTTGAGTTGTTCCCAAGAGGTAAAGTCTTTAATAGAACAGGCAACTGCCGCCTTTTCTTGCAGTTGACATAATATATATTTAAAAAGTACAGGTTTTTGTGTCTCTGTGGCCTCCTCATAAGCATTACTACAATTTGTTAAAAATGCGTTTAAAGTATCGCGGCTACCATCGTATGGTTTAATGAATTTGAATAAAGTATTCAAATCCATTTTGGATGATGAAGAAGATCGTGCCCTGGTTATTCTAGGCGTAGGGCTGACAGGGGATTTATTTTCGTCCTGAATCAGCTGTGGATCCGGTATATCTAACTTTAATTTAGGCTCCTCGACCTTTAGACTTTTCGACATTACTATGCTAGAGTTTTGTTACACGTGTTCACCCTATAGACACTATGCGAACATATAAATTATACAAAAAATTTAATGTTTAATTAATCGTTCATGAATCAATGTCCAAGACTCACGCAAATAGTGCGTAGGCGGCGATAACGGCGACCACCAACTGCATCGATGCGGACTGCATTCCGGCGCGCCGGCGCCGACTCGTACAGATAAGGTTCAGCCTTGTAAAAATGGATTGACCTCGGTTGATTGGCGGCTGGGTGCCACCGGTGTAGGGCTCACAACCACCTGCAGTTTACCACCTCCTGCAACTGCACCCGATGGGTAGCGACCGCCACTTGGAATTCACCACAGGAAACACTGGGATTGTAATATTTTCAAAAAGTACACTGAGTGCACAGTTAGCTTGCAACACTTCGTATTTATTCACCACAAAGGACACTTGGATGAGGTTGCACGTATTTAGTTTTAACCGAATTGAGTCTGCTGTTATGTCCGGTTAGTGGATAACTATTGATATAACTTGATAATGCGAATAAAACACTGGGGATTTTCGTATCCCACCGCTGCCACCAAATGTTAGACGGGGTCCCTTTGAAACGTTTTTAAAAAAAGAGAAACTTGGAAAAGGATATGGATTTAATATATTTAAAGTTTAGGGACCCGTTGGCAACCTTTTCGGTTCGTATCTCGGCGCAGACTGACTAACTAGAGCATGATCAACGCCATGTCTCCGATCGGCTGCTGACTAAGCATCTCTTAGCGTAAGGGCTTCTACATGCAGTCCTAAGTTATAACAGCACGCATACCGCGCGAGCGCTGTGCCGCCGCCGCCGCCCGCGGCCCGGTGCGGGCACGGTGCGACAGTGGACTCGGCGATTGTTATAGTTGCATTCTCGCATCGCGCTATTGATCGACGCATGTGGGCAAGCCAACCGCATAACTAATGAACTACAGATGATACGATATATATTTTTCTTATTTACAAAGTCGGGAAGCATACAAGCATAAGGTCCACCAGATTTAAAGCGGTTACCGTAGTCTATGAACGTCAGCAATACATTAAGTATCACTCGCGCGATGCCACCTCTGCTGCTAATACAGCAACTCCATAGGAGCTTACCGGAGACCTCACTCACACGCAACAACCCTCTAAGGAGTTGTTATTTGGCTGCGGTTTTCTGCATGGTGGATGTAACTTACCAAGACGGGCTGCTTTGATGCGCCCTATATCTCTCTAAAACACCCAGCCTAAGACAAACAGACATGTTCATGCACACAAATGTTTGTCCTGTGTGGGAATCGAACCTACGAGCGCTGGTGTCAAAGAAGCGTAACATCGCGTTTCACCACCGCGCCACCGAGCTCGGCGAAAACACATAATAATAAAATGGTGTATTAGATTACCAATAGTATATTCTTTAAAATTAATGGTGAATTATTACCGATAAGAAAATTAATATTGACATCGAGTTCCTTTTAATGGTTCTAGAGTGTAGCGGTCAAAAGTAGTTTTTAGCACCCTAGTGTGCGCATTTAGTTATGACTAATGTGCAGTTAAGTGAGAGAAAAGAGGTAGGGTGCATCATAGCAACCCAATAAAAAGTACCGCACCAAATCACAGATACCTAACTTGCGTCGTCCCGTTCCCTTGGGGCGATCGCATCAGATGAAGCCTTTGAGGTCTTCCCGGCCAGACGCGGTCCCAGGGGGTGTTTAATCAGTAGGAATCTGACATAACTAGGTTCGTTCGTACGAAACAGTATCTTATGCAAGATTTCACCTCCTACCGGCCGTGTTCCGGAGGGTGCCCCTCACGGAAGAATGACTTATGCACACCCGCGTGTGTGGGTTAGTCCTTCTTTTGTGGGTCTTCAATTTTCATGGGCGAAAATCAAAAAAAAAACCACAGGTAATCGCAGCCTAATAACAACTTTCTGGACGGTGTATTGAGTTCCTGCCTGTAAGTGAGGTTTGCCAGGAAGCTCCTGACAATTGCTGTGTTACCAGTCACACTGCTAATGTTTTGTGAAACTAAACTTATATCTAGTTATCTAATTGAAAATATGCTTCAAATTAATGCAGATCATTGATTAATAGTCATTTATTAATAGCGATGATTACTGAAGGATTCTCGTAACCCGATACCAGTTTCCATCGGTAAACTGTATTCAATATTATCACTGGTTTAGCCTACTATGTGAAGAGGTTCGTGTAGCCCCTAGAGAAGCAGCAGCACCAACAGTCCAGCAGGTAGACCTCAAGTCTACAACACACGAGTGACACGCCTTGTGTTGAGTCCATATACTACAGCAACTGCTTACCCTCAGACAAACCATATGCTTATTTGCCACCTTAGCAGAATAAACCAGATGAGAATGCGCAAGCTTGCATTGCCAGAGGAACACCTGGCTCGTCAATTATATAAAAATTCCTTTTTTTTTTTAATTTGTCGGCCATTTTGATCAGGTTCCTTAAGAGATGGGAACGGTGTTCCTGAACATTCCTATTCTACTTTTTTATGCTGAATCCGAATCTGAAGTCAAAATTCGAATATTCGAAAACAAAACACTCACTCACAAACAAACGCACAGACAAACATATGGATTTCATATAGGAACGGTGTTCCTGAAAAGTAATTGCACATCAGCCCAAATAAGAATGATATGTATGCAGAGTTCATGGGTGTGTATGAATTTATTTATTCCATCATAATTACTAAGTCTTTACTGATTCATGTGTATGAGGTATTATTAAAATACTTATGTCGGGTAATATAAGGTATGACGTCATAACTAAAAACAAAATAGCAGATTATGGACAATACATTGTGCAGGCTGAAGATAAAAAAATATTCTAAATTTACTCAGTGGGGTATAAAAAGAATTTTGAAACGTGATTTTGAACATACGTGGGACACTCAGAAAATTTGCGAATTAAAAAACGTGTTCTATAGGTAAATATTTTTATATTGCAAATATCTTTTCAAAGTACTCTCCACTAACCTGTACACAAAGTTTCATACGTCTGACGAACCAGTTCTCGAAACCCTTTTTCCAGTCCGCCGCAGACACCCCATTTACAGCCTGCTCAAACGCTGACAGCGCATCTTCCGGCGACGAAAATTGTATCCCTTTGAAATGATTTTTTTTATTTTCGGGAACAAAAAGAAGTTATATGGTGCTAGGTCAAGGCTGTAAGGAGGGTGACCGAGGAGTTTGACTGGCGTGCTATCCAAGAAGTCCCCTGTTTTGAGCGCGGTGTGCACGGACAAGTTGTCTCGCAACAGAGAAAACTTCTACCAAGCGTTTGGTAGTATACCATTCGGCGTTGATGCTTCTTTGGCTCTGTAAAGGAATTGACACCAGGTAGCCAGTAAAATTGAAAAAGCTCGTGACCAAAATCTTCCATCCGCTTCTAGATTGCTTCACTTTAGTTGGCGTTGATTCGTTTTGAAACACCCAAACCGCCGGCTGGCGCTTCGTTTCTGGATCGTATCGATAAATCCTTCATCACCTGTAATGATATCGTAAACACGCCGAGACGAGCCTGCTTCTGGTTTGTTTTCAAATGTGTTCACGGCACCATTCCACCCGGGCCTACTTCTGAGCAACGGTGAGGTTGTGCGGCACCCAGCGTGGAGCTATCCTCCTCATGCGAAGATGTAAGTGTAGAATCTCGTGAAGGCTCCCAGATCCAATCTGCAATACGTGCTGAATCTCCTGATACGTAACTCGCCTATTGTCTTGAATTAACTTTCTCACTGTTAGCACGTTTTCTTCCGGAACGTCAAAGGGCGACTTCTTCTTTCTTCAACAATACACGGTTGCCTTGGAAGGGCCTTCATCCATGAATGCCATTTGAAGTCTATCGTACGATTCGTCTCGTTTTAAGCAACACTTGAAATCGTAAAAAATCATAGCGCGAAAATGTTCCCGGCGCCGGTCCATTTTTCAATGAGACACGATAATTTAAATTAGATCGCAAAAACTGTGGAGGGATATTTTGAAATTGGAACGTACCTATTTTTACTTATAAATAATCATATTTTCAAAATAGATTATAACTGGCCAGTCTCTCATACATAAAAACTTTTTTTCAATACTTTCTGAGTACATAGTACCGTAGTAGTATATATGCACCTTATATTTAGAAATACTTTTTAGTTATGAATTCATTGATTAATTAATTTTATAATATTTTATCCATTAATCTTCTACTTATACTTCTTATTAATTTAGATATTTTTAACGGCAATCTTATTTTTGTTAATAAACCGACTGTTTGTTTTATTATTTTATTTAAAATTAGTTATTCTATAACTTTTGGAAAAGTTACATTGCGAAAGATATTTTGTAATTTTAATTTTATTAAAACCTCAATAATTATTTTTGGTACAGGGAAATGCCCAATTACTGTAGGTACCGAGCTTTGTTGCTATCTTTCAATTAGATGAAATTCGCGAGTCGAGCGATAGCAATGCGGGCCGCTGTTCGCAGGAAGTAGAAACTGGGTCACCTGAATAAAACGTTATGTTTGTTCTCTTTCAGCTCAACTACAGCAAAGAAAAGGAAACACGTGCCTATGTAGGAATTTCTTTGCCTTTATGGACAAATACTATACATACCTACGTCGAAATCGGACTGGAGGATCATAGCGAGACGCTCAATGACCTCAATAAAGCTTCCAACCAGGTAGATCTCAGGAACATGACCATGGACAAAACTAATTGAAAAAATAGTAGACATCAATTAATCATTTAGTACAAGTAGTAAATATATTAAAGGTATATTCGCACGTCATAGAGTTGTGACAAAATATGCGGATATTTTATTAAATTATTATTCTTCCATTCATATTCTGTATATAATACGTGTAATAGAGTCATTACGTGTCATAATAGAAGAAGTTTAGTATTGTCATAGGTTTTTGCGATTGTTACACATTGAATTAAATAATTTTTAACGGAAGTATCGCATGTTTTATTTATTTTATTGAGTCTTCCTGCGACCACAGACGCTGCAAAGCATTTTAATATTATCAGGTCAGGTCCAACAAATTAAATACTTCCGTTTAAAATTGTTTAATTCAAAGTAGAAGAAGTTTTTTAGTTTTGTTTTGATATTTTAAACAAGTGTATTTAAGATTATTAAATATCAAGGTATTTGTGCATAGAAACGAGGACTCCGTACGAGACAAAATACAACGAGAAAAGCGATACTCGGAAACTCTTCAGAGGCAGCGGTTTTGAACTCCGCCGGAAAAGGTCAAGAAAAAAGATTAAGCACTTCTGATGACAAACTCCATTAACTATAAACCCAAACCGAAGTTGCTTATTAATACAATACCAGTATTCGTACGTGAAATATCGGGAAAAAAATATTCAGCAACGAAGTGTTAACTAATCCCAAACGCTATTCTCATCAGACTCCTTAGTAGATATAAATGTATGAAAATCAAATTGTATCTCAACTCCTGTATTCCTGGAAAAGTGCGGCATGGATGAATTTCCACTAAGGTAAGTAAGTAAGTACGTAGTAATAGTTATGCATATTTGAATAGTTATGCATATTTGAATAGTTATTTCGACAATTTAAATCTAGAGTAATAAACTATTTTTTAATCTACTATTGTTTAACTATTGTTTAATCTAGAGTAATAAACTATTGTTTAGTTTAATCTAGAGTAATAAACTAGAGTATTGTTTTAAATTTCGTTGTTTTACTGTACATAGTTCTAAAAAATTGTTTTAGTACCTAATCATAAAAATATTAGCGCTAAGAAAGAGCGGAGCCTCCTGGCACAAGCATACTTTTTGCTTAAAAGGAGACTCCAGCAACTACCATTGTTTTTGTATCTCAAGTTACTGAAATAAATTATTTTGTATTTTTGTATTTTGTATTTGTATTTTTGTAAACACGTGTTCAAAATAAAATTGACAAGCAGGGGGCGAGATGAATCAGTAGTTACAGCCCGGGCCGTAATTACTTTAGTAAAAAAAATTGGCGAACTAAATATAGAAGGTGAAAGAAGAAAATGAAATTTCACATTTTTCACACACAATCTTCGTAGACGAAGGAAAAGGGCTTTATGTTATTGTTCTTTGACGTTTGGTGGTGGTTGGCGTATTTGATTATTTCTAAAAAAAAGATCAATATATATTTTCTAGAATATTTAATGTAATTAATTAATTTTACAGACTTAGGAGGCAAAGGGGAAGGAATCTGTGACAGATAGACGAACGGACAGACTGATAGAGTCCTAAACAAAGTGATTATTGCATTAAGTGCTTCGCGTGCTATTCTATACCTTTTCTTCAAATTATCTGATAGATTAGGTCGTCGTCTTGCATCTAGGTCTTTCATCGCCGTCTTCACAACAAAAATTAAATCTTGGCTAGGACAAATGTAACATTATTAGATATACTCTCTCTGCCTACCCCGCAAAGGGTTTCGCGTAAAGTTATAAATAGATAATATATAGATAATATATAATATAATATTAAAATTAGTATAATACCAAATTAAGGTTTGCGTATAGGGGCAATTTCACCCATCAATATTGACGCTTACCGTAAGCAATCTACATTCTTCTTCTACACTGCCAATTTTTGGTAGTCATTGAAAATATGAAAGGAATATCCTTAGAAAGTAATAACAATAGAATTTTACATATTATTTAATACCGAGACTTATAAAAATATCATATCACAGGACACCACAAATGCGATGATCTTCAATAAATTGCTAATATTTTAATGACATTAGGATGTTTTACAATCATGCTGAACAGAATTAGATATAATTTGGAACACAAATAAAATATGCCCGTCCATAGCCTCTGGGACAACGAGAGTTAACCCACAGTTTTGGTAAAACGGATATAACTGAACTGATAAATGATAAGTTGATAACTGATAAGAAACCAACCTCTTCTTTTTACATACTTGGACATACACCAACCATTGATTCATTATCAAGAATTATGCCAGAACATGTTTTTGAATAGTTAATACATTTAAGAAATTAAAATAAAAACACTATAAAAGAAAAAAATTAAAGTGGTCTTAATAAAAGTTATAAAGTACAGTGAGTTTAGGTATTTCTCAAAATTCTAGTTATGTTATAATATGACTAAATTATAATGGTGCCATGTAACATAGTGTCATATTATGTAGCTATAATATACATGCGAATAGTTCATGTATATTTATTTATGTACAAAGAGTTTGAATTCAGATAGTGTCAACACAAAATGGTATAGATGATACTTACAAGACATCGCGTACATGTACTCGATGTTACAAGTGATTTAGTAATTAATTGTAATTGTACCTATTCTTAATATTATAATGACAAAAGAGCCACATGCAAAAGAGTTATAATAATAATATCTTTATTTCATAACATGGTGTAAATAAAATGTGTTGTCAGGGTTTCCATTTAGGCAAACCATGCCTGTGTTTGGAATTCCCGCTCTTACACAACTAAATATTTAATACTATTATAGTTTCTAATTTCTAATACAATATTATATAATTTCTAATAATAATAAGTTAATACTATATTTAAAGCAGCTTAAAGCATATTTTGTATGTCAATTTCTCAACCTTAAAATGTAATTATTTAACAAATTGTCACGCGAGTCTTCAGTCATGAATCTTCACCGCCATTACGATGATATATGCTACTGCTATATTTGTTCCTTTATTCAGAGTTCCTGCGAAAAATCACGAAAACCAAAGACAACGTAGAAGGAGGACGTAAGCGTCAGTTAGTAATATTATTAACGTTAAAGTTGACGAGCTCGGTGGCGCAGCGGCTAATAACACCACATTGACACCAACGCTTACAAACATTAGTGTGCATGAACATGTGTGTTTGGGCTGGGTGTATTTAAAAGAGATAGTGAGCATCGAAGCATAGAGTACCTCCACCTCACAGGAAAAACCCGCAACCAAACAACTCCCAGGAGGGTTGTTGTGTTCCTGCAAGTGAGTGAGGTCGACAGTAAGTCCTGAGGAGTTGCTAAAAATTGATTGTGTATCCTTTGTATTTGTGTATCGTGGATTTGATGACGTTTGGAATTGCGGTTCCAGCGTGTGAGGATAAATTCCTCTCCGCCCGTGAGCGGTGCGATTATAAAAAGTAGTAGTAATTCTCCAGAACACAACCCGGTGTGCAATCGGTAGAACACACAAAGGGAGACATAATCTCTTCTTAAACTTAAGGGTTCAATTCCGTGTGTAAGCTTAGGATCGTCGACAATTCTTACAGCTGGTCTCTGAACGGAGTGACACTGTCCAGGCTGGTATCCAAGTGCGCCCGCTCAAAGGTGACTGGCAGTACTCCACGTGCGTACGTACGATAACGTATTCAACCGCCATGCCTTTATTCAATTGTTTACTGTAGAAGCAGTTGTACAGTAAATTTTTGCAAAAGTTCACAACGCTGTTATGAATTATGAATTTTACAATAAAAATAATATGGGTCGCAATTAAACCAACCCGCGAGGCGCCGTTGATGTCTTTTACAAAACGAAGCCGGAGGGTTCATTCAATTTTTTTGTCTGTCGCCCACGTGCGTGTTTTACCCACATTTTTTTGTCCCACTTATATTAATGTGTTATCATTATGAAACGTTGAAAAGCTTAAACGGAATCAAGTACTATGTATACTTGTTTCTCTGAGCTTTTGTTTAACTTTTATATATTAATATAAGTCTCTGTGTTACTCTTTCGTTAGTTGATGCTTAAGTTTTATAATGGAACGGTTCACCCTCGAAACGTAAATATCTTTTTGATAAATATAATTAAATACATATTATAGACAACTGATAAACATACGTAAATACATTTTTTTTTTGTAAATACATACTTATTATACATACAAAATACCCAAACCAAGACAAACAGACATGTTCATGCACACAAATGTTTGTACTGTGTGGGAATCGAACCCACGAGCGTTGGTGTCAAAGTAGCGTACCAGCGCTTTCACCACTGCGCCACCGTGCTCGTCATATTAAATATATATTATTTTTATAGGCCTCTCTCTTCGTCCTAGCATTATCCCGTTCCCTAATTCACTACGATTGGTGGAAACCGCTGCCTAAGTTTGGCGATGATACTGATTTCTACACAGAACGATTGCCGTATGACCTCCACAACCCATGGGTAAATCAGGTGGTAACACGTCTTTCCTAGTCGGTAACACATCTTTCCTAGGTGGTAACACGTCTTTCCTAGGCGGTAACACGTCTTTCCTAGGTGGTAACACGTCTTTCCTGGATGATAACACGTCTTTCCTAGGTGGTAACACGTCTTTCCTAGGTCGTAATACGTCTTTCTTAGGTGGTAACACGTCTTTCCTAAGTGGTAACACGTCTTTCCTAGGTGGTAATACGTCTTTCCTAGGTGGTAACACGTCTTTCCTAGGTCGTAACATGTCTTTCTTAGGTGGTAACACGTCTTTCCTAAGTGGTAGCACGTCTTTCCTTGGTAGTAACACGTCTTTCCTAGGTCGTAACACGTCTTTCTTAGGTGGTAACACGTCTTTCCTAAGTGGTAACACGTCTTTCCTAGGTGGTAGCACGTCTTTCCTAGGTAGTAACACGTCTTTCCTAGGTCGTAACGCGACTTTCCCAGGTGGTAACACGTCTTTCCTAGGTGGTAACACATCTTTCGAAATATAATTACTTGGAAGTGCGGGCTTCTTCACGATGCTCTCCTTCACCACCGAGCAAGTGATTACAAATATGTGAGTACTCATAAATCCAAAGACTTCTCATAAATCCAATAAACCCAGAGGGAAAACCAAATATCTGCACACACCTTTCTCGTTTCATTTGGTAATCTACAGGGCGCACCACGTGCATAGAAATTTGGCTGAAGAAATGGTAAGGCTCCTGTAAGCCTCATATGCCTTTCGTACACATTAAACTTTTATACCAATTGGAACGGCATAGCTTGCATGCATCATTCTACTTTTTAGCATGTACTACACAGAAGACCGAAACCTTTGGCGGGCACTTCATTTCGGCAAGTTTATAAAAATTTCAAGTATCGATACTTGGTTAAGTTATCTGGCCGAAGACGGTGTCCAGCGGGTACATATTAATGAGGGCAGGTAGCTGTTGGCGTAGGGGGGAGGGGGTTGCGATGGGTGGCAGTTGTTATGGCAACGCGACGGCCTCGGGCACGGTATTACAATGAAGGCTACGATGCTCGTGGATCAGGGGAACGGGCAGTGTTGAAGTTCGGATTATATTTATTTACATAATATATATAAATTATTCCTACTTCGCAAGGGGCATATAGATTGGCACGGAAACGTTTATGTAAAATGATGTTTGTTCCACTATCATTACCATAGTACATTTTAGAAGCATCGAAACTGTCAAAAGTAACCAGTATTTTCATACCGGAACATTCGCGCAAACATGCGACAACATATATCCTGAATTGTGTTATTGAATGTCCTTATTGTGATGGCTCGGTTAAATATTATTTATTGAGTATATACAGCATGCTTAGAAAACACCACAGACAACGCATTCAAGTCAGAACATGCGAATGCACTACTATAAAATTATATCATTTTTTTTCAGTGCAAACTATGCAGTCGATTTCTTTTTGTATATTAACTTGAAGTTTAGAAAGTTAGAAACGCTAGAATAGTAATCATTCCATGTATGTCGCCAACGTGATAAGAATAATCCAACAAATAGTGCATATAATAACAGGCATAATTCTAGTGTAGATATCGCATTAGCGGACATTATAAGCGACCGGATTCGCTTAACGTATTTCTATTTTATTTTATTTTTCGTAAAATCGCCTTCTTTCACAAAAAAGTCGATCCAAATCATTAGAGCCGTTTCCGAGATACACAAAATGTATTTATATATTAACAAGAATTGCTTGATTAAAATGACATGATAAAAATTACTTTTGAAAATAGAAATTCATCGAGCCACAACGCTGCCCGGTCGCGTCGCTCAACGCTTGGCAGCCACCCCTATCTCGAGTCGCGCGTGTTACTCGCGGGGTGGCGGGGGTGGCCGGCTGAGGGTGGCGGGTGCTGAACGTGCCGCGACAAAAAACCCGGCTGACCCCGGTCCGGCCATAAAGGCCCGCCAGTAATAAGCTCCCTTTGCTTGCGTTGCTCCTCGCAAATGATGCTCCGAGGAACGCGCTCGGCGCCGGCGGCACGTTCTCATTTCAATTCTGCTAAGCTGGCGCGGCCACGTGCGTGTTACTACTGTAGTAGACTGGCGGTGAGAAACGGACCGATCAAACGTGGCATGACAAAGAAATAATACCGCTGTGTTGCCACCATCTGTCTAACCGAAAGCCGACGTTCATGTTTTCTTTGTTCGTTTCGCTTTTCTCCACGGAGAAGTCTTCTTCATGATAGGCACCGCATACGAGGATGCAGTAACTTATCATTTCAAATACAGTACAGTACAGTCTCAAGCCAGCCTCGCAACGCGGTCGTTGGAAAGTGAACATTCCTCTCTTTCTCCGTTCTCGTTTTCCTACAGTCAATATCACAAATTTTCGAAAGAAAGACAGAAGATGTAATCAAGTGTGAACAAGAGGGTAGGTTCCATATTCTCCCGACTTCTAACGAGGTTAAATCATAATTGTTAAGTGACCAGCTTTGACTAATACCTACTGATAAAATTTTCACGGAAACGCCGTCCAAATGTATATAAGTCCATTTATCCGCCTTTATTATCGAAAGTCTTCTAAATAAAAACTTCTAAAGAACGTTAAATTATTAACGCCCATGGGATACAATAAAGCTATAAACAAGATTAGTATTGCTTTAATAACGTATAAGTTCATCATCGTCAAGCAAAACTATAATTAACTATCTACATGTAGTCTGACTTTTAGAGGAATATCATATATTAATTATTCTGTGGCAAAATATCCAGCTAATTATGGCCGAGTTCAACATCTCTGTTGTTAGTAATTACATCTGTGTTAATACAATAAGCTGAAAAAGGCTGACATCAAAAGACGTCTTGTTATACCAGGATAATAGATTTATATTTTACTGCATGGTTCGCTTGTTCGTAATTTCCTAAGATGTTATTGATTATCACCGTCCACTTTCTTGTTACGTCGGTTTATAGTAAGCCCGTTTAAGGTAAGACTTGGCATGGGAAAAAACATTAATACCCAGATGTTTCCATACCAAAGTCTGCGTAAACACAATGAGAATGAAATTGTTCTATGAGATAAGATTAATTCAAAACATGCCTCCTGTCCTGTCATGAAAACCGCCAAATATAAGGCGCCTTTTTTAAGCTTTAATAACTCTCGCATGAACGCGCGTTTTCGTGTTCAAATTTGCTCTCGCCATATTCTGCTGGCGGCGCCAACAAAATTTATCAATGCTGAGATAAATCGGATCTATCATTAGGTATTATTATGATGTCAGGAACCGTAGAAACCGGCGAGCGTGCATAAGAAGAGCAATTAATGTTAAACAAGCAAGTGAAGTGTGTAAGGATCGAGTCACGTAGAACTCGGTTCGCTGTGCGTACCCCGCAAGAGATTTGACGTGAAGTTTATACATACATACGAGTATATACATCATTATTATTTCAAGAGGGTGAGAGATATATACGCATCTACGAATTCGATTCAGTGTGTGGAACAGTATTAGTATTAGGTACTATTTATAGAGTAAAACCCACGCAACGTGACCTTGATCGACGAAATCGGATCAATGTGTGATCGAGTTATATATCTATATTAATACTTATATAAAGCGGAAAATTTGTTTTTGCGAACAAGCTAATGTCTGGGACTGTCAGTCGTATTTGAAAAAATATTTTTGCATTTGATAGTTCAATTCTTGGCGAAAGTAGAAGCCAAGAAAAAATAAAGAAATTAGAAAAACTATTCCTACGATATACCGGGGATACGCGCCGACGAACTCGCGGGGTGCAGTTATACTGCGTCCATTTTATTAAGTCACTTGTAGCATGTTATTCTAACGATTAACGTCTATAGCGCCTGATGATGCCTCGTGGAGAGGCGAAACACGTGTCGCAGCGACGACCAGGCCAGTGGTGGCAGCGACGGTGGTGGGGGCATGCGGTTTCTGTTCCAGATGGCTAACGACCGCAGCAGCCGAGGCAGAGACTGCCGGAGCAGCCGTGGCAGCGTCGGCATGTTGCATCTACTAACGGTAGTAGGTGGGTGCCAGCCGGCGCTAGGCCGCATGAACTAATTGGTGGCAGAAGCACATATAGCAGGTTAGATCAAATTGCATATAAGTTACTTTTGACAGATCATTCTCTTTCGGATTTTACAGATACGCAACACTTGATAATTACCAGAAGGCCGATTCTACTAAAAAACTGCAACTGCACTGCAGCGCGGCGTGTGTCAAAATGTCTGACATTTTGACGTTTCGTTACACGCCGCTGCTGTCAGATCGCTTAACAAAACGTCAAAATGTACGCATTTTGACACACGCCGCGCTGCAGTGCAGTGCAGTTGCAGTTTTTTAGTAGAATCGGCCTACTGTCTCTTTCTGACTCGCTAAAATGATTATCTGTCAAAAGTTTAATTATAAGATGGACAGTGTATAGTTATAGATACAACTAGAGGTTCGCTGAGTACTTCGTTTACTACAAGATAAACTTTTTCGTTTACACGGCGTTTTGTTGGTATTCGTATTCTGCCTGATTACTCGATTCGAGTACCGAGAAGATCGATAAAGAAGTTTGTTATACCAGTACGGTGGTAAACAATCATCCGGTTTGCCTGATGATGAGCAGTTACCGTAGGCTATGGCACTCGTGCGTTGCCTACCCTTTAAAAACTCTTCACGCCTTTTTTAAGAAACTAGAGTTAGAGAAATATCGTATACCCAACGTATTTATTGAAGAAATGTGCATTTGTTCAACTAAGCAGTTTAATTTAAATTCATTTAATTCTGATATTTTTATAGGTAAGCGAAATCACTCGTGCGAAGCCGAAGCGGTATATAAATAACTCGACCCAGCTTCGCTCGGGTGATCCAATCGTTACCAAACTTCACGGGATCACCAGCTGGGCTAACCTGAAGATTCACTGAAAATTTCATCAAAATCTGCCCAGCCGTTTTTGAGTCCAAAGAGGAAATACAGACAAACATTCATTTTTATATATTATGATATAGTTATATATTATATAAGACATCCAATAAGTAAGCTGAGAGCAAAAAAAATTAAAAACAATACAAACGCTGTCGTAGAAACGATCTCGAATTCCCTAATAATCATCCCTTAATGGAGTTCCGCTAATTTGGCCCAACCCTTTATTATTCTATGCTAAGTAGGCCTCATTATACTTTGATGTTATGGGCCAACTTAAGTATCCCCTTTAATTAATCGATAATAAATATAGACCGGTATTGTTTACGCCGGGGCGAGTGCGCGCCCTTAATTAAACCCCGCAGTTAATGGTTGTACCAGTTTTTGCTACTTTTAATACCACTGAGGTGGCAAATAAATTTCCCGGATACGTAAATAAAAACCTTAACAAGCGTTTTTTCTTCTTACAACTTCGGGAGTTAAACAAAGATACGGCCCTCCTGATGTAAAGTAGTTGCCCGCAGCCTATGTATTCTTGCAATAAAAGGATCATCCCTCACGCGCTGCCACCGACATCTAACCACAGTTAACAGGATTAACCTCATTCACTCGCAAGACGTCAACTACCTAGTTTTCTGTGAGGTGGAGGAGTGCTTCTCCGTACGACCTGGTCATATCATTAGTTATCATCATAACATTGTCATTTTTAGCGTCAGACCAACCTGCATATGCACTCTGCTAAACGAGGGTCTGGGGAAATGAAAGTGGATCACAACCGCATAAAAAACCGCAGACAAAAACAACACCCTAGAGGGTAGTTACCAGTAAGCTCTTGGGGAATTACTGTGTTAGCAGCGGGGGTGGCAACGCTTAAACTATATACTTCTTGTATTGCAATCGTGCACAGTAACTACTTCACATCAGATGGGCTGCATGCAGTGCACGCTTGTCTCCGTACGTGTTATAGAAACATTAATAGTCTATGCATTGATAGATCCTATCGTTCTAAGATTTACTACTGACAATAAATCTTAGAGCGGCAAAGGATTTTCTTAGCAGACTGATTCTAAAAAAAATTTAAATCGGATTGCTAGCGCTGTATAAAGGCCTTAACCAACATTCTTTAGAATTCTTCAGGAAGACGGCTAGATCGATTTCAATTGAACATTTTATTAAGTAGTTAGTAATTAGCAGCTACCAGGTCAGGTACAGGTCATTTTTAGTGTAACGCGGATTTAGACATGCAGATGGATTTTTTATTTTACCTACATTCCCGCATGTGGGAGGAATATTGCAACAAATCCCATGTGCGTGGAAATTCTGCACGGGGAGGCCTCAAATTATGGCTTTGCTGTAGGTACGAGTAGATAGGTAATGAGGGACATTGTGCAAAAGGAATTTGTTGCGAAAGGACATTGTGCAAAAGGAACTCGTTGCGAAAGGACATTTTGCAACCTGTACACATTTCTAGAAGTGGACATTTTCCACTACTATAACCTACTAACCCTTTGTGCTGTACTATATGTCGTGTTTGTTCTTTGTTTTAGGTAAATCAACAGCAACAGACCAGTATTGGTCTTACAATTGCCTATAAAACTTAGTGATTGTACACTCACAAGGCCATTCTGTCGCAAAGTCACCTACTGAACATAATCACTTACTAAGCATAGTCACTTACTAAGCATAGTCACTGATAAATAAACCACTGACATTGGCGAGAACACCAGGATCGCCATAAAGAAGAATAATAATAATAATATGACGATTTCCTCACGATGTTTTCCCTCGCCGAGGAAGTGACATTTACAAATATGTACATAAAACCGAAAAACTCCAGGTCTAACTAGGGACCATTGGATAATAGATCGGGTAATTATCCACTGAGCTATCACTGCTGTGCTAAGAGATAGATAGATATTAAGCAACAATGTTGGAGTACAAATGTTAGTATTATTCATTTAAAAGATCATAATACCCTCCCTCATCCCGCAACACTCAACTAAAATCTTAACGTCGCCTATAAAACAAACAGACGGACCTGTTTTAATAACCGGGCGGGTACATTTAATTCACTCGAGTAACTCACAGCTCCATTCGACAAATATCTAGAAAGGCCCATTAACAAAGTTGCAAACTGACTCCAACAGGTGGTGCTATTCGTTTCAATATCTACAAAACTTTCCGCCGCAACTCAATAAATCGACCATTCATACTTGAACCCTAACACTACCGCGCGCTACCCTTTGTTATTCCATTTGTATAAGAGCAGAAGGGCGAAAGGTGGCTCATTTTACAATGGACTTTCTTTACTCTGTTGTTATTATTATTGGCCTAAACTAAACATCTATTCGAATTTGAACTCTGATCTTTCGAGTTAAAATTGTTTTTATAGTGACGTGCACAATTGTCGTATTCAGCAGTTTAGTGAGACGTTTTGTGTTAAAAAGGTTTTATGAACATGTTAGCGGTTGTTGGGATCAGCTGTTTGTTATGTCGTGATTTATTTGATGTTTCGCAAGTTTTACTTGCTTTTGAGAATGTTACAAAATCTTTTAGCATTGTAAGGTCATGTTTTCTTTATTTTGTTGTTTTCTTATTTTTTATATATTTCGAAACATACATTTTTGACAGTGTTTAACCAAATCACTAACACATATGTAACTATATACCGGGGAAACTCGGCTCCGAAGTTTTTTTTTAATTAATTTGTGTAAAATCGTGTTTTTTTTTCAGTGTAAACTCATATACATAAACATAAAAACAAAAGCTTATCTAAATAAATATTCATTTCCAACATATACGATATTTAATCGTACAAGAATTTCGCGTTTAATGTAATCGGATATGGAATAAGTCACATGTTAAAAACTCCATCAATACTGTCTGCGAATAGGTTGTTGGCATTTAGACATTTCTGGTCGATCTCATTTAAAAAGGTACTATTATGGGCAGTACACACGTCGAGTTCTCAATGGACTGTTCACTACGCACTACCCGTATACTTCGTAGAGGCACCACGGCCGGCGGTGACAGTCGGTGACGGCGACGCGGCCCCTCCACTATGCATATCGTCCGCTTAGTGCCTATACTTGGGTATTATATAATAATAATATAATAATAAACAATAAATATTCTAACAGTCGCATCGCAATATATCTATGAAAATCTTTTGTATGTCCATAAAAACATAGACTCATTTTGTAAAAAGAGTGATACTCATAACATAAATACTAGATATAAGCATAATCTTGTGTTACATCCAAGCCGTCTCCACAAAATAAGTAATTCTTTTATGGGGCAATGTATACGGTTCTACATAGATAACAGAAACAATGGGAGATGTGACATACCACGCGAGTTTACACAGGGACGGTTGTCGCCGAGTTTCACCCCACCATAAAACACTCACACACTTAAATAAATAAAAAATATCATTCTACGCACACAAGTACAACGACACACTATTGTTAAGACGCTGTCATTGGATGTTTATTTAAACAACACCCAAGTAAGCACGCACTACTACATTTATAAAGCGGCAGAAACAAGCGGCCGTATCTCGAAACTGTACACACAGTGAATGAATAATATTACTCACTTTACATTGCGTGTTGGTAAACGAGCGGTGGCGACTGCGTAATGGTAGAAAAGCAATGTATGATTAAGAATGAGAAATTTGATATTTATAATTTGTATCGTGGTAAGGCCCTGGTAGAAATGGCGTCAGAGAATTTTTGAAATTAATTCTGTATTTATGCTTATAAAACGTAATATTATTTGTACTTATAGGTGATAAGTGATTCCATTTGATTTAAAGTTAACCACTGCACTTCTATTTTTGCAAAAAGGCAACAGCACAACTTGGCATTTTGCTAAAACAAGGAGCAACGTATCTCAATCGAACTTGATTGCAACTAACTAACTGTTCTTGGCAATGTTCTCGTTTTGAGCATATTGCGGCGACACCAACCACGCCCCCTCGTCACATCTCCCGTTGTTTCTGTTATCTATGCGGTTCTATAACAAACTTCCCAGCAATATAAGAGAATTGTCAATAAACAAATTTAAAACTACTACGAGTATTAAAGCCAAATTGTGTAGCAGGGCATATTATAAAGTATCTGACTATATTAATGATAAAAATACCTGGGATTGAGTCGATCCAATTATAATGTAATTAATAAATTATGTAAATTTGTTTGGATACCAAAAGAGGGATGCCTGAGTTTTTTTGGCAGTATTCTTATCAGTGCTCACCTAGTCAGAACTGCACGGTAGGGAAAAAATTGTGACGATTCCAAACAAATGTAGCCATTTTTACGGAATAAAAAAATTTAATGTAATTAATAAATTATGTAAATTTGTTTGGATACCAAAAGAGGGATGCCTGAGTTTTTTGACAGTATTTTTATCAGTGCTCACCTAGTCAGAACTGCACGGTAGGGAAAAAAATTGTGACGATTCCAAACAAATGTAGCCATTTTTACGGAATAAAAAGATTTAATGTAATTAATAAATTATGTAAATTTGTTTGGATACCAAAAGAGGGATGCCTGAGTTTTTTGACAGTATTTTTATCAGTGCTCACCTAGTCATGAACTGCACGGTAGGGAAAAAAATTGTGACGATTCCAAACAAATGTAGCCATTTTTACGGAATAAAAAGATTTTGACTTTGACGTGTATAACTTCCATTCCAATTCCAAAGCAATCAAACCCACAGCACGTCAACTAGCATCGTTTCAGATGTTCTACATAAGAAATATTCACCCGTAGGGACGCAATACACCACTTGTCTGGTCGTGATCGCGAATTAACTTTCTTAGTCACACATCAACCCTTACTCTTCGCACTGCAGGGACACGGGTCTCACTTCAACCGAAGGGGTTTAGTGCAGACTCCACCACGCTGCTCAAATGGCGGCGAGGGCCACCGACTTAGCTTAACGACTGTCATCTATCGACAACAGCCGGGACCGACGGCTTAACGTGCCCTCCGAAGCACGGAGAAACTCGAGATACATAAACCCATCCATAGACAGGCTGCGCAATGACGCCATCGAGCTCATTTCCTTCCTGAAATCGAGTAACAAAATATTACTACTTTTTATTACTTTTCCCCTTTTCACTTTCGGTATACAGATAAATAAAATTGGAGTGTCTGTTTGTAATATTAAAATAACCGCTTTTTACTAAAAGCATATGGATATATACGCGGTACATATACCAAAATGGATATTTTTACAATTTTTGTCTGTCTGCTTTCTGTCTGTCTGTCTGTTTGTTCCGGCTAATCTCTGAAACGGCTGGACCGATTTTGACGGGACTTTGACAGGCAGATAGCTGATGTAATAAGGAGTAACTTTGGCTACCTTTATTTTAGAAATTTTATTTATTTTTATTAATATAAATAAATAATAAAAAAAAAACTAATCCGCGCGGACGAAGTCGCGGCACAGCTAGTACTTATATAAAAACTTAAAAGTATATTAAAAGTAGTCAAAAATAGTTTAGTACATATATATGATTGAAAATCATTTGAGCCAAACATAATTATTTATTTACATACACCATAATTATGATCTAAATAAATAATTATGTATGGGTCCTCTAGTAATTCAATGAAGGTGATGAAATTTGTATTTCACGATGTAGCAATAGAAGGATGCTGGTATCATTTTATTTTTAGAAAAGCTGTGATAAATCACATATTTTGTTCATTTTATTATTTTGATTGCCTATATTAATTACATTCAAGTCCATATATATTAGTTATTTTTAATAAAATAACATATCCAAGGCTATTAAAGTACACTTACAATATTAGTATCCTACAATCGTCTTTACTCACGTATGATATTTTAAAAGCCGGGTGATTTAAGTCTACCGTTTGCTATACTTAACCCTTCGAAACCCGGGTGGTCATATATGACCGCGAAATGTATGGGAAAACGTATATAACGGGTTCTGACTGGTCACATCATCTAGGTGATTTACATAGTGATTTAAGTGGAAATATAGTATAGTAAGTAACTAATAAAATCATGTTACAAAAATATGTTTCATCAGTGGAGGATTCTGTAGCGAATGATATTAAGACAATCTGGAGGTATGTAAATGGCAAGATGGGTATGAGTACGATTCCCGCAACAATGAAGTACCGTGATACCTCTACATCTGACCCATCAGAGGTATGTGAATTATTCTCTGAATATTTCAGTTCCGTCTATGAATGCAATCCGCAAGTGGATGACTGTAACTCTACGGAGATCACACAATATACTAACACACTTGAGGCTTTAGGTATCACAAAGGAAATGGTCTTAAATAAAATGAATATGTTAGATACCAACAAGAGACCTGGGCATGACAATATACCAGCCATTTTTATTAAAACATGTGCCAGAGAACTTTGTATGCCATTACACATTCTGTCTTGCAAATCTGTGCAAACTGGAAGTTTCCAAGACCTTGGAAAGTTACTCGCGCTGTCCCCATCTTCAAGTCTGGTGATAAGACTGTATGTCAAAATTATCAAAAATCTTCGAAGAAATTGTATACGAGGTTCCATACAGCCATATAAAACCTTATCTTGACCCCCAACATGTATGCTTTCGTCACCCGTAAATCAACTACCTCAAACTTGCTTGAGTGATTCTTATATTCAAGCAAGCAAGTCTTCGGTAATGGATATATGGACGTGAGAGCTGAGTATAGCAGAGAGAGCATGGAATTAGAGAGACATAAGTCCTAAGTAACTCTGTTAAGGAAGCAGTGGAAACGTATGCTAAATAAGATGATTTGAATACAAATGATGACACTGTTGTGCACATGGATACACTCTTTGATTTATTAAATTCAAACTTTAACCAGTTGAGAATGCGCAAGCTTGCATTACCAGAGGAACACCTGACTCGTCAATTATATAACAATTCAATTTGGCAAAAGGCGTTGTAGACGTTAATCGTAAGAATAACATGCTACAAGTGACAAATCCATCGCAAATCCATCCTGATGATGCCTCGTGGAGAGGCAAAACACGTGTCGCAGCGACGACCAGGCCAGTCGTGGCAGCGACGGTGGTGGTGGGGGCATGCGTATTCTGTTCCAGATGGCGGACGACCGCAGCAGCCGAGGCAGAGACTACCGGAGCAGCCATGGCAGCGTCGGCATGTAGCACGTACTAACAGTAGTGGGTGGGTGCCGGCCGGCGCTAGGCCGCATGAACTAATTGGTGGCGGAAGCACACAAAGCAGGTTAGATCAAATTGCATGTAAATTTGACTTTCGCAAAATAACGCCTGAATCTATTAACTATTCAAAGGTTTGTTATTACGTTTCCTGGAATATTTGTTGCAACTCCTTCAATTCTCTAGCCAAAGAGGAAAGATTAGGCAGTGTTTAGTGAACGGTAATACTTGTCTAAACAGAAACTTGACTCTGACAGAAACGTGTTCTCTTTTTTCTATTTACCACGTGCCCGTTACGTATCTATTGTTATACTTCATTAGTATTTCAACAAATAACGTTTGAATATCGTTTCCATCTTCACTGATACAATTTACTTTTAGCCACCTACTGTTTTACATAATTTTATAAATCTTGAGGTTGTCTGGAAGAATAAATAAATTTAAATAGTCAGTAATTGGTCGTCAGCTTGAAGGTAGTGGCAGAAAACCAGTGCTTTGCTCCATTACATTGAGCAAAGATGTACACTGAGTTGCGGCCTGTTGTGCATTACTGCCACATTCACATCTAATAGTGTGTCATGTGTATGACCTTTAGTTGTAAGTAATACCACTTGTATCAATTGAAATGTATGTGTGTGTTTCTTATAATGGAAATAAACAATTTTTTTATCTAAGATGTTTAGGGGGTAAGATTGGCTTTTATGCATTAATGCAAACTCATCGACATAATTATATCGACATATGTCGATGAGTGCAATAAAGACTATTTGTATTGTAATAAATTTATATTTATAAGAAACCGAATGTAACCTTTAATTCATAATCATTGAACAATCATTAGTTAAAATATAATCAATATCGTAGTTATGTTTACTAAACAGTTTTTGTATGAAACTAACATATTGAAAATATTATCATGGTCACACTCATAGCTGTACTATTAACATTAGTATGTTGGTGACATATTCACTCATTACCATGTTGGTGACACGAACCATTTCAATATTATCCCCTACCATTTTTTTATTTTACCTACCAAAAATCGGTCAACGTGCTTAAAGAAATTTTTACTTCAATATCTATATTTACAGGCAATTTGATCTAAAGTACTTTGTTTGCTTCGGCTACCGTTTAGTTCATGCGAACTAGTGCCGGCCGCTCAGGCGCTGTAGATGTTAGTCTTTAGAATAACATGCTAATCTAACGATTAACATCTACAGTTGTTAAGGATGCCTCATGAAGAGGCAAAACACGTTTCGCAGAGCGATAGGATGAGCCAGGGCAGCAACGGAGGCGGGTGCATGCGGTTCATATTTCAGATAGCGAACACTCACAGAGACGACCGCAGCAACTGAGGTAGAGACGACCGGAGCAGCCATGGCAGCGACGCCATGCATCTATTAATGGTACTGGGCGGGTGCCGGCCGGCACTATTACGCTTGAACTAAACGCTAGCAGAAGTACACAAAGTAGTAATGGTGACTGTCGCAAAATAACGCCTGAATCTATTAACTATTTTATTATCTATATTCATTACATGACCAGAAACGTGCGAAGTGCGTAGATCTGCGTGCCAATCATTAAAGACCTGCATGTATTCAAAGTACATACGATCGGCAGGTGATGTTGGTCCAGGTCATGGCACGGGTCCAGATGGGCAGACAACCTGTCACCGTTAGATTATGTCCTCGGCATATGTTTGGCCTTATATAGGATCGTTTGAACTGAACGGAAATTATTATCTATTCTATAATTAGAACTAATTTCTAACCAGTCTGAAGCCCAGCGTTAGACTTTTGCAATCGTAATTGATAATAAATTACGTATGTACGTACACTATGTTGAAATACGTATCAATATTTTTTTTAATTTTGACGAGTTCGGTGGCGCAGTCGTGAATGACGCGACTTTGATACCAACGCTCGCGGGTTCGATACACACACAAGACAAACATTTGTGTGCATGAACATGTATGTTTGTCTTGGTCTAGATGATTTAAAAGAGGTAGGGCGTATCAAAGCAGTCCGTCTGGGGATTTATCTCCACTTCACAGCCACACCACTCCAAATCCCAGCCAAATAACAACTTGCACGAGTGATACTTAATGTATTACAAGCGTTCATAGACTACGGTAATCGGTTTACATCAGGTGGGCCGTATGCTTGTATGCCTCCCGACGTTCTATAAAAAAAGTTACCAAAAGTACCTATAGATGGAAGTGGTTGACCATCAACTTTAGAGTCTAAGTAAACCATTCCTGCACGTGATGCATGCTGTCGATTAGCAAACAAGGTTCTGGTAAAAGAGTGGTAGAGATAAAAAAGATCGTAGTTCAATAATAATTATCTGGAGGTTTATTAAATTCTTGCGAGTGATGCTAAAGACGTTAATAAACAACGTTCGAACTTGTAGAACGAATGCAGAAAAAAAGAATTACGAAACAGATATACAAAACAAAAGTAGAAGGATGTAGGAGCCGAGGAAGTCCAAGACTTACCGACCATGATCAAATTGATCGTGTTTTATCAGAAGGTGATGTCAGGAACCTTAGAAACCGGCGAGCGTGCATGAGAAGAGCAATGCATGTTAAAGAAGCGAGTGGGGTGAGTATGGATAGAGTCACGTGGCGCTCATTTACCTCTGCCTACCCCACAACGGACTTGGCGCGAAGATAGTAGTAGTAGTACTAAATTGACTTTAGATGTCGTGGTACTAGAATGATTGGACTGTGCTGCAGGATGATACTTTTTTTATACAACGACGGAAGGCATAAAGCATAAGTAAACTGGTAACCATCCGTATTCTATGAATGCTTGCAATGCAAAGTAGAAAACAACAACACTCTTGAGTTATTTTTATCCATTAGCTGTTTTTACATGGCTGCATTTTCGTGAGCAGCGACCTATATTTCTTAACTAATTGAAAAATAGCAACACAATTGATGTGCAATTGTGTTGCTATTTTAAAGCCAAATCCCACACGAACGGGAAAAGCGGGAAAACGGCAACGATTCGGGATGTTTTTTTTTTTTGTAACGTTCATGTTTGTATGCAATGTGTCACACGAAAAGCGATTGCACCGCGCCGGATCACTGCCGCTTTTTGTAACGTTAAGTCGCTCAGATTCTTCCATCGTATTATCATCATCATCAACCTGTATCTACTCACTGTTTGATATAGGCCTTTCCCAACGTCTTCCACCATATGCGATCCTCCGCATTCCGCATCCAGCCGCTTCCGGCAGCTTTTTCGAGGTCATCGGTCCATCTAGAGGGGGGACGCCCAACACCCCGTGGTGCATACGCGGCCTCCACTCCAGGACTTTCGTACCCCATTTGCCATCGTTGACTCGGCAGATGTGGCCGGCCCACTACCACTTCAGTTTCCTGATTCTGAGAGCTATGTCGACAACTTTACTTCTCCGTCGAATCTCTTCGTTCCGGATTCGCTCCCTAAGAGAAATTCTGAGCATCATATCTATCTATCTATCTCTATCTATAACTTCACGCCAAATCCCTTGCGGGATAGGCAGAGAGAACCGAGCGCCACGTGACTCGATCCTTACATATCTCACTCGCTTCTTTAACATTCATTGCTCTTCTCATGCACGCTCGCCGGTTTCTAGGGCTCCTGACATCACCTTCTGATAGAACACGACCAATTTGGTCATGGTAGGTAAGTCTTGGCCTTCCCCGGCTCCTACATCCGTCCACTTTTGCATTGTATATCTGCTTCGTCATTCTTTCATCTTGCATTCTTTCTACATGCTCGAACCATCGGAGCATGCCTCTTCTTATTTTAACACCGACGCTCTCTTTCAGACCAACTCTATTTCTAACATCATCATGTCTAGCATCATATACCTACCATAAAAATATATACTTATATTTCCTTATATATGTTTTACCAGAAAGAGGAAATATATCTTGCAATGTTAACTCAGACCTAGCTAGCCGTATGTAAATTGACAATATTACAATGAACTTGAGGTCAGAGTAAACGGTAAACTGCCGAGGTCCACGCGCATCTCGTTGTGACATTTACCGTTTCTCTTGCAGGCTAAGTACTCTTGACTGGATAGACTGTAACAAGCATATGCGGAAAATATATGGACCTATATGAAGGTATGAAGCCCTAGGAATCGGCACGCGTACATGAAAAGAGGTACGAATGTTAAAAATGGGAGCGAGATATGTAAAAACTGCTTGTTATGGTGCTCGGGTCCCTCTGCCTACCCTGCAAGGGACCTGGGGTGAAGGTATACATAGTCAGTAAGCAAAGTAATATTTGAGTTACATTGTCGTTCGAGGGTTGTTGTGTTATTGCGAGTGAATAAAGTTACCAGTAAGCTTCTAAAGAGTTGCTGTCTTGCCAGCAGGGATGGCAACGGGCAAGTGATACTTTCTGTATTGCAAACGTTCCTATGCTATGGTAATCACTTTACATCAGGGAGGCCGTATATTCGCATGCCTCCCAAAGATGTACTTTTTATACACCTCTGCTGCTAACACCTGCGCTGACAACCTCACACACTCCAGGGAGTTGTTATTAGGTTACAGTTTTCTGTTACTTCCCAAGGCGGGCTACTGTGGTGCGTCGTACCTCTTTCAAAAACACTCATAACAAGACACAGACATGGTCAAGGTGACATATGTTTGCCCTGTGTGGGAATCAAACCCACGAGCCGTGGTGCCAGAGTATCATAACTAACCACAAAAATAGTCAAAATAAAAAAAAATATAACAAATCGTTACCATCCGCCCAGATAAAACTGGTCCGCGTAAAGCTTTTTGACAGGATAGAGTTGAGAGCGTCGGGCGGTCATGCCTTTTTCATTTTGCTACTTCCACCATTCCTTTCAGCCCCGGAACACGGTTTAATTAACAGATATACGGAAAAGAGTCCTGAGGTAAGTCACACAGGCGCAATGTGAATAGAGACTTGATAGAGACACAGCAATTCACGCAACACACCACCCACACCTACCTGTGATGCAGATGAATTATTTTATATCTGGGTCACGAAACTCACGAACATGAGTAGCTCTTTGCACGCCAACCCTCGCTCATTCCACTGCAGAGACACGGGTAGAACATACTTCGATACTGAATTCTTAAGCCTCGCAAGGTTAAAGAGAGAGACGATAAAAAGTTTGTTAGTGAATAATTTTACTAAAAAGTTTTTTTTATACTACATCGGGAGGCATGCAAGCATACGTATGTAAAGCGGGTACCGTAGCCTATTAACGCTTGCGATATATTAAGTATCACTCGCGCGATGCCTCCTCTGCTGCTTACACAGCAACTCCTTGGGAGTTACTTACTGGTGACCACACTCACATGCAGGAACACAACAACCCTCTAGGGAGTTGTTAACAGCCTTACTGTGACGTTTGTATAAAATTTAATCATTGCGTTAAGATGTGTACAACTGTAATTGGATTATAGACTAGCCGTGCCCATAGGTATATAATATGTGTAAATGTTTAAGTTTATATATTTTTTTTTTAATATATATGGCAATAGTGTTGCTACTTTATGTCAGTGTCAAAGTCTTCAGTATAGGACCATTTGAAAATCTTAATTCTATATTCCAGCTTCAGGAACTGTGCTGAAAAAATACTTGGGAAGGGTACCTAGACCCAATCAACCCAGTTTAAATACCACCCGTAAAACGATAGTGATTTTTACAAAGTGTTCTTGATGAACTTATTCACGTCTTCCGAAAAGTACATAAACGTGTTATATTTGAGTTTTTTCATTACTGTATAATTTCACTAGCACTTATGTTACAAAATACTATCAAAATTGTCACACAAAACTAATTTTATACTGAATTGTAAAAATTTCAAGTATAACAACAATGTCACTCGTCAAAAGCGCGGGAAGAAGTCCTAAGTTTATATTCTGTTGATGTGCCAAATAAATCAATATAAAGCCAAAGAGTTTGTATGAACGCGTTAATCTATCTATAATATAAACTATCAGTCGGATTTGAAATATTCTTTTTGTTGTTGATGGCCCAATTTTTGAAGTAGGGTATAAGCTTCTTAGAAGCTGAGAAAAAAGAAAGGAAGTACAAAAAGCGGGCACATGCGCGTGCGAAGTCGCGTGGTGCAACTAGTATTTACATAAAAAGATTACGAGCTACGGCGACAATTTTGTTGGTGATAGGGCTCAAGGACTCGCGAGGTGATCGAGTGGTTCCGGTAGAGATGGAGAGTGGAGGTCACCTTGTGACCCACCACAGCGACGTCGCAGGTATACTAATCGAGGGCAGAAGCCGTAGATAGGTGGGTTCTAATCGTTCACTAACGAGCCACTTCAGCGAACTGTTATTCACTACCGAGTAACTTCACTCAGAACTATTATTACTTAACAAGATACTTCAGAGAACTGTCCCGCTTTTTTTTGCCTTGTATCATCCTTGTATGGCTTATTGGAGCATCTGGAATGCTCATTGCTTTCAAACAAGCAGTTCAATTATGGCTGTTAAAAAAAAAACTATTCATTAATAGATTCAGGCGTTATTTTGCGAAAGTCAAATTTACATGCAATTTGATCTAACCTGCTTTGTGTGTTCCCGCTACCAATTAGTTCATGCGGCCTAGCGCCGGCCGGCACCCACCCACTACCGTTAGTAGATGCAACATGCCGACGCTGTCATGGCTGCTCCGGTAGTCTCTACCTCGGCTGCTGCGTTGGACTTGTAACATATTATTCTAACGATTAACGTCTATAGCGCCTGAGGCCAGTCGTGGCAGCGATGGTGGTGGGGGCATGCGGTTTCTGATCCAGATGGTGGACGGCCGTAGCAACCGAGGCATTGGATGCGCTTTCAGCAGGGATGGAAGGTACACCGCAGATGTGGAAAGAAGAGTGAGTGCTGGGAATAGTGTGAATGGAGCGTTGGGAAAACGTCTTGGCAGTAAAAACCTGAGCCAGAAGGCACAACTCGCTATACACAATGCAGTGTTGGTCCCAACGCTAACTTATGGAAGCGAGAGCTGGGTATGGCAGAAAGAGCATGAAAGTAGAATAAACGCGGTTGAAATGCGAGCGCTGCGCAAAATTTGTGGCGTAAGGCTTGTAGACCGTATTCGCAATGATGATGTTAGAAATAGAGTTGGTCTGAAAGAGAGCGTCGGTGTTAAAATAAGAAGAGGCATGCTCCGATGGTTCGGGCATGTAGAAAGAATGCAAGATGAAAGAATGACGAAGCAGATATACAATACAAAAGTGGAAGGATGTAGGAGCTGGGGAAGGCCAAGACTTACCTACCATGACCAAACTGGTCGTGTTCTATCAAAAGGTGATGTCAGGAGCCCTAGAAACCGGCGAGCGTGCATGAGAAGAGCAATGAATGTTAAAGAAGCGAGTGAGATATGTAAGGATCGAGTCACGTGGCGCTCGGTTCTCTCTGCCTACCCCGCCAGGGATTTGGCGTGAAGTTATAGAATTATAGTTATTACAGCCTACTAGGTACTAACAAGTAGTAGAGAGAAGCCCAATCAGTAACCCCCATTAGGGTAGTTACAATAGCCAACTGACATTTACAACACCAGTCGCAACAATCGTGTGTTATCGGCTCTGCAAATAACACTATTTATTTGTAAAAGCAACACATACATATACTTATAACATCAATGGGATAATTATATAAATAAAAAAGTCATGAAATCTACACGTTTTTATAAAGTAAGAAAGTGTCTAATGACTAAATGTTAACTTACCTACAGTCACCTTGATCTTTGCAATACATTTTGGATCATTCTCTCTTTTGGATTTATGAGTTACAAACACATATAATACACTTGGCATCTATCTGTCGCTTTTCTACTTATTAAAGACTCACCCACCATGACTAAATTGGTCGTGTTGTATCAGAAGGTGATGTCAAGGTGATGCCAGCAGCCTCCGTGGTTGCTCATGTATGCAGACGCTATTGCGCTGGCGGACGCGGACAGGGAGCGCCCGGTGCGAAGAGTGAACGCTTGAAGAGAGAGACACAAGAGAACGGCGATCTTAAACTAAATGTGGCGTAGACAGAGTACTTAGCCTGCAATGTCTCAGATCTTACACCCGTTCGCATTGGTGAAGACACGGACCGGTGTAGGTATTTGGGATCTGTCCTCCATACGTCCGGAGACATCGATTGCGACGTCAAGGCACGCATATCAGCGGCGTCGGCCAAGTGGCGTGAGATGGCTGGTGTCATTTGTGACCTTAGAATGCCGGTTAAGCTAAAGGAACAGGTTTATAAATCCATCATTAGACCTGTCCTTTTATATGGCAGCGAAGCGTGGCCTGTAGTTGAGCGGCGCAACCAGGAGCTGCGTGTCACGGAGATGAAAATGATGTGCTGGATGTGCGAAGTGACGCGAAAGATCGCATAAGGAACTCCCGCATTCGCGGTAGCCTTCGTGCCGTGACATAGCAGACAAACTGCAAGAGTGTCGCCTACGCTGGTACGGCTACGTATTACGAAAACCGGCATGTTACGCGGGGAACAAATATCTAGCCATGCCAACTCTGCCGGGTCCCAACAGAAGGGACAGAGCCAAGAAATGCTGGTTTGACGTCTTGAAGGGTGACATGCGTGCCAAATGATGTTACTATGAGGGATGCAGAAGACCGCGCGAAATGGATATGTAAAAGTCGAAAGACGGACCCTAGGCTCTGAAGCGAAAGCGTAGGACGTGACCGGGATTAACGCTTGGATGATGATGACCATGAATTACAAACACATATGATACACTCGGCATGTATCTATCGTTTTACTTTTTGTTAAAGACTCACCCACCATGACCAAATTGGTCGTGTTGTATCAGAAGGTGATGATGTCAAGAGCCCTAGGAAGCGGCGAGCGAGCATAAAAAACATATGAATATTAAAGAAGCGAAGCTTGTTAGGACCGCGTATGCTATGGCGCTCAGTTCTCTCTGCCTACCCCGCAAGGGACCTGGCGTAAAGCTATACATACATACAAAAATCTGTCAAAAAAACTTTGAACTCGCATTTTTTTTTTAATGTTTTTAACTAACTTTTAATAAAACTTACTTCTGACTAACTCTTACCTAACACATTTATATTTTTTGAGTTTGAACTATTTAAGTTGAAAAAGTCGTATCCATCTCGTACATAAAAAAACCGGCTTAGTGCGAAATGAACTTGCACATGAGGGGTTCCGTAGCACCGTCTAGAAAAAAAACGCAGAATAAAAAAAACAGATTTGTTGTATGAAGGCCTTATATTTTTAACTTTACATTATTTCTGTTATTTGTTGTTATACCCTGTGAAAATTTCAAGTCTCTACCTATTTTGCTTCAAAGATACCGCCTTGTGATAGACAGATGGACAGACGCTCATACAGACGAATAAACAAAGAATCCATAATAATACGATTCCATTAGGAAATCCTAAAAAGTCATATAACGGGATGAACCTTGAGTCCATTAGAAAGTATCGACCTTATAATTTCATATTTCATACATGTCTATGGTTTTGGATATGAAACCGGTGGATTACTAGACGTTTATTTACTTCATGCTATAATGTTGAGTAACATTAGATTCAGATTCACGTCGCGCCTGGGACCGCCTAATGACTCAACGTCTGATCGCCGCGCCTGCCGCCGCCCGCCGCGCCCGCCGTCGACAGCGACTGGCACGGTTATAATGCAAGCTGTGCGCGAGCGGACGACGCCGATGTTACAAGATAGAGAGCTAGCGGAATTCGGCATAGATAATAAATACATACATAATAGTAGCTACACATAAGAGAGCTTCCATGATGCCCTTCCTCAACATCGATCAATCTCATCCGCTCAAAGGACAGATCTACCGCATGTGTCTGATGAGGGTATTAACCAGTGCGCTTCAGCTTATCTGCGTAATGTCAGAGAACCTGTCCGAGATGTGCTTTGTGCATTACACTGAGAAACAAACAGTAGTAAGTAAAATCAAAACGGGATGTGGCTATGTTGTCGACACTGCCGTGAGTTTTACGTGAATACGTCTTCGTAACGGGTAAGCGGAAGTACGTTATCTATCTATAACTTCACGCCAAATCCCTTACGGGGTAGGCAGAGAGCAGTAAATTATACTATTAAAGTAAGTTATACTACTCGTAAAAGGAAATTGTATGATGATTATAATGTGATGCAGTAAAATGTCCTCAATACGGCGGCGCTTCCCGCGCCTCCCGCCGCCGCGCGCGGTTCATTACAATCCTCATTCAATGAAACGGTTCTTTAACCATCAAGTGGTGTGATTAAATGTTGGTTGTAAACGATAGGTATGTATGAATATATAGGTATGCTATAATACCTATAATATAACATCATCCGATTTTGTTATCATCAGTTTTCTGGAATTGCCTCCGCCATGGAAGCAAATTCAAAGTTGTATTCACGTCAAAAAGCCTAATCTTGGACAAGAATAAAGCTCAACGGATTAGGCAGTGTATCAGTTCTAACAACCTTATTCATACATACATCTATTGCAACCTTAGTCATACAGCCGTAGTTACATGTGTCAAGTCAAGTTTAAGTCTGCAGTCCGTAGATTGAACTGTTTGGCTTATTGACTTTGACCCAGATGGACGGACACCGAGATGACTAACCGACCCTTTGCCAACTTTGATGATTCAACACAGCAATAAAAATTTACGTGTACTATCTTTTTAACGCTCATCTAACGGATGATGAATGAACGTGCTCCGCTACCCGCTCATTTCCGCGGCCGCTACCTGCGCATCCACGCACCCGTCACCATTGTTTTCACATTGCACGCCGCGCTCCGCGATCCTGCGCCGCAGCTGTACGTTTTGTGCGTCCATCACATTGACGCACGTCGCGGGTACAAACACGCTCGTCTCGCATCGAAAGCGGGCGCACCGCGCGCACGGAAGAGATTCTAAAATGTACAGACGCCCCGAGACTATAATTTATTATTACCCTCGTGTACCCTCAAAATGTATTATTTGAAACCAATTAAATTTAACTCGTATTTCAAAAATGAAACCATCTCTGAACAGTGATAGCCAAAAGGATAAGGAACCGACCTATTGAACAACATGACCCCGGTTGGAATCCTGGCATCTACCACTAAATTCGTGTTTTCGGCTTTATGTATATATTTGTAATTATCATGATCGACAGTGATTCAAAACATCATGAGGAAACCCTCACGTCCAAGAAATTATATTTCGAGGGACTTGTGACCTAACCTAAGAAAGGTCTGGTTTTCCCAATGGGTTGTAATGGTCAGATGGTAGACGCTCCCTGTCAAAATTAGTATCTTTTAGCTTTAGGTTTAGGTAGTGGACCCCGCCAAAATAAAAAAAACGGCAGGCAAAACAGGCAAAACGGAATGTCAATTGTTGCTCCACTGTCCGTCGCTTTGTCACAAGCAACGGCGTAAGCAGGCAAGCATGCAAATTCGCCCAGGATTCTGTGAGGAGAGTCACGTCGGCGATGATTCTCGACATTGAACTATATTCAAGCTTATGATTTGTGTATCACAATATACCTAAAGAGAAGATCGTGAAACCCGCGGCCAGTTTCAGCATTAGATTTCCAACGTTAGGGGTTCTAGGAAACAGATATGGCCACTCTGACATATGGTCAGTGCCACCGATTAGCAACGTGTGTGACAGTGTCATTGTGGTCGTACAGGGGAGTCTTTGACAGCCACTCATCTTGCAGACTAAAGCAGTAATACTGTGTTGCCGTACCAACTTGAATGTAATTTGTGCTGATCGCATGGAGGGAGCGCGGCTAAATCTGCGGCTGGTAGAATTGGAGATTGAGAAAGTGTTTATTTACGAGTAGTTCCATATTTTTCAAAAGTAGCAACATCGCTTGGCTGCTTATTCGAAGGGGCGAGACCATAGTCGATTCTTGAAGGTAGCTGACTGATTAAAACCCCGGTTGGAGTTCGAACTCCTCCTCGAATCTAGGGGAAACGGCGTATTAAAAAAAAGACTGAGTGAAATGTGACGGGAAGCTACTAGTTTGTATGGTGAGGAGTGCAGAAACTATGTTCCGTGGATCTGTTCTAGTATCGACACGATCCAGCGTATAAAGACTTAACCAAAACTAGTATGCTTCATCGATCTCGTGTAATCGATGGCGAACGTCGAGATGTAGGTATATGTAGTTGGACAGTGACAACACATTTCTTATATCTATTATGTGATTTAATCATTCTTATTTTTTAATCGATTTGAAACCTATCTGGATTTAGCCCCATTGTTTTCTAGAATGATTCGTCATGTAGTCGAATTATTATTAAACAAATTATGAACTCAGTCTCCAAACCAAAGTCTTCGAAACCCGGGTGGTCGTATACGACCTGCGAAATGTATGGGAAAACGTATATAACGGGTTCTGACTGCTCAAGCACGCTTTTATCTGGTCGAACACTTCTAATTGGTCTATCATCACAAAATTTGTTCAGATGTGAGTACAATAATGTATTACCACAAAGCTGGTCTGGACTGGAGGTAAAAGGTTGTTTCTATATGATGGAGTCTGAATCGAATTCCAATCTCAACCGAATTCCAGCAATATCTAGCTGTTGCATGGCGAAACTTGGTAATTGAGTGTAATACTGATGAGTATTACACTCATGTCACCTTATGTCAGGAGCCCCAGGAACCGGCGAGCGTGCATGAAAAGAGCTATGAATGTCACAGAAGCGAGTGAAGTATGTAAGGACCGCGTCTTATGGCGCTCGGTTCTCTTTGCCTACCCCGCAAGGGACTTGGCGTGAAGGTTGAATAAATAAATATTGTCTGACAAATTACACAGCGCCATCTAGCCCCAAAGTAAGAGAAGCTTGTGTTATGGGTACTAGACAACTGATAAACATACGTAAATACATTATTTTTTTTGTAAATACATACATATTATACATAGAAAATACCCAGACCAAGACAATCAGACATGCTCATGCACACAAATGTTTGTATTGTGTGGGAATCGAACCCACGAGCGTTGGTGTCAAAGTAGCGTAACAGCGCGTTTCACCACTGCGCCACCGAGCTCGTCAAAGGTATACATACATACATACTGATGGAGTAATATCATTGCGCTTGTATGATCATAGAGGCCGAAGATTCTACAATAGGAACTCCACAACGGTTAACTGTAACTATGTCTGGTTGGTGGTATAAGGTGCTTGTATTCGTTTTTGAACTAATAAAATATAATTTATCACATTCCCTGTATTTTCAGTTCTGGAGTCATAGAACGTGCATTCTATATTCTTCACAGTCGTATAGAGTATTTAGGTATTTGGAACGTCAATTTTATCGATGTGCGCACATTACGGGGCGAGTTTGCCCGCAACACGACCCGACAGCCGAAGGGCGCGACGCGGTGAATCATGCACTCCCACACCGCGACCGCCACTTCACTCCAATTCAAAATATAGGTACATAGCTACACCGCCGATATACTTCTCTGACTGATATCATTCCTCGGCTACGGCACTGCAGCTTGCCTTAATTAAGTAGCAAATTGTAATCTCTATCTACATATTAACGCGCACACTTGTATTTTCACATCATATCACACGCTCAATATTATTAATTTAAATAAATATTTAAATATTTTCGGACAAATTACACAGCGCCATCCAGCCCCAAAGTAAGCGAAGCTTGTGTTATGGGTACTAGACAACTGATAAACATACGTAAATGCGTTTCACCACTGCGCCACCGAGCTCGCCAAATTAATGACGTCTCGTACGAGTATAAGGTTAGTGTAATAAGGTAAAACCTAGAATTGTATCCAGTATTCCGGGCCACAAGTACAAAACAGAAAGATGTGTACTCCTAGGCGATTTTTTTTTTACCACGTCGGAAGGCATACAATCGTACAGCCCACCTGATGTAAAGCGGTTATATTGCCTATCAATGCTTGTAATACATTAAATATTACTCACACGATGCAACTCCTTAGGAGCTTACTGGTGACCTCCCTCACACGCAGGAACACAACAACCCACTACGGGGTTGTTATTTGGGTGCGGTTTTCTGTGAGGTGGTACTTCCCCAGACGGGTTGCTTTGATGCACCCTACCTGTTAAAACATCCACACCAAGACAAACAGACATGTTCATGCACACAAATGTTTGCCTTGTGTGGGAATTGAACCACCACGAGCGTCGGTGTCAAAGTCGCGTCATTCACGACTGAGACACCGAGCTCGTCCACGATGTGTCAGTGTTACCCGGTTTGTAAAATAAAAAGACCATTCAGTCACATATTTCGCCCTAAAATATCTATTTTAAGTAGAAAGAGAGTCTGTTATATGTATTTTCGAAACACATACAATATATAGACGAAAACTAAAAATCAAAAAATAGTGACTTATAATTTTGTAGATTTGATAGGAAACTAAATTCTCAGTCCTTCATTTTATGTTCTTTATGGCTTAATGATCGCCGCCGGTCTTGTTGTATGCCTAGACATGGCCGTAATAAGCCGAACATGTCAGGCTTAGCAACCCTGTCTGTTCCGATAACCCAGAGCCTAATTGTACACGCTTTATACTTCTGGTAGAGATATCTATTAAAAAACAATGAGGTGTGGTTGGCTAGCCGTGTATTGTATGCGAATACGTGTACGTAACGGGTAATATTTTCTATATCTATATTCTTCTATATAAATAAAAATCAATGTGTGTATGTTTGTCCCCTATGGACTCGAAAACGGCTGGGAAGATTTTGATGAAATTTTCAGGGAATCTTGAGATTACTTCAGCGGGTGTGTTTTTCTGTGAAGTTTGGTAGTGATCAGATCACCCGTAGGAAGCCGGTGCTGTTTCCCTTTTGATGGCTTCAATAAGCGCAAAAACCATAGACGATCACACACATCACACTTATGTCCGAATGGATTGTCGTACAATCTATGCCTGCACAGTCCGGCGTCGATATACATACAAGCGATTTCTTCATCCACTTGCATAATTTCAATCGCTCCCAGCTGCAGATGTAGTGGCACCGTCGTTGATCCGCTCGGCCACATTCATTATTTTGCGTTCCCGACACTGCTTCACTCGGTCATATGGTGTTTTATTGGAATTCGATTGTTCTTGAGAAACCCTTTCCGACAGTATACCATTTTTGTATATGAATTTGGTTTTTCGACGCGTATAGGCCGACATCATAGAAGTCTTTGGCCGACATTATATAATGTTGATTATACCTATTTTTTATTTTAACACCATATATATTCACTGTATCTATTGTATACTAATGTTTTATATGTGCAATCGATAGATGTTGACGAGAGCTGGCGATTGAAACTTAAACGAACGCATCTCCGAGTCAAAAGTTTAGTATAACTAAAGTTATGTAAATCTCGAAACGCAGCAAAATAACCTCAAAATGGCGACACTTCCCCCTCTACCGTGCGCGATGCGTCACAGTTCTCACATAGCGTAACGAATTCTTTGATCCTTTAGCTATTCAGTGGTGTAATTTAATTTTGAATGGAGATGATAGATTCTATATAAGATGCAACGCCAAACTATATCCCTCGATTTTGTCATCATTAATTTTTTTAATTGCCTTCGACTATGAAAGCAATTTTAAAGACGTATCCACGATAAAAAATTAAATGTGTTAATTGGTAAGCGCGTGGAATGGCGGTGCATAGATTTGCCTGATTGTTTTTAAAAAATATTCATAATAGTTTTTCGGAGAACTAGAAAAGTTGCCCGGAAAATGGAAAGAATAAAGTGAAAAAATTTGTATGAACTCAAAAAAATAACTGTAACTCATAATTAGAATATTAGTATCACATTGCGGCTAATTCCTTCACAAATCAACTTTCAATGTATAGTACCGTAATAATGTGTTAGGAAAGAAAATTTCATTTCTGACATGTTCTAACTAATCGGGTCGCCTGTTTCTAATTAGTCTATTATCATGAAGTTTATGAAATTAGACAATCGAGTGTAGTCTTGTCTACACAACAATACAATAATGTGACACCATGTACTCGTAGTTTTGTTATAACTGTCATTTTACTTATTTTCGTGACTCCTCTGACACTGCGTTGTCAGAGGAGCGTTTATAAGTTTTTATTTTAGTCATTATTTTCCAGTATGACTGTTCTCGGTGTCCCGGCTACATGGGACTCGTGGAACCGATACGTTTGGTTTTTGCAATGATTTATTATTTTATTCGTTTTGTCAAATATAATTTGACAGCTGATTGTTGAAATTAAGCAAATCATCGAAGCTAATGAAGGCAGAAATAACGGCAAAGATTTGTTCCCAAAGGAGAAAATAAGTCCAAAACAAGAAATGTAATCAATGGGCTGCGATGCGACAACAGAACGAGTAGGGAAGGAAAAGACACGAGAGACTGAGCATGTGAAAGGGATTAGATTATACAACAACATCGTTTTCTCCTTTTTCACATGCTAGTCGATAACAAAGGGAAAAAACCAGGCAAGTGTGAGTTGAACTTCTGATACCAAGAGTTCCATCGTGTAAAAACAAACACGGAATAAAATACGTTTTAAAAAACTCTATGTAAGCTGAAAACATTATTTATTGTATATTGATTGCTTGTTGTTATTAAAATACGGTAATGTTTAAAATTATATACATTTCAAGTGTCTACTCATTAAATTTCATAAAACCTAACTCTGTGAAAAACGGACGAACGTACAGTTATACGGACAGAATAAGTCCTATAAGCACTCTTTGGGTACGAAACCCTAAGGACCCTTAACAAGGGAACCTCCGTAAAAAATACCATACCCGACCCCAAACCTAAAATTCTAATCTTCGAACGCATTCGATTCAAACCAGTGAACGAAATAAACAGTTTTGTTCGTTCACTGATTCAAACCTAACCGTCATCTGCAAAACGAAATTATTAAATATTTATAATTAATAAATGATTATGTAATACAACAGGGAAAACAACATACATGATTACGTACGTTACATTCTAACTATCATCGATTAATTTTAATATTAAAAATATTTGCATGTTATCGCCAAAATAATATATTTATAATGAAAAATAATTGAAGTTGATTGAGATTTACGTACTTATTAGAGAAAAATAGAATGATGTTTTCCATTCCAAAAATCTTGGCCGCGTCAGTTTGTTTATGAAGTATTTTCTTGTTCTGTCTCAAAAACTCTTCTTCTTTTTAGCGTTACCCCGTTTCCTAATCCATTAGGATTGGCGGGGCCCGTTACCTGAGGCTTAGGATTTGGCGAAGGTACTAATTTTGGTAGAACCCAAAATTAGTACCTTCGCCAAATCCTTAGGCTCAAGAACTAAGAAATTTCAATTTTCTGTTTAACATTATGAGGACATAGTACTCTATGTACTCATAATGTTAAACAGAAAATGTTAATGTTAAGCAGTAGCATTTGACTACAAAATATTGATACGAGTAACTCTGACACAAACGTATTGTATAATGTAACTAAAACATTTTTATTTTTATATACCCCTGAAGTGGCAAATAAACGAACTGGTTGCCCGATAGTAACCAGTTACCTCGCCTATGGATATTTATAACACCAGTGGAGTCACTCGTGTATTATCAACGGTGTCAAACCTACTACGCGCACCTTCTTGAAGAACCCCATGTTTGTAGTCCTCTGAAAAGGTAGGCAGAGAGTTTATCGCACAACTTTAGAATCCTCCCAAAAATATATTATAATATAATCTCTTATTAGGAGGTCCTATATATAATTAGTTAATGAACTGGCAGGACAGTAGTAGAAAAACAACTGCTTTCAAAATAACACAGCTCGTCTTAAAAGCAAACTGAATGCTACTTCGAGATTTATTAGAATAAAATTTGATTTCGTCTGCAGAGTTTTTGACTTGCAATGCAATACATTTCACTGAGAGCATCATGCCCCATGTGCTTACTGTCCATTCCAAGTAGTATAAAAACGTTGTGCCCAATACGGTGGAGGGGCAGCCCTAAGTGTGGGTGATTGGCGAGCATTCGCCCGCGGCTGTCCGCGACCGGCGGCGACCGCTGCGTGAGTCACGCGCTCCCACGCACGCACGATAACGCTGGCAACATTGGCATGGCAGCCCGCTCGGCGATCGATCCCATTGTCTCATCATCGCGAAACGACAAAGTCGTAATTGCTATTATTTTAACGTTTACTATTTACGTAGTATACATACATGAAAACTACGATATGGGCTGATTTTGATACGTAGTTTTTCTAATGTAGAGTTATGTAGAGTTGGGGACTCGTGTTTATCGACTGCTGAGGTCTTTGAGATGCATTAAATTGAGGCCAAAACTGGTCTGAAAACTTGTTGTCGCCAGCAACGATTGAATTCCCCCGTCTCACGCCATCCTTACACCACCCAATTAATTCCCGCGAACCACATGCCGCTGTTGAGTGAGAATCGAAACTAGAAAATTCCAGAAATTCGTATTTTTAATAACGTACAAAATACGAAATAAAATACAGCCATTTAGAACTTTCATTATGCTATACTTCTAGTGAAATGTTTATTCGCTTTTTACAATTTACGTATACTTAATTAACATCCTGAGTTCAGCCATGCAATTCTCTAAGCGACTCATAATGGCTGTGTGCGTCGCTGTGATCACAGATGTCACAGCTTTGACATCGTCTACTGCGATCACGGCTTTATTTGGTATTCTAAAAGGCTATAAGCGTACGCGAGGCTGTTTGCCTTGTAGAATTCCAATTCCAAACGCAGCCTTGCGGCGCTAGTGTCGCACAACCATGAAAAGCGACACTAAGGAATTGCAATTTTGTGTTCAAGGCATACGCATACGCAACGCATAACAGCCGATGTTTCCGAGGATGTAAGGATGTTTGCTCTTACAGAATTGCATGGCAGGTAAGATTGGTACAAAAAGTGCATTTTTTTAAGTTTGAGCTGAATTTCCGTATCTATTGCTTGACACATAATTAAACCATTTGAATAAGAATATGATAGTTCCCACCGAATCCTAATAACATTAAATAATTCCTACATATAAGCTATGAAGGTTATTGAGTTTTGCTAAGCAACAGAATTCTCATCTGCACCACAGTTTGTGAATACAGCAGGGACGAATATACCAAATAGTATAATTAATTCTGGAGAGATGACAGTTTGTTTGCATATTTTTTTTCAGTACTATATCGTACTGCTATATAAAAAAGAACAAGAGTATAGGTAGTTAATTTTTAATTAGGATAATATTTAATATAATATGAACAACACGATTATAGCCTTTCTAATGTAAGTTTTTTTTAAGTTAATTATTGTACTTCGACCAAATATGTTTAGACTTAAAAGTGTTATATTACTGGAAAACCTACACAATTCAAGCAACATCCACCATAGTCTGTATTTGGGTGAATTTAGTTATCTATTTCTGAGGACTCAATGAGTCTCTAACTTTTCCGAGATCGTTGCGAGCTTCTGTAGGCAAGTTAGAGCGTTGTTACGACATAAAATGTTGTCGGTCCGAATTGTGGCCGTTAGGTGACAGATCTAAAGCAAACTCATAGGGCTTCGAACAATTTAAACTCTACACTACCCGCAGGGAAAAGGCGTGGTGGAGTAAACTCAACGCCTTTTACGATTAACCTCGATTTACGTCGGAAGGTATACGAGACCCCCCCCCCCCCCCCATTATGTAAAATGATTACCGTGGTCTATGATCGCTTGTAATACAGGAAATATAATATTCCTCGCAGGTTAACCTCCTTCAATTACAGCACAACAACCCTCCGGTACTTCCTCAGTGTGTGTTAGCTTTGATGCACCTTACCTTTCTTATGTTAGCTTAACGACAGTTATCTATTGGAATCAACAGAAATCGATAACTAAACGTTATCTACTTCCGGAGCTTGAACTCATTCATAACCAGAATGAAGTCTTCTTTCTAGAGTTATCCCGTTTCCTAATCCCTTAATAATTAGCGGGGTCCGCTACCTAAACCTAAAGATTTGGCAAAGAAAAGGAACACCAGATCTTTCTTTGGTTAGGTCGCACATCTTTTGAAATATAGTTTCTTGAACCCGCGGATTTCCTCGCGATGTTTCCTTCACCCCCGAGCAAGTGATAATTAAAAATATGTACATAAATCTGAAAACACGAATTTAGTGGTATACATGCCAGGATTTGAATCAGGGACCCAGTTCATCGATGAACAGAATGTTGTCGTTGCTACTTAACTTATGTGTTCGATTAAACTCACGTGTTCATCTACGCCATCGAACTGTTCATAAGTTATATAAGTTGAACTTAGCTGACCTTTTACTAAAATGTCAACATATTTATTTATTTATCTACACTGTTCGATAGATAAGTTAAAGAGGAGATTAAACAGCTTAGTACGAATTCGATTAAATATTAACTTGCGTACAATTAACTACCCAACAACATCAGCCCCGCACCAACTTGTGCATGTAATAAACTAATCATTTAACGGGAATTCATTGGGATTAGTGAATAATTTCCGCAGCCGTAAGCGGCAGCAATTTGCCCGGAGAATGGCGCAGTTCTGGGAATCCACCCCCGGGACCCGGATCCAGGCACCGGGGCAGGGAGCCATTGTCGGCGTCTCAAGTGTAACTGATTTACAAACGGCTTATACAACATGTGTTGGGACTTAGGATGGCTGTCTTGGGCCTATATGAATGTATGTTTGAACTATTAATATGTATCTACTATCCATGAATGTATCACGACATATTTCATGATCTATTCTAGGACATATTTCGTGATAGCGGTGATAACGAACCCCTCTATTGACTAATTGGTCCCAGATTCGAATCCTGGCATATACTAAATTCATGTTTACATGTTTGTTTTTAGGGTTCCGTACCCAAAGGGTAAAACGGAACCCTATTACTGAGACTGCGCTGTCCGTCCGTCTGTTACCAGGCTGTGAACTGTGATAGTTAGACAGTTGAAATTTTCACAGATGATGTATTTCTGTTGCCGCTATAACAACAAATACTAAAAAATAGAATAACATAAATATTTAAGGAGGCTCCCATACAACAACGTGATTTTTTTGCTCGTTTTTGTTCGATATTGATAACAGCAACAGGTAGACGCTTGAAATATTCACAGAATATTTAGTTATATATTCACTTTAAGAATAAATAATTAAATTAAAATAAAACAAATATTTAAGGGGGGCTCCCATACAACAAACGTGATTTTTTTGCCGTTTTTATAGATAGTGGTACGGAATCCTTCGTGCGCGAGTCCGACTCGCACGTGACCGATTTTTAATTTATGTTTTACCGAGGCTTAAGTATTTGCCACACGTAATGGGAATGGATTGTTCTGTACAACAGAAGGATGTTATGAACCAGTAGTTTTGCAGAGCATAACGATATAATGAAACAATATTTTGCATAGCAGAAGGGTATAATGAAACAGCTTTCTGCAGTGCAGAAGGATCTAATAAAGCAGCGTTCTGCAGAGCGGAATGATATTATGAAGCAGTTATGTATGTTTTGCAGAACAGAAACGTGTTACAAAGTAGCGTTTAGCAGAGCAGAAGTGTATTATGAAGCAATGTTTTGCAGAACTGAAGGCTATTATGAAGTAAGACAGAACCGTATCGATATGCAGCTTTGTGCAAACCAGGGAGTATTCCTAATTTCGTTGACCATCATGTCACTGCATTGCACCTTTGCAGAGGTACGATTCCTTCGTAGTTGTCAATGTCAACCGAGATATGAGCCCTGCTGGACGTCAAATTACAAAGCTGGATCTAAACTACAACAATTCGTTCTAAAACGGAGTACCACCTACGTGAGCAATTATTTTGCTAAGCTGTGGAATTAGCGGAACACACCCAGCAAACGCATCCACGAGCAAGAATTGTTACACAGTGGGTGTCGGCGGAAAAGCATCACGACCGAGACTTGAGAAAAGCTGGCGTGACGACCTGGATCCCTTTATGGTCGATTGGCCACAGAGGGCTACGTGTAAAAATGAATGAAAACTCGTAGTAGGAACTGTCTCGCGTCTGTATGATGTGCTGACACACATGCTACCTGTCATACAAGAAATAGGGACACCAGCTGAAAGCTAATTCTAAGCTACGTCCGATGTTTAAGAACGCATTGTTATTTAGCAGATAATGAATTCATATATCGTAATCGGTGAATCAAAGTCACACAAATGTAAAATATAATAATACAATTTGCGAATTGCCAAAACATGGCTAAACCGATTTGCCAGCGCCTGCGTCCAAAGCTGCCACGAAGTGACTACAGATTAAATTCAAAGCATTATCATATTTGCGAAAATTATAAGTTTAATTAAACAATAACTAACATTTCTTACATTAAGAGAGTGTTGGTTTTAGATCAGAAAAAGCATGCTCCATTGGTTCGGGTATGTGTATGTAGAAAGAAAGCTGAATGAAATAATGGTGAAACGGATATACAATGCGAAATTGGAAGGATGTAAGAACCGGACAAGGTCAAGAGTTACCTACCACGATTAAATTGGTCGTATTTTATCAGCAGGTGACGTCAAGAGCCCTAGAAACCGGCGAATATTCATGATAAGTGTATGCATGACATGAATCGAGTAAGGTGCGTAAGGACCGATTTTTATGGCGCCCGGGTTTTTCTGCCTGCACTAAAATGGACCAGGCGTGAAGATATACATAGTATATCAATATAAGCTATAGCATATATTATATTAAATGAATATTATTAATTTAATTTTAATTTGTCAGGCAACAGGCTCATTTACCAAGACAGCCGTTTGTATGAATTTTACTGGATACATTTACCACTTGCCAATGGACCCAGACACACATTGTATGCAGTTAATGACTGACGCGGAAGACAAGCCAAAGTAGTACACGTGGAAAGCAGCATAAAATAAAACTTCCAAACTTATTGCCAGCGAGATGCCAGTGCCCCGCATTACAATCCTTCCCTGTCATACTATAGCGGCGATATCTCTGCACAGCTTACATTGACAATTTCCTTCTTACGACTATGAATGTTTGTAATAGAAAACAAGCAGTGTACAACAAAATGAACGATAAGTTGTTTACCCAAGTATAGGAGTAGAAACAAAGTACAATGATGCACCCACGCGGAACTGTGCGCTAAAGCGACAAAATAACTCTCCCAACTTTATTCTTCGACGATTAGTCGGTGCCATGGGCGTCACAATCACAACACTGTAGCATTATTAGTGGACCTATGGGAAAATTACATAGCGATTTGATACGATCGGTCTTGTTTTAACTAGTCTATGTCTTTTTAAGTTAATAGATTCGGACGTTCTTTGGCGAAAGTCAAATTTATACACAGTTTGTTCCAACCTGCTGTGTGTGCTTCCCTTACACACCAGACACAGAGAGAAACAAGAAGCAGACAAAGAAGTTGTAGAGTAAGCATCATACAAGCAAGAGGCAGCATCAGACCTGCCGTGTAGATATAGTATATGGTTTTTTATTTATATTATTCCGTTTCTGTTTTTTACTGTCGAAATACGTGAAAGAGTTATGCATGTTCATGAAGTTAGGTAAAAGTCATGTAGTTCGGTTCTTTCTGCCTGTCTGTGTGGTCACAAGAGACCTGGAGTAAAGATATGGATAAATTGTTATTTGTTTTTATAGATACATAAACTATAGACTAACAAATACTTTTGCAAAAATAGTTGTTATTTGAGCAAACGATTTGTATGTATACGTATTGGAGAAAAAAATATTTAAAACCAACATAGGTTTATTAGAATCATCTAAAATTCTCACCGCAAAACTAAGTTTGTTGGAGAAGTATTTTCCTTCAAATGCAAACTTACTTGACCTTGAAGACCTTTAAGACGAAACATTTAGCGAAGATACTGATTTTGACATGAAGAGACTGCCATCAGATTTCACAATCCAGAAGGAAAATCGGAATCTTTTGAAAAATAATTTCTTGGACTTATATGTTTCCTTTCATGTTTTCTTTCATCGTCTAGTAAGTGATAATTACAAAGAAAACACGAAAATAAATTCGAAAACACGAATTTAGTGGTGGTACGTGGCCACGCGAGGATTCGAACCAGGGACTTTATTCAATAGGCTATGCTCACATTTCATATTGCAGAAATATAACTGAAAGCAAAGTGTACTCAATAACCAGGAACATAAATAAATTGATTATTTTACAATCATTTCTTTTATACAACGTTCGGAAGGCATACAAACTTACGCACCACCTGATGTAAAGCGGTTACCGTTGCCTTGCATTTATGCTTGCAACACATCACTCACTAGCAGGAACGCAACCAGGGAGTTGTTACTTGTGCTGCGGTTTTCTGTGAGGTGGAGGTACTTTCAGACGGGCTGGTTTGATGCGACCTATGTACCTCTCTTAACTATCTACGTAATTCCTATGTTGTAAAAGTGTCAAGAAAACCTCTAGATACCTACAATTAATAAGAAAAAAACACAACCATATAATTCAGTAAATAGCTATGCATAAAGTAGGTACATGCACTCAATTCAGTCACAACAACTACTGGCCGGCCGGCTCCGGCTCAAACGACGTCGCGTAAAAATAAAGGAAAGTCCTGATCGATCGCGCTATATCCGCTGCGGTGACGCAACTGCACCGCGCGCCGGCCGCCATGCTATAGCCGCCCCGACGAACGTTGGTGACGCGTTTTGTTTCCACATGTGAGTACCTATGCAGCCATTCCTTTTTTTGGTCTGTGTCCCACATGAGAAGCAATGTCGATTATATAAAACAAGTCTGATAATTCCGGTCCAGGTTTTAATCTAAAGAAGGAAACATCGCGTAACTTTCCCAAATGTAAACAGATTGTGATAATTTTTTGGACAATATGAGTTTAAGAAGTTAAAAATTTCCTTATTAATTTGACTCTATAAACAGCGTGCGTTTATAGAGTCAAATTAATAAGGAAAGAGCTTAATGATGTAGCAAATAAACCAAAGACTTCTGTGTAATTATACTACATTAGTAGTATTTGATTAGAATTAGAATACATTAGAAGTCTTTAAAATAAACTTACGAGTGTGGTAAAAATTATTCTTAAATGCCGAAAATATGAAACAGGCAAAATTTCAATTGATACACATACCTGCGAATATATACAGGTATGAAAGAGGACGTAAACTTTGACATATCTACCGTTCTTAATAGAATAACAACTGCCTGCGACTCCGGCTGCGTAGACTTTGGATTTTCAAGTTTTACACGAAAACTTTAACTTTAATGAAAACAGCTATAGCACTTAGCTAACTTAGTCAAATATTCAGAATCCCGATATTTCCATCTAAATCCAAAAAAAATAAGCAAAGAAAGACCCAACAAACTACTTCTATATAAAATTATATACTAATGTACTTTAAGTTATTTAAACCTGCTTTGTATTATTATTTATTTACTAAAAGGAACAATAGAGAAATTTGTTAGCTTTTAGAGCGTAGTCCTGTGACTAAAACGCGTCGTGCTTTTGTTTCGTACGGTTCGTGTTTCTTCCCTTCGCTACATAAGAATGTACAAATACTTTGTACTTTATACTGTTAACCTTACTTATGAACAACATTTTTTTTGTGCATTCGTTTTTTTATACACCGTCGGGAGATATGCAAGCATACGGCCTACCTGATGTAAAACGATTACTTAAGGTGGCAACCTTAAGTTAAGCAACAGGTTCATTCTTCTTTGCTTCAATTAATAATTGCAGAGACGCAATGTCCCATATTTACTTTTTGAATAATTTAAGCATTACTTAACAGCAGGTTACTTTTACAACATTTTTTTCTGTCAAGGTTTCTTACCAAATTATGTTATATAATTTTGTCGATGAGTATAGTACCTACGTCATTAACATTTATTTAAATTTGCATAGTAAAGATGTTATTACTTGGAAGCGAATACGTTCATATACAACAAGTTTGATTGTGTTATAAGAACGCTATAACACAAAATGGTACGTACCTATACCTACGACGTGATACGATTTATAACGAATTACGGTAGTATTAAGAGTCTAAGAGACTTTTATATAATAGTTATCAAATTGCTCTATGTTACAATGCCAGGGTCTTAGAATTAGACCATCGTGATACTTTCTCATGAATTGAAAATGAAGAATAATATTTAACTTATCACAGTACTAATTGGAAAAACGACGAGTCACAAATGAAATGGCTAGCAATAGATGTATTGACTCCAAAGGCTGTTGTTAGTTTTATTAGTGCACGAAACAACATTTTGTGCAAAAATATAACCGTTTTATATAATGTTGGTGCTTTCTATTGGTACGCATTTGTAAAAAAAATATTTACAGGTACAAAACGTTCACACGCACAAGCGTTGCTTTGACAGTGAGACTACATGGCGCTATGTAATTTGACTAGAGGGATTAAACTTTAGCCAGGACTAATGTTTCGGCATATAGTTACTGTCCCTGTACTCTGTAACATCGTATTACTTTAAACAAGCAATTTGTATGTATAAAATATATATTTTATGTATCTTGGCTTGGCTTGGACGGCTCTAACGAAAGTAGATATGTGGCTTTCCTGAGAAACGTGTTTTTACACAAAAAAAATTACATAAAAAACGCCAAACGAGGTCAGGTACTTTTGTTTACAAGAGCTAAACCCGTCGTCAATGGGCGCAGCATAGTTGTGCGTGCGTATAATAGGTGCGCCCGCGTCGGTCGACGCAGCGCGGTGACCTCGCTCAGTCGCGGACGCGCGTCGCGTCTTGCCCGCGGCGCCAACCGCCGCCGCTCACGCACGCGTCAGCGGAGTGACAGCCCGTAGATCGTCTCTCCAACGTAGTCAATATTTAACTAGTATCCCAACTCACACAAACAAGATCTTTTTTTGTCATAACTAATCAGGCCACAAAACGCCATAGATAAACTAACATATTACGAGTATAACCTTAAACTTTGCAACTGAGCTGACTTTATTTTTACAACTCTATTGGCGTGGTAGTGCACTAGACACTGTGTAAAGTCAAGTCAAAGTCAAAATCTTTTTATTCCGTAAAAATGGCTACATTTGTTTGGAATCGTCACAATTTTTTTCCCTACCGTGCAGTTCATGACTAGGTGAGCACTGATAAAAATACTGCCAAAAAACTCAGGCATCCCTCTTTTGGTATCCAAACAAATTTACATAATTTATTAATTACATTATAATTGGATCGACTCAATCCCAGACATTTTTATCATTAATATAGTCAGATACTTTATAATATGCCCTGCTACACAATTTGGCTTTAATAGTAGTTTTAAACTTGTTTATTGACAATTCTCTTATATTGCTGGGAAGTTTGTTATAGAACCGTATACATTGCCCCATAAAAGAATTACTTATTTTGTGGAGACGGCTTGCATGTAACACAAGATTATGCTTATATCTAGTATTTATGTTATGAGTATCGCTCTTTTTACAAAATGAGTCTATGTTTTTATGGACATACAAAAGATTTTCATAGATATATTGCGATGCGACTGTTAGAATATTTATTTCTTTGAATTTTTCTCTAAGGCTCTCACGGGGACCAAGTTTGTAGATAGCTCTTATGGCTCTCTTTTGCAATAAAAAGATGGTATTAATGTCCGCGGAGTTACCCCAAAGAAGAATTCCGTATGACATAATACTATGAAAGTAGCTGAAATAAACTATTCTAGCCGTATCAACATCAGTGAGCCGTCTAATAGTTTTCACTGCATAGGCTGCAGAACTTAGTTTTCCTGATAATTTTTCAATTTGTGGGCCCCATTGTAGTTTGGAGTCAATTGTTATACCCAAGAACACAGTTGTCTCCACAGGGGCTAAATTAGTTCCATTAACATGTACATTGGTAGTCACCTGTCTTACATTAGGTGTTGAGAACTTAATTACTTTAGTCTTTTTATCATTTAAAAGCAGATTATTAACATTAAACCAATGCATAACTTTAGAGAGAGCATCGTTAACTTCGTCATAATTACCTAACTGTCTATTAATTTTGAATGTCAAAGAGGTATCATCCGCAAACAATACAATCTCATGTTTATCCTTTACATAATAAGGTAAGTCATTTATATATACTAAAAATAAGAATGGACCTAGAATTGACCCCTGTGGGACTCCCATGACTACAGGGGACCCCGAAGATATTTTACCATTAACATCGACCTTCTGTATCCTATTGCCCAGATAAGAAGACAGAAGTTCGAGAGCCTTGTTCCTGATACCGTAGTGGTGTAATTTTCTGACAAGAGTGTCATGGTGCACGCAGTCAAACGCTTTAGACAGATCACAGAAAATTCCCAAGGCATCTTGCGAACCTTCCCATGCCGCGAATATACTTTTAAGCAAATGAATCCCTGCGTCTATAGTTGAACAACCTCTCGTAAATCCGAACTGTCTCCTATGAAGCAAATTATGTGTATTAAAATGTCTGAGCAACTGGCTAAGCATTAGTTTTTCAAAAATTTTACTGAGAATGGGCAGTATGGAAACAGGTCGAAAATTTGAAGGGTCCGAACTATCACCAGATTTAAATAATGGAATGATTTTACTATGTTTCATCAAGTCAGGAAATACACCAGATGCCACACAACAATTGAAAATTGTAGCTAAATGTGGAGCGATTGAAATAATAATAGAAGATATGGTTTTGACAGATAGACCCCACAGATCTTTAGTGTTTTTCATATTTATTGATTTAAAAGCGTTCAAAACATCTTTTGGGCTTACAGCTGAAAATTCAAATATTGTGTCGCATTCTACCACGCTCTGTTTGAGAACGAGTTCAGCAGCTATAGAAGAAGACCTAAGATTTCTCGTAGTAATAAGAGGAATGTTAGAAAAATATTTTTCAAACTCAGTCGCAATTTCTACATCATTTTTGATATCTATATCATTTATCTTTAACTGAAAGTCTCGACTACGTACTTTCGCTCTACCCGTCTCATTATTTATCATATTCCAAACAGATTTTATAATATTTGTTGAACCATTAATTTTATTTCTTAAATATATAGACTTAGCATTGGAACAGGCTCGTTTAAATATTTTAGCATAATTTTTTACAAGTTCTTGAAAAGTCGGATTGTGATTACAGGTCCTTTCTTCATAAAGTTCATACAATTTATTCCGACTTTTGTAAATACCAGGAGTTGCCCAATCACTGAATGTCATACGGTCACTTACAGACAGTTGTTTTGGAGTAAAGATTGCATTAAATTCACTAGTAATTAAGCTAAATAATGAACTGTACAAGTGGTCCGGAGTACCATGATAGGGCAACAATACAATTTTTTCTGCTATATTAGACTTAAATCTTTCTAAGCGGCTTTTACTAAATGGTATATAATTTATTTGCTTTCTTTGTATTTTTGAAGAATTTGGAAATGAAACCAATTGACCTGAATGGTCTGACTGAACTTTATTAATTATAGATTGATATGAAGGTTTTACATTGCTAAATATATTGTCAATACATGTAGCACTTGTAGCAGTTACTCTTGTTGGCTCTGTAAAAATATGATGCAAATTGTTTGATTTAAATAAATTTAAAAAGTTGTAGGTAACAGTATTTTTCTCCAAGATATTTATATTAAAGTCTCCACAAATTATAACAGTTTTATGGCTATTAGATAATTTATTTAAGGCATCCTCCATGATATTTGAAAATGTTTCAAAGGGCGTGCTAGGAGGTTTATACAGGTTCATAACAATGAATCGTTCCAATTCAATGCATGAAATCTCTACAACTCGCTCAACAGAGAGGCTCACAATGTCACACCTTTCTTTAAATTTAAGCAACTTATTTAATAATATTAAGGAGCCACCATGTATACAGTTATCTCTGATGAATGAGCTTGCAACCTGGTGGTTATTGAAGCTGAAAATGAATTGATGGGGTTTTAGCCAGTGCTCAGTTAGACATAAAATATCAATATTGCTACAATTCATAAACAACTCCAATTCTAACTCCTTTCCTATCATCCCCTGAATGTTTTGGTGCACCAGGTTGATACAATTATTATTCTTTCTATATTCTTGACAATTTACAATTGATGGGGATATTGTATTATTATTACTTTTAGTTTCATTTTGAATATTATTATTACTACTATTTACATTGCCAGAGTATAACTCTATTGTCTTGTAACCTAATTTAAAGAATTTGGAATACCTTCCAAGGTACCATTACATAATGTCAAATTATCTAACTGCTCAAAAGAAGCAGGGTTGTTAGCCAAACTTTTGGCTGGTTTCTTAAAACAATATGATAGCGAATCTGCTATTTGTCTTTTATAAAAATTGCTAAGATAAAATTTATCTTCTGTCAAATTATAATGTTTATTATTAAATATATTTATGTCAAGTATATGAAATTTGTCATCATATAATGTCAATGTATGCATTTTATCATTTAATCTATACCTAGATGCATTTTCCGCCTCGGGCAACAAAGTACTGTATGGAAAAGTAAATAAAAACACTTTTCCCACATTTAACTGCTAACATATTAAAATATTTAATCATTATATGTTTGTTTAAATTTCCTCTCCTCCCAATAAAAACAATTAAAGTTGTGTTGGGGTGGTAATCCCTCTTAACTATTTTATCAACTATTTGAGTGAAACTGGCTCCAGGCAAACAATAATTGGTAACCAGTTTTCCTGATTTTTGTAATAATAATTGGCCCATATTTTTACCTATTTCATCACTATACATTATTATTTTGGAGTTATTATCTTCACTATTATTATTTAATGATGATGACATCTGTTTAAAAGCACTACTATTAATGGCCTCATTCACACTGTGGCTATGTACTTGAGATAGTTTCGAGGATCGGGTTACCTGTGAACATTTCATCGGAGTTCGGGTTAATTCATTCCTATTGTACAAGTTACTAAGAGACGATAATTTTTGTTCATTTTCTCTCAAGTCAGCTAGTAATCTATCCATGCCTACACTGTATTCTTCAATATCTCTTTGAGCATCCTCATATTTTTTAGTCATTAAATCTAAAGAACTATTAAGTGTTTGGATCTCAGATTGTAGGTCTTGAATGATGTTTTTATATTCCCTATTATTAGTATTAAATTTTATTGTACATACACTACATACACTAGCATGTTTATCCTGTGTGTTCGATACTACAGACCCATCACAGGTTAAGTCAATTGTCAGTGACGGTGGATCATTCGTATTTGAGATGGCAGGAGCAGTAACTAAGTTTGGAGCGCTATCTAGCAATTCATCGAATAACGACTGGGAATGAACAACTGTTGACTCCTGATGGGAACATTCCAGCTGATCAATTGTACTTAGTGCCTGTGTAGATAGTTTATATCTTAAAATTTATATTCAAATACCTGCTGTACTCATTATTTTCTAATATTTTGGCTTTGCATTATTATAAACATAATAATAATATCGAAATAAGAACATAAGTTGAGTACAATTTTTATTGACATAAAATATAAAACTTAGATCGATGCGTATACTAAAAAAATGTAAACAATATTTAATAAAATGTACATAAATATTAGCTATATCAATGTTAAAGCACCTCTCTATGACCTTGTCACAGTCAATTGCCTTAAATTTCATATGAAATAACGAGCCCTTAAAATCAAATAGTTTTTGTCAATTTTCATAAAACGGCTTCATACATTCCTAGGTCTGGTGTAACGTTTAGGAATGTACTAAGAACGCGCGAGTCACTATTTGAAAAACGCCGCTACACATGTTTATCGGTCTCTGTCAGACTACCACGTCAGTCGCAAAGGGTTAACATAATGTATTGGCGTCGCGTGATACAACCCGTTAGCCAATCGTCCCCGGAACTTCCGAAACATAAGATTATTAGTTTCATTGTAGTAAGAGGCACTCTTACTATGATGATATGAATCTAAATTAGGGCTGCCATACGTCCCGGTACACCGGGACATGTCCCGGTTTGAAGTGTTATTTGATTAAAGTTTCTTAAATATTACCAGTGTTTTTGAATAATCAATGGTTTACCCTATTTCTGTTTTAAATCGGCATCTCAGAATTTATGGCGGCCCTAATCTAAATGCGACTCCAATCGCTCGACATTTTGCAGACGGTCGGGACCCGAAGAATAATATGAATCTATCTACATTTAAGTATAGTACCTATAACGAATGGATTCATAACACACCGGGCGACTGTTTCCATTTTCAGAGTCTACTACCATACTACTCTCTAAGTTTAAGTTAAGGCGGTGCGGAAACGAAACGTGTAGGTGTCGAGAAACTGATCCCTCTCATAGTGATCTTATTTTGCAACCTCACAGAATCTAATCCCGACAAGATTTGGCACGAATACTTAAGATTCTTTTGCATTCTTCTACTAATCAATAAAATGACGTTAACGTTACGTTATCAATTTTGTACCAAATACAATCATCTCGTTGCTTATAAATAATCGTGCATTATATTCATATATGATACCCGATTGCGAGCGCATTTCGTCCATATGCGTATACTTCAAATCGACATCTGTAAAAAGTTGAGACACTACTCGCTAGTACAACAACGTGTCTTTGCAACGCAGGTCACTGCCTGCCTCTCTGGATGATTAACGTCGCGGAACTTTCTAGAAGCTCCGTAACAGATGCATAGGTACGCGTGGAACTTTCCCTTTGCATCGTGAGGCGTTATAAATTATCTACAATCTCAATTTGACCATATTGATGTCCGACAACGAGCAAATGGCCGGCCGGCACTCGCCACTTCGTTAGATGAATCTACCGTACGACATAACGCCAACTAACATCAGAATTTGCTAGAAGCCATAACAACACGCAGCTTTAATTACCGCAGTAATTATTCATGTCCACGACGGCTTCTAAGTTGGTGCACAAGATAACTATTCAAGAACGGCCCTGTCCGGTGCGGCCTGGGGCAATTAGCAAAATGGACGCCGGAACGGCGGACGTACTCGCGTAGGTCGAGGAGTGCGGACAGAGCGGGCGAACTCCCACCGGGCAACATGGAGCGACCTCCTATTAATAGTACGACCAGTAGGTAATCAATATTCGCCGTGCAAGCCAACCCTCGCCCGCATCGCGCTTCCTGGAACTCGCGAGCGCGGCAATTCGGGGACACACCGGCCCCCGGCGGCGCCGCGCCTCCATAAATCTCCGAGGCCGCTCCACTCGCTGCCGCGCCGCTTCCTTTGTTTTTTTTTTTCGGCGGCGCGGGTAATAAGATCGCGAGCGTCAACGTCAGGTATAGATAGACGGCTCCAGGCAGCCGCGCGTGAAATGCATGCGCCGTCTATTGACCGCGCAGATGTACGACTTTAAAAGGAAAACGTGCTCGATATTGAAACGCCGAACGCGTCGGCGACGGCGAACGGTGACTCAGGGTCGACGGGCGGCGGAAATAATTAGTCGTAGAGATAATCGCTCAGAAACACTGTTGGCGGCTCGGCAGCGCCGCTCGTAAACTGCACAGAGACCGCGCGCTTTCGCAATCGGCGGCTGTAAATGCTAATACTCGTACCTATGAGTACCTACCGAGCGACTCATTATAAACGTGGTGTCGTCATTTCTAGAAGATTTACTCAGAGTAGTTATAACGGAGTTGGAAGGCACAGCTCTCCAGTCAATACACTCGGATAGTTACGTAGATGTCGCAAAATTAAACACTACACAAATACAATCACAAGAAATTAATTAACAGTCGGATATATACCTAGTTCGGCCACAAGTTCTGTTACAAATGATGTTTTTTTTATGAAGCAATATTTTCTTAACGAAATTTATATGCATATTTATAGAAGTAATAACACAATATAAAAAACATTCTATTCGAAATGGCCACTTTTGGCTTTGATACAGGCCTTTAATCTGTTTGGCCACAAATATTTGGATTTACGCACTGTTTCCATGGAAAATTTAGTCACTACTTGCTTCACAGTTTTCTTAAGACACACAATGTCAGCGTGTCATTTCGGGCAGGCCATGTCCTCTAAAACTGACCACAACTTATAGTCCAAGGGGCTCAGATCTGGACTAGATGAGGGCCAGTCTCCAGCTCTTATAAAGTCCGGAACGTTGGTTTTGAACCAGGCGTGGGTAGTTCGTGCCTTGTGACCAGGTGCAGAGCCCTGCTGGAAAGTTCACGGTACATTTTTAAAAAGCGTATTGCTGAGAGGTTTCACAACATGATCCAAGACAGTCTCTTGATACACTTTGGCTGAAGTTTTCACTCCTTTTTCAGAAAAAGAAGCTTTGTGACTCCTTGATAAATAATAAATAAATAAATATTGTCGGACAAATTACACAGCGCCATCTAGCCCCAAAGTAAGCGAAGCTTGTGTTATGGGTACTAGACAACTGATAAACATACGTAAATATTTTTTTTTTTTTTGTAAATACATACTTATTATACATAGAAAATACCCAGACCAACACAAACAGACATGTTCATGCACACAAATGTTTGTACTGTGTGGGAATCGAACCCACGAACGTTGGTGTCAAAGTAGCGTTACAACGCGTTTCACCACTGCGCCACCGAGCTCGTCAATAAAACACCCGCACCAAACCATTACAGACGCAGAATGATGAGCACGTTGTAACCTTTCCGACTACTTGAGCGGCTTCTTTAGAACTGTGTGCGTACACTTTGTTATTTTGCTTGTTGTAGTGCTCTTCAAACGTGAAATTTTTTCATCAGTAAAGAGTATTATTTCTATTCTTTTCACCTGCGTATTGGGACAGAAGGTGTTTAGATCGATCCACTCTCGTCAGCTGTAGGGATTGATTTAGGGCATCTCCTGTATATTGACTATAAGCACCGAGCTTCAGGACTTGTTTTATTATACGCGACAGAGTCCTAGTGGGAATCTTAATTTTTGTTTCCTAAAAAAATCCTTTATGGTCTTCAGCAGAGGAAGTATTGGTATATCTATCGATAGTACGATATACGACCATACGGTTGATACCAAGCTTTTGAACTTGTGCAATACTATGTGCAAGGCAAGCACTGAAATCCTTTTTTCTTTAACACCCCATTCCATATTGTAATTTGATAATAAAGACGAAAAAAATATGTAAACCGGCGGGAAATCGAAAGAAGTTACATAATAAACGCGTTCCAAATTCAAAATAATCAAAGAGCTGAAAGAAAGTTTCTATGCAACAGTATTTATGGCCAGACTAGTTATATAACGTCGGGAGGCATACAAACATACGGCTTTGATGCACCCTACCTCTCTTAGTGGGTGAGTCTCAAATCAAATGACAACCTCACACTAGCATGTTGCACCTTGCTAATTAGCAAATATGACTCAGCGACAGAGGAATAGGGCACAGTTGTAGGTACTTGATAAAAAGCAGACCGATTGGGTAAGTTACAATAGGCGTAATTGCAACGGTAAAATTTTACCAGCAACTTTTTAAAATAGATTTTGCATACGCTTTATCAAAGATACAATTAGGAACTAAAAAAGTTTAATATACACTTTTTTATGCAGATGACTTAAATAATGTTTTGCCTTCCAACTTCATATCCAATTGATTGAGTGTAAGTATGTATTACATATTTGTAAATATTAGTTAGTCGGCGGTGAAGAAAATGATATTTGGAAAGACATATGACCTAACCTAAGAAAGGTCTCATTTTCGGTCAGGGTTGTTGAGGTCTGACAGCGGTCGCCAAATCCTCAGACTTAAGTAGCGGGCCCTGGGCTCCGAAGTGAAAGCTTAGGATGCGACCGGGACTAACGCTAGGATGATGATAATACTATATGGAATACAACTGCACAAAATTCTACAATATTGTAAAGAGTAAGTCTGCCAAACAGGAAGAAAGATCCAATTGAGACGATTGATCATCGACCTATAGGATGAATGTGATACACTACAATTAAAGCATAGAGTGTGGACTTCCATATATATAAATAAATTAATAAATATTGTCGGACAAATTACACAGCACCATCTAGCCCCAAAGTAAGCGAAGCTTGTGTTATGGGTACTAGACAACTGATAAACATACGTAAATATATATTTTTTGTAAATACATACTTATTATACATAGAAAATACCCAGACCAAGACAAACAGACATGTTCATGCACACAAATGTTTGTACTGTGTGGGAATCGAACCCACGAGCGTTGGTGTCAAAGTAGCGTAACAACGGGTTTCACCACTGCGCCACCGAGCTCGTCAATGTATTATATATATATATATATATATTGTTTATACAAAGTCGGGAAGCATACCAATTCGGTGAATGGAGTCTTAAAGTTCACTCCAAATAAAAGTGTATAATGAACACAAATCACGTTCTTCATCGAATCTTTGACAGCGTACGTTTACTATTTCAAAATTAGCTAGTCAATGTTTCCGTTGCAATTTCACCTTATTGTAACTAAGGTTTTATTGCATTATTCCAGTTTATGTTGGCACAAAACAATGATTACCACACACGGACGTCGACACACCGACAATGTCGCAAATCGTACCTGCGACTGATAACAGATCATGGCCGCGTGATACCCGCTGATAAGGCCGCGGTACGTGCCATGCACATGTTACACAACATGCCATCAAGCAGATTCGTTGTGAAACCGATAATGGTATATCATTTTGACAAAACAATATTTCTGTTTATGAGCTGTGATAGCCTAGTAAAGTCTTTCTCAAAGTGGGCGATAACGCCACTGTGTGGGCGCTGAGGGCCTAGAGGGGGGTGGCAATGGGCCTAGAAAAAATGGGGGGGCGTTGACGTGGTTTAGGGGAGGGGGGGATGATTCATTTGTAATTTCATTTACTTTATATTTTTTAATTCACTGAAATTAAAACCTGCCTACTATACAATATTGATTATTTAGTTTATATTTCTGCCCTGTATGATTGTATAAAAACTAAAAATAACATAGGTTTCGAAGGATAATAATAACAATACATTACATCATTCTTTTAGAAGGGGCCTCTACGCGTTGGACTCATATCTCCGCACACGCCTATCAAAAGACCGGGGTTAACACCAGTGATTAAAGAAAAACATAATAATAATATTCCCCGCAGGGCAGCTCGTGGCGAGCTGTTGGTGCGTAACGACACCACGGGTACCCGAGTGCTCCAGAGAGTCAATCAGGGCCTTCGTCTCCGGCGTGTCTTCGTTGGTCGGAGTGGAAATCCAAGAAGGCCAGCAGGACTCTCAGCTCTGGCTTGCCTTCATTGGCCGTTCAGAGAGGAGTCGATAGAGTATATTGCTCTAGCAGGTGATATGCTCCAGGGGTGGAAGTATTAAAGGGCATAACGCCGCGAGTAACTTCGGAGAAAGCGCAGCACACCTCTCGATACCCCTGAGTCACTCACATCGGTGTTGCCCCCGGCCTACTTTCTCTGGCATTTCGGGGGTCTATCTAGTGAGTGGCGAGCCACCGCCTGCCGAAAGTAACATCAGATATGATAGTTATGGCAGGCGTTCGTCCCTCTTCTGCAATAGCCCGGTTCTAATAATACCTCCAAATGTCATTTTAATAGCCCACTTTTTTCCGACATATTTCCAATAGTCCCGATACCTGCCTTGACCTGTTCATTGGTATATTGTCCCAGTAATATCCCCTGGAGCGGGTCACGGCGGGTGTACTACATTACATACAGTCTTTTCAAAGGGGCCTCTACGCGTTGGATCCTTATCCCCGCACACGCCTATCAAATGACCGGGATTAATACAAGTGAGTGGAAAGATCTATAATAATAATAAAGTAAAAAAATAATGCCTTCCGAAGTAACATCAGATAGGATAGTTATGGCAGGTGTCCGTCTCTCTTCTGTAATAGCCCAGTACTAATAATCCCTCCAGATCTCATTTCAATGGCTCAATTATTTCCGACACATATGCAATAGTCCCAATACTGCTGTGACCTGTTCGTTGGTATATCCTCCCATTGATATCCCTCAGAGCAGGTCACAGCTGGTATAATACATTACATCATTCTTTTAGAAGGGGCCTCTACGCGTTGGATTTATATCCCCGCGCACGCCTATCAAATTTAATATATAGGATTAAAACCCGTAAAATAAGAAGAATAATAAATGTTCTCATCTTGCTAACGGCGAGTACTTACATAGACACAATCAAGTAGCTAGAATCATTCACCAGCAACTTGCTCTTAAATACGGCCTCGTGAGTACCGAACTTCCATATTATAAGTATGCACTAGCGCCAGTTCTCGACAACAGTAGAGTCACGCTCTACTGGGACTGGTCCTATTATCACAGACAGGAGTATTGTTGCCAATAGGCCCGATATTGTGATAATAGACCGGGAGACACGCCGTGCAGTTCACGTTACCATTCCTCATGACGAAAACCTCGTGAAACCTGAGAAAGAGAAACTTTCTAAGTACTTGGACTTGGCTCACAAGGTTACCGCCATGTGGACTCAACGATAATTGTTCCAATACTCGTGACAGTAAACAGGCTTATAGCGAAGAGCCTCGACCGATATCTTGAGAGACTGTCGCTTGGCAGTTGGGTTAAGAACCAGATTCAGAAGGCGGTTCTTTTGGACACAGCCCGTATTGTGAGAAGGTTCCTCACTCTGGAGCCCTGACCACGGTAGCTTGGGTCTTCGGCGGGTGCCCCCTTTTTTATATTTTTAAATGTATTTATGTTTATATAAAATCTTTATATTTAAAAATGAAACTAAAGTGTAAAAATAAAAAATAATAATAATATAATAATAAGTATGCAATCAAGTTGTAACAAGTTTTTGTTAAATAACGCGATTTGTGCAATCCTGTAGCAATCGGCTGGTTTATCGATACTTGTACTAACTTGATCAGTACGTTCAACCAACCGATTGATCTTTCAAACAGAAGTGCGTTGGCTATCAAAAGGAAATTTTCTGACTCGATTTTACAATCTGTTTGACTCTCTCATAGAGTTCCTGGAAAACAAAGACACGGAATTGCGCGACAACCTTATCACATCAAAGAATAATATCACGTACCTGACAGACCTTTATAAATTGCTTAATGATATGAATTACCAACTTTAGGGAGATGACTTGAAATTAATAAAAGAAAAGTCGTTGCTGCTTTCGTAGCCAAGCTACTCTTACGCAAGAAGTTGCGTTTTAATTGCTCTCACTGGTAAAAATGTCTGGTTTAGAATGTAAGTTTAAACTTCCGACCAGATTAATATTAGCACACTATAATTAATTAAAGTAATGAATACCATTGTGGTTATTAAGTTTTAGAAATGTAAAAAATATTGGGGGCGCTGAAAAATAATTGATTTTCAAAGTGGGCGGTAGACGAAATAAGTTTGAGAATCTCTGGCCTAGTGGATAAAGAACTAGCCTATTAACTGGACATAGTTCTAATTCTACAAATGGCATGTACCACTAAATTCATGTTTTTGGATTTATGTATGGTGTAAATATCACTTATTGGCTGTGAAGGAAAATGTCGTTAGAAACCCCGCAATTCCTAGAAATTTATATTTCGTAATACGTGACCTAACCTAAGAACGGTTTGTTTTTCCTGTGAGTTGTGTGAGGTCTGAAGGCAGTCGCTTGGTTCGCCAAATCCTTTGGCCTATAATAAGATTGCTACAGACCTATACCTATGTATATCTCTTTCTAATCTTATTAACCACGTAGATAAGAGGTCAACTATACGTTTATTATTGCTCTTTATTTCGTATTTTTTTTATTAATTTTAATCTTGCCGACTCCATTTACAACTGTTATGAGTTGTCCTCGTAAAAATAAGTTTAGTGCTCGATGGGCTTAAGAATTGTATTGAAACGAATTGTCAATGGAATCTCACGACATTTTATAAGTAGAACTAGCTGCACCCTGCGCGTAGTGAAATCCCTAAGCGTAGGAACCGCTTTTTCTATTTTCTTTCCTTTTCCTCGGCTTCTAAGGGTCGTCTCCCAATGTTGAATACGATAGCCTATGTAACCTTTCTTAAGAACTGGGCTATCAAATGCAAAAAAAAAATCCAATGCGACAGGCAGTTCCAGAGATTAGCACGTTCAAACAAACAATCAAAAAACTCTCCCGCTTTATATATTAGTATAGACTAGCTGTGCCCGCGACTTCGTCCCGCGTGGAATATTATTTATTTATATTAATAAAAATAAATAAAATTTCTAAAATAAATGTAGCCTAAGTTACTCCTTACTACATCAGCTATCTGCCAGTGAAAGTCCCGTCAAAATCGGTCCAGCCGTTTCAGAGATTAGCCGGAACAAATAGACTAAACTAAATTGTAAAAATATTCATTTTGGTATATGTACCGTGCATACACCCATATGTATTTAGTAAAAAGCGGTTATTTTAATATTACAAACAGACACTCCAATTTTATTTATCTGTATAGATGTGTTGCATTTTTTCTCCATATTTTATTCACTTATTTACGCCCTTACGTAATTTTTTATTTATGTCAGCTCATCATAAAATACCTCAATGACATAAGGTAAAATATCAAAAGTCCGTCCAAGTAAGTACTTACAGCTAAGAGCAGATCCGTTTGGCACTCGAAGTGCGGAAGTAACTCTTATTAAATACGTCATAAGAGCGGTATAAAGTCAAATTATTAAGCTTGACGTGTACTCACTCACCTATACAAGAGTACTCACGATAACATTATCACTAAATAATCTTCACTTAATTGTTAATCCTAGAAAGTATCGAGGGCATTTGCTTCCGAAATTCAAAAATATAAGATATTATTCGTTTCACAGAATCAGTTTGAAAACCTCAAACGAAATATTTTTGAAACCTTATTCGTAATCTAATTAATATTTTAGAATTTTGAAAATGTATTTTTCTTAAGAGAAATACTTTGTGTCAAATTAATACGAACATTGCCAAGCATGATTGTGAAAAATAATTATTAGTCTAATGATTAGTAACAATTTCATTTCAAGATGTTACTTTTTCGCTTTGCGTAGGTAGTTCGCAATAACTAGAAGTCATGATTCATGATTTCCAGTTTGGGGTGAAATAGTGCCGAGGGCTCTAGTAACCTCATCGACTCTGCTCATCTAACAGCTAGGATACATGTCTGTCACGTTAACGTATCGAATATAAATACAGGTTATTAACTGTACATAAATAAAATCTATTGAAATCGCTCCATCATATATATATATATATATATATATATATATACATATAATGATCTTAAAAAATATTGTTTTACCGTCTACCAAACATCAAACTCTTAAGTTACAGTTTAGTTATTATGTTATGTGTATAAGTGAATTGTTATTCTAGCGGGCGTTACGAATCAAATGTTAATTAAGTAAAATGATTTATTTGTTTGTTATGTAATGGTTATTTATTACACAAATTCAATTCCGCAGTAAGAAGTCGCGTAATGCGAAAAGTCCATATCAATTTATTTCATAAATGTCAAAATAAGACAATAAATAAATAAATATTTCTGAAAACTGACAAACATACGTAAATATTTTTTTGTAAATACATACACAACATCCAGGCCAAGAGAAATAGACATGTTCATGCGTTCAAATGTTTGTCTCGTTTGTGTGAACACAAACGTATCTGTGGAATAGACAATCGCGTTCACTTTCCCATACCAAAGGCCGACCCTGATCCGTTAACGGTGTTAATTTGTCAACCCTAGCCCGCGAATCGCTGCCCTTTCACACACAAATTGTTTATTAATTTTTTGTTGCGTCCACGTCGCCGCCAATCTTTCCCAACCATTCCCACGAATATCTAGTGTGTGCACCCGTCCTTATCCTAAGCGAAATTGTTCTTTGTTCATGAGGCGGCGCGGATGGTAGGTACATGCTGTCATCAGCGCCGCGGGGCTTGCGACAAAAAACCGTCCCTTTCAGATAAAGCACGTCCGCAGATATCTTAAGACTGCAGAGCACGGACGTATCGCGAACTAATCATCATAGTCATTCTCATAAACAAAATAAAATTTTGCGTACAAAATAAAATACGGGTTAGATGAGAATTTTGGTAATAAATACAGTAAGATTATGTTAAAATCTATTTCCTTTATAGGCGCGGCTTCGCTCGTTCCGAGTTTGGTTATTTAAGTTTTACGTAAATACCGACGATTCGGTGATAAAATATTATCCTATGTATATATATATATATATATATATATATATATATATATATATAACCATTGTTTACCACCTTAGTGATATTTAATGGTATGTACGAGTAAATCGATCGATACATCGGTCAAATTAATATCCCTTATGATGGCGTCAATGAAAATCATAAAAAAAACCCGTGTCTGAAATTGGAACCACACTTAGACAGGTACAGTTTAAAGTATTTATATCTATCTATATCGAGCGTGCATGATAATAGTTATGAAAGTTAAAAAAGCAAGCAACGTGTGTAGGGCCGAGTCATGTGGTACTGACTTCCCTCTTGCCGCATGGGACTTAGCCTGAAGATATAGACTGCATTTGACCTCCAACACACATATGTGTGCGTTCACTGCTAAGAAATCTGCATTAATCGTAGCTCCCTGATCAGAGGACACTAAAGTTAGCACTTCACCTATCACCATCCCCCGAGTGTCAACATATCGAGTAATATTCAGTTTCACGGTCATTTGGAGTGCAAATCTAAATTACCTTCCAAGGTCCTTGGTGTAGGTAGGCTTAAGCAGAGTAAAACGATTATACCACAGCATCGCCTACTCCGGACTACCCTGTGTTTGTTTGCTCCTATTAATCTCTTACAACGTAGAGCAGTTCGAATGGTCGGTAACCCAATGACCTTGGCGAAAGAAGAGACTGTTTTTTGTGCGTTTTAAAACATATATCACGATGAATGTTCGGAGCAGCCGTTTCATTTAAAAAACAGCCGCTAAGTTCCACTAAGGTACCACTCCGACAAACAAAATTTCAATCCATCCCACCTTGATTATTAGCATTATACCATAGTATGTTTTTTACTTTATTTTCTGCATTCAAGAAAAGAGGTTGTACTGCAAGAGCTGTTAAGCCACGGTAACGACACAAGTACGCCGCCTGCTTGACATGTCGGGACATTGTGCAAAAAAAGGAATCACCTAACAGCGGGCATCTGTGTGAATGCGATGATTTCGAACGTTTGTTTGAAGTTATCTTACTGTTTACATCACTCCTCCATACCTAACACTCCCACAGACGGAATCAGTATTGGGTATCGGTTCGGCTGGTTCTTAAAATTCATTGTCAAACATTAGCATATGTGAACGACCGCCGCTGTGATGAAGTCTCGCTGATAACCACTGATAAATTACAATCGGGGAATGGCACACAATGCTATGTAACTGTTTATTGAACCAAACTAAAAAAGTTTCGTACGCTTTGGTCTTTACTCATTATTTTCATAAATATTTAAATTGCGTGTATTGTTTGATCACTTGATTATCTTATAGATTGATTTTAATTTGACTTGATACTCCAAACTACAATTGGTCATCGGTTTTTGGATCCTGTAAGTAGACGAATGGCAAAAACGGAACGTTTATAAATTTGTCATATCAACGGTCGTTTAATTTTGACGCGCATTTCACTAGTACACATTTGTTTTAAAAGCTTTCATTAGTTACGATAATCGGTTGATATCAGCTGACTCTTATGCTTGCCATGTGCTTTTGCAGTGTATTTCAACTATCAGACACATTAACTACTGCATGACCTACATGGTTCTAATTAAGGAGTTGTTCCTAGTTGTTGTAAATGTTGTAACTAGTGGGAATCCCATATGAGAATAGGGTTTTTTTTTAAATATTCCAGTTTTTTTTTATGCAACGGCTGAAGGCATACAAGCGTATGACTACCGTAGCAGCTACGCTGCGGCCGACGGGTGAAGCTCGTAGACCTTTGCAATACCAAGGTATATACTCGAGTACCAACATATCGCAAATTACTTATTGTAGACAAAGGCAAACAATTACCACGCGGGTAATTTATTCGATTGTAAAGATTGATTGAGCAATGAAGCCTCTTATTGCTTCAGTACATTTTTTTAACATTTTATCCTTCTCTGTATCATTAGCAAATAAAGCTTAAATATTCATCATCATCCGAGCGTTAATGCCTGTCACGTCCTAACCCTCCACTTTTTTTTATGCTACGTCGGCAGGTATACAAGCATACTGCCCACCTGATGTAGAGCGGGTACCGTAGCCTAATAACGCTTGTAATATTGAGCAGTCAGAACCCGTTATATACGTTTTCCCATACATTTCGCGGTCATATACGACCACCCGGGTTTCGAAGAGTTAAGTATCACTCGCGCGATGCCTCTGCTGCTTACACAGCAACTCCTTGGGAGCTTACTAGTGACCTCACTCACACGCAGGAACACAACAACCCTCTAGAGAGTTGTTATTTGGCTGCGGTTTTCTGTGAGGTGGAGGTACTTCCCCAGACGGGATGCTTTGATGCGCCCTACCTCTCTTCGGATCCCATGTGCCACTGTCTAAGCCTAAAGCTATTGATTGACTACACATAATACACTGATTTGACATGGAGTGACTGCCGACCCAGAGGAGAAACTAGACCATTCTTAAGTCACAAGTTTCTCGAAATACAATCTCTACGACGTGTGAGTTTCGTCACGATGATGTCCTTCACCGCTGAGCCAGAGATATATTATATTACAATATATTACAAGTATGTTACATAAATCCCTAGAGGCAAATTTTGTGTTACATATCCATACCGGCTTTGAATCACAGACAAAATAACAATTTATGTAAACAACCAAAATACACAGTAATATTAAATACGAGTAGCTAAGAGATTCAGGCGTCATTTTGCGCAAGTCAAGTTTACCTCGGCTCGGCCTCGGCTGCTGCGGTCGTCCACCATCCACCAGACACTACCGGAGCAACCATGGCAGCGTCGGCATGTAGCATGAACTAATTGGTAGCGGAAGCACACAAAGCAGGTTAGATCAAATTGCATGTAAATTTGACTTTCGCAAAATAACGCCTGAATCTATTAACTATTTTACTGTCTGTAAAATAGTTGATCTGAAGTACTTTGTCAGTAGTGGCAGCACACAAAGTAGTTTAGATAAACTTGACAGTGATATTATTAGGGCACATTCGAATACAATACATATTTTTCATTGCCGCTAGGTAGGCATAATTAATTAAAATGATTTTCTTAAAAAATTAGGGTTTTTCAACATATCGAAACATTTTCAAAATTTGTTCAACATTTGTGACAAAAGCACACGAAAATCATCCCACCCCCGAATCAAACTGACAAATTGGCAAGAGGGTGATAAACTGATAATATTCATAATTAAAGTTCCCAACCAGATACGAATGGGATGAGATGTAAATTTGTTCGAGTTGACTTCTTTGCAACTACAGTATTGGCAGCCCCGGTGGCACAAGAATTGGATATTGTTGACATTGCAGCGTTACAACACTTTTACACCTTTTTATATATACAAAGTCGGAGGCATGCAAACATACAGCCCACCTTATGAATAGTGGTAAACGTAGCGTATTAACGCTTATGATAGAGTAAGATACAGATATTACAGGTACGCGTTACCACCCCAGCTGATAACACAGTAACTTCTTAAAAGCTTACTGATAACTTCACTTACTTGCAAGAATACAAAAACACTCTACGCAGTTGTTACTTGGTTGCGATTATCTGTGAGGTACGTCTCAAGATATCAAGATGTCCTTAAAAACATCCAGAACAAGACGATCAGACATGTTTCATGGACACAAATGTTTGTCCCGTTTGGGAATCGAACACACGACCCTTGGTGTTAAAGTAGCATTGCAAACCACTCCACCACTGAGCTCGTCAATTTTTTTTTTGTCTATTATTCTACAGTCTCTAGGTTCCAGTAGTAATGTCCCAGAAGGCGAGCCGCTTGTCTAGGTACCTACAAAATGATGCATTCTGTGCCACGTTAACACTGAATGTTTGTTCAGAGTTCACTCGCTCCGTTAAATTCACAGTTCACCAACCTAGGACGTAACGTTACACGACATGGAACACCTAGAGAGAGCTGAGGAGAAAGTCGATATTGTTGCCGTGCCATCATAAAGTGCAGCTGAGACGTGCAAGTTTTTGCGTAATCCGCGGACTGCCGCGAGTTGCGGCGCGGGGGCGACGGACGCGGCCGGCCGCGGCGGCGGCGCCCGATGCCGCAGTATAACGCAAAGAAACCACACACGTAACTAAACTCTACACAAACGAACGATCAATAGGGCTATTCTGGAAACCAGTTCCAATAGGTACATCGGTTTTGGAATTAAACACTTAAATCGAGATTGTTTTGATACGAGTATTAGTAGTCAATAATCTACTTTGACACTATATGACATTGAGATACCCACACATTTATAGATTTTGTTTGATTTAATCGCATATTAATCAAATTGTCAAATCGAAATCACATAATATTACTCCAAACTTTGATATTGTAATTGGTTTGTTATTGAAATGACCGTCAAGAACATCCCACTGATCGACTTTTCCACCCATCCCACTGATTACATAATACGGTAGGCTTTTATTTCGTATCGTAAAGTGGATATAAAAACGTACGGTCTGCCTTATGCTAAGCAGTTACTATGTAGAGTATGAACCCTCACTCGTGAGTTACTGGTCCCATATGTGAGGAATGATTCAACATTAGGTATTACTTTATTATTTTCTTTGAAAGCATGTATGAAACAGTATTTTATAAAGTAAAATTTTCATTTTTTTCCGTTTAGATAAAGGGATAATGTTAAATTACTGCATAATATGCAGAAGACGGCCTACTAGTAGCAAACAGAGAAATACATACCTATTCGCGTCTAACTCTTGTTACATTCTGAGATACTGTTACATACATTTACTGTAGTAACGTAAAATTATCGCGGACCGGATGGTGCAGCCAGGGTCGACACTTGACAGGCACCAGACCAACAGTTTTCTTATAAACGGGCCAGTCCAGACCACCCGCGGATCACACCGACTGATAACTAGTTTTTATAGGTTAGTCGTTGTTACCAGTTTCTTCTTATGAAAATGACATTTGGAGTATACATAGTATTGTTATTATTATGTGAATATCTAAGAGATGATACGCAGATGCGCAGATGCTATTCAGGTTGAACTCTGAAAATCGGAACAAATGAACACATATTTATATTTTTCATAACTATATGAACCAGAATAAGTAAGAACATTCTTTATTGAACAGTTCACTTAAGTTTTTCATACATTCAATGAACGTTGAAGAAGCGAGTTAGGTGCGTAAGGAACGAGTCATTTGAAGCTCTGTTCTCCCTGCCTACCCCGCAAGGGATTTGGCGTGAAGGTATAAAACAGAATACAATAGAATAGTACCTACGGTACAACCATCACTGAAAATAGTCGTTCATTCCCATTTATCTATGAAATAAATTATACATACGACGAAACACAAAATGTGTCATAGAACGCTAGCATTTGTAACTAGAAACAATACATTTGAAGGATCCAAGAAAAGGATCAAGGTGAAGAAAAGAATATAGTTTATTAAATCGCAAAGCGCAAACGGGGACCTAACCAACTTGTGTGATATTTAACTTACAAAATATTATTATCAATCGATTATTAATGAATCTATCGAATATAAAAAAAATGATGACAAATTCATGCCCGCTTTTTAGTGCGACAGCCCTACAACAAATAGGTGCGGCATCGCGCAGAGCCGCAACTTGAGCCCACATTAACATTTGCACATTTTACGCGTTGGCCGCCGACCGATCGCCGCCTCCGCGCCTCTATTGCCGACATAAATACATGTGTGTGTCATACACTCGTAAATTCAACAGCCAACGCTTACTTGAAGGGGCTCGGCTGCGAAAATTACACCCCATAAATCGTGGTGGCGATGGCGGCGCGGCGACACGGCGCGTCACGTCTGATCTCTACCGCGACACAACTTTATTATTCCTATTACGCTGGCTAGCTAGAATTGATTCTAGCTAACGCAAAACCAACAGCATTATTCGACTCCAATGTATTTCCATTGTAATAATTCATTTATTATAGTTTATATAATGTACACATGTTGTTATTATTACGAAATGGTCTCAATATGATATGATATCAGCAGTGGATAAAGAACCAATCTATTGACCAATTGGTCCCCGGTTCACATCCCGACATGGACCACCAAACTCGTGTTTTTGGATTTATGTACTCATATTCGTAATTACACTTGCTCGGCGATGAAGGAAACATCGGGAGAAAGCCTGTAAGTTCAAGAAATTATATTTCAAAGGACGTGTAATCTATAACCTCAGAAAGGCCTGATTTTCAAGAGGGAAAACCAGATCACTATGGGTTGTCGAAGTCTGACGACCGTCGCTCTATGTAAAAATCAAGTCGCTCCATGTAAAACTCAATATTTTCGCCAAATACTTAGGCTTAGGCAGCGGTCCTCGCCATACCTAATGGATTAGGAAACGGATTAATGCTAAGAAGAAGAAGAGTTTAAGATATGATATCTAATGTATTGATCTCCCGTGTGGATATAGGAAATCTATCTATATATCTTCATCCCAAATCCCGTACGAGGTAGACAGGCTCGTAACAACGACGCCAGGTGCTTCTTTTGCACCGGATGTGTTTGTGCATGTGTATATACGAGTGTGAGTGAGAATACGAGTGAATGGGTGCGTGGTAACGTGGGTGTTATGTATACAATATTGACATGTGTATCATGTTTGTTTGTGGTCTGGCTTTTTTCTACGTATTATGATTACGTATTTACCAACGTGTATTCGTGTATTTTTATCAATTATTTAGCACCCATGACCTCTTTGCTTACGCACTGGACACCCTTCTCTATACAAATCGTAGTTAACTTTGTATACCAATTTGAAATTATGAATGTCCCGTACTACTAAACTAACTGTGCTAACGTGACCTCTATGACGTATCCCAAATTTTAGTTCCGTGGACACTCACTTAACATATTAAAGTCTTCAATGTAAAAATGGCGATATTCAAATGCACTGAATAATAATGTAACAGCAGCCAGTCCAATGATTATGTAGAGATCAGTATCCATAGTATTGTCGGCTTCACCTTTATTAAGCCCAACCTACTTCATCGTATGCAAGCGTTCACAGGCTATGGTAACCACTACATCACGTGTGCCGCATGCCTGCCAATAAAAAAAGTTTGTGTGTACTTATCATATGTACGCACGTAAGAATAGTATGTAGTACTTCTGTATGTAGTCACGAACAAAACTTGAGAGACATTTACCAACCGACTTCGTGATGTTGATTTTCGATGTCGATGTGCGACCAACTACATGGTGTCTATTTTAAATGTTGGTGTCGTAAAATTAACTCTCAGAATTTTTCCACAACGCGCCAAACGAAGTAATAACTCCAAAAAATTGACTAAAGCGCGACAAAAAAATGTCTAAAGCGGCCACAACTGCGTCTATTCATGCGTAAATAATGTCATTACAAGCATTTATCTCAGCACGATGTGCGCCCTCATTTGTAAGAATGGCTGCCGACCCGCGGTCCTTACCCGTCCTGCCTATTACTGACACCAGGTAGAAACGGCATATCATTACTCTTGAACATAAACATTCAAATAGATCTAAGAGCAGATCAAGGTTGGCACTCGAAGTGCGATTGTAACTTAATACATACACCATAAGAAAGAACTAATGTTTATTGGTAGAAACCACAGACAATACACTCAATACAGGTACCTAATAAAAAGGAAACAATGCAAAATGAGTGAAAATATACAAAAATGTGGGTACTATAATGGCCGCCAAAAAGGTGCGTTTTAACGTTTAATGGCAACAAGATATATCGTTATATCAACTAACACCACTTACTAATAAATCTATACTGATATATAAAGCAGAAAAATGTTTGTTTGAACGCGCTAATCTCTGGAACTACCAGCTGGATTCGAAAAATTCTTTTTCCATTTGATAACTCAGTTCTTAGGCAAGGTTTTAGGCTATTTAATGACATGATACAACCTTTAGAAGAAAGAACGTAGAAAAAGCTGTTATTACAGGATTTCGAGCAAACGGAGTCGCGAGATGCAGTTGGTTTTTATTAAAAACTAACTGCACTGAGAGGCAGAGACCTTAGAGGTCTACCGACTATATAAAAGAAGGTTAGCAGTAGTATAAGAGCGTACTAAAGCAGTGTACCACAAAGTACCTAGGTGTCGCAGCACATTGGAGTGCCGTGGACATGAACGGTGTTCCGCAGAAAAATACGAGTTTTGTCAGAAAGATATGTAAACAAATATATAAAGATATGAAAACCTACACATGAGTTTTCGCGCGCTTTTGTAAACAAAAGCAAATTGCTATTCCCTGCTAACTAGCCGCTAACTAATCAAATAAACATTGTTTTTCTATGGTGTATATCATCGACTTATATTACCTACGGTACCGGGTTTGACATTGACTCATATCGTGTCGGAGTCATATCGTGCTAAAACAGACATTATTGTAGGTAAATTGTTTATACTAAAATTTTCTCACAATATACAATGTATATTGCGACTGTAAATTATTAATTGAAGAAAAACGGGCGCCTAGAAAGAATGGGTTCTTTCTTAGTTTTTCTTCATAATTTTGAAGAACTAGCTAACTTAAAACATTCCTTATAAATGTGGTAAGTATACCTGTCATATCTGTTTAGTTTCTTGCAGTAAAATATAGTACATAACCTCTAAAAAACAAATGATTTCCTACGACTATTATATCTACACCTTCGAGCACTTCATTGCTTTCAGAATGCAACTTATTCCCTCGAAGAATCTTTCCATATTAACCGTAGGTAATATAAGTCGATGGTGTATATGGATAGGTTTCTATGGCGTACGTACAAAATTTCTTAATTTGACATTGACTTTTTGTGTTCAAGGTACACTAGTAAACACAAAAAGTCAGCGCCCCTTGTCTGTCAAGGATCCGTCGCACGTGTCCGTAACTTTTAGTACTCGTAGGTACCTACTCCATACATTTATACGAAATGGGCTCCCATTGCGTACATTCGCCTGTGTTTTAGCATAATTAAGAAAGAAAGAAAGAAATTCATTCATTTGTATACAATTATGCCCTAGATCCTCGTGCGATATTCACATTACAAAAACCCTCTTCTTTTTAGGTGGTAAGCCACCAGACCGACGGTACCATATTATTTTATTTAAGTATACTCTGCTTCGGTTTGTGATGATACATCAATTACAATAGTAAAAACGGTTCCTATTAGATACTAATAAAAGCGGTAGTAATCGTTAAAAGACGATAGTAAAATCAAAAGTGCCCATCTCGCAAGTTAGTGCTTATCATCATCATCATCATATGCCTCCCCTCTATAGAGAACCCATCTGCAACATCAACTTCCTGCAAAAAAATTAAGGTCTACGCTCCATATAGTGGCGAGTCATGATTTTTTAATACAATATCATTGGTGGCGAGTCTATCTCCCTTGGAGCTTACTGTTAACCTTAACCTATAATAAATAAACCATGCAAATCTCACCTTTTCTACAATGACATAAGAAGCATGGGTGTATAGCTTCATATATCTTTGCCTGTACATTCGCTGTTTCATTATAGTTTAGGTTAGATTATAATATCATGTGTGTTAGGTTAGATAAATATACCTTAAATTTATATATGTATCTCATAATCACACAATAATTAAGCGTTCACAGGCTACGATAACCACTTTCACGAGGGCCGTATGCATGTTTGCCTCCGGACGTTGTATAAAAAAATCATCAATCCATCAGGGAACTGTTAATGTTACAAATTGCAGAGTTGGTTATTCTCGGTCAAACTGATTATTTAATAATAATAATGATCTTTATTCACCTCTCCAAAGGTTTGCTCTTACAATTTAATCCTACTTATTTTACATTACAAGAAAATAAAAACCTATTTGGGAGAGATCTGGCGCCTGACATAGGTAAGAGAATTCTACAGGTTTATTACTACAGGTCACCAGGCCTCCTCCGGTATGAATTGTTAAACTACTTATTAGGCGTACGTCGGCAGATAAGTAAAGTATTTAAATATCGCAAAAGTCTACATACTTCACCTAAGCTTCATAGTGAGGAAGTTACCCCGTTATACTTATAGGTATCGCGTGTCCCCCGCTGTTACATTTGTCCACTTTTCACCCGAGGTAGGTAACCGTCCAACCGGCCGTTTTTTCCGCGCACGTACCTACTCTCTCATTATCCTTCTACCTGCGGGTTGAAATCGCGGGTTTTTTCCGCGACGTTTTACGTCGACGCCACGCTCGGCTCTAGCTAGCGAGGACGTGACGGGAACCAGCGGGACTCGAAAGTACGCCGGCACCGTTTCCAAGGGACGTGTTTGTTTCTCACGGATATAAAGGGTTATGTAATCTCTTTATTTATAATAAGCACTGACAAAATGAAATCTAAATTAACTTTAAGATGATTGTGAGATGAAATGACTACATTGCTAGAAATTAGAGATGCGCAGTGTACACAATTTACCGAGTATTACTCGGTTTTATGTTTACCGAACCGAGTACTCGGCTGAGTTACTCGGTTTGTGAGTCCCGAAGCCAGAAAGAACAGAGTGCTTCCTGTTCCGGCATATTAACTTGCCTCTGTTAAATTTCCAATATTTGTTTATAGAATTCATACCATTTTCAATTTAAATAATTATATGTTGTATAAAATACCATGATAATGCCGTAAAAGCAAAACCGGTCGGTAAAAATAATTAATAAATAAAATTGTGAAGTGAAATCTGTACAAGTGCAAGTACAACAATAACGAGATGTCTTCAAAATTCCACCAAACGCCTACAATCAACAGTATCAACATAATTAAATAATTCCATTATTCAAATATTAATTGCCTAAATTATATATACTTACTTATTTATTTCTATTTTCTCTGTAATGAGACATCAATATTTTTAACAATAAATCACATTAACCGAATGCCGGCGTTTAATACGAGTTACTCGGCCGAGTACGAGTACCTACCTACTATAAAACGCGCCGAGTACGTCGAGTATCGACTATCGAGTAATAACCGAGTACTCAGCGCATCTCTAGTAGAAATAGTATTTTTATTCATTTATATTAACTTCATTGGCCACAAGATAAGACAGGTACAAAAGGCGAAAAATACTGATTTTTACATGGACGGCTGCCGTCAAACCTCCACAACCTAGCGCACTAACACAGCATGGGGTTCTTCAATAAAGGCGGGAAGAGGCAGGCCGTATGCTTGTTTGCCACCTTAGTGGTATAAAAAAACCGAGACGGAAAACCAAACCTTTCTTAAATAAGGTCACACGTCTTTAGACGACTCGATAGCACAGCGCTTAATAACGCAACTTCGACACCGACGCTCGTGGGTTCGGTTCCCACACTGGAAAACATTTGTGTGCATGAACATATCTGTTTGTCTTGGCTTGGGTGTTTTAAGAGAGGTAGGGTGCATCAAAGCAGCCCCTCTAGAGAAGTACTGTAGAGGTACTTGTGTAGTAAAATAACAACTCCACGGAGGGTTGTCGTGTTCCAGCGAGTGAGTGAGGTCACCAGTAAACTCCTAAGGAGTAGCTGTGTTTGCAGCAGAGGTGGCATCGCGCTAGTGATAATTAACGTATTGCAAGCGTACTTGGGCTACGGTAACCTCTTCACACCTCCGTGCTTGTATTGTGTACCTCCCGAAGTTGTATAAAAAAGCTAAACATAGCCATGTGTTATTCGCATAGAATTCTGATATAAGTTTAGCTCAGTGATCCTGTGATATTAATGTCCGTGCAAAGAATACGAGAAAAATGACAAAATACACTATTGCGTTTATGTCTTCAGTAAGGAATTTTGAGTACGGGTAGTAATCAACGAGAAATGATTACCAGCACACAAGTTACTAATTCACTATCATCATTACAATCTACTAGTAATAGGTACCGCCCAATAACAGACGCGGCGCGACGCAAAATATCAAGAACTGCTGGCCATTTATTTTTTTGTTTTTACGCCCGACGTAAACGAAACGGCACCCTCCGGGAAGCGGGGGGAAGCTAGTGAATGCTCACACGAGTAGGCGCGCTCGGCGCGTATATTGTTATCGCCACATCGTATCATCTAATTCACCATGCTATTGGACACGCACGTCGCTCGTACCCAGGGTATCAAGAACCTGCTGCCTCGTAAAATCTATATAATAGATAAATAAATATTCTTCGGGCAAATTGCACAGCGCCATCTAACTTCAAACTAAGCAAAGCTAGTGACACGGTTAATAGACTACTGACAACCGTACGTGAATGCGTTATTTTTGTAAAATATCCAAACCAAGTCTAACTTTGACGACCTCGGTAGCGCAGTGGTGGTTCGGCGTGTTATGTTACTTTTGACACCAACGCTCGTGAGTTCGATTCCAACACAAGACAAACATTTGTATGCGTGAACATGTCTGTTGGTCTTGGTCTGAATGTTTTAATTGAGGTAGGGCGCATCAAAGCAGCCTGTTTGGGGAAGTACCTCTACCTCACAGAAAACCGCAGCCAAATAACCACTCCCTAAAGATTGTTGTGTGAGTGAGGTCACCAGTAAACTCCTAAGGAATTGCTGTGTAAGTAGCAGAGGAGGCATCGTGCCAATGGTACTTAATGTATTACAAGCATTAATAGGCTACGGTAACTGCTTTACATCAGGTAGGCCGTATGCTTGTATGCCTCCCTACGTTGTATAAAAAAAACCTGCGTATTCGGTTAGAATGACACGCGCAACGACGCCATCGCGCTCTCATATGTTTTAAACATTAGGATATTAATGATACGTCATATAATTTAAATGACATAGTATAAAAAAATATATAAAAAGAATCAGTTGAGTTGAGAATGCGCAAGCTTGCATTGCCAGAGGAACACCTGGCTCGTCAATTATATAACAATTCAAAAAAATATATATTTTTAATTAGTCGGCCATTTTGACCATGTTCCTTAAGAGATATGATCGGTGTTCCTGAACATTCTCATTCTACTTTTTTATGCTGAATCCGAATCTGAAGTGAAAAATTTAAATATTCGAAAAAAAGCTACAGACAAAAGCACAGACAAACATATAGAATTCATATAGGAACGGTGTTCCTGATTATGTGATGATTGTGTTCGCCCACGACTCACTCCTCTGGACAAGACACCCTACGTATGGTATCCGCACCGTGAAAGCTCAAGCGACGGAAATGGGGGGAAAACAACCGAGCGGTCCACTTCCATTTGGTTATATTCAAATTTGCATCTAAATCGAATATACTCGAATACCGTGCAAAATTAACACGAAACTAGCTGTTACTCCTAGCTTCGTTTAAAAACGACTTGCTCCTAAAGTCTTGAACTTTGATAGCAAGACAGCGATAAACTGTTGGATATTATCCAATAATTTTATGTATCTCTTTGTGGTATCTTAAAAGTTGTTTGTTTATAAACAGTTAATAGATTCAGACGTTTACATGACATTACATGCAATTTGATCTAACCTGCTTTGTGTGCTTCTGCCACCAATTATGTTTATAAACACAAACATATTAATATAAATACAAAAACAAGGGGTAATCCCCGCAAGGGACTGGTGTGAACATATACATACATATAAAATCAATAAACAAAATCGTCAAAACGGAACAATTCCTTAAATTATTTGACACCAACGCTAGTGGGTTCGATTCCCATACAGGGCAAACATTTGTGTGCATGAACATGTCTGTTTATCTTGGTCTGGATATTTTTAAGAGTGGTAGGGCGCATCAAAGCAACCCGTCTGGTGAATTATCTCCACCTTACAGAAAACCGCTAGAGGGTTGTTGTGTTCCTGCGTGTGAGTGAGGTCACCAGTAAGCTCCTATGGAATAGCAGCAGAGGAGGCATCGCGCGAGTGCTACTTTATGTATTACGGCTGCGGTAACCGCTTTACATCAGGTGGGACGTACGCTTGTTGATGTTAAGTCAAAAAGTGTAAATTTTTTTATTATTCTTTTTTTTATTAAACGTCGGAAGGCACACAAGTGAACGCTTAATATACATTAACAGAATATTGTTTATCGCATCGAAATTGGTTAAGCCATCGAGAAGATATCATGAATTTAAAAAGAGAGAAATATATGCGACGAATTTAAAAACTCCTTCTTATTAGTGTTCCGTACCTTAAGAGTAGGTACAACGGTCTATTACTCTCTGTTCGTCCTTCCGTCCGTCTGTCACAGCGCCTGTATCTTATGAACTGTAATCAGCGGGTACTGCTGTTGTCACGGTCGCCATGCATAGTCAGTGGTTGTAGAGCGGCGAGCACTTGTACTTGTTTTATTTGAAGTAGATTTAAAAAACAAGACTAATTTCGAAACGTCGAAAACAACACGTGTTAGTGTAGAATCAGTTGTTGTCCGCGGGTGACGCGACTCCATTAGTCCATTGTCGCTGTTTCCGGGAAGCGTCGCTACCGACGGACGGCCGCCGCGCCGCCCCGCCCGGCCCGGCCGCCGCCACGCCCGGGGCCGCCGCGCCGGTCGCGCTGATGCGGTGCTCGGTTGCCGCTCCGCGTCAATCGCCAATCGCCCTTTCATTATCTCCACGTAAAAACTCATTGGAAGGGCCGGAGCCGCGTCACGCGAACCGCCTTTGTTGTACGCTACCCTGCGCCTTGTTACCGCGGCCCAATTGTGGGAACGGCGATAAACAATAGTTTCGAAATTGTTAAGATTCCATGAACGTTGTTGGTTTTTTGTCGCCATTATCACGGTTTATGGCAGTTGTCAAAACGGGTCTTACATACGACACGTAGCCAAGTATTTATGTCGAATATTAGTACCCTTATTTAACTTTAACTGTTCGGAAACCATACGATTTATATAGTATCTAATGTAGTTATTTTTTTTATTGGTAAGACAGTGTTTTAACAGGGAATAAAAACAGGCGAGCTTTTGACGAGCTCGGTGCTCAGTCGTGAATGACGCGACTTTGACACTAACACTCGTGGGTTCGATTCCCACACAAGGCAAACAACTTTACCAATTAGAGCATAGGAATAGTGATGTATAATCTCGTGTTAACGCTTTATAACCATAGGCTCTTCGATTCCTATAAATGTGTCAATATCTTGTATGTAATTTGATCTAACCTGTTTTGTGTGCTTCCGCGAACTAGCGCCGGCCGGTACCCACCCACTTTTGTTAGTAGATGCAACATGGCATCGTTTATGCACGCTCGCCGGCTCCTAGAGCTCCTGACATCACCTTCTGGTAAAACAAGACCAATTTGGTCATGGTAGATGGGTCTTAGTCTTCCTCGGCCACTATATCCACTTTCGCATTGTATACAGTATCTTCATTCTTTAAAGTTAAGTTCATTCCTTTCACTAAAGTTCTCGCTGACAAACATCTTAAATAGGCAAGTTTCCCGCGAAACATTTCGTAGTGTTGGTCTCCGTAGGCAAAAATCCCCCTTCTGCGCTGATCATTCATAACATTCATTAGTGCGATGTATTCATTACACATTTCAACTGAATTCATTCTAAATCGGTGCCAATTGCGAACACGATGAAAGGTCATAACAAAGATTTAATTAGTGGAAACGATCCTCATAAACATAGCAGGAACGAGGGAGCGCAACAGGTCCGCCGGATTATTAATATCAACTAGATGCATACGTATTATATATGAAGAACGTTTGGTGATTATTTTTTTCGAGACCTGGTCGGCAAGTCGGAGAATGATTAATTCTTTTGCATATTGCATGATATCGTTTTGAAGATTACTAATTAAATAACGCCTTGTCTTCTCTGCACTAGCTGTATCCGTATGGAACTTGGTGGGTAGGCAGGACACTTGCTTCTTTAGCATTCATAGCCTTTTCCTGTGTGCTCACAGCCTTCCGGTGCATAAAGTCTAGATTATTATTTTAATAATGCATGTTATCAAAATCTTTATTTATCTACTAGGTCTAATTATATATACACTACAATTTAATACTATGGTAACTTTCATACATGAATATTTCAAACTGCAATATTTTAATAAATAGGCATCTTGATAATATGGACATTTTAATAATTTAAGTACCGAAATGCTGTGAGCGTGCAGGAAAAAGATATGGATACTAAGTTATGCAAAGAAGTGCGTGCTCTGTCTGATCTCACAGGTTCCTAGGGCTCATGACATCACCTACGGTCCGCCTGATGTAAAGCAGTTCCCTATGAATGATTGCAGTTCCCTATGAATAAGCGCCGCATCAAAGTTAAGTGTTAGGTGTTAAGTGTCTAAAGCGATTCTTTTAGATTCTTTCGCCCTTAACTACGAAGGTACGGTAAGAACAACTAAACACCTTTTGTACGTCATAGGTACCCAGTAGTTCCTGTATTAGTTCACCCTGTTGCATAATTTCAGTACTAATTTTTTTTTTACTGACCACAGAAAAAGTTAACAAGAGAGAGAGAGAGAGCTGTGAATGTCAAAGAAGCGAGTGAACTGTGTAAGGACCGCGTCATATGGCGCTCGGGCCCTCTCCGCCTGTCCCGTAAGGGATATAGAAAAATGGTAGAAGGAGTCTATGTTCGCTGCTTATATTTTTCATCTAATGTTTCATATACTTGTTAGATTTCTCTGGCACGATTCCACTTATTTTGATTTCATGATTCATTAATTATAATTTAAAATTCTGCAAATTGTAATCAAATTTAGATTAGTAATTAGTTATGTATTTGAAATAATAATTTTAGTTTGTTTGATAGTACCTAAAGTCAGTTTAACTTTATTTAAAATAAAAAAGTAAAATGAATTTCATGAAGTCAACCCTAGTAAAGATAAACAACGATATGATTGGGCCATATAGGTACGTAACTTTTTTATTACGTCTATGGATTAGGCGCCCACTTTCATGAAGTTGGTATAACTATCTTTATTAAAAAATATTGCTTACATTAGTTTTTGATTATTATTTTTAATACATATCATTAACAATTTACTCCGCAGGATGTAAATTACCACAAAGATAACAAAGTGATACAAAGTTACACAAATGTATTCTTCGTAAATTTATTAAATTTCATTACCTACTATCCCACTTTTCTCCAAACTCCATAGTTGTCGTCCATGTCCTCACGACAAGTGCTTTGCAGCTTAGGCAGAGATAAACGAGCGCCACATCACTTCATACACACCCACACACACACGCTTCGTTAACATTCATAGCTTTTCTCTAACACGCTCGCCGGTAGCTAGGGCGTCTGCATTATAACAACGCATATACTCGTAGGTAGGTAATTTTTTTGATGCATTTAATCGATATATTTTATTTGCATTATTTTTTCATTATGAATACATATCCAAAAATTGATGGACCACATTCCGAACGTGTGGAGTGTACTTTATTTAATGGTAGCCACGGTTATCAACACTACACGCCTTAAATTATGCAAGTAAATAACAAATAAAGACATTGGTTTTGTTATTCTATACACTTCATACCCATGGGAAGGAAAAAAACGCAGCACATTGTTATTATTCCACACTTTCGTCCTACACTCAAAAGAAACAAACAGTTTAACTGAATTCACTAAACATAAAACCGTTTCCTCTACAAAATGACCCTCCTTAGATCTTATTGTCTATTATGTCTTAGGAAATGAAAAGACAGAAGTGAAGCGACGAAAAAAGTGATATTACAACAATGGGGTGCATTTTCAAGAGCCGAGAGAATCCATTGCAGAAGCGCAAACCCTTTTGTCATGGTTGTAAACTAGTTTTGGACTATGATGAATAATTTTAATTACGCTGACAAATTCACATAATTAAATTATTATTAAGGACCCTATTCTTGATGCAACAATTCCCTATTCTGTGCTCGGGGATTATCACTATATTTGTCATACACTCACTTCCAAATCAAAACGAGCGCTAATGATTTGTTACAAACATTTTCATACTAAGTTTGGACTAAATATCTTTATTTTTCTTACAAACCACATTCAAGTTTGATCATTTTATGTTTTTTATGGGTTGTAGACACTGTTCTATTAACATAAAATTCGATTACATAGATTTATTTATGCATGTCGTAGCCAGAAACGCAAAGGTTTTACATTCATTTGTAGAATATAAATTTTTTGATTCTGATGAATTCAGTATCAGAAAATGTGATGAAAACAAGTAAAATATAAATATATTTTGGATATAGTATTGTCTTAGGTTTTCGCGATTGTTACACATTGAAATTAAACTATTTTTAACGGAACCATCTTCTCTATTGAAATTGGGGTGTTTTCTTATTTCAATAGCCTCGCGCAACATTCTCGGCATGTAGCGATTTTCCTTGGCGAGGATTTGTGGTTTATCGAACCGGATGTAATGGTTGATATGTGAACATACACTGGACCAACCAAACCATTACATCCGGTTCGATAAACCACAAATCCTCGCCAAGGAAAATCGCTACATGCCGAGAATGTTGCGCGAGGCTATTGAAATAAGAAAACACCTCAATTTCAATAGAGAAGATGGTTGGCAAGTACCACCTGCTTGGGATCCAGTCCTAAAAATAATCAAGTCACAAATCCAAAGATCTACTAAAAAATGTTCGGACACTGTGAGCGATTTTTGTGTGAATCGGAACATATATAATTAATCCATCCATGTCGGTAGATGTAATAATTGAATAACTAATGTAAGACAAATACCACCTTAGTCTTTCCTGCGACCACGGACGCTGCAAAGCGTTCGAAACGTCAGGTTTCAACAAAATAAATAAAACACGCGATACTTCCGTTAAAAATAGTTTAATTTCAATATTTTGGATATGTATAAATTAAGAGTATAACTGAATCAGCAACTTCTTATGGGTTGATTCCTGCCCCTTTTTTTTTCGACCGGAGTTTATTAAGTGCAGTTATTGATAATTGGATATAATAGTAACATTTTAAATCGATTTCTCAGTGACCGAGGCCAAGGTTATTTATTAAAATATCCAGTACAACATTCTGACGAACTAGTGACTACTAGTAGTACTATCCTAGGAGCAGGATTTCAGTTCATCGATTGACACTATGGAATGAACCATTTTAATTAAATGCTCACCATTCTATTATACAATAAATTATCAAGCTTGACTGTACCTTAAAGGCACAACTCACATATATAAGGGTCAACGGGAAAGTGCCGAAGTAAGACGAAAATTGTGCGCAGTCGAAAATTAACACCTATACTAGTAGTCAACACTGATGCAACACAAGAACTCGACATATTCATAATCAGAATTGCATTGCGATGTATATTGTTAATAATGGATTACATAATTAAACACGCATTACTTACAGTTGCTCATACATATCAGAAAATGATCAAAAAAGTTCTTTTAAGGCTATTAAATAATGTGTAATAATAGGCTGAGGGTGTATCGGTGTTAAGATAAGAAGGTACTTACATGTTCCGTGGGTTCAGACAGGTGCCTTGTCAATCTATTAACTTTGTCAGTAAACGTGAAATTGCAGCTAAAACCACATGTATTAGTATATTTTAAAATTAATGAACCATAAATTGATCCCTAGAGCACACCAATTTTTACATGTGCATTTAGATTTCGCACGGTGTTGATATAAAACGTCTGCAATATCCAGTTAAATAAGATGTAGTTAGTTTATAGGCTAGTAATTTAATTCTATAATTAAAGAATAGTGCTTGAGGGATCCGAGCGCCTATAGGTTCTGATGTTGGAAAAGTGCAAAAGCTACGGCAACTGTTTACCATCAGGCAGATCGAACAATATCATTTAAAAAAAATATTTTAACCTGATGTTATGTTGCACATATAAAATTAAAGGCAAAAGTTGGATAAAGAATGTGGTATTTATCCACTAACTATGACTTTGACGATAATACTAGGTAATAGGTGCAAGCGTCTATGCGTTGAATCTAAGATTTTAGAATAATTATGAAGGTTTGTCTGATTATCATAGTTTATATAGTAAAAATAGTATTTTGAACCTAAGAGCGTTCCTACAATCGCTTAAAAACATGAGATTGTTTGAACTTAAGTGAATTCCTTTTTCTCCCGTGTTTGTAAAATTTATTTTCGTTTATTTAGAAGCTATTTACGAGTGTTATCAATAAAAAAAAATTAAAAGTGAAATAAAAGATGGAATCATGCAAATTTATATTTGCCTCTAACTTTCAATAAATTCGATAATTGGAGCAATAACTAATGAAGTAATGAGTGATCATAAATTGGATATTGGTCACGCGAAATTAAGTCAAGGTTTCAGACGAACGCTTTTTAGTCGCTTTCACTTAAAACTTACGCTATACATATAACAACTCAGATGTTAAGTCTGTTGTCTATGAAATAAGCATTTGTTTCACGTGAGTCCCTTTATAAATTTGACGAATAACGGAAATGAATGGCTTCATAAACGCCGAAACATTAAACAATCTTGTGATCCATTAGTCAGATATTAAAGATAATTGGTCGAATCTGCACATAATATCTCCCAGCGGCACAGATCAATTAATATTCGCTACCTGCAACCGGCAGTCTTCTGATTGCATGACTGACCTGACTTGTCCGTGAATCGCCATCATTTTATGATATCGGAATATCGAAACTCGGTTGACAGTTATTTGCTTTAAGTCTCTTTAAAGTAGCTTTATAACATTGAGAGATAATCTTTATATATATAATTCTACTGTACGTGTGTATGTGACTGAACTCCTCCTAAACGACTGGACCGATTTTGATGAATTTTTTTGTGTGTGTTCAAGGGGATTCGAGAATGGTTTAGATTCACAATTGTACCCGGTAGGTGGAGCTGTAATCGGGTTACAGGATTTATTGTTTTTATTTTCGGACAGCCAAGGCAAAGTCTGTCGGGTCCGCTAGTCGGTGTATAAAATTGTGAAACTCCGCTTTATAATTCCATTTTAAAAAACAAAAGCATGCCGTGTTACCCATAAGAAATTAAAGTTCTAAAGTTCGTTGTATTCATTTTTAATTTTAAATCCGTACAAATGCAATTGCATTTGAAGTTATAGTAGAAAAGGGGAAAATACTACATCATACATCAAATCGGAAAACAAAACATTTTGTATTTTGGGCGGTCACAAAAATATGGATTAATCTCACTACAGGCAATGAGCACACGTACAAAAATGATATAATGGCCTTCATAGAAATAAAATAGTACAATATACACTATTGACTATAGGGGAAACTAGTTGAAATTACTTATATTTTAACACATTTGTACGCGACTAACACAAAACACAATGTGTGAAAATAAAGGATACATTTTACACAAAACATTAAGATATATCAATTACATACAAACACCAGTTTTTCATGGTGACGGCGATCACAATAATGGTGTCAGAAAGAGAGTTTGATAGTAGCGGGTGTTAAGGAAAGATATGCTGCGTTGATTCGGAGTTCGGACCTATAGAAAGAATGCGGAATGAAATAATGACGAAACTTTTTTTTATACAACGTTACCTAAGCCTATAAATGCTAAGCAACTCATTAAGTATCACTCACGCGATGCTACCTCTGCGGCTAACACAGTAACTCCTTAGGAGTTTACTGGTTACCTCACTCGCGTACAGGAACAGATCAATCCCCTAGTGAGTGAGTGAGAGAATCATAGAAAACCTCAGCCGAATTGTTATTTGGCTGCGGTTTTCTGTGAAGTGGAGCGACTCCTCTCCTCAGGACTGGTAACAGCGATCACTCCCAAGAACACAACAACCAAGAGTAGTTATTAGGCTGTGATTTTCTGTGAGGCGAAGGTACTTGCCCAGTTGGATTCCATCTCTCTTTAGCAGCGAGTGAGGCGGGCACATAAGGACCAAGTCATGTGGCGTTTGGTTCTCTCTATCTACCCCACAAGAGACCTGGTGTAAAAGTATAGGTATATTATGACATAATGATAACGAAAATTGTAGGTTCGTGGCTGCCATTCGATTATCGCGTTTTTATTAGTCTAACTCAGGGGTTCCCAAACTTTTTCAATTCGCGGCGCACTTACAGGTTTAATATTTTGTATCGGTGCCCCGTAGTAAAGTATTTGAAAGACGGTACAAGGATACTCGGTAGTTAGGCACATAAATTAATACATCCACAATATGAAGCTGAGTTTTACATTTTCATTATAATTTAAGAAAAATAGAATATAAAATGCAATGGCAACTTAATGAATGTAAGGCGTGAGCTTGGTGATCTCACCCTGTCTCTCTTAAAAACACACAGACCAAGACAAACAGACATGTTTACGCATACAAATGTGAGACCACGAATGTTGGTGTCAAAGTAGCGTTATTAACCACTGCCCCGCCGAGCTCGTCGACGCTAATGTGGTTCAAGAAATCGGAATAATAATAATAATGTATAATACTTATCTGCTGGAAATAGTTTCGCTTCTCCTTCGGAGATGATCGTTGAAGATTTTATCGGGCCAGTACATACCAAGGATTCGGCGGAGACGGACGGCGGAGCGGTTGACGAAGACTTCCACGTCTCACACTCATATAGCAGTACAGATATAACGTTGGACCCGAATATTTTGAGTTTAATTCGACGTGTTAATTTCCGTGACTGCCACACAGGCCGTAATTGTGCGAAGGTTGCTCTGGCCTTGGCAATACGTGAAATGAAGTCCTCTTCGGTACCCCCTAATTCTGACACGACACTTCTGAGGTAGGTAAATTTACGGACGCGCTCCATATCCTCTGCACCAATCCGTACTGGTGCGCGGTTTTCCAATCCAGATCGCATCTCTTGGGTCTTCAGAGTGTTGATTTTGGGTCCCGTAACGCCCGCCCCCGGGCAAAGGTAAATTGTATGCAACTTGGATTGCATGTCACAGTGCGTATGACTCAGCAGGCATAAATCGTCGGCATAATCCAAGTTTTCTAAAACGTTGATTATCCCCCACTCTATCTCGCGTCGCTTGTTGTGGTGTGCACGATGCTAATCCCGTCGAGAACAACCAGGAACAGAAGAGGCGAGGACAAACCGCCTTGTCGAACGCTCGGGTGTACGTCAAGATCTTCAGAGATTTTTTTTTGATACTACGTCGGGAGGCATGCAAGCATACGGCCATCTGATGTAAAGCGGGTACCGTAGCCTATTAACGCTAGCGATATATTAAGTATCATTAGCGAGATGCTTTCTCTGCTGCTTACACAGCAACTCCTTGGGAGCTTACTTGTGACCTCACTCACTCGCAGGAGCACAACAACCCTCGAGGGAATTGTAATTTGGCTGCGGTTTTCTGTGAGGTGGAGGTACTTCCCCAGACGGGCTGCTTTGATGCGCCCTACCTCTCTTAAGAATAGGCCGTCGTGAGTAACTCTACAAGAATATTTCCTGTAGAGTCGTGACTATATGCTTGTCCATCTCAGCGTATCGAAGGCTTTTTCAAAGTCTGCAAAGGTAAGATAGACCTCCCTTTACAATTCTGATGTCTGTTCAAGAATGATGCGCAGAGTGTTAATTTGGTCGGTATATGAGCGGTTCGGGCGGAAGCCAGCCTGTTCCTTGCGTAGAAGAGGTTCAATGGCTCTCTAATATGATCTAATATGATCTTGCAAAAGGCCTTAGACGATATCGAAAATAAAGTAGTAAAGTGCCTCTCCAGTTGCTACATTGGATTAAGTCATCTTTTATGGGCACGGTTATAAGAAGCCCTTTATTCCAGTCGTCTGGAAGTTCCTCCTTCGTACTGATTTTCTCAATTAAATGTGTCAGCACCTCGACGGCGGATGTTAGGTCAGCTTTCAACATTTCCGCAGTTATAAGGTCGAGGCCTGGGACTTTGCCAGTTTTTAAAGGGAGGACAGCCTTCGCTACCTCCTCGTGTGTGGGTTGATCGACATCGATTTCAAAAGGCCTTGTTGGCAATGGTATGTCTTGCGGTACCTCAGGCGTTGTCCGTCTTTCAACTTAAGAGGTTTCTCACGTACACTGCTCTTCCCTGCTAAGATTTTAGTCGCCTTGTACAGTTCTGTCAGATTACCGGAGTTAGCAGTGAGTTGGGCATCCTCCTATCTTTCCGCATGCTACGATAGATCTTCTTGCAAATTTGACGGTACTGCTGTCTGAGATCAGCTTGTAGTGATTCGTCGTTACATCAACGACGAATCACTAGCAGCTTTAAATGGAGTAGGTACTCTTCGGTCGTTAATAAAATCCCATGTGGACCGTGACTTCCAGTCCTCGCGCGTGTGTGTGGTGTGTCCTATTAAGTCCTCGTTTATTTTAAGTCCGGAGAAACGGTTACGGAGTTCAACTGCACGGATAATATTTTTTTGCGTCATCGTTTAATATATAACTTTCTTATTATTGTAGTAACATAGGAGCGACAAGAAAAAAAAATTACACTGAGTGCAACTAACCCTAGCGCAAGGTAAGTTCTAATCAAAATCTCAAAACTCTCGGGTGCATTCTCTCTGATCTTAGTCTTTGGTTGAAAAAACAATATGTAACTATAAAATAGCCAGTCAATGACCCGATCATTTTAATGCCAACAAAAACTAAATAAACATTGTATCAATCGACATGGGTATTGTTACCGAAGATAATCTTTATAGAGGACTTTTGACTCGAGTGACTGACAACCTAAACATAAATAATTGGCGGTAATCACAATTATTCTATTATAAATCTTGGAGGTTTCAGAATAAGATTTAACTTTGCATTTCATCGAGTCGCATAATTTCGAAGGCATGTAAGACTAGCTATGAGCAAAACTCAACTTCACCTGCACATGGCACACCGGGTGTTGTACCTAGTCCGGCCATAAGGCCGGACTAGGTACAACACCCGGTATCCAAAACAGGTGATCAGATCCATCGAATACAGCACTCGCATAAGCTTATCAACCGTAACTTCTGGCAAACTGATGGTTTGCCAGAAGTTAAATGAGTTCTTACTCACACGCAGAAACACAAGGATGTTGTTCTTTGGATTCGGTCCTTTGTAAGGTGAAGATACTTCGGCAGACACGCTATTTGCCCAAGTGACACGTAGACGGCAACATAAGAAGCTTTAACGCATCTAATGCAGCACCTCTTTACGATTTAATAGCAGGTTTAATCACTCGCAGGAACAGAACAATCCTGTCGTGATTGTTATTTGCCTGCGGTAGGCCAGCGGTGGACACACATGCGTAATCGGTCTGCTCCTAAATACGAGTACGACACAATATTGCAGTGCAAAAGACAAATGTTAATCTTCCTTCGTTTTCGAAGTCGATTAAAATAGAACAATAAGTTAAATGCTAATCATCATCTATATATAGTTCTATCAGTCAAGTCCGATATCCATCTACGTACCGGTTGCTGAACCGGTTCCGTCGGATAACATGGTTAACCACAGCGCACTGCGCGGCCCAGTAATTATATTAATTATCTGGACATTTCTCTGGTTATATTTATTTGATGATATAACTGGCAGAACTGAGTAGTCACACCTGTTACACTATCTTTGAGGACAGATTCTTTAGCATGCTAATTAATAATTACACCACTAGGACACTTATTGGCTGTTATTTATTTGATGCAATTAAAGAAACAGGTTTGCGCGATGCGTGCGAATTGACTGCTTCTGCAGATGTATTTGGATCTTTAACAAGGATTTTTAATGAAATAATTTAAGATTAAAGAAACGGTGGTGTGCAGAAACCAGCCAAGCGATCCGAAAGTAGATGTAGTTATATTCTCGCCAGGAACCTTGTGGTTTTATGCAGGGAGGATCTTCCTTGCTTGGGAGACGCGCACTTCACGCCTAATACTGTCCTTACACATCTCGCTAGCTTCTTTTTTTTTGTACAACGTCGGCAGGTATACAAGCATACGGCCCACCTGATGTAAAGTTGTTAGCGTAGCCTATGAACGCTTATAGGTATAGCGGTGAGTATTACTGGCGCGATGCCGCCTCTGCTGCTAACACAGTAAATCCTTAGAAAATTACTGGTGACCTCACTCACACGCAGGAACTCGGCAGCCTCAATCATATCAACCCTCCAGAGAGCTGTTATTTGGCAGCGGTTTTCTGTGACGTGGAGTACTTCCCCAGGCGGGCTGCTTTGATGCACAAATATTTGTCCTGTGTAGGAATCGAATCCACTTGGTTGGACTTGGACACGTTGGTGTCAAAATAGCGTTATTAACCACTGCGCCACCGAGCACGTCAAAAATTGTGTAATGTTATTTTTACATCAATATCTTCGCCAAAGCCTTACCCACAGATAACGGACCCCGCCAATCCTAATGGATTCGGAAACGGGATAACGCTAAGAAGAAAAAGAAAGTAGATGCTAATATTAAAACTAAAAACAAGCGAGAAATAGGTATGGCGCATCAAAGTATTACATTTTACTAAGGCTAATTGGTATAAATGTTACTATTTGCCAATCGAAGCACAAAATTAGGAGAGTTACAAGTTAAGCGATAAGTGCAATGGCGAAGAATAACATATGTATTAGCAGATTAGATGAACTGCTGTAAGATGAAATTGGATATGAAAATAATAGAACAGAAGAAAAAAAATAATTCTAAACTGTAAATAACTAATAAATTGTTATATAAGGTGATTAGGATTAAAGCATGTATTGATATTATTTTACGCGTACGTTTTGCATAACTCATAAATAAAACAAATTAAAAGCAAAATATGTAATGTATTTGTTGTTTTTCAATATAATACTTCTTTATACATATTTTAAAGATTATTTAATTCGGTTGAATCATTTTTCAAAACACAATGTTGATTAAAAGCCACTACGGCTTGTTCTGAATTAGTAAAAGACAAACTTTTCTTTTGATTTCTTCTTATTATTTCTTTTAATTTATGGTAAACTAATCACAGGTTGCGCGGTACGAACTATATGCAGGATGGCACACGAGCTCGTACGAGAAAAAAAAACAATTTTTTTTTTACCCACATTCCTCGTTTTGTTGGTCTATTCTGTTCTTGTGTTCGAACATCTATTCACAAGAGTTTTCTCAGATTCAAAATAATAATTCACTTTTCGTATCCTTTGACAATGTCGTAATCTGTATTGGAATAACCATACATTAGCAATATCTGTGTGCACTAGTCAACATGAGCCCGTTTCTATTCTAGCGTTACTAGATCGTGATCCAAAGACAACAGTTTCCTAATTTTTAAATCTTTATGTATTTTTTTATAATTTGACTCATCGTACCGATCCTCAAATGTCCTGGGATCACCTCGTAGATGATGGTTTCGGTTTGCTTCTATTAACTTTACGTTCAGGCTTCTTTTTGACCTCCGACGCAAAAAAGAGGGATGTTATAAGTTTGACCACTATGTGTTTTAGCTGTTAAACGGGTAAACCAATTTGGATGTATTTTTTTTTTATTTGAAATCACATTTTCTAGCGGTGGTTCTTATACATGTTTTATCAAAATCTGTTCAGTCGTTTCAATGTCATCGGCTCTTTTATTAGCTGCTTGAGGGATATTACAGGCGTAGTAGGTATTTACTTTACTTTCAAATGTATGTGTAAACTAAAATTTGAAACACCCATGTACGTATTGATATTGCCACGGGTGGTCACTTCCAAGAACACGGGTTGGTATAAAGGTGTAATAGCTAGGTGAGACTCCGACATGTTGTTGCAATGTAACGAAGACAACCCTCATGAGTTGTTCATGGACTTTAGACGCATGTTCGACAAATAATTTTGAATAAACATTTGGGCCTCAACTGCCTTGTCCAAAGGCATATTCTTTAATTGGGCAGCGATACTCCTGCCGAATATGTCGAATTCATTTTCAGAACGCTCAGCCTGCTTATGAATATCTTTTGCAACGTTTTGAACTTTTGACAATATATGATCGTACTCTCGTAATATTCTTTTCTTCGAATTTTTCTTATTGTCTCTATTTATTTTTGGATCACCGTTGTATTTTATTTGCGAAGCAGCACCGGAACCTGTGCTTTCTTCATTGGATGAAGTATCATTATCTAAAGGATCTAAATCAATTTCTACTTTGTGTGAATCCGGCGAAGATACATTTTCCTAAAAATAAGGGCACAAATAAAGATACACATATTAAGTAAACATTACCACTCCACTTAACAAAAGTAGAGAAAACCGTTGAATTATGCGTTTTATACCGTTGGCTAAACATTAATAAAAGCGAAAGATTCCAAGGGTAATACAATATCTTTGTACTGAAAACTTATTTCATCGTAAAGCATCACACACAACAAAATACACGAAATCTTTAGACATATATGACTAGCGGGAAATAATGATTTCACATTATTAAAAACATTATTTCACTCCGTTAAGCTACGTTATCATGCGAAGCTGGTCATTGGCGTTTAACCTATAAATTTACATATTCCAAAGGTTAATAACCAATATAGTAGAATTAATAAGGTTATTTACAAGTTCTTTATGAAACTAATATTACAGTAAATTAACGTCTTACCGCCTTGCCTATCAAACAATGTTGCGGTGATGTGGCCGCGGTCGACGTTGACGCTGATGAAGGAACTGTAGCTGTTCCACTATTAGGCTTTTTCTCATAATTCATAGTGTTTATCACGTCGCTTGGACACTTTTGACATTTCAGTAAATGTTCTTTCAATCTAGTAGCTTGAGCGTATTTATATTGTACATTACAATAATTACATGTAACATGTTTCTTGCGCTCATTTTCCGATACCATTAAAAAATGGTCCCAAACATTATCAGCCGGACGAGGCATGTTTTGCTTGTTCTATTGTATAATGTTGATTCACACGTGCACTCACTGTGAACGTGGCGTGCTACACTAAAATGGCCGCTCGCAAACAGTGTCGCAGCGCGAGTCTCATTCATCAAGAGGCGGGGTACGGGGCGCGGAGGGAAAAGGACTCGCATTCTATACTCGAGACATATCGACTGCTATGCTAAAATGTGCACATAACATAAACACCATAGGTAGGTAACAAACGCATAATATAAACGCTAGTGGGAGTTTATTAGTTCGAGTAACGGTTGGTCCAATACTGCTTCATAAATCATAATACTTCATGCGCGTAAAAAAAAGTTGATTATCACTTGATTTCTGATCTTAATAGATACGAAGATTGATGTCAATTTTTTGATATTATAGTAATAATTTTCTGATGCTAAGTATATATTTAGTAATCGAAAGTAAATAATAATAATAGCTATAATTTGTAAATTACAAATAATTGAAGCTATAAAAATCAATCGTCAACATATGGGTCTTTTAAAAAACCATATTTTTATACAGGGTGGGTATCACGTAATCTATTCCACTGAAGTTACACGCATAGGCTACAGTAACTACTTACCATCTGGCATACCGTGCCCTTGTTTTTTTCACTATATATATATATAGTATAAAAAATGTCCTCGGCGTCGGGTAAATAACCTTGTAGATTTAGGGAAATTCGCGTTATTAACCGTTATTTTACAACTAGACATTTGACATATGCATTACTAACGTGTTATATAATTCAGAGACACTTTATTAGAAGTGCTTAGTCGTCCTATAAGTTTATGAATAATCACATTGGTAATTTTATTTTCATTTGAAAAGATGTCAATTATATAGTTTTCGATTACGGAAGATATTTAAACATATGTCTACGTATTCACGTAAGTACAAATTCGTTCAGACCAACAACTTCCAAGTACGCATTTGGTGCTTCAGATTAATAATTAGAACATAATAAATAAAAATGATAATAAATCAAATAATCAAAAAAAAAATTATCAAATGACTGGGTGTCGTGTGAGCGCCTTCAGTCTCACTCGCCTACAAGCCTGATAGTGATGTAGCAAAGTGACTGCATAAGTACCTACTTGGGTGTGGCTAAACAGAATTACCGGATAAATTTGCAAAAAAAAAAAAAATTTGCTCGGTTCTAACATGAACGTGATACTTACCTCATATACATTCACGTAACGCGGCGAGTATCATTCCATTCCACACATACGAGTTCATCATTCGGACCTCTATTACGTTACACCTAGGCCGCCCACCCTTACCATAATATTTCCCATTCTCCTGAATACTTGAAATGTAAGTTCCAGTACCTTCGTGATTCTCATAACCGTCAACTTCGATCAAATGACTCCCATTTACTCTTAATACCACTTTTCCGTTCGGGCTTCATGTCTAATTCCTTTACTCTACAAGCTTCACGACTCTGGAATGCGTTGCCTGAACCCATTAGAGACTCCCAAAACAAGTTTACTTTTAAAAAGAAGTTACGTGCCTATCTTTTAGAGAGTCTATCCAGACAGTAATCATCCAATGTGTGTTGTATAATTAGTATATATTATATTATTTATATAGAAAATATGTATGTATTACTAGGGTTTTGTATGTATTATTGTGTTTGTATATGTATTATCGTAGTTATTTATTTATGTATTCTTATATTTATGTTAGGTGACAATATAAAGAAGAAATTCTTTATGGGGTCGATTAATATTTTATTTTAATTTTAATAAAAACCGCAATCGCGTTTTTTCTCCACTCCCGATGGTTGACTGGTAGAGAATGCAATTAGCATTAAGTCCGCCTTTTGAACCAACTGTATTGTGGTCAATAAAGTATTAAATAAATAAATAAATATTTAGTATCTTATTATATTATAGTGAATTGTACTACATATTATAGAAAAATAATATAGTACGAAAAATATCATATTTTCATCGCTAGCACAAGCAAAAGCACAGATACAAATTTAACAAATACTTAGGTACATTGAAAATCATTTACATTTTTTTCTCTATCCCTGCAACTTCTGCTTTTACGGATAGATTTTTTTCCGTCATGAACGCTAAATGGCAAGAAGAAAGAGGAAGAGTACCTATCCATTAATTTAAATAAAAATTAATTAGCGAAGCGAAGAGTAATAAGTAATAACAAATACCTATGGAAAAATTAATTATAAAATAAATTGTATTTAAAATAAATACTGAAAAATAAATGTAAATTTGTTGTTTCTTGAATTTCGCAAAAGTACTATATTATTGTAAATCATTTTTTTAAAAGGTGGCAACTTTAATTAAATCGTAGTCGTCGTGGTAAATTAAATAGCATCATTAAAAATATTCGGTTGGCCATATCTCCTTACACGTTTGTGTCTAATCCATTAGGATTAGCGAAGTCATAAGCCTAATAATTTCTTGAACGTGCGGGTCTCCTCACGATGTTTTACAAGTGATAATTACAAATATGTACGTAAATCCGAAAACACGAATTTAGTGGTACACGTCTGGATTCGAACCGGTGACCAGTTGGTCAATAGACCGGTTCTTAATCCACTGGGCTATCACTGCTTATAATATACTGGATATGTATTATCAACATGCATTTGTATATACTTATAGAATATACGGAGTGGCTGGACTTCAGAACGAATATTAATTATTCATGTGTCTCGACGGGCGAAGGTTGCGTTATCTTCGCGTGCGGCCTGGCGGCCATGTCGCGGCTCCACACTCGATATAATTACACCGCAACGACACTTATTGGCAATTATTTATTATAGGCGATCACGAAATACAGCATCCCGGTGCGACATGTCCCGCTGTTATCTTAGCGTGCCTCGAGGCGTGTTGCCTTCGTCAATCGTTGCGTTCGTAAGTTAATTACACGGCCTTACTCCTGATGGCGGAAAACTACACTAATGTAGATTCTGGTCAAATTGTGAAGACTTTGACAGATATTTTACGACATGTCGCATTATTTTATAAAAATAATCTAACTAATTGTATAAAGCTGGTTTCGTTGATTGTTTTTTGTACACGCTAATCTACCAGTTGGATTTGAATAAATATTTTTTGAATATTTCATTCTTGAGGAAGGTTATAGGCTATTTAACATTACAATGCGATCTATAGTAGCCAAAGAAAAAGAAAGAAAGTAGAAAAAGTGCGTCCCACGGGATACCGGGATACGCGCGAACAATGTCGTGGGGTGCAGCTTGTCTTTTTATAATATGAAACACTATGCCAATCCCTGTTGAATAAACGGTAAAAAACATGTGAATTAGTACATGGTGGACAGTCATGGCCGCGTCGCTATTCACTACCAACTATCCTTCAACTATCTATCTATCCATAACTTACGCCCAGTAGGCCGATTCCACTAAAAAACTGCAACTGCACTGCAGCGCGGCGTGTGTCAAAATGCGTACTCATTTTGACGTTTCGTTAAGCGATCTGACAGCGGCGACGTTTAATGAAATGTCAAAATTTAATGAAACGACGTCAAAATGTACGCATTTTGACACACGCCGCGCTGCAGTGCAGTTGCAGTTTTAGGAGAATCGGCCTACAGTCCTTTGCGGGGTAGGGAGAGAGAATCGAGTACCACATGACGGTCCTTACACACCTCACTTAATCTCTTTTCATGAACACTCGCCGGTTCCGAGAGCTCCTGACACCACCTTACTGCCCAACTTTCTATCCAAATATATTCTTCATATGAAAACCATCAGCACCAAGTGAACTTACTCTCTGCATGGAATTTGACTGCGCTCTTCAGTAAACCCGGGGTAACTCTACATGCGCTACAGATCTTCATTTGCTGAACCGGTTGCCAATATCAGGGTGAGGTTGGCTTTAGTTCTAATCATCATGGTGCTGTGCTTACAGTCACCGATAATAGAACAACATATAAGGCACAGCTTCCTGTGTAATTGTTCTTTCAGAAACATTATATATTTTTTTATACAACTAAATTGGCATGCGGCCCGCATCAGATGGTAAGCTGTCCCCGCAGCCTATTGACGCTCTCAATACCACGGGGATGTTACTCGCGCGCTGCCAATCTTGTGACCTAAGGATATTTCGTAATTTCTATGCCATATCTCACCCTTCAAACCGGAACACAGCTATATAGGTAAATATAGCTGCTTGGCGGTAGAAATAGGTGAGACAGAGGTACCCATGCAGACGACTTTTATACAAAGTCTCCCTATGGTAAAATTATTAAGCTAGACCAATGTTTTTCAATGTATGGGTCGCGACCCTCTGAGAGGTCGCAACCCCCCAGTAGTAAACTTAACCTTAGTAAACTTATAGTAGGCTTAGCAAAGTAAGATCGAGGAAATTTCCGAAAGGATGGATTGCAGAAAAAAATATTTTTTAGGTGTGACAGAAACGCAGAAGAAAGGTTGTCCGGAGTTACCAACTCTGAGAGGGGTAGCCTGAGTGGGAGTTGTATTATCGAACAGAATGAACGACTGCGTGAAAGGTTATGAATGCGTGAGTTCCAGGCTCCTCTGGATAAGGTTAAAATTTACCCTGACAAAAGTATAGGTCCTTTGCGTTTACGCTCCGGATTTGTCCAATGCACAGAATGGGAGGAGGGAGGAGCTCTGGGACATTGGATGGGTGGGTATACTTTGTGGTGATTATGAAAGGATTTTGGCAAAGTTTGGAGATGAAAGAGTGAATGACAATGGTGAATGTTTGTTAAATATATGTGTAGAGAGGATGCTTACAGTGACTAACACTATGTTCAGTCACAAAAAGATCCATATGGCAAAGGCATAGAGAGAGGAGTATGATAAATTTTGTGATAGTTGATGAACGATTGTTAGCGAAAGTAAAGGATACACGGCTATACCGGGGTATCGATGTCGGTACAGACCACTTTCTTGTAGTCACAAGAATAGCCGGGTTGTTTAAAAGATGGCGACATTACTCAAGTGTACCCATGACAGAAACGGAGAGAGTAAAAGTCGAAAGATTGTCAAAGTCAAAGTCAAAATCTTTTTATTCCGTAAAAATGGCTACATTTGTTTGGAATCGTCACAATTTGTTTCCCTACCGTGCAGTTCATGACTAGGTGAGCACTGATAAAACTACTGCCAAAAAACTCAGGCATCCCTCTTTTGGTATCCAAACAAATTTACATAATTTATTAATTACATTATAATTGGATCGACTAAATCCCAGGCATTTTTATCATTAATATAGTCAGATACTTTATAATATGCCCTGCTACACAATTTGGCTTTAATAGTAGTTTTAAATTTGTTTATTGACAATTCTCTTATATTGCTGGTAAGTTTGTTATCTCAGAAGAAGATGTATGTGATGAGTATAGGAAAATATTAAATGAAAGATATGAAAAGCTGATTAATGAAAAGTAGACTGATATATTTGTAATATGTTCGAACTGGAGAACAGTTGGTCAATTGGCAGGTTCTTCCACCCACTGGGCTATCACTGCTCATAATAATCAGAATCGAGTATTATTTAAAGTCAATTTACTATTTTAACATATAAATTGTTCAGCAGCATTTCTACACTGACAATAATTGCAGAATATAGACGCTCGTTGGTTTTATTTATGAGCCCTCGGCGCGGGCCGTCAGTCAGCGCGGCGGAATCACACGGTTTTCTGCGTAATCAGTATAATCTCGGAGTTTGTGAGAGAAATTATCAAGGACCGCGGAGACTGCCATGTCCGGTCCGGCGGTGCCTTTAGATATACATCGGATGTTCAGATAAACTGCCTGTAAAAATGCTAGTACATTAATAAGTGGAAAACGAGGTGGTATTGAAATGGCAAGCAATATATATAATTATAGTAATTTAAAGTCAATTAGCTTGCGGTTTGCGTATAAGTACCTTTTTTTATACAACATCGGCAGGCATACAAGCGTACAGTCCACGTGATGTAAAGCGGTTACCGTAGTCTGTGAACGTCTGTATTACATTAAGTATCACTTGCGCGATGCCACCTCTGATGCTAACATAGCAACACCTTAGGAGCTTACTGGTGACCTCACTCACACGCAGGAACACAACAACCTTCCAGAGAGTTGTTATTTGTCAGTTGTTATTTGTCTGCGGTTTTCTGCGAGTTGGAGGTAATACTTTCCCAGACGGGCTGGTTTGCTGCGCCCTACCTCTCTTAAAAACACCCAGACCAAGAGAAACAGACATGGGAATCGAACCCACGAGCGTCCCTGACAAAGTCGCGTTATTAACCGCTGCGCCACAGAACTCATCTTAATTTATTTTTATACCATTAATACGCCAAACAAGCGCAAGGCATGTGAACATAGGTGATTATTGATGTACAAAAATGAGTAGGATTCTCTATGTCCCGCCAATGGGCATTCAAAAATAATTTACATGCAATTGTCAGCAGTTACTGTAGCTTATGAACGTTTGCCATAATAGGGGTGTCCCTCGTGCATCGATGACCTGTAAACGACGCCACGTTTATTTGAACCTCCAACTGTAAATCTCGGCAGGGCGTTCGTTGTAGAACTTAAGAGTTCTCGGACGAAATAATCTCTGATGTCGCACAGTACACGACCATTGGCGGTTCTAATGTGCGAGGATGAATTTCTCGCTGATGGGAAACGGTTAATTATGCAATTTCATTTTGACGGAGAAAGGGGTTGGTCACCGTAGCCTATCAACGCTTGCAGTACACAGTATCGCCAGCGCAACACCATCTCTACTACTAACACGGCAACTCCTTAGCAGCTTACTGGCATCCTCACTCACTCCCAAGGAACAGTACTACCCTCGACAAAATTGTTATTTGTCTATGATTTTCCATGAGTTAGAGGTACATCCCCAGTGGGGCTACTTTGAGGTACCCTACCTTTATTACAACACCCAGATCAAACAAGCAGACATGTTCATTCACGCATTTTTTTGTTCTGCATGGAAATTGAACTTTGCCACCGAACTTGTCACACTTGGAAACATTTGTTAGAAGTAGGTAAGTAAATACAAATTACAGGGTGTGTGCAACTTGTGCACTATTTCGATTCTACTCAGCGTAGCCAAAAGAGATGGAGCGCATCAAAACAGCTCGTGTCGGGAAGTACCTCCATCTCTCAGAATACCGCAACCAAATAACAACTCCCTAGGGTTGTTGTGTTCCTGCGTGTGAGTGAGGTCTCCAGTAAGCATCTAAGGAGTTGCTGTGTTAGCAGCAGAGGTGGCATCGCGTGGGTAATCATTAATGTATTGCAAGCGTTTATAGGCTACGGTAACCACTTTACATCAGGTGGGCCGCATGCTTGTACGCCTCCTGCCTTTGTACATAAAAAAAAACAACGCACCGTGTGTGTTGGCTCAGCACTGCTGTCTCAAAACACACGGTTTGTGTTGGGCCAGCACTGTCGTTTCAAAACACACCTCTAAGGTCAGCACAGCGATAGCGGAACACACGGTGTGTGTTGACCAGCACTCTCGTCTCAAGACACGCTAGGCGCGCAGCCGCAGTGGCGTACAGAAACACACGGTGTGTGTTGACCAGCACTCTCGTCTCAAGACACGCTAGGCGCGCAGCCGCAGTGGCGTACAGAAACACACGGTGTGTGTTGACCAGCACTCTCGTCTCAAGACACGCTAGGCGCGCAGCCGCAGTGGCGTACAGAAACACACGGTGTGTGTTGACCAGCACTCTCGTCTCAAGACACGCTAGGCGCGCAGCCGCACTGGCGTACAGAAACACACGGTGTGTGTTGACCAGCACTCTCGTCTCAAGACACGCTAGGCGCGCAGCCGCAGTGGCGTACAGAAACACACGGTGTGTGTTGACCAGCACTCTCGTCTCAAGACACGCTAGGCGCGCAGCCGCACTGGCGTACAGAAACACACGGTGTGTGTTGACCAGCACTCTCGTCTCAAGACACGCTAGGCGCGCAGCCGCACTGGCGTACAGAAACACACGGTGTGTGTTGACCAGCACTCTCGTCTCAAGACACGCTAGGCGCGCAGCCGCACTGGCGTACAGAAACACACGGTGTGTGATTTACCGCACACTCGTAGGGCTACAAAATTAGTGCATCGTGTGTGCTGAAACACACTTTTGTGTTTTTCTAGGTATATAGGATAGGTATTGGTATATGGCCGCAGTCAATGTGTTAAATAGTTCAAACTCAAAAAATATAAATATGTTAGGTAAGAGTTAGTCAGAAGTAAGTTTTATTAAAAGTTAGTTAAAAACATATTAAAAAAAACGCGAGTTCAAAGTTTTTTTTTTGACAAATTTTTGTATGTATGTATAGCTACACGCCAGGTCCCTTGCGGCGTAGGCAGAGAGAACTGAGCGCCATAAAACGCGGTCTTTACAAGCTTCGCTTCTTTAACATTCATATGTTTTTCATGCCCGCACGCCGCTTCCTAGGACTCTTGACTTCTTGATCACCTTCTGATACAACGACCAATTTGGTCATGGTGGGTGAGTCTTTAACAGCTGTCGCCCCCATTGAGTTCGCTGTGGATGAACCCTTAGCGGTTAAACACTACATTTTTAATAGAAGTATATATATACCATATTTCTGTTATTTATAAAGCTTCATTTATCACCATAACAAATTTTATCGGGTACAATTCATCGATGTAGTCGTGAAAAGGGCCAAAAGAAAGAATTCCCTGTTCGTTCCAACTGGAAGGATTGGCTTCTACTGAAGCGAAGATTAGTGGAGAGAAGATGTTTTCAAATCAAGTGAGCTGCTTGTATTCATCCACAAACCAATAAACCGCTTATATGCGCATGAAGGCCTCCCTCACTCACCACTAGTGTTCTAGCGCCTAAATATCTGCGCGATTCAAGCCTTCTGGACCAATGGGAGCATATTTTAACCAATAAGCCAATAAGTGACACGACATTAAATCATAAACGGGCCAATAAGAGCAGCGCTACGTTACCCCCCGACCCGTAGCCGCGAGTTTTTTTATTACGCAACATCGTATCATTGGGTCTCCATAGGTTATCCCCCCCCCCCCCATATATTCATCACATCTACGCTTCCACGCCACAAGCCTGTGTGATACGTTGTAAAATAGTTAATAGATTCAGTCGTTATTTGCGAAAGTCAAATTTACATGCGATTTGATCAAACCTGCTCTGTATGCTTTCGTCACCATCATGCAAAAGAGCTGGTTAGATTAAATTGCATTCCTGGTGTGCGGTGAAGGGAAACATCGTGAGCCAAACCCACTTGCTCTACGATGAAGGAAAACATCGTGAGTCAAACCCGCACGTCCAAGAAATTAAATTTCTAAAGTAGTGTGTCCTAACCTAAGAAAGTTTTGTTTTTCTCTCTGATCTGTGGAGGTCTGATACGTTGTAGCTTAATAGTATAAAATATCTCAGATAAATTAGAGCACTCTACCTAAATCACTTTACTTTCGTACACAAATAACGAGACAATTTTATTTGTTGAAACTACTTAACACATTGACAGTCGTTCCTTAACAAAGTATAAATGAACCATAAATCTCATTATGACTTATTGTCAGCATTGACGCATTGAATGCTCCACATTCCATTAAAGTAAACAAACTTACTACGTAAGAAGGTGATGTCAGGAGCCCTAAGAATCGGCGAGCATGCATGCAAAGTGCTACGAATGTGTTAAAAGCGAGTGAGGTGTGTAAGGATCGCGTCTTATGGCACTCGGTTCTCTCTGCCTACCCCGCAAGGGACACGGCGTGAAGATATACATACATACAACTTACTACGTCTCACATAACGCTATATTCTATCTATCTATCTATGACACGCCAAGTCCCTTACAGGAAGGGCAGAGAGAACCAACCAACCCACCCACCGATGCCTTCTATGCTGCACTCACGGCAACTCCTTAGGTGCTCACTGGTGACCTCAGTCACACGTAGGAACAATACAACCCTCTCGGGAGTTGTTACTTAGCTGAGATATACTTTTACATTCGTGTTGTATTATTATATCTGTTTCTTTCCTCCTGCATTTCTTATACAAGCCTCACAGTATGGCTCTTCTTATCTAAACATCCCCTATAGGTACCTATATTCTGTTCTATAGTCATCAACTCTACACAACTAAAAACATCTAGGCACGTAAGCACTTACTATCCATTTTAAATGTGTACTAGGTGCATTATATTTGGACGTATGGGTACCATATGTGCGCTGCTGCAACTTAGACTAACAAAAATCATGCTTATCCGGACCGAACCTACCTAGGTCACCTAGACTAAAGCAAGCAGGGCCGAACTCAGATACGCCGAAATTATACCCTATTTAAGTATTAATAATAGGTACTCGTATGAATTATACCATAGACCACATGAATTATACGCGTATATTTTTATCTAGTAAGGGATGTATATCCCAGTAAAATTTTCTTTTGTGACTTATATTTATTCACAATGTAAGCACTAGTAAGTATATTCGTTTACGAAGTTTTCCTATATGATGTGTATGCTTATGCAACTACTTGTCTGCTTTATCGGTTGTTATATTAAACGTCTTAGTCAAAATATTTACTCATGAGTGTCCAACGTCACATGAATAAAATGATACTTCTTTTTAGAAGTTCATGAATGGCGTATGCATGACAGCTCGATGGCGTCGTTGCGCGTTACATTCTAGCAACATCGACCGCAGTCTGTCTACGGATGGGTTTATCTATCTCGAGATACTCCGTGCTTCGGAAGACACGTTAAATCGTCGACCTTGGCCGTTGTTGATAGATGACAGTTGTTAAGCGAAGTCGGTGGCGTTCGGGAGGCTTGAAAACACTGACCTCCACCAATCCGCAATTGAGCAGTATGGCGGAGTATGCTCTAAACCCGTTCAGTGGAAGGAAGACCCATGTCCCTGCAGTGGGATGAGTTAGGGGTGGTTTAGTAGTAGTAGTACGCATGTAAATCTTATTAATAAGTAAAGTTCCTTTCTTGACTAAAGGAAAAAAGAATTACGAAACAGATATGAAACGCGATAGTAGGAGGATGTAACGAGTATGAGCTGAAGAAAGCCATGATTTACCGAACATGACCAAATTGATCGTCTTTTATCAGAAAATGAAGTCAGGAGCCCTAGCAACCAGCTCTGCCTACACCGCAAGGGATTTGGCGTAAACTTAGAGATAAATAGTTTAGTGATGATGTTCAGTTCAAATCAGTATCGCCAAACACTTAGGATTAGGTAGCGGGCCCGCCGCCGATCCTAAAAGATAGAGAAGTTGCTAAAGAAGTTTAGAGATAATGCTAGTAAAACCGTAATTAAAAATACACCAAAGTCTCACAATAATAGGTAAAACTGGCCGTAAAAACTAAATGAAATAAGCATGTGAAATCGAAAAGTTACATTCACAGTTGCAGATCAAAATGACTGCATGCGAACGGCAAACTCCGTAGTAATTACCGAGTCGCATCTGACCCGAGTACGTCCACAACAAACCTTCCTACTTATAGCATCTAAAAATTCTTGTCGCGGCGTCACCGAGTGCAGCCGGTCTCGCGCCATCGGGCTAATGAGTGAGCGGGGGGTGTCGCGGGTGCTGCGGGGCGTCGCGGGTGTGCGCGCGGGCATGCGGGGCGGTGGCGGCGGGCGCGGTAATGGCGCGCGGCGTCGGATGTCGCCGGGGGGTGCCGCGCCGCGTCGCCGATAACAAAATCACTAGAGAACGGTATGGCCCGATGTGATGCCGATAGTGGATGAGGCATCTTCGTCGTTATATGAACAACTAACTTTTTTAAGCATTTTTTTATACAACGTCGGGACGCATACAAGCATACCGCCCACCTGATGTAAAGTGGATACCGTAGCCTATGAGCGCTTACAATACCTAACACTTACTTGCAGTAACACAATAACCCTCTAAGGAGTTGTCACTTGGCTTTTCTATGAGGTGGAGATACACATCACCAGACTTTTTTTCGACTTTATTTGACTTTTGTTTAATGAAAATTTACTTTTAATAGTATTTAACAACGTGACTTGTGCTTAATTTTTTAATAATTTTATTTGTTTATTATACAATTTCAGAGTATACCATTCATCACACAATATCTACATATATAAATGCTGACTTTATTGTGGATACCTGCACAACACGACAGGTAATACAACTTTAGTTTCTGAGATCTCCTACCTAGTTAGTCAGCGAGTTCTTTCTATGCAAATATTAATGAGCAGTGGATAAAGAGCCGGCCTATTGACCAACTGGTCCCACAGTGCGTAAATCCATAGATTCGTGGCCAGACAGATTAAAGGCATATATCAAAGCCGAAGGTAACCATTTCGAATAGAATCATTTTTTTATTTTTTGCTGAGACTTTCATAAATATTTACATATAAGTTTTATTAAGATTACATTACTTCATAAAAAAATAAATACGTTTGTAACACACCTTATGGCCGGACTAGGTATATATAAATAGTTTGTCTTTTTTAGTAAATTATTTTCCCATCTTCTATGTAGAGACAGATCCTTTGCCTAAAGTCACTATTCCTCATACACCTTCACCAATGATTATGATCGATAATTTAGATCTCGGGCGCACAATACTTGAATTTAAAAGCGGCTTGATTTTTAAGTACAATAACTGCATTCCTATTCCTAATATCACTACCGACAGTTTAGATGTCTCGTACACAATGCTTTTTTACCTGCTGAAATCTCGGAATGCTTATCAGTAATTACAATAACAGCAAATTTTCCGAACAAAGAACTTGACATCGGCCTTTCGCGGTTAGGTAACATCTTTATGTGACTTTATTGAGAGAAGGACTTCTACCTGGAAAGGGTAAGTGAACTGTTCAATGTGGTTTTACTTTTGGACGGTAATTTTGTACTTTCATATAGGTATGCTACTAAAGCATCGATACTTTAATATTGCTGTATTCATAATTATTATGTATCATAAACCTTTCGTTGCAAGAGGTTACACACACATGCGTCCAAGTTCTGACGTTTACGCATCCGCGCGTAGCATATCCTTACGTTCATCGCCATTACGTGCGCGGTGCCCGTCCGCCATCGCCTGGCTGCTTTGTCACACAGTAACAATGACTAAGCACAGACTTATTTACGTACTTATATTGTACAGATGCTATATTTCGACTGCATACATTCATTTACAATCTTGTTTTCTAAACAGAGTAGATTAGAAATTATTAACAATCATTCTTGCTCTACCCTATATTTAAAGGGCCTTAAACGAATATTTCTCGAGATATAACTTTTAATGTAGTTTTTTTTTTAATAAGTAGAACAGAGTAGAACAATACCATTTTTACAACATTGGCAATCTGTAATTAAATGACGCTTAATATCGTAACATGGATCATTCGACTTATGTATTTATGTAACAATAAGACAAACACTTATAAACTGCTATACGGGTATGTTTATGAGACTTTGAAGTGACAAATGGAAAAACAATGCAACTCAAAAATACATTACATACATTAAACAAAACAATCGTACAGAAATGCCCAAAAATTATATTTTCAGTTTAATTCTTTAAGCTCATAATAATTATTTAATTAAATAGTCTAAGACCGACAAAACTTGAATTGTGATTCATTTGTTGAACTCAGGTACTGATTACACATTTAACAATGGATTACTCACCAAAAATACCTATTTCTGACATTCATCTGAAAGTAGTAAGTAAGGGACACAGAGATCTAGAGCAGGTAGTTATTACTGTGCCCCCTCATTGCGGGCCGTGTGAAGAAGCTCAAGGTCGCTCAGCATGCTATGTAATGAAACTGACATAGCCCATAGAAAACAACGATGAGGAAACAAGGTTCAAGGAATAGCATCCCCGTACTGTACTGGTACAAGCAGTGTTGGAATCCCTTAACAACGGAGATGGCAACGCAGGCGGGTTATTTGCGTGCCGTCTGTTCGTTTGACATCTTCTTCTTCTCAGCTATCTCGTAGTTCTCGTAAGTTAGGTCACATGTCATTTGAAATAAAACTTCTTGTTTCCTCACGACACGTTTTAATAGTAAAACATAAATTTAGTGGAGTACGCCCGTACCAAGACCCAGAGACTAGTAGGTTAATAAGCTGTTCCTTTATCACTGCTCATTTGACATCAAACGTACCTACTAAAAAAATATAAAACATAAGAAGTGCCGCATCCAAAATGTGCACATCTGTGCCATCGCCAATGCCCGAAATACAGTGCGGGCGACGCGTCGTAAATCGCGGCGCGGCTCGCCGAGGGCCTTTGTGTGGCCTCGGAGCGGCAAAAACATACCTACCGCGCTGGCACGGCACGGCACATCGCCGGAGCGGCCGGCGGCCTGTCGCCCGTGCTCGCTAAAGAGCCTCTGGTGACGGCGACTGTACATAATTGTGTGTACAGACGTCTACACACAACATCGAAGTGTAGTATACATACTATAACGCTCACACTTAGTATTAGGTAACTAACGGCGGGTTGACAAATTATTGATTGATGTCTCTTATTGTAGATGAGCCCAGTGGGCGAGGAGCTAAAAGTCCCAAATTGGTTAAAACAAATGTGCACCAAGCAAATCCTAATGTGAAACAAAAGAGTTTATTTTCTGCTTTAACTCTAATTTTTCTTCTGTTAGTACAATTATCATTGAAATTCGGGGCTCCATGACCATACGGTAAAAATATCGAGTAAAATAGTCGTTCATTAATCATCTTCACGCCATGCGCCAAGTCCCTTGCCAAGGAGTATGCGGAGAGCGCCATATGACTCGGTTTTTACACACCTCACTCGGTTCTTTAACATTCATAGCTCTTTTTATGCACGCTCGCCGGATCCTATAAGCCAACAAGCTCAAGAGACCAACTTGTAATAACACATGACCAATTTGATCGTGATTCCTTGACATTCCTCAGCTCCTACATTCTTCTACAAAAAAGAGTTCTATTATGATTGTTTACGATTAGATACAAAAGGTATTATTATAACCGGTTAGGCATTACGAACCGAAACGGACGAATTCGTATTTCTTTTTTCGAAATTAGCTATTCAAACTATAATATAATTTATCTATTAATTTATAAACTTCCCAAAGTCCCTAACGGGTTAGGTAGAGACATAGATAACAGAAACAACTGTTGTTTCTGTTATCTATGGGTCTCAGACCAAATAAAAAAGTTTTTTATTTGGTCTGAGCTATAGGTAGAGAGAACCGAGCAATTATATAAAAACTATACTGAATGCTATCCCACATAAAAATAACTATAAACATAACTTCTTTTAAATCTGTGCTAGCCGTTATTTTAATTCAATTCGTAAATTTCGGGCCCTAACAAATATTTGGCCAAATGTCAAGTGGAAAAGTGGTGGACAGAATATCAATCACTTAGTCATAGTTTTGACGAGCTCGTGAATGACGCGACTTTGACACCAACGCTCGTGGGTTCGATTCCCACATAAGGCAAACATTTGTGTGCATGAACATGTCTGTTTGTCTTGGTCTGGATGTTTTTAGAGAGGTAGGGAGCATCAAACAGCCCGCCTGGGGAAATACTGCCTCCACCTCACAGAAAACCGCAGCCAAATAACAACTCCCTAGAGGGTTGTTGTGTTCCTGCGTGTGAGTGAGGTCACCAAAAAGCGCCCAAGGGCGTGCAGTGTAAGCAGCAGAGGAGGCATCGCGCGAGTGATACTTAATATATTACAAGCGTTAATAGACTATGACCCGCCTAGACCCGCTTTACCTCAGGTGGACCGTATGCTTGTATGCCTCCCGACTTAGTATAAAAAAAATGTTTTCCTTCTTAGGGTCCCAAACCCAAAAAATATTACTAAGGGACTGCTGTCCATTCGTCTATCAAAAAGCTTTATCTTTTGAACCGTGTCCCGTTCCGCCTTCCTCCGTGTCTACCTCTAATAAGACACTTGAAATTGTCACTGCGTGTGTCAACAAAAACAAAATATTTTATAAATTATTGACGAGCTCGGTGGCGCAGCGGTTAATACACCGACTTTGTCACCGACACTCGTGGGTTAGATTCCCACACAGAACAAACATTTGTGTGCATGAACATGTCTGTTTGTCTTGGTGTGGATGTTTTTAAGAGAGGTAGGGCGCACCTCACAGAAAACTCTGAAGGGTTGTTGTGTTCCTGCGTGTGACTGAGGTCACCAGTAAGCTCCCAAGGAGTTGCTATGTTAGTAACAGAGGTGGCATCATGCGAGTGATGCTTAATGTATTACAAGCGTTCGTAGCTACAGCTTAACACCAGATGGGCCATATGCTGGTATGCCTCCCGACGTTGCATAAACAAATCAAGATACGTGAATTTTGTAAATAAAGTACGGTGGTACGGAACCCTTCGTTTGACAGTCCGGCTCGCACTTGGCCGGTTTGACATATTGTTTGTTTTAGAAAATTTAATCATTGAAATATCAAAGCAATTCGAATAAATTTGCCGTGGAACCGGTACACCACTTGTAATAAACTATGTTATGACTATAACTTCAAAAATTGTGAAGCGCAAATTACACGACTTTCTCGTGTGATATGATATGAAACAGGCCTTTCTATATTTTATGGCTTTTATAGCTATTAATTTTACAGAGATAAAATATATTCTAGCTTTCAGAAAGAAAGTTATAGTCAGATAAAGGTTACGAATCGCATGTGATCGGTTTAACAACCCCGCCTATATTTTTATCGTAACGTTCCAAAGCGGTCTCTATTCAGTTCCAATCAAAAGTCAGTTCTATAGCTCAAAAAAACGTATAGGTATATAATCGATTTTTATAACACTTCTATATTAATTCCTGGCATTGTTAGCGTACATAGGCTACGGTCAGGCTACGGTAGATAATTTGCATCGAGTGGGCCGTACGTTGCATTAAAAATTCTTCTTCTTCTTATATACTGCGCTGCAAAGGTCATGAGACGTGTGTAACGCCGATTGGATTCAGTATCATTGTGAAAATTAACATCTCAAGTTATCACATAATTAAAAATATGTCCTAGTAGCTATGACAGGATGTCATTGCTTTTGGTAAATGTATTTGTGCATGGTATATACATTAAAAACAAAAACGATACGGGGTGGGGTTACCGCCTTGGTAAGTTGCAGGGCTTTCCTATTTTAAGGGGTATGAATTTCATATGTTTTATACTACTAAAAACAACTTGCTCTATTAAGGTGAAAAATCTATTTAGAGCCAAGTGACGTCAACGTACCCATTGTAAATAAAATCACCACCATTAGTTCAGTAGAAAATGGAGTACATAATTTTATTAGCATGGACAAACACACGTCACGTATAAACTATATCAGAAATAGTATAGAATAGAACGACTTTGGTGCACTGCAAACTTTAGCAAAATTGTCAACAATATGCGAACTTTTGCTGTTGGAGCAATTAACCTTAACCAGGAAAGGAAGTAAATATTAAAAAATAAAAAATAATATGATGAACTTGAAATACTCTATGTGCGACTACCTTTACGACTTAATCATAGACAAAAACCAAATTGTAGCCGCGGCCCTTTAACTAAGTTTGATGTTTAATGCCGATCGACCCCGCATGTAGCAACTGGCTGCAGTACACTATAGATATCACTATACATGGGTTTCAATATTATTATGTATACGGCATTACTCCCAAATCTAATCCTGTGATCTTATCCGTAAAAGCACATCAAACGTAGATTTAGTTTATGTAGCTGCAAACTTCTCCCTGGTTCTTTCGGCAAAATCCATATTAAAAAATATTTCGTATTTAGGTACAGAAAAAGAAATAAAATAAAAATAATGATACATGCATTATTTGTTTACTATCAAAACTATATTTAGTTATTTATTTATTTTCTATCAAATCTATATTTTGTTATTTTCCGAAGAAATACACAAAAATGTCGTAGCACATAGTCTTGGCACAGGAAAACGTATCTACGTCGCTTGCATTGAATAAAAAGGTTGCTCCATTAAAATTGTAAGTCTTTAATTGGCCTTCATTCATGTCACTGTTTATGATATTTATGATATCGTATCGTATTTCGTAGTATCGATAGTTACTACGAAAGCGCTTGAAGATGCGTGTAGCGCGCGCTACGCTCGCCGGCGCGGCCGGCGGGCGCCCCGTGCGCCTCCACCACTCGTAGCCCCGTGTCGACTCTACATTCTTAATTAAACTCTTTTCGCATTTTACGTCCCGTAGAAAAGAACAAAGGTGAAGATTGGGAGTAAATAGCTGGTAACTATTTAGGTACTTCGCAGACAGCCACGAGACGATATTACGAGGCGGAGTTGCGCACTTAGAAAAGTTAGGAAATGCCGCAGTTGTGAGCGAAAACTTTCGCCGCCGACCACTCGCGGACCGGAGAAAAGTTTAAATGGGCGGTACGGATTTTTTTCTCCGGCGGTGGAAAGTTGATGCGTCGAAGAAATTAGTACATAATTAATCGTGTCGGGGATAGGTATGTTTACGAGGCGGACTCGAGCGGAGGTGGCGAGATAGCGGGGCGGCGGGGGTGTGCGGGCGGGTCGCGGGCGCCGGCGGGGGGCGCAGGACGGACACAAAGGAGAGAAGCGGCCGGTCGCGGACGCGAGCCGCGGGCCGGGCGCCGGGTGGCGGCGGCCTTATCACCGCCGGCCACACAGTCGCTCCGCGCGCCTCGCAACGCACGTCTCTGTCCGCGCGACGGCGACTCGCGAACTCTGCCGCCAGTGTCGTCACCGCGCCAACGGACGGATCACTCAGTGGAAACCGAACATAAAGTTGTGTGTGCACGTGCCGCGCATTGCGCACCCCTTCTATATTTTTATTGGTTGGAGTTCTCCATTCACGAGCTGCTTATTATATCGCAGTAACGGCTGGCCTGTCAAAAACTGTAAACACAGCACACGTGACGTCGGCTCGCAAGTAAGTTGAAATTTACGTTTTGCATTCGTACTCTTCCGTGGAAAGTAATTTAGTATGATATTATTTTCAGTGAGTATATTAATTCGTTTTACATTTTTATATGAAAGTCCATTAGACTAAATAAAAAGGTAGGTATTTTGTACGAAAGAGTATCTGCAACCACAACATTTTAAAGTGACAGTCTTTATGTATTATTTAAAAGTGAGAGGCAGGTATGAATACAATTCACAGAAAATAAGTTCAGAATAAACTGAAGTTTGGTTAAGTAGACTCCAAGACCCAGAACAATTTAGTGAATATTTTAAGATTACGTTACATAATCATGTCTTAGAGAACAAAACGAAAAAATAATATAATCTATAAATGTAATGTAGGTAATCACAGTTTCAATAACTTAGAACTAAAATTCAACCTTGTACCTGTAGAGTCAAAGAGTTAAGATGTCTTTGTTTACATAAAGTCATAAGTATTAAAATGACTAAATGTGCAATATAATATGTCAGGTCATGCTTAAAATAAGGAGATAGTGAACTAAGTATATAAGAAAATAGGTGCATACCAACCTCGATGTTTTTATAATATTATTATTTACAATGTCTGATATTTGTAATCAAAGAAATTTATCGCGATAGGTTACTACCCATAAGTGCTTGTGAAAATTCAATTAAAATATAAATACATATAACAGAAATTGTTTTTAATATTAAATTCATTTAAATTGTTGTTTGATATTCAATTAAATTAATACGTTTCAATAAATTAATACCTATATCAGTGGTTCAATATTAATTGACAGGAGTTAGTATGAAAAGAGCTTTGCATGTTAAAGAAGCGAGGTAGGAATGTAAAGACCGCGCATTGTACCGCTCGGATTGTTTCAGGGACCTAACGTGAATATATTAGACAGGTAGATAAATACGAATTAGTACTGTCTAAAGAAATGAACGTAGGGATAGCTAGAAACGTATGTTAGTACCTAAATAAAATTAATGTGTCTTAAATAATTTGCAGTTAACGTGTCTTAAATAAAACCCTATTCATTGTACAGTAAGGTATTTTAATTAAAACCGCGAACTTATAGTTTATCTAAGCACTCAAAAAAAGTAAAACAATTAGAGAAGTATAAAATTAAAACATTGGCACACGAATCTCATTTGTTATATATTATATCTTATAGACATGTAAGATACTCAGTATTGTCTTAGGTTTTCGCGATTGTTATACATTGAATTAAACAATTTTTAACAGGAAGACTTCCTGGGACCACGGACGCTGCAAAGCATTAGAAACGTCTCAGGTTCAACAAAATAAATAAAACACGCGATACTTCCGTTAAAAATTGTTTAATTCAATGTGTAAGATACTCTTAAATATTACCATATAAGCATAATGTATCCATGTTTTATACAAAATATCTCAAAATACAGTTATTATAAACAATAATATTCATACGTGATATGCGTAAAGTGCGGCGGCGGCGCCATCTGTCGGTGACCGAGAGAGGCGCGCGTCACTGCGCTGCAAGGTCACCGTGTCAACGACCCGACAACTTTTCCCGCCTACTGTTGTCGTAGGTCATAATTTTATGTCTTCTTTTTGTTTATCTTTTCGTAACTTTATAGCTCGCCGCGTTAACGCCTCCATTTTATCGTCGTTGCACAAAATGTATCGTCAAATACTTAAGATGTTACGAGTGACATTATTGAGTTGTGCAACAATAATTCCATTACATGTCATACAATAAGTACAATGACCGCCAGCTTGTTTTTGTGCAATTTGAGACACCGCGTCATCTTATCGTGTCGGATTATCATTGCAGCTTTTTTGTTTAAACAATCACTAGTAAATATACCAAATCATGCAATTTTGTGTTCACGATTTAGTATATTTACTAGGCATAGTTACGCAGCAGGCGCACTTAAATTATTATATATGGATATGTAACTATATACTTCACATGCGTCATAATCTTGAATTAGTAGGAAACAAAACTGCGGCTAAACCGCTAAGGAATAAATACTTATTTGGTTATATAAGCACATCTAGAATATGTGTTTGTGTTGTTACAGGAAGCGAGACGCGATGGCTACAAAGGGCAAACGGCCGATGCGTGCACTGACGCCCGGCGATAAGATCGAAGCAATTCAGCGCGTCAACGACGGGGAGTCCAAGGCCTCCGTCGCCCGCGACATCGGCGTGCCCGAGTCCACGCTCCGCGGCTGGTGCAAAAACGAAGATAAGCTACGCTACATGACCTCCCGGCTCTCCTCGCCCGACACCGATAAGAGCAACGACGGCGACCCGCCGGACAAGCGCGCGCGCACCGAGTCGCCGGTCGCGCCGCCCTCGCCGGCCACCACCGGCCTCGACCTCACCACGCCGCCCACTTCCGCGCACACCACACTACAGGCGACGCCGCCAGTCGATGCTCCCGTCGAGCTCACCACTAAGCGCTCCGAGCCATCACCCACGCCTCACGTCATGACCCGCGACCGCCGGCCGGACCCCGGCGCAAGCGTCTCCATGAGCGCGATCAGCCCTCTCTCCGGACTCACTCACCTGCCGAGTCTCACGCACTCCCACTTAGGTCTGAGCTTCAACGAAATCGCGACCAACTTGTCCCTCCTTGCTCAATTGAACCCGGGGCTCTCGGCTCTCTCTGCTCAACCGGCTAGTCGAGCCTTACGTTCCGTTCGATCTCCCAAGCCTGCTCATAACGGAGTATTAAATATGAATGACACCAAACATCGAAGCAAACCACACCATCACTCGGATCCTTACAGAACTAGTAAATCCAGTCACCACAGCGCTACCACCTCATCGAGTGGAAGCCAACCAGTAGACGACACCTTATGGTACTGGTTAAAAACGCAACAAGCGATGCTAGATTTGACCGCGCAAACAACGACAGCCCATCATTTGCAACTAGGAAAAACAGAGATTCCGACGCAGCCAAAACCTGTACCTGTAGCTCCAGCAGCACCGATCAACCCGCACTTGGATTACAACAGAAACTCTTGGCTCTGGCAATATTACAAACAAATTGGCGGAGCAATGCCGCTCCCAGAAGATAAGTTAAAATCCGCATCCCAAGTGCCGAGAGACAAAACGGCAGAAAACATACTGTACTCACAACTAATCAAAGGAAAACCTAACGAAGAGCAGAGTGCTCTCTTAAATCCTGGACAGGCTCAAGTACAAAGCGGTAAAGTAAACGACACAAACAAGGAACCTCGGGTGGCAGAGCCTGCAGTTAGCCCTGGCATCGGTACAGAGAACAAGGAGCCCACGACGGATCGAAGTCAGGACTCTGGAAGGAGCCAGACTAAAGCGCGCACCGTCCTGGACAACCTACTCTTCAATAACAGTCAAGCGACGAATAAGGAAACAAAATTAGTGGACGCGCCGAACGGTGAATGGGAAGCGGGTGCCGGGGAGGCGTTAGAGCATGGCGAAAAGTTCCTGGCGTGGCTCGAGGCGAGCGGCGACCCGAGCGTGACGCGCATGCACGTGCACCAGCTGCGTGCCTTGCTGCACAACCTGCGCGCGCGCCGGCCCGGCGCCGCCGCCGTGCCCGCCGAGCCTTCCGACCACGCCGCGCGCCGCAAGTAGACCGGCCGCGGGGCTCCGCGCTCGTTACAGGGAATATACATTCAATTATGTACATAGCTACGTCATCGCCAGTAAGCGTTCACTTGTGATATGTGTAGCCAAATTTGCGTTTCTTTGTTCTAAAAGGAAAGCTATGCATTATTTTTTCTTTAGTTTAAGACTTAATTAGAAGTAAGCTAGGAGCGCGACGCCGGCGTTCCGGCGAAGAACGCGCGGCCACTTCGTCGGACGACTTAGTCGCCGTAATCCGCGTCCGAGTCTATAACAGATTTAATAATTATTAATATCGCTGTAAAAATCAATGTTAAATGCAATCGATTATTACTTTCTAATGCACACAATGTTACGTGGTTAGTAATAAGTAGTTCAGCTGTATGTTGCCATTTGACAATTACATTCCTAGTTGTACCCTTACTATAGTTTATAGTCGATCCCCTGTGTTCTACCTCAAGTCAAACTATGCTAAGTCACGGAGTGCAAGCTGCCGCCGGTCCGTGGCGATACCAAATATATTGAAGGATGCGGTCGTGTTGTGCCAATCGTACGGACAAGGTAATATTGTTAATATATAGATGACTCTATTGCGTTAGCGCTAGGCACTCGTTGTGTAATTGTTTTCTATTGCTCAGTATTTTATATGGTAGACATTCTCTGTCTCGACTCGGAATTGTTAATATAGTTAACAGTTAAGGACACTGTGATCAAAATTATAAATTATTGAGAGATTATTAATATTCTAAGTACATTCCTAACGATAGAGTGTATTATGATAACGTTATATGAGATTGTCCAGTGCTGCGACGACGGAACGAATAGGCGAAAGTTCAAAATTATAAAATATTTATCTCGCCTCCAATGAAGGTATAATTGATTTGAATTTCTTGTTAATTATATTAACTCGACTTGAAAGTTATTACTCGAGAGATAATATTTTGTACAAAATTGAAATTGGCTTATAAAGGACTCTCTGTGTCACAAGTGTGTGATCTCGAAAATGTTAAATGATTAAACTTGATTGAACTTTAAATGGAAAACGTGTTTTATTTTACCCAAAGGTTAGAAAAACTTAGAAGTGTACTTTGCTCCCTCCACATCCCCGTGTAGAGGGATGACTGATGATAGAGGAACAGACAGACACGTAAATTGGTATTATTTTACATAAAAGTAATATGCTACAAAAGAATTTGTAATTACTAATTGGACGTACTTCTCCAAACCAGATCCAACTGACAAAAGTAAGTTTTTGGAAAACTTGATTTTTGCTATAAGTGTGTAAAGAAAATGAACTATTCGGGATTTTAATACATTTTTTGCAATATTGTAGGAAGTATTACGTTCTAATTATTTAACTGTGATTGTGAATTTTCTAAGAATAATCTGCTTTTTTGTAAAAAAAAAACTTTGTGGATCTTCATTGCATAATATCTGAAATGTCGATTGGATCTTTGCTGAATTATATAGTAGTAAACATTTTGTTCGTGAAAATAAAAATACGTAAGTATATTCATAAAAGATGAAAGAATGACGAAGCAGATGTACAATGCAAAAGTGGAAGAATGTAGGAGCCGAGGAAGGCCAAGGCTTACCTACCATGATCAAATTGGTCGTGTTCTATCAGAAGGTGTTGTCAGGAGCCCTAGAAACCGGCGAGCGTGCATGAAAAGAGCAATTAATGTTAAAGAAGTGAGTGAGGTATGTAAGGATCAAGTCACGTGGCGCTCGGTTCTCTCTGCCTACCTCGTAAGGGATTTAGCGTGAAGTTATAGATAGATACATATTCATAAAAAAGTTACTGCTTGTTATTACTAAGATGCCTTAATTAAAAAATTGATTAGATTACTTAATTATTATTATTTGATGACGTGATCCTCTAGTTGGATATCAGGTTCTGAAAATCCAACGAGATCGTCCACTGGTCACAATAATGAAAGACGCTTGTATGGAGAAAGGTTTACTATTGAATGCTAAGAAAACAAAGATAGTGGTGGATGAGACTTTGTATCTTGGATGCGCTTTCAGTAGGGATGGAACGTACACCACTGATTTGGAAAGACGAGTGAGTGCTGGGAATAGTGCGAATGGAACATTGGGAAAACTGGGAGGCAGTAAAAACTTGAGCTAGAAGGCCCGTCTCGCCATACACAATGCAGTGCTGGTCCCACCGTGTTATAACGTGTATTAAGTAAACGTTTGTCTTGGGCTAGTTGTTTTTAGAGGTAAGGCGCAAGAAAATAGCCCGTTTGGAGAAGTACATCACAGAAAACCGCAATCAAACAATAACTCTCTGCAGCGTTATTGTGTTCCTGCGAATGAGAGAGGACACCGGTGAGCTCCTAAGAGTGGTTGTGTTGGTGGCATCGCGCGAGTGATACTTAATATGTTGCAGGCGTTCATGAGCTACGGTAACCGCTTTACATCAGGTGGACCGTATGTTTGTGTCACGTCGCGTACGTTAAATAAAAAAAACTCGCAGATGTGTAGCTATGCTTTAAATGAAAAAATGTTGTTCTTGCACGTTTTTTACAACACAAAAATACAAGGGTATAAATATAATAAATCCGAATGGTCAAAACGTTTCAAAGAAATCTAACTTATAAAAATTCGTAAATCCACCGGCAATTTTATGCGATGCAACACATGGCGCCATCTAGCGCCAAATAGTTGTATCAACAAATTTTAGATTGTATTAAATGTATTTATGTTAAGTTACAAATATTATAATCCTGTTTTATTCGTATCTAGAAGGTTAATGTAAATTATAGAAGGTACTTACATGTAACATACACTTTGTCAGTGGTTCGTAGTCGAAGTAATCTGCAACCAGCGACGCGACTCCTTGCCAAGTATTGGTATGAGCGTAGCACAGTTTTGTTGGTCTTATGGATGTACACACCATTTTCTGCAAAATAGATATATCAGAATAAAATTTTGCCTAAAAACAATGTCTCTGACGATAATAAAACAAGCGCCATCTAGCGCCACAAACTTATATCATCGAACTTACCTGCAACCCGCACTCATTGGGTGCTTGGAAAAATAATGGCTTTCGAGCCTTGTAATGGAATAGAAATTGCCGTCTAAAATTTTCAGCATATGCCAGAAGGAGGCGTTCTTTCGTCGAATTTGTATAATAACTTTTAGGAAAACATGTTCGAGTTTCAAACACTGGATCTGTTATCTCCGGCCAACATAAATCTACTACACCAAGCTCATAGATAGCATTATTAAGTGAAGGTATAGTCAGTGGTTCTGAGATACTTTTTAAACTAAATATTTTAGGCTCTATCTCTTGGAAAGCACCTTCTTCGAGCGGGGGATGAAATATTTCACTGGCCACATTCTCATTGACTTCTAATAAAGTATCCATTGGTTCCGCTGCTTTTTTTCTTCGTGAACGTTTCCACTACGGCTTTTGTGCTTGTGTTTTATTTCAAGTAATTTTACAATTTAATTGTAATCAAACACTGGTAACTAATATTTTAAATCTGTACAACACACTATAACAGCAGTTTGTCTGCAAAGAACATATTGAAAACTGAAAAACATTTTTTCAGGAGTTCCGTTGCTAAGCAACGTCTATTGTTTACATTTACCAGCTATACAACGTAGTCACTGAGTAGTGGTATACAACTTTATTTTTTACATTGTCTCATATCCAATAAAATTATTTTAATGAGAGAAGCTTTACAATATGAATCTACAAAGTACAATGATGTGTATAGAAGGTCATTGACAAAGTATTATAAATTCGTGGTTTACATTTTTATCAACGTAGATAGGTATACTTTTGTGATACACGGCAGGCAAGCAGCGGTGGCACCACTTCGACGATTATATACACGAAGCACGAAATGTGTATGTACTACGTAGTATGCATGTATGACTAGATCGTTGGCGCAGTGGTTAGTAACTCTACTTTAACACCAACGCTCGTGGGTTCGATTCCCACACAGGACAAACGTTCGTGTGTATGAACATGCCTGTTTGTCTTTTTCTATGTGTACCTGTGTTACTATCCTATATAGTATATGTATTTACAAAAAAGAAAATACATATTTATCAATTATCTAGTACCCGTAACACAAGCTTCGCTTGCTTTAGGGCTAAGTTGCGCTGTATAATTTGTCCAACAGCATTTATTTATTTTTAGTTATTTATTTATGTATGTATATATTCCTGACATGTCCCTTTCTACTCCATACAAAGTGTCAGTCCTCTAAGGGTGGAATTTTGAAAAACGCTGAAATTACTTTTTTGGGCGTCTTGATTGAGAGTACATTTACGAAGTCTAAAGTAGCTCACTTTAAAAAAGACAATTTCTTAACACTTCAACTTTAAGTTCAAGAAATTTTGACCCCTATTACACCCTTTAAGGGGTGGAATTTTTGAGAACGCTGAAATTACGTTTTTTAGATTCTAATAAAGAGTATCTGTACAAAGTTTCAAGTCACTGACTTGAAATAATATTTCTGCTCCATACAAACTGTCAATCCCCTTTTCACCCCCTTAGGGGTTGAATTTCAAAAAATCCTTTCTTATCTTTCGTGAGAATTACAGCTTTCGTTCAAGAGCCTGGTTCAAAGGCCTGGGCGTTGATGAGTCAGTGAATTAGTCAGAAACTCCATTTATATATATATATATATATATACATATCTATCTATAACTTCACGCCAAATCCCTTGCGGGGTAGGCAGAGAGAATATATATATATAAATAGATTTATTACTTATTAGTTTAAGTACATACAAATGATCGCTAATTTTCAGGGCCGATTCGCTCGTTTGCACATCCCAATGCCAAATTTTAATGATGTTTCAGCACTAAAACGACTATAATAAAATCGGCCAAGTGCGAGTGGGACTCGCGCAAGAATGGTTCCGTACCATTATCTATAAAAAATGCAAAAAAAAAAAATCACATTTGTTGTATGGGAGCCCCCTTAAATATTTATTTTATTATATTTTTTAGTGTTTGTTGTTATAGCGGCAATAGAAATACATCATCTGTGAAAATTTCAACTGTCTATCACGGTTCATGAGATACAGCCTGGTGACAGACGGACGGACGGACAGCGGAGCCTCAGTAATAGGGTTCCGTTTTACCCTTTGGGTACGGAACCCTAAAAAGAGCCTCATAATAATTCGACAACAGCAGTTCATTGATATACGAGGGTTGATTGATAAACCCGGTAAAAATTAAACAGAGTGATGTTTTTCGAATGGATGTCATTTATTTTTCAACATAATCTCCTTTTAGAGCCATACACTTGATTAGACGATGCTGGAGTTTTTTAATCCCCTCTTTGTAGTAATCTTTTTCAATGCGCTCAAAATACATCTTAGTATCGGAGATAACTTCCAAATCTGCGTCCCCCAAGTCATTTTTTTTATATTTGTAAAAATGAAGTAATTATGGGAGCCAGGTCAGGAGAATACGGTGAATGGGGAAGCATTTCGTAGTGCAACTCCACCAACTTGGCCGTTGCAATGACGGAAGAGTGGGAAGGAGCATTATCATGGTGAAATAGGATTTTTTTTCTCTGCAAGACGAGGCCGTTTTGCGTGATTCCTTGATTCATTTGGTCAGAGAGTGTAGCATAATACTCTCCATTTATTGTCTTCCTTTTTTGGAGGAAATCAATTAAGATTGTACCTTGTGCAATCTAGAAGACCGTAGCCATATATTGGCCTGCTGATGGAACCACCTTGCCCTTCAGAGTACTGCCACCGGCTTCCGCCCACTGCTTAGATTGTTGTTTTACCTCCGGTGTGTAAATGAATCAGTGTTTCATCTACAGTGATGAAACGGTGTAATTCATTTTGGTTTCGTTCAAACTGCCACAAATTAACCTGAGAAAGTGTCACTCACACGTTTTTGGTGAATCGTCAACATACGCGACAGCCATAGCTTTTTCATTTGCATATGTTAATGCAATGTATCGGAAAATCGTTCATATTTACAGTGTTGGCTATCTCTCTCAACTTCACTCGTATCTATGTATTATATCCTATCGTGGATTTTCGTGATAATTCTGAACTGGTTACCTCAATTGGGCGTCCTGAGCGAGGAGCGTCTTTCGTGCTTGTTCTATCACAACGAAACTCAGTAAACCACTTTTGCATCGTCATAAGTGACAGAGAAGATTCACCATAATATAATATTTATCAAGAGATTTTTTCGTTTCTGTAATGGTTTTTTACGTAAACAATAATATTTTACCAACTCTCTATTTTTCCCCATTTTAACAGCGAAAGAACGACTTGTACGGTCTAAACGACTGACAAAGCATTACTAATTCAAATATCATTATGAAATTTCGCGTAAGTATCCTCAAAACAATGACCTGTCCAAACATGTTATAACATCTACTAGTATTACCGCTTCATCCATTTTTACCTGACATATTAATCTGCCCTCGTAAGGCGCCAATAGAATATGTTGATACAAAGTAACTACCTTCACACAGAAAATTATATTCTATAACTTCACGCCCAATCCCATGCGGGGTAGGCAGAGAGGATCGAGCGCCACGTGACTCGATCCTTACATACCTTACTCGCTTCTTTAACATTCATTGCTCTTCTCATGCACGCTCGCTGATTTTCTGGGCTCCTGACATCACCTTCTGATAGAACACGACCAATTCGGTCTTGGTAGGTAAGTCTTGGCCTTCATCGGCTCCTACATCCTTCGACTTTTGCATTGTACATTGTTTGTACACAGAAAATTATTTGTCAATTTATGTGGTAACCTATACAGTGTGTAAATAATACTATTTAGTACTATTTTATAAGTTATTTTAGTTGTTTTTTAGATTCCTTCGTAATAGTTATACCCATTTTATTTTATTTGTTTGTTGGAGCCGTAGATGGAGAAAATAAATAATTCTATTCTCCGTCTACGGTTGGAACGCTCTAATCTCTAGAATTGCCAGCCGCATTTAAAAAATTCTTTTTGCATTTGATAGCCCAATTCTTGAGGAAGAGTAAGGCTTACCCTTAGAAGACAATGAAAAACTAAGAATTAGCGGTCCCCACCAGATATCGTAATACGCGCGAACAAAGTCGCGGGATGCAGCTTGTAGTGGAATATGGCCAAATGATCAATAAAAAGGAGAATGTTATTGGAATTTGTGATTAAAGGTGTAAAAAAAGAAAATTCCAAGAAATGAGACAGAACCTTTGCCTGCCATTTATTTCGATAATAAACAAACAAAAGTGTCAAAGTAATTACAACAGACTTCTTCCCGCGCTTTTGACGAGTGACATTGTTCTTATACTTGAAATTTTTACAATTCAGTGTAAAATTAGTTTTATGTGACAATTTCGATAGTATTTTGTAACATAAGTGCTAGTGTAATTATACAATAATGAAAAAATTCAAATATAACACGTTTATGCACTTTTTGGAAGACGTGAATAAGTTCATTAAGAAAACCTTGTAAAAATGACTATCGTTTTACGGGTGATATTTAAACTGGGTTGATTGGGTCGAGGTACCCTTCCCAAGTATTTTTTCAGCACAGTTCCTGAAGCTGAAACATAGAATTAAGATTTCAAATGGTTCTTATCTGATGACTTGGCTGTATGGGCTAGATCCCTTTGCCTTTCCCCTCGGGAATAAAAAGAACAAAAAAAAAGTTATTACAACAACCTAAACCGAATAACAGATGATGCATGCAATTCATAAAAGGTCAAAGTAAATAAATTAATCTACGTAAATCGGTAATCCCTTTTATCCCTTTATCATTTACGGAATCATTTGTACTTTGTTTCCATGCGAAACGAATTATAACCTAACCGAAATGTTGATTTAATCCTGTACATTAAAATAACACATATTTGTGTACTTAATTGCAATTAAATGCGCGCTATATTAAGTAAACCCATCATATAAGGTCGTGTGGCAGTCACGGAAGGTTGACGCAAGAGTAAACACAAGATGGGGAACAAGTCGTCGCTGCTGTTACGAGAAGAAGAAATCGCTCAAATACAGGAGGAAACTGGTTGTAAGTGCTTTTATATTTATGTTCTAAGAATTGAAGACTTGAAAATGTACGTGTTCTAAGACCAATATTTATGGTATCCAACATGCACACTTACGAGAAAACTGTTAATTTACGCTAGTGAAACTAATGTTGTTCATTTTACAATTGTGTGTTTTTATTTGCCACTGACATAGGTAAATGTATGAGTCAAAGTATTCCTTTGTGTTGTGTATGTTTTGGCCCTCGGCCATCAGGATAGTAAGTGATGCATGCACAGTCAAAGAGAGTGAACATTTCTTGCACAGGGGTTTGACAGGTTCCCAGCACTTTATGATTGATAAGGTCTATCTGTTAAATATTCACAAACCTAACAAAGGATGAACTAGTCGTTCATCCGGTGTTAGGTTTGGTTGCAAGGATTTCAACATATACATCGGGCCTAATAATTGTTAAACATATATAGCATAGAAATAAATTAAGCAGTATTAATAAATAGTATAAAATAAAACAGAAGAACCTTGGTTCATGTATGTTACTTTTTTAGTCCATTAAGGTGGCAAGCCACAATACTGCATGCCTGATGATAAAAAATTTCATAGTAATGGGCACTTGCAACACAACAAGTATCATTCTTGTATAGCAAACCCTTTTCAATAACTTCAATTCACCACTCAAAAAAACTGTAACAACTAACCGTAGTTGGTATGTATGTATATCTTCACGCCAGGTCCCTTGCGGGGTAGGGAAATAATTACCATAGTTAGTAATTATTAAATAATTACCATAGCTGATAATTATTTTATAATTGAAAATCTAATTAAATTAATTTATATTTAAAATGGTTTGACTTAGGGAAAATCTTCATAGAAATATAATGCAAATTTTGCTATTCTTAGATAGCATGGCCCTAATCGCCATAAATGTTTCCTAAGAGCTGTAGTTCATGGTTCCTGCGCTCAATGTATTTAGGATTTGTGTTATTTGTTTGGTAATAATAAAAGGGTGTTATTTAAATGGTTAGCATAGTATTGGTATTTTTGTGAGCAGAAGAATATAATCTGTGAGCAGAAATAGCTAATTGATCTGCAACTCATGGCCAGCAAACATTTCAAAATCAATCAGCAATTTATGTCATTCTGGATGGCTGTAATTATTTTTGTACAGCATATTAATTATATAAGCTGCAATGAGATGCTCCTGTTTAATAAAATTTTGGTAAGCACTCAGAGGGTAAGCAAAAAAATTCATTTTGTGCTGCATATAAAAGTAGCAAAAATACTTTACTTGTCATGCGCAAAATGGGCGCATTCCTTACAAAGATCATTTAATTTGTTCATTCTCCGAGTGGACGTGTTTGTTTTCGTATGTATTATTTATAGAAGTGTAAATTAATAAAAGATGTTTTTATTCTTATGAAATATAATTGAGATAGGTAAATCAAAAAATATAAAACAATTAAGTAGGTACGTAAGTACTTAAGCTATATCTTTATTCTTAAAATAAAATTATAATCGAGATCGAAATTAAAAAAGCAACTTCTTATACAATGAGTTTTAAAATTAAATATAAACAAAATGTTTTAGTCTTTCTATAAATGAGATCAAATCAAAAAGTTATCAAATGATTAGGAAGGTTCTTGAAATTAGCGTATGATTATTAGCTTAATAATTTTATTGTATTATCAACGCCCGTTTAGCTTTTGACGGACGGCCACGTTTTCTTTTTTCCCCTATGGGAATATTTTTAGCTTCAAGTGGAGGAACCACATACTTTAAGCGAATTGCTAAACCAATCACGTGCTTGCATATATATAAAATAAAAAAAAATGGACAGTCACATCTTCCTTTTATCCAATCGTTTCTTTCAATTGGCAATAAGACAAGCCACTTGCTGAAATTTTGTTTCTTGAAGTCGTCAAAACTTTCCCATTGTGCGTCGAAAACTTCACAATTAGTTGCTTGACCAGCAGGAATTTGGTAATGATTGTATTTGTCGTCTTTACGTAGCAGAGACACTATTTTTGATTTTTTTGCCCACTGGTAAGCTTCAGTCCAATGCTTCGTAGTTAAAGAGGGTATGTTGGCAATGTAATTGTCTTCTGGGTTAGTAATATATTTATTAGACCACTGGTTTACCATTTCTTTTGCAACTACCAAAAACCTGGACAAAGGAAAACGTTCTCGGAGTGTATTGCTATCCTTTATTACTCTGTTAAAAGACTCCAAAGCATTATTGGTTGATGGAGAGTTGGGAGCTGCTCCCAAGAACCAATTGCGGTTTTGTACTATCCACTGTGCTCTGAAATACGTGACAAATTCGATCTGATCTTTATATTTTTGCAGAAATGCTTCGGAAGCTGTGTCAAATATATTCTCATCCGTTATAGAATGCAATGAATCGACATCATTTAAGATATTATCACGCAGCACCTTGTTTTTAATTCTTTCTATTCTCTCTTGAATTTTTCTTTTTGCGTGTGCCCAGCACATCCGAACTACGACATGTTCTCCAAAAACTTCTAGAAATGCATTTTGTATGCTTTTAGCAGCATCACAAACCAATACTTTTGGTTGCCAAGAACTTTCAAAAATTTCTTGTATTTTGTCCTTAAGTCCTTGGAACATCAATTTGAAATCTCCTTTTTGTTCATTACTTGAAATCGTTACACATAGAGGGTGGAATTTGCGGTTTTGGTCCGTGGTTCCACAGACTAATACAGGAAAACCCTGCCAGATGAGTTTGTACGTGGCATCTGCATGAACGACGCTGGCATCTTTGGAAATTTCAATCAAATATTTAGTAGACATAATAAACCGAAAAGTGGGATTTTGTTCATCACTGTCATCAATTCGGTAACAAACCACAAAAACTTCATGCGGATCGAAAGGAAGACTTGAGTGTGAATGAATCCAAGCTTCAAGCTCTCCTAAACTTATGGTAGATTGGCCGTATATAGTACGACGACGATCACTCAAATAATTTCTTAACTGAGACATTTTAGGAACTTTGATATTTTTCATTTTTGAAAGACTTTCCATTATAGCTTTTGGTTTCATTTTTAAATCAAATAATCTATTAATTTCGTTCTTCACGGTGTCACTCAAACCGTACGACGAGGTAAACTCCTTCTTTTCATCATGGTCATGATCAGCATTCGTTTTGAACATTAACACTGAATCTGAGGTGCTTTCGAATAACAAATACATTTTTGAGGAGCATTGTGGACCACGACGTTGCAACTTATTGCACCTATAGTATGTCTTTTTTTCCTTCCTCTGTTTGATGACAATAATGTTGGGACCAAGTACCTTTCATTTCATTTCATTCACGGATGTTTTGGCTTGTTCGAAGTTATCAAACTTTTGAACTAACTTCCAGTCCAAAGACAGTTTTGGTTTCTTCTTAGCCACCGGCACCGATTCTTCATTGTCAATGCAGCATTCCGCATCCGATTCGTAGTCGGGAACTAGTTTTATTCCTTCTTCATTACAATTATTATCCATTTCATCCACTCGTGAAACAATCGCAAAATCACAAAAACCACACAAATCTCTTTAAAACACGTTGTTAACTTGTTACCACTGCAATTTGACTGCTAATAATCGCCGCACAATCATCGAAAGACAATACTCGCACGCGATTGGCTCCTCGTGTCATGCGCCTGCTCTTGCTTCGCCCACTTTTGACGTACATTGCCGATTTTTCAACAAAAACGCAATCCAATTAGTTATTTTGCTCACCATGTTTTAAATATGCATACCAATCAAATACACTGCTTATAGACATGTTTTCTCTGCTGCTCAATCATGAATATTGCTGATCAAGTAGTTATTTTGCGGACTGAATGTTTATTATGCAAACTCATGTTATTGTAAGCAGCCTATTTATGATTTAATTTTTGACCATTATCAATATTATTTGCGGAACAAGGAATGCTGCCTGATTTTTTTTATTGCAAACAAAATCTTTGTATGCTGACCAAATTATTTAAATGCTGTTTTTGGTGGCTCACCAAATTTTATAATTGCTGAACATTTAATTACTTCTTATAATAAAATGAATGGAGGTGATTAATATTCCATTATAATTATGATTTTTACAATTCAGAAAGTAAATGCCTGATGTAATATTTTAATATCTATGTATATCTCCCAGTTGTTACTCTGTATAAGAGAAACAATGTAAAGGATAACAATGAAATTTTTATTTTTGTTCTGTTTTAATTTTACTCAGTTCAAAAAAATGTGTAGTCTCATTTTTTTGTTGCATATTTATAAAAGGTTAAAATAAAAATTTATTTCAATGCCTAATATATATATATAGAACTTCACACCAAATCCCTTGCAAGGTAGGCAAAGAGAACCGACCGCCACGTGACTCGATCCTTCCATACCTCACTCGCTTCTTTAACATTCAGTGCTCTTTTCATGCACGCTCGCCGGTTTCTAGGGCTCCTGACATCACCTACTGATAGAACACAACCAATTTGATCACGGTGGGTAAGTCTTGACCTTCCTCAGCTCCTACATCCTTCCACTTTTGCATTGTACTTAATAAGTGTTTTGTTGTATATTTTAGTTACACCAAACCAGATAGAGCGCCTGTACTCAAGGTTTACATCCCTGGATAAGAATGACTGCGGCACTCTCTCCCGAGATGATTTCCTGAGAATTCCAGAATTGGCCATCAACCCGCTGAGTGAAAGAATTGTTCACTCATTCTTTGCTGAGAGTCACGACGATAGAGTAAACTTCCTGCAGTTTATGAGAGTGTTGTCTCACTTCAGACCTATTAGGAAGAATAGAGAGAATAAACTTAACAGTAGGGAAGATAAACTGAGGTGTAAGTATATAAATATTTTTTTTATTACTGATTAAGTAGGACACAAGCATAAAGTCCATGAAGCGAGATCAGACTATGGATATAGACTATCCATAGTATAGTTTGTTGACATCTTTGTTCATATTACTTTTTTGGTACCCTTCAATCACTTTTAATACTGCTTAATTTGCACTTTTATTTTTATTATTTTTACAGATACGTATTTTTTGTGACATAAAATAATTACGCATTTTTTTTATATATACAATAACATAATATGTAATAATATAATAATAATCTTCTATACAGATAAATAAAATTGGAGTGTCTGTTTGTAATATTAAAATAACCGCTTTTTACTAAATGCATATGGATGTATACACAGTACATATACCAAAATGAATATTTTTACAATTTTTGTCTGTCTGTCTGTCCGTCCGTCTGTTTGTTCCGGCTAATATCTGAAACGGCTGGACCTGATGATGATGCTGATGTAATAAGGAGTAACTTACCCTACTTTATTTTAGAAATTTTATTTATTTTTATTAATATAATATAAATAAATCATAAAAAAAAACTATTCCGCGCAGACGAAGTCGCGGGCACAGCTAGTTTTTAATAAATATTTCATTTTATTATTATATTAGGGTTAAAGTATGAAATTGCAGAGTTCTACTGAAAAATTAAAACTCGCTTTTTTTTAACATGTAACATATTTATTTAATCAAAATATTTACCCTCATTATCTATACATTGCTGCTATCTAATCGGAAATTTATTTATTGCCTTTGCGATGGAACTCTGGGGATCTAGATTCGACAAACTGTGTGAAAGCTTTTTGTGCTGTTTCCTGGAAAGAAAATTTTTTACCACGTAGATAATTGTCTAAATCACGATAAAAATGGTAGGCAGCTGGAATACAGAGGATGACATATGGTTTCTAACTGCAGCTCCTGTATATTTACAATGGTTTCTCGTGTAGTGTGAGGTATTGCGTTATCATGGAGCAATAATGGTGAAGATCGATTCGCGAGTAGGGTCTGTTTTACTGCCAATTTCGCCATCATTGTTCGAAGTTCGGCACAGTACACATCTGCTGTTATTGCTTGACCAGACCTGAGACAGCTATAGTGAATAACGCCATAATGAGACCACCAAACAGTTACTATTGCCTTTTTATTGGTAAGCTTTGCTTTAGGGCACTGTTGCGCCGTTTGACCTGGGGTCAGCCATTGCATTTTTCACTTACGGTTATCGTAAAGAATCCACTTTTCGTCACATGTCACAATTCGATCCAATATTCCTTCATTTCTGTACCGATTAAACAAGGCAACTCAAGTTTCAACACGCGTTTCTTTCTGCAGATCAGTCCAATCATGATCTCAATTCAATTCAGCGTTCACCTGTGTGGGCCGGTCTTCCACGTGGTTCGTTCTTCAAGTCGAAGTTTCCATTACGAAAGCTTTTATACCAAAAACGCACGTAGCGTTCATTAGCAGTCTCCTTTCTAAACAGTATTGATATTGCGAGCCATTTCTGCCGCGTTAGTTCCTCGTCGGAAATTGTATTCAAAAATTACTCGATTTTTCGAAGTACCTATCTAACTTTCCCGTCTAAGCTGAATAAAAAAATACAATTGAAATTGTTGCACATTATTAAAAAGAAAAACCTCATAGTTATCATGTGAAAAGAGTTTCACAAAATCTCACACCATAAAGGTTTAATGTCAATTCAAAGTATCTATTACTATAAAACGGCAACTTCATACTTTAACCCCTATTATCTCCTATATTTATAGTTAGTGCACTAAGCGTGTAGTGTGTTTTTACTACACTAACTAGACTTATATTGGTATCGTAGAATAACATCAGAATATATATTTGTCGACATCACGTCACATTTCCGATGACTATTGTTAGTACGTATTTATCCGACACTTTCCTTTGTCCAATACTCTAATATCATAGTTCTGGGAGTAAAGGCTAATACGTTAACACCGCCTGTATTTCCTATTAATAGCAATTATTGTTCTCTCTGTTCACAGTTGCATTCTCTATGTATGACTTGGATAATGATGGCAAAATTTCCAGAGATGAGCTCTTGGCTATACTTCACATGATGGTTGGAGCTAATATTAGGTAAGCCACTATATATCAATTAGTCAAAAATTTGTGGCGAGCGATTTTGACGAGCTCGGTGGCTCAGTCATGAATGACGCGACTTTAACACCAATGCATACGCAATATCTTGGATGCGCTTTCAGTAGGGATGGAAGGTACACCGCTGATGTGGAAAGACGAATGAGTGTTGGGAATAGTGTGAATGGAGCGTTGGGAAAACTTTTTGCCAGTAAAACCTTGAGCCAGAAGGCACAACTCGCTATACACAATGCAGTGCTGGTACCAACGCTTACTTATGGAAGCGAGAGCTGGGTATGGCAGAAAGAGCATGAAAGTAGATTAACGCGATCGAAATACGAGCTTTGCGCAAAATTTGTAGTGTAACGCTCGTAGACCGTATTTGCAATGCAATGATGAGGTTAGGAACAGAGCTGCTCTGAAAGAGAGTGGCGGTGTTAAAATAAGAAGAGGCATGCTCCGTTGGTTCGGACATGTAGAAAGAATGGAGTAAGAATGAATTCGGAAACAGATCTACAACACGAAAGAAGACTACCATGACCAAATTGATTGTGTTTTTTGTCAGAAGGCGATGCTTGGAATGAATGTTAACGAAGCGAGCGAGCTAGATTTGTAAGCTCTTTGCCTACGTCGCAAGGAATTTAGCGTTGAAGTTATTAGATATACAGATGGAATCTTTACATTCTATATAACAGGCGAGTATGTTTACCCTGGTAATGTAAAAAAATGCCACCAAAAATGTGTCTAAAAATATTCCGCGGCCCATATACACTATAATAGCAAAGGTACAGTTCCAGACGTAGGAGAAACTTTGCTTGCTCACGAAGCGAATTCCGTGATCGGAGTTCAGGAGTGATCGCAAATCGAACTTTCATTTACGATCTCGCTCGCGCACTATGTACTCGCTAGTATATAGTGCGCGAGTTGCAAAGTTCGAAGCGATGCTGGTCTTCCGGCGACCACGGATGCTGCAAAGCATTCGAAACGTCAGGTTAAACAAAACAAGCGATACTTCCGTTAAATATTGTTTAATTCAATGTATAACAATCGCGAAAACCTAAGACAATACTAAGCGATGCTTAAGTTGTCCGCACGCGCGGCGAGTGATGCCGTACATGCCGCGTGATAATGAAATTGCAAATCGTGAAAATTTACAACTGTAGTGATAGCCCAGTGTAGGTTATAGAACCGGAATACTGCTTTAGTACTATATTCGTGTTTTCGAATTTATTAATTTTACTTGTAATAATCAGTATATTTGCCAAATATTTTGGCTTAGGTAGCAGGCCCTGCCATTCCTAATGGATTAGGAAACGGGATAAGGCTAAAAAGAAGACAGCTGACACAAGCTATACAAAATGATGAAAACAAATATTCACTCTAATATCTTCAAAACAGGGTCTAGCCTATGTGACATACAGACCCTGTTTGGTCGATAAATGTCATAGAGACCTGTAGACAGGAAAGAGCGCCCAGAAAGCTCGATTCTCGGTAATCCTAGTGGACTTGAGAATAATATGTATAGATGTGTTAATGTTACACTCATCGATACATATTATTCTCAAGTCCACAAGGATTAGGCTTAGGCTTTCATAAATCTATTGTATATAATTCCAGTGAGGAGCAACTCACCAGCATTGCTGAACGAACTATCCTCGAAGCGGACACCAACAACGATCAGATGATCTCCTTCGAGGAGTTTTGCAGGGCCCTAGAAAGGACAGATGTTGAGCAGAAAATGTCTATCCGCTTCCTCAATTGACCTCCGAACTCCTGAACCATATACATCAAGTATATCCTGACCATAGCGCTTGTAGTCTTAATTTATGGGCTTCTTACTAAAAAATGAGTTTGCTCTTGGAGTTAGTATGAATTGTGTAATTAAGTAAAATGTGTAATATCTTACAGCATATGTCAAAATCACAAGATACTAAGTAACATCTAAAAGCACACCACTTCGACCATTCTGTCAAGGTAATTTAAGGCTTGGCCTTTAGTGAATTGTATAAATAGTTCACGCAACACATATGGTACGATGTACAATGATAATAATTTTGATTGCGTCCAGCATAAGAAGGGTACACAGCTCAATGTGTAAGCTTTGCACGCTCTTGGCTGTACACGGCTTCTAGACAAAGTTACATTTTTGCGACGTCGTTATCGCCGATGATGCGGTAAGGCCGGTCACGCGCACGCTGTTACATTTGTACATTGTTAACAATAGTGCGACATATTTATACTTCGATATTATTGTTGAATTATGTAGAGTACATTGTATATTATTGTAATGGCGGCCTATTACCTTATATTCAGAGTCAATATTTTGGCTACGTTTTATCTCTATGTTTTGAGATATTGAGAAAAACTAAACTCTACGGGAACGGAAATGCAGCCGTCGATTAGTCATGAATAGTATAGCGCGCGGCATGTCCAACTTCGCCAGAATGTTACTTTCTTTAATTGCCTTGACAGTATCTAATTAACTATTTTTCTTGAAATAAACATAATTTATACATGGATAAGACGTGTAAACCATGATTACTTTCTCAAAGCGGAAACAACGCTGATTTAAAAATAACAAGATTGATTTTTGAGTACAAATTATTTTTTACAAAGCAAACTAAGTACAAAGTGTAAGGACTCCCATATCAATAGCGAATTTTTTGTGAGATTGACACATGCTCGATTATAATATATTCAGTCATTTTCATTATCTTAGACATCATATCCATATCTTCACGCCAGGTTCCTCACGGGTAGGCAGAACGTACCTACCACCACATAACTAATACACATCTGGCATGCTTTTTACTTTCAATTAGTTAATAGTGTGGGGCATTATGTTAGTCAAATATATGGGTAAATAACTTTTAAGTTCATAATGCATAAAAGTTGTAAATGCTAGCACTATACCATAAAAATGTATTTATCAATTAAATGTTGTCTATGAGACAATGTATTTTATGACAAAACTGTTTAAAGCAATTAAATTTACAGGAAGAAATGTTATTATCAGTAAGTTGTACTGTATTTGTGTATATTTGACTGTGTTTTACGCACACTTTGGTGTTTGTGTATCCTTGTGCACTTAAGATATCGTTTGAACTTAGATGGGGTTCTAGGTCTTTGATTGTTCTATATTACAATAGCTACTATGTTAGAATTGAGATACTAAGGGGCACAATGGATGTACTTTTATGTTGTAATGAGATCCATTGGTGTATAATTTTGCTGAAAAGTAATCCCATTTTGATCCCCGTAATTTTTAATTCTAGATTAGTATGGGTTACCAAATAGATCACAGGATAAATAAGCTGTACTAATTAATATTTGTTTAAAGTAGTCATGTATCAATAGTTAAATTATTAAATAAAATATTTTTATATTAAAATTCGTTTATTTACGATTTATAAATCATTCGTGCTATACATAGTTTAATACCTACAATATTCAAGAAAAAATGTGTATTTGACACATTGTGAATTGTTTTAAATTGTACATACAAATTAGTATTAAAAATGTAGAAAATAAAATATTGCATGTTCCTCTTATAAATAACAATTGGATAATTCTATAGACATTTCAATTATATTTACTTTACAAAGTATTTTTTGTAGGAAAATTTTAACTTGAACATTCCAAATATCTAGGAAAATGATTTTACCGACGCACATTGCTACTCTGATGTTCTACACAATTATCAAGTACCAATTAAAAGTATTTGTACTATACTAGTATGAAGAATCTGCTGGGTAATTAAAATTTCTCCTAAGTATAAAAAAAATCCTTATTCTGTCTTCATGAAGTACCAAACAACTATAGATTACACAATTTCAATGTTATAACAAATGTGTTTATTTTGAATCCATTTTGTATAGTTTTTCGGCAGACATCAGAGCGAGCGAGACGAGCGACGTGGTGTGTTCGTGTTAGGCAGTCGAAGAGACCGCCAGCTTCTTCAGATGCTCCATGAACACTTGCAGCGACACGTCGTCTGTCAATACAGGGGCGCCACCATCCTGTGCATATTTTAAACATATTTTAGAAAAACTTTTATCGAAAAGTAGACTGGAGTACACAATTAAATACTGAGGCCTTGAGCGCGATAACTTTCATTATTTTGCACACCAAGTAGTTTTGTGTACGTGTACAAATAAAACTAGCTGGTGTGCAAAATCATGAAAACTTACAGACTACTTCTATGTTATATGCAATTAATTTGTTTTATAAAAGTATGTGAAAACGATATTTTTTTTTGACAACACTAATTGTGGAAAATCGACAAACGAATCTTTTTAATCATTATATTTGGGACGTGTTTTTCCTAGCCCTATACAAGTTTTATTAGATCGAGGTTTTATATTATACAAATGATCAAATAGACAAAGTATGCTTTATTTACAAACACAAAATTTGGAACAAATAAAATTACTGAATCTAAAAATAACATTTAAATCGTTGATTATAACTGCTATTCCGACACCAATTAGTGATACAGAGTATGTAGAGGTTACCTTTTTCATTATCAATCCAAACCCATAACTAACTTTTTTTTATACAACTAGATTGACAAACAAGCATACGACTCGCATTCACCGCAGCTTATTGACGCTCGCAACACCACGGAGATGTTATTCGCGCGCTGCCAAGTCTTGTGACCTAAGGATGTTTCGTCACAGTACCCAGTAATTTCTCTGCCATATCTCGCCCTTCAAACCGGAGCACACGAACAACTTTGTACAAAGTCTCCCTCTGGTTAAATTAATTATAGTGCATACAGTTTAAGTTGCATTTATACAAAGATCTTTAGAAAATTAAATGACGCGTTGCCCTAACTAGCTGCTATTAATGCATCACCTAGATTAGAAACCATTACCAAACTATTTTCATGTTCACAATATATCCAACTCATGTTCATCCGATTAAACATAATTTGAAATTATAGAATAGAATACACTATATCACCTATAATAAATACATATAAGAGACACGCTGTTACAAAAGCACGGATAGGAGGAGTTATCGCTAAAGCGATTTCTTTTAAACAACCACACCGTAGGAAGAGAAACAATCAGTAGAAACTAGAAGTGACTGCGTTGAATACGGTTATTCAGATTAAAAAAGATATATTAAACTGAATTTCGAACGGGATTTAATCTAACGTCATAATTGGATTTGTAAATAAAAAAATCACTGACTGTTATTTTTTTAGTAGAGTTTAGTATATTTTTATTTTAAGTTCATCAAAGAAAAAGCTTTTCTTATGTAGATACTACACGCCAAGTGTCATAATGGGCCGTGTGACTCTTCTGACGTCGGTTTATGTATTACAAGGATGTTTTATTATTGTTGATAAAACACGGAAGTTTTATAATGATATCAGATGATTTAAAATACTCCACTGCTACGTTTCCTGATTTCAAAATATCTTAGCAGTATCTCCAGGAATATAACACAATTTGTACGAAATATATCTCTTGTTAGTAACAATATAATTGTGCGAGTCGAACTCTCATAATATTTAATACAAGAGGGATCCATACAGTAGGCCGATTCTACTAAAAAACTGCAACTACACTGCAGCGCGGCGTGTGTCAAACGTTACGTTGACGTTAACGTCAAAATGTACGCATTTTACAGTTGTACGCAGTGCAGTTGCAATTTTTTAGTAGAATGGGCCTACTGCATCATGAAAAATTGAACTATAGAAAAATCATATATAGAATATTTTTTCCATCTCGGATATACCGCGTCATCTCAGGGAGATTGTATATGATTGTATGTGCCTATTTATTGTGCACAGGTGCAATAATCCACTTCCTTTCTAGGTCTGAAAAGAAAGGACCGTGGATGGTCTTGGCGGCAACACAAAGCGCTGACTAATATAGGCCAGTTTACAACCGGCTAAAAACAAAGCAATCACTCTCCACATAATGGTATGAATAGGCTAATGGAGCATTGCTTTACACTACGATTTATATATTAATTTCTGAGGGAATCAGCATCAAATGAATAAGTGACTGTATCTCATAAGATTAAAAATAAATTTTTGAATAAACCTATACGTTACAATATATAGTTACATTATATAATTAAGGCAAAAAATCGGAAATACCATTATTTACCTATTACTTGAATGATGATAAGTAAGTTAATGTAACAGAATAGCCGCGAGGACGGGCACCGTTTCGGCATTCTAATAAATATTGTACCAACAACTATGCCAGTAAATATTGTCCCAACACATACTAACTTGGCATAGTGTATAAACACAATATCGACTAAGGTTAAAAAAATAATTTTGGAATTAACTAAAGGTACTCTGTAAATAAATAGTTTTCCAGTTATTTTATTTTCAAATCCAACGATGAAGCTGCAGGAGCCTGTAACCAGACTCAATTCTAGAAAACTTCGTAAAATTTTCCTCATAGATTTTAACATATGTAGATTTAAGCTGTTAATGTAAAAGTAATTAAATTATACAGGAGGAAAGTGACAACGGGTTGGGCAAAAAATTTAACATATAAATAGTATGTATCAATGATTTGAAGAATGAAACAACACTATTTTTCTCTACCTTAAATGTAAAATTATAATTTTAAAGGTTTTCACCAGGAGGAGGTGGGCAGGTATTACAGCGGGCTCGCTACTTCACCGTATGAGAATGTCATTGAATTAAACAATTTTTTTAACAGAAGTGTCACGTGTTTTATTTATTTTGTTGAACCTGACGTTTCGAATGCTTTGCAGCGTCCGTGGTCGCAGGAAGACTAAGGTGACATTTGTCTTACATTGGTTATTCAATTATTACACCTACCGACATGGATGGATTATTTAACCTAAGTTCACTCAACAAGTCGGGATTATTAGTAGTATAATTACTTTACAATTGTACTACCTATGTAAAGTCCTTTCTTCCTGATAGCTAAATTGATTTGACCAGTGAGATATAATATTCCCTGTACACATACTAGCCAACTTAATAAAAGATGTTCTCCCTGTTTTATAGTCTTGAAATATAATCGTATTTCTAAAGTCATATCCAAATAGTTGTCTATCTATTATTTGGATACAACTTTAGAACATTACGGTCCTCATTTTCTTATATATATTAAATTGATATTAATTATCATATTGATTTTAGGCATCGTTTAATCTGAATTCAGTTTTATTTTTGTCCCAACTGTCACTTACACCCAGTATTATGGAAAAAAAATACAAACTACGTAATGTGTAAAGTACATGCATGAAGCTAGTTAATGATTGATTAATATTTGTATATTATTCAAAAGCAAGAAGCGTTAGTAACCAACACAGAAGCCCTTTTGGAAATTTTGGAAAAATAATAATAAAAAAGTCACTACCGCTGATGGTATCGGCATCACCTGGAAAGCGCCGAACAATGATGAAACAAAAAAAAACAAAATTTTCAAAATCCAATCATGCTGGGTACAAATTCATATTGAAACAAAAATTTACCGTGCGTAATTTTATAAGAAAAAATTAACATCATGCTTATGAAGATTAAAAAAACTGTGATAATTATCATACTATTAAATTTCCTTGATGGTGCAAAATTATTAAAATAAAATTATTGAATACAACAACTAATTAGTATTTGTATTTATATTGTCCTAACAATACTCACCCCTCCATAAGCGTACATGTTGTTGTGTGTCTGCGAAGGATTGACCTTGGACAGGAGGAACCGGGCCTGAAATTAAAATAAAAACATTAAAGACACACTAAACAAAGAGGTTTTAAACTGTTTTGTATTTCGTGTGCTATCATCCCTCACATTTCTTAGAGTGCATTTAGGATTACCGAGTAACTGTTCGAAATTGTGATGACTATTGACTAAGATGGAGATTTTTAACGAAAGTTTCGTTCGCATTTTTATTAAAACACTTATAGGAAAGAAACATCAAAGCTATTCAATGTTTACTAAACCTTACGGTTTTCTTTTTAAGTGGTATGAGAATATCCGAAACCATAGAAAATTCTGCAACACTGTCTTATGAAATATTTTTGTGTTACAAGTTTTTTAGTTTCCACATTAAATCAGCAACAGTATAATATCGATGTAGGTGGGGCTCATTAGAGTTGTATCGTACTATTCTACTATTTTAAAAAATACCATCATCATTTACCAGCGAGTAAACTTTAAGTTCACATTTACGCTGCTCATAACGCATTCACTAATTGGCTCGCTCAGGAAGTAAGAAAATAGGTGACTTCTCACAGCGCTAGCTACCGCACCGCGCAGGCTGCCTCAGGAACCGTCTCAATTAAGCGTTAGATGTATATGTCGATCCCGAGTGCATCCTCTTTTCTCTAGTATACGATTATTATTCTAGTAAAAATCCAGTACATACGTTCGAGCTTGCATGTATAAAACACAATAATAGTGTAGTGTGTAAGTTGACTTGTATGAGTGAAACAGCTGCAAAAGGAATCACATGACCGTGCTCAATAAGTACACTATTGAACCAGTAAAAAAAACAATGACTGCCGGACGGATAAGCCACCATGTTGTGTAGGGTTGTGTTGACCATCGTCGCTGTTTTATGTACGTTGCCACGGGAAGTAATCGTGCACAGAGCGCAGGGCACACAGCGCATAATGCAAATAAAAGGTTCCAATAATACAAAACGTAAGACTACTAGAAAAAGCTATTAAAAATGTGGGCGATTATTATCAAAATTATATAGATATTTGCTACATCAACCGTCAATAATACAAACGAATTCGAATGAAATAGCACCATTGGTCATTCCTATGTCAAAACCAATGAAGATCATAAACCAAATTCTGTTTGTGACATCAAGTACCAAACACGAAGAATGGACGGAGTCTGTGACTCCCAAAATGATCACGTATATCGATAAAAGGTATCCGAACAACAAGCAAAGTAACGAATATACATATAACACTAATGACTGGTTTAGAAACCAAAAAAATTATCCATATGACAATTATTATTACCGAGTACACGGTCGCCAAAGACCCAAATACAATAGCAATAAATAATTAAATAAATAAATAAACAATAAAGAAACCTACGATCAATTACAAGAATACAAAATAAATCACAGTGATCACGTTGGTTTTGATTTTAAAATTTTTGATCCAATTTCAATAAAGATAATAGTGAAAATATTTTAGGACAGGATCGTATCGATATCGACCGTGCATCTCAATATCGAGACAACAACGAGAATTTCACGAAAAATTGAAAAGAGATGTGGATAGATCCACCAATCTCGATAAAAATCGGTATCGCGATGGGAAACAGCGGTATAGATTGAGAGTTGCTTCCAGATTACAGCAGCCGGTGAATAGTATAAAGAAAAATTTCCAATACGATGATATACACTTTAGAAACTTTCTTAAAACACAGCAAAAAGTAAATGCTATGCTGGAAAGTATACTGGTGACAAAATCAACAAGTGATGGTTCGCCGGCCCCGTAGTTTGAAATCGAATCCATCAAGTTGTAGCATAATGTTGAAATTGCTTAGTTCTGCTTAATATGAGATACGCACTTGATTTGAACTTGGCATCGTGTTTATTTATGTACATTCTGAAGGTAACCCCCCACAAGACTAGACAAAAGTCCTACCAGTCTATCAATATTGATACCGACAATTAACACATTCATAGGGTCGCGAACAAAAACATGCTCGCGAAATAATTACGATTTTAGAGTTGGTATTCGATTTATTACTTTTAATAATTATAAAACAATAATATTATTTTTATATTAAATGAGTCATTCTTATAAATACATAAATATATTTCGTGTATTTTGGAGACACTTCTAACGATTTGTATCAAATTTTGTATTTGGATTTGAGTATGTCGGGAGGCATGTGAGCACATACGCCCCACCTGATGTAAAGCGGTTACCGCAGCCTATGAACGTTTGTATTACATAACGTATCAGTCGTGCGTTGCCACAACTACTGATAACACAGCAAATCCTTAGGAGCGTACAGGAAACCTCACTCACTCGCAGGAACACAACAACTCTCTAGGGTGTTATTATTTGGCTGCGGTTTTCAGTGAGACGGAGATTCTTCCTAGTCGGGCTGCTTTGATGCGCCCATCTTGTCTTATTGATTATTAGCAACGATTATGGTTACTGGTTTTTGCATATACACAGACTTGAAATTAAAGTAAAACGAGAAAAATTCTCTAAACGATGTTACTCAAACGTGTATAAGTGTATTAGATGCAAACAAACAAATAACATTAAAAAAAAATGAGTTATATGTACTATATATAAACTCATATGAACTAACTACATCTCGGCTCGGACGCCCGCGCCGTCTGCCTGCCCGTTTGAAACTGGACGCCCACTTGTCGTTCCATTCGCCGTTTCCGCTTGTCTGCTACATTTTGTTCCTGTTTTCCTTCACGCTTACCACACCGATAACAATCAGAACATACTGACCTGTGAGCCCCCGTGCTCGGTGTCGATATACCGCGGCACTGGGAACCTGCTCTGCAAGATCTCCTGCGCGTCGTCGATGGGCGCACGGAGCAGCTGCGCGAAGCTCTCGTATTCCGCCATGTCTTGATAGCGGAGCGCCCGCCATTGCGCTATTGTCTGGTGGATGACAATCTTAATGTTTACTCTGCTTTTTATACAACGTTGGGAGGCATACGGCCCACCTGATGTAAAGCGGTCACCATAGCCTATGAACGCCTGTAATAATACATTGGATCGCGCAATGCCACCTCTGCTGCTAATATAGCAACTCCATAGGAGCCTACTGGCGACCTCATTCTAAGCAGGAACACAATAACTCTTCAGAGAGTTGTTATTTGGCTGCGGTTTTCTAGTTTTCTATGAGATGGAGGTACTTTAGCAGACTAGCTGCTTTGAAGCACCTATTTCTCTTAACAAACGCATAGTAAATAACATAAAATTATTCAAAACCATTAATCTACCTTGGTGCTAGTTCGTCCTGGTGTATAGTATCTTTTTTTTTTATACTACGTCGCGAGGCATACAAGCATACGGCCCATCTGATGTAAAGCGGGTACCGTAGCCTATTAACGCTTGGGATATATTAAGTATCACTCATGTGATGCCTGCTCTACTGCTTACACAGCAACTCCTTGGGAGCTTACTGGAGACCTCACTCACTCGCAGGAACACAACAACAACACAATAACCCTCTAGGGAGTTATTATTTGGCTGTGGTTTTCTGTCAGGTGGAGATACTTCTCCAGACGGGCTGCTTTGATGTGCCCTACCTCCCTTAAAACATCCAGACCAAGACAAACAGACATGTTCATGCACACAAATGTTTGCCTTGTGTGGGAATCGAACCCACGAGCGTTGGCGTCAAAGTCGGTCGGTTAAATATCGGTCAGTCGTCACCGAGCTGCCTTTCTTTTTCATTCATGTGATTCATTTCCCACACCGTGTAAGAGAACGACGGTAGAATAAATGGATATTTATCCTACTAGTTCCCCCGCCCCATCTTGTTCATATACAAACTTTTAAATACACATACAATAAAATCGCATCCGAATCGAGATTGTATAAGCACAATTTAGAGGGACTCAGTATTAAGCATTGAGGAGTCTGTATGGTTCCCACCAAACTCCATCATCAAAGTAACTTGATGGAAACCATAACGTCAAAGGTGAAATGCTGATGATATTTGAGTTCATAGATTCTATTACATAGTTACATACAGATCAATAACAGCGTGTAAAAATATTTCATTGGTTTTAAAAATTTTCTGTTAACTTAAATCGTTTATAGTCAGTTAGAATATGTATCAACATACCTCTCCATGATATATCAATATCTGGAAGAAAGTGTCCATGAGCAGTATACGATCCGGCTGTATAGAGGAGGTGTCCAAGAGGACGGGCTCCGGAGGGCCCTCGAAGCTGTACGAGTACAGGATCGGCTGGATCATGATTAGCGACTGCGTCAAGTCCTCACGCATCAGCATATGCCTGAAAATTTATTATTCATTATCACCCGCAGAACTTAAAGCTAGGGCAACCAATCGTTGTAAAATACGCAGATATGTCAACGTATTTTTATGATAACCAAGAATCATATCACCTCAACCTATATCTATCTCACAGAGGGTCTCCCTTTCAATAGAGGGAGTATAGAAAAGTGATCCAATAAGGGTTCCGTTTTTCCTCACAATACGCGCAATCCTAAAAATCAGCAATGACCGTTTTTTGGTTAAACTAATAATGAAGGAACGTTAAACGTAGTCGTACCTGTAGAAGGTGGTCTCATCTGGCGAGTTGTTGAACACCTGCAGGAACTGCGAGCGCCGAAGGTGGTACATGAACTGTGGATACAGGCTGAAGTTCTCCGACAACCGGAAACTGTTCGGGTCGTCTTTGCCGTACTCGCCGAACTTTTGACACTGAAATTATTATTACGATCTGAAATACATCTGAAAAATATTTTTAAAGACTTTAACATAGGCTAGATGAACTCAGTACTGAAAGGTCTCATACTGAGTTATGATTCCTTAGCAACAACTTCCTTAGTCGATTGCGAGTCCCCTACAGATGAAGATATTCGTGTAGAGACGCAAAAGTTGTAATTATATAATTACTTAGCTATCATTATTTTAGGTTACGCATTTTACCATTTACGTTTGTTGTAGATATGGTCCTTATTATTTAGGACTTTTCATCGATACAATGTCATAAATTACAAACATAAATTACAAAAATTACATAGAAGATACTAGTAGTATACATAAAGATGTTGTTGTGAAAAACAATGTTATCAAAGTTCTATTGTTGAGCATGATATTTACGTATGTTCCCGAAGTGAAAATAGCTTTTGAGTTAACTTATTTTATTAAGGTATAATATTATACGTGGCGCATTCTAGAAATTTCCGAAACTGGCTACTTATAATAAATAAAATAGAAAATCACTTACGAAATTTGAAAACAGAATGCTACTTTTTAATTTACGATCCTTTTTTTCATTGTAGCATCGTTTCGTAAATTGTGTGTTGGGATTACAATGAATATACCAGGATATTTTTATGATTTCTTTTGCAGCTTAATAGTTGCGGGAGAGGCATTTGTCGATTAAGCTCCATCTCGCAGCTCCGTGTAGGCATGATTCATTAAGTTTAGACATGGAGGTAATCATCTCCGTGATAGTCCTTACCGAATCTAATGTCAAATAATTGAGACTGACAAAAACATATTTGACAGCAAACTCCTACGGTATCAGGCATTGGAATGGTTCAAGTGAGAAATAGTATACTGTTACTAGTCTGGTCATAGATACTGTTATATAGAAATTTGTCTTTTTTTCAGCTCATGATTTATTTTGAATTTGGAACGCGTTTATTATGTTAAAAACCTATTTAGAGTACCCGCCGTTTTACATATTTTTTCGTGTTTATTAACAAATTACAATATGAAATGAGGTGTTAAGAAAATAGGATTGCAGTGATTATCTTACACAAAGAGGGTATGGAGCCATCGGCCATATTCAAGACACTTCAAAAGCTTGTTATCAGTCATATGTTCGTATATCATATTATCGACAAATATACCAACAATTGTGAGTTTTATCAGAGTCACAAAGCTTCACTTTTATGAAAAAGGAGTGAAGACTTCAGCCAAAGTGTATCAAGGGACCGTCTTGGATCGTGTTGTGAAACCTCTCACACCAATACACTTTTTAAAAATGTACCTTCGACTTTCCAGCACGACTCTGCACCTGGTCACAAGGCACCAACTACCCAAGCCTAGCTCGGAACCAACGTTCCGGACTTTATAAGAGCTGAAGACTGGTCCTCGTCTAGCCCAAATCTGAACCCCTTAGACTACAAATTATGGTCAGTTTTAGAGGACAAGGCCTGCTCGAAACGATACGCCGATATTGTGGCTCTTAAGAAATCTCTGGAGCAAGCAGTGGTTAAATTTCCCAAGGAAAAAGTGCGTAAGTCCATAGATTCATGGCCGGACAGATGAAAGGTCTGTATCTAAGTCATAGGTTGCTATTTCGAATAGAATCATTTTTTTATTATTAAAAAAATGATTCTATTCGAAACATTACTTCATAAATAAAGAAATGCCTATTCATTTGTAACAGAACTTATGGCCGGACTAGGTACATATACATCTATAGGTATGAAAGCTTTGCTTGATGGATACCACGTGATTCAACGGAAGATCAGAAAGAAACGATTGCCCGTAATGTGGCATCGAATATTATAGCAAAGTTTGATGGAGGAAAATCATTAGCTGTCTATAATATAGTTTGTTTTTTGTATCATATATCGCGTACCAATCTGATAAGCATCCTGTCGAGCCACCGTAATACATCAGGGCCGTCTTCGAGCTCGGCGCGGTAGACCACCAGGCGAGCCATCACCACCGCCGCCGCTTCCTGGTCGAACCCAGCCGATATGTGGGGGAGATTCACTGCAGCGTCGCCCCAACTAAATATCAATGATTATTTTATACATTATTTTATACAGTAATATCACAAACTCGTCTAAAGAATGTCTGAGCATTGAGCAGTCAGAACCCGTTATATACGTTTTCCCATACATTTCGCGGTCGTATTCGACCACCCGGGTTTCGAAGGGTTAAAACGCAATTCTGTGCCGGACACTCTAGGCATGTGTACTTCGCTTAAAATTTAAGCGGGATCGTTCCTCTACAGTTTATTTCATATACCTACTCGTACGATACCGTACCTACGTGTAACGTCCCTTACCGACCAAGCTATGTGCGGATGCTATCTTTTCAAAACAAAGCTAAGTACACATACGTAGCGTAGTGTGCCTCTACGCAGTACTGGCATTAAGCCTTATTTTTTTTAATATAATGTCGAAAGGCTTACCAGCATACGACCCACCTGATGTAAAGCGGTTACCGTAGCCTATTAACGCTTGTAATATATTAAGTATCACTCGCGCGATACCTCCTCTGCTGCTAACAACTCCTTAGGAGCTTACAAGTGAACTCACTCACACGCAGGAACGCAACAACCCTCTAGGGAGTTGTTATTTGGCTGCGATTTTCTGTGAGGTGGAGGTAATTCCCCAGACGGGTTGCTCTTATGCGCCATTACTTATTGACGTGTAGCACTAGTAGAAGTTTTTAGAGAATAACACCCTGGTGTTGCAAATGTCTTTAAGCTACGAGAACTGGCAATTTAGCGTACAGCCTGGTTTTCAACTCGCACGCTCATGAAATTATATTTCTAAAAAACGTATGACCTAACGTAAGAAATCTGTGGTTTTCCCTCAGGATTGTGAAGATCTGACGGCAGTCGCTGCATGTCAAAATCTCAATCGTCAGTATCCTCATCAAATCCTTAGGTTTAAGCAGCGGATGTCGACAATCCTAATGTATGTATGTATATCTTCACGCCAGGTCCCTTGCGGTGTACGCAGAGAGAACCGCGCGCCATAAGACGCGGTTCTTACATACTTCACTCGCTTCTGTAACATTCATAGCTCTTTTCATGCACGATCGCCGGTTTCTGGGGCTTTTAAAAATCCTAATGGATTTTAAAAAACGGGATAAAGCTAATCACACATTTACTGTACAAAAATATTTGAACAGTAATAAGCATAGTAACTAAACAACCAGTCTATTAGTCGAACGGTCCAAGGTGGTGGATGTCCAAGAAATTAATTATATTTCGGTGGACATCTGACCTAACCTAAGAAAGATCTGCTTTCACTCTAGATTGCGTATGTTTGACGGCAGTCGATCCATATCAAAATCAATATCTTGGCCAATTCGTAGGTAGTAGAGCCCGACGATCCTAATGGATTATGAAACTGCAAAAGGCTAGAATAGAATTATCCTACCGTTACCCCGTTTTATAATCCATTGAACGAAAAATAAAAATGTGCCAAAAATATAAAACATGTGTTCAAACATACTTGCGAGCTATGGTAGTGACACGAACCCTCCGCTGGCCACTGGAGTGTTGGTACTGTGTGATCAGCTGCACGGAGCCGCGACCACCTTGAGGCACTGCAGCGTGCTGGTTCACCACCTTCAGAAAATTAAAACAAAATATTCATACAACCAAAATTATTCCATACGTAATAGTCACATTTTTGACTAATGGTGCTAGGGAGGGATTTAAAAAAAATACTCTATTTTTTAGTATTTGTTGTTATAGCGGCAACAGAAATACATCATCTGTGAAAATTTCAACTGTCTAACTATTACGGTTCGTGAGATACAGCCTGGTGACAGACGGACGGACGGACGGACGGACAGCGAAGTCTCAGTAATAGGGTTCCGTTTTACCCTTTGGGTACGGAACCCTAAAAAGCATCAATCAATGTGTAATGTCTGCTTAAATATGGTGTTAATGATATGAGAATGTAATATGCCTAAATAGTAGATTAATATTTTGCAGCAACCAACATATTATTACACAAACAACTTTTGTCACATTTGTGGATTTATTTTTATTCACTTTATATGCTAATAACAACTACTTTTACTAGAGCCGTGATCTTCATATTCTCATAAATTTTTCGTAGTAGTTTGAGGAGTGTCTTGTACCATAGGTTAATCACAGCAATTAATTAGATTTACTCCATTTTGAAATTCCGAACTGTTTGATGGGTGATATCTCAAAAAATGCATGAGGCTCCATAAAATTTATTACAATATCTCACATCTTGTGACACTACAGTGCCTTTGAAAATTTGTGGTGTATAGAACTCTCACTTTACTATAGAATAACTCGGGACAATCTGCATCTGACCTTTATTATATGTTTCTAAAAGCTATTTATAAGGCGAGTATGTATTTAGTTAATGGAAGTATTATTATTATCAATGCCTCTGTGCATTGAGGCCTATAGAAATCATTTGGAAGGAAATTGACGATTTGATGGGCTCCCTGGCGTGTGTAGCCAGTGCAACGGACGTTTTAGATAGTCATACAGAATCTACTTTTTATCACAAGGGCAATTAGATTCAGATTTCCCTGACTTGTTTGCCTGGATAAGTACAGGCATGCTTCGATGCAATTCTACTGTTGTAATTTACTTTCCAATTTCTTCAAATCAATCAAGCAATCAATTTGTTTATTTGCACAACTACAGGTCAAGCAGTTGGATAATACAATACATAATTGTTTTAGGCCATATTCTACCTTTAAGGCATGCAATTACATATATACTTTGTTAAAATGATTAAACATTACAATTTTATGTATTTCAAACTGAAATATTATATTAACACAGTTCTTATTAATTTAAAATATAATTTGATTTTCGTTCATTCATATCGTTTGAAAAATTGATCACTCACATAATTTAATGTCAAACTAGTCACATTGGGTTTAAATAATAATAATAGTTTATTTCATTAACACAATACATGATTTTTTTAACAGGTTCCGGAGTCACCAGTTAAGTTTAAAATACTTCTGTTAGAGAACTCCATTTTTACGTAGTTTATTATACAGTTTGGTTGCCATTATAATGATGTTATTATTGCACATTGCTGTTCTTGTATGTGAAATACCTATTTTATGGCGGTTTCGAGAGCTTTTTAAATTTGGAAATAGGTATGAGGTAGGTTGAACAAATAAGATACAATTAAGTATATACAAATAAGGCACAGTATCTTAACTTAGTAAAGTAAGGTTTAAACTGTCGCAAGTGACATATTGATCTAATAAATTGTTTTCTAGGCCTTAAAGACATAAATCGTCCCAAAAGATTATACCAATATTTTGGAATAATTCTAAATTCTATTCTACTTCAAGGTTCAATTTACGTAAGCATGGTAAGATGTGAGTACAGCTTGATTGAGTTTGAAATTGAGAGTTGATTTACTACCTTTATAAGCATATGTAGAGCATAAGAAAACCTATTCAATTTTGTACATATATTCTCGATATGTGCCTTCCAATGTCCATACTTTAAGACTTTATCATTTAAATTAAAGACAGTTGGTAATTCCGATGTTGTTTGAGATGGATCTGCTTTCATGAACAAACCAAAATAGTGCTGAATATTTGTTTGTTTGTTTTGTTTGTTGTGGAATCTGTGCTCAAAAGCATATCTATGCCTGAAAGCATAAGCCTAAAGCTAACAGGTATTAACAGACGTAAAGGAAGTGTGTGACGGTTGTCTGTGCTGATCCCATATTAAAAAACATAAATTACAACAACTTTTCAAAGGCTGAAACTGATATTTTTGGTTGTACAGACTACTGTACTGCTACTAAGCAACATTACAACAGAATGAATTTACTGAATGGCGTAAACTTCAGACTGGCAGATGTTGCCATGTGATGTTTAAGAACTTGAGGTAAGTATGCTGTTTCATAAAGTGATTTACATATAATATTCATAATTAATTAGCATTTCTTATGTCACTTACAACACATACTAAGTTAAAGCTATATACATACGATTTTTAAAGTACACCCTATGGCTCTTTGTTATGACAACACTTTAGTATCTAAATCTAATCTCTGTAGTACCCACAAATAAAAATTGATATTTATTTTAGCTTACTTTATGATCACCATTTAAAAGGTTTAAGTGCATGCAATGATGCAGCCAAACTTACCTCAAAGAAAATACCCATTGTTGTACTTGGTGTGAACGTGCACATCTTCCATTGACACGTGTTGCCCATCCCGACTTCTTGATCGGAGACACACGGGCCCTTCACATTCAGGGATACGCAGGAACCAATTGCACCAGTAACTAAAATAATAACACAATTTATTATATTATTATAAATGAAGAGTATTAGAATGGTCACCTTGGTAGGTAACCATTCTAATAAACTATAAGAATTATCCTGAGAATGTGCGATAAGACAGATTAAGAACAATAAGGGGGCAATATCTAATAATCACCTCCATTTATTAGAACCATTGAGAGTTTGGTGGTGCAGTGGTGAAACATGCTGATTCATTACTTTGACACCAACGCTTGTGGGATTTAATTTCCACACAGTACAAACATTTGTATGCATGAACATGTCTATTTGTCTTGGTCTGGGGTGTTCTTAAAAGTAGTAGGGTGCATCAAAGCAACATATCTGGGGAAGTACCTCCACCTCACAGAAAACCACACACAAATAACAACTCCCTAGAAAGTTGTTGTGTTCCTGCTTGTCAATGAGGTCACCAGTAAGCTCCTAAGGAGTTGCTGTGTTAGCAGCAGAGGTGGTATCGCACGAGTGATGCTTAATGTATTTCAAGCGTTCATAAGCTGGGCTTTACACCAGGCGGGCCGCGTGCTGGTATGCCGCCCGACGTTGTATAAAAAAAAACAATTTAGAACTGCCTGGAGGAAACTTGTGTGCCTGTAAGTATATTCAACCAAGTGTGTAAGTGTCGCTCGTGTTGGCAACGCGCGTGCGATATTTTTGTGTCGCAAGCATACGCAGGCTATGATAACAGTTCATCATATCAATCAGGCCATATGCTTGTTTTTCAATTGTTGATGTAAAATATCTACACACTTACTTTTTAGTTCTCGGCTACACTTGACTTCTAAAGTTCCATTGAATGCCATTTTGTAATCTCCCTTCTGATCCTTGGCAAAAACTCTTTGGAATGTTTGCTTAAAAAGGGATGAGTTGAAAGAATCCCCCATAACCATATGACCACTGCAATAGAAAAGGATATTAAACAAACAGTGTTATACTCATAATGAAATACTATAAATATATATTGTCGTATATATTTATAGTATTGTCGTCGTGTCGTAGTGTAAATAAATATTGTCTGACATATTACACATTGCCATGCAGTCCCAAAGTAAGCGAAGCATGTGTTATGGGTACTTGACAACTGATAATAAATATGTAAATATTTTTTTTGTAAATACATACTTATGATACATAGAAAACATTCTTTGTGTCCATAACACATTCTTGATAATTGAACAACCATTGCTCAGGTTTAGTACTGTGATCATCGCTTCGCACAAATAATGTTCAGGGTATTGTATGAATTTGACAGAAATATATTAATGTAAGGGACAAAGACACCTTGTCTATGATTAGACAGGTAGTTTTAAAAATACAGCCCTATTATTTTGTATTCTCTATGTGACTCAGTCTACCAAATAATCTGACAAATATGAAAAGGTACAATTTTGTTTCATAAATATTTATATAAAATTGAGTCACCTTTAACCATAAACACATTGAATATATTTAGGGAAAAAGTTAAAACTAACCCAGTTGAATTACAACACTGCTTCATCTCCATCAGGCCAGTCTGGTCAAGAGCACAAGAGTAAATATCTATTGAGTGGCCATTTGTGGCAGCCCTTAAAGACAATGCCTCATAATGCTTTATAGCTTTCTTCATGTACTTCGCATTATCTTTGTGAATGTCGTGATGTGACCGAATTGGCTGCTTTAACTCATCATTGACAACCTGGCCTGGGCCTTGAGAGCACGGACCACCAAGGAACAGCATAATTCTACCTCCTGTATTGGGATAGGTCACTTCTAATAAGCCAACAGCAAGAGATAAAGCTACTCCACTGCTTCTCAATGGCCTCTTACCCACACCCAGAGGCCAGGGATCTCGGCCAAGTTCACCAAGTAAATCTGTAAGTGCCATGTCACACTGCTTCACAGGCTGCAGAAAACGTTGTGCTGGTGCCTGAGGGACTGGTGCACCAGGTCTTTGCTGCGGGTTAGTCATATTCACACGGCCAATACCCAATTGCTCCTGAATCTGCTTTGCAGCCAAGTCCTTAGTTCCTTTGAAGACATAACATTTTGATATCCCTTCACTACCTGAAATGTGATATATTAAAAGAAATTTAAAGTATCATTACAAATTTATTTTAAAGGGTACCGTCCCTAAAGGGTAAATGGAACACTATTGCTGACAATTCTACTGTCTGTCTGTATGTCACAGGTTTATAATCATAAAAGGTAAACAAAATGAGTTATAATCCTGAATTTTGAATGAATTGTTGACCCAAAACTAAATATTGATACAAATATTATAGGATCTCTGAATGGGATACACAAAGAGCCAAATTAATTTATTTCTCTCCCTACCATACGAGGTGTTATTCTTATCATTATATTTTATGAGAGTGATTCCTTATTGAATAGTGATAACTGCCCAACACAACAGTAAAAAAACATTCAAAACATGCCACTCATAAAATATGTAACTTGCCTAACTCATGAATTTGCACCATCCGTCCGAAAGTGATGAGCCCAACCAAAGCATTCTGAGGCATCAAGCTGAGAGATGTCTGTAGCGAATCTTTCAATGCACCAAGTTCCTCCTCGTCCAAACAGGTATCAACCACTAGCAAGAAAATTGGTGGCATGGTTTGAGCTCGTGCAATTGTGTACTCAATTGTCGAGAAGTTGGGAATAAGCTCCGCAGGCTGGTGTTGCTCTGATATTGCAGCATATTGTGGGGGAAACTAAAAAAAAGTATAACAATTACAAATTTGAGTCCAGATTATAAATATAATAAACATATATAATTGCAGTAATCTATATACAATGCTAGATATAGATTACTGCAATTGTATGTCAAAAGATGTTATAGGTACTAATTCTTTTTAGTGTAGAGTATTCACCATAATTATGGACCATTTCAGGGTGTTTGCCACTAACAAGCATTGTTAGAACTAAAGCCTATCTCAAATGCCTTTAGTGTTTGTCACTGATCGACAAACAAGGGTGTTGCTAAGAAAGATATTAGACAGGAGTTTATGGAGTTCCACCAGCTCCTGTTGTAAGGAGGGGTTGATGGGGTGTCAGTCTACCCAACAAAAACCCTACAGCTAAATAACAATTGCCAAGAGCAGTGTTCCACAAACATTTTTGTTCAATGCCTATAGATAGTAAAATATTATATATACTCTATCCCATGTTGGATAAAATTCGTAAGATAATGCTGATTACATTACAAATCACATCATTCGTATGAAAAAAATTCTACAGCAGTACAAACAGATGACTTAAATAAAATATAAAATAATGAAATATTACTCACAGGATTTCTTTGAAAACAGAAATTGCACACCCACAGTTTGGCACGATAATCGACCTGGCACATCGGGTTTAGTATCGCCCTGCATGTATTACGTGTACAGAATACCGGCTCATACTGAATAGGGGGCAAATCAGGCCGCTCCTTCAATGGTTGATACAGGCAAGCTAAAGGTACTACGAGCCTTGTAGCTTCAATTCGGCTGGACGGCCACACGTTCCAGGTGAACCGTATACCATCTCTATCTTCATTATTCTGAATAAACTCTTCGTACGTCGACATTTTGATGATCTAAAAACACAAACTTCACTAAAACATGATCCATACGTAAAACAACGATGAAAACTAAGATTAATAGTTTTACGTACCAATATTTCATACAGCTACCGCAGACTAGCCACATTTGCAAAATATCATAGTCGGACTAAGTATTCATTCAGTAAATTAATAATTTTACGGCATTCAAATAATTTTACAACACTGAAAAACCTGGCTGATTTGGCAATTGTCAAAAAACATAGACAAATCAGCTGTCACATTAGCCACGTCATTTTTGAAACATTGCATTTTGTCATTGTTTTTAACATTAATTCACTATTAATAAAAACAATTACATACGAAATACTACTTGAATTTTTGTAGATTGTTATTAATTAAAATAAGTAAAATTAAAAATATAGTACATAATGACAATGTAATGAATTCCATTGTCCATAGACGATAGACTTTTCTTCATAAACAAATTGAACGCGTTCCTTTGTCTATGGATATAACAATGCGTTCCTTTCGCAGCATTTAGATATCGCATTTAAAATATGATTACATTGAAATCTGTGATTGATACTATATGTATTAAAACCTTAATATAATGATCGAACGACGAATAAATCGACTATAATGATCGAACATTTTAAATTATAACTAGAAAATGATATATAGGTATTTAAACTAAATTGATTATCATTTTGAAAAAATAATGTGTTCACTTGAGGAACATTTTCATCTGCGTGATAATGAAACGCAGTTGAATGAAGTTTTTTTTTTATTATTTTTAGGGCATAGTAAATTAATTTTCAATTATGGATAATATTTCTAAAATAACTTGCATTGTTAGCTAAAACAACAATCTTTGAGTTATATTTAGTGCGTACAAAATTAATGAGATGTCATTGCTTTGTTTGGAAAGCAGGAAGTTTACGCCAAAAAGTGCGACTGCGCACTGGCCAAATTAGTAGTGTGAAAGAAAATGGCGATCAGCGAAAGGCGTCCAGAGTTAACGTGATGAAAAACATTGTTAAAAGCTCAATTACATAGTGTTATAGTTATAAATTGTGTCAGATGTAGATTAATTAAGTGTTAATGAATAGTGATTGTGTATAAAAATGGCTGCGAATATGTACAGAGTCGGCGGTAAGTAGCAGTAATTGGTTATTTTTGTTGTAGCTTCGCCGGTTCACCGCCAGCCGACTAGCGGTGCTTTGCTTTGATTGTCGTACCTTCATTAATTGTTCACATTAATTAGTTTAATAGCGAAACATTTATATTTTACATATCTTTTATCAAATTATTGCTATTTTAGGGGTTCCACATCGATAATTTAACCGCGTTTCCATGAAAGTTACCATTTATATTACCAAATTTCGTCAAATAGGACATTAGCATTTGCATCTAGGTATCATTGTATCGGCTTGCGTATCTCCGTGCGGATGCTTGGACATGAATCTGCTTTGGTTATCTAGTAATGATTACGCGTTTTCGGCGATTTGTGATGATATTAGGATGTTTGTCACGAGATTTTAGGTTATATTTGATGTTGTCAAAACATTTTTGAACCGATTGGGGGTAGTTTGGTGGGTTTTTGGGTTACTTGGGGGGTTTTAAAGTTGGGAACATTGGGTGGTGTGAAGTGATAGGAGATGTTGGTCGTGTTGTAAAATTTTGGGAAAATCTTGTGCCGGCGCCTCATTTTCTAGGTAGCTTGTTAGTATCGTCGCGAGGGACCCGGGCGCCTCATGTCTCATGTGTCGCGCTCCGCGGTCGCGCGATCGCCGCGTCGAATGTTAATTAACTCTTCCTTTTGTGTTACTTCCTATCACATTATTTTACTGTCTATCTGTACTCTAGTTGTATCGAGTTGATCATGGTCTTCTTTCATTGTTTTGTGTCAGATCATATTACATGTAGAAACTAGTTATTTTTAAATATGAGGAAGTTGCATTTCTGTTCAATTATGTTGTTTTTTTTAATATAAATATATTTTAATATTATGAAACAATGTTAATAATTTTATGAATTCGAAATTGATAGGCTTACATGCTTCTACATTTGTCTCAAACAAAGAATTACTTGAGCTGCATTCACCTTGAGTTATTCTTAACCATTGAATATTTTTTCATTAATTGAACTCTGATTATAAGATCTGATTGGTATGTAACTAAATTACTCTGAAGTATGTTCTCCTATTTTTTATTTGCTCCAAATAATCCAACTTTATTGATTGTCCGCTTGAGTATTATAAGAAAGCATAACATGAATTTGGCTCTTTAGATCCATATAAATTTAATGGTAAAACATAATTAAATCGTATTAGTGTTTAGTTTCTTTAACAAGTAAGCATATTTTGTAATTACATGCATAATCCTATGTAAATACAAAATATTATATATTTTGTATTTACATGTACATTCAGGATAATGTTTCGTAACAAAACTGCTAGTGAACATTTATACAATACTGAAAAAATACAAATATAATTTGTATATGTTATATTTGTATAATCCCATATGTTCCCTCTTCAATTTTATATGATGATAATATAATGAAAAATACCATATTGATAGAATGTTGTAAAACTTTAGTAGGGTGTTACTGGAACCTTAAAATTCATGTATCTTCTAATAAGCTTTGCTTCCATGACTATATTCCATTCCAATTACATAGTCTCATAACAACTCTCCTACATGAACATACTCTGCATGCTTCACATATATAAATTAATAAAGTCATAGTTTATGGTAGTAAATTATCATTTAATTTTTCATTTGATATTGTAGTAAATCCACATATTTTTAATGGACTTTTTAATTGAGAATGAGTGGATAGTCGAACTTTTAATTTGATTCTGTAAATTGACAGCACCAAATGTCAAACCACCAAATAATATTCCCATATAAAAATGATTAGTGTTGGGTAAGTGAATGATTCTTTCATTCAAATTATTGTTCATTCTCTATTCACACTCACAAAGCCACTTCTTAGCAGAGTTGCATACTAATAGTAGTCACATACTCAGTTAAATTATGAACTGAAATATGAAAGCATTGACATTGGCGAAAACACCAGGATCACCATAAAGAAGAATAATAATAATAACATGTGACAAAAGTCTTACGATAGTAAGACTTTTGTCACATGTCTCAATTCGATCCAATATTCCTTCATTTCTGTATCAAGTCAACAAAGCAACACAAGTTTCAACACTCGTTTCTTTCTGCAGATCAGTCAAATCATGAGGCGCCCATTTTTTATATTTTTATCTTATTAATTTGATGCAAATGAGTCAATATTATAGGTAAGGTAATGTTAAACAATGCCACTAATTCCTACGTAGTTTAACTCGGATCTGCTTCCACCATCTCCTTCAATTCAGCGTTATTCAACTGAGTGGATCTTCCACATCGTTCGTTTCTTCAAGTAGAAGTTTCTATTACGAAAGCGTTTAAACCAAAAACGCAGGGTGCGTTCATTAGCAGTCTCCTCTCCATACGCAGTATTGATATTGCGAGCCGGTTCTGCCATGTTAGTTCTGTGTTAGAACTTGTATTCAAAAATGACTCAGATTTTCGATTATCAATGTTTCCCATCTAAGCTGAATAAAAAAAACGATATTCGAAAATCAATTGTTGCACATTTTTTAAAAGAAAAGCCTTATAGCTATTATGTGAAAAAAGTTTTACTCAAAAATCTTGCACCAATTTCATACTTTAAACCCTATTATAAGCCCTAAAATTGTATGTTGCAGTTGTGATATGTTTTGGCAAATTCATAATTTGTCAATAAGTAAATAAATATATACTTTAACATGTTGAAATAAGTCCTAATTTAGTTGCTGTTCATTGTGGTACTTGGAATAGAGATATTTATGTAAGTGCCTAAGTCGAATGATATAGTAATGAGTTTTACTTGAATTGTATCTGGTCTACAATTTCTGGCATCCACTCCACTATTTAACCATCTGCACTATTTTCATGATGCAACCCCCCTAAATAGCCAAAAGAAATATTTAAGCACCATGCCACCCTTTTTTGTAAGCATCAGCGTTACATTGCTAAATATTGGAAAGAATATTTTAATACTTACCTATTACACTGGCAACAATTTACTGCATTCTTTGTGGTTTTTTTTTTTTTTTTGATTAGTTGTAACTACTGACATTGACACACTTGTGAATGCAATCCCCAGCTTGAGAAATGATATCATAATAAATTTCCACTACCACATTAGCTTGAAATAAAATATATCATGATCTAGATTAATTAATAATTAGTATGGCAAAGTTTATTCAATGCTTTATATGGTATTGCCTAAGTATTCACTTTTTTTTTTGTTTTCATGTCATATTTGAGTACTTTTTGAAACTGATTGTTTTCTGTTTGAGTTAGCATTCCTAGGTGTCTGCTGATTGTCTAGTTCTAATACCCATTAGTATGCTGAAAAAAGCTACCTAAAAAAATAAGACTCATCATTCATGAAAAAGTCATGACAATATAGTCATGTTTTTGACTGTCACAACAAAATAAGCATCTACATGATACATGATGAATTACATATGTTTTTGAACTTTAACAGTAAATTGTATTATATGTAATATAAGCTTGTTATTTCTGTAATTCAATGGAATAAATTAAAATAAATACATGCAATTGTTACATATTTCTTTGTATAATATTTAAATTTTGATTATTAAATTGGAAAGAATAACAACAAAATCTATTTTCTTTATTCTATGGTAATGCAAATTTCAATATTTTTTTTGTGAATGTATTGAGCAGTCAGAACCCGTTATATACGTTTTCCCATACATTTTGCGGTTGTATACGACCACCCGGGTTTCGAAGGGTTAATTGTTAAACAGTCACACTTAATCACTTATACATGTCAAAAATAATTATTTTTATCTCTATAAGAACATATCATTTGATAAAATGCCATGTATGAGTTGTAAAAAGAAGTCTTCATTTTTATAAATTTCTACATACCAAATTTTAAATTGACATAAAACGAGCAATTTTGCAATAGAAATGTCCTAAAGCCACATTTTTAATATTTTTGCCATGCATTTGTAAGATAGAACTTCAAAGTTTCACAATTTACAAGCAGTGTAGGTACAGTACAGTCATTATAATAGGACTAAAACATTCTTCATAAACAAGCCACTTATTCTTCCCGAATATAAGTTTCAGCCACTACTTTAATTGTTATGCTCTATTTTTCCATTCAAACATGTACCTCACTGTTCTGTGATCCCTGTCCCACCAGGATGATGATGATGATGTAAATGGCCAAGTTGTTCTTTTTTGAATCAGTAATCCCAGTATATTTATTTCAGTTACCTACTATATTAGGATAACACATTCATAGCATATATTTTTTATTACAAAACAAAGTAAGTTATAACTATGCAGATTTTCTTTTAACTTTATGCATCTGTTTAGTGAGTACAATACATGTAAAATTCAACTTATTTGAAATAGTTTTTACTAGAGCTCATGTCAAGCAAATCCTCTTGTGGGATATTAAGGTTACTTTTTTATTTTCTGTCATGTCATCAAGAAAGCAAGAAAGCTGTATAAATATCAAACCTATTTCTCTGAATTACTACTCTGTGTAAAAAGTATCGGGAATATGTCAATAAAAAGACCCGCGTAAAAGAGGTCGTTCTAATTTTTTTACTGCATGTTGGTAGCACTGTACTGATTTAGCGCGCAAAATTTGAGCGGGATCTGTCATTTAATTTGTTTTAAACTACACTTTTTGTTGGTCATAGTTTTGAGTCCTCGGCGATTTTTACAATGGAAAATATTGTTGAACAAAGAGTGTGCCTTAAATTTTGTGTTTCAAATGATATTTCATGTGGTGAATCACTAAAAATGTTGCGAAATACCTACGGCGAATCGTGTATATCGAAAACAAGGGCTTATGAATGGTATAAGGCTTTTAAAGAAGGCCGAGAAGTAGTAGTAGACTTGCCTCGTTCTGGTAGACCTTCAACCGCTACGACCAGAGAAAACATCGACAGAATCAAGAAGCTAGTGCTCGAAAATCGACGTATGAGTCTGAGAGAGTTGGCTAGTGAGGTGAACATATCTTTTAAGTCCGTCCACAACATTCTCATTGACATTTTAGGCATGAAACGCGTCGCCGCTCGACTAGTTCCAAAAGAGCTCAATTTTGTTCAAAAAGCGCAGCGAAAGCATGTCGCTGAAGACATGGTTTCCCGAGCTTCTACGGATCCGACCTTTATGAAACGTATAATAACTGGCGACGAGACATGGGTTTATGAGTACGACATGCAAACAAGCCAACAGTCTTCAGAATGGCGTCTCGAAAACGAGCCGAAACCCAAAAAACCGCGGCAAAGTCGCTCCAAAATCAAGGTGATGCTGACAGTTTTTTTTGACTACCGTGGTGTGGTTCACTCCGAATTCCTTCCAGAGGGAGAAACAGTGAATAAAGAATATTATTTAGGCGTCATGAAGCGTTTGCGTGAGAGTATCCGCCGAAAACGTCCAGATTTGTGGCAACACAACTCATGGATGCTGCACCATGATAATGCACCATCACACACAGCCATTATAGTGAAAGAGTTTTTAGCGAAAAATTCAACAAAAGTTCTCGACCAAGCACCATATTCACCTGATATGGCTCCGTCTGACTTTTTTTTATTTCCCAAGTTAAAATTACCACTTCGAGGAAAACGTTTTGAGTCGATAGAAGCCATAAAAGAAAATTCGCTGAATGAGCTAAAGGCCATACCGCAAATAGCCTATGAAAAATGTATGGAAGACTGGGTGAAGCGGTGGAGATGTTGTATTGCAAGCGATGGGGCCTACTTTGAAGGCGATAAAATAAATTTAGATGAATAATTTGTATTTTTTGTTTTATTGACAAATTCCCGATACTTAGTACACAGAATGTAAGTGTAATTATAGGAATTTAACAATAATGGTGCAATAGATGGTGTTATATTTCTAAAATTATGGTTATAAGTTCTTAGTTATCTATCCATGGCATCATAGCTTTCAATCATATGGGCCAACATTATGTTAAATGGGAGAATAATTTAAATGGTTCTTGGGATGCTGTGAGAGAACCAGATCAGTGAGGAAAATTAGAAATTTTACGTACTGTGCCATTGTTTATTAATTAGAACAATACATTTAAATAAATATAGTCTCTCTCACAGTAAGACCTGCAACCTGCAACTATTTTACAACATTTTTATTTAGTTAGAGCAATTAGATTTATTTGTAAAATAGCACAAGTCTGGTAAGTCACTGTGACCGTGTTCTGCCATCAAATAACAATTTCCATGAATGCTTGTTGAGGTCTTGTGTGTAAATTAAATTAATTTCTACAAAATTAACTTTACTTCCTTATATCACAAGTTTCTATAGCATATAATTTGTTTGTTGTCTGTCACTGGCACTTTCTTTGATCCCCTTAAGGGCTATATAATATCCACCAGTAGCATTTTTTTACTATAGCTTTTTTTACGTACAAAACCAAGTACATCTTTAGTTGTTATTATGCCAAGTGTGGGTTGAACTTGTGCCCTGGGTCCTGTACCACTGTAATAAAAAATGTTTCAAAAATATGTTTGTTTTTTGTTGTCCTTTAATTTTTAACTACACAGGTTAATGATTTTTTTTTCAAAAACAAATATAAGAAAAAGTATTTAATTATTTGCTGCGCATTATTTCACTTTGAAAATTGAAGTGTCTACTTATTGCATATCAAAACAACAGTGTTGAGACAGGCAAACAGACAGACTAATAGACAGGATGACAGCGGAATGGTACCATTGTTTATGGAACCCTAAGAACGCTAGATAAAACAATAATAATAATTCTTTATTGTACAAATTTGTTTTACAATGTAATGTGCAGGTGCCTCCAGTTAAGTATAACAATACCTGTAGGAGGAGGCGCCGCTCTTCACTGATTAACCTTTAAGTATAAAGAATTAGAGAAAAATAAAAATACATGGGTGTATGATTAAATATATGTAATTAATACATTATAGAAGGTATCACACAATCAAATGTACAATTAACAGATTTCATCATATATAGTGTTAATAGAAGGAAAAAAGAAAAGGGATACAAAACAATGATATGCTAGATGCATAATTTGGCATCTGGCAACTTAAAAACCTGAAAACAAAGAAATGGTTTCGACTTATTGATGTATTATTGTTTGACTGTCAATATATATTGATATTTTACTAGATATGCTGAAAGTTTGAAACTACCATAATAAAAAGTCTTCCTGTATTGCTTAAAAAATAAAGGGATGGGACTAGCTATAAAAACACATAAAAGGGAGTTTTGTTGGTCAATTGTGAATGTTGTTGATAGTACATGTCTAATGAACATCTTATAAGTACTAAGGTGTCCTAATTCTAGAAGAAAGGATTTCAAATTTCATCTAGAAATGAGATTATATATAATAGCACTGAAACTTTTACTCCTTAACCTTCCTAAATATCTGCTTGTATATTAATCTCTTGTATAGTTGTCATTGATAGTTATCCCCTGTATGGTTGTCGGAAATTCATTACTTTAGCAATAAGACCATATATTTATTATACTTTTATATGTTTCTTGTGTGTATTCATTACTGGTGGCATAAAGTGTACTTTAGGAAAGAACAATAATATAATAATTGCCACAGGATAGTTTTGAGCTCTAGTTCTTTTCAAGTGAAAATAAAGCAACAAATTTCACATACTTTTATGTGAAATAATGGAGGGGTTGCAATTCCAAACTATCCAATCCAATTGTTTAGCTGAATTAAAAAAAAAACTTTACACTACCTACACTATTGCAATTGTCTGGTTGCTTGTAAGTCACATATAAGTATTGCTGAGGAAGGGCTGTTCACCATAATTCTGACTCACCTAAGACATGCAATATGCATTATAATGAGTAGTGATGGAAAAACATCTGTAGTAACATTATTTTTGTGCAAAATGCAATCATAATGTAACATTTTGCTCAAAAAAATGTAATTGTTATAGTTGTAATATAAAAATGTAGACGTGAATGTGTGCAAACAATTTATTTGCATGGCCTTCTGCTATGTGAAAGTGAGAGTTCAATGACCTGGTGGGTATATAGACTGGTCAGAGAGTTACTGTTTCACTTATGTACTTAAATACTTTTTGTTGTTAAGTGCTTCTGATGTTTGTAAAAATTTGCCAGATGATTGGAGCCCTGTCTCCTGTAAACATATGTTACTATTTTCTTTACTTAGAATGTGCAAACTAATATCCAAAGTATCAATTTAATAATAAAATTAGTTTACTTAGGTATAGAACTAAGCTATTTACTCATTTTTAATTTCTATGCATACATTTTTTTTATAAGGTGATCATTATTGAAAGTTTTGACAATAAATAAAGTTTATATTGAGTAAAGAGTTACAAGGTACAATCGTTTTAAGAATTATGAGACTAGGTCACGACGTGCTCGATGGCGCAGTGGTTAACAACGCAAAGTTTGACACCAACACTCGTGGGTTCAAATCCCACATGGGGGCAAATATTTGTGTACATGAACATGTCTGTTTGTCTTAGTCTGTGTGTTTTTAAGAGAGGTTAGGTGCATCAAAGCAGCCCGTCTGCGGAAATCCTCCACCTCACAGAAAACCGCATCCAAATAACAATTCCCTGGAGGATTATTGTGTGCCTGCACGTGGGTGAGGTCACCAGTAACCTCCTTAGAAGTTGCTGTGTTGACAACAGATGAGGCGTCGCATGAAATACTTACTGTATTACAAGCGTTATTAATGACCACGACGTCGCTAGCGTGCAGGCAACGTTTAGATCAGAGGGTGGCAACGCGCAATCAGTTCTTCTTTTGTTACAAACCTCTGTGCGCTACGGTATTCACTTTAGTTGACACGGGCAGCTGTGTGCTTGTTTATTACCTGACATGTTGTAAAAGCAACTAAACTATGTAGGTTCAATCATAGATCAAGCGTAACGTTGACCTTTGTATCGTTATTATCTCGGCGTAACGTTTTATGGTAGTTGATCGTAAAACAAAAATTTCGTTAAATCCTGCCCAGCCATTTACTTTTTTTTATACAACGTCGGGAGTCATACAAGCATACGGTCTACCTGATGTAAAGCAGTTGACGTAGCCTATTATCGCTTGTAATATATTAAGTATCACTCGCGCGATGCCTCCTCTGCTGCTTACACAGCAATTCCTTAGGAGCTTACTGGTGACCTCACTCACGCGCAGGAACATAACCTTTTGTTGCGATTTTCTGTGAGGTGGAGGTACTTCCCCAGACTGGCTGCTTTGATGCGCCCTACCTCTCTTAGGTCTCTTAGGCAACTTGTGTCGCTTGTTCAAACAAACAGACATAAATATTAACTTATTCAAAATTTTTGCTTCTATTCAATGGCCTCCAACATAATTGAAAAAACTATTAACCCTTGATAAGGTCACCAACAAAGTATTTGTCCGACGGTCACCATAGACCGCCTTGAACATAAATATAATTTTAACACCGCGTATCGGTGAAAGCTGCATAGCTAAGTACATTTCTGAACAATAAACTGGTCCTGTCAGTTGTACGCGGCCGGTCAGGCGAACTAAATCATTATTTTACACGAGATTTTCTTAGGAACTCCGACTCCAAGGTGCATACATATCTATACTGCATAACGAACCTATTGGCTTCGCCGAAAATTTGAATGTTAGGGTTTTATACGAGTAGGGTGACACACACCTGCCGATATTACGTGACGCGCGATGTATTAACTGTGTAGGCACTAGACGTACAATGCTCCTTACTACGTAATTATGTCCAATTGGCATAATTTAAAAGCATGTTTACAAGTCTTAACTTTCGACCGCGTAGTGACACAACGGCAAACTGCTTGACTTGTGATAATTTCTTGTCTCAACCTATATATACAATTTCAATTCGTGGGATATCTATCGTCCGTTGTTAAACAGCTCGTTTACACCAAATAGTCTGCCGCGTTCCACAAGCGATTTTAGCGCACCAAAGGTGATTCAGTTGATGCGTGCTTTACGCGGAGTCGACTCTGCTCGCTGGCGTTGGCGAGCAAGTTTGCTCGCTGGCTTCGGCAAGCGATTATTCTAAATTGCTACATTTGTTCATTGACATTCGTTTCGGTATTCTACAACCAGCTTAGAAAAAGTACCCGACACATTGTAATTCACGTCCGAGACTGATCCGCAGTATATCATCTGACTTTTCTTGACGAGTAATCGTTTACACTGGATTATAGGCGCAGGCAAGCGAAGTAGACATGTCAACATTTCGTAAACTAGTCATGAACTAAAAATGAAATGGCTCTCTTTAAGTATTTCCTGGGAAATCCCTACATAACTTGAAAATAAAATTGCGCAAATATTTTCGACACTAAAGACTTACTCCAGTGGAACTTTTTTTGGTGGTATTAGCAAATCTTCGGCTTAATGCGGGCTCCTAAAACGATCAGAATCCTTGACTAAATTTCAAATTCCCTTCACCGAGCATTGGTCCCAATCGTCTGTCTAATTTTATATATTTATCGCTATCGAGACGATAAGATGAAGGTGTGTCGTCTACCTAGGAGACGTGACGCGCCACGCGTGATCTGTCAATGTCATGTCTAATGTGCATGTGGCGTGCCACGACACTATAAGGAGATTTAGACATCCGTGCTATCCATACTTCCATACGTAAAATTATAGACGTGAAAGTATGTTTGTCCTTCTTCCACATCAAAACGGAGCAACTGGGTGATGTGACATAAGAAACACCGAAAGTGACATAGGCTGCTTTCTATCGCGGTAAAATAAGCTCACTCCATGAAAAAACACATTTGGTTTCCCTTCGACCGCGCTGACGAAGCCGCGGGTAAACAGCAAGTAGACTAATAATAAAAAAAAAATACGAAATCATCGCTCTCACACAGATGCGTGTGCTAGACTAAACGAAATTCGTTAACTTTGTCAAAGTCAAAACCTTTTTATTTCATAAAAATGGCTATATTTGTTTGGAATCGTCACAATTTTTTTCCCCTACCGTGCAGTTCTTGACTAGGTGAGCACTGATAAAAATACTGCCAAAAAACTCAGGCATCCCTCTTTTGGTATCCAAACAAATTTACTATATTATTAATTACATTATAATTGGATCGACTCACTCCCAGGCATTTTTATCATTAATATAGTCAGATACTTTATAATATGCCCTGCTACACAATTTGGCTTTAACAGTAGTTTTAAATTTGTTTATTGACAATTCTCTTATATTGCTGGGAAGTTTGTTATAGAACCGTATACATTGCCCCATAAAAGAATTACTTATTTTGTGGAGACGGCTTGCATGTAACACAAAATTATGCTTATATCTAGTATTTATGCTATGAGTATCACTCTTTTTACAAAATGAATCTATGTTTTTATGGACATACAAAAGATTTTCATAGATATATTGCGATGCGACTGTTAAAATATTTATTTCTTTGAATTTTTCTCTAAGGCTCTCCCAGGGATCAAGTTTGTAGTGGTCTATCCGAGCAAATGGTCACGTTTTACGTTCTATTTAGCGCGCCGCTCACTGTTCTCTTAGTGAGGAAAGCCCCTAGTGATCTAATGTAAACGTAATGTCATAAAAGGCCTGCATGCTTGTGGGCCTACTGATAATATCTTCTGTGACGTTACCTTCTATAGTAAAAACGTGTCATTGTATAGGCCCTTAAAAGTACGCGTCGTTGTCTTTGATAAGTACGAGTAAGTACATTTCTAGCCGGCATCGAATGCCTTCTTAGTAACATACAAAATGTACTAGTTATTGGGTGTTAGCGCCCGTTCACACAGTCACTACTACCGGTTTACTATCATAACTACTACCACTACCGTATTTTTACCCGACTGACCCAAAAGGACAGTAATGTTTTTCACGCATTCTACAACGTACACATATAGAAATACGAGTATAATACCGATGCATTATTTCAAAAACTGCGAGCCCATTGCTAGTCCAACCAAAATTGTTAGGCAACCGTTTTCATTTATACAACGTCGGGAGACATACAAGCGTGCGGTCCACCTCATATAAAGCGGTTACCTTAGCCTATGAACGCTTGCAACACATTATCACTCGCACGATGCCTCCTCTGCTAACACAGTTACCCCATAGGAGCTTACTGGTGACCTCACTCACTCGCAGGAACACAACGACTCTCCAGGGACTTGTTATTTATCTCCGGTTTTCTATGAGGTGGGCGTATGTACACAGACGGACTAATTTGACGACCTTCCTCTCTTAAAATTTAGAAAGACGACAATATATTAATAATTCGGAATGAAGTGGCTAGAACTGCCCTGCTAGGGAGTCGAGAGTACCAATATTGTTGTCAAGGGACTTTCAGCCTGTGAGTCCAACAGGGCTCAAGTCTTCGCACCGAATTCAAAGCGTATATAATGCTATTAAATACTTTGGTTTTGAATCATTGAGATATTTCCGGGGTGAAAATGTTCTTCAGTTTCCAAAATGCAGACCTTTACCCAGTACTATGCGTCTGTCTATCAATCTCTTGTCGAAATTACCCAGCAAATCTATAACTGGAAGAGTTTGTTTGTTCGTTTGTTTGAACGCGCTAATCTCTGGGACTTCCACTCGGATATAAAAGATTATTTTTCCATTTGATAGCCTAATTCTTGAGAAAAGCTATTTAACCTCACGATACAACCAAGCCAAGAAAAAGATCTCTATCTATAACTTCACATCAAATCCCTTGCGGGGTAGGCAGAGAGAACAGAGCACCACGTGACTCGATCCTTACATATCTCACTCGCTTCTTTAAAATTCATTGCTTTTCTCATGCAAGCTCGCCGGTTTCTAGGGCTCCTGACATCACCTTCTGATAGAACACGACCAATTTGGTCATGGTAGATACTCGTAAGTCTTGGCCTTCCAGCTCCTACATCCGTCCACTTTTGCATTGTATATCTGCTTCGTCATTCTTTCATCTTGCATTCTTTCTACATGTCCAAACCAACGGAGCATGCCTCTTCTTATTTTAACACCGACGCTCTCTTTCAGACCAACTCAAGAAAACGATAGAAAGTAGAAAAAGCGTTTCCTACGGAATACTGGAAAACGCGCTGACAAAGTCGCGGAGTACTATTATTGATTTATTTTAAACTGTCGTGGTTGTTTATGACACTATTGTAGGTACGAGACTTACCGCGTTTTGTTTTTATATTTTCTCGATATGACACAGACATGGTCCATGGTCACGAGTTGAACATGTCAGCCCGTGACCATGGCGTCTTCAACGTCACCGAAACATACCTACAGTTATGCTATTATAAGATTCCAAAATAGACTAAATGTCTATTAAGTCGCTAAAGCTTTTTCGGAACGAAGCGATCTGACCTTTTTACTCGTAGTGATAATTCCTTACACAGTGACGCGGGATTTGAACCTATGCAACTAGGCAACATTAGTTCTGCGCGATTTCTCCTATTGATAGGTACGAACCGATGTTTGCTTCTACCTACCAGTTGTCGCATATCGGATGCTTAATATATGCCCACTACACATCACGATATGTCAGTTTCTCTAGGTAACCAAGCCGGTAAAGTTCAAATTTATAATAATATTATACATATTATGTCATATAGGTAATGAATGTTTGGGCATTGGGCAAGGAAGCAGGACGAAAGAATGACGGAACGGATACATAAGTGAATGTGGAAGGATTTAGAAGCCAAGGAAGGCCAAAAGACCAAATTGGTCATGTATTATCAGGTGATGTCACGAGCCCTAGGAATATGCGAGCGTGCAGGAGCTATAAATATTTATGTTAAGAAGCGAACTGTTCTCTCTGTCTACCTCGCAATGGACCTGGCGTGAAAGTATACATTGAATACGCATATTACACTATTGTGACAAAGTAAATATTGACGGCAGTCAGCTGTGGTATCCACTTGTTACATCATGACACTCAAAACGGTTTGTGGGGACGCACGCCGGCCGTCTCGCGTTGTTTTTTCTATTATTTATTTAACTAGCACTAAAAGTAGTATTAGGTACTCGTAAACTCCTCGGGCGGATGTTCGGCGAGATAAATGAAATAGTAAAATGAGTTACGTTGTGGTTTCACAACGACACGGCTGCGGCGGTTAACTCTCGGTTAAATAAATAACGCGTTCTGTTATGCACTCATAAAATGCGGTATTTATTGTTAACTAATAAATAAGCCGTAAATTTGCATTAAATTTCTGAAAGAAGAGAGCGACGTCACATGTGGTATAGTCCAGTAAATACGTACAGCAACACTTCAACGGGAATTCATTGTGCTAGACAAATATCTATCAAGTGTTTTATAATGAAGAGAGCACTTAAAAGTACTTCTCGTGATGACCTCACAATTTTTTTAAGATGATATTTTTTTATACTACATTGGGATACGAACCAGCGTACAGCCACAACATATGAACGCTTGCAATACGCTCGCGCGTTGCTACCCCCGCTGCTAACGCAGCAACTCGGCCGCTTGTAAGTAACCTCACTCGCTCGCATAAGCACAACAACTCACCAGGGAGTTGCTATTTGGCTGGTGATTTTCTGTGAGGTTAACTTAGACTATGATGATATTGAACCGCTTCCACGATCTGCTTAGACATTAAAATTTGTAAATCTAAAGCGTAGGCGTCAAGCGTTCAAATTGTACCAATAGATAAATTACATCTATTTCGCAGTAAATAAAGCGCGATTTTTCAGCCGATATATAAGCGCGTCATGTCAATATCAGTCTGTTGAGTCTTGCATACAGATACACCGCGGGTAACGCATTTAACAAATTTGTAGTTACTGAATGTATTTAATATTTTATAAGTTTATAAGCTAATGCCTAAGCAGCTAAGCGGACCCTGGGCTCCGATTCGAAAGCGTAGGTTGCGACCGGTTGACGCTCGAATGATGAATGAAGTTAGCATCCTAATGCCAATATAACTAGAACTCCCATTTACCTAAAAGTTGTGTGATGCTCTAATTGAAGTTGTTTTTATAATTTCTTCGGAATACAAAATTCAAAAAAACAACGTTAATTCAATTCTCCTTTACCAATCAAACCATGTGAGAATTTTGTTCAACGGACAATAATATATATTTTCTTTTTCAGGAACACCGTTCCTATATGATCTCTATATGTTTGTCTGTGTGTGTCTGTCGCTTTTTTTCGAATATTCGAATTTTGACTTCAGATTCGGATTCAGCATATAAAAGTAGAATAGGAATGTCAGAAAAACCAACTCTGGGTTGTGAACGTCTGATGACAGTCGCTCCATGTGAAATTGAGTATCTTCGCTAAATCCTTCGGCTTAGGTAGCCGACCCTGCCAATCCTAATGGAATAGGAAAGGGGATAACGCTAAAAAGAAGAAGAATAACTTTTTTATATTTATACGGTACATAACACTTGTCATATTGATTTTGTGGTCGATTATTTGAAATGTACGATTTAAGATTTGCATCTTTTTTATATTTATCTCTAAGCTTTATGATGTATACCATGATTAAGCTTAGGATTGTCCACAATTCTCTCATCACCCCCCTGAACCGAATCATAAGGTCCTACTGAAGTTGCCAGTATTTCCGGTGCTCCCACCCAAAGGTGACTACAGTACTCCATGTGCGATCTGATTTGATGTCATTTTAGTAGATACGATTGTACTTCGCCGAACTGCTTAAATATAGGCGTTAATAAGGTAACGTTGTATTGTATATGACGTGAAAATAATCATATATACTATGAAGAACTATGATTGGTCAGATAAAGATGAAGCCGACTGTACTTACGAACATCAATTTATCATCTCATATCAGTGAATATATTTGTCGAGTGAATAGCCTTTAGTGATTAGATAGTCCTTCCTCAAAACGTCATCTATACGTGATATGTCTAGTCCGGATTCGGCTACTTCTTCACAAGCTTCATTCTAAAGATGACAATTTCTGCAGTTTACCATTTCACCGTATTTTTTCTATATATTCCGTCGGGAGACGTACAAGCATACGGCCCACCTGATGTAAAGCGGGTACCGTAGCCTATTAACGCTTGCGATATAGTAATTATCACTTACGTGATGCCTCCTCTGCTGCTTACACAGCAACTCCTTGGGAGCTTACTGGTGACCTCACTCACACGCAGGAACACAATAACCCTCTAGGGAGTTGTTATTTGGCTGTGAGAATAGCTGCACCCAGCGTCTTTGAACTCGTGATCCCGTTTGGAACCGCTGTTTCTACTTTCTTTCTTTTCCTCGGCTTCTAAGAGTCGCATCATGATGTTTAATAACCTATAGAATAATACTTCAAGAATTGGAATATCAAATGCAAAAAGATATTTCAAATCCCGGTGGTAACTCCTGAGATTAGCACCTTCAAACAAACAATCTAAGAAGCAAACTGTTCCTCTTCATATACTGAATATAGAACATTTTAAACAGAAAAGTATAAAAATTATAAAATATTTTAAACAGAAGAATATAATTTATTGTCAACAGCCAAATTAACATAACCGGATAATATCCAGCACCGATTTTGTTAACCAGGATAATGCGGTTTTGGCTCCCGGTAACGGCGTAATTTATTTGTGCCATTGGGAACGGTTCCATTCTTAAAATCGCTTTCAACATTAATGTATATTATGATTTTATACTACCGAATAGATTTAATTGTCTACATACAAGTGAGCCTTTATTTCGCATGTGTAGAAGTGCCCATAATGCATCATAGCCATAAACCATATTTGAATCGAAATCTAAAAATCATCTATCAAAATATATAAGGTGATGTCAGAAGCCCCAGGAACCGGCGAGCGTGCATGAAAAGAGCTATGAATGTCACAGAAGCGAGTGAAGTATGCAAGGACCGCGTTTTATGGCGCTCGGTTCTCTCTGCCTACCCCGCAAGGGACTTGGCGTGAAGATATACATACATAAATACATACAAAATATATGAAATCTAAGTGAAATCTTTTCGAATTCGTTTCGAAAATGGCATTCCGAGGCAATGTGAATACCTCTACAGGTCAATATGCTACGAGGCCTATAAGTGAACATTGTTTATTAAAGGGCTTTCGACACGTTGAAAATTAAATATTTTCAACGTCTAAAGCTTTAAAAAGGTCATATGATTTTTTTAGATATTAGCTATCTTCTTAAAAAACCGTCAAGTGTAAATCCAACTCGCGCTCTGAGGGTTCCGTAAAAATATTTTCGCATATTTTTGTCACAACAAAAGTATTATTGTTAGGGCCGCATTACGTCTGGCAGTGGGCGGAAAAATTCGTGGCTTACGCTAATATTTTTTTTACTTTGTACATACTTAGATATTATATAAATGAAATTAATATTTTATGAAATCGACTTTAACATAAGTTACGATTACGACTAAAATATTTAAATATCAGCTGTACAATTTATAGGATCTTTTATCTATCTATAACTTCACCCTAAACCCCTTGCAGGCCAATCCCTTATAAAAATTTCATTTATAAACACATTATAGTAAGTGATAAATAATTTTGAACAGTAAAAATAATTATATATTATCAAAAATACTGTACTACCTATATCTTCACGCCAAGGTCCTTGCGGGGCAGGCAGAGTGAACCGAGCGCCACGTGGCTCGACCCTTACACACCTTACTCGCTTAATTAAAAAAAATATAGCCCTTTTCATGCACGCCCGCCTATTTCTAGGGCTCCTAACATCACCTGATAAAACACGATCAATATAAATTTAGAACTAATGATAAAATTAGTAATAATGATATATATTATTTACAAGTATCATTAGTCAATCACAATAAAATCGCGTATTTGACGTGGTCCATTCAGTGCGTGTAAAAAGTTATTAATGCGGAATGTAACTTTCCATTCAATAAATGCTGTTGATCCTCAAATTGTATTGACTTTTGTGAGAATATCTCAATTACTCTGTTCAATCAAGAGATAGTTTAATATTCTGCCAGTTCGTATAGCTTCGTTCCAACGAATGAAAAGCTGTTTTATTAAAAAATACTTTTTTTCGACTAGAACATAATCCGAACATGTAATTATGCGAGACATCGTATAACACAGCATTTAAAAGATACAGTATGAAACTATTTGTCCTTCATTATTTCCTCTTTCGCGATAAAACGGTGACGTGTGAACATTATCGAATATTACATTAATTAAACGCAGAGGTTTGGTTTCTTTTATCCTGGTATTATTAGTTTGTAGAAGTTAAACGCAAATAAATAACCGAGGGAATTCAATCATTACCCGCCCTCTCACAATGACGTGTCCAAGCTAAATTTACTATACACTTACTTATTGACACGTTCCAAAAATACACCAAAGTCTTGGCAAAACTGAACGGGCGTTAACATCGCTATCAGCCGCATAATGCCCCAACTTATACACGTACATAGATAGCTACGAGGTAGATGTTCATAGTGCCCGCCACGCTCACATTGCCCTGTATCTGTGTACTCGTGGATGAAACACATCGGTGTGTACGGCTAGCTCATACCTATCGAGTGTTATTTATTATTAAGCGCGCTCCACATTCGCGGCGCGAACATCCGCCGTTCAGCGCGAACGCGAATGTTATGGGTTGTCGCGTCTGTTGTCAAGCTTTTTTTAAGCCTTTACAGTGTACAGTGGTTACCGTGGCCTCTCGCCCACGTGTTGCCCTGCGGCTAATACAGCAACTCCTTAGGAGGTTACTGATAACCTCACTCACTCGTAAGAACACCACAGCCCTCAAGGGAGTTGTTATCAGACTGCAGTTTTCTGTAAGGTGCAGTTTTCTGTATTTTGACGCGCCCTACCTCTCTTAAAAACACCCAGACTAAGACCAAAAAGACATGTTCATACACACAAATGTTTGTTCCGTGAGCGAATCGAACTCACAAACGTCAAGAACGCAAGCGTACCACGTTCATACTGTAGTAAACGGCAGCGTGCGTTTCACGATTATAGTAATATCTACGATTTCGGCCTCCTTTTTCATTGCCGGCTCGAACTGTGAATGACTGCGATTATGGAACATGTTTTTCTCGCCGACTTTGCGGTTCGCGGCGTAAATGTGGCCACTGCTTTGCGGATGGTATAGGTGTCTCCGCGCGACGCGACTTCTCTATATTTTTTACGAATCGTACCCGTCTGTCCGTGCGCCGTGTGCCGCGTACACGCGTCTACATAAGACCAGACGTTTATTGGGTATATTGTATATTGATGCTCTGTTAAGCCTCTGTCATTGTTTTTATAAGCAGAACGACTGTTCAGTAGCCGCGAGCGCGAATTTATGAATAATTTAGTCATGCCCCATGGTGTTGACAGATTACTATTGTCCGTTCAGAGTTAAATTTTTGGAATTTATTTACACATTATTACATACTAGCTGTGTATGTGGCTCATTATCGTCTGTTGAGCCAAAGCCAACGAGCTCGGTGACGTAGTGGCTAATAACACTACTTTGACACTGACTCGTGTGGGTTCGATTCCCACACCGGACCAACATTTGTGTGCATGAACATGTCTGTTAGTCGTGGTCTGGGTATTTTTAAGAGAGCTAGGGCGTAGCCTGTCTGGGAAAGTACCTCCACCTTACAGAAAATGCAGTCAAATAACAACTGCTTGGCAAGTTCTCGTGTTCCTGCGTGTGAGTAAAGTGAGCAAATACTTGTCTTAATAAGCACTTTGGCGTCGCAAACTTATTTTTCTTTAAATTTAGTAATTATTCCATCAAATAATATGTAATCCAGGTGACCTACCGCCTAAGGTGAACTCTATTCAATTCAGATTTTTTAATGACGACAAACTAACTTCTGTTTAGGATAATGGCGATCGTTATCAGCTAAGGCCACAGAGAACCTACGTCTATTTTTGTATAATATAAAGTGCCACCACGTGGCTGCCACCCCTGCTTCACTCCTGCTTCTAACACAGCTACTTGTTAAAAGATTACTGGTAGCCTCACTCGCAGGAACACAAAAACCCTTTCATTTGTTATTTGGCTGCAATTTTCTGTAAGGTCGGGTTACTTCATCAGTAGAAATGCTTGATGCGCCCTTGCTCTAAAAAAACACCCACTCCAAAACAAACATTTCAATGGGAATCGAACTCGAGAGCCTTGGTGTTAAACTAGCCATTGCTAACCACTACGCCACCGGACTCTGCCCACTGAATAGAAGATTATGTATGTTCACATCAAATTTTAACCCCGATATTAGTACGACGATATACGGTCACACCAGAGGTCACGGGGTAGGCAGAGAAAACCGAACGCCATAACACGCGGTCCTTGCTCAAGAAGATTATCACTTTTCTAAAAGGGAGTGCGATATTTGAAACCAATCAAGTTGAGAACGCGCAAGCTTGCATTGCCAGAGGAACACCTGGCTCGTCAATTACATATATAACAATTCAATTTTTTTATTTTTATTTGTCGGCTATTTTGACCATGTTCCTTAAGAGATAGGAACGGTGTTCCTGAACATTTCTATTATTCTTTTTTATGCTGAATCCGAATCTGAAGTCAAAATTCGAATATTCGAAAACAAGCGACAGACAAACATAGATTTCATATAGGAACGGTGTTCCTGAATATCCATCTGCAGCGTCTTCGCCTTAGGCAGTAGGTCCCCAGAGGGCTAATAAATGGTCGCATTCGTAATAAAAATTCGACGTAAAGAAACAGCGCTCTCTTACCTCTTTCACGTGGATTCATGTCTCAACGAAAGTTAATTTTAGTTTACCTTGTGATCACACTGTAATTGAAAGTTCCGTATCGAATACGAGATGCCTACTTCATCGAAGTGAATTGAATTTATTTTTATACAATATCGGAGACATAAAAGCATACGGCCCACCTGATGTGGTTTCCGTACATTATAAACGCTTGCAATACATTAATTACCGCTCGCGCGATGCCACCTATGCTGGTAACACAACTCTTTAGCAGCTTGCTTGTAAAAAATTGACATCACCTATCGTCGTATTATGGTTATGATTAAAAAAGAAAAATAATAACTGAAAATTGAATCAGATACAATAAGGTTATATTTAAGAGTATTAATGTTAAGAGTATAAGAAGAAACATGCACCGTTGGTTCGTACATGTAGAAAGCGAGAGGAAGGAATCGCGAAACAGATAGGTATACATCGCGAAAGCGTAAGGGTGTACGAGCGGAGTAAGGCCAAGACTCACCTACCGTGACCACATTGGTCCATTTTTTATCAAAAGGTTATGTCAGAAACCGTAGAAACCGGTGAACGTTCACGGGAAGATCTATGAACGTTAATGAAGCCAGTGAGGTGTGTAAGGAGCGCGTCATGAGGTCCTCGGTTCTCTCTGCCTACTGTGCCCTACCATACTTAAAATATATTATAATAATATAGATATCTAAAACATAAATCTGTTTTTTTTTTGGATGGAAGTAGTTCACCATTATTTTCACATCCATTCCCATTACGAAATTCCAATAAAAATATGTTTATTTACTACAATAAACTCAAATACATTTCTTACTGAAAAATGTATTGCTACAATGAGACAAAGTCAATTTCTCCTACAATTGGTTCTATCGCAACAGAATAGCGATAGAAGAGTAGGGTGTTTCAATAGATAGGTACAATGAAATCGTAACACGTTGTAATGTATGGCATTCATTCATTCCACAACTTGTTGTGGAAGTTCTCGGAAGAAAACTTCGCTCGAATCATATCGAACAATTCTTCAGAACACAACCCGTTGTACAAACGGTAGAACACACAAAGGGAGGCAAAATCTCGCCTTAAACTTAAGGGCTCTATACCGTCTGTAAGCTTGGAATCGCCGACAATTCTCACAGCTCGTTTTTTAATGGAATCACAAGGTCCGAGCTCCAGGTGTGCCCGCCCAAAGGTGACTACAGTAGTCCGTGTGCGGTCTGACTTGACACTTGTGTAAGTCTTTTTTCCGCACTGCAGTACTTCTTTGCCCTGTTGAGCACACCAAGTTTCGTGGACGCCAGTTTGACCTTCTCCTCCAGGTCATGCCGGTATTGAATCACACGTTCTATCACCTTGGAGAGAAGGGAGGTTATCGCAATAGACCTGTAATTCGATAGGTCTGATATATCGCCCTTTTTGGGCAACGGGTGCGTCTTCCATGAAGACGGGACTTGCCCAGTGAAGTAGGAAAGTACGAAAAGGCGCGTTAGTACAGAACAGAACTCAGTAACACACAGCTTCAGGACAACGGACATCTCGCTGGACAATGAAGATTTCCGGCATTAAGCTACCGCGCCAAGGGATGGTAGGTGGCACAACTCCCCCCTCATTCATATTCGAGTTAGAGACAAAGAGTTGACCGAGTAAATCGGCTTTTTTCGTTGTAGATATGGTCCAAAATGACATCCGATTTTCGCAGTGGTGGCATGGACGATTGACAGAATGCAATGGCTCCCAGAGGAAAGGCTCGCAAGCCGCTCACCAACTCTGCCGACGAAATCGAATTTTGCTCTTGCGATCACCCTTTACTGGACCTCGAGCCAGCATTCAGTTTGCGCTTCAAAACAGACATCGGGATCCCCATTAGCATGCGCAGTGGTCCAAGTCTTGAAAGCAGTCTGCTTAAGAAGATTGGCTTCTCTACAATTCCGATTAAGCCACGCTCGCTTTTTGACTCCCGCAGTAGCTACTAGGCGATTAGGAATGTAGCATTCCATGCCATCCAATATCACGCAGTCACTGCGGTTGCACAGAAATCAATGTCGTCTGATTCGAAGCACAGCTAGCTATTTAACACCTGTCTGTTCATAATTGTTAAAATTATGTACACTTTTGTTGTATTCATGGAATTGTATATAGTTTTCTATGTACATTTTATTTAACTGTGTGTATCTAACTTTATCGTTTGTGTAAATAAAAATCTTTAGGGTTTGATGTGATTACAGTTTTGGCAATGATTGATGTTTAGAGCAGGGATTTCTAATCATTTTTGTACCGTAGACTCCTTGGCTAAAATATTTTCTGATCCCGTTGACCCCCTGCCTAATTAATGTTTAAATCAGACGGAGCCCTTGTTGCAATTGAACTCGTGGGGTCGATATAGATCACTCTTGGAAGCACGGCTTTAGAGCAATGTAGCAATGATTATTTGTTCAACGTCGGCTAGCAAACAAGCCTATAATAGACTTACAATAAAAGGAGTATCGCGAACGCCTTGCAACCCTTTGCTTTTTTTGTTTGATCCTTTACATTTCTGGAAATACTGATCTCAATAATAAACCACATAACCCACCAGAGACGAAAGTCGATAATGGTGTAATGTTATTTGAAAGCCATAGTAGAAGCGATTCTTCCCAGACCACGTAAGAATTTGAAGCAGTTTTCAGCATCATCAATATTCATTTACGCCAAATTGGAAAAACAAAAAATGGGTACTGTATGTACACACTATCTAAAGAACAACAAAATTGAGTTTGCTTTAACTTGTCGAATACACACTCAAATGAGGATATTTTCAATCGAATTGTCACTTATGATGTAAAGTTAATCCTGTATTAAAAGGGTAAACGTCCGTCGTACTGGTTGGATACGGGAGAATCAGCCAGGAATGAAGCTACTATATATAGATCTTTTTCGAATTTGGGTAGCTTTTTCCGGGAGGAGAATTTCAAATTAGTTGAGGCGACACAAACGCCTTTAAAAAGTTAACCTATTCTCGTCGCTAGGATTCAATCAATAAACTTTATTAAAACGCGTGCAAAAAACCGTCGACAATAATGACTTACGTACGTCGTTAATATTATTCTAATTTAACCTAAAAATGGTCCGACTTTCCTTCTGGATTGTGGAAGTGTGATGGCAGTCGCTCCATTCATCTGTTGGTATCTTCGCCAAATCCTTAGGCTTCCGCCAATCCTAATGGATTAGGAAACGGAATAACTCGAGGAAAAAGAAGAATACTTCGTTTAATCACTACATATTAAAAAACAAAGTCCCACGCCGCGTCTGTCTTTATCTGTTTGTGATAAACTCGAAAACGACTGAACGGATTTTCATGCGGTTTTCACTAATACACATAGTGATTCTTGAGGAAGGTTTAGGTATAATTTAAATTCAAAATTCTTTATTTCCATAAGCCTTACAGTACTAATTATTCAAATTTCTGGGACCTTCCTAGTAAGCTTTAAGCGTACGCCCATGTATAATATTTAATAAAATCAACAAAGATAAATATTTCGCTTGTGTGGTGCGGAGTGCATGTAAGGTGAAATGATATATGTAGTGTAGACAGAGCTCTACGATTGTCTCTTGGGATTGGAAGCTACCAGTTCCTCACCAAATTGTTAACCTTTTATGTAAACCGATTGAAATATGACGATAATTATTGAAAATGTCGGAAAAACTCAAGCCACCTAGCGCCTGGGAGCTTTCATCGGATATTATACGGACATTAATTACAGTATTAATCCTTAGTGTATGTATACATGTAATACGCTCAACTACCCGTGCGAAGCCGGAGCAGTTCGCTAGTATAATATATACTAACGATTACGCAAGTAAAGCAAATACAATCGCTTAAGATTGCACCTTTCATCTGTCGTGTAGAATTTATTGGAGAGCACTGCGCTGTCGTTAGATTAATCGTCCAAAACTAATACGGTTACTTTCATGTAGTTTGGGATAAAAAGGTTCGTAGCGAGGCATTGTGCGAGCGCGTTATTTAGTTGTGCTCCGCTGCGTAACGGTAAAAAGTACCATTTACATTTTAGTTGTCCGTACCCGCACCATAAGCGTGTATACATATCCGTTCCGCACCGCCAGCTAGACGCACTCCGAGCAAATAAACAATATTGTAAACGGAGCGTTGCCGTGTCTTCGATTTGATGTATGTACACTACTGCCAGATACATGAAGAACGTCATTGGATAAGAAAATCTATCCTTTGCGAAGAACAGTGAGTTTCGGGTACCCCAAATTTACGTTACTACTGATACTGTTGGTGAATCCGATGCAAAGTTTATTCCTGCTAACCAAATACTGTATAGACGAAACCATGGATAAGATCTAAATCACCTCCATAGCTTCCCGACAAAAAACTTCCGACGTAACTAGGCTGCCTGCTGTATTATATATTTCCAAATATAATGCCAAGTCCCTTGCGGGGTAGGCAAAGAGAACCAAGCGTCACATATCTTGATACATACATACCTCACTTAAAAATTCATAGCTCTTCTCATACACGCTCACAGGTTTCTAAAGTTTCTGACGTCACCTTCAATTTGGTCATGGTAGGTATGTCTTGGACTTCCTCGGCTCCGACATCCTACTGTATATCTGTTTTGTAATTCTTTCTTCTTACATTCTTTCTACATGTCCGAAACAATAGTGCAGGCCTCCTGTTATTTGCTACTAATAATCTATACAAATAAACAAAATTGGAGTGTCTGTTTGTAATATTAAAATAACCGCTTTTTACTAAATGCATATGGATGTGTATACACGGTACATATACCAAAATGAATATTTTTACAATTTTTGTCTGTCTATCTGTCTGTCTGTTTGTTCCGGCAAATCTCTGAAACCGCGGGACCGATTTTGACGGGACTTTCACTGGTAGATAGCTGATGTAACAAGGAGTAACTTAGGCTACTTTTATTTTAGATATTTATTTTATTTTTATTAAAATATATAAATAATAAAAAAAAAATATTCCGCGCGGACGAAGTACATAATACATATCTATTATTATTTTTCTCTGCTTATTTAGGTACTTATAATCTATCTATCTATCTATAACTTCACGCCAAATCCCTTACGGGGTAGGCAGAGAGAACCGAGCGCCACGCGACTCGATCCTTACATACCTCACTCGCTTCTTTCACATTCATTGCTCTTTTCATGCACGCTCGCCGGTTTCTAGGGTACTTATAATAGTATATACAATATATATATAATATATACTTATATAGTACTTATAATCAAAACAAATAAATAAAATTATAACTGAACAATAACTTTTTTTGGTTAAATTCCGCGCGGAAGAAGTCGCGGGCACAGCTAGTGATAATATAAATTAGGAATCGCATGTATACACGGCGAAACATCGAGCTATAGAAAATCGTTCAAAACTCACCTTTACTACAACGACATAGCACCACACGGGGGTATAGCTTGATGTGTCGTTGCGTGTACCTCATTAATATGGCTGTCACATTTGAAAGTAACTCATATCTGACCCCTGAAACCTTTTCTTTGACAATTTCTAAGCTTAAAGGTCAATGGCATTCTCATGTTCGGTAAGAAGTTGTGTCGCTATTTCGTGTCAATATCCACTGAAACGAAAACGACTTCTGCCTCGCTACGACCTTGTTCAGATACAGCGGGAAGATAACCACCACACGAAAGGTTTCACAGCACTACGATCGAATAAAATATATAGCTACGCTAAAACTACTTGGTTTGATTGGAAAATTTGTCAGATTTCATTTAATTTTGAAATATTAATACCATACGTTTCGCCGACGTTCTAAAATGGGCAAAATAAAAATTTGTAGGAAATAAAACTGAAAGATGATGAATGGAAGAATAAATTGCGGAATGAAAGAAAGGATGATGTATGAATGTGTTATTATTTATATTTTTAATGATTAAATAAAGTGTATAATACGTATATATATTGCTGCAAACAGCGCCTTGCCCATGGCAGGGGTGTATGATTTAAAGAAAAAAAAATACCATAAGCTCTGTAGTCAATATGTGTACTATTCGGGAGGTTTTTTTATGCAACGTCGGGAGGCATACAAGCATACGATCCACCTGACGTAAAGCGGTTACCGTAGCCTATGGACGCTTTTAATATATAATAAGTATCCCTAGCGCGATGCCACACCTGCTGCTAACACAGCAACTTCTTAGGAGCTTATTAGTTACCTCACCAGGGAGTTGCTGTCACTCACACGCAGAAATAAAACAACGTTCCGGGGAGTTGTTATTTGGCTGCGGTTTTCTGTGAGGTGGACGTAAAGAGGCTTAGAAGAGTAGAGATACTTTAACACATTTCTTGACATAGTACAACTCGTATTGGCTAGTTCACTAGTCAACGCCGCGTTACTTATCAGCTTATTGTTTAAAAGATCCTCACATTGGTCAGTAGGATCGCTGTGATAATTAGGCGCTAAAACACTACGATTTGTTGAGTGAGGGACGCCTTTATGCGCCGTCAAGTGGTTTATTATTTGTCGCGTATTGGATAACGTTTGTGACACTCCATTGATGGTACTTTATTTATTCGTTTCTCACATTTATTTGTGATGTATATAATGATAATTATTATAAATATATGTATGTTTGTTTACAGATTGCGTCTATTTCGAGACGTCGCCGAAGTCTCCGTACCAGATTCGGCGGATAGAAGAACTGAATAAAACCGCCTCTGGTAACGTTGAGGCAAAAGTCATGTGCTTCTACAGGCGGCGAGACCTACCCAACCCTCTTATACAGTTAGCTGATAAGCATCAAAGTGAGTACTTGATAGTAATAAACATGGGAAACTAGTTGTTTAGATACGGTGGGGTGCGGGCACCCATACTCTGTTAGTTTAGGTACTAGCTGATAAGCCGAAATTAAATTTGAGTGCCCTCAAAACGCAGTGCAACTTAAAACGATCCAATAGAAATCGCATCAGATTGTTGACAAGAGTGGTGGTGGAGTGGTTAGAAATGCTACTTAAAACCGAGGATGGGTGACGTGTGGGTTCGATTTCCAGACAGACAAATAGACATGTTCATGCACAGAAACATTTGTATGCATGAACATTTCTGTTAGTCTTGTATCTCACGAGCGAAATTTCCTGTATTATAAGCACCCACGGTAACAACCGCTACATTTGTTGTACTTGTATGCCTCCCGACTTGGTATAAAAAAAAACTATAGGCGCAAGGACGTGTTTCTGAACCAACTCTATCCTTCGATATGTTTCGTTTCTATTTCTGCATCGAATCTGCGATTAGCGGCCGAAACCGTTGGGGTAGCTCAAACCCTGAGATGTTTTTATAGTTATAGATATGTTGTACACGCTCTAGAATGACAATACGAAAGTAAGGTAATTGCCCAACTCGCATTCAGTTGGCCACGCTCTCGCGTTGCTCCTACACGTACTCACCACAAAGCATAAATGTCTTAAGATATATATTCATCTCTTTCTGACGAGAGGTATGCCCTATCATTTGTCTCGTTGTTAGAGCAAAGTGTCATAATAAACTGTACGTAGATATGGTACTGCTAGCGCCATTTTAAAATACAATAATGTTGGTGTATAACGTGTCTACCTTTTGATACGTCGCTGCTCAAACCATAATCGTTGCAATATTGAATCGAAAGTTATTTTCTCATGTTAATCTCTTTTATTACTTACTCATATAATTGTCGTGCCTCTGACAGCACGTTCCTTCTTTAATCTACTTATAAATGTAAACGTATGATAATTAATAGAACGTGTATTGTCAAGATAAGATACCATAGGTATCTCTATATTGTGTACATATAGTCAAGTTCATTGCTTCGGGTGTATATATCACTATATCCATATATATATATATATATATATATATATATATGAATATGGTGGAATGTCACTGAAAAAACTATAACTAAACTACATTATCGTTCACTCCGCCAAGCGGGTATGTATCCTACGTACGCTTAATGGATGTCTCAGTTTCCAACGGAGAAAGTGAACATATACCTATACATATATATAATCAGGCTTGTCTCCCATTGCGGTAGGCAGAAACTGAAACCCCAGGTGCACGGGTCCAAATGTACCCCTCTCGCCTCTTCCACACATCAATCTCCACCCATGTTGTTCGGTTTTGGGTGCTTTTGGTTTGGCCCTTTTTCGATACATCAGCTATTTGATTCATATGTGGTCTAGGGTGGCCCCTGGCGATATCTTCACTCGCTCTTGCTCGATATAGTTCTTTCGTATCTCTTGTCATCCATTCTTTCCAAATGTCTAAACCATCTCGGCCATCGATCGCAACCGACGATCTCAGCATACCCTTTTAAATTTTTGACACTTCCACTATCTTTCATTCCACGTTGTTCTCGTTTCGTGCTATTTCTTACTCCTATTAATAATTCATTAATATTTAGTAATTTGTTGTTATGGTCACTTATTATTCAAAGTCAAAGTCTTTTTATTCCGTAAAAATGGCTACATTTGTTTGGAATCGTCACAATTTTTTTCCCTACCGTGCAGTTTATGACTAGGTGAGCACTGATAAAAATACTGCCAAATATTCACAGTTTACTTAGTACTTATAAAAAATTACATTATAATATAGTCAGCATTTTTTTTAATCGTATTGTATATATTACTAGCTGTGCCCGCGACTTCGTCCGCGCGGAATAGTTTATTTTTATTATTTATTTATATTAATAAAAATAAATTAAATTTCTAAAATAAAGGTAGCCTAAGTTACTCCTTATTACATCAGCTATCTGCCAGTGAAAGTCCCGTTAAAATCGGTCCAGCCGTTTCAGAGATTAGCCGGAACAAACAGACAGACGGACAGACAGACAGACAAAAATAGTAAAAATATTCATTTTGGTATATGTACCGTGTATATATCCATATGCATTTAGTAAAAAGCGGTTATTTTAATATTACCAACAGACACTCCAATTTTATTTATCTGTATAGATTGTACCAATCACTTGCTGGCTAGACGGGGAGAATCGAACGCCACATGACTCGGACCTTACACACCTCACTAGATTCTTTATCGTTCATAGCTCTTTTCATGCACTCTCACCGTTTCTTATGGCTCCTGTCATCGCCTTCTCATAGATAGATATAATACACGACTGATTTAAACGTAGTAGGTTAATGGAGCCTTCCTCAGCTCCGACGGTGGAGTAAATCAGTCTTTGAAACATGAAATGCGCCTCCGTCTTTGGTCTGTAGTTACGCACGCACATTACATAATTAAAATCGGCGGAAGAAAACTTCTCTGGAACCGCACAGTACGCGACCATGCGTTTCCAGTGTGTGGACTCTTGTACGTTTCTTTTTAATATTTGTTTCTTCTTTAACCGTAAAAGCCTAACACTTGTTTAAATGTTGGTTAAAGTGACAACCTCACTTTTTAAGTTAGGGCTCTTGACATAACTTATGGAGTATATCTACCTAGTTTTGGTTTATGTTATGGTAATCGTGTTCAGCTTAATTGGTAAGGACCCAGAATGACCACGACAATTAATTTCCACCAACTAAAATCGAAGTTCTTTCGGAATCAAAAAACCTAATTATAACCTCTTTTTTTTCATTTTGAAAAGCTAGCAACGGATCAGTGACCCTTTGGTGTTGCTGATGTCTATGGGCGGTGGTGACCACTTGTCATCAGGTGACCCCACATGCTCGTTTGCCCCCTCTAAAAAAACATAGTCTTTAGAACCCCTGGTTTTGATTCCTACAGTCACTCGGAAATGTCCTGTAGTTTTTTACTAAAGCCGAAACGTAAATCATCTTACCAACCAATCTTAAAATAAAATATATATGAAAATTCTTATTGTCTTGTTTTATTATTGTCTTAAATTTGTTCATAATAATTGATTTTTTCAATGGTGTTGTTAATTTTAATGTTATAACCTATAAGCCGCACTGTAATATTGAATGAAATGAACTAATAGTGGTTATTATTACAATCAATGGAACACGTTTTTCAGAATGTGACGGAAATGATAGCTATATCGTGCAGCATGTCATGGTTCTCTAGCTTCGAAGCTTGACTTAATATATAATTAAAAATTCAATTGAAATAATATTCCTAGGGGTCTCCATACATTTAATTGCATGAAATCCCCCTCGTGATATTCCGCATTGAAATAAAATCTTAACCCTCTCATCACCACATGTCACTGAATAGTCCAAATATGTTATTTAATTCTCCATTATGTATTAGATTGGTCCAGAAATAGAAATTAAAATTTATTTTCTATGTTTACGTTATAGGTATATTATGTTACGTGTTATAGACGTTTTTGAGTAGATGGCTGTATGTGTGAATGCTTGCGTGCTGGTGTGTGTTTGTGTTACACTCAATTTGCTCACAAACCGCTAAAACAAATGTGCTGATTTCATATGCGGATGTCTACTACACTAACGCTAACTCATATCCCACTAAGGGATACGGGTTTCCCTTCAACCGAGGGAGTTTAGAGCATACTCTTTGGCGGAGGCCAATGTTTTCAAGCTGCTCGAAGGCTTTAGCTGAACCGACCGAGGACTTAACCCTTCGAAACCCTGGTGGTCATATATGACCGCGAAATGTATGGGAAAACGTATATAACGGGTTCTGACTGGTCACGTGTCCTCGGAAACTTTGAGATAGATGAACCCATCCATATATAGGTTGCGGTCGAGGTTGCTTAAAGTGCGTGTTCGATTAGAATGACACGCGCAACAACACCATTGAGATCTCAAGAGATAGGATGTCTATCTTATTATAATTTATAACTTTAATTAGATTTATAGTTTAATCGCACAAGTATTTTTTTTTTTAATTAAAAAAGATTATATACAACTTTTCACACTGGGAATAGAAAATTTCGTTGAGCAATATTTAGTCTTAATTTCATAGTAGGTATTTGATTTCTTTCGCGATAAGTTTGCATTCATCGATTGTGAATTTACGTAAAGATACCTATGCACCTACTATTTGATTTTAATAACAACTTTAATTACCACGAAAACGTTATCTTTGTATGTTTCAATATACGTTTTTTTTTTTAATTATCTGCACACCTATATTTACGATACTTTCACCAATGATCTTATGAACACAACAAGCCTACAGGGAGTTGCTGTTTGGTTGCCGTCTTCTGTAAAATGGAGGTACCTGGGTACTGCCCCAGTCGATTATTTATTCAATATCCACTGAGCCCTTCGCCAGAGACTCGTAGTATTCGATTATTTCAACGAAAGCTTAAGTATTTGTAAATCTTAGTATTGTAAACACTTGTTTAGACATATTTTTTATTACATCGTCGAGAGGCATACACGCAGACAGCTCTCCTGATGTAAAGCCGTTGCCGTAGCCTATAAACGGTTCCAACCCATAAAGTATTACTCGCGCGATGCCACCTCTGCTGCTAAGACAGCAACTCCTTAGGAGCTTACTGGTGACCTCACTTACACGCAGGAACACGTCAACCCTCTAGGTAATCTTAATTGGGCTACGTTTTTCTGTGAGGTGTGCTACTTTCCCAGACTTGATGCTTTGATGCGCCCACCTTTCTTATAAACACCCAGACCAAGACAAACAGACATGTTCAAGCACACAAATGTTTGTCCTGTATGGGAATCGCACCCACGAGCGTTGGTTTCAAAGTAACGTAATAGCACGTTTCACCACTGCGCCACCGAGGTCGTCATATCACATTTTCTTATCTAGATCTGCCGTTGAGGCGAGTGTACGAGATTATCCACCTGTATCCAAAATGGATCTTTTAGGTACTCCCGGAAAGACTTAAGTACAAAAGACTATGTGCACCCAAATCCGGAAAAAAATCCCAACAGGGTGGGTAAATGAAATGATTATGGTTGTTTATGTATGTTCTTCATAGTTGTATTGTGCAGTTGGTTTGTAGAGGTCTGTTAGTCGCAGTTTCTTAGAGAGGTAGCGCGCATCAAAGCAGCCCGTCTGGGGAAGTACCACCTCACAGAAAACCACAGCCAACAACTCCCTAGAGGATTGTTGTGTTCCTGCGTGTAAGTGAGGTCACCAGTAAGATCCTAAGGAGTTGCTGTGTAAGCAGCAGAGGCGGCATCGCGCGAGTGATACTTAAATAAGTGTCTTCGCGAAATTCTTATGTTTAGATTAAGAAACAGGATAAAACTCGGAAGAAGAAGATTACGTAATAGTTGTAATAAAACCAAACCGCATCAATTAGATTTCAATTGGTTTATCATTTTATTTTCCTATACTAAAACAATTAAGTGTTACTCTCTTGTGAGCATTCACTTTGTTGTTACTATAATTTACTTAGGGATTATAGGGGTATGTATAGTTCCACCCAATGTTGAATTTTGGAAGTTAAAATAGGAGAAAATAAAATAGAATAAATAATTTTAGCTTGTGAAAATTGTGTATTAAAATTGGGCCTAAAATTTGTATGGTACTGACAATTAGAAGTATAATAAATATTACTACTATATAATGATTAATGATTGATAAGCACTGCACCTTACAAAAATGTAAACAGAGATGAAACAAGACCTAAGTGATGAAAGTGGTGTAAACGCCTTTTTAATGATTCTAACGGATCCATTCGAGTACGAATAACTGCTATTTAGCGATAATTAGGATTCCGTATAAAAAAGAATATAGTGATTCCGTTGGACCGATATTTGATAAAGGGTTACAAAAATTTGATTATTTTCTTAAGAACAGTTTTTTTAAGTAGGCTCGAACTGCTCAGATCTAGGCGCTAAAATACCACACTTTTGTGAGTGTGGGGAGCCTCCATGCGCCGTCAGGTCGTTTACTAGCTTTTGGTTATTACAAATTTTAATCTTAGGTTAGATAAGGCGCTTTGCAAACGGAGGGGCGGGCCGGTCAGTTTCGTCGCGATTTATATAACAAAGGGACTCCTATACAGTAAAAACACCTTATTCCCGGTAACAGTATTCGTGGAAGATAAAATTGAGCACACTTCCTATATTCGCGTCCGTAAATTTCGTTATTCGCAGATTAGTAAATTACGATTAATTTAAAGAGAGATAATAAATATTCATTGTTCAATATTCAACGTTTTCCCAACGTACATATCAAAACGAACAAGCAGGCGTCAAAATATAAACAAAAAAATATGTTATTTGTGTTAAGCCTGAAGTTCTTTGATAAAGGCCGACGTCATCGGCTCCACCATTTAGAGGTGTAGCAAAGTTTCTAATATCGCTGCCGCAGTAAAAAATCAGACCGAAGGTTTACGAATGGCAAGTGAACTGTGTGATCACTTCATTAAAATGGAACCGTTTTTGGAGCGAAACCTTATATTTAAAAGGAAAGTTAATGATGCCTCAGCTGAGTACCAGGCGGAATTAAAAGCAGCAAAGCAGAAAAAAAAATACAAAATATTTTAAAACAAATAAATCAAGCAATAATAATTAATAATAATATTTTTAATGGTTATTTTATTTTTTAATTATGTTGTATCCATCTGTTATTTTTGATTGAACAGATTTTATTTTTATGTATTTTCCCACTTTGGAACCTAACCCCTTTATTTCCATACAAAATATCATTCCATATTCACGGTATAATTTTGGAACGTATACCCCGCGAATAAGATTTTACTGTACTACTAATGCACACAGAGGACCGCGCCGCCGCCGCTGGTGCCCGGGTGCCCGGCGGTTTATTGCTTCGCGGTCAAAAAGACTGCCCGCCCCACCGTTTGCAAAGCACCTTACAGTGACGTTTAAGCAAATTAGAAAAGTCCTTTTTTTATGAATGAGTAGTGCGCCGCTATAAATCCTCGAAAATGTTAATAAAAAAAATTAATAACGTGCTAAGTAGGTTCTATTTAGCACGTTATAAATTTTTATCATTTTTATTGCGTTGTTAACTTTCACCATATTGTACGATATAGATACGGCATATATTTTTTTGGGGGAGTTTCAACATTCCTTCTTTAGAGGACTAAAAATATGTCATTAACCCTATTCCTTGCATTAGTTCTGCCTTCGTCTCTTTCCAATACCGTTACTCTTGTTTCTTTCGCATTTAGTCACTTAGTAAGCCTTTCTCCATATAATTGTACTTATCGTTACGATTAGTGTTTGCAGTCCTGATGGTAATATCTACTAGTAACACGGCATCGTCTGTATAACACAGACTATTCACCACTAGGCCACCCATGCCCTAACCAATATTTGTAGATCTTATTGCCTGTAGACAATTATCAAAATACGTAATAAACAGCAGAGCCGACAGCACGCAACCCTGATTGACATCAATGTTCACGTTATACATAGAAAAGAAATGATAACCTTGGAGAACCAATGAGGTGGACATTTAATGTAAACGTGCAACTCTTATTGGCTAGTTGGCGGATCAACATATACTCACCCACTCAGAGAAGGCTCGAATCGCTGAGATGCCCAAATGGCAACACACCGTTTTTGTAAACCAGAAATTTCTTAGGTTAGGCAGCACATCTTTCGAAATATGTGTGTTTCCGCACGATGGTTTCCTTCACCACCAAGCAAGTGATAAATCCGAAATCACGAATTTAGTGGTACATGCCCCCTCCTGCATTAAGAGCTCGATGGCGTTGTTGCGCGTGTGATTCTTACCAAAACACGCAGGTTAAGCAACGTTGACCGCAGCCTGTCTATGGATGGATTTATCTATCTTGAGTTTCCCCGTGCTTCGGAGGGCACGTTAAGCCGTCGGTCCCGGCTGTTGTCGATAGATGACAGTCGTTAAGCTAAGTCAGTTGCCCTCGGGCGGTTTGAAAACACTGGCCTCCGCCAATCCACATTTGACCAGCGTGGTGGAGTATGCTTTAAACCTCTTCGGTTGAAGGGAGACCCATATCCCTGCAATGGGATGAGTAAGGGTTGATGTGGTGGCCCCCTCCAGGATTTGAACTGGAGACCAGTTGGTCAATAGGGCGGTTCGTGTATAACACTAGGCTATCACTGCTCTAGATCCACGTCTCCACGATATTGCGAAATAAGAAAACTTGGTCCGCATATCTTACACCTATTTGGACTCCCCCTGAAATGTGCGACAGATATCGGATAATGTGAATAAAAATGGAGAAATTTCAATCAAGAGTTGAGGCTTAATGTTAGCCGTGATTACGTTATGACTATTGATTTTAGTACAGAGTAGTCACGCACAAAGACCGATGTGCTATACGACAACCTTATAGAGACGACGAACGTACATAGCTATGTTTTAATAATAGTTTGCAATCGCCCCTTGGTCACGTGAATCCATGTGGCCTAACGCGTGTTCGATTCTTGTCTATAAATAGCCCGATTATCCATGTGAGCCGTTATTAGGATTACTCAGCGGGTGTCTGGAACTTGCGATCTATGTCAATTCGTACAATATTTAATCTACTTTTTATACCACTCGGATGGGAAACTGGCGTACGACACGCTTTGATGTAAAGGGAACTACCGTGACCTATACACGTACGTGAAGAAACTCCCTTTATTTATCGACGTCTTGTCCACTGGAGAAGTAACATCCAACATACAAATTGCCGCTGTAGCCATGCAATTCGGTGATACAGTTCCTGAGAAGTTGCTGCTTAATGAAGCAGCAACTTCTCTTCTGCAATGTAATCGCTAATGTAATGACATTAGCGATTACATTACAGAAGTGATACCTTGTGTTCAAGCAAAAACTTGTGTAATGACATACAGGCTACGATAAACACATCTTATCAGGCGGGACGTACGCTTGTTTGCTATTCGATATAGTAGTAGTATAAAATAAAATCGATCAAGCGCCAGTCAAGCCATTTTCTATTACGACTTATTGACTCTTCTGAAAGGAAAAAACATTTCCTGTAACTACTGCTTGCGGAAGTTTTTCGTGACGTACACTCGCAAGAATACAAATGTCTGGTTGTTTCCCGTGAAGTCGAAATAATTCCAGTAGGCACCGCACAGCTTCATATTTGACCTCATTTAAAGCAGAATGAAGCCAAAAATGACGATGTGCGGTACACCACTTTGTAGCGCTGTAGTAAAAACTTTTTCGCGTCCTATTTCTCGCTATGAAGAAATATTTTTATCAACTTCCATTTATATTGTTTAGAGCAACCTCATTTACTCAGACTTCAAAGAAGAAACATGTGTTTCCGAAGTACAGAAGTTTCGTTTATAATCCCGACATTCGGAATCGATACGTGATCTCGTGCTTTCGAAGAATAACCATATACCTACTTCAAATAGTTGCGTAGGTGTATAGATACTAATACCGGCTCGATACTGTCTGTCTCACTCCGACGTCGGCAATTGTAATCGCAACAAAACCATTTCACGTAACCAATGTTGCCAATGTCTCTAGCTCATAAGAATCGAACCCACGAGCGTATTTCCCCAGTCGAGGTGCACTGATACGCCCTACCTCTCTTAAAACACCAAAACAAACAGACATATTCATGCGTACAATGTTTTACCTGTGTGGGAATCGAACCCACGGGTGTACTTCTTCAGTCAGGGTACGTTGATTCGCCCTGCCTCTCTTAAAAACACCCAGACCAACTTTTTTTTTTACATGTATATTCATGCACACAATGTTTGCTGCGTTTGTGTCAAAGTATCACGTTAGTAACCAGTACGCCATCGAGCTCGTAAAGATATGACAAAACGCTAAGAGAAACGGTAGGTTGTGACCTGCTCCTCTTGCTGCGTCTTGGCGTGCCACTTCGCGTGCAATGTGTATCGTGATCATGATCCTACTCGTGAACTCTGAAATCGATATCCCTTATTACTATCTATACTGATATATAAAGCGGAAGAGTTGGTTTGAACGCACTAATATCTGGAACTACTAGTCGTATTTGAAAAATGCTTTTAGCATTTGATAGAATTCTTGAATAAGGTTTATATGCTATTAAACATCACGATCAGACTTTTAGAAGCTGAGAACAGAAAGAAAGTAGGGAAAGTTTCATCCGCGCGACATCATACCGGTATCATGTAGGGCCCCGGGATAGGATACGCGCGGATGAAGTCGCGGGGTTTAGCTAGTAGATTTATAGTCTGAAAAGTATAACCTCGCAAGAGCTTGTCGCTACCGTACTCAATTGCCGTATTTTGTTACAATTTGCCACTTGTATTTAATCATTTTAGCTGTCCATTTCTTCACGTCAACTCCATTGCGGTGTACGCAGAGAGAAACAGATTGCCAAATTATTCCGTTCTTATACACTTCTCGCTTCTCATATTCATAGTCATTTTGATGCACGCTCGATGTTTCCTACAGCTCCTGATCCTGACATCATTTTCGAGTTTTCTGGTGATCTTACGCAGGAACACAACAACCCTCCGTGGAGTTGTTATTTGACTGTGGTTTTCTGTGAGGTGGAAGTAGTTCCCCAGTCAAGTTGCTTTGATGCGCCATACCTCTCTTAAAACCAAGCCAAGACAAACAGACATGTTCATGCACACATTGTTTTGTCCTGTGTGGGAATCGAACCCACAACAAACAAACCAAATCAAACAGACATGTTCAAGTACACATATGTTTGTACTGTGTGGAAATGGAACCCACGAGCGTTGGTGTCATAGTAGCGTTACTAACCACTGCCCCACCGAGCTCGACATTCTCCCACTTTCGCAACTTTCGAAGTCCTTGCTCAACATTAGTTGACCTGATGTCGAAATTACCTAACAATATAAACGCGACTCTTAGATTGTGAACTCTGTCCTGATTTCACGGTTAAATAGCTGAACCAATTTAAGCATAGCGACACACTTGGTGGAATTACGCGCCTGCAGTGCGGTGGCGTGTAGAACACGCAGCTAAGAGCAGATCACGCTTGACATTCGAAGTGCAAATGTCAAAGTGCACTTTAGTACTAAGGTCAAAGTGTAAAGCTAAAACTGCACTTGACTGTGTCTTATAGCATGTATTTTTTATATACCGCTAAGGTATAAACATGAAGGAATAACCTATGGAGAATCGATGAGGCCGGTTTAAGTAGTAACTCAATTCACCGCTATAGGGGTCGGGGGTAAAGTAGAACGCGCAGCTCTTATTGGCTAATTCGCGGATCGACATCGGAGTACTTATCGGCTTATTGGTTATAATATCCTTCCATTGGTCAATAGGCTCGAATCGCTGAAATGTTTAGTTGGTTAAACAAGTTTTTGAAAGCACAAGGTGCCTTCATGCATCAAGTGGTTTATTGGATGTGAACAATAGTACCTACGGATCGCCTGATGATAAGTAGTCACAACAAATTACGGACGCTTGCAACACTAGTATTTATCACACACGTGTTATCACTCGTGCAAAATCCTCTTCAGGCTTTTATTTAAGGAGCCAATAATCTACATTATTGGCGCCATAAAAAAAAGCCTCTTTTGAATAACGTTTGCAACGAATGAAATGTAAAATTTTCCGGAAGAAAGCCCTTGTGCAATACGCGACCATGTTCGGTCCTCTTTTTATATATACAATGTCAGGAGTCATGCAAGCATACGGCCCATCTGATGGCGAAAGAGGCTATCGTAGCGTATGATCGCTTGCATTACACAAAATCTCGCACGCGCGATGCCGTTGTACGAGAATTGTACGTTTATACGCCGAACTAAGTAGCGTGTAGTTACATCATAAGCTGCTGTAGTACACATATAGGCAAGTTGGCGGTATTTCGTTTTCAAAGTACATTGCTTAATTTTACTTTTTTTGTGGCATTATTATTTTATACACGTTGTGAAGGCAGCAGTGTACGCGTATGTATTATATGCGTAATACATTATGATTGTCAATGTACGGAGAGTTTGAATGAAATAAAAGCAACTAGGAGCTAGCTAACCAAGAAATAGGAGCTGCTATGAAGGCACCCTACTTACCGATTCGTGCCTACTAGTAATACTTTAAGCCAATAAATACCGCTATGTTGATCCGTAAACTAGCCAAAAAGAGCTACGTGATCTACTCCCACCAAATAACTTGACTGCGCATAAAGATACCAGTGACTTACCAAAACGCCTTTATACTAGCTAACCATAATTTCTGCATAAGTTCTGCCATATAACTTATTTATTATTAATTATTTATATTTTTTTTTTTTTACGTGATAACGTCTTGTAAATCGAACGCCGACTGCACGCACGAAAAAGTGTCACGTTCCGCCTGAGCCAAGCGTGCAAGCGACAGCGCGGAAAAAGCGATAGAGAGCCATGATCGGCCTAAGCGTTCGGCTTGTGACGCATCTATCTCTCTTCCACTCCTTCGGCCGATGCGTCCGAGTAGAAGAGAGACAGCTTCGGCACACAACCTACACGTGAACTGTTTTGTCAACTGTTGAATGTTTTCTTATGACGTTATCACGTAAAATTATCGTCCGTAAGCCGACTTTACAGGGCAATCAATTTTTTTGTAAAATATACTATACTCATACCTACCAAATATACTTGAATCATAAAAATCGGTTGAGCTTTTTGGGGCGAGTGCACGACCACAAACACTGTGACACTACATATTTATAGATATAGATTTTATCGCCTAAATATCACAGCAATTTCAGCTTACCGACCAATAGGAGCTTATTACAACCAGTTAGTCAATGTCGATTCGCGAACTAGCCAATAAGAGCTGAGCGTTCTACTTTACCCCCCGACCGGCAGATTTGGTAAACAATTTCGTGTCATCGGTTCTCCATTGATTATTTCTTTCATGGCGTACAGAAATCGGCGCGGGTATTCAGACAGTGGGGCGCGTGCTCTGTGCCTCCCTCGCACAATATATGGACATACGCAATCAAGGCTCAAGTAATTACATCGTTTTCAATAGGTTTACGCAAATTATCGTTTCTTAAAATAGCTACTGGTTCATAAATACACGTTATAAATGAATTTTATATACAAGCGTTAATACAAAGTCGATGTACTAAAAACTGTTTCGACTTTCGAGTGATATACAGTAATAAATAGTGTTATATTAAATGTCTACAGAGATCATATGGAGGTGATAAATGAAGTTTATATAAACTTAACCTTATTACTGACTGAATCAACCTAGTAAAATAGTATATACTTTACCTTGAATGCCTATAGAGATCATAATTATTGACGTCTAATAAGTATATTAACAGTAAATACTATATATATATATATATATAGTATATATATAAATATAAACTAGCTACACCACGCAACTTAGACCGCGCGTATCCATGTAATTCTTACTTTCTTTTTTTCTCGGCTTCTAAGTTTCGTATCGTGATATTGAATAACCTGTAACATTCCTCAAGAATAGTAGTATCAAATGCAAAAAAGATTTTTATATCCTACTGGTAGTTTCAAAGATTACTGCGTTCAAAAACAAAACAAACTGTTCCGTTTTATATATTAGTATTTTATACTATCAAATTACCCGCCTCCATATGTTACTACTGCATTATAACATTCTTCTTTTTGTTTAATTGTATTAGAATTTCTAATCTATACATCTATACAGATAAATAAAATTGGAGTGTCTGTTTGTAATATTAAAATAACCGCTTTTTACTAAATGCATATGGATGTATACACGGTGCCTATACCAAAATGAATATTTTTACAATTTTTGTCTTTCTGTCTGTCTGTTTGTTCCGGCTAATCTCTGAAACGGCTGGACCGATTTTGACGGGACTTTCACTGGCAGATAGCTGATGTAATAAGGAGTAACTTAGCCTACTTTATTTTAGAAATTTTATTTATATTTATTAATATAAATAAATAATAATAAAAAAACTATTCCGCGCGGACGAAGTCGCGGGCACAGCTAGTAATTGAATAAAGTTACATGTTAAGTGTCCCTCCGCTAGTGTGACCTATGCCTATAACAACAAACTAGCGGCCAAAAGGGAAGTGCGAAAGCATTAATAATGACTTAACTACAGCAGTGGGTGGTGTGTGCTACGGGCTGACGACGATTACGCATAAAGCTAACAACAAAATGGGCTCAACATCCGTTATATTGGTTTTTTAAACCTTTGAAACCCGGGTGGTCGTATACGACCGCGAAATGTATGGGAAAGCGTATAGAACGGGTTCTGACTACTCAATCACACACAACACACATATAAACACATTTCTTAGGACAATTTGGTTGCAAATACGAAACTAATGTTAGCTTAGTTAGGGAAGTACGAGTACGCGAGTTTTCAATTCAAGTGTAGTTTTTTTTTTATATACAACGTCGGGAGGCATACAAGCATACGGTCCATCTGATGTAAAGCCGTTACCGTAGCATATTAACGCTTAACCTACTAATATTATAAATGCGAAAGTTTGTATGTATGGATGTTTGTTGCTCTTTCACGCTTAAACGGCTGAACAGATTTGAATGAAATTTGGCACGTAGATAGATTATAAATAATAAATAAATAAATATTGTCGCACAAATTACACAGCGCCACCTAGCCCCAAAGTAAGCGAAGCTTGTGTTATGGGTACTAAACAACTGATAAACATACGTAAATACATTTTTTTTGTAAATACATACTTATTATACATAGAAAATACCCAGACCAATACAAACAGACATGTTCATGCACACAAATGTTTGTACTGTGTGGGAATCGAACCCACGAGCGTTGGTGTTAACACATAGGCTACGCTATTTGACTCCACGCGAGCGGAGCCGAGGGCAGCAGCTTGTAACATATATATAACTCGCGCGATGCCTCCTGCTGCTTACACAGCAGCAACTTCTTTGAAGCTTACTCGTGACATCACTCACACGCAGGAACAGAACAACCCTCTAGGGAGTTGTTATTTGGCTGCGGTTTTCTGTGAGGTGGAGATGCTTCCCCCGACAGGCTGCATTGATGCGCCCTACCTCTCTTTTGTGCCATGTTACTTAAGAATTTCACTCGTGAACTATTTTGAAACAACAATTCCCCATAGGGTCCAGTTAAATTAGTGAACGACTTCGTTGAAATCGGGTATACAGTATTTTATATCAGTTAAACCTATTTGATGCCGCCAAACTTTAACAAGCGGCCATCAACTTCAACACGCGGTCAACCATAGACAAGTGAGACGCACAAAGCCACGCACGCGGGCGTAGTGTCGTCTACGACGCGGCCAGCACAAGTACTCACATACTCGTACATATTCGATTTCCACTCGACTCGATTATATGGAGCAGGCAATGGCGGGCAACACCTGCAGAGCCTCAAAGCGATCGGCCTTGGAGCAGTCGCAATACCTACTTGAATGGTCACTGTTCGGTATGTGTGGTATAATTAAATGGAACTGCATATTATTATAATTGACACAAGAAAAAAATACACGGTTATTCATTTACTGTGTCGCTTACGATTGTCGGGATCGATGTTTGCTTTAATTTGAAAAGAAATACATTGGTAGATTACTGATGTATTGAAACTATTTTATAAGAACGTTTGTATGGTTTGATTAAAAAAAAGAATTGAGTCGGGTCTCATGCAATTATTGTTAGTTAGTAGCATGTACAAACCAAATTTAAAAAAAAACAGTAATTTTTATTTATTACTAACTACTCGACCCAGCTTCGCACGGGTGATCCAATCGTTACCAAACTTCACGGGATCACCTGCTGGGCTAACCTGAAAATTCACTGAAAATTTCATCAAAATCTGCCCAGCCGTTTTTGAGTCCATAGAGGGCATACAGACAAAAATTAATTTTTATATATTTAGATTACAATAGCTACATTTTCACGCTAGCTTTATTTTCACGAATATTTACTAAGAAAAATATATTATTATTCGCGGTTTTACAGGCATTTGAATTTAACATGGTTAGTATCTTTAAAATATTTATGTGGTGAGGTCCACATAAATATTTTAAAGATACCAACTATAATAAATATGACAATCAGTCACACATGCCTTACCAGAAAATTATAATACAGCCTAATTTTCCTTACTTTATATGTACGAGTACTACATATGTACCTAAGTAAACATAAAAAACTGTCAAAACAGTCATAAAAACCTATGAGAATATTTTAATACAATTAATAATATCGTCTGTGCTAAAGCCAGAAGAGCATACAACCACTTGCCTCAAATTATAATATAATTGAGACGTAATGCGGAAAATAATGTTTGCCACCTTAGTGGTAAAAAACTGCAAAGCACGAATTTTGTGGTACATGCCCAAACTAGTATTTGAACCGGTAACCAGTCGCTTAATAAGCCAATTCTTTATCCACTAGGCTGTCAATGCTCATATGCGGATAATAAAATAATTATAATTGAACACTACCGAAGATTAATAAACTAAGACAATAGAACAAGCCCTAACACTTTTTTTTATATACTACGTCGGGAGGCATACAAGCATACGGCCCACCTGATGTAAAGCGGCTACCGTAGCCTATTAACGCTTGCGATGTATTAAGTATCAATCGCGCGATGCCTCCTCTGCTGCTTACACAGCAACTGCTTGGGAGCATACTGGTGACCTCACTCACACGCAGGAACACAACAACCCTCTAGAGAGTCGTTATTTGGCTGCGGTTTCTGTGGGGTGGAGGTACTTCCCCAGACGGGCTACTTTGATGCGCCCTACCTCTCTTAAAAACACTTGCTGTTATTTTATTTAAGAGTTACTAAGCAAATGGCCACCTCCGACTTCCATTATAAGTTTAGTGATATCGTATAATGTTGTCAGTACTACATTCACGTACCCAGTTTCATGATGATAGAATACAAAGGAATAATTTCAAATTCATTCTTCTTTACATTCCATTATATAAATTTAACCTTTGACCTATTTAATAAAAATCCCGTCTATCTATCTCTTCACGCCAGGCGGAGTAGGCAGAGAAAAACTAACACCACAAGAGGCGATCCTTAACCTCGCTCGCTTCGTTAACATTCCTAGCTCTAATCAAAGTGGTCCTGACATCTGATAAAATACGACCAATTTGGTCGTTGTAGGTGAATCTAGTTTTTCCTCGAGTGCATCCTTTCAGTTTTGCATTGTACCTAGTCAGATCATAAGTTTTGTGAAAAACTTTTAATGTAATTAATAATACGCTTTTTGATAATTATGTAAAAGTTATATATGAAATAAAAGGTAATTAAATATACAAGAAAATTTTATTTACCTTATTCGAAATGCCCTCCGCCATTTTGAATACATGCCCTTAATCGACGCGGCCAGTCATCGATCGCAGCACGCACCACATTTATATCTATTTCTGCCGCTGCTTTAACCAGAGATGCTCGGAGAGACTCCAAATTCTGATGAGGTTTAGCGCAGACTTTGTCTTCCAAATGTTGCCATATCTTGTAGTCCAGTGGGTTTAAATCTGGACTAGAAGAGGGCCAGTTTTCATGCCCGATGAAGTCAATTCCACGGGCGATCAACCAGTTTTGAGTGCTTCGTGCCTTATAAGCTGGTGCAGAGTCCTGTTGGAATATCCAGTGCCTGTTTTTGAACATTGTTTGAGAAAGTGGTTCTACTATGTTTGTTAGGACGGTATTTTGGTAAACCACGGCACTGGTTTTCACAACTTTTTCACAGAAAAACACCTCAGTTAAGCCTGAATATGAGACTCCATGCCAAATCATGATTGATGAAGGATAATGCCCTCGCTGGACCCTCAGAATACGTGTGCTCGCTTCTTCACAACTGTGGGCATACACCTTATAATTTTGTTCCTTGTAACTTTCTTTGATAGTAAAAATTTTCTCATCCGTAAACAAAATTTTTCTGTGACCTCCCTTTCGTACCGCTTCAGTAGTTGTTTCGATTTTACCACCCTATTCTTTTTTAAATTATCAGTTAAGAAATGACCAGTACGTCTCTTATAGGCTGCAAGTCCTCTCATCTCCCGAGATAAAATCTTTTGCTTTCGGGCAGGATTTCTTCGAATTCTTTCCCTTACTGCATTGACCACCTTTTTCGTACGAACACTACGTGGAGGACCAGATCTTTTTCTGTCACAAACAGAGGAGGTCTCATTGTACCTATTAATAGCCCGGTACACAAACATTTTACTAATACCAAGCGTATGGAGAGTTTTAAAAATTGCATTTGGCTCCATACCTACTTTGTGTAATGCAATCACAGCGATTCGGTTCTCTTTATCACCCCACTCTATTTTAATATCGCACAATATTGTACAATACACGCCAAAATGAGAAAACTCAATGAACAATCATATAAAATGGCTGATTCCAAATTCAAATGTAATATTTTGCCTATTTTTAATTGTAACAGTATTTATGGCCAGACTAAGTATACTGTTTCGTTATTCTTTAATTCAGCACTCTGTTCCCATCAAAGGGGCATGCCCTTTCTTGTTTTAACATTGACACTCTTTCTCAAACTCTCTTACGTCATTATTGCGAACTGAGAATCACGTTCGGCAAGCGTTACTCCGCAGTTTATGCACAATGCTCGCATTTTAACCACGTTGTTCTACTTTCATGCCCAATGGTCTATTCCACACAGGACACCCGTTCGTGTGTATGAACATGTCGCACGTTTGTTTTTATTGAAGTTGACGCAAACCGACATAAAAACAACGATTTAAATAGGCGTCAAGTAGAGTGACGTATTTTTTTTTATTTACAAGTTTTAAGTGAGGTAGGGCGCATCAAAACAGCCCTAGCGCGAGAGTTCTCCACCTCACAGAAAACTGCAGCTAAATAACAACTCACCTACCTTGAGGTTGTCATAACATTACCTCGTAGGAACGAATGAGTAAGGTTACCAGTAGCGCCTAAAAGTAGTTGCTGTGTTAAGGCCGGGACTCCACCAAAGCGGAGACGAGTCGAGCGGAGAGATGTTTTTTAAACAACCAATAGAATTTCGTTATTGACACATCTCCTTTCCGCTCAGCTTCAGTGGAGATCGCTGTGCGGAGATGTGTAATATTTGTATGGGGCGATGGAAGCGGAGATGTGAGCTGAGCGCGGGTGACGCGCAGCGGACACGAGAGAGATGTGAGCGATGTCACCCTCCCCCCACCCGCCCGCCAGAAACCAAAACCGATGTTTTCTTTTGATTAGGTAGTATAGAGCTATCAATTCTGCTTCTTCAGACTGTAGTTCTTCTTCTTCGAGTAAAAGAAGATACTTTTTTTTGTAATAATAGCGACATCGTCTACCTTTGGAGTCAGAACGCGTACTGAGCACTCAACGCCTCGCACACTCGCAAGGCTAGCCAGCACACATCTCTGCTACACAGTACGCATTTCCGCACAGCACACAGCACACCGCACACATCACACATCTCCGCTTTGGTGGAGTCCCGGCCTTAACCGCAGGCGAAGCAACGCGCAAGCGAACTTCCTGTACTCCAAACGTTAATAAGCTACGGTAACCACTTTATATCAGGTGGGGTGCATTCTTTTATGCTTTCGGACGTTGTATAAAAAAGCGGTATTTTACGATTTCTTGCATATATTAGTAAAATCCAAACACGCGTATTTAAAATATACATCTGTCTGATCGTTTGTCTGGGTTAATCTTCGAAACAACTGAACCCATTTATACAGGACCATCTTTGGTAGGCAAAACACTTAGATAAACTGTTGTTGTAGATTTTTTTTTTCTGGATATGTTGAGCGTTTCTGCACGCGTAAATCTCGAAGCGCCGAACTTCTTGCGAATGTGGTTGGCCTGATTGGTTAAACAGTCGTTCAGTGGATGGTAAATTGAGTTTGTATGTGAGACAATAAGTTGTGTAATTACGCTATTTAAACAATTTCAATGAACTCGCTGATGTCGCCGAACATGTGTGTGTGACTGTACCCACAGTGCCACGGAGCGGATACTCGCTTCACCTGCTCGCTTCCGTTGGATAATTACAAGAAAACGGACCGACTAATATTATTGAGCATTTTAGTTGATGTCTATTTGTCATTTTTATCTATCTGCCCACAATTGTTGGTGTGTCAGATAATCATCAGTAAATTACACTAAAATTTTTCCAATTTATAGAAATGAAAATATTCGTCAGATCAAAGTGTAAAATTTTCGGAAGTTCTTTTTTATTTCATAAAAGATGTAAAACAAGCGCACGGCCTGCCAAATCGTAAGTTACCGTAGCTTATGTTCACTTATAACACCACGGGCGTCACTCGCGCATTACTGGCATTTACATTCTTGGCCTTTTTGAAGAACATTTTGCTCGGGAGAACCTCGTTAGTTAGTTCCTCCTCGTTTGTAGGAGTTCATTTTAGAAGAATTCTTGGTCACATTGGTGACATCATATGCTACTCCTCATGACACAGCCTATTGTAGAATCTGTACACACACGAAGGGAGCCGAAGTCTCGTTAAACTTAAGGGCTTAATAACCGTATAATTCACCGATTGTTTTGGAATTTGGTTGAAATTTTAGACTAGACTATATAGTTTTTTTTCTTTTTAAATCAAATAAACCGAGCAACAGCAACGCGTCGCCGAGCACAGCTAGTGAATTAAACGCTAGTTAATATAGCCCCGTAGAATTAATTATACCTAAATTAAATAACATTTCAAAGACGCGCATGCTTCGTTTAATCTTCATTTTCGTTAAACAAACATAGTTTACGAATAATCATTATCAGAAATGACAAATCCATAGCTTCTATTAAATTGCTTGTAAAAAATATACCTACTGCTTACATACAGAATCATTGTACGAAAACGGGAATAATGAAAAATACCGGGTAAATGTAATGATTATAATTTACCGTGTAAATGTAATGATTATAATTTACCGTGTAAATGTAATGATTATAATTTTATGTCGTGTCGTGTGACACATGTTACATGTGTAGTACTCTCAAAGGCGGGCTTTACAACGACACTACGGACCACGGCACCGAGCACCGACACGTACCGTCGTGTTTCCAATATGTGAGACACAGTAATGGGCGTTAGTGTAAATCCTCTGGATGTTAAAACAAAGCGCCGGTGTTGTACCGAGTGCGGATTGCTTGGATGCGCGGGGTTCGTCGACCCTGGCAGCGGACCGCGCCCCTCGCCCCGCCCGCGCCCCGCACACCGCCGCGGTCTCACTTTCGATGCGCCCGAGGCCTCCGTCCACGTGCTCTCGCGCAGCCACCGATGCCGCCGCCGCTGGTGACGTCACCGCCTTCAACACCACGACGCAACGGTGCGACTCGCCAGAGCATGAAGCTGTTTGTGCTTTTCATTAGGATCCCCATGGGAACCGTGCTAACGAAACTGGTATCCTTTCCCTTTACACAACGCTCGTCTCTAGATTTTTTAGTTTTAAAACTGTAGCATCAATTACACAGTCTTTGAATTAATAACTGAATAGGTGACTAAATTATTACACACATTTTCTAGTTTTTTAGGGTTCCGTAGCCAAAGGGTAAAACGGAACCCTATTACTGAGGCTCCGCTGTCCGTCCGTCCGTCCGTCCGTCCGTCCGTCCGTCCGTCCGTCCGTCCGTCCGTCCGTCCGTCTGTCACCAGGCTGTATCTCTTGAACCGTGATAGTTAGACAGTTGAAATTTTCACAGATGATGTATTTCTGTTGCCGCTATAACAACAAATACTAAAAAATAGAATAAAATAAATATTAAAGGGGGCTCCCATACAACAAACGTGATTTTTTTTGCTGTTTTTATAGATAATGGTACGGAACCCTTCGTGCGCGAGTCCGACTCGCACTTGACCGATTTTTTTTTAATTATAGTACAAGTTTGCTTTAATCACGATCCTAGAATAGAAATAAATAGGAATTATTTTTAACAAAAAAAAAGTACATATCGTTTTTTATTTTTCTGTAATATGATACACATTGTGGTACGAAGAGAATATAAAAAATAATCCTACAAATTAAAACCCTTTTGAACTTGACACTTTAGCGATGAGCTTAAGAATAGATTATGAATTATTTATATCGGTATATGTAGCGTAGGAAATAGATTTATTACGGTATATAAACATTAGAACTGTGACAACAAGTTGTAAGGAAAGTGTGAAATGTCGCGAGCCGACACAAATGTAAGCCAAACATAGTAAAACTTGAGGCCGTCCTGTGGCCTGAGTGTGAGTCTTACAAAGAGTTCGGTTACTACTGCGTTCAATAAATTTGTATGGATATAAGTATTTTTATTTATACAACGTAGGGAGGTATACTAGCATACGACACACCTGTTGGAAAGCGTTTACCGTAGCCTATGAACGCTTACAATATATTAATTGTGCGAAGTGCCGACACAGTAACTGCTTAGGACCTCACTCACACGCAGAAACACAATTACCCTCTAGGGAGATATTATTTGGTTGTTTATGAGGTGGAAGTACTTTCCCAGACGGAATGGTTTGGTGCGCTACCTCTCTTAAAAAATAAAAAATGGGTTTCCGAAATATTCCGCTACAGAGGCGTCGTAATCACAGTATTGATAAACTCATTGGTGGAGTGGTGGTTCGAATCTCACTCAGGGCAAACATTTATGTGAATTAACATGTCAACAAATAGTTTCACTTAGATCCGGTTTTGGTTTGACTAAACTAAAAGCTTAAGCATACACCTGAGGGTGAGCAGTTGTACAATGCTTACGATGTAGCATGCTGGTGTTTCTCACTGTAGACATTCATAAGTTGAATGCCTCTGACTCGTTATCGGCAGTGGTACTGAAACTGTGTAGGTACTCTCGAGTTGATAGATTATCTCCTTGCGTAGCCAGCTAGCTTGACTTTGACATGAAAGTCACAAATATCAATGAATGGTTAAGTTTATATATAAGGCATTAATAGGCTTTATATATTAATATTTCGCACAAACTTTATTGAAGTTATCTGTGCAGGATCCAGTTATTTTATTAGTCCAGTCAAATTTACTGGTTAGACCTAAGGGTGCGACAGCATCGACGACTGTATCCATCATCATACAGGCGGGCACCATGATGTCATTGCACGGTCTGTTGTTAACGCGATGCGCCACATTCGCGCATGCTATATCCTCCGCCACTAAAGTGCGCTGGCGCTCTCTGACATTTGCAGAAGTAAAGTCATATGTCTCTATTCTTGTTCCTAGCATTATCCCGTTTCCTAGTCCATTAGGATTGACGGACTCCGCTACCTAAGCCTAAGGACTTGACGAAGATACTGATTTTTACATAGAACGACTGCCGTTGGAACTCAATAACCCAGAGGGCATACCAGAACTTTCTTAAAGCCATCTATCTACCGACATCGATAGAAAATAGCTCGACCTATTTGAATATTTTTATTAATGAAAGGTTTTGAAAGAAATAATAACGCTGTCAAAGTCGCAGGTACAAGCTAATCTTATAAAAGACTGCAGAGCTAAGCCTTTAACTTGCGTATGAGGATCACGCGCATTCTGTTGGCCTTTAATGCCTGACTTCCTTACCGACGAAACGGTTCATCAATATTGAGAACTATATGAGAGCTCACAAAAAAGAAAACGTTATGCTCAGAGATGGTGGTCCTTACTATTCACGGTGTTTTAATTTTTACCTGAGCTTTCCATTCGGCGAAGTGAGAACATTTCAGCAGGGCACATCGAAAAGATAGTTATTGTTAGTCGTATACAAAGTAAATAGGGTTATTGAGTCATTTTGTAATTAAATATAAATTAATATTCCTTGCTTATTTACGCTTATGTTAGTTGGCTAAACATTCGTAACTAACATTACATCGACGCATCTATATGAAATTAATGTCTATATTACAAAATATCATAAATGTATGTGCTTAATGTCTCTATTACTATCTATACACTTCATTTTTTACGACGCTTTGCAAACTAGCATATCACTCGCCTAATGTGAAGTGATTGCCGTAGCTTGCAATGCAAGGATTATTACTGGCGTGGTGCCGCAGCAGCTGCTACCGTAATAACTCAGAACTCAGGAGTAGGAGTTTACTTGTAAACTTACTTTTTCAGTCGCTTAGTAGGATGTAGGAGTTAAGGAAGACCAAGACTTACATACCATGACCAAATTGATCCTGTTTTATCGGAAGGTGATGTCAGGAGCCTTAGAAAACGGTGAGCGTGCATCAGAAGGGCAATGAATGTTAAAGAAGCGAGTGAGGGTTGTAAGGTTCGAGTCATGTGGCGCTCGGTTCTATCCACCTGCAAGGGATTTGGCGTGAAATTATAGATAGATAGGAACAAAACAACCCTCCAGCCAGTTGTTATTTGACTAATGTATACACATCTTAGTAGTTCTAATACGTTATAGTAGGGTAATAACTCGAGAGCTCGATGGCGTTGTTGCGCGTATCATTCTAAACGAACACACAGGTTAAGCATGATCAACCGCAGCCAGTTCATGGATGGGTTTTTCTATCTCGAGCTTCTCCGCGCTCGGAGTGCACGTTAAGCCGTCGGTTCCGGCTGTTGTCTATTGATGACAGTCGTTAAGCGTGTGGCCTTCAGGCGGCTTGAAAACACTAGCCCTTTGCCAATCCGCAGTTGAGCAGCGTGGTGGAATACTTGCATACGCCGTAAACCTTTTCAGTTGAAGGGAGACCCGTATTCCTGCAGCGGGATTGGTTAGGGTTGGTGTAGCAGGATAATAACTGCCCACAGATGCAATAAGAATAAATTTACGTACAGACGTTTTATGTTGGTCCAATGATCACTTTTGACAGATTGTTCAAATGGGGATGAAATTTCAGTCTTAGAACTCTAATTCCCTCCAAAAGGGATAACGTAATTAAATACAGAATTTCTTCCAAAAGATTTTTATTATGACATACGATTTCCTGCGTGGACATTAGGATGCTCGATTTTATTTCAAAATGGACATTACAACGTCCTGCTTTCATACCACATTGCTACTCAACTAGAGAGTTCAATAACGAATAACTTGACATAAGTGACAGATAGGTATGTATGAAGAATTACCACGTTAACCGGAAACTGCGTATAATTGCATGCACATACTATATTATTTACAATATCTAGCTGCAGGACAGGGTATAGCGGCGGGCAATCGTAGGCAGAGCGAGGTGTGTGACGCACTGCCTCGCTCTTAGGTCTATGGCTCCGTAGTGATAATGTATTACATCGTACGTACTATTTTCTATAAGGGTTCTCGATAACATTTATTATACGAAGTAATGTTATATATGTTAACCCTTATAGAATATGTAACAATATAGTTTTATATATATTGAATACAATATACAAACTTAAAAACTGATGATGATGATGATAAAAATGAAATTGTCGCTGCAATCCGCGACCTCACCCACGCACGCCCAGGTACCCAGTGGGAACCGATTTTTCTTGCTTTCTTTCTTTTTGCTTGTCTTCTAAGGGGTCGATCCGTGATGTTGATTACATTTCCTCAAGAATTGTGCTATAAAATAAAAATAGAAATTTTCAAATTCGTTCCGGAGTTTAGCAAAACAAAAAAGCTCTTCGTCCATATTATATTACAAAATATTTAAATATTGTTACGTAAAAATAATTGAAAATAAACATCATTATATACGATTCATAAAGTCACCAGTTACTGTAGAAATAATATTTATTTATAGAGAAAAAAATCCACATGTGTGAAACTAAGAATAATTGTTGCTCTTGTTAAGTTGACGATTTCATTCCACTCACTACTCAAAACACGACTTGTGCTCATACTAACTGTACTGTTTCCTACAGTTTCGAAGCATAGTACTCGTTGGTATATCACGTTCAACACATAAAAATCCTAGAAATCTTCTTGTTTTGCTAATATTTTCGAGGATTACCTCTGCACTATCCACCGTGGCACCGGCTGTGAATGGTTGTAGAATTTACAGAATATTCAGTAGTAGAAATACTTAAGGAACGAGGCATTGATTTCTGAAACCTCCCGTCTCGTCAAAGTTTTTGGCAGTATTTTTATCAGTGCTCACCTAGTCATGAACTGCACGGTAGGGAAAAAATTGTGACGATTCCAAACAAATGTAGCCATTTTTACGGAATAAAAAGATTTTGACTTTGAAAAGTGCCTTTATGTAATCGGGAGAGCAGATCCCAGACGTACCGTATTTTTATTATATCGAAATTCCATACAATAATAGTGTTATATAAATTTGGTGAAGATTTGATGATGAACTGAAAAGTTTTTAGATACAAACAATTAAATACATTAGTGAGTCTCTACTTTCTTAATGTTAAGTAATTATTTAAGCGGCCATGTGAATAGGCATCGTTTTGAATGAAGTCAGTTTTACTTTTTACTGATATATAGTAAACAAGGAACCTTTACATAAATACATCTGTACAATCCCGGGTGCATGTGGTTCCTATGCCGGAAGCACATAGTTTAGATCAATATGCCTGTCAATGTGACTTTTTTAGGGTTCCGTACCCAAAGGGTAAACCGGAACCCTATTACTGAGGCTCCGCTGTCCGTCCGTCCGTCTGTCACCAGGCTGTATCTCATGAACCGTGATAGTTAGGCAGTTGAAATTTTCACAGATGATGTATTTCTGTTGCCGCTATAACAACAAATACTAAAAAATAGAATAAAATAAATATTTCAGGGGGCTCCCATACAACAGACGTGATTTTTTTGCTCATTTTTGCTGGATATTGATAACGGCAACAGGTAGACGCTTGAAATATTCACAGAATATTTAGTTATATATTTACTTTAAGAATAAATAATTAAATTAAAATAAAACAAATATTTAAGGGGGGCTCCCATACAACAAACGTGTTTTTTTTTTGCCGTTTTTATAGATAATGGTACGGAACCCTTCCTGCGCGAGTCCGACTCGCACTTGGCCGATTTTTTTTATACTACGTCGGGAGTCATACAAGCATACGGCCCACCTGATGTGAAGTGGGTACCGTAGCCTATTAACGCTTGAGATATATTAAGTATCACTCGCGCGATGCCTCCTCTACTGCTTACACAGCAGCTCCTTGGGAGCTTACTGGTGACCTCACTCACACGTAGAAACACTCTAGGGAGTTGTTATTTGGCTGCGGTTTCTGTGAGGTGGAGGTACTTCCCCACTTGCTTTGATGTGCCCTACCTTTCTTAAAAACAACATAACGCCTAAAACTATCTAATTTATCATTCTAGTTTTTAGTACCCATTACATACAAATCTTCAATAAAATGTTATTTAGTTAGTATTGTTTTAGTAATTTACTGCACGCGACCTCGTTCATCTCAACTTATATCATATTACTTTAAACAAGCAATTCTTGTGTATGTTTATTATATATAGCACAGCTCGCTATACACAATGCAACGCTTACTTATGGAAGGCGAGAGCTGGGTATGGCAGAGAGAGCATGAAAGTAGAGTAAAAGCGGTCGAAATGCGTGCGTTGTGCAAAAATTGTGGCGTAACGCTTGTAGAGCGTATTTGCAATGATGATGTTAGAAACAGAGTTGGTCTGAAAGAGAGCGTCGGTGTTAAAATAAGAAGAGGCATGCTCCGTCGGTTCGGACATGTAGAAAGAATGCAGGATGAAAGAATGACGAAGCAAATATACAATGCAAAAGTAGAAGGATGTAGGAACCGTGGAAGGCCAAGACTTACCTACAATGATCAAATTGGTCGTGTTCTATCAGAAAACGATGTCAGGAGCCCTAGACACCGGCGAGCGTGCATGAGAAGAGCAATGAATGTAAAAGAAGCGAGAGAGGTATGTAAGAATGGAGTCACGTGGCGCTCGATTCTCTCTGCCTATCCCACAAGGTATTTGGCGTGAAGTTATAGTTAGATATATATTTAGGGTAATAATGCTTTTCTTCAGGAAAGACACATACAGATAATTTTTTAACCCTTTCCGTGCCCACATACTAAATGTAATATTATGAACGAAGGTTTTTCTATAAAGTGTACCTACCTTTGTACCACATTGTTTTCTTTACTATACATAGCTCTTATCATGCACGTTCGTTGATTCTTAGGTCTATAAAAATATCAATCAATTGATTATTTACTTATTAATCGTTTCCCTTTGTCTGAATTCGAGATACCAAGTGGTTACTGATTTGGCGTAATACAAAAGACAATACAGTGATGCTTCATCTAGCAAAATTTTAATGTATGTATATCTTCACGTCAGCTCCCTTGAGGGGTAGACAAAGATCCGATCGTCATAAGACGCGGTCATTACAAACCTCACTCGTTTCTTTAACATTCATAGTTCTTTTCATGCACGCTCGCCGGTTCCTAGGCCGTGAGGAAACCCACACGTCCAAGAAATTATATTTCGAAATACGTGTGACCTAACCTAAAAGGTCTGGACTTCCCTCTGTGTTGTGAAAGTTTGACGGCAGTCGCTCCATATTAAAATCAGTATTATTTCCAAATCCTTACGCTTAGGTAATGGACCCTGTCAATTATAATGGATTAAGAAACGGGATAACGCTAAAGAAGATGATATACACTGTTGGGTATATATGTACATTGTTAAATCGTAACCTATGATCAAGCACAGTTAGATAGAGGAATTCTACTGCAAATTATACCCAGAATGGTATTGGCGCATTAAACTAAAATGGAACATGAGAAGCGAAAGGTTCACAAAGTACTCCATTGGGACGCAAGTGGCAAACCGTCATCTATAGTTGGAGCCGAAACTAATCTGTACGCACCACGTGGTGCACCTTGCCAATGAGCAGACAAGACTCTGACAATATAGCGGATATTGCAGCTGTACAACAAATTGCATGGCTGCGGTAGTGTCTCTTACAGATAGGACCACTGCCAAACAACATCTCCCTGAAATAGTTAGTTCGTGTAATTGAGGTTTCAAGTGACCTCCTTAGGAGATGTTACCTTAGCAGCAAAGGTGGAAATATGCAAGGGATACTTCTTTACTTGTAAGCGTTCATCGGCTATGGTTACATCTGACGGACCGTATGCTTGCTTTCCGTCGGATGTAGTCATGACATCAAACAAAAAATACAACGACCTACGGATTCTATTATGTTATGACTTATGACCTTTAATTCTGGATGATCTTAGCTTTTAGCCAGACTGGAAGAGGGGTATGTTTATCGCGGGTGTCTCGTGATCTGTGTTTTTATTACCTCATCCATCGGAACCGTTTCGTAGTTTCCATATTTTTTTTTGTATATCGGCATTTAGATGGGAAACAGGCGTACGGTCCCCTGAAATAAAGTGACTAACGTATCTTATAGAAGAAAGTTTATCGCTCCTGCGTGTCTCCATGTCAATTCTATCACCGCTGCTAGCGCAGTACTTCCTTATGGTTCTGTTGCTTGGACCTTATTGCCTTGTAGGGAAACAAAATGATTTCAGGAAACAATTTGGCAGATCTTTTTCAATGTGAAAGGCTGATTTTAATTAGATTGAGGCAAATTTAATTACCTCATCTCAATTGAGCAGCCTGTTAAAATATGCCATAGCTTCAATACATTTACTACTAAAAGATAACGATGCGCAATAATTACTCTAGCTAGATACTGCTTTGAAAAATGACTGGTACGTATGGTCTAACAGATCAAACGTATTGTATAGTATTTTATTTAACACTAGTCCTAATATTTCTTACACTAATATTCATCTATAACCTTTCTAGTTCTGAGCCAGATATGGCTAAACGCAACCTGACCAAATCGTAAGCAAAGTGTTGCTATCGACTAATATTGATTTCATAATAATTTACATTGTTAGCTCCCTACTAGGGAAACGTGAACTCAACACAGAAGTTCATAGCGCTTACTTTTGGGATGGCACTGTAGTTTTATCACGCTTGTATACATTTTTTTTATATACAACGTCGAAAGGCATTCAAGCATACAGCCCACTTGATGTAAAGCGGTTACCGTAGCCTATGAACGCTTGTCACACAGGGAGAATCACTCTCGCGATACCACCTCTGCTGCTAACAGCAATCCCCCAATGAGTTTGTTATTTGGCTGCGGTTTTCTGTGAGGTGGAGGCACTTTCCCAGATGGGCTGCTTTGATGCGCTCTACCTCTCGGATATAAAAACGGTTGAAATTGATGCCTTATTGTCTTTTATTCTTACTGGCGTCCTTAATGTAATAGTTTCGTTATTTTTTATTCCCACCTTTTATTTATCATCAAAACTTCATCAAATGCACTATGGGGCATGGCAAGAGTATGCTCATATTGCTAATTCATCGTAACTAATCATAAGCATTGACTTTTTAGTAATAATTAAATATTCATCAAATGTATACTTACTTGAACACCGCATTTACAATGTTGTAAGAAACAGAGTTGGTTTGAATGAGAGTATTGATCTCAAATAAAACGAGGTATTCTCCCTTAGTTCGGTCATGTAGATACCTATACAATGCGAATGTGGAAGGATATAGAAGCTGGGGAAGGCTAAGACTTGCCTACCAAGACCAAATTGGTATTGTTTTATCTGACAGACATGCCAAGAGGTCTAGTAACCGGCGAGCGTGCATGAGAAGAGCTATGGATGTTAGAGAAGCGAGCTAGGTGTGTAAAGGTCGCGTTTTACGGCGCTCGGCTTTCTCTACATACCCCGCAGAGACTGGCGTGAATGTATAGATGGATAGATTAAAATTAGGAATATAATTCGGTTGTTTTCGGGATATCTGATGAATATACATGAACTACGAAATGAACAATTGAATTCAGCTCAATTTTATATTTCATTGTGTATTAATTAATTAATTTTATTAAATTTATTCGTAATTTGGATATCCTTTGCCAACATTATTGTGTAATAAAGTTTTATTATTCGTGTTATTGCAATTTTATTTTTATGTATACATACAGTTATGTTGTTAATTATGTACTCTCCTCAAATATCGAGGTAGGTACAGTCTGTAATGTACAGCTAAGTGCAGCTTAAGCTTTACACTTTAACCTTTGTACCGTTCTTATACCATTAGTTATAAGAGTTACAATCGCACTTCGAGTGTTAAGCATGATCTGCTCTTAGGTGTACATGTGCTTTTACGACCCTGGAAAATTCTCTATCAACGATTCTATTTGCTGGTAGAGATCTCTTTCTGGTATAAGTCCGCCTATGTACCATTGTCCCTTTTAGTACTTATTATTGTATATTTCATAATGTGCATTAAATATATAACAAACAATTGATGAATCGCTAGTAACATGAAAATTATTTGAATAAGTCCGGTTGCGGTTGGTCGGTGGCGGTGCAGCGGCGGTAGGTCCGTAACGCGGCTAGTATCGAACTCGGTTGTGGCGGCGGTCATCAGCGCGTGGCGACAATTAAAACCGGGATAAGTGTTGCGTATACCTGCGAGATGAGGGCGCTACGGTCGATACGAGAGGGGGGGGCGGGTTAGTCGACGGGGGGAGCGGCCGGCATCCAGTTAAGGAGTTTAGAATACAAGTCACGGAGTATTGATGTCTCCCGAGCTATTTTTATATCGTGAAAGATAATTATGACTACTGTCTCCTACGTAGCGTTGCGACCGTTGGAAACTCACGGATCATAATTCATTTGTCGAGCTTTAGTTTTATTATAGTGAAATTATTTTGTACTTCATGATAATTTCCATACAAGTCTTATTAAAACTCCATCCGTTATAGTGTTGTAACTACCATTACGAGCAGCTTTGTTGCAAACGGCTCAGATGGTAAACGGTCACCGCAGCCTATTAACGGCCACAACACCTCGGGAATGTTACTCGCGCGTTGCCAATCTTGTGACCTAAGGATGTTTCGTCACAGTACCCAGTAATTTCTCTGCCATATCTTACTTTCAAACCAGAACACAGCTATATTAATATAGCTGCTTGGTGGTAGAAATAGGTGAGACAGAGATACCCATGCAGGCGACTTTTGTACAAAGTCTCCCTCTGGTAAAATGTGTAGCAAGCATCTGTGGAATACAGTACCGATTCACTTCAGGCGGCGATGTGAAGCTGTTATCGTAGCCCTGCCGGCTCAAATTTTAAGGGGTGACAGTACTCATAATTATTGTACGCTGTACGTGTAGTTTTCCATCGGCGGTCTGCGTTATGTATAGTAAGCTACGGATGCCCATTGAACTATTAAGAACCGTATTGTGCTATATTTTACTGTTTATCAGTGTTTACAGTTCCTTAAAAGAAGTATTTGGTACATACTGTTTTTTTTAACCCAGATACTGTTTATGTTCTTTCTCTGGATCATATTATATTTCATTTTTATAAGAAAAGTTGGTAGCCGTATGGTTAGCCCAACTATACTATCGACTAAAGTTTTTTAAACTTATAACAGAGAATTACCAAAACAAAATCAGCCTGTATATGACTCATCATGTGGACAATTAGGCTTTGTAATATACCCAGTGCGGTTCGCGCCGTGTTAACACCCAAACTCAGTCTATAACGACTGGTAAAGAGTCTCCGCCTAAAACTCTAACTCGAAGGCTCCACAAAAAGGACACAACAAAATCTTCGTCGTCGCACATCGAAGTCATAGTTGAGCCAGTTATATATTGATGAGTACTTTAAAGTTTCCACTATATTCACGTCGATTTTCGCGGCTGTAATACTATTACTGTTTTACCATACAGCAAAAACACAAGAAGTAAAATCACACGTTACATATATGGACACCCTATTTGTTTATTTTCTGATGTTTTCTTATGTTTTTTTTTTATAACCCAACCCAAGTAATCTTCGAAAATTAATTCACTGGATAGTTCTAGTTGAGCACCACTGACGGTCTTCTTACAGAAAACAGCGGCTAAATAACAACCACCTGTAAGGCGAGAATGACACCGTGCGAAAGATACTCTTGGTGTTGCTAAATTCATATTACAGTATGGGGTAACCACTTCATGCCATGTGGTCTCTACAGCTACCGAATTGTCTCTGCAGTGGGGAAAATAGTAACTAGTGCCCGCCACGTTGAAATTGTACGAACGTTCCTGATTTTTGTGCACTTTAAACTTAATTGTCATCATTGAAACCGACGGACACTTTTAAGTTCATAGTTAAGTTTGCCAATTTACGTAGTGTAAAAAAATATATACCTCGTTAAAGAGGAAATTCTCAATTAGATCTATATATAGGTAATATTATTATCGTGATGTTTTCGACTTTCAGACTTTGATTAAAATGTCTGCAGTCTGTCTAAAATTTTTGAGTAAAAAATCTACAATGTCTATCCGTTTGTCTATCTTGATCTGAATCTTAAAGAGATTTTGGTGTATGGTATTATTGTGAAAATCCTTTTTTGTGGTGTGGTTGTTCTGAAATTTTCTGTAATTTCACAACATTTATACCTACTACCGAACATTGCATCCAAATTGCAAATTTATCAGCGTTGCCCTAGATTTTAGATACTTACGGTATAAATTTCAGAGATTTATATTTTGTTAAAGTAACCATTAAAAAAGGTTCTTTACACTAGTACAGATTGTTCCTCTGAAAAAGGTTTTTTGTTGTTTTGGAAGATATGTCGCGAAGAAGTTGTATGTAATTATCCTACACATTTTAGTTTTACGTGTGTATGTATCTACATTAATTGATAACCGTTTTGGATGTTCTTGTCCTAGCATCCGATTGGATCGATTTCGCGAAGCTCCTGCTTCATTCAATTTGGTTTTTACTGTTTTTCAAGCTATACATACAATGTGTGTCATGCTAGCAAATTCGCGCAACTGTGGGTATATCTAAAACTCCTTGGTGCATCAAAGTCAAAGTCAAAATCTTTTTATTCCGTAAAAATGGCTACATTTGTTTGGAATCGTCACAATTTTTTTCCCTACCGTGCAGTTCATGACTAGGTGAGCACTGATAAAAATACTGCCAAAAAACTCAGGCATCCCTCTTTTGGTATCCAAACAAATTTACATAATTTATTAATTACATTATAATTGGATCGACTCAATCCCAGGCATTTTTATCATTAATATAGTCAGATACTTTATAATATGCCCTGCTACACAATTTGGCTTTAATAGTAGTTTTAAACTTGTTTATTGACAATTCTCTTATATTGCTGGGAAGTTTGTTATAGAACCGTATACATTGCCCCATAAAAGAATTACTTATTTTGTGGAGACGGCTTGCATGTAACACAAGATTATGCTTATATCTAGTATTTATGTTATGAGCATCACTCTTTTTACAAAATGAGTCCCATCCTTATACTCCTTATTACACAAGGACTATTAATTATCTCCAAACTTCAAGTCTAGATCAGGTTCAACCTGTGTTCTCTCAATAAATCACTGTACGTATAGCACAGTATGAACTCGTGTATCCATCAAATTGATCAATGAATATAAATAGAATCCCTGTATAAAAGTACGCCGACGTCACAATCACAAGACTTGTGGGCGTGGAGGCGGCAGAAAGTATAACAGAGTGTGAGAAGGGGTGCGGGCGTAACTCTTCATTCCCATTTAGCTACTGAATTGTACAGCGAGACCGGAAGGTGGCTATGATTATGTTTACTAACCCCGACCGCGCGCCCTCCGCGCTACGGTCCGTCCGAATTAACACACGATCTTGTCCCAAATCGAGCTCTTTGTGTATACCCATCGCAGGTGTATACAATATCATATTGTAAATAGTACAGTGCGTCCATCGTGCCCGTGCCCGCTCAGAGCGTTGCTTTGCTTAGTTAATTAGACTCAACAGCAAAATACCATGTAGCAACTAAGAATTCAGTAATTGGTTGCGCAAACCATTCCTTATCACGGATAATGTGACGTCGGAACTTTTCTAGGTGAATAAAACTAGACTAACCTCTGCGCGCCATTGCATAGCTCTGAGCTCAATGGAAACTACTCTTAATGAAAAGCTTTTGATCGTCAGTGAGCACCAAAATGGGCAGTTTTGATATCTTATATTTTTTCTCGAGATAACGTTCGACCCCTTAATCTTTGGTGTGAAAAGGTTTTTAGAGGCTAAAAGCACGAGTGACCCTCCAGATGCTGCAAGTGTCCATAGACTACGGTAACTGCTTGAGACAGCCCGTATGCTTGTTTGTCGTCGTAGTGCTATAAAAAGCTTATAAACCTAACTAGTTCTAAACTATAATTTCAATAGTACTGGGGCAAAGTTATGAGGATGGGAAAAGGTGACTTATGATTCCTGTAAAAATACACATTAGCAGTGTTATCGCCAGTTTTTTTCTTGCCTGACACCCTGCCGTGTATTTACAGTACACAAGTATCAATAAAACCGCATGAAGATATCTTTTGAAAACTAATGGGCTTTAATCTACTTAACAAAATCATGAAATTTGGAGACACTACTATATGACACTACACTAATATGAAAAGCATATATCTATAGCTTTAGGTTTCCGGTTTAGATTTATTTTTAAGAACATTATCATTATCATCATCACCACATTATCAGTAGACTCGATTGTGATTGTAGCCTCTGAATGCGCTCAGTCCTAGAGCGTACCCGATGTTGGGCACGCGGGCCAACGCAATAGATTAACAATCGCGGCCATTGTCGTCAATGTACACCACTTGTACAACTTGTCATGTATCTTCCGACTCTGCTGACGTGTACGTGGTGTACTGCATGTGGTTGCAGTAGTTGATATATTGTGGTACCTAAATGTACGTTTCCCGCGCTTTTAAATTACGAACAATTTAAAAAAATAATCAATTGCAATTTGAAAAATTATCTCGTGCTTCGGTGAAAGTTCCCTTTCTTGACTACGTCGTTCTTTTGTATTGTTGTGAACGGTATATTCATAAAGATTAGTATAATTTTGAAGTTCTTAATAATATAGTGTACAGACATAAATGAAAATTCAAGTAGTATTGCATCCTGTAACTGACCTCTACTATGAAAAAAAGCAAGCATACTTACTGCTAAGTAGTGTGTGCGGAGTTAGAATGATTGATAGAGTAAGAAATAACACGATACGAGAACTATGTGAAAAGATAGTATAACATAAATTGAAAAGGGTATGCTCGGCATATCCTCGTAACTCTTTTATCGTTTATTCTCTTCATTTAGAAAACAAAAGAGTTACGAAAGAAGTGTATCGAGCATGAGTGAGTGAGTGGAGATTTCGGCAGAAGCCGAACTAGACGCACACACGTAAAAGATGGTGAGTGTGGAAGAGGCAAGAGAGGATGTTTGGAGTGGTGCACCTGACGTTAGTCTCTGCCTACCCTATTGGGAGACAGGCGTGATAATATGTATGGATGAAAAAAGTGTAGTATTTTCCAAAAAAACTGATTAGTGTATTGTTGTGCATTACCTCAACGTACATACATAGTTAAATGTGCAACATGTTGATGTGTTAATATTTATTATCTCTAAATGGTACACATACAATACTCGTAGTCAATCTTAGCGTAGTGGAAAAATTACAAGCACATAGGTGGCGTCTGCGCCAACTATAAATATGCAAGAAAAATAACGGTTAATATAAGAGAAATATCTATGACAATAACGATGGATACTTATTTTGTTTTTCCTTGTAGTACAATAAAGATTATACAAACACACAAAAACTTATATTTAACATAAACACACGTACACATATTTTTCTGTGTACACATAATTATTCACCTATATAATTAGATAGTTAAAGAATTAATAAATTAATTCATGTTAAAGAAGCGAGTGGGGTATATAAGGATCTAGTCACGTGGCGCTCGATTGTCTCTGCCTACCCCGCAAGGGATTTGGCGTGAAGTTATAGATAGATAATTAGATAGCAGTGATAGGTAGCGATATTAACAATACTTTACAATTGGTTAAGTTAAATCGAGATACTCGTAATATAAAGATAATGAGCATTAACCGCACATAACTGATTAATATACCGTATTTCCTGTTTTCAAAATTCTACTCGTGTGATTTTAGCGAACATTCATTACAAAAAGACTATCAAGTTTCGTTTGTATTTGTGTTTGTAATTGTGTTCTGTGTTGACTGTAGTCCTTTAACAAAATCACTTTATACCTACCATTCGTGTAGATTGGTAGTTATTTGAGGAGATATATATTTAACATAGTTATGCAAAGAAATTACGACAAAACTTACACAAAACCACTTGACTCCTGTGCTGTTTCACGATACAAGATATATAAATTTCCCTGACTTTTTTCACTTTTTAATAAATAAAATTCATTAAAAACTAAAATTATAGTACCCATATATATAAATAATTATGAAACAGATATACAACGCGAAAGTAAAAATATGTAGGAGCCAAGGAATGTGCCGACTTACCCACCATGACCAAGTTGATCGTGTTTTATCAGTAGGTGATGTTAGGAACCCTAGAAAACGGCGAGCGTGCATGAGAAGAGCTAAGAATGTTGAAGAAGCGAGTGAGGTATTTTACGACCGAGTCATGTGGTGCTCAGATTCCCCTACCTAGGGAGGGAGCGCTAGCGATTTGGCGTGAAATTATAGATAGATATATATCTAGATACCAGATATGATTCTATAGTAATAGAAAAAATATTTGATCAAATATGTGGATCATGTGCATATTCCCTACTGCGAATGCGAATATGTTGATATTAGATTAAGTTCCTAAACAGTTGCTGTGTGCTAAGGAGTTGTTGTGAGCAGCAAAGGTGGCATCGCACGAGCATTTGTTTTTTTTTTGTGCCACTAAGGTGGAATACAACCGTACGGCCTGCCTGATGGTAAGCAGTTACCGTACCCTAGTACATTTGCAACACCAGGGGTGTCATTCTCAATTTGCCAACCCTGTTAAAACCCCCTCACGCCTTTCTTGAAGAACCTCATGGTGTAGTACCTAGGAAAACCTCGACAGGGAGCTCATTTCACAACTTTAGAGTTCTCGATAGGAAACTTCTCTGGAACCGCACAGTATGTGACCATTGCGGCTCCAGTGTATGAGGATGAACTCCCAGCCGTAGGCGAGAGGTGTGATTGTACAATGACGCTGTTGGCATCATGTTGAACAACTCGGACACTACCCATTGTACAATCAGTAGAACACGCAAAGAGAGGCGAAATGTCTCCTTAAACTCAAAGGCTCAATAGCGTGTGTGAGTTCAGCATCCTCAACGACCCTCACAGCTCGTCTTTGCACCGAGTCACAATGTCCTTGCTGGTATCCAGGTGCCCCCGTCCAAAGGTGACTACAGTACTTCGTATGCCGATCTGACTTGAGACTTATATAACAATGAGTCTTTGCCCCGAGCTGAGTACTGTTTGGCTCTGTTGATCACGCCAAGTTTCTTGGACGCCAGCTTGATTGTCTCTTCCAGATACTTAATGTGTTGCAAACGTTCATAGGCTACGGTAATGGCCTTACATGAGGTGGGCCGTATATGCCTCCCGACATTGTATAAAAAAAAATGCTTTATGCTTTTTACATTTTTTTTATCAATTATTTAATACCAATAATTATAAGTTTAATTATACTCTTTGGTTCATATTTAGTTCATTTGCATCTATTGGTTAGTATGTAGGTACATATATACATGTCTTACGGAACAGGTGATTGATGCGTGATTTCCATTGATCCCCAACCTTCCCGCCGCCGAAAGTGAAGAAAATTCAGATAGATTATATTTAGGAACACCTTTCCTATATGAAATCTATATGTTTATCTGTGCGTTTGTCTGTCGCTTTTTTTCGAATATACGAATTTTGACTTCAGATTCGGATTTAGCATAAAAAAGTAGAATAGGCATGTTCAGGAACGCCGTTCCTATCTCTTAAGGAACATGGTCAAAAAAGCCGACAAATTAAAAAAAATAAGCAATGCTTGCGCATTCTCAACTGGTTTATTCTTAATACGGTACTTCGGTTTAGATAAGTAATAATCTTCTATGCAGTCGGTATATCTCCATGGACCCTGACTTTACCTCAAGATGATCTTGGTTAACCTAAATCGTAGTGTGATTTTCGACATAAAAAATCCGATCTGAAATCGTCAACACAATAAGTCGAATATTTTTGAGTTTTTTGTTGAGATTCGCTCGAGTTACCCGTTGAAAATCTGACCTACTGATGATATTTTTTCACTTTGCCGCGGCGGCGACAAATTCACAAACTCGACTGCTCAATTCAATTAGCACAACTACGCTGCAGTCAAGTAGCAGACAAGTTGATGTGGGCCATTACTAAAAATGTTACTATTGATATAGTTTAAAAAATATTATGAAGCCAGTGAGGTGTGTAAGGACCGAGTCATGTAGCGATCGGTTCTCTCGGCCTACCCCGCAAAGGAATTGACGTGAAGTCATAGATAGATAAGTCTCCCAAAAATAATTGCTATTAAACCCATTCATTTGATAGGCGTATTGGTGTTATGGATCCAGCGCGTAGAGGTCCTTTAGAGAAAATGGACGTACTCACCGTGACCAACTCAAAGGGATATCAATGGAACAATATACCCATGAGCAGGTCACGGTAAATATTGCGAATGTGTCAGAAATTCAAATGACTATCTATCTATGAGAACAGTACGGGTATTCACATATATATATTATATAATATATATTCCCTCGAAATATATATATAATATACATATATATTTCGAGGGAATATATATATATATATTCCCTCGAAACACTGTATTCGAAACGGAATCGAAAAGTTGTCTGTCAAAATATATGGAATCTGAGTGAAAACGAATCCGTTACCAATATGGCTTTCCGAGGCAATGCGAATAATCCTACTGGAGGGATGGTTGATTCTGCGTTGGATATTTTTGTTTGACATTGTTCTGGTATTTGTAAGGCTAATCATAGTTTTATACATATTGTAATTCTAATCAAAGATTTCTTCTTCGCGTTATCCCGTCTCCTAACTACCTAAGTTTACGGATTTGGCGAAAACACTCATTTTTACATGGACCGACTGCCGTCAGACCTCCACAGCCCAGACGGAAAATCAGATTTTTAAGAGAGGTAGCGCGCATCAAACCAGCCCGTTTGGGGAAGTACCTCCACCTCACAGAAAACCACAGCCAACAACTCCATAGAGGGTTGTTGTGTTCCTGCGTGTGAGTGAGCAAACTCCCAAGGAGTTGCTGTGTAAGCAGCAGAGGAGGCATCGCGCCAGTGATAATTAATATATCGCAAGCGTTAATAGGCTACGTACCCGGTTTAAATCGGGTGGGCCGTATGCTTGTATCTGACCCGACGTAGTATAAAAAAAAACTTTCTTAGATTATGTTATACGTCTTTCGAAATATAACTTGGATGTGTGGGTTTCCTCACCATGTTCTCCTTCACCGCCAAGCAAGTGAGAAATACGTACAATAAATTCGTGTTTTCGGATTTATGTAGTGGTACTAGCTGCTGCCCGCGGCTCCGCCCGCGTGAAGTCAAATAACGTAGCCTATGTGTTAATCCAGATCATAATCTATCTACGTGCCAAATTTAATTCAAATTCGGTCAGCCGTTTAAGCGTGAAAGAGCAACAAACATCCATCCATACATACAAACTTTCCCATTTATAATATTAGTAGGATATGCCCCCGTCAGGGTCCGAAGTGGGGATCAGTGGGTCAATAGGCATGTTCCTTATCCACGTTATCACTGCTCAATCAAAAATTTCATATTAATTGTATTAATAATTATTCTTCGTCACCTTGACTAATAACGTAACTAACGATCTGTACAGCTAACGAAGACTAGACAGGTTATTATATGTTTGGTGTATTGTTGATCACGCGAGCAGTTTGAGCACGAATGATATTTTATTTAACTCGTTGACAGGTTACAAACCGCAGAGCCACTGGGTCATTACCACGCGGGCGAACTCACGCGGGGTTACAGGGCTTACAGAAAACGAGCTCGGTGACACAGTGGTGAAACGCGCTGGTACATTATTACTTTGACACCGACGCTCGTGGGTTCGATTCCCACACAGGACAAACATTTGTGTACTTGAACATGTCTGTCTTGGTTTAGGTATTTTAAGAGGTAGGGCGCATGAAAGCGGCCCGTCTGAAGAAGTACCCCCACTGAAAACCGCAGTCAAATAACAACTCCGTTAAAAAACAACGTAGCATTTTCATGATATCGGATCTAGCTTTTATGTTCTTTGTTTTCTGTTCGTACATTTCTCGTGTGAACAATTGAAGTAAAAATTGGAAATATTAAGATATTACCTTTTGGTTATGATATTTGTTCCGCAACTAACTTATGTAACGACTTCGCTTGCATTGTCATAAAGGAAATAAGGTTGGAAGTAACTTTTAGATTTTCCTTTTCGACGGCTATCGTTCTAAAAAAGCTATTTGACTTAACGTGAAATGCTGACGAAGCAAAGAAGTCTGAAAGTATGTAGAAAGTAGGTATATTCATACCTACTGAATCGTGTAGGTATATCGTTTTTAGGTAACGTCGAGAGATATACAACGGCCTACCTGATGTGGTTACTGTAGCCTGTGGCCGCTTGCAATAAAGGAAGTATCACTAACGTGGTGCTACTCCATAGGAGCTTACCGGTAACCTTACCTCCTCGCAGGAACACAACGGCCCTTCAGGGAGTTATTTTCTTTTGTTTTTTTTTATGACGGAGGTTCTTCACCATTCTGCTGCTTTCATAATGCTACCTCTTGTTCTTCGATCAATGTTGTCATTATACCTCGATTAATCGCTTAATTTGCAACAAATTTCCCCTTTCAACATGCTTACTATTAATTCCCGAAAAATATTGTTCCAATATTATCTCGTATCTAGAAATATTCGACTGGATAAATAAATAAATGACTTTGAGAGTTATAGAAATCAATTCCAATATTTTTTCCAGATAATAATTTCGTATTAGGCTTTCTATGAGTAAGTAGTTTTAACTGCTTTTTGTACACTGTTTGGACCGTTCCTTGGTGTCTAGTGTGTAGTAATCCTCTTAGTAACCCGTCCAACATTATAAAACCAGAATAAAACACCGCATTTTCCTCTAAAGCGTCCATTCCAAGTTGTTTTTGATATGCAGTTAACGCAGCGAGCAAACCCAACGGGCTTGGAACTTATTGTTACTAAAACGTTCGTGTATAATTAAAAAAAACTTTCAAGTGCGTTCTGTACGGTACCAGATGGATTTCCTCCCGGGAATCGTCAGGGTAGGAAAGTCTCTGCCAAGAATTTCCCAAACGTCTACAACATGGGCTCCTACAGAAAGTGCGGGAAAATATTTTTACAGGGTAATTGAACTAACTATGGCTCTTATGTTGGAGGTGTCCATAGACTGCGGTAAAATCTTACCATCAGGCAGGTCGTACACTTATTTTTCGCGTTGATGCTAAAATAAAAAATATTATAGTTAAAATAAATTAAAAATCACACTTTCTTGGAGCGTCCGACATATTTAATTTAGAGTGATGTAATATATTATTTTCCGTATTCCCTTTAATTTGATACCCATATCAAGGAAGTGTATAAAAAATAACTAGTCCGCCATCTTTGGGATCCGCAATATTGAATTTAGAATGACATCACTTAGCTAATCATGCATTGTCATTCAGATTAAACGGATATGCAATCGGAGACAGGAAACTGGGTCTAATTTAATTTTCAATATTTTTTATGTAATTACATTACAGGTAACTGAGGTAACTAAAGTTAAGAGAGGTAACTAAGTTAAAAAAAAGTAAAAACAAAAGTTCTCATTGGTTACAAACAAACCTAACGAATGACATAAAATGTTTTATGGTGTGGTCAGTACCATTGACAATGCTCAGTTCTTTTTTAAATATCAGTATTGGAATGTCTTATACCTAACATAATAACATTCATACCTCAGCAAAACAATTTATTATGCTTTTCTACACGCATTGATTGCCTTTCGTGAGTGATAATTCACAAGGGTTTTACTATTTAAAGTACTACAGTATTGGGTAAAGTCCAATATTAGTTATTTGTGTACCAAATTTGAAGTCCCTAGAAATCTAATGCATGACTAGTGGTGCCAGACTAGCAGACAATGAACAGCCAATGCAGACACTTCAGACCATATGTTCCGTTTATCCAAATTTGCTACTGCATACTGAAAATTGATAACTGATCATAAAAAACCCTTCCTTTTTAGGGTTCCGTACCCAAAGGGTAAAACGGAACCCTATTACTGAGGCTCCGCTGTCCGTCCGTCCGTCTGTCACCAGGCTGTATCTCATGAACCGTGATAGTTAGACAGTTGAAATTTTCACAGATGATGTATTTCTGTTGCCGCTATAACAACAAATACTAAAAAATAGAATAAAATAAATATTTAAGGGGGCTCCCATACAACAAACGTGATTTTTTTACCTTTTTTATAGATAAAGGTACGGAACCCTTTGTGCGCGAGTCCCACTCGCACTTAGCCGATTTTTTTTTATACACCACGAGGGTGGCAATCAAGCGTACGTATTAATTTTAGTTTTTAATGTCTGATGGTAAACAACGGTATATTTTATGTGTTTATTGTAGTTTACTATTGCCATGAGAAAAAATAAAACCCTTTACATGTTAATTTGTTGTGTAAGGATCGAGTCATCTGGCGCTCGGTTCCCTCTGCCTACCACGCAAGGGATTTGGCGTGAAGTTTTAGATAGATACATTAATTTGTTATAATTAAGTAAAAGACATATTATTCTAAAAATGTTTTTTTTTGTAGAACGTCGGGAGGTTACAAGCGTACCTAATGTAAAGTGGTTACCGTAGCCTATGAACACTTGCAATACAGAAAATGCCGCTCGCGCGTTGGTACCCCTGCTGCTAATACAGCAACTTCTTAGGAGCTTACTGGTACCCACACTGCTTCACAGGAACACAACAATCCTCCACGGAGTTAGTATTTGGCTATGGTTTTCTGGGAGGTAGAGGTATTTGGCCAGTCGAGACGCTTTGGAGCGCCCTGCTTCTCTTAGAAGATTGGGATTGATTCTGTCAAGGCGATCTTTAAAATCGGTTAAGAATTGCGATCTGTTGCGACTCTTGTGTCCGTACTTCAACTGACTGAAACGCATTTCGTTTTACAAAGGGTATTAGTTTATAGAACAGGATATATTCTAGTCAAAAAACTACATTAATAGTTGATTTCTTAAGATATATGGTTACCTTGCCGTTACATTGTCCGCATACAAAACCCTCGGACTAGAAGTTCGACACGCCGTTTATCAATTTTTTTCGTATAGGAAACGTATCGCCTGTTAAGCTCGTGACAGACGTAGCTATAATAATATATCGTAAGATAACATGCCTTCTGGCTCTGAATACATGAAACAAGGTGAATCTGTATTTTTCCTGTTTCAGCATGTTCCTTACATCTAGAGTAAGACAACATGATATCTCCACGATATGTCTGTGACGGTCTTTAAAGCGAGATTATACACTCGCACAAGTAAACAAGCAGTACCATAATCAAGAGCAGTCTGCAAAATTGTAAGCACAAACTGATTCAGGTAGGGTCGTCTGATGAAAGTCGATGAGATGAATGTTTCGGCTTTAATTAGAATTGATTAAAGTAGCCATATCGCTGCGCGCAAAGGAAACGTATCGTAGGACACGACGGTGCTTTTCAAATTGGACGGGTAATCGGGACGGGGGAGATGGCGAGCTCGCCGATTCGGATAGGGGAATATGTAATTAGTTACTTCGAGCGGAGTTTTTATACGAATCTGTTACCGGGACAAACATTTTTGTTACCCGCCCGTACGCAGTGAACATATTTATTTCAAAACGTTGTTGTATTTAACGGTGATATTTTCTTTTATTTAATAAATATTTATTTTCTGTCTGCCTACCCCGCAAGGGACCTGGCGTGAAGATATACATACATACATTTTCTTTTATCGTGAACATCTTTTTAATTATGTATGTATGTATATCTTCACGCCAGATAGATATATATCTTTTTAATTATGATAATAAAAAAAATGTCTATAGTTATTAATCTTCGTTAATGCATTCTATATATACACTTTATGTACTTACACTTTCTCTTTATCGTCTGCCATGACCAAATTGGTCGTGTTTTATCAGAAAGTGATGTCAGGAGCCCTAGGAATCGGCGAACGTGCCTGAAAAGACCTATGAATGTTTAAGGAGCGAATGAGGTGTGCAAGGGCCACGTTTTATGGTGCACAGTACACTCTGCCTACCCCCACAAGGCACCATGCGTGAGGATATACATGTTATACATACTTACACTTTATCTATCATACGCAACATATTTTTTACATATTCATTAAAATATATACTGCTATAACTATAATACGTAATATAAACTATATACGGTAAAATGGTGACAAAAAAATACAAATGTACTTGTGTATCAACCAGCTGTGTTTAATTAAAAACTTCAACTTACAGAAGACCGCAACTAAAATAACAATTTCCAGCCGCGGCAACTGTATTACATCATGCGGACGGATTGTCACCTGACCATACTATTTAGAAAATATACTGTTACATTTTGTTTTTGCTTCTGTTCCAATAAACATTGCAGAACTTATTGTAAGTGGTCTAAAAGTAGTAATTTAAATTTCGTTCATATGCTTACGTTTTGAAACCACCCTATCTTTGCAATAGGTTAACTGCCACCGCGTTAAATTTTTTAAAACAAATCTGTTGCCAAACAAGTGTAGGACCTGCCTGACATGGAGGTGTACTACCGCTCGTACACAAACCTTTAGTATAGTCGATAAACTAAGTTACTGGGAAATTCACTCACTCGCAGGCAATCTAAGTTATATAATATATTAAAAAGTAGGCAGATTGCATTGCGTATATGTGAAGGTACTTCAGCCCTAGGGATACTGAGAGCTACTTACATCCCTAAACGTAAGCTGTTGCCTCAAACTGGCGGCATTGCATCATCAAGTGCCTTCGTATGAATAGCTAAGCTCACTACTTGCTACTTGATGGAAGCATGTCATGGCACTTCTTTATACCTACGCGTTTATATCTTTAACCTCTTCCTTCATCTTCACACTAAGTGCTTTGCGGGATAAGCAAAGAGAACTAAGCGCCACATGACTCGGTCCTCCTCGGACGTACCTCATTCGCTACTTACACATACTCGTTGACGCACGCTCGCCGCCTCCTAGGGTTCCTGACACCACCTTCTGATAACTTTTGATATATTAAATATAGTTTAAATAGCGCACATTCGGTAGAACAATGGGACAATTGCAATTTTTGCAACTTTACAGGAGAGCCATTTTAACTTCCTTTCCATTTAATGTAGTTTTGTTTTGTTAACATTGCTCTTAAATATTTTTTTGTAGGAAATAAACTATACATTGTAATTATATCAAAAAATTGGTCATTGAATAAATTAAAAATTTTTTACCTTTTTTTTTTTTTTTTTGTGAAAGCAGGGGTACTATCGCGACTTAGTCTGCAAAAGGTGCGATATATTAAACTTTTAGTATATCAAAACCCTTAGTGAACCTTGACGACTGAGCATCAAATCACCCATACCTACATAATAATATTCATACCTCAGCAAAACTATTTATTATGCTTTTCTACACGCATTGTAGATTATGAACCATTAGATCTTAGAAGGAATGTTCACATCCTTAATATAGTTAGCTCGTTCATTGCCCATTCTTTGTCTTATACAGCCCAGTTTAAAGAATAACACTAACATTAAGTTATAACTCTAGATCTTTAACGACGCGGCGTTTATTTGGATCGAAATGGTGAAACGTCCTTGCCCTACTCTCTTTCCCCTCCACTTCCCACAGTTCGTACAGCAAATAATCTGTAATAATTATATTTGAGAAAAAAATTGTGATTATTACGGGAAAAGTAGAATGATTATTCTGACTAGTAGCACGTAGATATTTTCGAATACGCCGTAGATGCTTCAGAAAAGAACTTAGTTACGCGGCTTAGGGCTTAAGTTATGCGGCGTATCGAACCTTGGTGTGCTAGTTTGATTTGCAATTGATTGTTTTTTTCATCTGGTCATCGCACGGGGCTTTGTTGTTTTTAAACTGTTTAAAAGACACCCTAATGTCATAGAGGCTGACGTCCGGGAATCCTCGATGAAGTGTCGGATCAATTTGGCTCTTGGGCCTGATGTCAACTATAAGCGGTGTCTGATGACTTAATATATAGCTGTCCATAGAAACTCTCAATTTCCGTCAAGGTTTGGACGAGACAATGTCGCCACTTTTGATCTTCAGTTGCGTTAACTGACTTTGCCTAACAGACAGGGTCCGTTCGAATACCTTGTAGCCATTATTCTGTTAGATCGTCTCTTCAAAACTTTTTACAAAAAGTAGGTATTGAAGAGAGTGTCTCGTCGCAAAAAGACCGATATCTGTCTTTTAGCTGCCTATAAGCCGCTGAAGACTAACCTCATTTCTCGAATTTCCATGAGTCTGGGCTTCCAGGATTTTAATGGAAAGTTTCTAAGTTTTGTATGCGTCGGGACTTGAGGAACTTAGTCCCAATCGTATGGACAGTTTCTATCAGATCGCTATTTAGATCGTCGTAAAGCTTTCGGGGTTTTGAACATGGGCTCTTGAACGTCGTAGAGTAGACATTTTTTTTTATACCACTAAGGTGGCAGTGTATGCGGATGAACTCCTAGCCGTCGGCGAGCTGCGCGATTGTAAAACAAAGCTGATGGCGTAATGTCGAACAACTCCTCGGAACACAACCCTTTATGCAATCGGTAGAACACGCAAAGGGAGGCTAAATCTCTTCTCAAACTCAAGGGCTTAATACCGTGTGTGAATTCACGATCATCGACTATCCTCACAGCAGGCGAGACTTTTCCAGTTTGACATTGATATTCACGACACCCCTCGCCATATGGTGATAGCTACCGGTTTTCACTCTAGCGATCAACCAGATATCATTGAATATCTGTCTTCTACTGGTCAAGATGAAGTCTATCTCATTCCTTGTATCTACCTCCATTAATAACCGTGGCAACTTACACATTCCAGAGCATAACAGCGTAACTTCCAATTACAATCATTCCATTGTGTAAACAACGCTTGTTCCATCTTTCCACGCTCTTTTACGACATTAAGCATACTACTATGTACTGCAATAACCAATTTCTTGATTAGAGTCCACTCTTGCGAAGCCTAGTAGAGAAACTCGCCGGTCTCTGAAAAGTTCCCTCTTTCTCGTCTGCAGTCAGTAAGTTCCTTTCCTCCTAACGTTTGCACCCATATTCACACATCTTCCTAACTTAAACAGATGTTTCCTCATCTACATAGCAGTAAGGAAACGATTGCTTAGTAATTTATTAAAAAAATCTGTGCATTGAGAAACACGTATATTGGCAACGGATGGATTGATTTAGCCAAGTTATTTTTATGTTAGTATTTAGAATAAGGTTTTAAGGGAAAGATTATTTCTTAATTTCTGTAAAAGTTGCCCTGAAAATCGGAAATTTCAGGAAAAATTGCAAGTTCTTTTCTATATGGAGATGATGTCTATGTTCCGGGCGGCTAGTTTGAAATAAAACCGTTGATAGAACGCATTGTAACACCACTCGTCTACTTTACCGGGCATAATTTCTTTCTACTAGAATCAAATAGTGAGTATAAATAGACTAGCCAGTAGATTAGACAATATTTAATCATAGTATCAAGCCGACCTCGTCCCCTCTCAGTAACCGCATCTACACTGAGCGCACAGGCACGGGCCGCGCAGGCCGGGTCCCACCCAATCAGCGTAGACGTACCTTTTGGTCGCTCGAATGGACAACGCCTTATAGCAGAGCTTCGGGCTTAAAAACTGTTAGCTGTGCTCAAAGATACCCGTCTGTGATTCTCTCAACTTGACAGAGACGGTACGTAATAGTACAGCGAGGGCTATTGACATATCCCGAGGTTTCCTTTTTCATGCAAACACATATCTCGGGTGAACCCGGCGGGACCTATTCTTCGATGCCGCGTCTCACCTATTGTACACATCACAAATGTAATTGCGCCGTACTCATACATCATCTGCTCATACTAGTTTAAGGGCATCAATTACGTAAACTCGATCAGTTTGTAGTTTTTATGAAATTACTTTGTTCTTAGCATTACCCCGTTTCCTAATCCATTAGGATTGGCGGGGTCCGCTACCTAAGGCTAAGGATTTGGCAAAGCTACTTACTGATTTTTACAAGGAGCGACCACCGTCAGACATCCAGAACTCAAAGGGAAAACCATGTCAGTTTTTTAAAATAGTTTTTTTTTTATGAAATTACTATTTTAAAGATATTGTCGTGGCATGCACGATTTAGCTATGGCGTGCACATAGTAAATAATGTTATTCTTGTTAAGGTGGTGGACAAAAGCTATAAGTTTTATTGGTGGAAAAGATACCACGAGTCCTGATATGTGGTATCCTTAATATTGATATAAATTATGGATATGTGTTTTATTATTACCGCCCGCCGGACTTGAAAACTTGTACCCGACACTCACGTGTTACCACTTCTGCTGCTCGAAATCAATCACACCGCGCCGGATCACGCCTGCTTTTTGTGTAGTCGCGTCTCGGGTCGCTACCGCTTTTCCCGTCCCTGTGGGCTTTGGCTTTTATACGGTTGCTTCCCGGTGGACAAAGTCAATTTTTAGGGTTCCGTACCCAAAGGGTAAAACGGAACCCTATTACTGAGGCTCCGCTGTCCGTCCGTCCGTCCGTCCGTCCGTCCGTCCGTCCGTCTGTCACCAGGCTGTATCTCATGAACCGTGATAGTTAGACAGTTGAAATTTTCACAGATGATGTATTTCTGTTGCCGCTATAACAACAAATACTAAAAAATAGAATAAAATAAATATTTAAGGGGGTTCCCATACAACAAACGCGATTTTTTTGCCTTTTTTATAGATAATGGTACGGAACCCTTCGTGCGCGAGTCCGACTCGCACTTGACCGATTTTTAGGGTTCCGTACCCGTGGGTAAAACGGAACCCTATTACTGAGGCTCCGCTGTCCGTCCGTCCGTCTGTCACCAGGCTGTATATCATTTTCACAGATGATGTATTTCTGTTGCCGCTATAACAACAAATACTAAAAAATAGAATAAAATAAATATTTAAGGGGGCTCCCATACAACAAACGTGATTTATTTGCTCATTTTTGCTCGATATTGATAACGGCAACAGGTAGACGCTTGAAATATTCACAGAATATTTAGTTATATATTCACTTTAAGAATAAATAAATAAATCAAAATAAAACAAATATTTAAGGGGGGCTCCCATACAACAAACGTGATTTTTTTGCCATTTTTATAGATAATGGTACGGAACCCTTCGTGCGCGAGTCCGACTCGCACTTGGCCGATGTTTTTATACTACGACGGATAGCAAACAAGCATACGGTTCGCCTGTTCGCGGTTACCATAGCCTATGAACGCTAGCAACAAAAATAATGTCGCTAGCGCGTTGCCACCCCCGCTGTTAACACAGCAACTCCTCATTTTCTGGTGATCACACTCACTCGCAGGAAAACAACAACCCTCCAGGGAGTTCCCCAGTCGGGCTAAGGTTGTGCCCTACCTCTCTTTCGCCAGAACCTCGTCTGTTAATGCAGGCGTCACGTGCAGGCGAGATTCACTTTGGCTCTAAAGGTAACATTGAGCCATTTACACCCAAATTACGATTAGGTACACTCCACTAGGTCCACTGTCATTTCAACTTGCTGATTCTGGGTACAATGATATATATATATATCCGAGTACTACTCATTTTTTTGTCGACAATTGGTTCTCCGTCATATTTCCTCGTTCCAGATTTGTCGCTTAGGGAAACTCTGAACCTAACTCTCCAAGGATCAGCTCAACGGACATAGTCTAAAGTCTCACCGTAGATTATAATAACAGACAGAGCTCTAGTTAGACTTTCGGTCGTCAGAATTCAGGGATCTACGCAATGAAGACGTGCTGAAGCTTTCCGACTGTTGCTCAGCCCAGAGAAGGCCTCCGCCGATCTGACTATTGGAGATACCTCAGCTAAAAATATATTGATTCCACAAATAGAACTAGTAGCAATGGCCCAAATGTAATAAGTTGAATGACCAATAATTGATATATAATTCTCGTCACTTCATAGCTACCATATAGTACATAAAGGTAATATTTTAAGTTTACCAATATTCCCAAAATGGACAACATACGATTTGGACAACATTACGAATGGACCATACGCAGAATATTTCCTGGAAATTAGGGAATATACCAGAACTATCTCTGGGCTTGATATTTACCTTTCTAGGCCGTAAGCACAAATAATTAGTGCGTTTGTACTATTCGTTTTTTTTCGGCAATCGCCGATATAAACGTGTGACGGCATGCTCATGAAGAGTATATTGAAATTTGTGTGTGAAATGAGAAGTATTTTATCGGGAGCATTGTATAGAAATGGCAACGAATGTGACTTGTCAGTCAGCGTGTCGGAGTTTTTGCATAGTTAAAATATACAACGGCAACATCGAGTTTCTACATATATTATGTTTTTTTAATAATGGTGCATCTATAGTCTATTATTGATACAGAAAACAAAACAATAATATTTAAAATATTTTCACATGTCTTGTTGCACGCGTATTACAAAAAAGTGCTGGGCAGTTTTTAATGAAATTTTGCATGATTGTAGCTTATATGCCGGATCAAGTTTAGGCTTGTACTTTATCTCGGAGGTGTTGAAGGTTGTCGCGAAATACCTAGAAAGCAACACTCAACGCAATTACAGCCATGGCTTGCAGCTAGTAATCAATATTTGTCACCTAGGACCATAGTGGTTTATGTAGCATAGACCAGATGGATATAGCTTATTTATTCATAACACTTAGTGCTTGAATGGGCGCATTAAGCGAAACAGGTCTGCATTTAGGGATTTGGCTCGCTTGATTGAATATTATCGGCTATACGGCGTACTCGTCTCACCAGTTGAACGTGGAGTACGTTTAACTTGTCAGTTTATTATACGTTTATACCCTACCCTCTTCTTCATTAATATAAGTAATAATACTGATATATGTATATGTACCAATTCCGCATCGTTGATACGCCAACTCGCTTCCCCTATTAGTCTACTGAGTCAGGGCTGCTTGCCTATTTGATATTTTATAATATCAGAAGTATATGATGTATGTATTCCTCTTATAATACAAGGGTTATGTATGTAATTTGTGATAGGCTTTTTTATTCATATCTAGCGACCCGCCCCTGCGTCGCATGGGTGATCCGGTACCAAACTTCACAGGATCTCCCGCTGCGCTAATCTAAAGAGTGTCTGATAATTTCATCGAAATATATCAGGCGTTTTTGAATCCATAGAATTAAACTAAATAAAAATATTATTTATTAGAATACATGAAATATGACAAGCTCAGTGGCTCTGTTGTGAATGACGCGACTTTGACACCAACGCTCGTGAGTTCGATTCTCACACAAACCAAACATTAGTGTCCCATATTCATGTCTGTTTGTCTTGGACTGGATGTTTTAAGAGAGGTAGAGCGCATCAAAGCACCCCGTCTGGTGAAGTACCTCCAACTCACTGAAAACCACAGCCAAGTAACAACTCCCTAGAGGGTTGTTGTGTTCCTGCGGTGTGTATACAAATATACGTTTTAAATTATGATAATGGTTTCTTTTGTCCTTTTTGATTTTGATAAACAGTATGGACCTCCGTAGCCCGGTCTGCTGTGCACGTTATGCACGTATAGTACACGTACGTAATATAGTATAGTAGTAGCGTACGTAATGCACGTACGTCTCGTTGCACGTTACACGTCGCAATTATTAAACTATTTTCACTATAACATTATAATAATTATTATAATTAAAAAAACCCCCGTAAAAGGTAAATCCCGCAGGGCAGCTTGTGGCGAGCTGTTGGTGCGTAACGACACCACGGGTACTCGAGTGCTCCAGAGAGTCGATCAGGGCCTTCGTCAATAATAATACATTACATCATTCTTTTCCAAGGGGCCTCTACGCGTTGAATTCATATCCCCGCGCACGCCCATCAAATGACCGGGATTAAAACCCGTGAAATAAGAAAGAATATTATAATAAGGAAAAGAAACATTTTTTGTACGTTGTATACTAATTTACCCTTGTCGATAAGTCATGATACAACGACCTGACGAAAATTTTTAAAACCCTCGGTGCTCGCCTCTGAATCCAACTTGGTAGCTTTTTTATGTTCTAGGTGTTAAACAAAGTCTCGAAACCCTTACCAATTTAAAAACCGGCAATTTGATCTAAACTATTATTTAGATCAAATTGCCTTTATTTGCTCCCTTCACCAGATAGCTCGTCTACTAACCTTAGTGAGCGCATGCCGACTGGCACTAGTTCGCATAAACTAACTGGTGGCGGAAATACACAAAGTAATTTAGATAAAATTGCTCGTAAAAGACTTCCACAATATAACTCCAGAAGCTATTAAACATTATATACCCATTTGGTAACATTCGGGGAAAAAATATTGATACGTGTATGTACAGCTAAGAGCATATCACGCTTGACACCCAAAGTGCGATTGTACCATTATTACGTAAGGCGTAAGAACCAAAGGTCAAAGTTTAAAACTAGACGTGCACATAAATGTACAGGCACGTCTAGTTTAAAAAAAAAGTACATACACCTTTAACTACTAATAAAACCCTTTTAGTTTTTTTTTTTTGAACCGGCGAGCGTACATGACAAGAGCTATGAATGTGAAAGAAGCGAGTGAAGTGTGTAAGGACCGCGTCTTATGGCGCTCGGTTCTCTCTGCCTACCCCGCAAGGAACCTGGCGTGAAGATATACATACGTACATACAAAACCCTTTTAGTAAAATAGCTATTAACTTTCTATCTTAAGGCGAGTGTAGTGTTATGGTTAAGATGTGTTTGTTTAGTTATTACAACCAATATTTAATTTTCTGATATGACAAGATCATTATACCTATATGGTGTTGGCACACACACATTGCACACACGTACAGCACACATTTTCGTTTATCAGTCAGCTTCTGTGGTGACTAACGATACCTTGCTGATAAAGATGGCTTATGTAATAAAAATTGTTAATCTCTCCACTGTAGATCTTAGGTTTTTTTATAATTACTTATTATTACATCGAAACAGTACCGGGAGGCGGGTGTTGCTTATGAGAGAATTACGATGATATATGATTCGGTAAGATTAAGGTTAAAAGGGTGCAAAGCAATATAAAAATTCAACAAAATTTAATATTCCTAGCAATATCCCGTTTAGTATAACCCATTAAGATTGGCGAGGCTTTTCACATGGAACGACTGCCGTCAGACTCCTCGACCCAGTGGGAAACACAGACCTTTCTTAGGTTAGGTCACATGTCTAGAGTTGCTTTATTGGCAACAGTGGTGTCAATGCGCAAATGATACTTCCTGTATTGTAAGCGTTTATAGACTACGGTAACCAGTTTACATCAGGTGGGCCGTATACCTCGCGAGTTGTGTTAAATAAGATTATTGTAGTATATCAGGAAAATCCGCGCTATGCCACATTTTCCCTTAATTTCTGATGAGTTTAAATTCTATATAAAAAGCACAATTTCGCACTTTTTTAGTAGCGTAAGTTTTTGAGGAAAATCAGCCAAACACTATGTAATCGCTATGGTATACCACAATATTAATTGCCTTTTAGTTTTTAGTTACTGAACATTTCATCATAGTCTGCTTAGTATTTTTTTAAATCACTAACAGTTAGTCTGAATCTATGAGGATATCGATGGCGTCGTTGTTCGTATTGTCCACGCACGTTAAGCAACGTCCACCGCAGCCTGTTTATGGGTGGGTTCATTTATCGGGCTTCTCCGAGCCCGGAAAGCACATTAATTACTGAGCTCATACATACACTGCTGTGATCGTCTCTTGTCCTTCCAACGTGGCCAATCCAGTAGGGTCAAGTGGTTTATCTTCCTGATCACCTTTGGTTGCTCGAAAAGTTTGTTGATCTTTGTATTATATTTAGATTCTTCGGCTTCCTTACAGTCTCTGCACCGGGCACGTTTCGGCTAACCCGATTTGTCAACGATAATCATGTCAAGCGATAGGCACCCGGTTAAATCAATTGACGACATGGTTCACGCTTCTTTCTTACGAATTTTCTTTTCCGTTCTTTTGCACACAGAAAGACAATTTTTATTTGGTAATTGCTTTTGTGTCTAGTTTCAAAGTAAACATAATTTCATTATCGAAATCAAGTTCTCATCAGCTTTTCTGTGTAATTTTACTCATTAATAGAAACACGATAATCGCCCAGGGAATTGCGGGTGTACTACCCTAGTCGGGTTACTTCTTATTGAAATTGAGTCATATCTCCCTTAACATTTTCAACTCTTAGATTCTTATAGTTGACCACCATGCATAGGTGGTTTAAGCGAGCTGTCGTGTCATTAGAAGGCGTGAATATTTTAACTGGAGATGGAGCGGCCGCGATCCTGAGCCCGGGCGTGCGGCCGCTCCATACGACTTCAGGGATTATGCTTTCCTCATTGAATTCATTCCATAATTATGTTGGTAACTAAAAAACCGTTTAAATGCTGGTCAGAATCTGCCATAAGGGCTGCGCGTCACTATTTGAAATTACGATTCGATTTGTTTTCCAAATCTTCAATCGGAATCAACGTATCGAATTGAGTTATCGCTGACAAAAGTATATAATATCAATATCAAGGGATGTTTTTTCGCCTAAACTCGGTTTAGAGAAACTATACATTAATAACTTTGTCCAATACTAAGTTAATGTTTGTTTGCAATGCTGACGATAGATGGCGTTGTGCATATTTTAAATCGCACTATGGTTGCATTTATAATTTCATAGATGTAGTTTGCTTTGAATTTAGTTTTTATTCGATTCGTTCGAGATCCATTGCCTATACAATTACCGAGTATAGAGTAATAAAAGTTTTTGACCGTACCGACTAGTTTCATTTGAGGACCGCCAGAGGGAACCCTTGTTCATGGTCCTTTTCGAGCCGGATAGGCTATCACAGTATACGGTAGCGGTTCCCCTGTGAAGTGCGGCAAAGGATCCTACAGAGGGCGCCACTAGCAACAGTGCAAGTTGCCATACGCAGCCGTCAGAGGGCGCCACCAGCAACAGTGCAAGTTGCCATACGCAGCCGTCAGAGGGCGCTACAGTTGGAATTGTGGTGTATGGAGGAGGCAGCTCTCATTCATCGACTTGTGTGACGATATCAGTGACGTAGTGAGGTTTGGAAGAATAAAAATCGTGAGTAACTTTGAACCTTATATCAAGTAGTGGTGACACTTAGAATAAATTCAAGTGGTTTTGGACTTAGAATAGTTAAAAGAAAAGTGACTATACGGGGAACCTATGCCCGATTTTTTCTAAGTGTCGAATTCTCAAACACTTGTAAAATTTTCAAGATTTGTCATGGACTTAGGATAATTTGTTAGTTAAACACTTGTAAAATTTTCGAGATTTGTCATCGACTTAGAATAATTTGATGCTCGATACTTGTAAAAGTTTCAACATTGGCTTGTGTTATTATATAACTTAGAATATTTTTTGGATTGTTTCAATATTTTGTTGTTTGTTTCTGTGTTAATGCAAAACACTTTTTACAATTCTACCAAGATTCAGCACATAATTATACAAAAATATTGTGAACTTTTCCGTAATTAAAAGATATTTCTTCTTCTTATATATTGTTAAAATGGAGAACTTAATTAAACTTCAAATAAATGGTCAAAACATTATTGACAAAGGTAGAATTAATTTTAAAAAGACACCAAAGGAGCGTTTAACACAGAGTTATGTTGAAACTAGATTAGAATCTTTAGAACGTCAGTGGACAAGTTTTTATAATACACATAATAAGATAATAGAAACGGCTACAAAACAAGATGAAAATCATGCATATTTCACATTAGATGAATATTGTAAAACCGAAGACAAATATATTACTTATAAGTCAGAATTAAAAGAATGTTTGTCAAATTTGGCCCCGAGTCGAGCGTTTATTGAAAGGCAAGCAAACACCCATGTTAGTTCAAATGTAAAATTACCAGAAATCAGTATTCCCTGTTTCTCCGGAAATTATTCCCAGTGGAGTTCTTTTCGTGATTTATTCTTGTCATTAATACACAAAAACCAGGCTCTTGATGACGTTCAAAAGCTTCATTATTTGAAGGGACATCTAACCGGTGAAGCCGAGTTATTGTTACGGCATACACCTGTCACTGCCTCGAATTATGAAGAATGTTGGTCTATTCTAAATAAACGTTATGATAATAAGCGTTATCTGTCTAACTCAATGTTAAAGAGATTTATTAATCAAGCTAATATTATAACTGAGTCATCAACTGCTATCAAAGAACTCTTGGATACCACTGTGGACTGTCTTCATGGTTTGCGTACTCTTGGCATCGACGTAAAATCTTGGGATGTCATAGTAATTTATATTGTTAGTGCTAAATTAGATGCAGAGTCACGTAAATTATGGGAATCACAAATTTGTTCTTCTGATCAATTACCAACATTTGATGAGTTTAAAGTATTTTTAGAGTCACGATTTCGTGCCTTAGAATTCTTGGATACTGGCAAATCAAATCAAAAGCAAGTTTCTAAGTCAAAAGTTCTTCATGCGGTGAGTTCAGATGCTGCTAATACTAATCAGTTTGCATGCCCATTTTGTTCTCAAAATCACAGACTCAGCCATTGTAAACAATTCTGTAAGGAAGATTATACTACTCGCCATGGTTTCGTCAAGACCCGAGGTTTATGCTTTAATTGTCTTGGCTCCAAACATTCAATCAAAAACTGTCGTCACAAATCTACATGCCATATTTGTAATCGCAAACATCATTCTTTGTTGCACCCCAAGGAATCCTCAAATACAACTAGATCTGGCAATAATCCAGATACAACAGTTGCAGTTAATTCAGCAGTGTCCACGTTGCACGCTGCGTCCGGTACGGTACAGGAATCGAATCAATCCGTAGTTGCTAGTCATTTTTCAAAGAAGACTGTTCCGGGTCGAGTTTTGTTAGCAACTGCTCTGGTCGAAGCACAGACTAGAAACAGTTATAAACAACTGCTGAGAGCGTTATTAGATCAAGGATCCCAGGCGTCATTCATAACCGAATCAGCAGTACAATTGCTCGGACTTAAAAAACAACCTGTGAAAGGCATAGTCACTGGTATAGGAGGTAATGAGTGTGCATTAACCTCAAACTACATGGTTTTTGTAACCATAAATTCACGCTATGATCCTAATGTTACAATCTTAGTTAGAGCGTACGTACTAGGCAAAATTACGTCACTAATTCCTGCAAATGAATTATGCATACCAACCTGGCCTGAACTAAAAGATATAGTTTTAGCTGATCCGGAGTATCACAGCCCCAACAAAATCGATATTTTGCTTGGAGCTGAAGTTTATGGTCAGGTGTTGCAGGAAGGTTTCGTCAAATACTCTCCAGGGCCTTTAATAGCACAAAATACAACCCTGGGATGGATTTTGTCTGGACAAATTCATTCAAAAGGCGATCTCAATTCAGCACATTGTCACAAGGTTGTAGTGAGTATGCATTCGCACATCAGTGACAATGACTTGCTCAAAAGGTTTTGGGAGATCGAATCAGACAACGCATGCTGTACGAAGATGATGCTTACTGAGGAAGAACAGCGATGCGAGGAGTTCTTCTTACAAACTACGAAACGTGATGCTACTGGTAGATATGAGGTAAGACTGCCATTTCGCTATGAAAACCCACAGAATAAAATTGGAGATACCAGAAAGATTGCACTCAAACGATTTCATCTTCTTGAACAACGGTTCAAAAGAGATCCCGAAATCAAACGCAGGTACACTGAAGTGATTCAAGAATACCTTGACCTTGGGCATATGAAGATAGTTCCTGCAGAAACTGATAAAAATACAGCTAAAGCAGTTTACTTGGCTCATCATGCAGTGATACGCGAGGACAAGTGTACCACCAAGGTTAGAGTTGTATTTGATGGTTCATGCAAAGGTTCAAACGGTGTATCTTTGAACGGAACTCTAATGGTAGGTCCCACAATTCAACCTGAACTGCGACACCTTATTATGAAGTGGCGTCTACATCCTATCGTTTTATCAGCAGACATTGTTAAGATGTATCGGCAGGTTATGGTTGCGGATGAGGACACTGATTTCCAAAGGCTGGTCTGGAGAAGTGACACTACATCTGAAATCAAAAATTACAAATTAGTAAGGGTTACCTTCGGAACTGCATCTGCACCTTACCTCGCCGTGAAGACACTGCAGCAGCTTGCTAACGATGAAAAAGGAGATTTTCCGTTGACATCTGAAATAGTAAGAAAAGAATGTTATGTTGATGATATAATGACCGGATGTCAAACCGTGGAAGAAGGTAAGCAGATACACAGAGAATTGATAGCATTGATGGCCAGAGGAGGATTCGTTTTACAGAAATGGATGACAAATGATAAGGAACTTGCGAAGGAAATAGTGGAAGGAGGAATCTTTCAAAAAGAGAAGGTGGAGATAAAGCACGATGAAGTGGTGAAGATACTTGGGCTTTCGTGGGATAGAGAATCTGATAGTTTCAGATATGCGGTGACTTTTCCTCAGCAAGCAGCTCCGGTAACAAAAAGAAAAGTTGTTTCAGAAATAGCAAGGCTTTTTGATCCTTTAGGTTGGGCAGCGCCATGTGTTATTACAGCAAAAGTACTAATACAAAAGCTATGGCTGTCAGGCATTGAGTGGGATCAAGAACTACCTGAGGAATTACTCACTGAATGGAAATCTTACCGGGACAATCTTTCTATTGCTCGTGAGTTTGTCATTCCAAGATGGATTGAGACCAGATATGATGATTCAGCTGTAGAACTGCACGGTTTCTGCGATGCGTCCAATATAGCCTACGCAGCCGCTGTTTATATGCGTGTTATCGGCTCAGATGGTAAGATTAAAGTTAATTTAGTCACAGCAAAAACAAAGGTTGCACCCATTAAGCAACTTTCTATTCCGCGTCTTGAATTGATGGGAGCAGGTCTTCTAGCGAAATTAATCAGAGAAGTGGCTGACGTACTCACCATTCCAAAAACCAGCATTCATTGTTGGACAGATTCCACAGTTGTTCTGGCTTGGCTCAGTAATCATCCAAGTCGTTGGACTACTTTTGTTGGAAATAGAGTTTCGGAAATTCTTACTTACCTTGATAACATTCAATGGGCTCACGTGAAATCTACCGATAACCCCGCAGATGTAGCATCCCGAGGCATGACACCGTTGGAACTTTCTCAGTCTTCACTTTGGAAGCACGGTCCTTCATGGTTACAAGAAATTTCAATTAACTATGACAAGCCGAAGTCAATTAGCACAGAGTTAGAGAAGAGGTCAGCAAAAACTGTAAAGGTACACGTAGCTATAGACTTGGTGGATTCTCTGTGGACAAAATATTCATCATTGCAGAAGTTAATTAGAGTAGTGGCTTACTGTAAAAGGTTTTTGAGAATCAAAGAAAGAAAAGAAACTTACCTGAGTACAGATGAGTTAGCGGATGCCCTGGATTGCTGCATAAGAAAGTTTCAAGAACAGGAATTTCATGAAGAAATAAGTAGTCTCAAAACCGGACGAATGGTAACTAGAAAAAGTAAATTGAAACCTTTATGTCCTATAATAGATAAAAATGGTGTCCTGAGAGTAGGTGGACGACTTGAAAATGCTCAAATGTCGGAGGGCATGAAACATCCGATTATAATTCCTCAGCATAGTCATTTGACAACATTGCTGGTTGATGAGGCTCATCGTAAGACGTTACACGGAGGTCCCACGCTGATGTTGAATTATTTGCGCACTCAATATTGGATCGTAGGAGCAAAAAATGTAGTTAAATCACATGTCAGAAAATGCGTAGTCTGTGTACGACATTCAGCAAGTTTCAGGAATCAGTTAATGGGCCAATTACCTACCTGTCGGGTGACTCCAGCTAGGCCATTTTTGCACAGCGGTGTGGATTTCGCCGGCCCAATAAACATAAGGGTATCTAAGGGTCGTGGCAACAAATCATACAAAGGGTACATCTGCCTTTTTGTTTGTATGGTAACCAGAGCTATACACCTGGAAACTATAAGCGATTTGACATCTTCAGGATTTATCGCTGGGTTCAAAAGATTTGTCGCCAGAAGAGGACATTGTAGTGAAATCTGGAGCGACAATGGAAAAAATTTTGTTGGCGCATCCAAAGAATTGCGTAACTTAGTGGCTGCTGAACAATCATCAGTTGCTAATGAAATTCGAAGTTGGCTCAGCAGCAATTGTGTCAAATGGCATTTCATACCACCTCATGCACCAAATTTTGGAGGCTTATGGGAGGCTGGTATTAAGTCGACAAAATTTCATTTGAAACGCGTGATCGGTGATTCAACTTTGACCTACGAGGAGATGGCTACTTTGCTTACTCAAGTTGAAGCATGTCTCAACTCTAGACCTATCTCTCAAGGAAGTCAAAGTCCAGATGATTTGGTTCCTTTAACGCCTAGTCATTTTCTGATAGGCGAGCCGTTGATTCTTGTACCCGAACGTAATTATGAGCGTAGCAATGTGAGCACTCTGAAGCGATGGCAATTGATACAACGCATGACACAGGATTTTTGGCAACGTTGGTCACATGAATATTTAGTATTCATGTTACAGCGATATAAGTGGTCACAGAAAGAGTTAGAACCCAATATTGGAACTATTGTCCTGGTGAAAGAGGACAACCTTACTCCAGGCCGATGGTTACTTGGAAAGGTTATAGATAAGCATCCGGGTTTGGACGGAATCACGCGGGTTGTAACTATCAAATGTAAAGATACTTACTTTAAACGACCAACCTCGAAGATATGCATATTACCTGTAACTACTTAAGTATAATAGGTTATTTTATTCATGGTTTTGTTTTTGATATTTTCATTTGACGCCCTTGACCTCATGGTGGGCGGATCATTTTTTGTTTTATTGTTGGAAGGACATAACTATGTCCTTGGTGGGCGGAATGTCCAATACTAAGTTAATGTTTGTTTGCAATGCTGACGATAGATGGCGTTGTGCATATTTTAAATCGCACTATGGTTGCATTTATAATTTCATAGATGTAGTTTGCTTTGAATTTAGTTTTTATTCGATTCGTTCGAGATCCATTGCCTATACAATTACCGAGTATAGAGTAATAAAAGTTTTTGACCGTACCGACTAGTTTCATTTGAGGACCGCCAGAGGGAACCCTTGTTCAAACTTCAAATGCAGTTTTGGTGGCACCGAGTTACTTTTGTTAGAAATATAACAATTATGATTAAATATTGCCATTTTTATTTAATATACTTACGAAATGATAAATAGCACCACGTGCATATTTTTTTTAAGAGATCTTGCTTTTTTTTTGTTAGAGACCTTATTCTATGATCCTAAATCAACTGAAAATACCCTGTAGGTTTTGAATTGTGATTCTTGAAACTTGAAATACAGATGGGAGAGATGATACTGCAAACATTATGAATCTTTACATTTTCTCTAGACCGGTGCTATGAGACCTTGCTTCGTGACAAATCTCGTGATTCTAAGGTCATCTTTATATAATTAAGACCTGTGATCTAGTCGGTGGAGCGCTGGGAGATCCGTTTCCATCGACGCTAGTCTCTTTAAACTCCACTTCGATACGATTCACATTACGTATTTTTTTTTTTAATAGATGTGTTAGCTTTACTTTCTTAATTTCTTCTATCTTACCTTCTGTAATAGTCGATTCAATAACTTAATTATGAAACTCTTCGGAAAAGTTATTGCTCAAAAAATCTTTTGGTGTTTACGAAACATGTCAGTATTCTCAGTCAAGGGTGAGTTTAACAAGTTTGACGATTTTATGTGTGGCTGTTAACGGGGTTCTTTTACTTGAAAGGACTTCTTCACCTGTTCATTAATTTTGTATATATAATAATAAAAAGCGTACAGAAGTATGGCTATACTAAAAACTTTAAATCAACACTTGTTAGGAAATATCGAATTGTGTAACGAAAATGAAGAACTTTTTTAATTTTTATATTATTTTATACCACTGAGCTAACAAATAAACTTTCGACTTACTTGTTCTTAATTTTGTTTATAAAATATCCGTCTGGAGGGCGGATATTTTTCATATTTTGGATTCGTTTTTATGGTTTGAGTCAGGTCAGTGGAGCAGTGTTACGTTATCCTTATATCTTCTCAAAGCGAAAATGAATGAATCTCTCGAATGTCATAGTTCAGTGCGGTTAGCGTTACGCAATCAAGAGGGTCATTTCGTCCGCGCCCAAAAGTCGCACCCGCGAAGTGGAGAACAGTCATATCCTATCGATTTGTTAAGATGGCGTGCGCGGGGTGGTGAGAGGGTGGCGGGTGGCGGCGAGGGTGGCCGCAGCCTCCGCGCGGCGCAGCGTGCAGCCCGCTTGCACCTGCCCGAACCGTAACCACCGCGACACACTGGCGAGGCTAGCGCGCGACACCGTGCGACGTGCACTGCACCATATGTGCCGCCTCGCCTTGCACTCGGCACGCGATCACATTTCACGGACGTTACTTTTGTCATTAGGGCAATGCCACTCGATTGTTGTAAATGATTACGTGAAATGAGTTATACATACAACAACAGCAATGTACAACGCTGCATTAATAATTTACAGAACTTGGTTTAACAATTGATCGTGTATGTTAAGTTTACTGTACATTATACACATGACGCCATGCTGTACAGCCTAGAAAGTCTTTCCTGGGAATATTCCGAGAGACTGATCATCTCTAATAGGCGTAGAATCGAGTAGTACTTTGGCTGAGACTATGTATCTATAACTTCACGCGACATCTCTTGCAGGGTAGACAGAGAGAACCGAGCGTCTTTACACACCTCACTCGCTTCTTTAACATTCGTAGCCCTTCTCACGCACGCTCGCCGGTTTCTCTGATATCACCTTTTAATTAAACACGATTAATTTGGTCACGCTAGGTAAGTCTTGGCCTTCCTCTGCTCCTACATCCCTGTACTTTCGCATTGTATATCTGTTTCGTAATTCTTTCTTCTTACGTCCTTTCTTCATGTCCGAACCAACGGAGCATGCCTCTTATCATTTTAACATCGACGCTTTCAAACTGAGACTTATTATAAATATTATTCTATAGTAAGAGAATTTATACACTTTTTATACTATTGAGGTGGCAAACAAGCAGACAGGTCTACGCTGATACTGATGGTATGCAGTTTGCGTGGCCTATAGAGGCGTTACTTGTGCGTTGTTGATCCTGATGAATCTCAACGCCTTTTTTGAAGAACATCACGATGCAAGTGCCTTGGGAAACCTTCGACAGGAAGTAATTATGAGTTTGTTGGTGTATCGATTTCTTGGCGCTAAATATTTACTTTATTTTTTACCTATAACAATCTCAATTGGGCTTCGGGATAATATATTCAGGATAATAAACATGAATTTCATTCATTGTCATCTACGTGCTACTTTGCTACAAAATTCATCCACGACTCAATGTTAGCGTAGGTCAAGGACTTGAGTCGTAGGCGGTGTAAGTATACCTCCCGGGCGAGGTTTTCCAGTCGCGTTCTCCACAAATACCTACGAAAGTAAGCTACGTTGTATGATGATGCAGCGAAGGTCACAAACGAGACGTTGTATACTGTGCTACTACGATTTACTATGATTCATCATATAGCGACGTCACAGTTCATACATAATAATGTTGTCTGTCAGTCAATAGGTGGGCTCGATGACTGCATAACAAGATTTTCCATGCCCTCTATCTGATACAACCACACTCGATGGCGAACCACTCGCATGAATATTCAACCATTTCATATTATAACCATAGCTGTTGTACTATTGGATTAACTATTTAAAATCTGTTGGTTTGTAATGAAAATCGGACTAGCGTAAATTATATTTACGTGGAGACATACGTTTGTGAGGTATACCCATTTTACATTGCTCATTACATGTACGTAAGCTAGGCGAATGGCCTTCATAACGCGCAAGGTTGTAATAACTTTTAAATTTATTTTTCACTTATTACCCATACGTCAGTTGCAGACAAAAGTTTAAAACAAAGCACACAAAATGTATCCAATTTAGAGAAAAATTAGAGATCCCTAGCGAAGTTCAGGTTCACAGTCTCGGAAGAGGGTGTTTCTGACGTTAAAAAACTTGATGTGTTGATAGAATCTCAGCACTTCTTAGCGTTATAAAAATAAGTCTTGAAACGCATCTCCTTATCCGCACATACCCTGCGAACAACCTCCACACACCACTCTGTATCGCTGGTAGACTACCGCTGGTAGTGTATTGAAAGCTAATATTTACTAAACCTTTAATTGCTTTTATCACTCTTTATAATATTGTTCAGTAAACGAATACAATTTTCAGGTAAAACTAATCAAATTTCGGTTGTAAAGTATCGGCCTTGTAAGTTGTTAAGATACTATAAAGATATTGTATGTAGAATATCTTCACTCCAGGCCCCTTCCGGGGTAGGCAGAGAGAACCGAGCGCCATACGAAGCATTCCTTACACACCTTACTCGCTTCTTTGACATTCATAGCTCTTTTCATGCATGCTCGACGTAGGAACCGACGGGTGTCTAACATCACCTTCTGATAAAACACGACCAATTTGGACATATTAGGTTCGATAAAGAAATGTCACATTGGAAATAATATACTACTTATTGGCTGTATATACCCGCGATTTTGGTTATATGTAGCCTAATTGGTGATTAAAAAGTTTATACATACTTTTAAATCACCTATTTGGCTACATACCAGGCCACTCAGAAAGTATTGCGAAAAAGTTTTTATGTATGAGAGACTGGCCAGTTATAATCTATTTTGAAAATATGATTATTTATAAGTAAAAATAGGTACGTTCCAATTTCAAAAGTTCCCTCCATATTGTTTGCGAGCTAATTTAAATTATCGTGTCTCATTGAAAAATGGATCTGCGCCGGGAACATTTCGCGCTATGATTTTTTACGATTTCAAATGTCACCTGAAACTGGACGAAACGTACGATAGATAGACTTCAAATGCCATTCATGGATAAAGGCCCTTCCAAGGCATTCGTGAATCGTTGGTATAACGAATGCAAGCGCCGTCGACTAACTTTGGGGGATGAAGAAAGAAGTGGTCGCCCTTTGACGGCTCTTACGGAAGAAAACGTGCAGTAAAAAAAAAACCAATCCAAAAGACAATAGGCGCGTTACGTATCAGAAGATTCAGCACATAATGCAGATTGGATCGGTAAGCCTTCACGAGGTTCTACACTTGCATCTTCATGTGAGGAGGATAGTTTTACGCTGGGTGCCGCACATTATCACCGTTGCTCAGAAGCAGGCCCGGATGGAATGGTGCCGTGATATAAACAAATTTGAAGCAGGCTCATCTCGCGTGTTTACGACATCATTACAGTCGATGAGTCTTGGATTTATCGATACGATCCAGAAACGAAGTGAGTTGAAGCGGGGGGAAGATTGATTGATCGCGAGCTTTTTAAATTTGACTGGCTACATGGTGTCAATTCCTTTACAGAACCAAAGAAGCCACGCCGAATCAACTACGAATGGTCAAAATCAACGCCGAATGGTATACTACCAAATGCTTGGCAGAAGTTTTCTCTGTTGTGAGCAACAAGCGTCCAAACACAGGGCTACTGCTCCACCACGACAAAGCGCCACCGAAAGCGACACCGCGCTCAAAACGAGGGACTTCCTGGACAGCATGCCGGTCAAGCTCCTGGGTCACCCTCCTTACAGCCCTGACCTAGCACCGTGTGACTTCTTTATATTCCCGAAAATAACAAATCAGCTCAAAGGGATACAAATTTCGTCGTCAGAAGATGCGCTGTCAGCGTTCGAGCTGGCTGTAAATGAGGTGTCTGCGGCGGAGGGGAAAGTGTTTCGAAAACTGCAGTTTAAAAAAAAAATTAGATAAAAATATGGTTTCTGACTGCATATTATTTTGTTTAATGATTGTTTAGATACTATAAGTTTACTTGTGATTTTCGTATGTTTGTAAAAACTATATTTTTAAAATATTTATAGGAAAATCTAAGAAATTTTTAACAGTACATATAGTATAGAGGTGAGCGTAACAGCCCTAGTATCAGTGTACGCTCACCCGTGAACGGGGTTTTCGAGTCGCACCCTTGACGAGTACGACCGCCGTGCCCCAGACTTCGATAATCGCCGACACTGTGCCCTTCAAGGTCGCAGTAGACTCCTGTCTCCTGACACTTTATACGTCCAAAGTAAAACACATTTCGCTTTCTACGTGACTCACGTGTACCGAATGAACTGTTCCACAGTCTTAAACGGGATTCCAAGACTGCATAAGGGAGTTTGATAATATATATATATACATACTATATATTAACTCACTCATTGATATGTGTGTTTATTTGAATGGTAGTCCCACAATGGCCGTAACATAATAATTTAAAATTTAAAAAAAAATCTGTATTGCTCAATGCTTTCGACTACGTGTTCTATTCGCGACGATTACGACTACGTGTTCTAAAAACCTAACCTGACAGAGTTGAAGTGACTCTCTAAGCAGTACCATAGTAAAATCAAAGTTGTTTATACTATGGCAGTACAGAGCAAAATCGCATTTGAAAAATTATAATCGTATTTGAGTACAAGCAATACCGTTATCTTGTGTTGCGTGTCATGTAATTGAATCTTGGTTAAAGATTTGAGACGATTACGAAATAAAAGAATTGTGTTGCAAAACATAGTTTTAGATTTAAGCTTTAGAAATGACTAGATTTTTTTTCTACGGCAGTGGTGGTATTTCGATTTAATGTATATACTATATTTATTGTTGATACAATTGAATATTAAAATGTGATTTTGTTGTAGTGGCCCAGTCAGAAGACTCACCGGTCGCGATGAAACTCAAGAAAATATGCCTTAAAACGCCGGTCGGCGAGGAACAGGCGGCACAAGCAGTCCTTGACCCTGCGTTAGGTAAGTTGAATTGCTGATATTCCATCCAAGTTCTTTTGAATGCGTCGCAAAAACGTCTACAAACATTTGACTTGTAAGTTCACCAGCAACAATTAGACGAAGAAGATTGATGATTCCTTGTAGGTTTCTTCAGGATGTGTGAAACGATGCGAAGTAAGCACTATTCCTAAGCAATTAGCCAGATGCAACCAAGCAAGGTTTGCGTAGTATGGCAAGTTACCAGTATAGATACCGAAATATGTATATGTGCATTTTATTATGTAGCTATCTCAAATGTTTTGGTGGGGCGGTGTTGGGCTTCTAGCGCTTACAGGACAACAGCCCGGCACTGACTGAATGTATGCCAGCTTCACTTTGGCACCTGTGAAGCAACTTTACAAAAGTAAAGAGTTTTTGTTGCTTTCCTTGTGGATCGACGATGTTTATAAAAATACTGGGTCCAAAAATACTTCCATCTCATTCAGTGGTAAACATCAAGATGGAAGATTGTACGTAGGTACTTGCTGCTTTGCTGCCACTGTAATTATATGTAAAATATTTCGTTTGTTTAAGTAGAGTTTAGTCAAGAGATAGAGCTTGAACATTGAATTCACTATTCAGAAATTTAATGGTGACCTTTTCGACGTAATCGATTTAGCCGTACTTCGAAGGTTCCATATCGTGGATTTGGGCCTTGATTGTAACTCAGTATTGATTATTTACCGACATAATTACATTTTCTTTTGGTCATTATAATTTTTAGAACCGTTCTTATTGCACAACGGTTCTTATGGACACATTATGAAAGTTAGTGTCAATATATGATTGACTTGCAATACTGTAAGGTAACTTAAGAAATTTTCGTTTGTTTTTTTTTTTTCCAAATACACGCTTAATATTTTTAAAATGATCAATTTTTTTGCGCACATGTCAACTTCTGGTGCAGTTCTATGCTGCTGTCGCTGTCTCAAGCTCTGCAACTGTTTCTGCAGATGAATAGCACTGCATTAAGAAGCTATTTAACTGCCGTGCTATTTATCCTTAAGCCGTGCAACAGTTGTTGTGGAGGTATTGAGCCGAGATAGCCTGCTTAAGCAGCTTATGTACTAGTTGGGTGGGAACGCAAACGACAGTCATATTTATAAGGAATGCATGCATCGCACATAACTTTGCACTGACTATTCTTAATGATGTTAAATTGTATGAACTCCAATTTATATAGTTATCTAACCAATAAAACTTGATGTTTAAATGATTCTGCACATGTATTATATATTTAACTTTACCACATTGACATCGTTATATACTGACCTAAATTTATTGTAATGGAAATGGACGATTTGAAAGAAGACACATATTTGGCATGTTTCTATCGATATTTCTTCAATAATAGCCATTTTCAAAAAACTGATAGATTACAAAAGATAAATTAAAACTAGGACTATGAATAAGATATAAAAAATGTAAGACGTGTCAAGTAGGGCTAATGGCAAATAGAATTTTTATCTTTTAGTGAAAAAATTCATCTTCGTGGTCGATTGCCGTTTTCTTTATAATACGTTTGAATATTGTAACGTACAAACGCGTCCGTCGTGCCGCCGAGGTCCCATTGATTGAATCGTGCTTTTATTCCCCATCGCGGCACGCATGACGCTATGATGTCATCGATTTAATTGCGGTGACCACTTCATTACCAACCTATAAAGCGACATTTATTTCAGTCTCCGTCCAACTAAGCTTCACTAACACCGACACGACACCGATCGATCTGTGGAAACTACGACTGTTGTCATCTCTTTATGCAATATCGTCGGGTTTAATACCCAGTTTTCAATGTCAAGATTCGATTTTAACCATCGTGGCGGCAACGACTCTGCGTCGTATCTTCGGTGTTTCGACGCCCCCCTGCTTCCAATGCTCGCCATGCATGACGGGTTACATCACATTTCACTACATCCCGTCGGTGGGACGAAGTTATGCGTATACAAGTATACGGGGTATACATTCGTGCGCAGGTCGTTAATGGTTCAACGTGGATCTGTTGTGTGGTAGGCGGGTGGAATAACCTATAATTAGATGCGCGTACACCAATCCACTGTCGGTTCACTCGAAGATGTCTCGTTCGCTGTATTATATCAGCTGAAATATTTCACGGTTACATAATGCAGGCATGTTTGGAACTCGATTACTTGATAATTATTTAGATTTATGTTCGCAACTTAGACTGTCTTGGACGCCTACAATTGGTACCTAACTACTGATTCACTTCCACACATATGTGTAGTGTATAAAGATCTAATATTGTTTGGTGCCATGAAGAAAATAACATATAGAGAGCCAATGAGGCCATTATTCCGTAGTAACTCAATTCACCAATACGGGTCGGGACTAAAGTAGAACGCGCAGCTCTTATTAGCTAGTTCCCGAATCAAAATCGTGGCGCTTACCAGCGTAGTGGTATAAATATTCTCCCATTGGTCAGTAGGCTCGAATCGCTGAGATATTTAGGAGCTAAAACGCAACGTTTTTGTGAGCGCGGGGGGTACCTTCATGCGCAGCCAACTGGTTTATTAATGCTATTGGTAGTTGGTCTAGGTTAAGCTCAGTACATCAAGTTAATGCGGTAATCGATTTACCAATTTGTCAGTAAAGTACAGAATAATTTATTTGAAAACAATTATGGTACTTACTATATAATGCTCAATGCTTCCATTATTTTCTTAATGCTGTAATCAAATCAGACAATGACTACTTTGCTGGGTTGACTTCGGCGATGAATAAAATAGTATCCCCTGCAAGTATTTCTAATAGCTTCATCCATCTACACCACAGGATGTCCCTAATTCAAGACCCACTGGCAATATCTGCTTGGGAGCTGGTTCCTTTTTAGGGTTTCTTAAGTTATACGGTATACTTAAAAAAACTTTCACACTTGCCGTAACACATAAAATCTTTTTATGTATGGGTCCTTCTCTCGTACGTGCTTTACTCGCACAGTTTTATTCTTTTAATGAGCACTGAAATGTGCAGGTATTTTTTTGTTACTTTACTAAGGCACGTTGTTAAACGCAGTTGCTAGCATAATGTGTTAATTTAATGTTTGTACATATTGCCTTGCCACGTTTTATATTACCTTGTCTGTCTACATGTAGAACAGAGAACAAATTGGAGCCAGCGAAGAGGGGGTTAAGGGGGGTAGTTCTCGTGTATCGGGCGGCGGGATAAGTGTCGACTATTCGTCAATGTATTGCATAGGCAAAGGATATTCGAGGCGGTGGTGTTATCGGACAATAGATTCGCCGGGCACAGTTTTGTCGGCGGCGGCGCTGGCGGGTTGTTTCTCCGGCGTGCGTGGCACTGCAGCTCTCATCCACGGCCGGTAATTTGATTGGGCCCGAGCTGTCACCTATGCGCCACAGTCGCCCGGCCGTCGCTCGCCGGCTATCGATTAGAGCCCCCGTCCCCGGCCCCCGCGCCACCCGCGAACCGGATCTCGTCACACCGCCATTGTGTACCCGCGACGCTTAAACGCATTCGTTTCTCCCGATGCGAAAACGACGCATTCCTTCCGCGCGCCCGCCCGCCCCGCCCCGGCCGGCGGCCGCACTGCACGCCGCATCGCGCGGCGCCACGCAGGACCAAGCGACCCTCTCATTACACTCTTACCACATTACCACTCCGGAGCCGCGGTGCCGGCCACCGTTCCACGACCCAAACACAATAAAATAATCAACAAATACCACAATATTGCCCATACACACTAACATTTAGTATTATTTTGCTTGTAAACATATAAAATAACACTCGACAGAACCCTGACTCTTTTACGATAAAATGTTTTAAGAAGATTCCATAAAAGCGGCGCGGAACATTCAAAATGGATTTTTCCGCTACCAGTATCTAAGGCACACATTACCTCGTAGCAAGAGAACGGGAAAATGGGACATAAACGATGATTATTTCAACCATTTCCCAAGCAACTTATAAAGTCATATTTGGTCGATAAAAATTCAAGAATTTGAATGTTGCCTCCTACGGGCTGTAGGCTATTGGCCATTGCAGATTGTTGTGAAGTTACATTGTATTCCACATTAAATAAAAAATCCGCGGCTTCCTTCTTTTCGGAATAATTATTATTTCATTTTAGTTGTCTTAGTAATCTTCTAATAGCCTTGGAGTCTCATTATTAAGAAGATGCCTAGAATCTTGTAGTCTATATACACGCAGTATATAGGTAATATCTACACACCAAGTCCCTTAAGATGTATGCATAAAGTTTGCTTCTTAGTCGGTCCTAATTACATCAATATCAACTTTCAGTTTATTAACATAAGTTTAATTGTTTTAATTCATATTCAATGCAGCCTATGACGCCGTAGATTTTTTTATACAGCAGAAAAACTTTAAAGAAATATCGCAAAGCTTGTTACTACAGACACGTGTAGCTGTAGCATTACCATGTCTCTTTGTCTTGGTTTGGGTGTTTTATTTGTACCGCCGGCTGTCTAGTACCGATGACACAAACTTCGCTTGCTTCGGGGCTAGATGACGCTGTGTAATTTGTCCGACAATATTTATTTATCATACTGCCGTCCATATAATGTACGAATAGTACGTATGTGCAGTATAAAATTTTTGCTAGACTGTTTGTCATAGTATACAGCACGTCGAAAAAAGGTCTATATGGTGCTTGAAATCATAGCAACTCTCAGAGTTTAAGCTAGGAGGTTAGAGTATGCCAGCAGTACAACGTCATCACCCATTCTACTAACTATGAAGTCTGTTAGTGATTTGGTTAGTGCATATGAGACACCCGCAACACCAGGGGTGGCAATTATGCGTTGCCCGCAATCTAAAAACCTCTATACGCCATTTTGAAAAATCTCACACTTTAGGTATGTAGTACACCTGTGTTTTTTTTCTAAGAATAAGTTATGGAAAAGGCATAACTTGAACATCTCTGGTATCACACAGAATGTGACCATTGCGGTTCCAGTGTGTGCAGATGAATTTTCCATCGACGGCAAGCGTCCAGACCCAAATCCAGGCCCATATTAATGGCTCTGGATTGGAAATGAAATGAAATTGTATATTTGCGAGAAACATAGTTGTACTAATTTACAATTGATTACGGTAACCCTTGCTTTCGACCAAGTAATACTTTTTATCTTTTTGTTTAACCAACGACAAGGCGTTCGCCTGAATATGGGTACAACTGGGAGTACATCACGCTTAACCCTCAAAGTTGGATTGTAAATTCTTATCCGTACGGCTTAATTTTGTACTGTACAAACGTCAAAGTGTAAAGCTCCGCGCGGATTTAATTGTACGATATTAAAACAATGTGATAAAAAAGTGAATCTGACCTAATTGAAGCGCAATCATATCGCTGCTGCATGTTTACTACGCGTCGACTTCAACGAAGACGATTTTAGCTTTTTTTTTAATTTTTATTCTACATCTACATATTCAGTTTATCATCAAATCACTGCTCCGTGTTCTTTGACAAATTTATAAGGGCTCTAACTCGGATCCATCACAATTGCAATTTCTGTTTATCGATCTTCGAGAGGCATACAGTCCATCTGATATGAAGTAGTAATCGTAGCCTATGAGGGCTTGCGACACGGGAATTATCGCTCGTGTGTTGACGCCTAATGCTCACACAGCAAGTCCTCTTTGGATTGCATTGAAGATTCGAGATCCTCACTCACTCCAATTATTTGGTTACGGTTTTCTGCGAGGTGACGGTGCATCTCCAAGCGGACTGCTTTGATGCACCCCTACCACTCTTAAAATGCTTCTCACATTTAGTGTTTCGTAGGTACACCAATTACGGCTGGCACATGAATTTATATTTTTTTATTTCCTCTAGTGTTATCCTGTTTCCTAATCCGTTAGGATTGGCAGGGTCCGATGATAAGGCTGATCTTTATATAGAACGACTGCCGTCATAACCAAGAGGTAAATTCAAAATACAATTTCTGGTACGTGCGGGTTTCCATGAGATGTTTTCCTTCGCCGCGAAGCAAGTGATATTTACAAATATGTACATAAATTCTAAAACATAAAAGTGATACCTTCCCAAACCAGGATTCGAACCGAAGATCAGTCGCTTAACAGGCTGATTCTTTATCCAATAGGCTACCACTGCTCATAAATTTGTATTTCTTAAATAGCTTCTTGCATTGACTGTTTCCTACAGCAATTACGGTTGATACACAAATTTATATATAATTGTATGTCTTTATCACATATTCAGTGTAACTTCGCATTAAGTTTGTGTGAAAATATACATGGATTAAGTTGGTACCAAAAGTCAAGCCTTTACGAACAGGCAACGTTCGTAACGGTTTGACTTTATTCCTTCATGACTAAATGAATTGACAATATGAACGATGATAAGCGTTGGCATTATGAACAAAAATTTATCCCAATTATAATTGTCAGTAGCCATTAGTACACCTGTATATGAACGAATATTACCGACATCGTAGAAATATATTACCATACTAGCTATGCCCGCGACTTCGTCCGCGCGGAATTTAACAAAAAAGTTATTGTTCAGTTATAATTTTATTTATTTGATTTGATTATAAGTACTTAAATAAGCAGACTAAAATAGCGAACAGCATAATAATAATAATTATGTATTATGTACTTCGTCCGCGCGGAATAGTTATTTTATTATTATTTATTTATATTAATAAAATTAAATAAAATTTCTAAAATAAATGTAGCCTAAGTTACTCCTTATTACATTAGATATCTGCCAGTGAAAGTCCCGTCAAAATCGGTCCAGCCGTTTCAGAGATTAGCCGGAACAAACAGACAGACAGACTAAAATTGTAAAAATATTCATTTTGATATATGTACCGTGTATACATACATATGCATTTAGTAAAAGGCGGTTATTTTAATATTACAAACAGACACTCCAATTTTATTTATCTGTATAGATTATAGTGTGCAAATTCCCTACATTCCCTTTTCTACCCACAAGTTTGCTCCAAATTACATTCTTCTGTGCTCTATCTGATATAGTGTGAAAACTTGTATATTCAGTCTTCATATATTTTCTTTAGATAATAAGCTTAGTCGTAGTTGTTACTGTAAAAAAAGCAGGGCTGCCTCTCTCAAGGCAGTGTTCACTTCACGTACTATCTAACTCATAAGAGTTAAGATTTTTTATAAATCCCATTGTTTATACATTCGAGTAAACACTTTATCGTTCTTTTTTTATACAACGATGAGAGGCATATAAGCAACCTAACTGGTGTAAAGCCGTCACTGTGGCTTATGAACGCTTGCACATACATTAGGTATCTAGCGATGTCACCTCTGCTTCTAATACAACTACGAGCCTTGTCAAAGGAAGTCAAAGGAACATCATCTACTAATCAGTCCGCGCCACTAAGCTCGTCAGTTTTGATTGACCTGCCTAATTTTAACGACCAATGCTCGGCATGTCGACGTATATACAATGACACATAGGGCTGTACGGTTCAGAAAGGGATTTTCTGTAGCTAACAGTCCTATTTTAAAATCAAGTCCCAGCTGAGAATTTCCCAACAGGTTCTTCTAAGAAAAGGCCTGAAAATGTTTTTATGAGTTAGAAAAAGCGTCACATGAGCCCTTGCGATTAGAGATGGGACGTTACCGGTAACTTACTCCAGGTAAATAAATTCCCGAGTAAGTTCCCGGTAACATAGGGAATGATGAGTAATTTTGGGTAAAAATGATGATAGCAATAATTTAATAACTTAACCTTCACTTATTAATCATGCAATTAGTACATAACATTTACAATTAGTATTTGAAAGTGCCGGAAAAATAAAATCGATATTCGGCCTATGATATATTTTTCAGCTTAGAAATCTTAGATTTCCAATTATGTCATCTCAATAAATATTTTGATAATAGATGTATTTCACTTAGATGTATTTTCTATTTATTCTAAGTAGTCTAAAAATATATTTCTAATTTCTGTTTGAGTATATAATACACTATAAAGTTTGTTTATAGTCATTTAAAGAATTGTAGCAAATATTTTGTACCTTTTAGTTTAGTTACCATTATTTTCATAGCAGATATTTTTGGAGATGGTTTTTTTTTCGGGTAAAAAAAGGTTTAGGTCCCGTACAGGAATATTCCCAGTAGCTAGGTAAGTTACTGGCAATATTGCTGTACGGGAATTTACTGGTAATTTACTCAATAGTAATGTTCCCGGCCGGCACATCCATACTTGCGATTGCAAGCCGACGTAGGTAGGTTGTTGTGTCTTCTTACCATAAGGCAGGCTGTTTGCTTGTTTACAGTGGTATATAAATATCATTCGCACTACATTGCGGTTGAGTAAAGCACAACCAGAAGTAATGAAATACAACATATTTTTTAACAAACTTCAAATAGGACGATTATTTATGTTCATTGCGTATTTTTATAAGCATGTACGTATGATCACTGATATCTCGAAAATGGCTCAACGGATTAAGCCAATGTTTGGTAACTTAGATTTGAAACTAATCCTATATACTCGTAAATTTGGTCTGATAGTATTAAAAAAATACTTTCGAAATTGGCTTTCACTGTTTCTATGTTTTGTTTGAGTTTAGATTTTTTTTAATATAGTTGTAGTAGTAGTAAAATTTTACATGATTTGATGATAACCTAAAAAGTATTGAAAAAAAAAGATGAACACTAGGATGTAATATAATGTATATCTTATAGGAGATACTAAATTCGGAAAATATGCGAAATAATAATGCGACAACTCTGCGATTGAGTGTCAAATTCATTGATATCTGTATCACTGTAATATTTAAAAGTTTTTGTAAATAAATGCTAAGCGCCGGCGCCGGGTGTACGCACTGACGATAAAATAACATGGCGGACACTAATAACGATCAAGTGGATTCCAATCCGTTTGAATCTGCGACATATACGCATAAGTTTTACTAAGATTACATTACTTTATAAAAATATAAATTCATATTCATTTGCAACAGATCTTATGGCTGGTCTAGGTATATAGACTATACCTAGATCAGCCATAAGTTCTGTTGCATTCCCAAATCCCTCGTTCAATAAATTTTCATTGAAAACCTCACCCATTGCCCACGAGGACTAATAAAACCTATTGTTGCAAAACCATCCCTGACACATCCCACAACTATCCTTAGTCATATCTTGCATATGAACTTTTTACGTGTTAGATCATTCGGAGTGTATTAACCCTTCGAAACCCGGGTGGTCGTATACGACCGCGAAATGTATGGGAAAACGTATATAACGGGTTCTGACTGCTCAACGCCAATATTGATTTTACGGCAGTGAAACATATGCAAAAGAAGCATCAAAGTTGAGTTAACGGCGTAGAAATGGGAACGCTGAGGAGTATGTGTAGAGTTAGAATAATTGATAGAGTAAGAAATAGCACGATGCGAAAAAAACCGAAGAGCATGCATGAAGAGGTTAATGAGTGTGGAAGAAGCGAGAGAGGTATCTTTGGATCGGTGCACCTGGCGTTCTATAGTCTCTGCCTACCGTAATGGGAGACAGGCGTGATGATATGTATTCATGTTGAACGATTTGAGTGTTGGACGGTTTCTGTATATTCAATTACATTCGTACCGACTGCGACTGGAGGGTCTGCACTTAAAAGTTTTCAAAATATAGGAGTCTACTATGAAATTAAACATTATTATATATCCACTTGATGTATTTTGAAATAATGACAAAACAGATATACAATGCAAAAGTAGAAGGATGTAGGAGCCGAGGAAGACCAAGATTAACCTACCATAACCAAATTGGTCGGGTTATAAGAAGGTGATGTCAAGAGTCCTAGAAACCGGCGAGCGTGCATGAAAAGAGATTTGAATTTTAAAGAAGCGAGTGAAGTGTGTAAGGACCGCGTCTTATGGCGCTCGGTTCTCACTGCCTACCACGCAAGGTACTTGGCGTGAATAGATAGATAGATACTTGACGTATCTTATGATGACTGTAGCAACAGCCGAGTTCTGAAACCTTTTAACAAACTATTTTTATTAGTGTTATCTTGTTTTCATTCGGATGCATATGTGGGAATAATAACTTGTGTATTCTAGCGACGAATACATATTCCATTGTCTTCGATTTAGAATTGGTAAAGATTGACCTCTTGGTGGCCGGTATAACGGTACAATATTTCTTCATATTTAGGATCCCATGCCTCAATAGATAAAAATAACCATTATATCACTCTGTTGTCCGTCTTGTCTGTCTATCTGTATGTGTGTATACTTCTGGAAGAAGTTTTCTTCTTTTTAGTGTTATCCCGTTTCCTAATGCATTAGGATTAACGGAGTCCGCTACCTAAGACTAAGGTTTTGCCGAAGATACAAATTTTGGCATCATGGTGTGACTGATCTCCATAACTCAGAAGTAAAATCAGACTTCGTTCTGATGTTAGGTCATACGTTTTGAAAATATAAATTCTTGACGTGGTTTTTAGGGTTCCGTACCCAAAGGGTAAAACGGAACCCTATTACTGAGACTCCGCTGTCCGTCCGTCCGTCCGTCCGTCCATCCGTCCGTCCGTCTGTCACCAGGCTGTATCTTATGAACCGTGATAGTTAGACAGTTGAAATGTTCACACGTGATGTATTTCTGTTGCCACTATAACAACAAATACTAAAAAATAGAATAAAATAAATATTTAAGGGGGCTCCCATACAACAAACGTGATTTTTTTGCTCGATATTGATGACGGCAGCCGGTAGACGCTTGAAATATTCGCAGAATATTTAGTTACATATTCACTTTAAGAATAAATAATTAAATTAAAATCAAACAAATATTTAAGGGGGCTCCCATACAACAAACGTGATTTTTTTTGCCGTTTTTATAGATAATGGTACGGAACCCTTCGTGCGCGAGTCCGACTCGCACTTGGCCGATTTTTTTTTACCGCCGGGCAAGTGATAATGACAACGGAAAAATATGTATACAAATCTGAAAATACGAATGTAGTGGTACATACTCACGCTAGGTTTCGAACCAGAGACCGTAGGTTACCGTTAATATGGTTCTTTATCCACTGGGCTAACACTGCTCTTCTTTACTAGAAGATCTGATATCCTGAAATTTGTTGTGAAACAAGGTCTTATAGCACCAGTACAGGGAAAATACAAGACTATTATAATTTCGTAGTGTCTCTTTGGTCAGTTTTGAAGAAATCGCTACTCAAAACCTGCATGGTACTCTCAGTTAAGTTAAGATTATGAAATTTGACAAGAAGCAAGATACATAGTACGTGAAAAACCAATTTGTATATGTCTGTCTTTTTTTTTTCAAAAATAATATAGTTTAAGTAGCGAAAACAAGGATTTAAAGATGCCCTGATGATGATGAAGTTAGATGGGGTAGGGAGGTGTGTAAGGAGCATAAGTTCCAAATGCTGGAACGGAACTCTCGGTGCGCGATCGCAACTCACATTTGGTCGGTTTTTGAACATGTGACACGCGTTTGTGTATCATTCTCAGTCATATATTCAGTTTCTTTGTTTAAAATTCAGTTGATTGTTGGCGTTTGAAGTGATAAAATATATTGATTATTGAAATCACTTTAAAAGCATAAATCTTTTAGAACTTTTTACAATTTTACAACACAACAAGCTCTCTACTTCCTCATTAAATCGGAGAATATAAATCATAAATTGAAGAGAGGTAGGGCGCATCAAATCAGCCCGTCTGGGGAAGTACCTCCACCTCACATAAAACCGCAGCCAAATAAATAACAACTCCCTGGAGGGTTGTTGTGTTCATGCGTGTGAGTGAGGTCACCAGTAAGCTCCCAAGGTGTCGCTGTATAAGCAGCAGAGGAGGCATCGCGCGAGTGATACTTAATATAGTACAAGCGTTAATAGGCTACGGTACTGCTTTACATCAGGTGGGTATGATAGTATGCCTCTGGACGTTGTTTAAAAAAATGTTACGAGTACAAAAGATACAAAGTATGAAAAGCACATATTAAACATAATTGATCTCATACTTTCAAGTTCGGTGAAAAATCATTTCTTAGATTCATTTCTTTAAGCACTACCTTGAGATTTGGCGTCACAAATATTTGATGGTGATGAGGCCACGTATATATATAGTTTACATGGAAAACTGGAATATCGTATTCCCTGCAAACAGATAGCAACTAGTCTGTACAAATATATAAAACGGAAGAGTTTGTTTGAACGCGCTAATCTCTGGATCTACCAGTTCGATTTTGTTTTTTTTTTACATTTGACAATCCAATTCTTGAGAAAGGTAATAAGGTTATTTAACATCTCGCTACGGGGCGGGCGAGGCCGTGTGCAACAACTAGTTTCTAATAAAACGGTCTATTTCAAATACAAAAAGTAAATCTGCAGAATTTTAAATATTACGTAACGTACGCAATACCTAGTTAGATCTTCTTAGTGTTTTTTTTACAATTTACAGCAAAAACTGATTTTACAAAAGAGAACGCAATAAAAACTATTACTTTCTCAGTATTGTTTCCCGTATGGTACCCATACAAGATACTAAACTTGCATTACACGGGTATAGTACCCTTTTACCGTTCTACCATAGCGCATGAACATCCTACGCTAACCTATCTACTTGAGGAGATCGGTGATCGAATAGCTAACAATGACTACTTTTGCTCCAAGGCTCCAGTGTTCGATTCCCAGACAAAACAAATATTTGTGTGCATGAACATATCTGTTTGCCTTGGTCTGGGTGTTTTCTATGTATTATATATTATACAAAAGGTGGTCTTTTAAGAATTATGAAATATAAGTTATCTGGAGTGATGAGATATGTGGCAATGACGATTGTGGTAGGTGACACGATCACCACTCCTCTATCGAGTTTGAACTTGTTTGCAATTTTCGTTATGTAAGCGTATAGACGATGAAATGTTTTGCTGTAGGTTTTTATACGACTTCGGGAAGTATACAATCATACAGGCCATCTGATATAAAGTGGTTATCGCCTTGTATTATAGGAAGTGTCACGTGTACGTTGGCAAACACAGCACTCCTTAGGAGCCTGGTAACATCACCCACTCATTGGAACACAACAACCCTACATGCCGTTGTAATATGTGGCTGCGGTTTTCTGTGAAGTGGACGTACTTCCCCAATCGAGTTGCTTTGATGCACCCTCGTAAAAAAAGGATTATCAAATTGCAGTGCTCATCAATTCTGTGCAGTCTATTATGGTTTGCTTGATAGTTCAATCTTCAAGGGACAAGCGCCTTTTCATAATCTACAATATGATTATGATAGATTTTCTGTGCTCGTGTGCATTTTTATAATTCTTTATAGTTGGCCATTTCCTCAGTGTTGCGGGCTGAAACATACCTCCAACGGATCTATGTTTGACGACTCAATTTTTTAATTACATGTAAAGAAAATTAAGTTCAATTTTAATTATTTTACTAATCAGGGATTCGTAGTCGTCGCTTTATTAGAATTGCTATATACTAAGAACTAGGGGTTTCTTTTAGAGACAAAGAGGCAGTCTCGGAATATTATTTTTACAACTTTGTACAAAATTGCCTAATATCCTTTCATTACGATCAGTCCAGAGGGTTGCTGCTGTAAAGGTGACCAAACAAATAGCAAGTTTCGCATTATAAGATTAGTGGGAACGTCGTAGCCAGGGATCAAGTCTGCTCATATGTCGACATGATTCTTATTTTTGTACATTCTTTCTGAAATTTGTGCTTTTATCCCGCATTTTTTTCAAGCACCCATCACTAGCAAATCCCTGCGTATTAGATTGTGCGTTGATACTTGAATTTGTAAGTTAATAATGTTTTATGTACAGGCGAATTAATACACTTGCCGTTATTATTTACAAATCAGCCTACTATATTTTTCACAAAGGGTTAAAGAATTCCAAACGAATAGTTTCGAACCAACTTCAATAGTGTAGCACAGACAGGTGCTCTAAATGATATCTTTAAAAACGTCACAGTGCGATATAGTAGAATAAAACTTATACGTTTTCTTCATTTGTCACGCTACAAGAAAACATGCACAAATTTAACTCTTATGGACATTGACGTCGCTTTTATTGTATTTGTCACAAAGTATTTAGGTAAGTCGCATAGTTGTCATGCACTGTGCTACATTTTAAAAGTATTTCTTCTGTTCAGTGAAATAACAAACGATGATGTTGGCCTAGTATTGGCGACATACAGACAGGTCCGTTTTTGTACAGCTTTCTCATCTCACCCTGTGAGTGAAAGTGCCTTTGGAGGTTGAAGGACTCTTTAGTTGTTGACGTGGTTCAAGTAATTTCCAATAGTGCTTTTCTTTCACGAACTTGGCCTTCCAAATCTTATTGTGATCATTACTCAGAATATTAAGAGTGTTTTGTACATTTGTTTCTTTTTTATTAGGTCGGGTGGCAAATAAACATATACCCCGCCTGATGAGAGGCAGTTACCATAGTCTATGAACGTTTACATTTCATTGAGTATAATTTTTGCATTGTTACATCCAGCAACTCCTCAAGTGCTTGCACCTACTCGCAAGAACACTACAATTCTCAAGGGAGCTATTATGACTGCGGTTTTCTGGAAGTCGTAATGCGCCAGTCGACAGACAGCCAGACAATTAAATTTACAGTGCCCTATCTCTTTTTCGCCGGGGCGTCTTTTGCGAATAAGCAGGATGCACCATGAGCAACTGGCTGGTCTTAGCTGAAAGAAGTTAGTGTTGGAATGGAACGCAAGCCCACCACTGATTGTTATAATAGTTGGAACGGCGACCACCGCCGGAGCCGCAACGAGCAGTGAACTTGAATAAAGTATGATGAAGTACATCACACATGATATCTTTTGTTTGGAAATGAAACGTCATTGACCTCTATGAAGAGAGCAGAAGCGTCGCGGTTTCGCCGGTACCTACGACGGCCGCGCGCATGCCTGTTTCTAAGGTCGCGCCGTTGCCTTCCGATGAAAATCATTCCAATTAAAATGGCCAATTTTTATATTGTGTTTTGTAAGGGCTCGGCTTTCAGTGAGCCGATGCGTGGAAGGTCCGCGGTGACTGTTGGACGAAGATCGGAGACAGTGCGACCGCTTCTTACCGGCGGCCGCTGTTGTCACTGCGGTGTTTCGCGGGCGGGCAGATTTATTTGGACGTACCCCCTTCGGGGGGCGCGGGGTCGGGCGCGCCACCCACCGCGCCACCTCCACACATTTGACTGGATCAATAAGTAAGCAAAGGATGCCCGAGCAGAAAAACCATACACCCGACCACCCCAAGGGGGCACACGTAACCGACACCCCCCTCCCCCCCACTAACGGGGAGGACTCCACAGATTGCCATTTTCTCTTTGCCTACGCTTTAATTAGTTGCGTAGTGACGCGTGTGGATCCATAATCCTATGTTATTAAATTTCCGAATAAATTATAAGAAACCTCCAAGCGGACCGGACGCTGTGTTTTATTATATAACTCGCCGTGAAGCACATAGTGCATCAAAAGATTCTAGGCCCTTCCAAAAAAATACATACAAACATCATACATAAATAAAGGAGGAGAGTAAATGTCCAATATTTTATAAAACACTCGCTGTCATTTACAACGATTTTCTTCACATGGTTAGTTCACACCGCCGCGCCATGACCACCACCAAGACCTCCGTTTCATATGAGAGCCCATATTGCGAGTAGGTCAAGCTGTGGACAACTCGTAAAGAAACCTGGCTAAGTAACAATTGAAGACCGACCATTAGTTAAACAATGAATAAAATCCATATTTCAGTATCATTCAAGTGAATCGCCTTCAAAGAATTACAAAAACCGGTATTAGCTTCCATTTCATGATAAACATCTCTCAACATACTTTCAGTTGGTCTTTACTGCTGTAATGAAGGTACACTTTAACAGCCGCTCAGTTCTTTTTTTCTTCTTAGCGTTATCCCGTTTTCCTAATTCATTGGGGTTAGCTACCTAAGCCTAAGAATTTGTCGAAGATACTGATTTTTATATGGAACGACTACCGTCAGAGCTCCACAACTCAGAGGAAAAACCAGACCTTGCTTAGAGTAGGTTAACACGTGTTTCGAAACAAATTTTTTTTTATACGTGCGGGTTTCCTGTTGTCCACGCTGTTTTCCTTCACTGCCAAGCATGTTATAATTATAAATATGTACGTACATAAATCCAAAATACACAAATTTAGTCATACAAGGCACGATTCGAACCTAGGACTAGTTGATCAATAGGTCTGACCATTGGGCTATCACACATTAGGCGACATTCAGTTATTCTTAAAAAACAAGGTTTTACTTGTTATATAACACATATTGAGAGTGTAGAGAAACGATACGATCCCAATAGTGGCAGTATTCAATAGTTTACCAAATGCCACCATGGAAGCGAGATTAGATAAAGGTATATAGATAATTCATGACACATAGTGTACACCTCGTCGAATACTTTTAACAAAGCTTTCTTTGTATGCATACTTAAGCTCCCGTCTCGACTTATGCATATTCATGTGAGGGTTCACGTCTTTACTGTGCTGGTCAACCTTTTGTCGTATTTAACGGCACTATCGTACTTGTACAAATTGTTTAAATTGTCTTTTTTTGTATACAGCGTCGGGCAGCCTATAAGCATACCGTAGCCTATGAACGCTGGCAATACATTAAGTATTGCTAGCGTGACGCAACCTCTGCTGCTAGCACGGCAACTCCTTAGGGAGCTTGCTGGTGACCTCACTCACACTTAGGAATACGACAATCGTTAAGAGAGTTGTTTCCCAGGCGGACTGCTTTGCTGCGCCCTACGTATTTTAGTAAATTTTCACTACTTGAGCTTACTGTGTGTCTTCGAACAGATCATTCATATGCTCTTGGTAACAAAGCCAACTGTTTTGCATGAAGTATTTCAAAATCGCCTACCAAATAGCATTACAGAAATGCCTAGACGAGAAATTCATAGCGATAGCTCTCCGGTTGGCTTTGATTAAAGCTAATATGTGAATCTGGTCTATGCAGTCGGGTTGGATACGAAAATTTGTGCGTTTCATATCTCAGATGTGATCACATGGAGCTAAAGTAACGCCCAATATAATTCGTATCAGATTTTTGTTAATTCGGAAACACTAATACGTATCGCCAGTTTTCAGATTCGTACATAGGTTTATCACAAGTGAAAAGAGTTACCTTAAGTGTACGGACCTCATTTGTCTAAGGTCACTTTTTGATTTGTGATAAAACTACTTGCGTATGTGTTAATCCGATTTTTTTTCAACGGGAACTAGACACTATGTTCTTAGCTTGAAGTGTAGAGAACTTACGTTTTGTAACATTTTTCTAGCAGTGCTGTTTACAATTCCAACACGTTTCTAAGTAAGCAATTACTTTTCTTTGAACGACGAAATGGAAACGTATTTTATTGCAAAATCTTTATTTAAATGGAGGGTTTGGGTGTATAAAAGCAGTTCTTCTGGAGAAATACCACCAGTTCACAGAAAACCACAGTGAATATACTCTCTTGGGGCGTTGTAGTGTTCTTATGACTGTGTGAGGTTACCAGTATGCTCCTAAGGAGACGTATTGGTAGTAGAAGTAGCATCCCGTGAATAATACTTCAGGTATCACAAGCGTTCATTGGCTACGGTATCCACTTTACAACAGGTGAACCGTGTGCTTGTATAAAAAATCGGCCAAGTGCGAGTCGGACTCGCGCACGAAGGGTTCCGTACCATTATCTATAAAAGCGGCAAAAAAAACACGTTTGTTGTATGGGAGCCCCCTTAAATATTTATTATATTCTATTTTTTAGTATTTGTTGTTATAGCGGCAACAGCAATACATCATCTGTGATAATTTCAACTATCTAACTGTCACGGTTCATGAGATACAGCCTGGTGACAGACGGACGGACAGCGGAGCCTTAAAAAAGACATATTCTCGTAGTATCGTCTCTATAATCGCTACAGTTACTGTTTTGTATTCATGCATCTCACGTTACGTCTGTCGTTATTCCGCATTCCAGTTGATTCTAGGAATGTTATGAATTATGGCAAAATGTGCCTACATACGTTGTTCTACTGCCAGACTATCTGGTCTGTTTCATTTCAAAAACATTAAAATTAACAACGTATATTTCCTCGAAGATCTGTTGGACTGGCCTAAATATCTATGTTATTAAATATCCAGCCGTCGCTAAGGGACTATGGCGATAACGATAACCTGAATGTTTAACCAAAACGACCATCTTGGATTCACTTAATTGGAATCTCTAGATTGCTTTCTAATTTCAGCCAATCACTGCTTATTACCCTGCGACGCTAAAAAGTGGCTCGGTGTAAAAGCTGTGATTTTTACGGGCACTTCGCGTCCGTCGTCTCGAGCGTCGAGCTCGCGTCGAGAGCGCCCTGGCTCCTTTCCTCGCGATGGCAATCGAAATAATTATCATAAAGTAAATCCCCCGCAATTCGGTGGCCGCCCTAGGGCCGGAGCGGCGCGGTAAATGGCGGGCCCACGCCGCGCCGCGACGCTCTAGTGATGGCTATCGGAAACAGACTGTATCGTATCGACGATTTGGTTAGTGTCACAGTTTACAATGGACGTGTTGTTTTAAGATAAAACGCTTTTTTTGAGACTAAAGAATATTTTCCACGTAGTAATGACAAGTTTTCTTTACCGCGGATGTTGGAGTCAGGGTTAGTGACTTACCACCAACCACAGGGCCTAATTTCATCTGTACTATAGATGATTAGCCAATGAGGCAATGATTAATGAAAGGCACGTCGGAGGTACTGAATAGGGGCAGCCGAACATACGAAGAACCTTCGACTTATAGGAAAGCGTAGTTTTAATCATTAACAATTCCCTGGACGATTGTTGCTTTCTCGCAAGTTTACGACGAAGTACCTATTTTTTGTTACTGAAGTGGTGCTGCTATTAGTGGCGAAATGGCAACGTGTGAGTGATACTCGGGAACTCCTTGCACCTCATTTAAATTGTGTAAAACAAGAATAAACAAAAAATGTGTTACGGACTCGCGCTCCGAGAGTAGGTATCGTCCGTATTTCTTCAAGATTTTTGGGATTACGATCTTTGGGAAATAAGAAGGACGGTCAATTTTATTTAATACAACTAAAAACCATTTAAAAGTAAAAACTATAATACAATATATTACAATGTTTAAGAATGTGTGCTCATTAAGCATTTATATTACCATACCATTATCATATCCACTTAAAATAAAAATCAGTCTTCACTTTTGACCCCCTTGTATTTTGCTACACTATTGTTAAGACAAATATTTGAATATGTGAAGGTCAACATTTTTGCAACTATAACATTTTTCATGTTTGTATATTTAATACTTTCTAAGATAAAATGCCTGAGACATTGATAAACAGACAAAACCTTAAACGGGTTCCGTTTTGACCTTTTGATTTACGAACCTTATAAATCGCACTTTTATCATTACAGTTTCTTTAAAGATTCCATTATCTAAGTGTTGTATTACATCGATCACCATGGTTATAAAATTCATCTATTCGATATACTCCTTTAACAATATTTCAGAATTATTTTTATTCACTGTCGTATATTATAATGTATCGTTAGACTAATGACTTGAAATCCCTGACAGAAGGCGAGTCTTTCCCCAATCCAAATGGATAAACAAATATTCGAATAATCGGTAGAATTGAATGGCGATATCGATGCGAACAAAACGACACACTAATGTATATAGCTCTTGGTCGGGGAGACGCAAACAATCGCGTTTTCAGTTTTTGCCTCTCACCAACCACATCTTACTGGTATGGCAATGGAATTAAATTCGCTCGCTTGTTGTATTGTCTTTCTTTTTGGCCGCCATTGCTACTAATTTCAATAATGGCTTAACTCGAATAAACTCAATAAAATGTTAGTACATGTAACGTTATGCCACGCTTTGTTTACTTACACGTTGCTCTTTTTTATTGCACATTTGTTTTTTGTATATCATATGTTGAAATAACCAATTTATAAAATACAAAAAAAATCTGCATGGAAAAGACGAAGACAAAGTTTTTATTATATGTCACCCATATTGTTACTTTTAAGCTTGAAGGAAGTAACTTATGGAGAACCGATGAGACCGGTAACATAGTAATTCAATTCACCGCTACGGGGGCCGGGGTAATGTAGAACGCGCAGCTCTTATGGGCTAATTTGCGGATCACCATCACGGGGTTTTTTGGTTGAAATATTCTCCATTTAGTTAGGAAGCTCGAATCGGTGAGATATTTAAGCGCTAAAGCACAACGTTCTTGTGAGCGCGGGGTGCGTTCATGCGCATTCATGTGGTTTGGTTTATTGTTTTCTACTTTACAGATAATGGCGCCGCGCGAATTGGCCGATCCCAGTATTTTAAAACTACCCGAAAGCCATGTCTCAGTTTAACGATTGTCATAAGCCGAAAACAGCCGGCACAGATGGTTTACGTGCCCTCCTATTCTCAGGAGCTAGAGATAAATAAACCCATCCATAGACAAGCTGCGTTGTGGAGTTCTTTTACTTGCGTATACGATCAGAATGCAAATAGAAATACTTAATATCTTCTTAGGTTGAATACATCGACAATATAGCCATGGCAAAGAGCGCCGAGATTGAGAACAAATGTTTAACTAGATCAGAACCGAACCGTATCTCTTAATTCGGAAAACTCGTCGCATATTGTAATTTTTACACCTACATGGCATCTGTCGCGTTCGCTCCCTGTTCGCGCTAAAACCGTTCGGTTCACCGAAGCTTTTGTTGATACGCGTGTGTGATTAGCGAGGTGTCTGTGTGAGGCTGCGTAGTAATAATAAGTAGCCGGTACCTCTACCCACCCCTGATTGTCTCACCCCCCGCTACGCTCTCCGTGCACACCCGAAGCTTCTATCATTTCAAAATCTTAAAATTCTCAATATTCACACCTATGATTATTCAATTTGATATAAATAAGTTAATATCCTCTGCCTTGGCAAATAACTAAACTCAAACGGCTGATGTTGTTTTACGATATCGAAACATATTCTCTCCAATTAATTATATCTTTTCGTCTACTTTCCTGCACTTGTTGATGGCGCATCCTTGATCTTTTTTCATATTGTTTGTATCTCTTCGTTTTACTATTTCTACCTCTGTTTTTACCATTTCGTGGGTAAATTTTAGTGACTTGTGGTCCATTTTAATTCCAATTTAAGTCCAATTAGTTCCTTTAATTTTATGTAGATTATACTTGTCTTATATTTTATTTAAACCACTTCGTTCAATTAGTTTAGCAATATAATTTCCTCGAAATACTTGGATACTTTTTTTTTCTATTTCGTTAATCTAGTTCAGCAGGTTCTGTTTATCCTACTATGCTCATCCCATGGTGGGAATTTGGTTTCGTTATAATGACAGGGATTTACGAGAGTTGCTATGAAATCCATTAAAATAAACAGTAAATCAAACAAGACTTAAATTAAATTTAGTAAAAGTAATTTTGGTTCACGTCCCATTGTACCGGGATGGACAGCGGACAGCGGGACAGACAGTAGGACATAAAAATCATTCCTTTGTCATTTCGTTGGTGGCACCATTCTTGGTCAATTCTCCATATTAGATTTGATATTCGATAATGGACTATAGTGTGACCTAATTTCTAATGGTTGTGTTTAAATATCGAGGGCGGTATGATCTCGATGGCATCGGAAGTGTGTTGGCGCGTGATGCGATACACCGCGGAGACGGGAGACTTCGCCCCGCAGGGGTCGAGCTTTTGTCAGCCGGCGGGGACGCGGACGGGACGCGTCCCTTGTGTTTACCTATTCACCGACAACGCCCCGTTTGACTTCACAACGATATAAAAACACAACATTGATTACTTCGGCTGCGGATGTTTCATTACGTTTAAACACTGTTATCAAATAACCGCTAATTATTTTTATCGGTCTACTTATCTTTACCTTTACATTAAGTTGCCTGAAGGTAGATACAGAGGACCGAACGGCACATGTCCTCTGCGCACTTTACTTGCCTCTTTAACATTCATACTCGTAGTTGTGGCTCCTTGAATTTGATCATGACAAGTGTGAGTCTTGGACTTTGCCTTTCTCTGCTTCTAGTTAAAGTAAAGAGAGGTAGGGCGCATCAAAGCAGCCCGGCTGGGGTAGTACCTCCACCTCACAGATAACCGCCAGCCAAGTAACAACTCCCTAGAGTGTTGTTGTGTTCCTGCGTGTGAGTGAGGTCACCAGTAAGCTCCTAACGAGTTGCTGTGTTAGCTGCAGAGGAGGCGTCGCGCGAGTGTTACTTAATGTATTACTAGCATTAATAGGCTACGGTAACCGCTTTACATCAGGTGGGGCGTATGCTTGTATGCCTTCCGACGTTGTATAAATAAAAATGAGTAGTTCGTGCATCCTAATTACATATCCATTCTTATTAAAAATGTTCAAAAAGGACAATGTTCCCAATTTGACTGTACATATTTATATTGTATGTATGTGACGCCATATCTTTGCCAAATATGAAGTCATTTTGTTTTTGTTAGGAGTTTTAGCCTATAGGATAGACCTAATTAGTTATATACAAATTTTATGAGGTTACGGTTTTATTTAAGAGTGTGTCGGTGTTCAGATAAGAAAAGTTAGTTCGGACATGTAGAAAGAATGCAGGATGAAAGAATGATGAAATTAGAGTTGTTGGATATAGGAGCCGAGGAAGACCGAGACTAACCAACCTACCATGACCAAATTGGTCGTGTTATCAGAAGGTGATGTCAGGAGCCCCAGGAACTTGCAAGTGTGCATGAAAAGAGCTATGAATGTTTAAGAAGCGAGTGAAGTGTGTACGTGTCTTATGGCGCTCGGTTCTCTATGCCTACCCCGCAAGAATCTGGCGTGAAGATATAGATATATACATATGGTTTTGTTTAAGTCTACTGTCGGGGTTTTTGAAACCTTCATAATTATCGGCCGATGATAATCATATTGCGCCTTTGATCGTCTACAATCTACATGGCCGCCAGAGATTAGCATCGGAGCTTAATTTCGCGGCACCGCAAGGAGGCTTTAAGGTCAATTATAAACGGCGTTCGACGTATGTAGTTGTCGGCAACTTTCAAATTCCACAAAATATGCTGACGGCACAATAAAAGTATTCAAATTATTTTGAACTTGAACAGCGACAGTTTCACATATCAGCTAAATTTATGGAATTCATCTTCACAAAATAAAATCCAAATGTCGAATACCTACTGTCCGTATCCGGTGATATTATACTTGAAGATAGCAATATGTAGGCTTCTCGAAAAAGTGGTTAAAAATATTTTTTTACAGGCTTTGCAACCCGCACGATTTATAGCCGTGGTTGCGTTCATTTACTTTGCTAATTGCTCTACCAGCTACTTAGGCAAGCTATATGCTTGCTTGCTACCATATATTTATATTTTTCACCCCAGGTCCCTTGCGGGGTAGGCAGAGAGAACTAGCGGTACATTATGCCTTTCACATCTGGCTCACTTCTTTAACATTCATAGCCCATTTCATGCAGGCTCGTCAGTTCCTAGGGCTCCTGACGGCTTCTTCCGCTTTAACTCGGCCAAGTAATCGTGGTAGGTGAGACTTTCACATCCTTCCACGTCTCTTTCATCTTCTTCCTAACGTTATCCCGTTTCCTAACACATTAGGATTGGCGGAGTCCAATACCTAGATTGGCGATTGGCCTAAAGATTTGGCGGAGATACTGATTTCGACACGAAGTGAGTGCCGTCAGACCTCCATAATCCAGAGGGAAAATCAGACCTTTCTTAGGTTAGGTCGCACGTCTATAGAAATTTTGAACGTGCGGGTTTCGTCACGATGTTTTCCATCACCGTCCACCATCACATTGGAAAACACAAATTCAGTGGTACATGTCAGGATTCGAACCGCAGGCCTGTTGATCAATAAGCCGCCGGTTCCTTTATCCACTGGGCTATCACTGCAGCAGCATATATCCTTCATCATAGGGGTATAAAAAGTAATACATACATCAGAAAACAATGTAATTAAATTGATCTACTCGTATAAACTACCAGTGCGCTCCAAAAATTACTGGCTTAAAGTATTTCTATACGATTAAAAGAAATCAATCATACTTATATCATTTATCCGGTAATTTGGGATTATGTTTTAAACTTCTATACTCGATAGTTTTCGCTCCCTGACACTTAGAACAAAAGGCTTCATTGATTTCATAATATTTAGGCTTAAATATCGTTCAGTGATTCTCTATGATCTAAAGTGTGTGTACCCACCCACACAATTGTGAAAAATTTTGTGTAAAATCAAAAAGATTTTACACAAAATTTTGATAATGCTTTTCCATCATTGCCCATCGTCGAAACACTCAATGTAGGTAATGTCAAGTTAGTGAATAAGTTTTAAGTTAACTAAATACAAAATAAATAACGGCTATTCAGATATTATGATTCTTCATGAATATCTTTCTGTGATTAAAGTATAACATAATCCGAGATAACTTTTCGTAGTCAATTGTCACAGGGGACGATAAATATGATTCTCTTTATGGTCCTCTTTCCAAAAGAGAGTGGCCTGGCCACCTAGTAAGTCAATGCAATCCACCAAAACGATTATATCTACGGCATTCTGGCATAAATAGAGTGTTGTTGATGGACATAAAAGAAGGCAATACCGCGATGACCGGGAGATATTATGCTAACCTTATTAAGCAATTAAGCAGAAACGTTGTGGAATAACTAATCAAAGGAGGGCTTCTCCATGACACACCTCTCCACCACCACAATTGCGAATGCTGCAATACTTTAAGTGTAGTGTTGCTGAAATTTGTCATTTATCCTATAGTCCACACTTGTTTGAAGGCAGTATTTATGGCTACGTTTATAAGGGTATGAAAATGCTAATTTTGAGAATCAAAGATTCTAATGAACGGAAACTATATTGAAAAGTAAAGAATCCGTCCTAATTTTGGGTGTCTTTTTTTGTTAAGGTTAGGTTATATAAAAAAAAGTTTTTTAGATAGCGGTTACAGTAACGTAGGAACGCTTGTAATAATTTATATTCAGTACGATGCCACCCCTGCGGCTAACACGGCAACTCCCTGGGAGCCCACTGGTGACGTCACGGACACGCAGCAACCGTATTTTTAAATAAATTAAGTGACCTAGTGATAATTATAGCATAGTGAAGATCTTTTCATGATTAAAAAAAATGTAAACATCATTTAATTTTTTCAGTGATTTTGGGAATACTTCAGATTATTGACTTTTACAAGAGAAATACTATCTGCGCTAGACGACATGGCAGAGTGCCGTGGGTTCCTTTTTAACCTTTTGATATTTAACCTATAACGTACATATTTTTTTTTACCAAGCGGATTAAAGGTAGCGTCGTCCGACATGTTGTCTGTTACACGAATGAGTGGTGTCGTAATGGCGACCGGCACATCGACACATAAAAATTGTAAGGCGACGTGTGTAGCGTGGCATGGTGCACATTTCGCAACGCACCTGCCAGCCGCCAGCCCAGACGAAGCGGCCGACGCGCTCGCTGGCCACACCCACCACACTTGTGTAATGATCAATTAATGATGGTATCTGCTGTGTTATTGACTATGTTAGTCCCAATTACGTGTTCACATATATGAAACACATCTACCATAGCAGTGTTACGATGTGATATCACAATTGATGAAGAAAACCCCCCTTTAACCTAGTACTTGGTTCGAATCTTTACCTGGACATTTATATTTGTAATTTTCATCGAGGAAACCCGCATCACGAAGAAATTATATATTAAAAAGACGTGTGACCGAGTCTAAGAAAGGTCTGATTTTGCCTCTGGGATGTGGACGCTTGATGGTACTCACTCCATGTCAAACTCAGTATTTTCGCCAAATCCTTAAACTTAGGTAACCGGACCCCGGTGATCGTAATGGATTAAAAAACGGGATAACGCTTGAGGAACGAATATCGTATCACATAGTGTTCGTTAGTTCGATCTGGCCTCGGCATCCTTAACTTTTTCTGATTTTGTTCACACTATCTATTAGGTTTGTGGTACCACTATCTTCGATGCCGAAGTAAGCCACCAAACGCCTCCACCTGGTGCACTCTTCTTATTAGCAGGCGGCAGAGCCTCGCCTGCGAAACATAAAAGGGCAATGTAATTACACAGTTTGACTAGGAAGACGTTTCATCACAAATGTCATACAAAATAACAATTTCGTGCTTGTTGTATTCTTCAGAAAGCTAGGCGTGAATGTCTCCAAGAACCTAGGAGTTCCTGTGGAACTCTGAAATGGCAACCTTAGTATATATTCATTTAAAACCGGTTGACAAAAATAATAACAACGACATAATTTCAATTAACATACCTATTTATATAGTTGCCACCATATAAATAGATAATAATAGGGTTAATAGTACAGATCAAATCTAAAATTAGGTTGTGGAATGGACTTCTTACTGAGGTATTTGCAAAAGATTAGAAGATATAGTTTTATATATATTTTTCTTTATTTTTTCGTGCATATGTTACGAGTATCTATATATATAACTGCGCCAATTATAAACCGATTTTAAACATCCTCTGTATTGAATAGGTCCTAGCGTCTGATTGTTCCCATATAAAATTCATCGAAGTCAGTTGTTAGTGTTTTTAAATTAATGATTTTATACGAGTAGATAATGTACGTTGGTATTTGTACTATTTATCGATATTTGCGTCCTTATAATAAGTACGTAATTAGTAGTACCAATCAATTGCCAAGTGATGTGGTTCCTATGACATGGTTATGTTTCTTTTCTTTTAATTCTTGCTATTGCCGATCGGTGTTGTATGTTTTCTAACGTGGAAATAAATACTTTGCAAATATTATTCATCCATGTCCACTTCTTCCTCAATATTTTTAGTAGAGTTATGTGCCAGAAAGCTTCTAACAAATCTCCAACTTAGGGAGTACCACTAGTCAGTTAGTCAATACTTTAAATGTTTCCAATTCATTACTGTATGCAAAAGTGTATATGAGGTTTTTAAGTAAACCTCGCAATATTGGCTTGACGTGTTCTTTTTATTAAAATGGGACATTATTATTATTGCGCCCTCCGTGTTTAATATAATCATGCATTCAGGACTTTGTTTCGGCTGTCCCGCTTCTGTAGCGCATCTGGGATGTTCGCCGAAGCCAGAGTTGACTGCTTCTACGCTACGATGCGTAAACGAGCGGCGTCCATGATGCGTCGGATGCGGGGCAGGTCTAATAGCCTCCTGGCGGTCATCGCAGCACGGACAGACGGCCCGTTCCTGAGGCACTGGTGGCAACTTCATGCGCCAGTGCCTCGAGAGCGAGCACGACAATTTTAATTGTATATCGATTTTATAATTTACGTAATATTTTGATTTATGTATTATTCCTATTATTATTATTATTTTCGACATTTGATTTGATTATGATGAATTATAAAAGCTGTAAAGTATGGATTTCTGGTCTGCAAATAAATGATATTATTATTTCCAGCGGCAATGGAGGAGGAATCTACAGAATTGCCAGGCACAGATGGGCTGGCGCCGAAGCAGCGACACCAAGCGAAGCACCGCGAGTTGTTCCTCTCGCGGCACGTGGAAACGCTGCCGGCGACGCACATACGCGGCAAGTGCACCGTCACGCTACTCAACGAGACGGAATCACTGCTCAGCTATCTCAATAAGGATGTGAGTATGTACCGAGAGAGGAAGGAACGTTCACTTTGAAACGACATGGTCGACCAGAAAATCCGATTTTCCAATGCAACTAAAAAGCTAATTGCTGAAGTCTAATCTCACTCTTATGGAATTCAGTGGTCGCGTACTGTGCGGTTCCGAAGAAGTTTTCTACCAATGGCATGATGTTCTTTAAAAAAGGGCGTGAAGAGGTTTTTACAGGATCGGCGATGTGTTACAACTGTTCGTACGTTACGGTAACTGCTTACTATTGAGCAGGAACATTACTATCTGTACCTATGCTTGTTTGCCACCTTAGTGATATAACAAAATCTTAACATGCTTATGGATGGAGATGTTACAAAACAACTATGTGAAAATCTTTTTATGTGTCATTTATTACTTAAGATAACAAATGACAAGCTTCATTGGTTCGGATATGTAGAAAGAATGCAAGTGGAAAGAATCACGATAGTGCTACAACGCGAAAGTAGAAGGATGTATAGGAATGCCAAGGCTTACCTAACACGACTAAATAGGCCGTTGCTATGAATGTTAAATAAGCGAGTGATGTGTCTAAGGACCGAGTCGTGAGGCGCTAGGTTCTCTCTGCCTACCCCACAAGAACTTGGCGTGAACGTATAAGTTTAATAACAACAAAAGTACTATTTTATTGACGAGCTCGGTGGCGCAGTGGTGAAACGCGTTGTTACGCTACTTTGACACCAACGCTCGTGGGTTCGATTCCCACACAGTACAAACATTTGTGTGCATGAACATGTCTGTTTGTCTTGGTCTGGGTATTTTCTATGTATAATAAGTATGTATTTACAAAAAAAAAAAATGTATTTACGTATGTTTATCAGTTGTCTAGTACCCATAACACAAGCTTCGCTTACTTTGGGGCTAGATGGCGCTGTGTAATTTGTCCGACAATATTTATTTATTTATTTATTTGTTACCAATAATTAAGACAGTTGCTAGTATTAACTACAAGTATTAAAAACAAGACAAACAAGAAGCTAGTATAAAAAATAAAACGCCGACTGTGGTTATTGATTTAGCCTATTAATAATTTCACAAATACCCTAACGATAGAGTGTATTTGCACTTTAAAACCTATGTCTACAAAGCCTGCAGTCGGAGCTGCTTCTACAAACTAAAACATTTTTACAAAATTGGTTCATCTTTCAGCATCGGCATTATTATCGTATTTATAATTCATTCATTTTGCCGTAAGACATAAGTGTAAACAAAGAAAGCACACGATTTCAAATTTACGAATCGGTAACATTGAGGGAAAGTCTTTTTTTACATAATAATTTTTTACATATTAATAACAGCATACTTGATCGTAGAAAGCATTGAAGTAAGGCTAGAAACGATGTTTCTTCGGCAAAGTACAGTACAATTTCGCTTATTTTCACACATAAATGTTCTCATAACAGAAACTCAACAATAACAAAATACAGAAACGTAGCTCTGTTATAAACTTAACAAAAACAACAACTTTAACAAAAAAAATAATAAGAGATAGTGACAATAATCGGCAACATAAACCTCTTGCTACGATGTCTGTGTCAAAAGTACTATAATAATGGCGAATATAATCCGAATAAATACAAAATTTGTTAATTCTTCATACTTTGTACGTAATAACTGTTCACGTTCATTGGGAATTATATAATGCATTCATTCTTTCGTTCTTTTCTTTTTTAGTGCCCAAAATTATGAAAATCTAATAGAATAAAATATACGCTTTTAAATTATTATGTGTAAAAACGTCAGAATTTTTTATCACAGTTCTGATAGTAACGTTATAATATTTATTTACATGCAAGTAACTTTAAACGTTTTAATAAATGGATAGTATTGTGTTTGATGAAAGTTTATTTTGTGATAAAAGCGACATTAAAAATAACCTTTTCACTTCTCATGCTCTGAAATTGCAGGATATAGGCTGCACAAAATCGAGTTTTGTGCACAAGTGCATTAATGTATCTACTCATAAATGTATCTATATTAAGGCAAAGAAAATGAGCCATACAGCCAAACACAATAAAAAGTTCAGAGATAGAATTTGTTATTTAATAATATTTACTATAATTTATTTGCCTTATGTGTTTTTAAGACATAAAAGATATTAAAAACAGTTTCCTTCAGTATTCAAAACTGTACTAAATTTACTTTGAATTTTAATTAAAGAAATGTTATGTTATACTACTGTTTTATTTCCTCGCAATCGAAGTGAAAAGCAGAGTTTATAACTCGTCTACAAAACCATTTTATCCTCAACATTACTATCAAGCTAAAAGTCTCGGATAAAAATGGTTCGTTTTGTGCACTTGTTGTAAAATCTACTATTTTTATGGTTTATATTTTGTCTCAAGTGGATATGAATACAATATGGTATCAGTATATATATTTATATTCCTACTAACAGACTCGACAGACGTTTTCTTGTCCGACAATTAAAAAAATATATTAGAACTCGAATGCAGCGTCACCTGCCGGAGAATGCAATTTAGGAGTTTAGTGACATATACACATACAGAAAAATTATATATCCTACTAATATTATAAATGCGAAAGTTTGTATGTATGGATGTTTGTTGCTCTTTCACGCTTAAACAGCTGCACGGATTTAAATGAAATTTGGCACGTAGATAGATTAGGACCTGGATTAACACAGGCTACGTTATTTGACTCCATGCGGGCGGAGCCGCGGGCAGCAGCTAGTATGTATATAATTCACACACAACCCGACAGACGTTACCCTGGTCGAAAAAAAAAAACCATAAGTCTTGTAGCCCCATCGCAGCGCCACCTACCTTGCCCAATTGCGACAGTCGCCAGTCCGACTGCTTTGTTGCACTCTATCTCTTTTAACATCAAACAAAAAGAGTTTTATATTTATATGTAAAATCAGCTCATTGACAATCATTTATTAGGTGTTACTTAATACGAGAAATCATTTAGTGTCACTAGCTAGTCACTAGCATGATATGTCTAGTATGATACTGGCAGGGTATCCGCGGTAGATCATTAATTAACAAACTAGTGATAGTGTGTACGAAAAATAAAAATATCTTTCAAATGTAGTATGAAAATGCGAGCACACGTGGTCAAAGGGGGAAGTATGTTTTTTTTTATTTTATTTTAATGTACGTTGGATAGTTTTGAATCTGTGTTGAAAGTTAATGTGCAACCTTCGATATGGTAGTCCGCCTCGCACTTAACTGCCTATTCAGTCATTTCTATGATTATGACTTCTTCCTAGCATTGGCCCTTTCCGTAATCCATTACAATTGATTGGTGAGGGATTTTGATATGGAGCCACTCTGACATCGAATCTTCACAACCCAAAAGGAACTCCAGAACTTTCTAAGCTAAACACATGTTTCGAAATACAATTTCTTCGTCGTGCGGTTCTCACAATTTCTTTCACCGCCGACCACGTGACAATTTCAAATATATACATAAATTCGAAAACACGGATTTAGTGGTACATTCGACGAGGATTCGAACCAGGAGACGATCGGTAAATAAGCTAGTTCTTATTCCACTAAGCTATCACTGCTCACTTCTATCAGCTCATTGCTATGACGACTATAGCTATATATAAAATGTCGGCGATCTTTAATAGCTAGTCAAAAAAAAAAAGGTCAGATTCTTGAACTTTCGTTTTATATTTACATTATTATATACACGACACGTGTATACTTCGGAGTTTATTAAAAAAAACCTTGGCGTTCAACATCGATCCCAAACTAGTTTTTCTATTCTAATCTTTATTAATACTTGCGATGCTGCCAGTATCAGGCAAAGAATAAATTGTTGAGGTCACAGGTTCGTGAAACAACGTTAAGAGGTTTTTACAAACTTGACTACGTACTAGTGACACTCCTATGGTTGCATGTGTCCATAGCCTCTATAGAAAGTAGAGAGAAGTGAGCGCCTGAAGACGCGGTCCTTACACATCTCGCCCGATTCTTTAACATTCATGGATTTTTCATGCACGCACACAGGTTCCTAGAATTTATGTGGTAATTCAAATTTAATAAATAAATAACTAAATAGGTAAACAGGCACACGGTCCGCTGGTAGGTAAATATCTACCAGCGGGCCGTGTGCCTGTTTACCACCCGGCCTAGTATAGAAAAGTAATAAACCGTTTTAGTTATTCATGTTTCAACTTCGAAAGAAAAAATATTCAATTTTTAAAACGAAGCGTTACAAATCTATTGAACAGAATTAATATGATTGGAGAAGACCGCATTCTGTAATGATGATGTAAGAGAGAGAGAGTTACTTTGAAATAGAATGTCAGTATTAAGATAAGGTATGAAATGTTGGTTCGGACATGTAGAGTGAATGCATAAGGAAACAATGATAAAACAGAAATATAACTTGAAAGTGGAAATATGTAGAAGCTTATGAAACTTGAAGCACAAAGAGTAGATAGCCACCCCTGTAGCTAGCGCAGCAATCACCATCTTCTGGTTCACTTGCCATAATTAATCTGAGGAACAACAACTATCCAAATTGGTTATTTGGCTGTGGTGTTCTTTATAATGGATGTACGTCCTCAGTCATGTTGTTGCTGTATGCATATATAGCTGTCCCCTATCTTTCTTTCGCTATTGCCTGGACCTGAAATGTATCTTTCTGATTAGCAAAACTGCACGTAATGTAGCCATTACATGCAGTTGAGGTTATGGTGAACCACTTGCACTCACCGTTTTTTTTTACTATTGTGTATATCTGTAGTAATGATGTGTTTCTCTTTTGTTTCAGGACGCATTTTTTTATTGTTTAGTATTTGATCCTTCACAAAAGACTTTATTAGCAGATAAGGGAGAAATCAGAGTTGGTAGTAGATATCAGACTGAAGTAACTAATTTATTAAAAGAAGGTATGTACCATTTCTAATTAATGTTACTTACATAATGTAGTGTATTTTATAATTTAATTAAAGAGTAAAGTCGAAGAAATATCGTGATATTTTTTAACAATAAAAGTCCAGCTAACAGTCTTTAATCTAGACGCTTTGTGTACCGCTGTTCTTATGCCGCCCGTGTTACAGTGAAGATTAGATATAAATTTTGTCATTGTTAAAATCGCATTGGCACTAACTGCACGTAAATGTAAAACACGTTTCACCCACAGTAGTTCACTACTTACTTGTTCATATTACTACTACGATATAAAACAATTTTTTATATGGCAAGAAAATAAAGGCGCTAATCCATTGCAAAGCAGGCTGACTTTGCTTCGCTTTATATTAAAATATATGTGAGACCGCCCATTGCAACTCTCGAACACGCTGCGTACGAATACGTGATTATATACCCCTACGTGTACGTCAATGGATGGCTTTGGAGAAGGGTGTTAAGAAAGCATGATGGAATTTAAATTATAGGACGTAACTAAATTATACGTGTACACCAAATACCAAAGGTGATGATTATGATCATAAATGTGATCAAGAATTACTTTTGTTATGAAGCTAATTGGTCCCATTGTAAAAGTTGGTCAATTTACGAATAGAATAGAATTTGATGATTGAAGTTGATGTACCTTTCTGGTCCTTGCTGTATATAAAATAAATTAATCTGCAAGTCTTATTTCATTGAAAGCTTTTAGAGGATTACATTCTTAATATCGTATTTTTTTATCTGTAATCAATTCGTAATAAGGATATTGAATTACGCAAATATATATACTTACAACTTATACATTCTATAACTTATATGGAAATAGCACTATTGTCAATTGACGTGCCCTTAGCTGTAACAGTTGTATGTAAAAATAAATGTAAATAGTATTGCAAACAAATTCAGTATATGAAGTAGTCGTTTAAAAATATATATACAATCAAACATTTATAATCGAATACTAGCAACATCTCAGGTAGAAAGTTACATTTCCTTCATAATATTTATATAAATGTGAACGCCTATCGTAGAGTTAAGTGCACATAAAGTTTGATACTTTGACCTTTATATCGTTCTTATGCTCATACGTTATAAGAATTAGAATCGCATCAAACGTGATCTGGACTTAGCTGTAGTACTATTATTAATGCATAACAACCAAATTTGAGAATCAAAAATTATTATTATAATAATTTCATAATAATACCACGTAACTTCTCTGCGTGCCAAATGTGTTAACATTTCTCATTAGCGAGCTGGCTTTTGTATTGATATTCGAAAGTAATCGAAAAGAGGGTATATAGTAAACGTTTTTCATTAATGTGGCATTTGGTATATGCCCGTAATAATGTGTTACTGAAACGTACTGGTTGGTTACAGGCGAAGAGGACCCACGCAACACAGTGGAGTTAGAAACGTTGGTGTGGACCCCGGAGCACGGTCTGACGGACCGACAGATCGACCAATTCCTAGTGGTATCCCGTTCGGTGGGCACGTTTGCGCGCGCCCTCGACTGCTCCTCCAGTGTGAAGCAGCCCTCTCTACACATGTCCGCAGCGGCCGCCAGCCGTGACATCACACTTGTGAGTACCCCTACTCCTAGTACAAGTTTATACAATAAAGTCGTAGCAGAGCCGTTTGAATATAGAATACCTTTTTGTAGTAGAGGTGGACCTGAATTTTACTACAGGTACGGAAGCCAATATTGTATTTTTTTTCATTTGTTTGTTTATTTATTGTTGTCCTCATTGATTCATCACGCAAAATGAATGGATTATGATGACATTTATATCACCGGTCAATGTTTAGGCTTATTATAGCTGGGAAATAACGATTTGTGAGTGTGAAGCGCCTGTGAGTGTGGATGACGAGCTAGATCATCATTATACCATTAATACCATAATGGTTATACCATTAACCCATACTTATACTGATAAGTAATGTCTCCCTTCACTTGAAGAGACAATGTCAATGTCAAGCCGCCTGAAGGCCGGCAATGTTTGCGCCGTCGAGGCTTAACGATTGGGACCTTGCGATAAATAAACCCATCCAACGTCTGACTAACCGCGACAATGTTCGATTTGCGTGTTCGATTTGATGACACGCACAGCAAAGTAAGTTAGCTATATGGATGGATACACTAAAATCCACCCTGAAGGCTTGTAGAAAGCTAAAACATGGAAAATCGAATTCATTGGTTAAACATATACAAGGGCTTGTTAAGAAATCTGACCGGCAGAGGCGCGGTGCTTAATATAATATTCTAAAACTGCCATTGTGCATTACTTGCATAAAAATGCAACTTCCCCACAAATGGTAACGCGTCTTGGAGGTCGCGATATGAGTCTTTGCACTTTTAGCTGGACACAGAAGGCGCGTTTTTTAGTATTATGTTTTTCAATTTAAGAAAGATAAACTCTTTTATAAAGATACAGATTTAAAAATTGTACCTACTGGAAATTATACTCGTTAGATTCTTAATAGTGAACTACCAGTCAAGTATTCCAATGGATGGATTTCAGAATTCTGTCATCCATTTGCTAACTAACTTCATTTTAGCATTGCTGGGCATCTTGGTTGCAGCATTTGTGATTAAGACGAGTATGTTGTTAAAAAATTGTGATGATTAATTTCAGTTCCACGCTATGGACACACTGCATAAGTCCGGGTACAGCATAGAGTCAGCACTGTCGTCCTTGGTCCCGGCGTCGGGGCCCGTGCTCTGTCGCGACGAGATGGAGGAGTGGTCCGCCTCCGAGGCCAATCTCTTCGAAGAAGCGCTCGACAAGTACGGCAAGGACTTCGCCGATATTCGACAAGACTTTGTAAGTACAGTACATATTCAGAACAAGAATCACCTCCCAAGCAGCGTACAGGATATCATTAGAAAGAGAGATTATTCAAACAAGACCTTTTTTCATACTATGACAAACAAGTGAGTGGAATGCCTGAGGGTAAATAGTTAGGAACCGAAAGAGACTTGCAGCAGCAGGGGTAATTGCAATACTTATCAGGCATCTTTTACACGTTGTAAAAGCTTTTAAGACCTTATAGAAAATACGGTTCGCTATTGCAGTTCTATAGAAACTTTTGATTATATCTTGAATTACAGCATTAAACCCTAGCTTAGTACTATCTTAAAGAGCAGAAAGTATCAAAAAAATTATTTGAATTGTCAACGTAAGCCTTATATGGCGACGTTACGTAGGAACATATTCTAAAGCAGTCATGACTAAATAGGCCCAATGGGCGGCTGCAGAGTGTCTAGAACTCACTTATAAGTTTACCCGCGTTAGTCACAAATATTTTTACTTTTGTAAAGGATAAAATTGAGTAAATTCAATGTGTTAACATTTTTTCTGTTTAAATTAGTTGTAAGATTGCACGATCATATACAAAAATTTTATTAATTTTAAACACAATCGAGTTTTGCACCTATGATCTGAATGCTAAATTGTGCTGCCCGGTGACAATCACCCAATATACTAGCGTTGACTAAAACAAACAATAAATTCCTTGTTAAACAAAAAAGTCCAAACAAAGCTTATAAACTACTATGCTTACGATAATAATATCGCATAAAATTATTGTTCTTTGCATGTTTAAATTTATACCTTGGTATCGTTCAGTCGAGAAAAAGTGTGTTGATTTAGAGCAGTAGAAAGCGAGGAAACGAAAGATTGCTCAACGAAACTGAAATATTAATATTGGTTATTACAATGCCGTGATAATAATATTAGACAATTATACTCTATATCATGATCAGTATGTTCACTCAAAGTAAACGCTATGCTGCACTTAAAACAATGTCATTTATAAATTGAAAATAATGCTTTTTCATAGAAAATACTGTATATGTATATGGTTCTGTTTCCCATTACAAATATTCACGATGGCTTTTAAAGTCAATGTTGAAACAAAAAAATTAAAAAATAATTATAGCATCTATTTGCTTATTTTTTCAAATTGCAGTCAGAACCATTGTGCGACACCGATTGCTAAATTTGTACCTTCACATTTAAACTACTTTATTTAGATTTTTATCAAGAGTTATGACTTGAATAGTTAGTGGTTGTGGTCACAGATGAATACAATGCAGTAAGAACTGTACAGCGGCAACTTTTACGCTTTGTATGTAACACACTAACCTGCGATCGGATCTATTGTGCGACCGAAAAAGACTGTCTACAGGCACCTTATAGCATTTTTATTGCCATGTTATAAACGTACATGATCATTATTGCAACCACGACACTTTCCTCTGTGATTTTATTTATTTGAAAGACTCAACAACTAAGCTAATCATAATCGTATTTTGTAAAGTAATTTCGCAGTCGATTATAGGTCCTCGCTTATAGAAATATAACCAGTAATTATCCTGATATATCGGCAATAGGCACGCATTTGAGCTGAGCTGTGGTGATCATGACGCCTGCTATACCCGACAATATTTATATTTATTTATTTATACCGTAATATTGTTAAAATGAAAAATACTAAAATAAATCACAGTATGTCTCGTAGAAATAGTGATTTAAATAACCGTGAAAGTTAACAATAATGTATGTCGTCCCCAGCTACCGTGGAAGACGTTGAAGAACCTGGTGGAATACTACTACATGTGGAAGACGACGGACCGCTACGTGCAGCAGAAACGTGTCAAGGCGGTCGAGGCTGAGTCCAAACTGAAACAAGTGTACATTCCCAACTAGTGAGTGTTTGTACCAACGACATATACCTTCACATATTACATATATTTTGCATATTAATTTCAATATACTTCAGCCATAACACCTAAGGATGATAAGATACATTATGTAAACAGAAGAGACAGTGATCTCTAAACAGTAGTCAGAAAGAACAAAACAGATAATTTATGTATATCTATTTATCTATCTATCGTCTATTCACATGAGTCAGTCCTTACACTCATACTTCTTGAGGAGCTCGGTGGCACAGTGGTTAATAATCCAACTTTGACACCGGGGTTCGTGGGTTTCAACGTGCCTTTTACTGCGTCTAGGTGTTTTTAAGACTCATCAAAGCGGGATTGACGCATTCCCCGTCTGATGATGTATCTCCACTCCCTGAAGGGTTGTTGTGTTCCTGCGAGTGAGTGAGGTTACCAGTAAACTCGGGAGTTGCTGTATTAGCAGCAGCGGTGGCATACTTAATGTATTCCAATGTTCATATGCTACGGTAACCACTTTCCATAGCCGTAAGCTTGTATGCCTTCCGACGTTGTATATAAAAAACTCAAATTCTAATATCATTTATTTGCCTGAACATACAGCAGTTTACATAGATGGTGAGTTAAGTTACAAATTGGTATGGTATCACCTTATATTCTAAAGGTATGCAAATGTTTAAAGTCAGCGAGAGATGTTAATGCTATAAATAATGTTCATAAATGTCAAATGTGTAAGTGTAAAAAGTTTATGACATAAAGAAAATAAAATAACTACATCTCTATACAATTTTGTTAAACTATTGAATACCCTAATCAATTAAATAACATATTCTTTATGACAACTTTCATTTATAATAGATTTATTAGAATATGTCAATGTTTATTTATTGACATTTTATTAAAATTAAGGCCAGCTAACATCTAAATTCTTTCAAATTATAAAAGCATTTCGTGATGAGCCACTCCTGAAGTTCAGTTTTGAATCGGTTAAATGGCATCTCTCTAATCGATGTGGTATCTTATTATATCTTTTTATAGTGCTAAATAAACAGTTTTTTTTCTAATAGAGTAGTACGACACAACGGCAGTCTTAATCTCAGAGGGTTTCGTTGAGTATCTCGTGTAATTATCGCATATTTTCTCAAATAATTTCGAGTGTTTTTACCAAAAAATCCTACTTCTAGTATATATAATGATGTGATAATTAGGATTTTCAAGCTTTTCAATAATGGTCTACAGGATTGTAAAGGTCCTACTCCGCATATGGCTCGTATACATTTTTTTTGAACAAGAGGTGCTTTGTTAAAGTATGTCGAGGTGCCCCATAATAAAATTCCATACCTGAGACTGCACGATATTCATAGCTCTTAGGACTCTCCACATCGCCATTTGACATAATACAACTAATTAGTGTAGACTAATTACTTCCTTCCACTCGCGATAAATTAAGTCACTATAATAAATCATTTCATTACAACATATAAGATTATGAACGGAGAGTCTGCGTTTAACATGCGTCTTATTATTCTATCGTACTCAGTAGTCTATATAGCAGGGTACCTTTACGAATCTCGTTCGAGACTTTCACCCCCTTACTGGCCGAATGTTACTATCTGTACTTACCCTTATTGCAGAAGGGTCATGCAGTTCTAAATATTTAACGCATTGAGATAAATTTTTGCCAAGTTGGACTATTAGCTGCACAATAAATAAACTTGCCGGTAAGCTCAGCTCCGCTACATATGCAGTTACGAGAACCAAGACAATTGACAGATGTGGCTACTGCGAGCTTAGTCTATTTCAGCTAATTTCACAGCATTATGTCGTATGGTATACTGTCGTGGGAAACGGCGGCTGACATTTTTTTCTTACAAAAAAAACCCCTTCGCTCTATTTATAACTTGGGCTCTAGAGAATCCCTCAGGGAACTGTTCAAAGAAATAAATATATACTGTATTACTGTTATTTCTCAATATATTTATGAAAACATAATGTATGTCCGTACAAATTTAAAGTCGTTTTCAGTTCAGCGAAAATCTTAGAAGTAGAAATAAGTTGTGTATGCGGGTACACCGGCTTGCTAGGACTGGTAGATCTTTTCTTGTAAATTGTATTCGATGTTATTATAAGTTGCCTGAAACGGTTCTGTCCTTTCCTGACAATGTATTCAAAAAGCACATTGAAAATACTCTCTGTCAAAGGGCTTATTATAGAAATGATTAATATGTAACTGACAAAGATGTCTGGAAATAATTCAGCACAGACGATCTGTCCTTAATAATCTTTAATTCTACAATTTGATACCATTATTGTATCAACATGCTAATGTGAATTAATTGTATTATCTAATTGACAATTTTAATAGACCTTATTCTTGTTTTTTTCGGCATTTCTTCTTCGCCAATGGCCATTGCCGAAATGTAATCCGAAAAGTAGCAGATTAAAAAAGAAAAAGTGAAATAAGAGAATTGAATAAGATACAATAAGACTATATTTCAAAAAATGTAAGACGTGTCTAAGTGCCCGCGAAGGCCCAATGGCAAATAAATATTTTTTATCTTTAAAATAAAAATACTAATGCAATTGGTCCTCTTTTTCCATTCCCATTTCAATTTAAGAAATTCTTGCGTTAGTTTCTATTTGACGAATGACATCACAAATACTGTTTTGTAATCATCCAGTGTATAAACTCAGTATCTCTTGCCGTATGTAGTTATTAAATTAACTCGCAATAAATCAAGTACATACTAATCCAGATATTATAGCATTTCATCATATTTCGTTTTGAGTGAAATATATGCTAGGTCTCTCTCTCTCTCTATGGCTCCGTTAATTCATTTCAGTCATTAACATATGTATTATATTGTAATTATATACAACTTTAATATAAAAGAAGGTTCATCTTAAATTGGTTTCTTGTATAACATTTAAGATGATACACAAAATCACCTCTGATTAGTGTATTGATATGGAACTTTGGTTTATCCCAGTTTGGCTGAAGTATATTTTTCTTTTTGTTATATATTATCAACAGATTTTATTGATTTTTACTAGCACGCTTTTCATGATAGATAATGCACCATTTTTTTCGTAAGTACATTGACCCATTTAAGATATATTAGCTGCACTGCAAGATACATCACTTTTATAGCTTTAAAAATGCTGTCTGCAAAAGCTGTCGTGTAAATTCATAACGCCATTATCTCATCTAAGAAACATTATTGCTGAAGGAAATATTATTGAATCAATAAAGTAATAATGGGTAAAGATAGAATATATTAATAAAATAAAGGAAAGCAATTGTAATATATGGGGTATTGAATTTACACGACTGTATCGAAATGAACTGGGTGATTGCACAAAGCCTTTTGAAGTTGAAGCAGAGATTGTAGTATCTGCAAACTCTGCCTTTGATGTTGAGGCCATTTATGCTGCACGCGTGCGCTTAGAATTAAAGTATTTTATTTAAATTTAATTGAGCCCTAGATTTAGGCGAGCATGTATAAGAAGAGCTATGAATGTTAAATAAGCAAGTGAGGTGTGTAAGGATCGAGTCATGTGGGGTTCGGGTTTCTCTGCCTACCCCGCAAGAGATACAGCTTGAAGTTATCTAAAGATAGAATTAATTTAAGTAATATTTGCCCAAAGGGACAATTTTCGATCATAATCTTTATTGAAAAATTGAGGAAATTTGTTTTTGTTCTTTTGTATTGTTTTTACTTGTGCTAATAAGTGACTACTAAACAAAAAAAGAAGAAAATCAGTTTAAACACCGAGGGAAAAAACGTACCGCTTTGCCTATTTAGAGATATTAATTGTAAATATCGTCCCTCGAGAACACAATAAAATATTGTATGTCACCTAGTAAAAAGAGCTATGAATGTTAAAGAAGCAAATGAGACGTGAAAAGATCGCGTCGTATGGTACTCGGTTCTCTTTGCCTACCCCGCAAGGGACCTATCGTGAAGATATATACACATACCTAGAAACAAAAAACTGTATAATAGTTTAGATATTTTGCCTGTATTACTAAAACGACAGGTTCAAAGAATAATGCGCAATATAATCAATAGCACCTTAAAATTTATTATGTTTTCATCATGGTGTGCAGCTAACACTCTCCTAATGCTTAGAGAGTATTATTGCATTAAGCGACTGAAGATTAATTGTTTTGATGCCGTATTACTTGCAGCAACAAGCCGAACGCCGCACTGATCACGACCAACAGCAGCGGTGGCAAGGCCGGCGCCGTGCTCAACGGAGGCACCAACGGCACCGCCGCCATGGCTGGCGCACAGCTCTGCGCGTCGTGTCAAGGTAACTACATAATTTTACGAGCTCGGTGGCGCAGTGATTAATAAACGCTGCTTTGACACCAGTGGCTATATTCACATTGCTTCGGAAAGCCATATTCAAATCGAAATTGAATAAGTTATCTGTCATAATATCTGAGTGAAAACTTTTCGAATCCGTTTCGGAAATGTAACTTTCCGAAGCATTGTGAATTCCTCCACAGGGTTCGTTGATTCGATTCCCACACAAGATAAAAAATAATTGTGTATGTATATGAACCTGCCCTTCTTGTACTTGGTCTGGGTGTACGTATTCAAACCCGTCTAGTGAAGTATCTCCACCGCACAGAAAACCTCAGCCAAATAAGAATTCCGTGGAGGGTTGTAGTGTTCCTTCGAGTGAGAGAGTTCACCAGGAAGCTCCTAAGTAGTTGTTGTAAACTTGTAACAATATTTCCTTTCTATTTCAGTGACAAATTCAAGCCAGTGGTACGCATGGGGTCCAGAGCATTTACAATACAGATTGTGCGGTTCATGTTGGCAGTACTGGAAGAAATATGGTGGTCTCAAAGTAAGTACACATTAAATTAATTAAAGGTAAAAACTATTCAAAGGAGTCTCAGGACTGTCAACCTAAGTAGCTAATATATTAACCAAAAAGTAAAGTAATAATAAAAAAAATACATTCGGTAAGGATTAAATCCAATTCCGGAAACAGCCGTACATTAATTGCTCTTTTGAGCAGTCAGAACCCGTTATATACGTTTTCCCATACATTTCGCGGTCGTATACGACCACCCGGGTTTCGAAGGGTTAAAGTAATAAAAAGATAATTTATTTGGTATTAGGCCCTCACGGCCACTTAGACACGTCTTTACATTCTTCGTCAGATCATATTGTATCTTATTAATTTCTAATAGCTTTAATCTCTTCTGTTTTAATCTAGCAGCATTTCAAAAATGACCGTTGGCGAAGAAGAAATGCCAAAAAAAACTTGCCAATATAGGTCTTTTTTCGAATCATCAATATATTACAATAAATATGTGTGAGTGTACATATAGTGATATCAAGTGGTACAATTAAAGGTATATTAATAACGTGCTGAACATTTTGTCAGGCAAGGACAGAACTGTTTCAGGTAATTTATTATTGAATCGAATACAATTTACAACAAAGGATCCAATAGTCTTAGAAAGCCGATGTACCGGGCATACACAATCTATGCCTGCTTCTCATATTTTCACAACATTTTGAAAGTTACTATATTTTTAAAAGAAGGTCCGGCAACACATGATTGTTACCCCTGGTCTTTCAAATGTCCATAGGCTACGTTGACTGTTTACCATCAGGCATGTCGTATGCTTCATTGCTACCTGTAATGGTATAAAAAAAAATACGCGCATACATTATGTTCTCATAAATATACTGAGAGGTAACCGTGAGGATATTTATTTCATTAAATAGTTCTGTTGAATCCCTGGAGCCTGGATGTTATAACTAGTGCGGATGGCTCTCTTTTGTAATATGAAAATAGTTTCACAGATAATTTGATTATACATATTACGAGGAATACCCACCCTACTTGCACCTAAGATTGCAATCGTCTAGAGGCATAAGATGACAGAAAACTCCTCCAGAAAGGGTTCGCAATGACACGTTCTTTGTTCGCAGACGGCTGGAGTTTTCGGCGAGACCGAGGTAGAGGCAGCGAAGGGGCCACGCGACGCTGACGAAGCGGCACTCTCAGTCTCGCATCGCCCGCACCGCTGCACCGTACTCAATTGCGCCAAGGTAACATACGACGTATTAAATCTACTATACGAGAAGTAGGACGCATCAAAACAGCCGAACTGGAGATGTATCTCCACCTCACAGAAAACCGGAGTTAAATAACGACTCTCTGGATTGTTGTTGTGTTCCTGGGAGTGGGTGGGGTTACTAGTAAAGTTCTAAGGTGTTGCAGTGTTTGCAGCATAGTTAGCGTCGCGCGAGCGATTCTCAATGTATTGCGAGTGGTTACCGTATCACATAGATGTCTTTTCTAGGAGATACATTCCTTTGTCACCTAGTGTGTACTTCATGGTTTCGTTTTGAACTTTACACAATGCAGGTGTCGTATTCGATTTATACAGTGTTACTCCTTAAGTAGTGGCCTAATGAATGTTAAGAGGTGAAAATTCTTTGTCTTACGGAAACGAAAAAATCTTTACATGAAAGCATATGTTTTCCTATTTAAAACATTATTGATGCGTATTGGCAAAATAAAATAAAAAAAACAAGCTTAAATAAGTGCATATTTTAAATTACATTTTAATCCTACGATGTAATATTTACATGGTGAAGGTGAAAAAAGTATCATTGTTTTACTGTTTTGTTACTCTGCAGTTTACAAAAATATTGAAAAGGTACAGTTAATAAAGGTACCTTACATAAAAAAGGGGGGGAGTTGAACTACGGCATCATTACGTAGAAATGTGTACGCTCCCATTCCTGCTTTAATTTATTTTTCTTGCTCTCATGTTCGTGCCTATGCCTATTCTGGACAACAATCACGCATTGGCATGTACACGTATTTTTCTGTTCTTTTTTTTATTATTTTTACACTCGTTATTAATAATTTGTCAAACAACTTTTGAATTACAGTTCGCTTCTGCTTGTGATTGGTATATTGGTACTTAGACAATGCGTTTGTATAATATTATGCTCATGCTCCTCGTGGGTATGTAGTAATGTATTTCACGGTATGTATGACAGCAAAGCTCCACAGGCCACTCATGCGTATCGTAACCGTTATCCAAATCGAAATCTGTAATTCTAAATGTACCCTTTACTTCGTATCAATAACGCGTGCGGAAAGTGATACTTGTTTACCGTGATAGAATATAGAGATAGAATAGAATATATATATGTAAGACTAGCTGTGCCCGCGATTTCGTCCGCGCGGAATAATATTTTTTTTATTATTTATTTATATTAACAAAAATAAATAAAATTTCTAAAATAAAAGTAGCCTAAGTTACTCCTTATTACATCAGCTATCTGCTAGTAAAAGCCCCGTCAAAATTGGTCCAGCCGGAACAAACAGGCAGACAGATAAAAATTGTAAAAAAAATATATTTTGGTATATGTACCGTGTATACATCCATATTCATTTATTAAAAAGGGGGTATTTTAATATTACAAACAGACACTCCAATTTTATTTATCTGTATAGATAGAATAGGGTGCAATCCAATTGCATGTTTCCTGACGACGTTTTCCTTCACCACTGAGCAAATGATAACTACTAATCTATATGTACATAAATCTGAAAACATGAATTAATATAAGGAATCGAACCAGGAAACTGTCTGTTAATTCTGATGTGGGGCATGTACAACTAAAATTGGTGTTTCAAATACTTTCACATGTTATAATGTCACATGATATAAACGTAACATTGTTTAAGCCTTCAGAACCCGTTATATACCTTTTCATATACAATTCGCGGTCATATATGAACACACGGGTTGCAATTGCTGCTGTGTACGTCTTTTGTTAGGATATTTATAGATACAACACAACAAGACATTATATAGATAATTTAAAATCAGACATTACACTTACTGATGATGATTATCACACTATGTTGTAAACAGGAATACATTCTATAACACATTATAAAGTGCATTTATGTAGGAACTCGGCCATTGCTGACAAGTTTTAATATTTTCCGAGTCACAAAATCTCATTGTGTATATTTTACACAATCTAATCAGTGGACTACTTTTGCATACATCGTTTATTATCAATAGTGTACGGATGAGCTTTGATGTACGAGCAGACCGCCCACAACTCTCAGGTTAATATTTTTCAACAAATCACATTCCGATTGGATATTGTATGGCTTTTCTGTACAATACAGCCAAATCATTGACTTTATGCCTTGTTTGTAAGCCTTTTTTACTATAGCGTCGGAGTCTATCCTTATAACGATGCGACGATATTTTTGCCTGTATTCCTTCAATGGTTTATATGAGTAGAATAAGGATATAAATGTTAAATTTAAGTTACCTATCTATTAGGGGTTATGAAATTGCCGATTTGTACCGAAAAATTAAAACTCGTTTTTTTTTCTAAGATGTAACATATTTATTTAATCAAAATATTCGGAAGTTTATTTATGCCTTTGCGATAGAACACTGGGGATCTAGATTCGACAAACTGTAAAATTGTCTAAATCTCGAAAAAATGGTAGTCTGTTGGTGCAAGGTCTGGCGAGTACGCAGGATGACGTGTGGTTTCTAACTGCAGCTCCTGTAGAGTTCAGTACCGTTTCTCGTGCAGTGTGAGGGTTGCGTTATCATAGAGCAATAATGGTGAAGATCGATTCATGAGTCGGCGTTTCACTGCCAGTTTCGCCATCATTGTTTGAAGTTCGGCACAGTAAATATCTGCTGTTATTGCTTGACCAGACCTGAGCTATAGTGAATAACGCCATGAAGAGACCACCAAACAGTTACCATTACCTTTTTATGGGTAAACTTTGCTTTAGGACACTGTTGCGGCGTTTGACCTGGGTCAGCTATTGCATTTTTCACTTACGGTTATCGTAAAGAATCCACTTTTCGTTACATGTCGCAATTCAATCCAATATTCCTTCATTTCTGTACCGATTCAACAAAGCAACAAGTTTCAATACGCATTTCTTTCTGCAGGTCAATCAAATCATGAGGCACCCATTTTTTATTTTATTGGTTTTATGCAAATGAGTCAATATTGTAGGTAACGTTAAACCATGCCGCTAATTCCTGGGTAGTTTGACTCGGATCGGCTTCCAACATCTCCTTCAATTCTGCGTTATTCACCTGCGTGGGCGGTCTTCCACGTGGTACGGTCTTCAAGCCGAACTTTACGAAAGCGTTTAAACCAAAAACGCGCGGTGCGTTCATTAGCAGTATCCTCTCCAAACGCAGCATTGATATTGCGAGCCGTTTCTGCCGTGTTAGTTCCGCGTCGGAACTCGTATTCAAAAAATACTCGGATATTCGAAGTATCCATCTTTCCTAGACGGAAGCTGAAGAAAAAAAATTTTAAACAATGGAAATTCGAAAATCAAATGTAACACGTTTTTTAAAATAAAAACCTCATGAAGGTCAATTTAAAGTATCTATTACTATAAAACGGCATTTTATTCTTTAACGCCTATTATTTATACTGCGTCCATTTTATTAAGCAAGTTTTAGCGGATCATTTTGTCTCTATCGGATTTATGAGAACACTTGACTTTCTGACTCGTTGAAATGATGTTAAAAATTAAATTATGACATGGACAGTGTATAAGTACATATTTCTGGCTATACGAATGTTAACGTGTAACAAAGAGTAAGATACCAATACCGACTAGATATATATTGTTATTGCCCCGGCAATCAATATTTTCATAAAATTGTACTTATGCTGCATTCACTTGGCTAGGTTAAGACAAGGTGTAAACAAACTGTAAAATAGGTTATGTTAAATGTCGCTTTTTATCACAAAATGAACTTTCATTGAACACAATATATTTAGTGATAATAACAAAGTTACTTGCATGTTAATTAGTATTATAAAATTACCACTGAAGTTACCATAATAATTTCCGTTTTTTACACAACGTAATAATTTGAATACTACGTATAATATTTTTTATGAAAGTTTCAACATTAAGAAACGTGATATCGCTGTGAATCTCGAAGTAGGAATGCATTATTATAGTTCCCCATAAACACTCCTACATGGTCTGGTAACACATGTGATGTATGAAGACATTACAACTTTTGCATTTATCCTGATTATATCTGCCATTCTTACTTTCGACAAGATGTAACCATGAGTGTTTTCTTTTTCCTTTTGTTAAGTTTTATAGTTGTGTTCCGTTTTCATATTCTATTATGTTTTTGTTAAGTTTATGGTATCAAAATGTTATTTTGGGTGAAAATGAGTGAATCTGGCCCGAGCAGTGCTCGCATATTAATTTCGTCGTACAAAAAGCGTTTCAAATATATTCCTATGCGTTCTTCGAACAATGGTCGAACAAAGAAGACTGTTCATAACTTATTAAGGCACGTGGAAGAGACTTGGCCTCAGTGTACCAATTCGTAAATATGAAACCTATGTTTTCTTTGTTTACACTTTATCTGACGGCATAACTATAGTTGATTACACTATAGACCCATTTTTCCCAAAAAAAAAACCACACTACGAACCAAAATCGTGTAAAGATTGAAGTGTGGGTATTTTTAGAGCTGTGAACACACGAACAGGCCCCCGGGTCGCATATACCTACTTCAGTGTTTCGGTTCATATATAACATTACGTGTCCCAACTTTTCGGGACGACCGGTACATTATTGGGAGTACATCAGTAAAACATAAAATTTCATGTGCATCTATGCGAACAGTATAGATAATATTGAGAAATGGCCGTGAAGAGTTGTTCTCTTTATGTAGTAGTAATAGTTGTGTGTTGCGTCGATAGTTTGGAGTAATGAAGTGCGTGTATTGTGCAGGAGTTCAAGCTGCGCGCGCACCTGGCGCGACACGTGGCCACGGCGCACGGCAGCGGCGAGGGCGCGCGGCCCGTCATGAAGACGCGCGCCGCCTTCTACCTGCGCGCCTCGCCCTTCACCAGGCTGGCGCGGCGGCTGTCTCGCGCGCTCAGGCGCCCAAGACACTTCGCACGATCGCCATTCTCTCCCATCAACCTGCAGCAGGTCAAACACGAGTGTGAGTATTATAATGTTGAACAGACTCGATGATTGTATGTCGTGCTATATAGCTGGTATCTATAGTCTATAATGTATTGAATTGAAACCAATCTAACCATATCTTGTCAGTAATACTTTTGCGAGAGTTGTCTGAGTATTCGACAATAATTTCAACGATACCTCCACGCGTTCCTGAAAAAAAGTATACAACGAAGTGGATGGGTTTCGTTTTTTCTTTTTTTGTACTAAACACTAAAAACGCTAAGGTGGTCTTAGGTGTACCATTTGTCATTAATTTAAAAAGAATAGAGTGTTAAAGTATTTAACAAGCAACAAAATTAGCTATCAATATTTGATTCAATATATTACAGAACAGTTTCTTTTGAATTAATAATATTTTTTTTCAATACAAATACTTTTCAGAGAAATCCACCTTAAACTTGAGAGGATGTTACTTCATAAAGGTATTGAAGGGGAAGGGTTGTAGACTTTAACAGGAAATATGAACATTTTGCAACAGTTGTTTCAATAACGTATAGCAGTGTTATAAAAGGGTCTGAACAATCTGTTGAGTAAAAGGTTAAGTTTGCGATGCTATTTAATATGTATTGTTTACAGGTTCACTGGCGATGGCGGGAGTGGGCGGTGCCAGCATGGAGATGCGCGGTGGAAGCGCGGCCGGCGGGGCAGTACGCGCGCGCGGGCCTGTGGGGGCGGTGGCGGCACGGCTGGCGGCAGCGCGGGGCGCGCCCGTGCCGCACCGCCACCCGGCGCACGACTGGCTCATACTCACGCCCAAGGACCGCATGCCCACACCTGCGCACGTTGCCTTCCCTAAACCTCCTAAGGCACCCGGTTAGTATATATAACGTAGTTTAGAAGTTGACATTAGTTCCTGACGTTTATATGATTCGTTAAAAGTGTAATTTATTGGCTCTCAGCTCTTGTTTATAATTGGTTGAATCCACTAACGCTCCTTTGTCGTCCGCAGATGGCAGCCTGCTGTACGAGCGCGTGGCGTCGCGCGCGGAGTTGGAGGCGCGCCGCGCAGAGCCCGCACCTGCGCAGCCGCTCAAGCGCCGCGCCTACGATGACATCAACGGTCTCGACAGTCAGTATTATAATTCCTAAGTAGTCATTAAGTAACTAATAAGTAGGTTTTTTTCGTAATGTATGTTTTCATAAATATAAGAGGACTGCTGATTTGCACGTTAATAATTTCGAGGTTTAGTTACATATTTTTGCTTCAATAATTTTACTAATTTATAAAATTATCTTGCACGCCTCTTGGGAATATAGCAACAGGTATGTGTTGATATATGTGGTCGTTTTCTAAGATGTGGTACTTAAAACGAAAATGTACCCGTAATGTCCCATATTATGAGAAAAATCCCAGTTTTTCACAAAGCATGTAACGTTTGAATGAACTATATAATTATGTTTATTGACATATTCGCCATGTCGGCTCTCACTTCCAATCTACTATGTTATGTACTAAATTCAAATAGTAGAATGCAAGAAAATAAGAATATAATTGTAAAGGACCTTATTTTTAATAAAATTATTGATTATTTGTTTGTTGAGTGATTGTACTACCAATGATTGTAATGGGAGTACATTTGAATACCAAGTTGAATAAAATAACTAATTATTAATAAATATTTTTTTTATTCAAAGACGAATAAGATCCTTGACAGTGCGGTTTTGAATTGACTCGCATTGTATGATAGCCATTGAACAGTCTGTGGTCCAATGGTAGAATACAGATTTCATATATGATTCTGTTACGGATGCGTTATTCAATCACGAAACATGTTGCCACGAATATGGCTTAGATGAGACTGACGGCGACGGAGAAGCAGGCCACCTATTTCTATGTGTGGAAGAGACCCAACGAATCTACTGCCAACAGTTAATCTACTGTGATTCTTTTTTTTATTCGTGATTGCAGTGGTTGCGTATCGCAAGTTCAAGCGTGAAAGGAACGTACTCACGAAAATAACGTTGTTTTCTTTTAACACGTGGCAATATAAAGACAAAGCTACTATCGACGGAGTAATTAAAATGGAAATCGGAGAGCATGTTCAAAAGTGTTGTTTCAATGTGTAATAAAAATATAAACTGTTTGCATATTTATATAATGGAATGTTAAATTGAGTGTGTGTTATTTTTATTTTATTAAGAAACAACTACAGTTTAAGGTCACTTGCAGGTTTTTAATTATGGACGTATTGAATTTAAACGAGGAAATATATTAATCACAGACGTGTAAGTGAGTCACTCGTACCTCACAATTTACCTCAGAGCGGGAACACTGACTGTTCCGAACACCTATTTTTAAGACCACATCGTTAATAGAAGCTATTTGTTACATTGCATATATTTGTTACACGTAGGAGCGGGCACGCCACGTGAAGCGGCCGCAGCCCCGCCGCCGGCTAAGCGGCCGAACAAGCACCCGGCGCCCATGCAGCGGCCCTCGCGCGAGCAATATGCCGCCATGTGCGCACGCGCGCAGGCCACCGGGCAACCGCTGCCCGCTCACGTTTTCGCACACGTGAGTATAACATTTATTTTACGATTACTATGTCTCTTATGGAGCTATACTTTCAGCGTACGTTTGTTTGATTGTGAGAGTGACGGCATTCACTAAATATCTATTTAGATTATGCAGAAGAACCATTGAAAAGATTTATTGAACATTGAGCTATATGTTACCAATACAATATTAAATTCCATAACAACAATATAATCATACTATCATGTGTCAAGTTATGGGTCTCAAATCTCTTATTAATTTTTCGCCTTCTGTTTGAATTAAAGTGGGGTAGTATCATTGTCCATTTAAAATTAAAATAGATATTGGAAATTGAAATTCAAAATACTTTCTATTTCAATGTCCGGCCAACTTGTGTATTTGCGTAATCTAATATAATTAAATTTAATGTTAGTTTTTGATTCACTCACTTCACTCGCTGAAAAGGCAATTCAATGTAAGATCACTCACAAATTTACAAATTATGCATGTATTGAATTAAGATATAAATAGTCGTTAGGAGCAGGCCATGTCCTCTTAAACTGCCCATTTGGAGTCTAATGGGTTCAGGTCTTATAAAGTCCGGAACGTTGGTTTCGAACCAGGCTTGGGTAGTTCGTGCCTTGTAACCAGGTGCAGAGTCCGGCTGGAAAGTGTTCACAACACGATCCAAGACAACCTCTTAATACACTTTGACTGAAGTCTTCACTCCTTTTTCACAAAAATGAAGCTTTGTGACCCCCTTGATAAGACACCCTCCACCAAACCATTACAGACGCATGATGATGACCACGTTGTAGCTTTCCGACTACTTGGGCGGCTTCTTTAGAACTGCGTCTGTAGTGCTCTTCAATCGTGAAAATTTTTTCATCAGTAAAGAAGATATTTCTGTTCCTTTCACCTGCTTATTGGGACAGAAGGCGTTTTGGTCGATCCACTCTCTTTAACTGTATGGATTAATTAGGTCATGTTCCGTATATCTTTTTCTCGGTCTTGTTTTGATACGCGACAGTCCTAGTGGGAATCTTCATTTCTCGCGATTAGATTTTTTGTTTCCTAATGGGGTTTGGCGAATTCTGGCTTTATAACATTAACAGCACGCGGTCGCCCCGATCTTTTATGGTCTTCGATAGAGGAACTGTTGATATATCTGTCGATAGTACGATATACGAACATACGACTGATATCAAGTTTTTGAAGTCTTTAATATGACCGATGGCTCAACACCCACTTAGTGCAAGGCTATTTTCTTTAACCCCAGTCTATATTGTAATTTGATAATAAATACGAAAAAAGAATGTAAAACGGCGGTAATCCAAAGCAGTATTTAACTTAATAAACACGTTCCAAATTCAAAAATAATTAATGAGTTGAAAAAAAGAAAAGTTTGTATGTACCTAACAGTATTTATGACCAGACTAGTTTGTGAATGAAATTGGACTGTCGCTTTTCTGCATAGCAAAAGAACTCGTTTCTATATGTGTATAATGATTCTGTAATCTCATAATAAATTCGTTTTTTTTTTAGGTGAACGGCAAACCGACAAATATAACCGGACGAGGGGGTCGCCGCCACGTTATTTCGTGGATGGACGCCCCCGATGATCTTTACTTCAGAGCCACCGAGACCGCCAAGTGAGTATAGAGACCCGGAACGATATTAGTAGCTAGTGTCCACGGTTACACTTGCCCTCCGATAACATTAGTCCGAGGCTGATTTTAGCGAAAATTTTGTTTTAGCATAACATTATACAAACAGCCGTGCTTAGAGTTCTGATTTTTCCCTGAGCTGTCCTCCCATTGTCATACTATCTCTTGTCCAGCATCCTTCAATTTCTGCTTCCACAATACTCTTCCTTTTATTCTGTCCTGCCCAGCATCCAAATTTCATACAGCTAGCTTTCGTACTTGCGATTTTAAATTTATTCTCATTTTTCCTTTGAGGGATAGAATGTTGTGTTTATTTAGGTTTATAGTTTGTACTTTTGACTTTAAGATTAATTTCAATTGGCTTACGGAATTATTTTTTTCTATCCCTTTATATTATAATAGAATCAAAGAAACATAGAGTAAACGACTCGGTGTCGGTGGTCGTGTTGTAATGCAAGTTGTTTGCACGGTACGAGATCAATGTCAACATGTAGAATGAGAGTCATAGGATGTCCACTTCCGTATTAACAAAAGTATATGTGTTACAGGGCTGTCCGGCGGACGCTGAGCAGCGGCGAGCTGCGTCGCGGCGCGCGCGCTCCGTGGCGAGCAATGCGCGGCGGTGGCGTGAGCGCCAAGGGCGGTGCGGCGGGTGCGGTAGCGGGCGCGGGCGCGGCGGCGGGGGCGGGCGCGCCGCCGCTGCAGCTGGTGATTCTCGACTGACAGGAGCCGCCGCGTCCGCCGCACCCGCCGCACCCGTACACCATGGAGGCGCTGCTCGGCTGAGCACGCGCCCGGCCCGCCGCAGCCGCGCCCCGCGCCGAACGCTCCGTTGTATATTCGTGATGTAAATAATCTCTGGCCGCAAGCCGGGCCGGGGCGGCGCGCGCCGGCCCGGAGCGGCCAATCGCGAGACGGTCAAGATTAAAAACGAAGATTGTATTTTTGGTAATCGAATCGCCGAGAATGGATTCTGTAGATAATATTTTAAACTATATTGTTCTTATGTGGTTTGATCTGGCGTCGAGCAAAATAATGTATTTGATACATAAAACGATAAGTAAGTCTATTTCATTCGGAGATTCATTGTAGGATAATTTACAATTTTTTTCATAAATAAAGCACAAATTGAAATAATGTTTTGTTTCATTTCAATTTTTCTAACTCTTATCATCATATATACACACCAATAAACTTACCACGAAAGACGCCCGTTTCCATCGAGAGCAGTAATAATAATATTAATAATAATAATATTGTTGTCACATAATGCATTGTCATCTAAATCACGTAACAGGTTTGCTGAATCAATCAAAAAGTGAAAATGTAAATTTAATAAGACCTCAATTACTTTACGGTGTTTATCAAAAATCTACGACAGGGGTACCTACAACTAAAAAAACTTTCTGTGATTTGTCACTGCGAACTAATTTGAAATACACACATCAAAAGTGTCTAGGGATCAACATATATTTTTGCAATTAATTAAAATTTTCTTTAAGGATTCATCAAATAAAGTGTTTTCGTTTGTCTACAGTAACGATAAACCAAGTCACCTTTGCATTAATAAAGAAATTTGCCATTTTCATAATAAAGGGATTTTTGACATTTGAACCACTAACATTAAAGTTCGAAAAAAAGACTGAAATAACAGTTTTCTTTAAAATTTTATTGGGTAACTTAACGGTATCGCTGCACCACACGGAGACAAGACCGATACATTCAAATCACAACTCGAAGAGCTCCAACAATAACCGCCATGATGTTAGCCGTGACGCTTCATCACTCTTCAGGGAACTTAATTAGCGACCAAACAGTCAGAAACCGCTTGCATGAAGTGAACCTTCATTCCCGAAGACCGCTAAGGGTACCACCTATAGTAATGCACAATCGTAGGATTCGATATCAATGGGCTCTTGAACACAGAAATTGGGCAGAAGAACAATGGCGTTTCGTGTGCTTTTCTGATGAGTCTCGTTTTGCCCACTTGTGTTAGGCTGTGGTGCGACCGGTCCGTCTTCGTCGGAGCTATTTTCGCTATCCTCCGTGTCACTGGAAGAATCCCCTACTGATATTATTATTTCCTGATCCGTCAAATCGTCATCGTCATTTTCAATTCTATTCGTTTTTTCACATAACGCTTTCCTCTCATTTGGACCCATTTGATCCACCTTTTCCTTCGCCAACTCCATAACTTATGTAATATTCCATTTCACGTTCTTGCTGCTAACATACCTTTTATTGCTGCGCATGCCATTTCGATAGGATTTAAATCGGGATGCTATGGAGGCAATCTAAGAACGCGGTGGTTATGCTCTTGCAGTATTTTATCTATGCTGTATTTTTTGTGCTTTTTGATTATATGGTAAAGCTCTAGCTGCAACATCTCCGAAGTAAATGCAATGCCTTTTCCTGCAAGCCAAGATTGCATCTCGGCTTTTTTCGTATTCGAGGTTGGCGCAGACTCGTCCTTGTTATGGTAGGACGCATTATCGACTAACACGACGGCATTTGGTGGGAGATTTAGAATTAATTGAGTATCTAGCTATTTTTTATAATTAATGAAATTCATGTCGTCGTGGCAGTCCACTGATTTTGTTCCCGATTTAAACATTAACATTCGGAACAAAACCATCTTCGGAACTTGCGTGCACGATGACTACCCGCTGGCCTTTGGAAATTGGTTTCTTGAGTCCTAATGAATTATCGGTCCAATCTTTTGATGTTGGGTGCGTAGAATGCACATATGACTCGTCAGTATATATTAAGAGGCAGCCCTCTTGACGGTATTGTCCGAGTTTCTTTAAATACTCAATTGTTTTGAGGCGGATATTGGACTTTTCAATAAGAACTTTTCTGTTATTTTCGGTCTTCCTCCACCGAAATCTAAGATTTTTTATAATTTTGCGCAAACTGGTTGCGGCTCCCTGATACCCAATGTCATCACGCTATTTATTTTTAATCTTTTTTATTATTGAGAGTTCCTTATTTGTGATGTGAAAATTGTGGATACAGCGTTTTATCACCCCTTTATCAAAATCGTCCACGTCGCTTACTGGGTTTAATCTCGGTCGTTTTTTTCCAGTAGTGCGAAACTCTGACAGCAAATCTATTCGCTTCCTTCACAATTCTCTTTACCGTGATAAGTGATGTTTGAGTGCCAGCAGCGGTACGTTTTTGTGCCGCTTTCAAATTTCTGACGCCTTCCGCTTCCTTCGCCATAAACTTGTAAACGTCATACATCTTCCTACTTTGTCTCTTTAAAGTTGCCACGAGGTATAGTCAACCAAAAACGATAACAAATAACTATAACAAAAACTGTACAATAACGAAAAACTATAACAACAAAAATAACGAACACAACTGTCAACTTTTACACTCGTCAGTACTTCGGATCCAGCGGCGCGAACGCGGGCTGCGGGAAACTTCACACGACTGATACGCATGCGTGGACGCCATACTTCGCCCCGCACGCTTCTGTCTCACCGCGCAACGGCCCCGTCCCTCCACACTTGCCTCGCTTACCGCCAAAATGGCCTGCAAACTATCAACTGCGTAGGTATAACCACGTCATCCGTCAAGTCTCATTTTAGTTTAGCCCCTGTGGAGACAACTGTGTTCTTGGGTATAACAATCGACTCCAAATTACAATGGGGCCCACAAATTGAAAAATTATCAGGAAAACTAAGTTCTGCAGCCTATGCAGTGTAAACTATTAGACGGCTCACTGATGTTGATACGGCTAGAATAGTTTATTTTAGCTACTTTCATAGTATTATGTCATACGGAATTCTTCTTTAGGATAACTCCGCGGACATTAACACCATCTTTTTCTTGCAAAAGAGAGCCATAAGAGCTATCTACAAACTTGGTCCCCGGGAGAGCCTTAGAGAAGAATTCAAAGAAATAAATATTCTAACAGTCGCATCGCAATATATCTATGAAAATCTTTTGTATGTCCATAAAAACATAGACTCATTTTGTAAAAAGAGTTATACTCATAACATAAATACTAGAAATAAGCATAATCTTGTGTTACATCCAAGCCGTCTCCACAAAATAAGTAATTCTTTTATGGGGCAATGTATACGGTTCTATAACAAACTTCCCAGCAATATATGAGAATTGTCAATAAACAAATTTAAAACTACCATTAAAGCCAAATTGTGTAGCAGGGCATATTATAAAGTATCTGTCTATATTAATGATAAAAATGCCTGGGATTGAGTCGATCCAATTATAATGTAAATAATAAATTATGTAAATTTGTTTGGATACCAAAAGAGGGATGCCTGAGTTTTTTGGCAGTATTTTTATCAGTGCTCACCTAGTCATGAACTGCACGGTAGGGAAAAAAATTTTGACGATTCCAAACAAATGTAGCCATTTTTACGGAATAAAAAGATTTTGACTTTGGCTGCGCACATTGTATCATTTATTAAAATCGGTTAAGCAGTTACACTTATGGAAGCGAGAGCTGGGTATGGCAGAGAGAGCATGAAAGTAGGATAAACGCGGATGAAATGTGAGCGTTGCGCAAAATTTGTGGCGTAACGTTTGCAGACCGTATTCGCAATTATAAGGTTATAAGCACGGTATGAAAGAGAGCGTCGGTGTTATAATAAGAAGAGGCATGGTCCGTTAGTTCGGACATGTAGAGAGAATGCAGGATGAAAGAATGACGGAGCAGATATACAATGCAAAAGTGGAAGGATGTAGGGGCCGAGGAAGGCCAAGACTTACCTACCATAATCAAATTGGTCGTGTTCTATCAGAAGGTAATGTCAGGAGCCCTAGAAACCGGCGAGCGTGCATGAAAAGAGCAATGAATGTTAAAGAAGCGAGGAGGTGTGTAAGGATCGAGTCACGTGGCTCTCGGTTTTCTCTACCTACCCTGTAAGGGATTTGGCGTGAACTTATGGATAGATAGTTACGAGCGGTCAAAGAACCATAATATAACGGATACATACGAGTCAAACACATACACTCGGGCTTCGCCTTAGTAGGGTATATATATATACTCGTAAATAAAAATACAAAACGATTACAGGCTTATATAATTTGACATCGATGTATCGTGATAATCGAATATTCAGGCTACCGTTCCTTTGCTTCGCATCCCTAATTATGTTATTATTACAACTGTCAAAACGGGGCTATTATGGTACACGAAACAAGAAATATCGTATTTTTTTTTATCCCTATTATTTGAATTCACTAATTTTAGACGAATTTTTATCAAACAGCCTATGAAACCGCGGGCGCAGGTAGTTGTCATTTACGCGATGGGTCCTCCTAGTCATAGGACGTAACTCGTGCTCTCATCGTCCAGTAGGTAGTAACATTAGGGATTCGTGCCCATTGAGTGATTATGTACTAGAGGAGCTATCCTTAGTAAAAGTCTTGTTCCATTTTGGTACTAATTAAAACTAATGCCTGCTGCAGCGCTGAAATAATTTAGATGTCGATTCAAAGATACAGCACTTTTCTCGCGACTAAAAAGTCAAAAGCGTCGTGATTTTAATGGCGCGTACGCGTTTCGTTCAACGTTGCAAAGCGGCAAAGAGTTGTTGCCGATCGGCAACAAAGCATAGCGCAAACATTTGGTTCGCGGTGTCGGTCTAATACACTAGTCTAGTACATTATAATTAAATGTTTGTAATCGCCGGCGAGTCATAGTTATATAGCACGATCGTTATCGCACGATTTGATACTTACCTCAGAACATTTATGATTATTTTATATCGGTATAGTATCATTAGTTCGGCCCTGATAGAACCAAGAATGTTTGATGATGAGTACCACAAGGAATCCAAACCAAGACAAACAGACATGTTCATGCACACAATGTTTGTCTTGTGTGGGAATCGAACCCACGAGCGTTGGTGTCAAAGTCGCGTCTCTCGCGACTGAGCCACCGAGGTCGTCATAAATCTGTCTATGATTTGCAAATAAAGGCTTTATCATAAGCTCATATTGCTTTTTGCGACTTACAATAAATCCGAAAATGCGTCTTTTTATATATTTTTCGTCGTTTCGTTTCTCGTCTCTGTCGTCGTCGTCGCTCGGCTCTCGTCGTTAATATCCGAAAATTAATGGGTCTTCACTGGTATAAGATTCTTTCAGGAATGGGTTGCAAACGGAAATATAAGTCTATTAATAGTTCTTCTTATTATCAATAATTAATATTCATGAGACAAGTACGTACGGAACAAACGAAGGATGGGTACATAATCGAGCGGTTGCAGCAGCAATAAAGTAGGTATTAATCTGTAAAAACGCGGGCTCACAGACGAACGACATTTTTCTTGGTAGGTTTTGTTAGGTATTGCATTTACGCAAAGGGATCACTGAAATAAAGTGTTCATATTCGATACTCAATATAGATAATAAACAGGTCAAAAATATATATTTTTGAAAAACTGATGGCTTAGTTAATACTGACCACGACTGGTACTATCAAATACAAGGACATGGAACACCAAACAATTCATAGACAACGAATTATTGGCGTCCATACAACGCGCTATTCAAACTATGGATCTACAATTCTACCTTCAGTGTAAATGAGATTTAAAGTAGCAAGATGTGGTTGTTCAATACGCTCGGCAAAACCGTGGAGATGCCGTCACGCTGGAGGGGAAAAAAATATTGAAGACGTCGTCAGTATTTCGAAGGAGACATATCCAGACGACGTGTCTTCTTTCGTAGCGAAAGATTTGCATAAACTGCCACCAATCGTTCTGGAACACGTCGACATTAGTATGCTGCTACAGCACCTCAGATGTCTGAAAGCTAGCTTCGCCGATGTTTAGTTACACGGTCGACAAAATTAACACGCGTCGTGGTGTACAGAATGCATCTGTGTGCAGTTTAATGGCGTCATCTACTATGGTGCGATGAACAATGTACCGTACTATGTCATCCGCACATCGGCAGGACCGACTACAAATATGTAAATACGTTAACCCCGGGACACTTACGTAAGTTTTCTGTACCGCATTACCATCTCACCGGGAGAAGTCAATTCGTTGCGTGGCCGCTCACACGGTTTTGCAACCGGATGAGCAGGACTTCTTAAAAGTGGAAAGAAAGAAGAGGAGGAAGACCTCCAACTCAAATACAACTGTGCGTAGAAATACCATGAACACCGTTGTACGTTTCTAGGCTGCACCGGTCTACAACAGTCCGGGAAATTATAGACTATGAGAAGAAGAGGACCAACTTGAGGTCGCCAGTAACCTCCTAAGGAGTTGCTGCGTTAGCAGCAGGGGTGGCATTGGGCGAGTGATACTGATACACCAGGTGAGCTGCTTGTATGTCACCTGACGTTCTATAAAAACGTCATCTTGGGGGTCGAACGATTGGAATCTCGCCATAGAGTAAATTTTAGTTCCTTTGTGTTGAGGGTTCCGGCTCATCATCTGCCGACATTAATGAAGGAAGATTTTGGCCTTAGGGAATCGTATTTCGGAAGTTCCGAAGATACCTCAAAATCAATCAAACAAAATAGTAAGAAAAATGTAATCTGTAAAAGAAACTATGTTAAATATGGCTAATTAGCTTTTACCCAGGGTTTCGCGCTACGATTAATCCATTGCTCCGTTTTGATGTAAAGAAGGACAAACACATTTTCATATTTATAATATAATATATAAGCAGTTACCATAAACTATGAACAATTACGGCACAAGGAGTTTCGCACGTTGACACCCCCTCTGTTAACGCAGCAACTTCGAGCTTCTTGGTAATCTCACTCAATCGTAGGAACGCAACAATAGGTATTGTTACTTGGCTGCGGTCTTCTGTGAGGTGAAGGTAATTCTATCGAAGGACTATCGCTGTGGCCTAACTCGGCAGGGTGCACCACGTACAGGTTTGCTTAATCTATGAAGGCTATAGCAACCCATTTACATCCTAATATACTATTGAAACTGGAATACATTTCTAATGTTGTCTTTTCATGGTACTTACTGATAATAAGATAAAAATACACGCTTTAACAAACGCGCATACACGCAGTTAGTAAACAGTTTGATCAGGCAGAGAAACACGTCTTAATAACTACAAAACGTATATTTTGATGATGAATATTATAAATAATATAAAATGTATTCCCATAAACAAAACAAAAGTATATATAAAATTATAAATGGCTCATACTAAATAGTAAAATGCTCAAGTTTCACATACACAGAACGTGCGTTGTAGTGTGTGTGAATCTAGTCTTATTTGCGATCGCTGAAGTTTCGAGACGCCTGAAATAACGTGCACACTTTAAGCTATAATCTTAAAAACTTTCTAGTAAAGTAGGTATCCAGAAAAATCACCCTAGATTGGTTTGTATTGTGCTTAAAATGAAATAAAAAATATATATATCTAGTTTTTATTATTATTACATATTATGTTGACCTGTTTTTGGACTTGGATAGGAGAAATGACTAAGCAATATTGTATTATCATTATTGCTGATAATAAAAAACATATTATTCATTTAAAACCAAATATATTCCATGTCTCGAACCTGGGACAGAGATATGATTGTCTGTTTCTTAACCAATACGCCCGAATCTGCCATGAATTAATAGACGAAATATTAATATGCTTTTAAAATGTAAAGTTAGCTAAGGATACATTTATTCAATAGAAATATTTTGAACTTAAAATCGTCCCCGTAAATTGAGAATACATTAGAAGATAACCATGAAAAATATTTAAAACCTAAAAGTAGTTGTTTTAAGGTTGACAATATTGAACCGTGTCAATGTGTGTGTGTGTCATTAGCAGAATGATGCTTCTTCGCGTTCACGCGAATTCAATCTACATACATAAAAATACTGATACAAAGTATATCGCATTCACTTCATAGCACACTAGGTAGCTAATTATGCAGTTAATATTTAATTCAATATATCCATTAAAAATTAAAACTGCTAGTGTCACATTACTGCAGCAAGAACGGTAGTTGTACAGTACCTACACAGTTAAAAACTATCAGCACAACTAATTTAAAAATCTGCACAACAATTACGGAAAACGATGATCTAATTACCTATTAGTCAAATGACGATATTATACATTTTCTTGTCGGAGCAACGCACTTTCTTGTGAGTAGCAACTTAACCTTGTAATTTATAGCTAACCGCCCACCTGAACTAGAATTACCATCCATAGTCTATGTACGAATGCACAAGGATCTGAACTGAACCGATCCGAGATCCGAACATGTTGGAAGATTGCAGGAGAAAAGAAATCGATACAGATATAACAACGCGAAAGTGGAAATATGTAGAAGCCGATGAAGTTCTTATCTCACCTATCATGACCATGGTCGCATTTTATCAAGAGTTCTATAACCGACGAGCGTTTATGAGAAGAGCTATGAATGTTGAAAAAGCGAGTGAGGTGTGTAAGGACCGAGTCATGTGGCACCCGGTTCTCTCTGCCTACCGCGCAAGGATCTTTGCTCGATAAATAAACAGATGGCCTTGTTTGAGGAGAAGGGTTCTTCTCCAGTCGGGGGGTTTCGATGTGGCCTACCCCTGCTAGCTCTGCGACAGGGCGTAAACTACAGGATTAACAGAACAAACAACTTCTTGAAAAAGTTATATTTATTCGAGTACATAACTACATCTTAGTATAAATGGAAAATAACTATTTTTCCGCGTGATAAATATGTTCAAGTTGATTTAAGACAACAGCATCCTAGCGTCTCTTGTCATTCAGAAATCTATCACATAAATAGATAGTGGTAAATTGCTTGCGTAGAAAAATAGGTTTTAACAACAATCAAAATTACACTGTTTTCGGGAGGAAACTTGCATTTTAGGAAGAAATGTTTATCTATTATCGCGCCAAAGTACAGCGACACCCGTCCGGTGCATAGACTACAGATCAAGCGCGTTGTGTATAGGTACATGTTGACGTAGTTTCTTCGTAACTGTGATCATTTTTGCAGTACCTACGACTTTTACTTTCGAATTGTAGTCATACCATACCTATATTGAGTGCACGTGTATTAAAAAAAAACAGTGTAAGGTAATTATACGAAATTAATATTAATATAAATAGGTAGGTACTTATTTAATTATATAATTTATATTATTAGCATCAACTAGGATTTTCACTAGTGCTATGGATACCCAATAATAAAATAATATTTATGCAGAACAAATAGAAGACCCATTTTGATAAGTATTTCGATATGTCCTAGCTGGTTATGTGTGAAGTCTGCTCGAAACCAAAACTCTCTTCTGAAGAAATAACGTGATCTTATTCCCCGCTCATTTTAGATAACAAACCACAAGTACAATAGTAATAAAATAATTAGTAAATCGTGCCGCACGGCAATCGAGTTTCAATCGACTCTCTCTTTAGGCTATTATATCTTTATGTCACAATGCCGTGTCTCACAAGTCAAGGGATAAAAGTCAAATCTAGAAGCTTATGTAATTACTCTTACTATTTTTTCTTCGATTAAATTCGTCGAGTTTCAAGGCAACTGTAATTTTACTCATGTATTGTTAACGACACCGCTAAATCACACCACTATGATCAAACAAAATACTAACAAAAAAATCAATTTAATTATGATAGTATACGCTTGGAATTCATATAGTATCAATGTATAAAAGTCATTTTCCTAGACGAAAATAAGATGTGCGATAGCTACGCATAACCACGATTTCGTCTCGCTAGACGTCGAGCTTGCGTTCGACACCAAACAGGACGAAAATCTGCACAGAAAGACACTGTAGGGTCATCGTGATCGGGTAATCGTGATCTTCTAATTAATAACAGGTAATGCAGGTTTAATATGAGAACTTTAATACTTGGTGTTCTTACCAATAAAAAAATGTAAATAACACCACAGCGGCGTGGTCCAAAGGCGTCGTTGACATTACATGATTTTATTCCTTGAACTCCATTGTTCAATGGATGGTTACCGCTTTTAATCCTCGCTACAGAGACACGGCGGTGGAAATACCTGTTCAAATTTGGCACATATTGGCAACCGAGTAGCATACGAGAGAAATCTAGCACTGGAAGTTCTGTGATATTGGACGCAAAACACGCGCATCCGATTTTTTGTGTAGAATTTGTTATCATGAAATTTCATTAGATATCCATTTCGAACGTACTTCATACTTTTCGCTTTCAAAAGAATACGTAAATGATGTAATAAGGCTTCTTTTTGTCATTAACATTTGGTATGCTTTTCAAAAACCATATATAAAATATAAAAGTTAAACAAGACTGCCATTGACGAACAACTTTATGCCAAGTACCGACTAAGTAAAAATACGGCAAAAACAAAAACCTGCAAATAGCAGGAACTCGAACAACTCTTTAAAAAGTAGCGCCAGAGAACCCGGTAAAATCTCGACAGAATGTCAATACGGAATACTTATTTAGGGATGTGCAGATTTAGAAAGAAAGCTAGAGTCAAAGGAGAGTAATTTAATCGGACAAATATTATTTATTTACACTGGCATTAAATTTGATTACTAATACAGTCTCCGAAGAAAAAAAATTGATTTATCAGTCGAATAGACATGAGAAAACTACAATGTTTTCTTGTATATAATCGCATAAAACACTGGGGTTCCGAGTGTTTTTTAATTATTGATAATTTAAGAAACTATTGCAGTTAATAGATTCAGGCGTTATTTTGCGAAAGTCAAATTTACATGCAATTTGAGAACTACCGGAGCAGCCATGGCAGCGTCGGCATGTAGCACGTACTAACAGTAGTGGGTGGGTGTCGGCCGGCGCTAGGCCGCATGAACTAATTGGTGGCGGAAGCACACAAAGCAGGTTAGATCAAATTGCATGAAACTATTGTATACTATTTTTAGTGCCATAAATTTTATAATATTGTACAGCTCAGAAAATTTAACATAGCCCGTCCCATAGTTTACTTACCTGAATTGTACAATACACGGTAAATATAGAAGATAATACAAAAATATTTTTGTAATATAAAAATTATATAAAATATTTATCTGGAAGCTTTCGATATTTATGTGACATGATTAACTTTACAGTAAAATTAACACATCGAGGAGTTGTAGAACAAAAACTGTTAATAAAATGCACACGGAATACTTCGATACGCCTTCTGAATACATGTTGTACGGTCAAATAACTAGTGTTGCTAATCCCCGATAATGCATTCTTACAATCTATCTGTCTAAAATGCCCCGACTCATCGTCGCTCACGTTCAGCTAAACAGCTATTAATTTGACCGCAACATATCATCCCATACATCAAATACATGCAACCTTTAGCATGATTCGGCATATTCTTTTGTAGTCGGGCAAAATTAACTTAATCCAATATTTTGTACATTGGTTACAAACATAGTAAATTTCGAACTAGGTTATGTAAATGAATTGGGAGAAACCGTATAAAAATAGTATTGTCTTTCCCCAGGCTTTAACTATGACTAATTGGCATACAACGCACAGGCTAAACTGATGGGTCTAGAACATGAAATTATACTTAGGACCTAAAATAACGTAGGTTCTATAATTTTTTTTTGAACATTAACAAATTGAAAGATGTAGGTTAAATTGGAAATTAAAGACAAATAACCGTTCTAAGCATAATTATAAATATTTTGCTAAACGTTATCTGTTAAAGTTTACCGAATAATACATTGCTATTAGGAATGATGCTTATGTAAAAATCTATTACGGGAGCGCGACAATAATGTGACGTATGGTACGGGTGAGCGAGAATGTGCCTTATTCCTAAGGAGAGTTGCCATGGGGCACTAAACAGTTACATAAATCAAAAAACGATGCGAAAGTGATTCAAGCGTAATGGATTTTAACAATTTCGTACTAATACATGTGCATATATATAATAATCCTTCGGGCGGCGTAGACCATATTCGAAGCATTCTGCATAGGTCGATTTTACAGACTTTTATTCTGGGTTGGTCAATTTACTTTTGTAGCAATTACAAGAAAATGCCAAGTAGATTTACTTTATGAGCACAAAGGACAAACACACTAGTGCACACAGACGCTATGCACAAGAAAAGATTCATTAAAATTTCAAAATTGGCGGTTAAAAACATAAGAAAAGAGAAGTTTTATTGAAAATTCAATAATGTTTCCCACTTTCAAATTCGATATTAGTTCCTATAATGAATGTGAATGAATCAGAAAGCGTACATATTAATAGTGTCTTATCCAAATATACACTTGGTTCACAATCTACTGAAACTAACAAACATGACCGTCTATTTTCGGAATATAGTGTGATGGAAGCGATCTATTTACATGAAATTGCAAAATTTTAAACTGAATCCGGGTTTTAAATTTTAATACGGTTAATAATCATACTTTGCTATAGGTAACCAGCGCCAGCTTTTGGGGTAAATCGAGTGAAGAGCGAATTTCAACCGAAAGATAATTTTTTTATCAAATCCTAATAATTTATAATAGTTTACATAGATATCGCAGCACCGCATCTCAAAAATCATCAAGTTGAAATAAAGGCAAAGATAAATGAACCCAATCACGATTTGCGTAATGTGCTCGTACGAGGTCCGTACTGTTCTCCGAACAAAACATACGCTGCAACTTAATTAAGATCAAAACCGCACCTAACTGTGCTTCGCTAGAAGGCTAGAGGTGGACAAACTGTTTCATTTATTGATATTTTAAAATAAGTTGACAACTTTATTTCGAATGTCATGCTAACATATTATATTTGGAAAGAAAACAATGAGATAATTTGTGTTAAGTAAGCTTTATTAACGACCGCTTTACCAATACACATCTAATTGAAAACGGCTACATCATCGGAGCTGAATATTAAAAAGGAGCTTAAATAAAAAAAACTGCATAGGAAACTCCAGAATTAAAATCACTTTTTATGTAAGAAGTTTTTTTCATTGCATACTAATCATATCAAGACATCGATCATTATTTTCAAAGAACTTACATTTTTGTAATGTTATTTTTTTTTTATTAAGGGGCTGAATCGCATCATCGGCCACTTACACAGATGGCAGCTAATATACATTATTCGATACAGAAAATATAGAATGTTATAATTAAGCTATTTTCTTAAGAGACTTTGTTTCCAAAACACGTTTTAATTACATTTTAACGATAGTAATAATTACTCCTTAGAATCTATTGAAATGATTCCACCCTTAATGTTAATTTATTAACATCCGATTGTCAATGACGCTGACGCTGCACATTACCTAGATATATGAAAAATAAACGACGAAATAGGTGATTATTATCAATTTGACACTCTTATTTTAGACCAATAGCGGCGTAAGGACCGGGAGTTGCCGCATCATGTTTACTATTTGCAATCAAAAAATTTCAAAGACCATAATACTACCAAGATTTTTTACATTCATGGTTTGTTGTTGACGAATTCTACGCCATGAAAATGACAACTTGGTAATTGGTAGGTTTCGTTTGGAGCATAGGAATGCAGTAAATACAGGAATGCTGGTAAATTTAACAAGAACTCGAACAATTCTCTAAAAGGCATAGCTAGAGAACCTAGTAAAATCCCGACATAATGTCATTACGAAATACTTGTATAGGGATGTGCAGATTTGAAAAGAAAGCCTTAGAGGAGAGTAATTTAGTCGGGTATGTATTATTTATTTACACTTGCATTAAATTTCTCTTTGAAGAAAAAACATTGATTTATCAGTCGAATGGACATGGGAAAACTACAATGTTTTCTTGTATATAAACGCATAAAATACTGGGGTTCCGAGTGTTTTTTAATGATTGATAATTTAAAAAAACTATTGTACACTATTTTTATTAGTGCAATAAACTTTATAATATTGTATTGTAATGTTTCTGAAAGAATAAATTCCAATTTTTTCAGCTCAGAAAATTTAACATAGCCCATCCCTTAGCTTACTTACCTGAATTGTACAATACACGGTAAATATAGACGATAATACAAAATTATTTTTGTAATATAAAAATTATATAAAATATTTATCTGGAAGCTTTCGATATTTATGTGACATGATTAACTTCACAGTAAAATTAACACATCGAGGAGTTATAGAACAAAAACTGTTAATAAAATGCATACGGAATACTTCGATACGCCTTCTGAATACATGTTGTATGGTCAAATAACTAGTGTTGCTAATCCCCGATAATGCATTCTTACAATCTATCTGTCTAAAAGGCCCCGACTCATCGTCGCTCACGTTCAACTAAACAGCTATAAATTTGACAGTTGGGTTGGTCTTAATGTAAAGTCAGGCATTGTCCTAGAATTTCTCAGTAGGTGGCTTAATTATTATGAGAAAAAAAATACCTGAAATGTGCACGTTTCCATGAAATTAATATAAATTTATTACCGAAAGCAGTAATAGTAGACACTCATAATTGAACTGAATTTATTTTTGAATAAACAAGTGAATAAATATAAACTGCGCAAACTGTTTTATATAATAGTAAAATAATCATTTTTAACTTTGACAACATAAAAATTTGATCGGCAGGGAAGATTGTGTAACTATGAATATTAAAGGTGAGGAGGAGGACGAATTAGACTGTACTAAAAAACTGATTAAAATGAATTTCATGAAACTATAACAGTATATAGGGCGACCGCTTAATTTCTAGAACACCTGTCACAAAAATGCTTATGATATCATAACGAAGATATTCGTAGATAACACGTACATGTCTGATAAAAGAGTTCATTTAAAAGATGCAAGATTCACTCCCGAGTATGGCGGTGACATATGTCATTACCTATGTGTACTCACAATTGAATTGAGCAGAATCTGTTACAGCTACGTTTACACTAAGTCAACTTTGTTGGCAGACAATATGGTTGTTACGTTAGGCCTCCCACTTCACAACTATTTTATACAATTCCATTAATGATAATATTACATCAGAAGTCAGTCCCTTACCGTTCTTAGCTGTCCTTATAATACATAACCCCATACATCAACTTAAATTGCAGTAACTACCTCTACGTTATAATCTCAAAGCCTGTAGGACGCGGCGCGATATGCGCGCGACTCAAACACGACTTGCACGACATACGCGCGACGCACGCGCGTTACAAATGCAACCTACGAGACAGGAACGCATCTTGCGCCGCTAGCGACGAGCGCTATACACTTCATGATACACGTACTACAAGTCACTCCACGGCTTCCTAATTCATAAAATACTCATTACAAAAATACTGTACAATTACAATAATTATTTGAAGGTAATAAACTCTTACTGATACATCGTAAGCGATTAATTGCTCTGATAAATTCTACGCCGCAACCTCCTTCAATAATACACCATTCACAATTATATACAATGTCTCTTAATTTAATATACATGATACATAAACACACATCCAAATTTGATCCCAAAACTGTAGTCTTTATCTCGTTTTATTTTCTAAATTAAATAATGAGATCGAACATAAATTATGGAATTTTTCGAATGAGTAAGGAACAGGATCTACTTATTGCTGAATATATTATAAGTATTGAATATATTATATTGCGTATCAAAGTGAGTGTTAAAATATATAGCAATGTAGGGTACAACACGACATTGTGCCGCCATTTTAGTAATTTGGACGAAGCCAGGGTCTAATTACGTAATACTTTTTAGTCCATTCATAAATATGTTCATAATATCTTTATTTGTTTCAAGGCACTGATCGTTAACAATTGATAACTGTTTTTGTTACTTTCATTGTCTTATTCTAATGTAATAGCCAATATTTAAATATTCAACTCGCCGTACAAATATTTCGTATGAAAATACACACAAGACTCTGCATACCATACATCTATACTAAAATATAATATTCCAGTGTAATATACATTAGTTTGTAAATAGATCTTCCGACAATATTCGACTCGGAAAATCATAATTTATACAAAAATATTTTTGCGAGAAAATAACACACTTGTCATAACAAGCATATTTTTTAAATAATCGCACACCTGCGATAGAAACAATGGGTTAGGTGGGATGAAGATTTTTTTGGACTCAATATGCGCCAATCATTTTGTATGATAATGGAATGTTGACAGGCCATTCGATACCACAAGTTTACACGTTCTTCAAATTAGGTGGAAGTACATTATGTTGCAGTTTCGTATTACTCTAAAAGTCAGCAATGAAACACTCTCATAGTAACAAAAGGAGTCTTTTGTTACACGAAATTTTAGTATAAAGACCCATGATAAATTTGGTTTGTATAAATGAAAAAGTCAACGGCACAATAATAATAGACCGCATTTCATTATAACCACACTTTTATATATTATGTTCAGTCTCACGTGTCGGGCCTGCGCCAGCACAAGGTTTCTTCAATGTTTAGACAAGTTCAATGGCAAATCTGTAATCAAAGAACATTCGTATTAAACATCCATAAGCCTGTTATATGCGTTTCGAGGGACTAATTGAAAGGGGCTCATAGAAATATTCACTCACCTGAAGTGGGTTCATCTTTAGGTATATGGTTGGTAAGGAGTGGGTGTGCCAAGGGTGCCCACGGCCCCGGCGGTACGGCCGGCGACATCGGGTAGTGCATCCAGAGCGGCGCGGGTGGCCGATACAGCTGCGGTGGCACGTACGGATACGGGTACACGTAGCCCATATCGCGCCACTCGTCGCGCGCCGGCGAGCCGCGATACGGCGCCGGAGCCGGAGCCACGCCTGGGCCCAGCGCGCTCCACTGACGCGAGCTAGAGCCCGCGGGCGCGCCGTACGGCGAGGATGGAGCTGCGTACGAGACGCGGTATCGACTCAACTCCGCCGACGGCGGCGTTGGCGAGTCTCGTGCTACCGGACCTTGTCCCGGGGACCCCATGAGAGCCGAGTACCGATAACGATAATTGTCAGGGCTCGGGCTGAGGTCCGGAGAGTTGATACTAGACGGTGACTCCGTCTTGAGCGACGGTGGATATGAATGCGGCGAGCGCTTTGCCTCCGGTGATCGTCGCGTCGGGCTGTCGTCGGGCATGCTGAGCAGTGAGTGTATGCTATAACTGCTGACGTTTTTGGTCACGGGAGTTTCCCGTCGCGGAGCGGTGCCGTTGTGCGAGCGGGCTGACGAGTCGACGTGCGGTTTGTGGGAGGTTTGACTCGGACCGGGCGACGGTGGATACGACGCAGTACTTAAAGCTGGAACGGTTTTCGCCCGCCGTTTTGTACCCTGATCCTCAAGGCTTACCCGCTCTAGTTCCCTTAATATTCGTTTCCGCGGGGAGACAATCATGTGCTCCTGCCGACAGTTCACTAACTTTGCATTCACCGGCACCGGCAGAGAAGCGATTTTTTCACGCAGCTTATCGATCGTTCTAGACAACTCTTTGCGTCTTATTTGCGCTCTCGTTTTCTTATATACCCTTAATTTACGATACTGATACGGTTTCTTTAATTTCATATGATAATATTTCTCTCTATCGTAATCAACCCATCGATCGTCATCTACTGTCGTTTGTATTTTCGGTGCGGAACCGTCAACTACGTCTTCGCTTTTAGCATTCTTATTTTCCGGCGACCTGACGTCACCGTTCGGTTTTTTATCGCAAATTCCATTACTCAGAGCTCGCCTAGAAGTACCGCCATTGACTAACGCGTCCAGCTGGCCGGTATCATAGGGCCTCCTTCTCTTAACGCGACTGACAGTGTCGATGGTGGCGATGTGCAGCGTGCTCGGCCTGCAATAGTACATAGCTAACTCTTTGGAGACATTCTTGCGCGGCGCGGCCTGCTTCCAGCAGTGGTCGCGCTGCCAAGGCGAGGACTGCACGGAGCTGTTGTCATCGGAGACACTGAGCGAAGCGCAAGGTGGGTGCGCGCCGGCGGGCGGCGTGGCTGGCGCAGCTGCCGGTGGCCAGAACGTCTTCCGTGGCACGGACACCCAGCCGGCGCGCTCGCCCTCGCGCGCGCATCCCCGTACCAACTCCAAGATAAATTTTCCATCTGAAATTAAACAATTTACATTCAAAATCATTCCTTGTAATAAAACTGTACCGAAAAATATTTAGGGTGCCTTAATCCATAACATTAATTAATAAAATTTAACAGTTTCTGTCTGTCTTTTGACGAATTTCGGAAAACAATATAATGTGTATAATACACAGAAATGGCAAAGTACGAATCGAACACGAAGGGTTCCATACCACCAAAAAAAAAACATGACTTAAACAGTCATGTTTTAATATAGTGTATAACAAGAATAATAATAGGCAACACGACACATTCGCAATAGTCCCAATACCTGCCGTGTCCTGGTTCAGGGTATATTGTCACATTGATATCCCCTGGAGAAGATCACGGCGGCTATACAACATTACATCAAGCTTCTCAAAGGGCCCCTACGCATTGCATCTAAATCCCCGCGCACGCCTATCAAATGACCGGGACAAACCCGTGACATAAGAACCATAATAATAGAATATTAATTAAACATAAACTACGTTTATTGTTCAAATACAGTATGTGAAGCATACTGAAATTGGAAATTCCTAACTATCGTAGTTTAATTTTAAAGATATACCCCGTAGTGCATCACATAAGAGCAGTGATAGCCTAGTGGATAAAGAACCTACCTTGTGACTAACAGGTCGCAGGTTCGATTACCGACATGTACCACTAAATTCGTGTTTTCGGATTTATGTACATATTTGTAATTATCACTTGCACGGCGGTGATGGAAACATCGTGAGGAAACCCGCACGTCCAGGAAAATACATTTTGACAGAATTGTGACCTTACGTAAGAATGATCTGGTTTTCTCTCACGGTTGTAGAGGTCTGACGGCCATCGCTTCAAATAAAAATCAGTATCTCCACCACATCCTTAAGGCAGCGGACCTAGCTAATCCTAATTTATTAGGAAACAGGATAACGCAAAGAAGAAGACACCGTAGTAAAAATCGGCCAAGTGCGAGTCGAACTCACGCATGAAGGGTTCCGTACCATTATCTATAAAAACGGCAAAAAAATCACGTTTGTTGTATGAAAGCCCCCCTAAATATTTGCTTTATTTTAATTTAATTACTTATTCTTAAAGTGAATATATAACTAAATATTCTGTGAATATTTCAAGCGTCTACCTGTTGCCGTTATCAATATCGAGCAAAAAAATCACGTTTGTTGTATGGGAGCCCCCTTAAATATGTACTTTATTCTATTTTTTAGTATTTGTTGTTATAGCGGCAACAGAAATACATCATCTGTGAAAATTTCAACTGTCTAACTATCACGGTTCATGAGATACAGCCTGGTGAGAGACAGACGGACGGACGGACGGACAGCGGAGTCTCAGTAATAGGGTTCCGTTTTACCCTTTGGGTACGGAACCCTAAAAATTGTCTAAAAGTGGCAATTTTAGCGACCCATTCTTTTTTCTTGTATATCTTCACGCCAGGTCCCTTGCGGCGTAGGTAGAGAGAACCGAACGCCATAAGACGCGGTCCTTACATACTTCACTCGCTTCTCTAACATTCATAGTTCTTTTCATGCACGCTCGGCGGTTCCTGGTGCTCCTGACATCACCTTCTGATAAAACACGACCAATAAAAAAAAATACTCCTCTACGTGAGGGATGTAGGAGCCGACGAAGACCGAGACTAACTTACCATGACCAACATGGTAAGTTAGTCTCGGTCTTCGTCGGCTCCTACATCCCTCACGTAGAGGAGTATTTTTTTTACTTGACGACAAAAGTTAAAACCAAGAACGCGAGACGACAATAAACTATAGGTATATAGTTTATTCTCGTCTCGCGTTTTTGGTTTTACCTTTCGTCAGGTTATAAGTTCTATCAAAACCTTATTATTTTAATTTTGGAATACTGGCCAGAAATACTTTTGACTAATTTTAAAAATAGAACTTTCCCGCTTGCCGAAAATAAAAAATACATTCATTTTCATTCTTTTCAAATATGGAGTGGTCGAAAAAGGCACGTTGCACCGCTGTTGTTACGCGCCAAAAGAGATTTTCAACATTCTACAAAAATTGAAAATAACACTACGGTTTATTTGTCGAACTATCAAACGATATACTAAAGATTCAAGCTTTGAAGATCGTAAGACGAGCGGCCAACCTCGCACAGTTAGGACACCAGCGGTCATCAAAGCAGTGAAGGCGCGAATCCAAAGAAATCCCATCCGTAAACAAAAAATCTTAGCTCTTCAGATGGGATTAAGCAGTAGTTTAATTTTAAAGATATACCCCGTAGTGCATCACATAAGAGCAGTGATAGCCTAGTGGATAAAGAACCTACCTTGTGACTAACAGGTCGCAGGTTCGATTACCGACATGTACCACTAAATTCGTGTTTTCGGATTTATGTACATATTTGTAATTATCACTTGCACGGCGGTGATGGAAACATCGTGAGGAAACCCGCACGTCCAGGAAAATACATTTTGACAGAATTGTGACCTTACGTAAGAATGATCTGGTTTTCTCTCACGGTTGTAGAGGTCTGACGGCCATCGCTTCAAATAAAAATCAGTATCTCCACCACATCCTTAAGGCAGCGGACCTAGCTAATCCTAATTTATTAGGAAACAGGATAACGCAAAGAAGAAGACACCGTAGTAAAAATCGGCCAAGTGCGAGTCGAACTCACGCATGAAGGGTTCCGTACCATTATCTATAAAAACGGCAAAAAAATCACGTTTGTTGTACGGAAGCCCCCCTAAATATTTGCTTTATTTTAATTTAATTATTTATTCTTAAAGTGAATATATAACTAAATATTCTGTGAATATTTCAAGCGTCTACCTGTTGCCGTTATCAATATCGGGCAAAAAAATCACGTTTGTTGTATGGGAGCCCCCTTAAATATGTACTTTATTCTATTTTTTAGTATTTGTTGTTATAGCGGCAACAGAAATACATCATCTGTGAAAATTTCAACTGTCTAACTATCACGGTTCATGAGATACAGCCTGGTGAGAGACGGACGGACGGACGGACAGCGGAGTCTCAGTAATAGGGTTCCGTTTTACCCTTTGGGTACGGAACCCTAAAAATTGTCTAAAAGTGGCAATTTTAGCGACCCATTCTTTTTTCTTGTATATCTTCACGCCAGGTCCCTTGCGGCGTAGGTAGAGAGAACCGAACGCCATAAGACGCGGTCCTTACATACTTCACTCGCTTCTCTAACATTCATAGTTCTTTTCATGCACGCTCGGCGGTTCCTGGTGCTCCTGACATCACCTTCTGATAAAACACGACCAATAAAAAAAAATACTCCTCTACGTGAGGGATGTAGGAGCCGACGAAGACCGAGACTAACTTACCATGACCAACATGGTAAGTTAGTCTCGGTCTTCGTCGGCTCCTACATCCCTCACGTAGAGGAGTATTTTTTTTACTTGACGACAAAAGTTAAAACCAAGAACGCGAGACGACAATAAACTATAGGTATATAGTTTATTCTCGTCTCGCGTTTTTGGTTTTACCTTTCGTCAGGTTATAAGTTCTATCAAAACCTTATTATTTTAATTTTGGAATACTGGCCAGAAATACTTTTGACTAATTTTAAAAATAGAACTTTCCCGCTTGCCGAAAATAAAAAATACATTCATTTTCATTCTTTTCAAATATGGAGTGGTCGAAAAAGGCACGTTGCACCGCTGTTGTTACGCGCCAAAAGAGATTTTCAACATTCTACAAAAATTGAAAATAACACTACGGTTTATTTGTCGAACTATCAAACGATATACTAAAGATTCAAGCTTTGAAGATCGTAAGACGAGCGGCCAACCTCGCACAGTTAGGACACCAGCGGTCATCAAAGCAGTGAAGGCGCGAATCCAAAGAAATCCCATCCGTAAACAAAAAATCTTAGCTCTTCAGATGGGATTAAGCAGAACCACTGTCAAAAGAGTGTTAAATGAAGACCTGGGACTACGAACTTATCTTATATTTAGTAATTATGTATGAAAATGTGTAGATAACCTACATATTTACAGAATGTTCTCATTTATTATTATAATCTATATATAAATAAATATATACACCTAGTCCGGCCATAAGTTCTGTTACAAATGAATATGCATTTTTTTTATGAAGTAATGCAATCTTAATAAAACTTATATGTACTATTTATGGAGGTCTCAACAAAATAAAAAAATCTATTTGAAATGGCCCCCTTTGGCTTTCATACATTTTGGTCTTTAAACTATCCACGAATCTATGCATTTAGGCACTGTTTCCATGGGAAATTTAGCCACTGCTTGCTCCAGAGATTTCTTACGAGACACAATGTCGGCGTACCGTTTCAACCAGGCCATGTCCTCTATAACTGATCATAATTTGTCTAAAGGGTTCAGATCTGGGCTACATGAGGGCCAGTCTTCAGCTCCTATAAAGTCCAGAATGTCAGTTTTGAGCAGGATTTACAGACGCAGGATGATGACCACGTTGTACCTTTCCGACTACTTGGGCGGCTTCTTTAGAACTGTGTGCTTCGTCATTTCGCTTGTTGTAGTGTTCTTCAATTGTGAATTTTTTTTCATCAGTAAAGAGGATATTACTGTGCTTTTCACTTGCGTTACGGGATAGAAGGCGTTTTGATCCACTGTCTTCAACTGTAGGGATTGATTTAGGGCATGTGCTGTATATCGACGATAAACGCCGAGCTTCAGGTCTTGTTTTATTACATTCGACAGGTTCCTAGAGGGAATCTTCATTTTTCACAATAAGAATTTTTGTTTCATAATGGGGTTTCAGCGAACACTTCTTTAACAGCATTAACTAGCAGTTCCTTTGTAGTTCTAAGAGCATGCGGTCGCCTTGATCTTTTATGGTCTTCAACAGAGGAAGTGTTGGTATATCTGTCGATTGTACGATATACAAACATACGGCTGATACCCAGCTTTTGAAGTGTCTTGAATATAACCGAAGGCTCCATATGTATTTTGTACAAGGCAATCACTGCAATCCCATTTTCTTTGACACCCCATTCCATATTGTAATTTGATAATAATCACAAAAAAATATGCAAAATGGCGGGAAATCGAAAGAACTTTTTAACATAATAAACAAATTTCAAATTCAAAATAATTAAAGTGTTGAAAAAAGAAAAGTTTTATGTAACAGTGTTTATAGCCAGATTAGTTATATTTGTTTTGTAGTGCTTTATGGCCGTCATGGTCATGAGGCAGCAATAGTTAGCTGAAAACCGTTAAAAAAAGGCTCAACATAGTCTTTCCACTTGTTTGTCCATTGTCATGGACAATGCCGTCACAACAAGCGCGCCAAAATGGTTGGCGTTTAAAATGCCCATGTGGTTATTTACAACTTACAACAAATATGTTAAATTACTTTTTGGTGTTGAATATTTTTTACTATTATCTAACAACGTAAGGTATTGAATAAAGATATAAAAAAAAATATATGCACATTCCCTATTGCTTTTCTCTATATTGTAGTTATTCATCCAATGTAATCCAGATAGGGTATGTACCCTTAAATTCGTGTTTTCGGTGAAGGAAAACATAGTAAGGAATGGCAGGTTCTAAGGTGAAGATATTGAATTTTTACATAGAGCGATTGCAGTCAGACCACCACAACCCAGAGGGAAAATTAGACCTTTCTTAGGTTAGGTCACACGTCTTTTGAAATATAGTTTCTTGAGCTTGTGGTCATGTAGTACATTCAGTAGTCATGTCAATAGCTGGTGGTAGGGTAAATACCCACCTGGTTGGCTACAACTGTACACATGGCGAAAGACCCAAGAAGTGACATCCCTATGAGTAAGTTGCGTTTCGGGATCAGCTCGTGTATAACCAGTGCTTGGTGGATTGTTGACGCGATATTGTGGGAACAGTAGTGGATTATGTCTGTCTATTGTCAAAAGAATTGAGCTGTCACGTCGGCCAGGGAGACTCGTTGAAACAGTTGTTCCGCTGGCCACCTGTGGTATAGTACAGGGGCCCAATCAAGACTAACCACCTTAAGAGGCTGCTCTTTCATACTATGCATAGTCTTGGGGTAGATCGTCGTGCCGGTTGGTGACCAATTGTGGGGACCTGGCGACTACCTCCGGTGGGGTTCAGGGGCTCTTCCATCCGGATCAGTACAGCTCCTTTGTCGACAAACTAATGTAGAAACAGTCCACCGCGCTTCTTCTCCAATGTCATGGCAATTCCCTTCCCGCTTCACGCTTCCTTTCTATTTTCTCTCATTACAGCACAATTAAAAATATTAGAACACATTGTAAAAATATTAGGAATTTTAACAGTGAATGGTAGACAAAACAAAATCTAAACTAAGAATATACAGGACAAACATTTATGTGCATGAATATGTCTGTTTGTCTTGGTCTGAATGTTTTTAAGAGATGTAGGGCACATTAAAATGGGCAGCTTTTTTAAGCTTTTTTTTAGACTTTTCTCCATTAGCAAATGGATGCAGTGTACCTAATGTGTATTTGCTTTCTGAGAGCTGTTGTGCATAAACAAGAGCAGTGTGGAAATATTGAATTCAACCACATGTCTCCACTCAGTTAAAATATAGAAAATGAAAGTCAGTTGAATCTTTTGCTAACATTGGTTTAAGTTTTATATTAACAATGTATGGACCATGCTCTGGAATCAGATTTTTTTAAAGACAGGTAGAGCACATTAAAATAGCCCAACTGGGGAAGCATCTCCACCTCACAGAAAACCGCAGTCAAATAACAACTCCCTGGAAGGGATCCTTCCATATTCACAGTTTCCATATTTGTAACATTACTTTGGAAGATATACACCGCAAATAAGGAGATTATACTATATGTACATTTTTAATATTTGTTAAACCAAATCCTGGATTATTTAAGAGATTTGTTGAGAATAATGCTTTTAATTCAAGGCACCCAGAAAAATTTGTTCTGTTGTATAAAATAATAACAGCATGTATATTTGTAGTCTGAGTATAAAATATACAACAAGCTTCCAAATAGCATTAAGTGTTTAGAATGTGTATCATCTAAAGGACAATCATTCACTTGTTGCTTGTTGAAATCTGATTTTAATCTAGGCTAAAAAATCTAAATGAAATCTAAATTAAATATTATTAATTGCATTATTATAATCGCCTATATATAGAAAACAGAAAATTAGTAATATCCATTGTCACTCAGCTGTCTGTTCATCTATAAGTCATGGACCTTTTAAAGAAGACCCATAAATGTACTCTGGCATGTGGGCAGTGTAAAGTATATGAATTGCAAACTTTTTGCTGTCAACAACTGTTAAATGGAAAGTAAACGAATTTCAGTTTTAAATCCTCTATATTAGTATTTCAAAAACTAAAATTGTTAAAAATGTCCTATCATGTCACTAAAACTAACAAGCTTTCATGGATTGTTGCAATGTGCGAATAAAGTAATAATAGAAATATCAAATAATTGAAAAGTAATATTTGAGTCTCGAAATTTGAAAAAATTTAATATCAAGATGGTTGGTAACATAAAAAGCTGTTCTAGTTAGAAACAAAATTCTCTTTACTAACTGTGCTTATTTGCAATGTTTCCAAATTATAGTATTTTAGTATTCATGTCACATGTTATTATCATGGTATGTACATCAACCACCACCAACAATTTATTACCATCACTCGCAACCAATTTGGTTATGATGACCAAACTGGTTGTGTTTTATTAGATTATTAAGGTGATGTCAGGAGCCCTAGGAATTAAAAGTGCATGAAAGAGCTATGAATGTTAAAGAAGCCAGTGAGATGTTAAGGATTGTGTTCTGCGGCACTCGCTTACCCTGCGAGGGACCTGGCGTGAAGACATACATACATCACCAGCAAACCTTTAATCTGTAATCTTGTAGGTGGGATAGTAATTTTTGAGGGATCAAATCAATAACTTCACACCAAATTCCTTGCAGGGTAGGCAGGGAGGACTGAGTGTCATGTGACCCGATCTTTACACACCTCACTCGCTTCTTTCACATTCATTGCTCTTTTCATGCACGCTCGCCGGTTTCTAGGGCTCCTGACATCACCTTCTGATAGAATACAACCAATTTGGCTATGGTAGATAAGTCTTGGCCTTCCTCGGCCCCTACATCCTTAAATAAAAATTGCAAGTTTATTTAGCAAACAAATTAATTTTGCTGAAATATGTTCATTTTATTTTTCTCAATATATGATTTATAAACATTGATCTTAGCCATAGTCACAATAGCCAATCTAGTCATTAGCAGAGTGAAATACAGTGGATTTCGGGTATAACGACACTGAAGGGACCACTCTATTTTTGTCGTTATATCTGGAAGTCGTTACAGGCAAAGGTAAAGAGATACAGACACGTACACATGTGTAGTTTATATTCATTTATTATTGAAAATATTTGCACACATAGTTATTCACCGGTACATTTAAAAAAAATGTACATGTAAAGCATTGTTTTCACCGTTTTTCAATTTTGAAATGATTTCCGCCTTTTCTTTAACAGTGAATGTGCGTCTAGCAGCCATACTTATTCAAAAGTTTACTAAACCAAGTTGCTACTCAGAATATCACTTTGTAACTGAACCATAAAAGCTCCGAAACATATAGGCTTCCCTACCTACTTAGTTGATATCTATAAACAAAAGGTAAAGGTCTCCACACTTGCTGACCATCTGTGTGCAATGGATGTAAACAAAAGATAAGAAATGTTTGTGAAAGAAAAAAATCTTTGTGTCTTTGGCTGCATGGGATTTCTAGGAATTTGTTACAAATGATTCATTAAAAATAGTTGCTACACCTGAACTCGGCGTTACATCCAAAGTCGCTATAGCCACATGAATTTTGTACTAAAGTATGCTTTAAATTCAAGGGACTTAGTTTTAACGTCGCTATAGGTAAATGGTCGCTACAACCAAGGTCGTAATAAATGATATCCACTGTATTTATGGAACTACATTCAATGACCAAATAACTTTGTGAAGTCAGAGCATTCTCATGCGATCCTTTTTGAGCAGCGGTAATGGGAGACACATCTGGGAGAACATATGATGGTAAGATCATTTTCAATATAAAATAGACAATATTATGCTACTTTTTGATAACACAGTAGGTATGCTGATAACAATATTGTGGAAGAGAGATCCTTTCAACCTTCTTCACCCTCTGTCTATGAAAAAGTAATGATTCTTAACCTTAATCCGTTCCATACATTGTATTTGCTGAGCAATAAGGTATGTTTGTAATGAGTTATACTGAAGAATGTTAATTGAAAAAGAGTTATATTTTATTGAAACCTGATATTTTCTTTTAGTGACTATTTTTGTAGTAAAAGTAAACATAAATATCACTTTATCAACATTAGCCATATAACTGGATAGGTAGATATTCTAAAACTAAAACCAGACTGTGTACATTTAGCTATTCTCAGTAAAATGTGTTTACACACCATGTTTGTTTCCGCAATAGTGCCTACAGCTTCTTACGAAATATAAACAATAGACAGAGGCCGAGCTCCATAGTTTGGTCAAATGTGCATGGCTATGTATGGTTATCAGAGCATGAACGACTTTCTCGTTTTTCTTAGTACATTAGACCTTACTACTATGTTTGCTAGTGTACTAAGTCCAATGCGCCTACTACTGATGTAATTGGAATGTTTAAAACACTGACCTTTGAAAAATTTGAGCCTGCCTCCGGTTGCAGTGACAGCAGAATTGTGCACACCACTATCCTCATTCGCGCCCTTGCCACCACTGTTACCATTTACGCCATGTCTTCTGTCTACTTCTTCTGTCATTTTGGTACATGTTGTCAGAGTTGTGTTTGTTCCTTCCTGTATATGCATTTCATGTCTGACCGCTCAACACAGCAACCGAGCAACACTTTAGTTCGTACACGCTCGCCATGTCGCAAGGAACATGTATAACGAAGTCTGGCCAGCTACACGGACAAAACTAATCACAGTCAATATTTCCGTCAAAGTCCTCATTCTAAGGCCACCTGCGGGATAAAAACCAATCCAAAACTTTCGTATAAACACATTACCGACACGGTGACTATGGAATTGAATCAATATTTCCACAAATCCTATTTCCAATGGCACTAAAGTTTACTCACTATCTAATTAATTATAAAACCAGTCTACAACGACGAATTCCCGATTATAATCGGGCCCACGACACAATTCAGTAAAAAGCTGTTCGTTTTTCAGTATACATAGTTCATTCACACCCAGCATCCATTTTGATTCGTTCAAAATCAAATACGATCATTCTTTTTGTGAAATCGGAATGCGTTGTTAAAATCGTTTAGTTACTGCATTGCATTGAATGAGAACGACCCGACCGGCGACTGCGATTAGCACAGGCTTTTAAAAAATTACATAAAAATATATATCAGTTTTAAACAACTTATCTAAACAATGACAATTTAATAAAATATGGATAAGTTTTAGGTTTTAAAGCATGACATACACCTTTAATTTATGTGACGGATGTGGGAGTGACATGGCTCTAACATGTAGAAACCTCTATAAGAAAATTATTGTGGCATACCGCATAGCGTAACACAGAAAGCAGCTTAAGGGATGTAAAACAATATTTATTCAGCATTCATCCGCTTGTCGTTTGTGACTTTCGCGTTTTATAAGAAAATACTGAAATAACATAGCGCATAAAAAAAATAAGAAGAATGAGGTTGCGCAAATAGAAAGGTCTCGCCTGGTGGGACCGTGGGACACCAAGGTTGAATCCTCCATAGGAGGAGGAAAGTGCAACTAAATTATGTATCATCTTTGCGTTTCTCAGTATGAGAAATGAGAAGAAAGAATTGTACCGTCGATGCAAGAATGAAAACAAACCAAAATTAATTAGCTAAGAAGAAAGAGAAGCGTGAAATACTAATTACAATAAATGTAATTAGTATTTAACATTTTTTAGTAGATCACAAATCCAAAGATCTACTAAAAAATGTTCGGACACTGTGAGCGATTTTTGTGTGAATCGGAACATATATAATAATAATCCATCCATGTCGGTAGATGTAATAATTGAATAACTAATGTAAGACAAATACCACCTTAGTCTTTCCTGCGACCACGGACGCTGCAAAGCGTTCGAAACGTCAGGTTTCAACAAAATAAATAAAACACGCGATACTTCCGTTAAAATAGTTTAATTTCAATGTGTAACAATCGCGAAAACCTAAGACAATACTATATTTTGACTGTATTGGGGTTTTTTTGGAATTTGTCTTAAATTCAGTGTTATTAATAAAAACAAAATGAGGCCGCTATTTAGCTTTATTAACGATAAGTACAATATTTGTAATTATTACTTTCTCGACGGTGATGAAAAACAACTTCGATCAAATGACTCCCATTTACTCTTAATATCACTTTTCCGTTCATTCTTTATGTCTAATCCTTTACTCTACAATATTCACGACTCTAGACTGCGTTGCCTGAACCCACTAGAGACTCCCCAAACAAGTTTACTTTTAAAATAATGTTACGTGCTTATCTTTTAGAGAGCCTTTCCAAGCAGTAGTCATTCAACGTGTGTTGTAATTAGTATATATGTACGGGCCCCTTCAATACGACCCGTACACGTTTCGTAAATGAATATAAAAACAATACGTACGGTAGGAGTAGGACGCGTCAAAGCAGCCCGTCTGGAGAAGTACCTTCACCTCACAGAAAACTGCAGCCGAGGAACAACTATTCCTGCGAGTGAGTAAGGTTACGAGTGAGCTCCTGAAGAGTTTCTGTATCAGTAGCGGGGGTGGCAACACGCAAGCGATACTTCCTGTGTTGCAAGCGTTTATATTCTACGGTAACCACTTTACATCAGGTCGACCGTACGCCTCCCAACGTTGTATACAAAAAAGAAATACATATGACTATGCCAGCTGATACATCACCTAAGAATGTTTTTTACACTAAAGTGATAAACAAACATACGTTCCGAGTGTCAAAGTGATACACTATCATCATTAGAGGCAAAGCCAACCTCACCTGCACATGATGCACCTTGCTAATTAACAATCGAGGCTCTGGCGAAAGAGAGGTAGGGCGCATCAAAGCAGTCCGACAGGGGAAGTACCTCCATCTCACAGAAAACCGCAGCAAAATAACAACTTACTGGAGTGGAGTGAGTTGTTGATTTAATGTGAGTGAGTGATGTTACCAGAAAACAGTAAGAGGAGTTGTTGTGTGAGCAACGACGGTGGCGACCCGCGTGCGATAAACTTTAGTGTGAACGTTCATAGGCTACGGTAACCACTTTACATCAAGTGGGCCGTATGTTTATTTGTCTCCCGACGTAGTAAAAAAAAACGATGTGCATGGAATATTTTTTACAAAATGCTTCGAAATTAATATTGGTTTTCGTTCAATCACATTAGGTACGTGCTAAATCAACGCAGGTAAAGTAGATACGCTTACTGGACGAAACAGCTGATTTGCTTCACACGAGGTGACAAACATCCATCACTAAGTCTGATTAGTTTACACTTATATACATTTTCAACGAATTAGGTAGTTATTTCACTTACATTTTATATCACGACTTGGGTTGTTAAATTATGCAATATCGTTAACTTTGAGTCGTATAAAAATTGATGCCTATTGTTGGTAATTGTGTACGAGGTTCGATATAGGAAAAGGTACACTTACACCACTAAGGTGGCAAACAAGCTTGGGTCCTCCCAGATTGTAAGCAGTTATCGTAGCATTTGGACATTTTTAACACCAGAGATGTCGCTTATGTGATATTCAGTGAGTACCTAATTAGTTACCGCCGGTAGAGGAGCGCAGAGAGCTACCTATCTAGTTAAATAAAAATGGAAATTTAGAACACTTACCGGATATAACAGCTGATCCACTTTTCTTAAAAAACGTTACAAACTTTCCATCACACTTTCACACAGGCTTTGGCCTGTCAAGTTAATGTAATAACGTTAAATTTGAGTATTTAGTGTTTGTTACGACAACATTAAAGACTAGATAGCTAGCTATCAGATAAAATAAATCAGGATACATTAAATCTTTCACACGACCCCATAAAAAGAAATGCATCGGCGTTATATCAGGGGAACGGGGAGCCCATTGGACTGGCCCTCCCCTTCCTATCCACCTCATGGCGTACGTAACGTCCAGATACTCGCGAACACGCAAGGCGTAATGGGCTGGTGCTCCATCGTGCTGGAAGTATAAACCCCTTAGATGTTCAAGTGGAACATTTTCCAGCATACTGTCCAATTGTGTTTGCAGTAGGTGAAGATAGGTATCCGCATTCAGTCTCTCTAAAAAAACTGGTCGTAACACTCTGTCACCGAGTGTACCCTACCCGCCCACGTTCACACTAAATCTGCGTTGGAAATGATCGGGCCGCACTACCCGAGGATTAACATCGGTCCAGTAATGTGCATTATGTATGTTAAACATACCAATGCGTGTGAAAGTTGACTCGTCTGTCCACAAAATGTTGCGGCGCTCCGCACGAAGCCTACGACAGAAGTCAACGCGAGGCGCATGATCTTGTGGCATGAGTTCTTGTACCCTAGTGAAGTGGTGTATATGGTATAGATGTAGCCCTTCATCGTTGCGTAACTGCCACACGTAACTGTTGCTTACATTGAAAACGGCAGCTTCGTCTCTCGTGCTCGCCATTGGATGACGATTAAAGAAATCCAGCACGTTCTCTTCGAACTCGGCAGGATACCGACCTCTACCCACGTCCACCGGAGGCGGGTCAAACTGGCCATGTTCACGAAACCTGTATACAGCGCCGAGGATAGTGTGATGGCTGACTCGTATTCCGAACCTTTGCTCTACAAGCTCACCGCTTGTGCAGTGATGTTATTGCACTCGCGATATCAAAGTACCATTTGGAGATACTCCTGATTAGAGTAACGACGTCCAGGCATGATTACGGTGACGCCTAGTTGTGTACTGCACGACACTCGTAAACAGACTGATTTGTAGAACGCGCTGCGCAGATGGCATGCGCGCGGGCGGCGTTTTACAAAGGTAAGCGGTAAACACAAAAGGGCTATTTGGTTGGTTGGTTTCATACAACAGTAAGCTATTATTTATTACGGATTTCTTTTTCTTTGAAATAATTTGTAACACGTGGGCCATAAAATATACTCGTATTTATTATTATAATCAGCATACATAATACTATTTCCCATTTCAATTTGGGCATACTATTTAAGAACACTATATATATATATATATATATTCAACAATCGCATATAATTTTACATTAATTAATTTTAAATACCTGAGTAAGATATTAATTATTAACATTTTTGCACTCTAAAGTTAATATTTAATAAACGCACTTTGCTTATGAAACTCGGTCAAATGGTTTGTTTTTGCTGGTTTTCTATGATGCAATCCCTCCCTGTGCAACGGTGCAGCGGTGACGAACGGTGGATACCAAGGTGTCAAACCAATTCGCAAACTCAGCACTCGACGAGAAGTCATTGTTGTCAAATTTTCAACACATAAATCTCCTCTGTGACTCATTGATAAGTCGGAGATATTCAATTCTTGGGCGAGTCGAAGCATTACCTTCCTCTTCGTGACGTCCTCTTCCTCACTAAAATTAATTAGTTTAGTTAATTTTGTTGTTAAATTAATAATAAATAAAAAATAATAAAGCAAACACGAAAATACTTACTTTACTGTACGTATTTTTGTGTTTGTGTCAATGTTTTGGTCGTCTCCTTACTAAGAATTAGTAAGGCGATGCGATATAATATATCTAATTTTTTTGAGATATATTATATCGAATATTACACAACGCAATACTGCGTGTTCTACTGATAATTAATATTAGCCTGCATTTTTGAAACAGAACGTAAAGAATTACAATCGACAACCAGTCTCGCTTGCGAACTAATAACGGTAAATTTAAAATGTCTTCGTGTAGCGATCTAACTTAACTGTTTTTCATATTTTTGCTAACCCACTGAGAGAAAAGAACATTACTTCTTACTACCCCCTACTCAAGAGTACTGTGGCTGTTATCAAGTTTCAGCTAACCGGTTACTGTTGACTGTACGGTGACACGACACGGTTTAGTTGTATATTCAATAATATGAGTTATTCATTCATTCAACGATTTTACAAAATAGAAAACAACTAAATATTAAAATAAAATTTGAAGTGCATGGCCAAAGTGGACACATGCTTTGGCAGAGGGTTCGCTTGCCTTAGCCGTCTCCATTTTTAATAGTAATGGTAATGGTCATTCTTAATTGTAAACTCACGCATACGCCGAAACACAACCATTCTCCAAGGTGTTGTTATTTGACTGCTGTTTTCTGTAAGTTGAAGGCGGACGGGCTACTTTTATGCTCCCTAACTCTTTTACAACACTCAGCTCAAGGCAAAAAAAAGGCGAATTCACACATTGTATAGAGCCCTAGAGTTTGACGAGAGATTTTGTCTCCCTCTGTATGTTCTACCGATTGTATAACGGGTTGTGTTCTGAGGAACTATTCAACATTATACCAACAGCCTCATTTTACAATCGGACAGTTTCAGAGGAGTTCATCCTCATACGCTGGAACCGCAATGGTAGCGTACTGTGCGGTTCCTGATAAGTTTTCTACTGAGAACTATTCAATTGTGGAATGAGCTCCTTGCCGAGATTTTCCCAAGGGACTATACTATGGGGTTCTTCAAGAAAGGCGTGAAGAGGTTCTTACAGGGTCAGCGACGCAAGAGTGACACCCTTGATGTTACAAATGTCCATAGGCTAAGATAACTGCCTACCATCAGGTAGGCGGTATGCTTGTTTATCACCTTAGTGGAATAAAAAATGTTAAGAACAGTGGGAATCGAACCTACGAGCCTTGGTGTCACAGTAGTCGCTACTGACTACTCTGCCACCGAGCTCAGGATAATACACAAAGGATGAAAGAAGGAAATATAGGAACATACTTCCTGTATGGTCACTGAACTTTTGCCAGATATATCTTAGCTAATGACAAAAAAGTAACAGTTTGAGGAATCAAACGTTTTTGCTCTTTTTGGAAGACTTGAATAAGTTCAACAACAAAAACCTTGTAAAAATCACTATCGTTTAACGGGTAATATTTAAACTGGGTTCATTGGGTCTGGGTACATATCCTGCTCAAGTATTTTTACAACACAGTTGCTGACGCTGGAACATAGAATGTATGGGCTAGATCCCTTTGCCCCTCGGGAATAAAAAGACCCAAAAAAAAAGGAACCAAACGTCACAGTGTGAAAGTTTTGTTTGTGCACGCCACTGAAAACCCAATTTCGTTTTTGCCTTTTTGTCTATTTCAATACAAAACAGAATAGAAAGTTGCAGAAAGTAAGCGAAGATGACGGCATCTGAGGTGTCCTTTAATCGTAAAATAATATCAGAGGATCTATCTAATGTGGAATTCGACACGAGTGAAGATGTGGAAGTTATCCCTACATTTGATTCAATGGGCTTACGTGATGAGTTACTACGGGGAATATACACTTATGGTATGTACCTATAAATTAACAGTAATCGAAGAATATCACTACTTAACAGTGTTAGACGTTGATATACGAATGATGGCCTTCTATATAGTGCGATTAAAGCTGGGAAGTCTAGCGCACACGATCAAGCAGCGTTTATGTCAATTTCGTCATCCTATTTTGGCGCGACACCTGTTAAACGTATAATTTGGGATTATTTGGCTTCTAGGAGTGATTAGTCCAGTGTGGTTTTGTCTTGTGGTGATATCATTTACAATATATACCTAAATATTTTTTGGGATCCCTTATCCGTCTTATCATGTATGTGGATGCTCTAATAACAGTTGGCCATGTTTATTTTTTTATTTTGCAACAATAAAATCACACATGATCTAAAAAAGTCATAAATTTAACCTTTGTAGGTAACAATTTGTTTATAACTACTCTGAAATACATAAGTAAGGAAAAGTGCACCTAGAAGAAAAATAGAACTAATGATGTATTGTGATTTTGAGGAGGAATTTGGAACACTAAATCCGGCTCCATTGGTGGTATTGGCTCCTTATGATGACTGTGAAACCTTAACATTCCATTAAAGCATTTAAACAAAAGTTGTTCTAGAAACAATAAAAAAGATTTCTGGTAAAATTATGTACTCATTTAGTAGTTACATTTATTACTTACTAGAGGGAGACTTTGTACTGAAGTCGTCTTCATGGGTACCTCTGTCTCACCTATTTCTACCGCCATGCAGCTATATTTATATAGCAGTGTTCCAGATTGAAGGGAGAGATATGGCAGAGAAATAACTGGGTGTTGTGACGAAACAGCCTTAGGTCACAAGATTGGCAGTGTGCGAGTAATATCTCTGTGGTGTTACCGCTTACCATCTGATGCGGGCCGCATGCTTGTTTGCCAATCTAGTATAAAAAAAAAATACTCATGCATAAGCATATGGACTTTGGGCAGCTATCCCTATGTGGGATCATCTACTGAACATAGTCAACTACTTAGATTCCTATTCCTATAATGTCATATTAAAAAAATATATAGTCATCGACAAGACCATCAAGACCAATACAAAGAATTGAATTGAATAGAGTATAACTTTGTGCGGAGCTTCGTCTGCAAGATTAATATGGTATCATTATTTCAGGATTTGAAAAACCTTCTGCAATTCAACAGCGTAGCATCCTGCCTATTGTAAAAGGGCGGGATGTAATAGCACAGGCTCAATCTGGCACAGGGAAAACTGCCACATTCTCAATTTCCATCTTACAATCTTTAGACACCACATTGCGTGAGACACAGGTATTGATTCTCTCTCCTACGCGTGAGTTGGCCACCCAGATCCAAAAGGTAATCCTTGCGCTAGGAGACTTTATGAATGTGCAGTGCCATGCTTGTATTGGTGGGACGAATCTTGGTGAAGATATACGAAAGTTAGATTATGGTCAACATGTGGTATCTGGAACGCCAGGAAGAGTGTTTGGTAAGACATTTGTTTATTTATAAAAAAATATGTGTTTTTTATGTAATATTGTTGTATTTGAATTATAGATTAAAAAAATATTAATTGAGGAGCTACATTGTATCCTTGTGTATGACTTATTATGGCGTAGGATTCAGGCATGGTTGAACATGTCTTGTTTAGAAATAGGTTTTAATTTAAGCTTCTCGATGTTTCAATGAACATTTCATGTCATCACTTATCACCTTGTCCGTGGCACACCCAATATACTATATGTTGTGAATAACATAATGTCAGTATGTTTGGTGACAGTCATTACCACAAATCAGTATTATTTGTACAGCTTGTAAAGACTGACCTGACTGCGCATTGGAGTACGGCAGTCAGCTTAAATTATGCTTCCCCAAACAGCATTCAGAAACCGCCCATTTTGATCTATCGTTTTTTCGCCCATTTTGATATATCGATAGAAAAGACATAAGATCAAAATGTGACAGGTCAATTGCAATGGTGCAAAGAAAATGAATAACGACTCTGTAAGAAAATAAATTTTTAGGATCCAAATGTATTGAAAAGGTAATTGAAGGTGGTTTTTGTTTATTGATGCCTTCTGTGGGTGTATTCACATTGCCTTGGAAAATCATATTTGAATTGGATTCGAAAAGCTTTCACTCAAATTCCATACATTTTGACAGATAACTTTTCAAAGTTGATTTGAATATGACTTTCTGAGGCACTGTGAATACTGATGTATTTATTATACACACCACCGCTGGCAGCGCATGCTCTAAGCTCCTAATGAGCGAGACTGGTTTGTGCTCGCAGTAATGATAAAAATATTTACATAGAATTTTTTATTTAAATTAATATTTGTATCTAGTATTTAATAGGTACTTATCTCACATGAAATTGAGTGAAAAGAAGTTTTTTCTTCATATCTACACCAAACCTTAAAATCGATTCAACAGACAGACAAACAGCCACATTACAATTATGTTATTAAATGATAATTTGCTTTTATTTGCAGATATGATAAAGCGACGCGTACTCAGAACCAGGTCAATCAAAATGTTAGTTCTCGACGAGGCTGACGAAATGCTTAACAAAGGCTTCAAAGAGCAGATCTACGACGTCTACCGTTACCTGCCTCCAGCAACACAGGTTGTGCTGATCTCTGCAACACTGCCTCATGAAATCCTTGAAATGACTTCAAAATTTATGACTGATCCTATTAGGATTTTAGTAAAACGGTTTGTTATATTTATTGATATTATTTTTTTATTATTTACACAAGTTAAGTGAAAAACAATCATATGGCGTGCCTGATAGTAAGCAGTTATCATCATACACTGTAACACTGGTTACAATGTACATATAATGTATTGATCTTTGTCAATGGTGAATATTCCATAAAGTCACGTAAAAGTAGATAATTTCTTACATACTTTTTCAAGGGTAAATCCATCTCTCCGCCTAGGTGGGGTCTGAACTCATCTCGATTACCACTCAAGTTCTCTTCCAACTGAGCTATCAAGAAGGTTATTGTGTAATGGTGATTTCTTCCATTTCTATTCATTGCTGTAAAGGCATGTGGCGATTTCGTTATCACGATCATAAGAAGCCTAATTCCTTTTTCTTCTCTAGGTCTTAAACTAGCTCAGTACCAAAGTTCATCATGAATTTATAATCCATTCAGCAGTTTACTCAAGAAATAATACCATATCATAACATTCGTTTACATTTCTGATATTGCTATGAATAGTAATACTTATGCTTTGCCTACTACAGCAGCGCCAAGGTGCACAAGGTTGAAATTAGAAATAAATTTTAAGTTACTGCATAATTTTTTGTTGTATAATTTTAATGAATAAGATCTATCAATGTAAGAATGCTCATCTGTTTTATGCGGACGATGCCGTGTTATTAGCAGTTTAACTTCTTGGCAGTAAAACCTTGATCCAGAAGTCACAGCTCTATATTCCAACATATGGAAGTGTGAGCGGGATTTTGCAAAGAAGGCATGAATATAGAATTGCGCAATAATAATAATAAATGCTTTATTTTTGCTACCATGACATATGAATTACAGGTTTCCATGTGACCCTGAGGCCTGTGGTAGTTATACAACTGTGTTACAGGCCAAAGTGACTTCCATCTTACAATCTTGTTCAAATAAATAGTATAATAACTGCAAGCGTTACGTTTATAGACCAAGTTCGCAATGAAAATGTAAGAAAGAAAGTCTGAGAGTATGACTGTTTAGTTATGAAGGCAAGCTCTGTTGATTCGGACACATAATGGACAAGAGGAAGGAATGATAGTACCACAACAATATTGGTCATTTGTTATCAGGTTTTTTTATACTATTGTGGAAATAAGATAACAATATTTCATATATCCTATGATATTCCATACACAATTTCTAATGTTCATATATGATTTTCACAATTTCTGATGTACACCAAAGGCCCACTTCAGTTAAAATCGAATAGTATGATTGTTCATTTGGAACTATTTGAAATAGTATGAGTACCTCATATATTGTGCTGTCCATTAGTGGGCCATACCGTGCATTGTTAATAGAACACAATGAGAGATTTTTGAGTTAAAACTTTGTTCACAGTGATGAGTTGACGCTGGAAGGCATCAAGCAATTCTTTGTGGCTGTGGAACGTGAGGAGTGGAAGTTTGACACACTGTGTGATTTATATGACACCCTGACCATAACACAGGCAGTTATATTCTGTAACACTAAGCGGAAGGTGGACTGGTTGACACAAAAGATGCAAGAGGCCAACTTCACAGTCAGTTCCATGCATGGTGACATGCCCCAAAAAGAAAGAGATAACATTATGAAGGAATTCCGATCTGGACAAAGGTAAAATGACTGAGAATGCATTGTGTAGTTTGAGAGCCACTGAGGTAATGTATATAGATTTAAAATTAATGATAAGCCCTAGGAAATGGTAAGTGTGCATGAAAAGAATTATGAATGTTAAAGTAGCGGGCGAGGTATATAAAGACTGCGTCTTATGACGCTCGGTTCTCTCTGCGTAACCCGCAAAGAACCCGGTGTAAAGATATACATGCATACATATCCTTTCTTTTAAATCTATATACATTATTTTTTTATAAAGTAAACTGTACTGGCGGAATTCAAATTTAGTAACTAAATTTATTTTATTTGAGGAAGAAGGATAAATCAATCAATAAATATAATTTATTCTTGTTTTTATTGCATAAAAATTAGGAGAGTCTCATTTCGAAGAAAAGATTTAAAAAATATAGCTAAATATTACTTTACCTATATTTTTAATCTATCTATCTATAACTTCACGCCAGATCCCTTGCGGGGTAGGCAGAGAGAACCGAGCGCCATGTGACTCGATCCTTACATACTTCACTCGCTTCTTTAACATTCATTGCTCTTCTCATGTACGTTCGCCGGTTTCTAGGGGGCTCCTAACATCATCTTCTGATAGAACACGACCAATTTGGTCATGGTAGGAGACTCTTGGCCTTCCTCGGATCCTACATACTTCCACTTTTGCATTGTAGGTATATCTGCTCCGTAATTCTTTCTCCATGTCCGAATTAACGGAGCATGCTTCTTCTTATTTTAACACCAACACTCTCTTCAGACCAACTCTGATTCTAACATCATTGCGAATACGGTCTACTAGCGTTACGCCACAAATTTTGCGCAACCCTCGCATTTCGACTGCGTTTATCCTACTTTTATGCTCTCTCCGCCATACCCAGCTCACGCTTCCAAATGTAAGCGTTGGGACCAGCACTGCATTGTGTATAGTGAGTTGTGCCTTCTGGCTCAAATTTTTACTGCCAAGAAGTTTTCCCAACGCTCCATTCACAATATTCCCAGCACTCACTCGTGTTTCCATATCTGCGGTGTACCTTCCATCCCTGCTGAAAGCGCATCCAAGATATACAATCTCATCCACTTTTTCCTACACTTCATCATCAACCATAATCCTTACATTGGTTCTGGCTTGTTCTCTTTCAAATACCATTATCTTTGTTTTATTCTGGCACCCACTCACTACCGATTGTATATGTATGCTGACACTGTCGCTGCCTTTGCTCTGGTCGTTTTTGCCTCGGCTGCTGCTGTCGCCTAACGGCAAACATCTACCTATAACTCGTGGGTTTCCAAACACGTGTCGCAGAGACGACCAGCGCAGCCAGGGCAGCAACATGGTAGCGGGTACATGCGGATCCTGTTCTTGATGTCTAGCAGGCAATTGCAGACACTACAGCAAAAGTTGAGGCAGATATGACCAGAGCAGCCATAGCAGAGATGGCAAGCTTCTACTAACGGTACTAAGTTCTGGCAGAAACACAAATAGTAGTTTCGATCAAATTGCCTGTAAATTTAACTTCCGCAAAATACGGCAATAATTTACGATTAATGTTATACTTGTTCCTCAGCCGTGTTCTCATCACAACAGACGTATGGGCGAGAGGCATTGACGTCCAGCAAGTGTCATTAGTTATAAACTACGACTTGCCCAACAACCGTGAGTTGTACATACACAGGATTGGACGTTCTGGTCGGTTCGGCCGCAAGGGTGTAGCCATCAACTTCGTTAAGTCAGACGACATCAGAATTTTGAGAGACATCGAGCAGTACTACTCGACGCAGATAGACGAGATGCCCATGAACGTGGCAGATTTAATATGAATTGTAAAGCCGAATACTTCATACACAGTTCTAAATGGCTGCACTTTGGTGGAAGAATCACACTTTGTCTTCGTTTTTAGTCACCAAGTAACAAATGTTAGACTTATTAATGTCTTAATATAAAGGTAATTATATTATGTATATTTTTTTTCATTTCATTCCTTCCTTATTGCCTTTATAGAGTGGCGACTTTGTCACCTGTGAGATTGAACGTAATATATGTATATTATATAAATTATACTACGGGTAAAACTTAGAAATTGGGAAAATATATAGATTTTTCCCATATTTTTTTTATGAGGAACACTTGTTTTCTTACATTATCTGGCACTGAGATGCTAGAATATAACGGCAGACGAGTAAATTAGTCCTCGTAAATTACCTACAATTATTAGGTTTTTGTTGCTATGTGTTAGTGTCTGAGCAAAGATGCCTTAAACATTTGTAGATAAACAAAACAAACATATTCTTATATATATACATAACGAGGATTTTTTTATATAAATAAAGGCAAAAAAAAGTGTGCTGGAAAAAAGTTTAAAAGATAATAGGAGCTGTGGTAGAAAGTCAACGTGATATGGTTTTGGAATTTTAACCGTTAGTGATTGGTATGACAGTGAACCACAGCGGCTGGTATTAAATCAAAAAGCTTTTCTGTACACCTAACTATCTACGATATAATTGGTAAAGCACACAATGAGAGGCAATGACTTTTCATATATTCAGCTGGACTCGCAGTATATATGAAAAGGCATTCTCTCTTATTGCCTATAGGAAATCACCAGGTCAGATAGAGACAGCAATGTGAACAATACTTCATTCGAGGCAGAACTTGACCGGCTTTTATAGGTGACGCCAGGTCATAAAACACACTAATCTTGGAAGCTCATTGGGTTTGCACTCCGTGTTACCACCAAACTGTACATATGTCTAAATCCAACATACCTAGGCGTAATCTAACAAGGTGCTTTCTAATCGGGTAGTTACGATACATGGTTACTTTTTGGTATTAACGTACACACTCGGGGGTTTAATTTACCCAAATGCGAGACCAGTGCAAGGGAATCAATTTCGTTATATATAAATAACGAAATTGATCTTTATATTTTCGTTATATATAAATAATGAAAATGATTGACGCACAAGAAACATAGTGGGCGATAAACACAGCCTTGTGGTATGACAGCCATCATTCAGGGGCTACACATCCGAGCAAGCGCCTAAAATAATTAGGTATTTTGATGCACATGCATGTGACGCCATCATATAAACAATGACGGATTACACACTCAATATTGTGCACATTTAAGACAAAAATATCTTCCAAACCTATCGTGAGGGGTATCAAAATAGTTTTGAATGGTGATCTCTAAAATATATACAATTTAGATACTTAAAACAACTTACTATTTAATAAAATATTTATACTTAATATTTTATTAATTAATCGGTAGCGGAAGCACACAAAGTAGTTTAGATAAATTTGTCTGTAATTAATCCAGCCTACTTATTGTTTATACGTTTTCTTTAATTTATTTTTTTTAATTTCATGATATATTGGCTTGGTAAGGATCCTTCGCACCAAAGCCAGTCTATATTATTTTTTATACCACCGCAGTGATTATAAGATTATGTACGGTAGAGGCGTATTAGAGTCGATTCTAACGCACATGACTTGAAAATTCTTTTTTCATGTTCTCGTGTAAGGTTGTCTAGGAACACCAGTTTTAATGACCATGAAAGAGTGATTATGTGTGGAGATTTGAATGGATGGGTTGGGACCAAGCGATACAGCTGTTCTTGGTCCGTATGGAGATAAGTGTGTGAACGAAGCAGGTAAGTCAATTCTAGATTTATGTATAGAACGAAACCTCGTGTTGAATACCTTATTTCATCATAAGGATATTCACACGTATAGGTACATGGAGAAGGAATGACCAAAAAGTGTGATACAAGAGCCTTTAGAGGTCCCACTCTTGGGACGGACTACTACCTGGTGGTAAGCCGGTTTGTGGGCCTTTTCAAGAAGTGAAGGCACTGGCGAATGCGTATCCCTTTCGGAGATCATGAAAGGATAAGGAGTGAAAAATTTCAAAATAAATGTGTAAGGAGAACGTATGTGCATCTGGTAAGTGAAAGACTTGCAAACGCAAGCCTTTCCGACTTAGATGTGGATAATTATTGGAAAGTTTTGAAATAAAGTATGGTGGATAGTGCAAACGAAGCATGTGGATGCGCAAAGAGGCATAAAACAGTGAAAGGAGATGCCTGGTGGGATGCGAAGGTTGAATCCTCCGTAACAAGAAAGAGGAAAGCGTGGCTGGATTATGTATCATCTTTGCCCTTAAATGAAAATATGAGAGAAAAGAAGAAAGAAATGTACCGTCTATGCAAAAGTGAAACCAAGGCTTTAGTGAAAGAGAAGCGTGAAAGACAAATTATGAATGAGGAAGAGAGGCTGACGAAAACTTCAGGCAAATAACAAACTCTTTTGGAGAGAGGTAAATAAGTCTCGGAGTGATTCGTCGGTATCCAGAATGGATAATATAAAGTCTAAAGTTGGTGTCATTCTTGCGAACACTCAGGAAGTGTTAGAACGGTTGAGTGAATATTTTGAGGAAATGTATGAGTATGCCTCGGATGCTGACAGTGAGAGTGAGTCTGATGTTTACTCCACGTTGACGGCATCCGACGAAGGCATAACTATGGGTGAGATCGAATGGTCGATACGAAGCTTTAAAAATGGAGAGTCAACGGAATTGATCTGATCACAGTTGAGATGATCAAATTAGGTGGCAATTACGTCCGGGACGCCTTCTGATACTTAAGCAAGCTATGCTGGAGAACTGGAAGGGTCACAATGGACTGGAGACGCGCAGTCTTTAATAACTACTCGTAGTTATGAAACAGTGAAAAAAATATTATTTTACGTAGTCTGTTATCAATTTCTAGTTATGAATGTAGTCTTCTTCTTTCATAACTAGTTACGAATGACTAATCAAACTCTAGGTACGAATATGGCCGTACAGGCTTTATCTTCACTGGCGTCGACTTCAATGGTGTTCGTTTCGCTTGTCTATTTAAAGGTTTTTATTCTTAACGTTGGTCAATCAAATCTTCAACAAAATTACATGAATTCATCATATATATATATACACTCCTAAAAGAAAAATCAAAATCAGATGATAGAACAAACACACAAATGTAACTGACATCTACGACAATATTTTATTACGTTGTATGTATGTAACTTCACGCCAAATCCCTTGGGGGGTAGGCAGAGAGTACCCAACGCCATATGACTCGACCCTTACACACTACCCTCGTTTCATTGCTCTTCTCATGCACGTTCGCCGGTTTCTAATGCTCTATTTTATATGTTATGCCTGCAATAAGGTTTTTCTAAAATATGACGGGAATACGAATACTAAAATTTGTTTAAAATAGCCATCGACTCCGCAATTTAAATGGGGACACGCGTGCTTGAAAATGCTCCTAGCTGTAATATTTAGGCATAGCAGTGGTAATACAGTCCAAAATACTTTCCCCTCGCATATCACTAAATTGCCAAACAAGAACATGTCCTGTCTTATGATAAGCAGGTATCACACGCAGAATGTATGACATCTCTTGTGATTATCTCGGCAGTTACATTTCGGTACATCAAAATTTACGGAAGAAGAAAATCTCTCTGGAAACTGACTGTACACGACCATTATTGCTCTAATATGTAAGGATGAATTCCTAGTCGATGTTGAGCGGTGCCGTTGCAGGATACTGTAGGCAACAATCATACTGAATAAGTCCTGTGATAATAACTAACATTCACACCCGGACACAAACGGAGGGCAAATTGTATACCTACCTACAAAATTTTGTTGATTCTATAAATAATAAGTTTGCTCCAAGTCACGTTAGATGAGATATCTAGGAAAAGACTAGGTATGATGAGACCAGTGGTCCAGGTTAGCAATGGCAGCTTTAACACGAAATATCGTAGGTTCTAATTCCACACAAGACGAACATTTGTTTCCATAAACCTTTCTATATTTTCAATTTTACTAATCTTTATCTAGCACTTTTATTACGTAGTACGTACGCTACGCTTTTACCCGCGGCTTCGCTCGCATTTTTTTTAATAAAAAGTATCCTATGTTACTTCTTATACCTCCAAGAATATGTGTAGGTACAAAGTTTCACGATGATCGGTTAAGTAGTTTTCGCGTGAAAGCGTAACAAACAAACGGACATTCACATTTATAATATTATTAGGATTAGGATAGGATTATATTATATATATAGTAGGATTATTTAGAAACAAGATGCAGCAAGATTCAGATGATAGGTATGGTAAAAATAAATCATGCGTTTTTTTAAATGTTGCAACCATTTACGTAGGCAATGATTAGATAACTACAATAAGTCTTCTTTATATGGAAGGAATTTAGAACGTAGAATATGCATAATTTATGTATTTATGTCTTAATTTACGAGCTTCATTTATGATTTGATACAAAACTATTATGTGCCACTTTGTATAAATATCCGTCTGTTACAAATATACTAATTTGAGGCATACATTTGATCTTTCTAACTAACTAACTGTTAATAACCACTAAACAATTTAAAACTGTTTTGTCTTTGACTATTTATATATGAATATTGTAGGAAAAATACTACTACTACTATAACTTCACACTAAATCCCTTACAGGGTAGGCAGAGAGAACCGAGCGCCACGCGACTCGATCCTTACCTCACTCGCTTCTTTAACATTCATTGCTCTTTTCATGCACGCTCGCCGGTTTCTAGGGCTCCTGACGTCACCTTCTGATAGAACACGACCAATTTCATCATGATAGGTAAGTCTTGGCCTTTCTCAGCTCCTACATCCTTCTACTTTTGCATTGTATATCTGCTTCATCATTCTTTCATCCTGCATTCTTCCTACATGTCCGAACCAACGGAGCATTCTTATTTTAACACCGACGCTCTCTTTCAAACCAACTCTGCTTCTAACCTCATCATTGCGAATACGGTCTACAAGCGTTACACCACAAATTTTGCGCAACGCTCGCATTTCAACCGCGTTTATCCTACTTTCATGCTCTCTCTGCCATACCCAAATCTCGCTTCTGCATGGAAGGTACATCTGCGGTGTACCTTCCATCCCTGCTGAAAGCGCATCCAAGATATACAATCTCATCCACTTGTTCCAACACTTCATCATCTACCGTAATCCTTACATTGGTTCTGGTTTCTTCTCTTTCAAATACCATTATCTTTGTTTTCTTCGCATTCAATAGTAAGCCTTCCTTCATACATTCGTCTTTCATCATTGTGACTAGTGTTTGCAGCTCAGATGGTGTTTCTGCTAATAGGACGGCATCATCTGCATACAGCACACCACTAGGTCACCCATGCGTAATCCTACATTCGTCGATCTTATTCTCTGTAGACAACTATCGAGATACAGACTAAACAGCCTAGCAGACAACATACAACCCTGTTTGACATCAAACCAGGGTGACATGTTACCATCTATTCGCACATATGCTGAGCAATCCTTGTAGGTGGACAGCACGCAGCAGTGAGCCGTCAATCCCATATCTCGGCAATATGCACCACAGTTCCTTTCGCACAACCCTATCAAATGCCTTCTCAAGATCCACAAAACCGCAGAAAACCTTCTGGTCTGTGGCCAGATGCTTCTCTACGATATTGCGGAGCGAGAAAACTTGATCCGTACATCCCCTTCCATTTCGGAATCCTTCCTGTGCCTCCCAGCAGCACACAAACAGCATTTCGTCAGATTTAACACTCATTCTCCTTTCAATTATCTTTCCATATACTTTTGCTGCTAAGCTGATCAAACTGCGCTTACCCCAGTCTATGATCACTTGCAATACAAAGATTATCGCAAGCGTGTTGCCAACCCTCTGCGTTCACTATCATCTGTAGAGACCATCACATGTTACACCCAAAACCAAACTGACGAAAGTGGGGTATTGCAGAGCTGTAATGAGATGGCAAAATGCGCCAGTGGCGTAATTAAGAGAATGTGATCCTTTCACCTACAGATGTTTTTAAAGTGTCCTGTACTTGAGTAACAAGGCCATTTATATTGGCATTTATGTCACTGGTAAGTTTTTAATATATATTTTATTCTTGAACACAAATAAATACTTTGTACATACACAATTTTTTTCTTTGTACCTTACATCAATAAATATGAAAGAAAACTTTATTTATCTAAAGAATCTATCTAAGACATTTCCATATTTTTGACGTCAATATATATTGACGTCTAAAATGTACAATCATCCGTAAGACACATGTGGCTTATCTGCCGGGAAATGTGAACAAATTATACACTGAATTTATAAATTTATTACAGACAATAACAATGCAACTAAATAATTTCGAAAGCTATATAAACTTTTAAATTTACAAATACATACATGATTAGTTACTTTTTACAAGACAGTTCTTAATACTATATGTAAAACTAGTTGATTCTAATAATTTTTGTATTTTAACATTGTCAACATAATCTCCAATGTAAAGAATATGTAACTTAAACTAACATTAAAATATGGAATGTTAAATTATGACATAGGTATACAGAGTGTTAGAAAATAAATCTTTACAGTATCAAAGAACATCTTCTTTGGTAATAAAAATCATTAAATAATCATGCAATTCGTTTTCTAACAAAGATAAAACCATCACAGAAAATATCTTTGGTTATTGTTAATTATAGGTTTCGAAAATAATTCCACAAAAGTTGATTCCATTACCAAATTTATAAATTATATAAATTCATGTTAGGAGAATAGGAGGTACCTATTGAATATACAAATTGAACATATCACACATCTATTATTTTACAACACTGTGTATATCTACAACCCTTAGTGTATGATTCCACCAGAACTGTGGTTAGGTCTGTTGGTATGAAATATTGCTACTAGCATATTTTTCAGGCGTGCTCTACCTATATATGCCATACAAATAGCACATGATTAGTCATCATATTTTATATAATATAAAACATCATTTTATCACTCATGGCTTGGGATTTCCTTTGCATCAAAGATATTTCGTTAAATTATCATCAAATTTATTTGGTCAAAGAATTGTCATTGTGGTAATCACAACATAGACCTCACACAGGTTTGGTGAAAATGCATCTTAAAAATGATGTCACATTTATCTGAGTGTCTATTGATGTACTTGTCAGTTTCCTGATGATAGGATGACATCTATAAAAAATTAAAAAGACGAAAGTGCACAACTGAAGGAAATGACCTTCATTTATACCCTATGAACTATGGCATACAATTTAAATACAAATTAATATATGCATAACTAGAATTAATCACATAATATAATAGTGATGTCGTTTCTAAAGATCATTCCAATATTTTTTCTCTTCGAGAGACTTTTAAATTTGCCTTCCTTATGAATAGTCTTAAGGCACAGGTATAAAATTAATATAAAGAAAGATAAGTTATCAACACACAATTTCAGTATGGTTGTGAAATACTGGAAAAAAATAGCTGATGCCTGTTCTTGTATACTTTTAATTTGGTTTACCATATTAGGTATTAAGTAGTTTGAAAATGTATACAATATATAAAACTTGAACGCCTAGGATTCCATACCACTACTTACTTACCAGACTACAAAATTTCATCAAAATAAGAATATCTGTTTGAAAGTTAGCACTGACAAACATTCATAAATATATATAAAAAATGCTATTTAGCCAAAACTTTTCTAAAGACACAAATTATGACTAGATTTCATGATCTAGCCAACTGTAAGTGCTTCATAGGTTTTTATTTGTGATTTTTTTTTTGTATATAGACAGATTACAACTAAAAAATATTATTTTCAGGCAAGGCAAGTAGCAAGGTCTCATTGCAAGTAGACACTTTGGCAAGAAGCCAAAGTATCTACATGAGACACTGCTTCTTGCCAAATTTCATGTCCTTAGATCAACTCTAAATACATTTGATGTCTTTCTTGAGTACAGACAGACAAACATATGGACTACAAAGTGATCCTATAAGAATTCCCTTTTACGTTTTGAGATATGGAACCCTAAACATGATTGCTACTGCAATTCTTTTGCCTTTTGACCGCCACCAAGTGACATCTATGACATAAGTAGGACCACACACAACTGGCACTGTGTTATCTAAGCATCATAACCATATGTCTGGTAGTTTGCATGTCAATGTGTGGCTATCAAAAAGTTAACAAAAGTAATGTATTCTTAGCCCTAGTGGACAAGTACCAAGTTACAGATCTGCTTCTGCAGCTGAGTAATGAGCGTTCCAGCGCCTGTACACAAATATACAAACAGCACCCACAAGGAGTGCCACAAGTATCTCTGTCAGCTGATCCAAGAAGGTGGTGGTGGGCTCCACTGACTCCATGACTGGAGTGTCTGCTTCCTGGATGGGTTCTTCAGGAGGTTTCGGAGCCTGTTCTTCTTCGCCCTTGAATGCTATTTGATTTAATACTGATTTTTCTTCCTCTGTGATAGGCTTTGCTGCAGTGGAAGACAGCAAACTTGATATATCCCCACATTCATGACACACCCAGCTAGTAGATTTCTTTGCTAATATTTTACGCTCAGCCGGAGTATAATCTAAAGACCCGATTGTCCCTTCTGCTGGAGTCGGCATAAATGCTATCAATGCGAGTAAAGCTGTTCTTATAGACCATGATGGTTGCCACGTCTCAGGATGATGGCCAGAAATTGATAAACAAATCTTTTTATTGACTTCAAATCGACCATTTGGCGTCAAGAGAATAATATGAGGTGGATGCATAGGATATTCTTTGGGTAATAATATCCTCCCGTGGTATATACCACCCTCAAAATCTGTATCTTTTGGACCCTGAACAGTAAAGTGCCACTCGAACAGATTGTCTTCTAGAGGCCGTGCGCAATACTCCTCTGTGGCTTCGGCCAACTCCATGGCCTCTCTCATGAGTCGTTTCACACCCGGACATTTGGTGTTGTATTTCTCACCCATTTCTGCCATTTTCCAGGTAGGTATACTCAGATACCGTCGGAGTGAATTAGTATTATTGACGCACGAACAAACACAGTACACGTAAGTTTGATGCAATCACAGGTAAATTTGTTATCAAACTTGGTAAAGCACAGAAAGAAAAGCAATTTGTAATGTCAAGCTGACATAAAACTTCTTTCGTATCAGTGTTACTCCCCTAGGCTAGGCTTTATATCATAAATGGACTGCAATTTTATTGTAGACCAGTGTTGCCAACCCAAATCTTGGAAAATTTGTAGATTAAGTGCCAAAAATCGGTAGAAATTGGTAGAATTCAAAATGAAAAATCGGTAGATCTACCACCTTAATTTAGTAGATTATTAAGATTAAAAACACAAAACCGTTCTCAAATTATTTATTGTTTATGTTTATACATGTTCTTGTTAAAGAGTTTTTAATGTTCTGAGCTAGGCTGCCCATTGTTCTTCATCATCACGAGTCATGCAGAGGACTGCGAATGCGAGCTTCGAGTTGTATACTCCTTGCTCGAGTGAGGCTCCAGGGAAGTTCCCTTCCCTGCGGATTGTGTTTTTCGCTATACGCGATATTTGTTTTGCGTGATGGATGAAAGGCGCCATCGTGGTTATAGATTTGATATTTGCCGTGCCGTGCCGCCACAGTACAGACTTCGCAAGCGTTTAAATTTTATTGAAGGAATGGGTTTGGAGAACTAAGTCTCGAAAAACAAAACAAACAAGAGAAAAGAAACAAACAAGCAGTTGCAGGAACGAAAAAGACGACGCAGAAATCTGGGCTGCACAACCTCCGCAGTCCACGCGGCTGTCCCACCTGTGAGCACCCTCCCCCTCGGCCCAGACACTATATTAACTTAGCAAGACTGGACCTCAAGACAGGGGCTCAACCGAGGACAGCCGTGCGGACAACCGGCAACGTATTGTTCTTATCTATAAATCTTTTAGTATGCAACAAACGCAATACCAATACGTAGGTACGAACGAAAGTGCGATGCAAAATGTCAATCAATTTTTTTTTTATACTACTAAGGTGGAAATCAAGCATACGGCCTGCCTGATGTTAAACAGTCACCGTAGCCTATGGACATTTGCAACACCAGGGGCGTCACTCATGCGTTGCCGACCCTCTAAAAAACCTCTTCACGCATTTCTTGAAGAACTCCATGCTGTAGTTCCTTGGAAAAACCTCGGAAAATGAAAAATAAAAATGTAAATGTTACTGTGTAACTGTCAAGTGTCAAAGTCAATCTGTAACGATAAGTTTTTTTTTTTAAGTTTCGTCGAGGAGCCAAGTCACAATGCCATACTGCCTCATCATGAGACTTATTGAGTCTGACTCGGTAAAACATTTTTTTTTACGGTGTCGAAAACTTTGGAAAATAGGTAGATTTAAGCCTTAGGGTGGTAGACAGGTAGACTGAGGCCAAAATAGGTAGATCTACCAATAAGTTGGTAGATATGACAACACTGTTGTAGACAGAGAATAGCTACTTGTATATCTATCTCTATGCGTCAATCTGCTGGAATTGCAATAGCCAATAATTTATATACTTATGTCATTCTACCTATCCTATCACACTATAAGTGTAAATATAGTGTACACAGTAGCCCATAATAAAGCATTCAGCACTGCAGATTAGAGATTGTTGCCTTGTAATAACGAAATTAATAACAGTGTTGTGTTATTCTCTAATACTGTTGTCGTAAACTTTTGTCTGTTATCCGATTATATTGCTGTTTTGCAAAACAATAATAAATTTAAGTTGTTTTTATATATCTTAGTTGTAATGGGTTATTTATTATAAATAACGATAAATTAACTTTTATTCTTGCTTTTTACAAGTTTAGGACTGTCAGAATAAAGGTTTTAGGTGACCAGTCAGAACACTCAGAACCCGTTATATACGTTTTCCCATACATTTCGCGGTCATATACGACCACCCGGGTTTCGAAGGGTATATATATACCTATAATAAGAATTATAATGTGTATAGATATAAAAAATTGAAAATAAAATAGGGTATTTGAGAAACTACTCTGCAGTTTACTTATACTTTAATACTGTTAACATTTCGTGTACCCTCAGATAGAATACACACAATAAAGATATATCGACCGCAATGACAAATACCACGCAATGGTAAATTTAGTCTGCCACTGGCAACGACAATAGTTCACAAAAACAACAATATTGCTGATCTCAATAATACCTGTTATTTTAAATCATCCTAACTATTTGTTTCGAAGCCATTGTCGTCGATAATGACGTCTTACTCATGAAACTAGCACTTGCGATCTTTACGCCGAAAACGCTGTCTTTCTTCACAAGCTACTTAATTGAGGACTAGACGTCAATACGTAGACTGGGCCGGGCAAAAGTCATGTCCATATTATACCTGATCAGATGTGAGTTAGGGGAGTAATCTCGGCCCCCTAGCATTTAATCTACTGATAAACGACTTACCTACCGTTGTTTTGGACTCAACCTGCCTCCTTAAAGGTTTGCTGGAAATTAGTTTTTTTATAAATTATTTTTTAGTACAACACTATGATGACACGTGAGCGATAACGATTATACTGTTAGAGAATCGATGACGCAAGTACTTTTTGTGCACGCCATGGATCACATTACCAGGCTAGTCCTTTTGTTGAACGGTCTAAGATAACGATAGTTATCATTTAAACTGCTGTTGTCATTAAGTGAGCTGAGTACAATAATAAAGCATGATGTAGGTAACAATTACAATTCATGTTCATGGTTTCTCATTATCAGGCGGTGAATTATAGGTCATGCAAAGCATATGATAGAAGTGTCGATTATTAAATGCCATGTTAAATGGTTAAAAGCGTGTTCTTTATATGCACATTTTTGTTTTCCGACCAGCGATAATGCATATTTTATCAATTAACGTACTCGTAAAATAAACATTTTATCGTCAACTTCTAAGTAAAACTAACTATGTTAATTGGCTTATTGAAATGATTAACTTTATGCATGATATACACACGAAGATGTTTACGGAGATACTTAGGTTAAGTTTTCTTATTGTCTTTATGTTACTAGTGATAGGGCAATATTTCAAAAAGTGATTCAAATTAATCTTAATAGATATTTGATCTCCTATTGTCTCTAATTATTATTTTTATAGGTGAAATCTGTATGAAATCCATTACAATTAAAATTTTACTTATGATTTTCACTTTAATCACGCGTTGCTGCTTCTATGCTAGCAAGTGAACGCCAAGACAAAAAATGAGTACTCTGTGAACTAGACAGTGACATTTGTTGTCAGTTGACACTTTGGCACTAGCTTAGTTTACTTGGTTAGCTCAATTTTATTTTACGTTTTTGTTTTGTATTTAAACACCAGTACCAACTATAATCACTTTATTTCAAGTTACACTACTTAGTCAAAGCAACAAATAAAGATGGACGGTCCTCCAGGGACTGGTCCTCCGGCTAACAACGGATCGATGGGACCACCGGGCATGCCAAGCTTTCCTCCCATGCCGCCGCCGCCAGTTTCTATGGGACCGGGCAGTATGCCACCACCACCCATGGGACCTCCTGTATCTATGCCGCCGGTTTCAACATCCAGTGGAGGTCCTCCTAATATGGGCCCACCGCCCGGTATGGGGCCGCCGCCGGGAATGATGGGTATGGGACCACCGGGAATGGGTCCACCGCCACCCGGAATGGGTCCACCACCACCCGGAATGGGTCCACCACCACCTGGCATTGGCCCGCCGCCTCCTGGTATCGGTCCTCCGCCTCCTGGCATTGGGCCTCCGCCTCCTGGTATTGGCCCTCCACCGCCTGGTATTGGCCCTCCACCACCCGGAATGGGTATGGGACCACCTATGGGCCCACCTGGCTTAGGGCCCAGAATGCCACCGAACATGATGCGTGGTGGGCCTAATATTAAAGGTAACTACAATAACCAAAATATGGATCTGGGCCCACCTGGAATGGGACCACCACCAAATATGCCTCTTCCTTGGGATAGTCAAGGTCCATCTGGGCCGCCCGGTCCACCCGGTGCACCTGGTTGGGGAATGCAAAATCGAGATGGTCCTCCTGGTTGGGAGGAGCAAGGCGATGACAGAGATGAAGAGGAGGTTGAGCAAGATGAATCTGGACCTCCGCAGGGTTCATCCATACTTCCCTCATTACTGACTATGAAAATTGACACACCAGAGGAGTTCCGTAATAAGCCAGCTCCAGTTGGTGGAGTTGTATTGCCAAAAGCTTTGGAAGAGGCTCTAGCATACAAGGACCAGAGGCAGGCTGCTCTCGGTGATGAGGGAAAACAGCTTGAAGAAGAAGGTATGAAATTACATAAACATTTATAATAAACTGTGTTTAAAATAGCAAGATCCAAGTGACTAATTTATGGGCAATATTTATAGGCAATTAAATGATTTATTTAACAACAGTTGTGATAATATATAAGCATTACTTTGTGTTATAACATCTATGGATGGGAATCACCCCTTCACATAGGTAGGCCTGAGCTTGTTTGCCACCTGATATGGTACAATAAATAACATTATTGTACCATATCAGGTGGCAAACAAGGGAAACTGGCGACCCGTACTACAGGCTCCTTGTGACGCCTATCTCAGGCACCAGCTTCTCACACATGTTTGTGTAACCCAAATATTTATATTATTACTGTTATTACTTGTATATTATGTGTGAGAGGAAATAAAATTTATTATTATTATTAAGTAATTGAATCAATATTAATAGATTTGATCCTGACAATATTTGAATAATAATATAATTATGATTTTAACAGAGTCCAGTGAGTTACCAGAAGCACCTCCTGCTCCTGTGATCAGTACAGAGTATGATGCAGAAGAAGATGAGGGTGATTCAGATGAAGAGAATGTGCCTGATGCACCACAGCCTCCCATTATCTCTAAACAAGAGGTAAATAGTCTTCTGTAATTTATTAGCTTGGAGAAAAATATTTGCATATTTCATATACAAATTCAAGATATTTTTTTATCATAGTTTATTTATTTTATTAGGTATTATTAATTATTAGTTATTAGGTATTAATCATACAATTGATTTAGGTATTAATCATAATGTTGAATCCCTGGTATTAGTGTTTAACACAATCTGCAGTTTTTGTTTTTTATTGTGTAAATCTGCATCTTTGCAGGAAATTTATAATAATAATAATTTATTTCATACATAAAAACAGCACATTATAACTGTATAAATTATTCACATACAGTACTATAATAGTAATAATACAGCACAGCTAAGTGCACATCAAGCATAACACTCTGACTCTTATGCTGTTCTTATGCAGCATACAATAAGAGTTCCAAACATACTTCGAGTATAAAGCATGACCTGCTCCCAGCCGTACTACAAGGATTACAAAATGCGATGTAGTTATAGTTGTTTAATTTGGTGTGTGCCATCTGAACTAGTATTATGAAAATACTGTATCCCAATTTGCACAATACTTCCCAGGTGTAAAACACAGAGAGAACTTGCTAGGATATAGTACAATGAAATTAAATTAGAATTAGGGGTTAAAATTATGCATCAGCGTAGTCCGAGAGTAGTGCACAAGCAATATATTGCTGCATCAATAATAGGATCTGCAGTTTCTGTTTTTTTTTGTGTAAATCTGCATTGTTGCAGGAAATATGTATGTATGTATGTATGTATATCTTCACGCCAAGTCCCTTGCGGGGTAGGCAGAGAGAACCGAGCGCCATAAGACACGGTCCTTGCATACTTCACTCGCTTCTGTGACATTCATAGCTCTTTTCATGCACGCTCGCCGGTTCCTGGGGCTTCTGACATCACCTTCTGATAAAACACGACCAATTTGGTCATGGTAGGTTAGTCTCGGCCTTCCTCGGCTCCTACATCCTTCCACTTTTGCATTGTATATCTGTTTCGTCATTCTTTCGTCCCGCATTCTTTCTACATGTCCGAACCAACGGAGCATGCCCTTTCTTATCTTAACACCGACACTCTCTTTTAGACCAACTCTTTCTCTCACGTCTTCATTACGAACGCGGTCAGCAAGCGTTATGCCACAAATTTTGCGCAATGCTCGCATCTCGACCGCATTTATTCTACTTTCATGCTCTCTCTGCCATACCCAGCTCTCACTTCCATAAGTTAGCGTTGGAATTAGCACCGCGTTGTGTACAGCGAGCTGTGCCTTCTGGCTTAGATTTCGGCTGCCTAGAAGTTTACCCAACGCTCCATTCACCCTATTCCCGGCACTCACTCGTCTCTCCACATCAGCGGTGTACCTTCCATTGCTGCTAAAAGCACTTCCAAGATATACAATCTCATTCACTTGCTCCAACACTACATCATCAACCATAATCCTAGCGTTTGTTCTGGTTGTCTCTCTTTCAAATACCATTATCTTGGTTTTCTTCGCATTCAATTGTAAGCCTTTCTTCATACAATCATCTTTCATTGTTGTAACTAGTGTTTGCAGTTCGGATGGTGATTCTGCTATTAATGCCGCATCGTCTGCATAAAGCAGGCAGTTGACCACTGAGTCACCCATTCGCATTCCCACATTCATATTTCTTATTCTCTGAAGACAACTGTCCAGATACAGGATGAACAGCCGAGCCGACAGCACGCATCCCTGTCTGACACCAATATTGACATCAAACCAGGGCGACAAGCTGCCGTCCACCCGCACACATGCTGTACAATCCTCATAAGTGGATTGCACAGCACGGAGTAGGTCACCGTCAACCCCATATCCGGGCAAAATGTTCCAGAGATTCTTTCGCACGACTCTATCAAATGCTTTCTCAAAGTCCACAAAACCGCAGAAAACCTTCTGATCCAAAGCCAGATGCTTCTCTACGATGTTGCGGAGTGAAAAAACTTGATCCGTACATCCTCTGCCGCTTCGAAATCCACCCTGTGCTTCCCAAAGCATTCCATCGGATTTCACCCTCATTCTCCTTTCAATGATTTTTCCATACACTTTAGCTGCTAAGCTGATCAAACTGATGGCCCTATAGTTGGCGCAGTCCATACGTGAGCCCTTGCCTTTATACAAGGGCACGATGACTGCGCGTCTCCAATCGCTCGGGACCCTTCCGGTTCTCCAGCATAATTTGCTCAAAAACCAGAAGGCGTCCCTAACGCAGGTACCACCTAGCTTGATCATCTCAGCTGTTACCATATCGATTCCCGCTGACTTTCCATCTTTCAAACTTCGTATCGACCATTCAATCTCATCCATAGTAATGTCTTCATGGTACGCTGGCACTGCCGAGTCTATCACAGACTCATTCACAATGCCAGCGTCATGGACATAATCATACATTTCTCTAAAATATTCACTCCACCGTTCTAACACTTCCTGAGTGTTAGCAAGAATGCCACCAGCTTTACATCTTATCTTGTCCATTCTGGATGCTGACGAACCACTTCGAGACTTCTTTACCTCTCTCCAGAAGAGTTTGGTATTTGCCTCGAAGTTCTTCGTCAGCTTCTCTTCCTCAATCATATGTAGTCTTTCACGCTTCTCTTTCACTAAAGCTTTGGAGTCATTCTTGCATCGACGGTATATTTCTTTCTTCATTTCTTTCATACCATCACTCTGGTGCAAAGATGATACGTAATCCAGCCACGCTTTCCTCTTTTTTTCCACGGAGGATTGAACCTCCGCATCCCACCAGGCATCTCCTCTTAGTGTTCTACGTCTCTTTGCGCATCCACATGCTTCTTTCGCACTGTCCACCATACTTTCTTTCAGAACTTTCCAACATTCGTCTACATCTGAGTCGGAAAGACTCGCGTTCGCAAGTCTTTCACTGACTAGACGTACATACGTACTCCTCACACTTTCATCTTCCAATTTTTCACTTCTTATTCTTTCATGGTCTCCGAAAGGAATACGCACTCGCCAGTGCCTCCACTTCTTGAAAAGCCCCACAAATCGGCTTATCACCAGATAGTGGTCCGTTTCAAGAGTGGGACCTCTGAAGGCTCTTGTATCCATTAACGACTTTCGGAGACGTCCATCTATCAAAATCAAATCAATCACACTTTTCTGTTCATTCCGTCTCCATGTGTAAGTGTGAATATCCTTGTGATGGAAGAGCGTGTTCGACACAAGGAGGTTTCGTTCCATACATACGTCTAAAAGTAACTTACCAGCATCGTTCACTCTCTTATCTCCGTATGGACCAAGCACAGCGTCATAACTGCTTCGCTTGGTCCCAACCCATCCATTCAGATCACCACACATAATTATCCGTTCATTCGCTTCGGCCAAATCCAGAATACCCCTTACAGTCTCCCAAAACTTCTCGAGCTCCTGGGGATCAGCAGAGCTCACAGGAGCATATGCTGCAACTAAAAACACTCGCGTAATCCCCAGTTTTATCTTAACCCAGAGAAGTCTTGGACCTACTAAATCGTAATCTTTCACACCCGCGGCCAAGCGAGATGAAAGCACGACACCTACGCCAGCGCTGGCATGAACGTCCTGGTCCACCCCGGACCACAGGGCCATCATGCCACCGGGCAGATCTTCGGTGTCGCTTCCCTTTCGCTTGGTCTCTGACACACACAAAGCATCTAGGCATCTCACGTTCATTATATCTATCAACTCATTCATCTTATCTTTTAGACCACCTCTCACATTCCATGTGCCTATACGACACTCAGCTCCCCTCGACCCGCCGGGATGGGCGTTGCGTGGTGGGTGGCGCCCCCCACCGCCGCATGCCCTAGATTTCGCACCGACGGGGGCGGATCGGTGCGCGTCGCCTCCGGGGGACGCCCTAATCCGCGCGTCTGTGCGGTTTGGGTCCAGAATTGCAGTCCAAGTGTTGGACTGGCAGGGTCGCGACGTGCACGCTTCTGGTACCGACCCCAATGCAGGAAAGCACGTTGCAGGAAATATATCTATAAAGATAAATTAAAATGTATTTATTTATTTTATTGACATACTTAAATTAACATATTTAAATTGATCTGTATCTAAGTATCCAAAGGAATGCATAACTGCGAAAGTTGTGATCTGTGTTATCAAGCACAATTCTTCATGCGACGAAGAGCCTATTGGACTTCTATGGCGTTATAGAAGGCACTAGTCCTTATTTAGGAGGGAGAGCCAGTGGCACCTCGTTATGTAGCTTGTGGAAATATGAGATGGTTCTCGTATCTCTTTCACCACAAGGTCCTCTTGTAACAAGTTGCCTTTCATGACAAGAAGACGATGTTGTGCAATGAGATGCTCAATTTCCCACTCCATCTCGGTGATTATGATTCGGGCTTCTTTTGGAAGTAGTGTTCACGATAGCTAGATCTGTAGTCGCACACGTCTGAAAGACTTCCTCTTCCTCGGAGTTATCCAAACTCACCATGAACATGGCCAAATTCCACCCACGCCTCAACCACGTGGTCGTCAAGATCACCACCCAAAACAATTCCCTGTGACAATGGAATACCACGAAGCACTGTACCAAGTTGTTTTCTGAACGTCATCCTATAGGCTTCGCTACAACCGGCCTGTGGCGCATAGGCACTTATTGGATTGGACACAAGAGCATCAATAAGCACTCTCACGGTCATAAGACGATCCCTGAAGCACTTCACTTTCAGGATGTCGTCAGGAGCCCCCGTGTTGATCAGCTTGTAGCTATTCCCAATATACTGGGATCTACATTCTTTTCACTGAGTCTCCTGCAGGAACGGCACGGCTACTCTTCGCTTGAAGATCACAACAGCCAGCTGCCTCGAGCGTTCAGTCAACGTGCCAATGTTGCATGTCGCGAAATCCTAGTGGCTTGCATCTTTAGCCACGTTCGCCCACTATACTGTAGTCCATGTCCACTGGTCACATGGGTCCGGCGAGACTCCTGCGCGCATTTTTGCCATTCTTGGTTTGACTTTTCACTTTTTTTTCTTTTTTGTCAATACTAAAGAATTATAGTATTAATCTAAATGTTAATGCTTACAGAGTCACGTCAGCAAAGCAAACAAGAACAAAAGAAAGAAGAAGAAGAAAAAAGCAGCAAAGCAGAAACGTAAAGAAGAGGCCAAAATAAAAGAATCTGTTCGTACCACTTCGAAAAAAGCAGAGACCAAGAAATCCAGCGACAAAGAAAATGAGAAAGAAGCTGAAATTGAGTAATTTTCTCACTGTTACTTTTACCTTTTCTTATTATGTAGATTGTATTATTAGGATTCTGTAGGCCAGAATGAAAAACAAAACTCATACAGGATCTCTTACTTGTTTGTCGGTTTTTCTTCAGTCAGTTTCCTCCGAATCTTCTGGACCGATCTGAATAAGAATATCACACAGATGTAAAGTGGTTACGGTAGTCTATGAACGTTTGTAATACAGGAAGTATCGCTCACTCATCACCACCCCTAATGTTAACATAGTCACTCCTTAGGAGCTTATTGGTGGCTTAATCTCACTTATTTGCAGAAATACAACAACTCTCCAGGGAGTTGTTATTTGGCTGCAGTTTTCTGTGAGGTGTTGGTATAGCCCCAGTCAGACTGCTTTGATGCGCCCTACCTCTCTTAAAACCATCCAAACCAAATACAAACAGACACACAAATGTTTGTTTTTTTTTAAACTATGTCGGGAGACATACGAGCATTGGTCCACCTGATGTAAAATGGCTACCGTAGCCTATTAACGCTTGTAATATATTAAGTATCACTCGCGCGATGCCTCCTCTGCTGCTTACATAGAGACTCCTTAAGAGCTTACTGGTGACCTCACTCGCACTCAGGAACACAACAACCCTCTAGGCTAGGTAGTTGTTATTTGGCTGCAGTTTTCTGTGGGGTGGAGGCACTTCCCCAGACGGGCTGCTTTGATGCGACCTTATATAATATGATAAGCTCCTAAGGAGTTATCATTTATCATAATTGGTTAAGTCGTTAAGCACTTACAAGCGGGCAAAGGAACATATATCGGATACATACATGGGTGTCAAACACAGAACCCTCCTCGGGCTTCGCCGTAGTTAGGTAAAAATATAAAACGATTACAGGCTTATACAATTTGAAATCGATTTATCGTGATAATCGAATATTCAGGCTACAGATTTATTTACTTCACATCCCTAATTATGTTATTATGACAACTGTTAAAACGGGCCTATTATTTTTCTACGACTGTAGCTGTAATTAACACCACTGTGTTGTGGTGGTAAACACCACAATTTTGTCTTCTAGACTATCAGCCCAATAACTTTTCTAATTAAATCTATATAAATGATGGCAAACTGCTTCTATCAACCTCACGCCCGCCGTCGTTGGGGAATTCATACTCATACACTGGAGCCGCAATTGTACAGTTAGCATAAGGTTTTTAAAAATAGCGTGAAGAAGAAGAGTGACAACCGTAGTGATGCAAATGTAACTACGGCTACGGTAACTGCCTAGTATTACCCTGTGTTTCATCACCATATCTTAAGATAGGTACACCAAGCAGAGCCATTATCTTCCAAACTTTTTCCAGCAGTACTGGAATAAATCTTTCTTGACATTAGATTGGGGAGGTCTGGAACTCAATCAAATGTCAAGAAAGATTTGTTTGCCACGACTCTGTCAATGCAGCTCTAAACTAATCACCTTTCTTATTATATTTTTATAGATTAAGACCATTGGCACGACTCTATCAATGTAGCTCTAAACTAATCACCTTTCTTGTTATATTTTTTAAGATTAAGACCATTGCCACGACTCTGTCAATGTAGCTCTAAAGTGATCACCTTTCTTATTATATTTTTATAGATTAAGACCATTGCCACAACTCTATCAATGTAGCTGTAAACTAATCACCTGTCTTATTTTTTTATAGATTAAGACCATTGGCACGACTCTGTCAATGTAGCTCTAAACTAATCACCTTTCTTATTATATTTTTATAGATTAAGACCATTGGCATGACTCTATCAATGTAGCTCTAAACTAATCACCTTTCTTATTATATTTTTATAGATTAAGACCATTGGCACGACTCTGTCAATGTAACTCTAATTACCTTTCTTATTATATGAAAGGTAATTAGAGTTACATTGACTTATTATATGATACTATGCATTAAATAAGCAAGTCATCTTTATTTTATTTATTAGATATGTACAAGAAAGTATCCAGTTCCATGAACTTGAGCCGATGTACCGTCAGTTCCATCGCATCCTCGAGGCGTTCAAGATCACAGAGAAGAAGGAGGAGATCAAGGAAGAGAAAGATGCCCCTAAGCCCACAACCAAGCCCCAGGAGAAAGTGCAAGATCAGTTTGCTGTTGATGAAGAAGCTGTCGAGGTATGAATGCTATCACCATATTCAATTATAATCTAAATTTTACATGGTTTAGTCAATAACTATTGCGTGTAATTATCGCGGAGATTCACAAAAATGTTCATACTGCAAAACAATGTTTATTATTTTTAAGTTTCAATTTCGCAATTTTGCCTAAGTAAGGCCAGTGCTTAAATTTCTATGGAAGCTCAGCCACTCTTACCCCATATATGTGTCTTGACCGTTCGCGACCGTGATCGTCAAAATATAACAAATACATATTCTGTCGATGACCCAAATACATATTTTTACAAGTACAAAACAATACACTATATTGCACCAAATCCCAAGCATTATCAAAAATTATCAATCACATTCAAGTATTTTGTGTTTATAATTTGAAATAGCTTAAGTCCTGGAAATAGGTATAAATCGACAGGAAAGGAAGCCTTCAAAAGGAACACAGAAATAAATCGTGCAAAAGTTCCACGTCTTATTCTTTTGAGAGCCTCAGCTATCTTATAAAAACTAGGCTTACTAAAAACTTTTTACGCTCATGAAACAGCCCGCAATCCGCGCGCAATAAACTAGTCTAGTCGAGTTTGATCATTTTGGCCATGCATAGTGTATATAAATCCACTTATATGTTGAAAACAACCTAAATTTGTTATATTGTAAACAAAACGGTTAGTCAGTTCTGAAATTCCAGGATAATTTTAATTTTATTTTATTCAGAAAGGCATGTCCGTATTTTTCTGACATGATAAAAGAGAAGTTTAGGTAAACCAGCACTGATTAACCAATCGGTCATAATACAAAACATAATTTTGATGTAACAAATGATTTTAATTACAGAAAAATGCTGCCGACGAAAAAGAGCGTATGTCTAAACGGAAGCTCAAAAAACTGTCCAGATTGTCTGTAGCCGAGCTCAAACAACTGGTGTCCCGGCCCGACGTGGTCGAGATGTATGATGTCACGGCTCGCGATCCCAAGTTACTGGTGCAGCTGAAGGCTCACAGGAACACAGTGCAGGTTCCGAGGCATTGGTGCTACAAGCGGAAGGTATGTTTCTATCAACCGAAATTCAACTGAGAAGGGCTGGGAACCAAGTATCTCTTCGAGTGTGACGTGTGCATAATAATATATACTTCACTGTTCTTTTCATCAGAGAATGAAATGTGTATAGGATACAGATTTTCCACCCAGAGGGGTATAAATCATACTCCGGCACATTTGTCAAATGAGTGGTGTGGGGAGGTAGCTGTACTATCAAACTGTCTGTAGCCTCTTGAATTAACATTTGTCATGTAATAGCAACAGTTGTGAGGACACATTACATGCTCTCTGAAACAGCTTAGATAATTAAAACAATTATATATTTTTATACTACGAGTATATTGAATGACAAACAGGTATACTATCCGTCTGGTGTGAAGCGGTTACCTTAGTATGTGAACGCTTATAATATGAGTATTAATAACGAATGTTGTCACCTTCGCCGGTAATGCGACTCCTCAGACGCTTCCTTGTAATCTCATTCACTTTCAGCAACACAAATGCCCTTTGTTCTAGTTAATTAGTAATGCTGTATTTCTACTTTTCGAAAGACGTGTATGACTGTTTAAATATAACTTTTTGGACGTGCAGATTTCCTCACGCGATTTTCCTTCACCGCCGAATAAGTGATGATATATATAATATAATTCTTTATTGCACAAACAAATAGTACATAATAATCATTGACTAATACAGTGTACAAAGGTGAGCTTATCTCTTCAAGAGATTTCTTCCAGCCAACCCTAATGAATGTGGAACGAAATTATACAAGGGCTATAACAAATATATGTGCCAACTAGCAAAATAAAAACAGATACTCACAATAAAAAAAAAAATATATACATACATACATACGACATACAACCACATACATATATACAAATACATATATATAGCTACATACTATTTGTCGTTAGATGATAACATTATTTAGATAGTGCGTCTTTTTATGATTAGAATCTTTTAAATATAGCTCGATTAGAATGACAGCTGTCAAAATGATGCCACTAGTGCTGTGAAACTGTAGCTGTGAACGGCGGTGCGACATTGTTTCTTGCTGCGTGACCTAAAATAACAATAATAAAAACAATAAATCACGTGTTTAGAAAGCCAAAAGTCCACAACACAGCAAAATTAGTAAAAACATGTACTAATTACTTGGGCCCAAATCAACTCTATAGCATTGTATTGGCAGTGATATGATGGCAATCGGATAACTTTATAGCCCAAATCCTTCGCCATCTCATCCAAAACATATGTGGGAGAGTTCTTGGTTTCTTATTTGCTACTAAACGTAACAATTCTTTTTTAACATTGTCTCGTGAACTTCTATTCCGTTAGCTTGTAACCACGAAATAATTTCGCTCTTTCGGTTACTTGTCGTTGGAGCTGTGTTCTTTTGTACCGAATGGTATGGCGCGTTGTCCATTAGTATAATGTGCGGTTCATTTAAATTATTAAGTAGCTTTATAAATCATTATTTGAATGTTTCAAAATTAATTTTTTCAAGATAATCCGTAGTCTTTATGGACTTAAATGCAATTAGGTACAAAACCTAAGACTGTCCCAGCGTGCCACACTAATCAATCTTTGACCTTTCCCTGCGGGTACTTTTGTGGAAGATTCTGCCTTACCGTCCGTCTAAATTTTTGAGACTGTGGTTCGCATTTAGCTACGTCTCATCAAGGAGTACCACTTTATCCCAATTGTCAATTTGTTTTACTTTACGTAAAAAATCAATGTGCAAAAGAGCAATATCAGTTCGCTCCATAACTATTTTTCTTTTGTCAAACTTTCTATATCCGAATCCAATTTGTTTTAATATTGTTGATAAAGATGGTAGGCTGTCGTTAAACAAGTTTACTTGTTTTAGTGAAAATGCTAATTTTGACAAAGTTCGTTGCGCGAATAATATGCATATACGTGATTGCGAATAGCAGTAGCGTCAAGATCATCGATATCAGTCACAAGACAACTTTTCTTTCTTTTTTTATTTGGAGTTGATGGATTTTTTCTAACATTAACGCATATCCAAATTTTTCTTTACTAATGCGCGTAACAGTAGCTCTTCCAATACTAAGAGCATCGGCAACTCTGCTAAATACTTTATTCGCATTCAAGATAGTCAAGCAGGCGAACCACAAACTCGCGTGTCTCACTATTTAAAACCGTTCTTGTCCGTTCCTGATAAAACATGACCAATTTGGTCATGGTAGGTTACTTGGTCTTCCTGGGCCCCTACGTCCTTCCACTTTCACATTGTATATCTGTTTCGTCATTCTTTATTTCTGCATACGTTCTACATGTACGAACCAACGGAGCATACCCTTTCTTATCCTAACACCGACACACTCTTTCAGACCAACTCCCTTTCTTATTTCATCAATGCGAACACGGTCTCGTAAGTGTTCGTTCTGGATTTCTCTCTTTAAAATTCCTCTATCGTAGTTTTCTTCGCATTTAATTGTAAATCTTTCTTCATATAATCATCTTTCACGGTTGTAACTACGTAGTATTTGCAGCTCGGATGGCGATTCTGCTATTAATAGCATAAAGCAGGCAGTTCACCACTGAGTCCCTTAACCATAATCCCACATTCGTAGTTCTTATTCTCGAAGACGACTATCCAGATACAGGATGAATAGCATGCAGCCCTGTCTGACACCAATATTGATGCCAAAACAGTCCTACTAGCTGCCGTCCACTGCGTACAAGCTGTACAAATATATGATAATTACAAATATGTACATCAGTCCGAAAACACCAAATTAGTGGTACATGCCCTCGACAGAATTGGATTAAATTAGATAATAATAAGCGGTTCTACTAGACTAGACCATCACTGCTCTCAAATAATCTTTAACCTTATCAATACGAATATTTCCTCCATAGTATTTACAAGGGAAACGTGGTATAGAAAAACCGCCGTTCGATCTCCCGGACTTCATCAAGAAGACAGGCATCATGGAGATGCGCGCCTCCCTCCAGGACAAGGAGGAGACCAAGACGCTCAAGGCCAAGATGCGGGAACGCTCCAGGCCCAAGCTTGGCAAGATCGACATCGACTATCAGAAGCTACACGACGCGTTCTTCAAGTAATTTCTTTGTTTTTATTATAGATTCGTAATCACAAGAGGAAATCATTAAAGTAGCCGTCAGCATTCAGCCTGCCTGATGGTAAGAAGTTATTGAACTTGATATAAAGCTATCATATACTATAAACGCTCAAGTATCTCCACCTCACAGAAAATCGCAACCAAAAAACAATGCCCTTGAGGGTTGCGTTCTTGCGTGTGAGAGAGTTCACCAGTGAGCTCCTAAGGAGTTGCTATGTTTTACATTTGTTGGGCCGTATGCTTATATGCCTCCCGACGTTGTATAAAAAGAAAGTGGAGAATTTTTGTTTAACCGGACGTGTTGATTTTGTAAAATCGAGTTTGTCAGGAGTCGTTTCGAATAAGAGTTTGTATTGCAGCGACCATCCGTAGTGGATAGTTGTCCAAGCCTCACGCCAAGAGTACTGCAGCCCTACAATTTTTTTTTATACTACTTCGGGAGACATACAAGCATACGGCCCACCTGATGTAAAGCGGGTACCGTAGCCTATTAACGCTTGCGATATATTAATTATCACTGGCGCGATGCCGCTCTGTTTACACAGCAACTCCTCTGTGGTGACCTCACTCACATGCAGGAACACAGCAACCCTCTAGGGAGTTGTTATTTGGCTGCGGTTTTCTGTGAGATGGAGGTACTTCCCCAGACGGCTGCTTAGACGCACCCTACCTCTCAAATGTTTGCCTTGTGTGGGAATCGAACTCACGAGCGTTGGTGTCAAAGTCGCGTCATTCACGACTGAGCCGCCGAGCTCGACAAACAAAGCGAGGAGCACGTCTGACATTTGTTTTGTACCTGCGCATGTGAATATTTTATCTAAGTTAAATTTTCCTTATTGTGTAGACACTGGCGTAATAGTAGATAAAGATACAGCTTCATTTGTACCGGAGGACACGCATATTTACAATATACAAGAGATTGAAGTAAGGTGCAAGCAAACATGTCTCTAACTAAGTGGTAGCGCACCACGCACTCTACATCGTATAATATCTCAATAATATGAAATAATTCTATAAAACACGTCAACTAAACTAATAAAACAAACATAAGACATAGTGACATAATTATAAAGTTATTCTCAATATGTCGAAGTACACCACATTGTACTGGAGCTTCATCATGCATGTGTATCATAGTTATAGAAAGAGACAGCAGCTCAGTGGATTATTTGCTAGTGAAGCAAATCATTGATTTTCAGCTGCAAGCTAGCGACGCCCGCAGGTATGCGTGCAACGATACAAACTGTTATTTTGTATTGGTAGTAGATGTCTAGACACCATAGTCGTAACTACAGTACGATGTATGTCACAGGTGGCAGACGAAGCCTCGTATGACAATCCACGGCGACCTGTACTATGAGGGCAAGGAGTTCGAGACGCGTCTCAGGGAGAAGAAGCCGGGAGACCTCTCCGAGGAGCTGCGCACGGCGCTCGGGATGCCCGTTGGGCCCGGCTCACATAAGGTCATTAACATTTTTTTAAGGCTTTGTTTGGCAGTCTGCTAAATTTTACAGACTGCATTTCTGCTATTTAATAGACTTTTAACACACTGCAAAAAATATTTTACAGTGCGGCCAACGAAAGATTGCGATTCTGACAGGTCATAACTTTGATGTGGCGTTGAATTTATGATTAAAAAAAGAAAGTTTATTAGCCATATTAACGGATAACTATCTTTAAAAATATATCATTATGTCAACGTAAAATAAATGTTATATTTTTCCGCTAAATTGATAAAATTTTAAAACCATACTACGCTGTTACAACGTTAGATCAACTGTTTATTTTTGTACTTAGCGAACGAACAATAACAACTGTTATAAAGAAAAGTTCGGCGCAACTGGCATGGAAGAAAATATTTTACGAACACTGAAGAATTTTATGAACAATCTTCTCTTGTTTGTAAGATTTTTTTTAAAGTGTTATGTTTATGTTCGTAGGTGCCACCTCCTTGGTTGATCGCACAGCAGCGATACGGCCCTCCGCCGTCGTACCCCAACCTGAAGATCCCGGGGTTGAACGCACCCATTCCCGAGGGCTGCGCGTTCGGATACCACGCTGGTGGATGGGGCAAACCACCCGTCGACGAAACCGGCAAACCATTGTACGGAGATGTGTTTGGACACCAGAGTAGTGGTCAGGATGTAAGTACTCAATCTACCTTCCTACTTACTATAAACTTCAAACTTAATACTGTGCATTATATGTTTTAGGCGTTTAAATCACAGGTAATGCTATAGAAGGTCAATTTAGTTGTAAAAAACAACAACAATAAATTATTACAATTAAGCATCACTCTGCATAATTTATAATTTGATCATATTTGTTACATACACAAAGCTGGTTTGCCATCGTAACCACCATGAGCGAATAGAAGAGTACATCAGAAGTCGAAATGAATAGATTTTTAATAAACAACAATAAAATATTTTTGTTTCAAGCTTGGTTCATTGATTTATCATTTGCATGAGTAGTTGGTCAGTCATACTTACTCGTAAACACATATTATTAACGCAAAGCGGGTTACAATGCTTTCATAACTCCTACAAGCGTAATAGCTTTTATTTACATTTCATTACATGACATCATACGTCAAATTCCAGACAAGGGTTTTAAAATAAAACATCATCACCATTTTGTTACTGTAATTACGTATTGTATGTATGTGAAAATTTGTCATCTTATATTTTTAATAAGTTTCTCGCAAATGTTATGAGCCATAATATAATTCAAGTTTATGATTCCTGTAACGCTCGTGTATGGTACAGAAACAATAATCATTTGAACCTTCACTCTTATACATAAAGTACTAACACATGGTATCGTCTAAATTTACAAATAAACATTTGCTATTACAGGATTCTGAAGACGTAGATATAGATAGAACGATGTGGGGAGAACTGGAGTCGGAGTCTGAAGAGGAATCTGAAGAGGGTATGTAAACCATTGTCTAGTAATGTTTAACACATATTGTGTTAAGAATTTATGGATTTGGTTTTGTGATCTTCGTAACATGCAAACCTGTTTAGTAAGTTCATATAATGCAAATTGAAAAATGTTCAGCTCCGTCTGCCCTTGTCTAGATGATGTACGAGAAGATTTGTGATACACAATATGGTTTTAAACTTAGGGACCCGCTGAAAGTGTTTGGTTGATCAAGGCTACATCTAGTCAAATTTTGTTGCACAATGTTATATTGAAAAAGAAAGCTGTACTAAAAATATTTCTAACTGTGATTATATTAGTGTACACGTAAGGTACAAATTTAGAACGACTGAGCCAGGTACACAAACATGAAAAACCAATAATGGCTATTTCAGTATGAAATCTAATAGTGACATTTAATGCTGACTGCCAATATAACTTGCGGAGCGCTTTAAACGGGCACGGATGCACATGCACATAAGATTTTTGTATATTGACCTATGGTAAAGAACCGGTTGTACAGTTAACAACCGAAATAGGTATACACTTTTGAAGCTAATTATAATGGCATTTGTTTATTAGTTTATATCTAGTTGTATTGTAGATTGCACTTATTGTATTACTATTATTCGCGTATTAAAAATAAGATGTTTGTGAGCAGAGGAGTCTGGCGAGGAGGCGGAGAAGGGCGGCGAGGGCGAGCTGGCGGCCGGCGTGGCGACGCCGGGCGAGGGACTCGTCACGCCGCTGGGCATCAGCTCCGTACCGCCGGGCATGGAGACTCCGGACACCATCGAGCTGCGCAAGAAGAAGATCGAGAGCGACATCGAGGGGTGACTTATACTCTTACTCATATTTACGACTTTTGTTTCAAGTACTCGTAGATCGATCGATCTATCGAGAGGGCGCTTGTGAATATTTAGGCGATAGACACGCACACTCGCGTTATTTCGTGAGTTTCAGATATTTTCAACAGGTCTGACGCAGTCGAGGCATTTTTACTCGTTCTTTATTATGTGAGTTCTCGTTCAACTTACGTGGAAAAGTTCCATCGCGAGAAAAACACATCGCTTGAATGTTTAAAGCTAACGGCGTTTGCGTCGTGATTTTAATAGAAGTTATGAAAACAAATCGCGGCGGCAACATTGTTACTATATGCATGCTTCCCTGAAAATATCGCCCGTGTGCCGTGTTTGCAATGTAGGCACGTATGTTTCCCAATATGCTGCAAGATTTCAGCGGTATTTTGAAACAGAGGATCGGAAAAGGCACATTTTATAAAAGATTGCTGTAAAAACCACTACTATTTGAACGACATAATGGCGGTCCACATGCTTATTAGGCGGTTAGCGCACGTGAACAAATAGTCTTATTATGAATATATTGATAGTGCATTCCTGGTAATGATTTCGATTTACACACATGTACAGCGCTGTAGGATGTAGGAGCCGAGGAAGGCCAAGACTTACCTGCCATGACCAAATGTGTAATGTTTTATCAGGAGGCCAAGAAATCGGTGATATAACCTGTTTATGAATATTTAGGAAGTGGTGACGTATGTACGCACTGAGTAATAGAGCTCTGTTCTCTGCCTACCCCGCAAGTAACTTGGCGTGATATGATGAAGAGACTTATTTATTTATTTATTTATTTATTTATTTATTAGTTGCATCAACAAAGCGAACACTAACACTTACAATTAAAAATTATACATTTTTGTAATAGATACATTATAAAGTGCCACCTCAATTATAGATGCAAACAACATGTCAGAAATGCACAGTAGAAATGAATAAAATTAACAATAACACAACATATGGTAGCTAAGATAAATATTGCAATTCTTTGGGATATATATAGTTGATAAAATAGACATAAAATTAAATTACAATATTTGAAAAGAGAATGGAATTACATGATTGAATGTCAACTTGAGAATAATTTATTTACCTACGCATAAATTATAAGCTTAAGATTTCTTTTAAAACGACAAGTGCCGCGCGAGAAAACATCGATCTCACGTTGCTCCCTCGCACCGTGCTCGCCGACCACTTCCACCTTAACATCATGAACAACATTGTAGTTTTTAGACATTCTGTTTAGAGGGGAGTACTGGCCTAGGTTTGTTCTGGCACCATTTGTTATAAAGGGATTATACCTTTTACACTGTCTAGGCCGACTTCTCGGGACGCTTATGTTTAATTGTGATAAAAGATAAGGAGCATCAGACACACCATTCAACAATTTAAAAAGAAACAGGCTGTCCAGCAACTCTCGCCTATTCTGAAGCGAATCCAAACGAAAATGTCGAAGACGATCGGTATAAGACGGTAGCTTTTTTGCTAAGTTACAGCTGTAAGATAAGTGCCAGAGAAATCGTTTTTGAACACTTTCTAAGCGCTTTTTGTAAATATCATAAAACGGATTCCACACGACGCTGCAGTATTCCAAGGAGCTGCGAACGAGAGCGTTGTAAATTGTGATCTTAGTATTAGGGTTCTTGAAATCTTTGCAGTTGCGCAACACGAAACCCAAAGTCTTGAAGCTTTTCTTAGCGATATGATCAATGTGCAAGTTGAATCGCAATTTGCTGTCAAGGATAACCCCCAGATCGCGGATGTGGTATACTTCGGCTAAAGGCACTGAATTTATTCGATAGGACCAAGTGAGTGTTAACTTTTTTCTTGTGAAACGAATCACGTGACATTTTTCCGAATTAAGTATCATGCCATTGAGTTGACACCATGACACCAAGTTATCCAAGTCGTTTTGAAGCAAGCAAGTATCATCGTCTGAATCAACTTTTCTGAAAAACTTTAAATCGTCTGCGAACATGTAAAACTTAGAATTAGCAAAACATTTGCCTATGTCGTTAATGAAAAGGTTGAAAAATAAAGGCCCCAGATGAGATCCCTGAGGGACTCCCGAAAGAGTAGTAAAAGGATTGGAGGAATGGCCGCCTAATACTACGGTAGATTTTCTATTCGTCAAGTAAGACCTGCACCAGCTCAAGAATGCACCATCTATACCAGACAGTTGAAGTTTGTGGATAAGTAATTTATGGTGAACCCTGTCAAAGGCCCTGCTGAAGTCTGTATATATTGCGTCTAATGCGTGTCCATGATCCACTTCCTCAGCAAGATCTCCGACAAAGGACACCAAATTGGTGGCAGATGATCTCGCTTTGACAAAACCGTGTTGTTCAAGTAAAATAGTTTGTTTTAGGTGCCACGACAAAATAGGACAAATCAACATCTCGAAAACCTTAGCGAAGACAGGTAACAGTGAAATTGGCCTATAGTTAGTGACAATGCTGGCGTCTCCACTCTTGAACAGAGGCAAGACCAGAGACATCTTCCAAATATCCGGAAAAATTCCAGAATGCAATGATTTGTTAAAAATCAGGGATAAGGGCACTGCCAGACCACTGGCACAATTAACAACAAAGACGGCCGGAATCCCATCTGAGCCGGCTCCCTTAGAATAGTCAAGTCTCTTTAAAACCCTATAAACTTCAGTAGTTGTTACAGAGATCGATGATAAAACATTTGTAGCTGTGGGCTCTTGAGACACATTGAGAATAGACATATTTTCGGTGTTGTATACGGAAGAAAACTGGGCAGCGAATAACTCGCAAATATCTGGTCCACTAGTGGCAACTTTGTCAACGGATGACATGTGGGCAGGGTAATTGCAGCTACTTCCCCGCTTTTGTTTTACATATGACCACAAAAGTTTAGGATTAGTCTTTAAAGACGCCTCCAAAGATACCAAGTATTTACGATAATTAATATCTCGAAGGAGTGCACAACGATCTCTAAGAGTTTCAAACGTAATTTGGTCGCGAGTGTTTCTATATTTCTGGAATTTTTTTCTGTATTTAAATTTTTCTCTAAGAGCTTTAATTAGGGCTGACGAAAACCACACAGGGTATTTCTTTTTGTTATTAGAATTATATTTGGGTACATACTCAGCAATTAACGACTTCAAAATGTCATAAAAAGCTAATATCATTTCATCAACAGTCTGACAAGCTGAAAACACATTACTCCATTGTACTTTACCTAATGCGCGTGTAATTTTCTCATAATCTGCTTTAAAGAAGTGAAATCTAGCAAGATTAGATGATTTTAATTTGGGATGTTCTGTTTCGAGAGCCATGAGCAATTCCAGAGGAGGATGAAGGGGATCGATTGTGCTAAGGGGAGTTAAACAAGTGGAAATCAGCGAGATAGGAGATGTGCAGAGTACAAGATCTAGGATCCTTTTTTTTGAATTCACATAACAATTGTATTGAGCCATGTTATTAAGTGACATAAAGTCAATCAACATACTATGCAACAAACTATTTGACGTGATGGGTGAGAGTTTCAGACTTAGTGTTTTTTCCCAGATTAAGCTGCTCAAATTAAAATCGCCAAGAATAATGGTCCTGCCACTGTGGTTTTCCAGAACACTATTAGAATTATTGATATAGTGCTCAAGAACGTGCAGTTGAACAGGAGGGGGCAAATAAACACCGCAAACGTATAAGTATTCAACCTTGTTCATCGTGTCACGCAACTCCAGCCTAACCCAGAGGTCTTCGCAATCTGAATCTTGACCATAAAGACGACACGAATTAAAATGTTTTGATACCGCAATTAACACGCCGCCTCCATCTTTTTTATTGTGGAAACCGCAACTTTCACGATCGCGCCTGTATACCACGTATCGATCATCAAACAATTCATTATCCGAGACACTGCTGTTCAGCCATGTTTCCGTAAAGACTAACACATCAAAATCACAACAAACTATGTTATTGAAGAGCTCGATTGTTTTAGTTCTCAACCCTCTAACGTTTTGATAGTAAAAGCTTATATTATTTGAAACACCCTTTAGTAAAGTTAAACAACCTTAGCGCTATTATGATAACCGATTTAACATATCTATGCTCTTAATATGTACGTAGTTGGACTCATCATTCTTGCGCATAAAAATCCGGCCGTCGCGCACCCACACGTATCTGTATTTCAGATCCTTGGCTTTACTGCGGGCTGCCGTATGAAGAGCTTTATTTTCCGGGGTGAGATGTTCCGCGATGTAAACTGGTGACTTTTTACTCCCGCCGATACCCAAGTGGCTGGTGTTTAATTTGTCGTCTTTGTTGTTCCTGTTAAATTTAACAGTGGCAGCGAGGAATTCGTCTCTGAGGCGCGGGCTGCTGAATTTTACCAAGATGGAGCGGGGACGGGGACTCGCGTTGTTCATCTTAGCAAGTCTGGAGCAGTAGTGAATATCCTTATCATTGATTGGGCACTTTATTATTTTGCCAAGTTGTTGAACAGTGTTGATCAGATTTTCGCCCCCATTCTCGGGAACGCACTGGAGTTCAATGTTGGCTGAGCGAAAGCACTGATCCAACTGTGCAAGCCGATTTGAAAGTGATAGGTTGTCTGCACGTAACGCTTCATTTTCATTCTGAATGCTTTTTATTATAGTGGACTGAGCGGATTGCTCGAATTTGATTCGTTCCACTTCTTCATTAAAGAATGACATGGATGATTCCAGGGTTTGCACTGCGTTACGGAGCTCATGTAGTTGAGGGCTAAATTGCTGTGTGAATATAGTATGAAGTTCATCTCGAATAATATCTCGTATGCTATTGGCTGAGAGGCAAGTACAAGTACTGTCGACGGCTGTACGGTTTTTAGAAGGACGTACTGTGACGTACTCGTTATGTGGGGACGGTACAGCGCGTACTGGGGTGTTAGAGTTGTCACCGCCTTTCCGTTCCTTACTACGACAAAGTGGACAGACCCAGCTGGTTTTTACTTCGCAGTCCATAGAATCCACTTCCTCTTTTGTAAGATTTAGGCAAGAGAGATGATAATTTGCCACACAACGCGAGCAACTCAGTGCCGGTAATACACCTACTTTGTTTAAGCAACCGGCGCATTGCATACGACTAGCCATCTTATCAGAGCAAGTAATGATCGTGTTCAAAACACTGTCACAGGTTGCAAGTATGAAATAAAAACTAACTCGAAGGTAGGCCTCTGGTCAGTTGATACAAGAATGACACGATGCACTGGTCACTATTGCGAACACTGTTGAACCTCGCGACCAAAATGTTCTAAGCGCCGTAGATTGCGAAGCGGTTACGCGTTATCTTCAACGACACCCACACAAAGTGAATGATTGTTCGTTTTATAAATTTCGTATTTTATTATCACTTTTATTATTATGAATGCACTGAGTAATCACTTCAATTGATATTGTGATAAGAACATAGAAGAGTTTTACACTGATTTACACTATTTTTATGCCGTAAAATTAATTTTGTTATGAATTATTTAAATAAAAACTGGGAGCAAACGTTATATGCTGTTGCTTATACCGATCCGTCCAACCGTCCAACTTAAACCAACCCTTAGCTTATTATTTTTTAAACTATACATCCCTACGTCAATTTTGCTAAAATCTTACTACAGTGTATAACAATAGTGCTTTGAATTATCACTTTTGTTACTTTGTAAGATTTATTTAACCAGGGGCCTGCCAGTGATGAATACGTGTAAATGTACGCATAGGTTGCGGATGTGTGTGTTAACGCGTCATTCTGTTGCAGCGGTGACACGCCGGCGCTGTACCAGGTGCTCCCGGAGCGGCGCGTCGGGCTGACGGCCGGCATGATGGCCTCCACGCACGTCTATGACATCAGCGCCGCCAACCCAGGTCGGTATTTTATTTTGTCATCACCATAACTACAGTAATAGTACTGGTGACAAATAGAAGGCATACTCATTGTGCGAGACTGATGCCTCTGAACGTATACTACCTCCATACATTTAGTGGTCCATGGCAAGACAGAATTTACTGTAAGCTTTATATTGTTAATAAGATGTTTGATTGCGTTCTGTGTGAACAGGTAAACGCGCGGCAGCGGGCGGGCCGGCGGCCGGCACTAGCAGCGAGCCAAGTGCCGCGGGCGCGGGCGGCGTAGAGGTGGCACTTGACCCCTCCGAGCTGGAGCTTGAGCCAGAAGCAGTGGCGGCGCGCTACGAACGGCACCTGCGGGAGCACCGCCCGAGGAACAAGGAGGATCTCTCAGACATGCTGGCAGACCACGTTGCTAGACAGAAAGTAAGTAGAGCGTATATATGGCGTATAAGTAGCCTAACATCTTCTTCAAAGCCGGAGCCAAATTCAGCTGTAGATTATGCATCCTGCCAACTAACAAATGAGGTTAGCCGGTAGAATATGCATCCGAGACAACTCGGGCGCGTACGGGAGTCGAGTCAGAGCTTATTTCTGAGTCTAAATGACTCAGAAATAAGCTCTGCCTCTCTGCTCTAACTCGCCTTTACGCTGGTTCGTCATGATTTCTGAGCTACTATGCGTACAATACCAACATTGAAAGAAATCTCTCTCTCCAAAAATTCTGACGAGATCAGTGGAGGATGGTTAGCTATGCTCGTAGGTTCGATTCCCACACAGGATCCACACGGCTTTCAGTTTCCGTAAGTATTGACTGCTACATGTGGGGGAAAAAATACTTTAAATGTAGACTGTGGAGAATTACAATTTATCGGCTATTATGAGCTATTTATTTGAATTTTAATAATACTCAGTACACTACCTCTAGCCGCGACCATTTTGCGCTGTAATGAGCGTTAGACATATCTTTCAGCGGAGTAATTTCTCACACACAAATAAAAAAAAAAAGATGTGTAAATTAATATAGTGTTATCGCATTTTATATTTCAAATAAGGTAATTATATTTTTATATTTTTACAGAATAAACGGAAACGACAACAAAACACTGACTCTAAGCAAGCAAAGAAATACAAAGAATTTAAATTTTAATTGGAGTTTATTATAATAGTATATATAAGATTAATTGGTGATTTTCATACACGTGATAGTTGTACGATTATCTTAAGTATACAATGTCTCTTGTGAACGAGGCGGCGATTTTGTGAAACCATATTATCTTCAGCAACAGCCGCAATGATAAGCTACGGCGAGTCCGATGAAAAAGTAATTCTAAGTTCCCGGTAGGTGGTATGCAGCCATACAAAGATTTTGTATGAAGTGACAAATAAAACGTAAAATAGTATATTTTTTGTTTCATTTTGAACTAATTTTTCCTTTTATTGTTGAAAGTATTGTTTATTATTATAATGTTCAAACTCATTTATGAGATGGATTCAATAAAGAATCTTCATAGGTACTGTTCAATTCGGCGTGATTTTAACTATCTCAGAGAGCCCAACACAACACAGTGCACGGCCAGCAGAGCCGTGGACTGTTTCAGGCCAGGCCTGCATCTGTCTCCTGTGCCTTCTTTCAGAAGTCTGATCATGTAATTGAAGTCGTTAGTGAATGTTTTAAATTTCCAAGAACTCGAAAAGGATAGTGAGTGTGTGTGTGTGTGAGAGGGAGAGAGCGTACCAAAAATGAATTTGATCGAAGGTTCAAACAGTATTAAATAATTAATAGACACAAGAATAATAAATACAAGGAAATTATTTTTTTGCTGACGGTTGCTTAATTCAGTGCATGTTAGGCTTACTAACTAAGAACTATGCTGTGCAAGATTTTCAAAGATTTCACAGAGTTAACCATGTAAGTTCTGTATAAATAATTTGTATCTTTAACTAGAGAAAAATTGTTATTGAATGTAATAATGAAAATAAAATAAATAAGGAATGAGTACACCTTATTTATGATCCCAAATGAGGGGCTCTCTTGAGGATCTCTGGTATTGGGCTCGTCTGTGGTACGTTTCATGCTCTGCCGATTCTGCTTTGAGACTAAGCCCTAAAACTGAACTTATGGTCTGTAATAATTAAGCGGAGGCACTGGATTGTAATAAAAACTAATATTATTAGTTCTTATTACAATCTAGTGGCTCCGCCTTGGACCAATCTGGATAGGACTTAAAAAAATACCTTATGTAAATCTTTAAACAAAATACTGGTAAAAAAGAAATCGCTTATGATGGTACAAAAAAATAATGTACTTGAGATGGTCGCACTGTACGACTTATATAGATATAATTTTCTTGAGAAAACGGTTCCAGCTGATTGAGCTGAGATCAGAGCGTTCTCAAAAAATCAGCGGAGATTCTATATGTCTATAATTGCCCGCTAAGTTCTTGGCGGGTAGGTAGATAGGGAACCGAGCGCCACATGACTCGAAAATTACCTCACTCACTTCTTTAACTTTCATAGCTTTTACCAAGCACGCTCGCCGGTTTCTAGGGCGTTATGAGAAACCAGTGAGCGTGCATGACAAAAGCTATGAAAGTTAAAGAAGCGATCTATTTGTTTATGGTAGAAGAGTCTAGGCCTTCCTCAGCATTCTTCTATTTTGTATGTATATTTCGTCATTCTTTCTTTTTGCATTATTTTTACATGTTCTAACCAATGGAGCATGCCTCATCTCATCTTAATACTCTGTTTCAGAAGAACTCTTTTACACACATCCACATTCGGAACTCAGTCTGCAGACGTTACGCCGCAGATTTTTCGCAACGCTCACATCTCGACGGCGTTTATTCTACTTACATACTGTCTACTAAAGCCAGCCCTCGCTTCTATAAATTAGCGTTGGGATCAGCTCCGGATTGTGTATAACGTACTGTGCATTCGGGCTCAGATTTTTACTGCCAAGAAGTTTCCATAAAACGTACACACTATTCCCTGCACTTACTCGCCTCTCCACATTAGCGGTGTATCTTCCATCCCTACTAAAAGAGCATGCAAGATATACAATCCTATTTACTTGTTCCAACACTACATTATCAATCGTAATTATTGTGTTCGTTCTGGTTTCATCTCCTTCAAATTTTGACTTCTTCACATTTCGTTGCAAGCCATTCCCCATACAATCGTCTTTCATCGTTGTGACTTGTGTCTGCAGTTCAGAAGGTGTGCCTATTATTAGCGTCGTCTGCATACAGAATAAACAGCCAAGCCGACAGCACGTAATTCTGCTTGATACCTATGTTGATGTCAAACCAGGGTGACACGCAGCCACCCACACATGTTCTATACAATTCTCAAAACTGGACTGTACAGCACACAATAGGGTACCGTTAATTCCATGTCTGGTAACAACAAATGCTTTTTAAATATTCACACAACCGCAAAAAATGTTCTGCTCTAGAGCCAGGTGCTTTTATACGATATTGCAGAACGAGAAAAATTTATTCGTACATCCTCTTCATTTTTCGAACCTCTCCTATTGCATTCCGTCGGATTTCATACTCATTCTCCTCTCATTTATATCTTCATACACTTTCGCTGTTAAGCTAATAGCGTTAGCACGTCGTTGTGCATAGCGAGCTTTGCCTCCTGGTTCAAGTTTCGGCGGCCTAGTTCAGATGGTGAGTCTGCTATTAATACGGCATCGTGTACATAAAGCCGACAATTCACTATTAAGTCCGATTCGCAATTCGACATTCATACATCTTATTCTCTGAAGACAATTGTCCAGATATATAGGATATTGATGTCAAGTCAGGATACCAATCTAGCATCCACTTGCACACATCTTGAACATTCATAATAAGTGGATTGCACAGCACGGACAAGGTCACCGTCAACCCCATATCTGGGCAAAATATCCCAGGGATCCGTTCTCACGATCGTATCAAATGCTTTCTCAAGACCCATAAAACCGCAGAATCCCTTTGATTCATAGCCTTCTCCACGATATTGCGGAGGGCAAAAACTTGCTTCCCAAAGTATTTCATCGGATTTTACCCTCTTTCTCCTCTCATAAAATCTGTACACGTTAAGCTGATCAAACCGATAGCCCTATAGTTGGCCCAGTCTATATGTGATCAATGATAGGGTACGATGTATGCAATATGTTGGGTCGACGGTTTATTTCTTTCTTCTCTTTCATACTATCACTCTGAGGCAAAGATGACACATAATCCAGCCAAGCTTCCAGGCTTTTTATTCTCACAGAGGATACAACCTCCGCATCCCATCAAACGTCACCTCTCACTACATATTTCTTTCGCACTTTCCACCATAATTTATTTTAAACATTTTTCTTTTTATTTATTTTTTACAAAATCGGGAGGCGTACAAGCATACGGCCCATCTGATGTAAATTTATTACCGTAGCCTATGTACACTAGCAATACATTATGTATCGCTCGTGTGATGGCACCTCTGCTGCTAAACAACAACACATTAGAGGATCACTGGTAACCTCACTAACTAGCAGGAACACAACTCTCCAGGGAGGTTGTTATTTAGTTGCGATTTTCTGTGAAGTGGACGTACTTCCCCAGACGGGCTGCTTTGATGCCTATCTTTCTTAATACATTCCAACATATTATAAAAATGTATGCAAGAAGAAACGTGATTGAAATGCGAGCGTTGCTCAATATCTGCGGCTTAACGTTCGCAATGACGACAAAAAAATTAAAGGGGATCTCGTTTCCTCCCCGACGGGATCCTCAAAATGGGGGCAGATGACGCTGACCTAAGCTGGAATGAGAGGATAGGAGGGGACAACGATGTTGTGTACAGGCGATCCAGTTCAGTCCAGCGAATTCTTGTCAAGTGTAAACGCGTAGCATCGTCGTCCCCGCAATTACAATAAACAATGTTCAACAGACACCAGTGGGTGTATTCACATTACCTCGGAAAGCGATATTCGAAAAGTTTTCACTTAGAGTCCATACGTTTTGACAGATAACATTACGATTCCAATATAGCTTTCCGAGGCAATGTGAAATAACCCCACAGGTCTTGAAGATACAATCTTTCTACACACTTCCACATTCCATGTATATACATATATACAACCCGTCTGGGGAAGTCTTCCGCCACATAGGAAACCGCAGTCAAATAACAACCCAGGGAAATATTATTTGGTTGCGGTTTGCCACCAACAAAGAAAAATGAGCAGCGTTCATGTATTTTATTAATCAAGAGGAACTGTTAAACAAATATAACAACAAATGTTTAAATAGAGTTAATGTAGTTACATTATTTTTCAGTCAATTTTATTCCGTTAATAAATCCGTTAACCCTCAAAATGAATTTCTCCCGTTAATGCCTCGCCTCACCCCAAAGAATATAATACTCCCTGCCTCACCCTAATCCGTTAGATCTGACGGAAAATCCGTTAAGTTAGCAACACTGCTAGAGTTTACTCCTTACGAGCTCAGAGAAGTATATACTTTCTCTGAGCTTACGAGCGATACTTATGATATAATATCGAATAGAAAAGGATGGTAAATGAACGCATCTTCTAAACTAATAAGAATAAAATTTATATTATTCATAAATGTGAAATATAGGCTTAACCGCGCCCACGTGTTTTTCGGACTCTTCTTCATTACCACTGGAATCAATTTCTTCCATTTGGTGATTTGTGTAATAGTACAAAGAAATATTCATTCTCTCGCACGTTAAATCCGACAGATGTATATGTTTGTCTCTTTATTTAACTTTTAGTTAACACTAGATTTTACTCCTAATAAAATTTCCGTACCGAGTCTTACAACTCAAAAAACTCAAAATCGTTTCTTAAGCAGTAAACTCCAAAAATATGTATATTAAAAGGTTTTTCCATAAGATTTATATTCTATGAAATATTATTTAATTTTCTTCCAGGTAGAACTACATACATGTTCCTGGCAACATTTTTTTTTTTTTTTGGACTTCGAACTGCGATTCATTTCATTCAAGTTTACGAATAGTGTACATAGATAGTGTTTTGTTTCAATTAATTTAAATTAAATAACGTGTTGTGAATTATAAGTGAATTACGTTATATAAAATGTCCCGTGTTTTAGTAGGAGTCAAAAGAGTGATCGATTATGCCGTGAAAGTGAGTTAAAGTTAAAGAGTACAAAGGTTACTTTTGCTTCATTGAAAATTTCATGTTCAGGTTATTCCGTAAATCTAACACATTACACGTTTATGAAAACCTATTAGATACTGGTGGGATGGGATAGGAATATTATAATATAAGCAACAAAACCTAAGGCCCTGATCTCTTCAATCTTTACTGACATGTTGGTTTTCATATAATTGCAGGTTCGCGTAAAGCCAGACAAGAGTGGCGTAGTAACAGATGGCGTAAAGCACTCTATGAACCCTTTCGATGAGATAGCTGTGGAAGAGGCGGTCAGGATGAAAGAGAAAAAGCTGGCCAGTGAAATCATTGCTGTCTCATGCGGCCCAGCACAATCCCAAGTAAGCATATTTAAACTTATCGGGTATGCCTGAGAAAGATAATGAATTATTCGGTCACAATATAACACAATAACACTACATATTAAACAGCAATTAAATTAAGAGGCCGTGCAGAAAATTCACCCGCTCGAGTTTAGGCAAAATGTTATTTTATGTGCTCGTCTGGCTCAAGCCCGCAGTCGTGCCTTGCGACTAAAGCTTAGTGATCGCGTAAACAGTTTTGATCCTTTCGGCAATAATCTACATATTTTAATAGTGTTTTAGTAATATTATACGTTTTGATATTCGCCTTTCGACTGTCTCGGTGGTGTTGTGTAAGTGCGTGCGACTACTGTGCAAGAGGTTGTGGGTTCGATTCCCACACGGGAATTAAGAATAAAATAATTATTTACTTAGTAATAAATGTATTTTTGTCTGTCTCGCGGGGTACTTTACAAACTTACAATTGACGGACTCAATGTACATGCAGTCTCAGGACAAACATTTGAGAATCATGACTGGACATGACATGAATCAACATGACATTTGTAACCAAGTGCGGGAGTTGTCTTTTTTAAATAAACAATAAAAATATATTTATTACTAAGTAAATAATTAAGTATATTTGGTACTTATCTGAACAATTGTGTGTATGCAATTATTTATTTAAACAATTGTTATGTATACAATACAAATAAAATTTAAAAAATAAAGATAAAATGAAACTCGCAGAGAAAGAAACAATAACAGTATTTAATAATGAAATGTTATGATGGTAACTTGATGGTTCCTTCCTCCTGTACCATCCCACTTTTTGCCGACTCGTGTCCTCCACTCTAGGTTTCCTCCAGCGGCCATCGGTTCTTCGGCAGATATGGCCAGCTATTACCACTCCAATATCTTTAGCCTGCCAGCTATGTCGGTAACTTTAGTGCTTTGTCGCATGATCTTATTCTGAATTTTATCCTTTAAACAGACGCCAACACAGCTCACTCCATGGCCCGCTGAACGACTTTAAAATTTGTGCATAAGTCCAACTGAAATTCTTACTATTATTTTAAAACGAAATGTCTCGAAGGGGCATGGAACGAGATTATCTTGGATCTACAATTTCGGGTACTAGGCATGTGTGGTAAAAATTCAAAAGCCTTTTCTCCATTTTTGTCTTCCAGAAACTGTCTTCTCTAGTAATTCATTGCACTTAAGAGAATATTCAGATCCTGTCCAAACAGCAAATAAACACACCTCTTTTTTTGTTTTGTGCAGTTGGCCCTGTATCTGGTACCACCAGTCATGATTTTTATTAACAATACACATTCCTTCCACACATTGAACAAGACAATGAAAATGTAGATGAAAATCCTTGTAGCTTTTCTTCTTTTAATATAAGATTTGATGCATTACATTTCCAATTTAGCGCAATGATTTGTAATGCTTATCCATTGGTCAAAAAAATATTGGAAGTCTACTATTCTTCTCCCTTTTATAGTCAAAGATGACACTGGTGAGTTCTGAAACAACAATAATTGTAAATGTATATAGTTAGACGGTCTAATGGTACCACGGTGTAAAAAGATTTTTTTTATGATGAGATTTCATATTAAAGGTACCTTGTTTGACTCAATTTCTAAGACATCATCTGGATCTTGTTGATTTGGTATATTTTCATTACTCTGCAATAAATAACATTTATATAAGCATATTTTTTAGTAGACAGAGTTGTATATTAACGAACCAATAAATTACTTAAGTAATTCATGGGATATCAGAAACATACCATGCCTGGATTGAGTCGATCTGAATAGTGGACATTAAGATTCCTAGCTGATGACGATGTGGTGTCCACTTGGTTCGTTCTCTAAGAACGTTCTCTAAGAACTTGTCTCGCACGTTCCAGTCCCACATTGGTTCGCTTTCTTTTATTAGTTACACACTGGTAATGTGTTCCTTTCTTGCGCCCCATTATGTCTAAAAGTAAATACTAGTTTAGGCAAGCTTAGATAATTGAAATTAATAGATAAATATATCAAGCTAAAAAAATCTATAGGGTATTTCTTGTAGTGGTTTAGTCCAATAGAATCGGAAAATAAATTTAAAAAAATTATTAAACTTCAACTTTTTAAAGAACTAAAAATCAAGAAATAAATTCTAGTATGTATTTGGCGTGCGTGTAGGTACTTACCTATATAATTAAAAGCTTGAGGCACTACCGTTACAGGTTACAGATTAGGTAGGTAGTTAATATACTTCTGTGACTCGAGCTTTTAAAAATAACACGCCAAATATTTACTTACTAGAATTAATTTTTTGCTTTTTAATCCATTATCCCAGACAAAAGCTTGTTTTTTAAATATTTTTTACCTACTTTTAATTTATTTTTAACTTTTGAGTAGCGTGTAAGTAAGTGTAAAGACGAATAAATCGAGCTTAAACACGATATGGTTCTGTTGTATTATGACATAGATCCATGAGCCACCTTCTAGCTTCATCATCAGACCCCGTATATCGCCTAGGTGTAAAGTGTACCACTTTATACCTAGGCGATATCCGGGACAAAACGAATCAACCGATCCTAAACTCGGTGCAAGGTAGCTAATACGACAATCAGTCGAATAGATAACCACTTCTCTTTAAAGTCGGTTAAATCACCTTTTTTTTATAAAAGACAACTCACGCACTAGGGTACAAGCCCTAACTACTTTACAAACATATAATCATTCAGACTCCGTACTCAGTAACATTGAAATCAAATCAAAAATGCTTTATTCACTTAGGTTACAGAATGCAACACTTATGAACGTCTGACAAAATTTGGAAAAGATACTCTACATTTATGCCAAGTTCGCAAAGCAATTAGTAGAACCAATGAGAATAGAACTTAGCAATAAAAACTCATGGCCACTCTTTTCAAATAAAAATATTACATTTTTGTGTCTATACAATTATGTCAGCAAGTAAGGTGCTGCAACCATTACACCAAGATTTTTTTTTGTGAATCTCACAAAGTAATTGAAATCACGAACATGCATACCTGCTCCAAAACAGAACCTCCTTTTTAAAGTCTGATAGAAATACAACCTCCTAAACATCTAAATGTAATAACAAATTTTCCCAGTCTTCTGAGAATGTTACTCGATGGGGAGGAGTTCTTTCACGTCTAAACGGATTTTTACCTCCCCTTTTTGTAAGTTATCTTTTTTTATCTCTATTTTTAGCTAATTTGTGTATAGGTAGTTTTTAATTTGTATCATCTATTTCTTTTGTAATATCACAACTGTTATAATATTAATACGATGTAGGTACTAAAAACTAAATTAAATAAATACTCACCAGATCAAGTTGTGGTAGTCGCAGTATACTCTTCAATAACAACTTCGTACCTAGGTTACCGCGAGCTCGTCCGGCACAAAGTGACACGTCCTAACGCTGCGCTAGCCGTGTTACCACTGAGACGATCGAATTTGCGCGCGCGTTATTATAGTACATTTTGGCATTTATTTTGTATATATAAAAATATATTTATCATAAAATAAAATTATGTTTTTATTAGAAAAATAACTTATTATTAAAGTGTTATTTTTGTATTTCCCAAATAAGTTGCCAGTTTCAAGAAAAAAATACATATTTGGGTGAAATATTCCTGTGAATTGTGATATCTTAACCTTTTTTTTTTTACTAATATTGTATGGGACTCGAAAAAACTGATCAATACAAATGCAAGCAGTTTATAATTCCTTGTTATTAATATTTTTTCACAGTCAAAATAGCTTGTAGTTTTCCCTGTACCGGTGATCAAACTGTACTCGAATCGTCAAATTTGAGAGAAAGGGTATAGGATATTCCAGATATTCTACTAATTATGAAGTTATTTGAAAATTCATTCGCGTCACATGCAAGATGATGAGACGTGCTAACCATGTCACCCATAATTTCATTAATATCATGTAACACTTTCTCAGAATAATGCTACAAAATGGTTCGAAATGTGAAAACTACGAGCACGGCCCCTTAATTATGGTACACCAGTAATTAATTTAATTGCTGGTTGAAAAACACATTTGTGTTCCTCTAATTTATTTTTCTTGGAACATTAAATCTATTATTCATTTCATTCTAAATTGTGTTTGGTGCCTGGTTACAAGACATGCCATAGTTACTAATGTATCAAGTAGCAATTGAGATAGCTTTTGACTGACTGATCATGACTTATTTATTTACAAGCTACCTGCATGAGAATTAATATCACTGTCAGTTATGTGAATAAAATAGCCTTCTATTTTAGGAAACCCTTAGGACAGCATTGGCAATGGGAGTAGACAGAGCCATCCATGTGGAAGTGAGTGGGCCGGAATATGAGACCATGCAGCCCATCCATGTTGCTAAAATTCTGGCAAAACTGAGCAAGGATGAAAAAGTGGATATTGTTATTTTAGGCAAACAGGTATGAATTTTATTAATTAGTGCTAACTGATGAAATGGGCAAACTGATAAATAATAGATCAAATAAATTAGAAATCAATATCTGTCAAGACTACCACTTGACAGGATACTCAATCATCAACATATGCTTTTTTAAATAAATAAATAACATAATGGACTAGGTAGTGTCTGGTATATGTCAAGGAAGGAGAGTCAAGGTAGGCACAGTATATTATCAACTGGAGGAAACAGGCGATCACATGTTTTAATAATAAACAACTGTTTCTTTTTTTCTAGTCTGACCCACGGCAATGTGTATTGAGCCTATTGTTAATTGAATTAAGGTCCTTATAATATTTTTTTTTTATTGTGGCTCCACTGCATGGCCTGTGACTTTAAACTATTTATATATTACCAATAGTGTTCTTAATGCAATAGAATCATTGAATTATATAAAAAAAAAATCTATTCATCACCCATAAATCTTAGTATACAAAGAGTGTTTTAGGTTGCTTCTACTCATTCCCCTGAGCCTTTGAACTGATTGAGTATTAACCCTATTACATAATTTTAATTTCAGGCTATTGATGATGATTGTAATCAGACTGCACAAATGACGGCTGCTTTCTTGGACTGGCCGCAGGGTGCATTTGCATCTAAGGTAAACCTTCTGTCTATATATCTTCATGACAAGACCCTTGCTGTAGAGAACTGAGCAGCCTATGACTCGACCCTTACACACCTCACCCTCTTCTTTAACATACATAGCTCTATTCTTCATACACACTCACAGGTTTCTAGATAAACCTTCAATATTATACTACACTGTCATGTGAAACATACAAATTAATTACTATTTTTATTTTCACCTGCATTATGTTTGCAAAGTAAGATATTTTAAATTATCACCGAACTATCTTCTTTATACATAACATTGTCCTTTTTCCTAATCCCTAAGAATTCTCTTAGTCAAAGGATATGGCACAGATACTTATTTCAACATAGAGCGGCTGCCATCTGATTTTGCTACCCAGAGGGAAAATCTGATCTTTCTTAGGTTAGGCTAAACATCTTCTGAAATATATGTTTCAGGCCATGCCAGTTTTCTTACAATGTTTCCCTTAACCGCCAGGCAAGTGACAATTATAATTATGTACATTAATCTGAAAACATGAATTTAGTGGCATATGCGCATATATGCATAATATGCAATTTTACATGACAAAGTTTTATTAAAATCAGTGTAGGTATCATTATCCATAAAGCCATGAGGTGTAAAATGGTAAGATGCAATATCTTGTGGGTTTTGTGAAGCTGGGGATGAAAATGTTTTTTTTATTTTTTTTTTATTTATTATTAACACCACAAACAAGTTTACAATACACAATTGAATTACACATCTTTCCTGCAAATTACTTATTGCAAACTCCACATCGAGGTGACAGCTGAATTAATATGTAAATAAAGGGAAACCCAATGCACGTGTAAGTTAAATCCACTTATTATGGTATGTGTCGAATCATGCGTGTGAAATATCATGGTACAGTAGTATACAACGGGAGATATGAAGTAGTGTGAGAGTATGTGAGTGTAGTACGCGAATGAGAATGGTGAGAGAGTTTTGGTGAAATATACAATACAATGCAATAAAAATTAATTTCATATCTATAATACATATGTATGTAAAAAAATATGAATAATAACAAGGTGTATCTCAATACAACTAGGCTAGGAATTAAACATCTATATAATATCTGTAGATAAAATTCATATCATATCTACTATTACATAGATACTGACTGTTTCTTCATTATTGTCATGATATTAAATGTCTATGATTAAGAACAGGCTGATTCTGATTTGCCTGACCAAAAGGGCTTGTTTTATTGCACCTTAACATAATTGTTACCAATAACCTATATAGACAATTGACCATGACATATATCTATGTAAGGGCAAATATTTATTTAAGTATAAAATTAGTTTTGTCTATCAATTCGCTTTTCCTTTTCGTTAGAGCAGTGTTTATTGCTTTCTAAGTTTATGAACATGTAGTTAAATATTTCGGGAACTGATTATTAGGGGACATACTTGGAGTAAAAGGGCATCATTCTTAGAGATTAGAGGCTAATTTCTGAGGCATTCCATGGAATCACCAATCAGATGATGACCGTGATGTACATATACTCGCCTTATAGCTGATCCTTCCTAGTTAGCTAACTAGTTTGGTATTAATGCAACTTTGGAGACTGTCCAATAAGGAAGATTTTTTTCCTACCACTCAAGATCTTTGCTATGTATGTTGTATAGAGATTACAGTGTTACCTCCTTCTACAATGTAATAACTATAAATTTCAGTTATTTTATTCAAAATTAATATCTTTACATATATTATTCTACTATTTGTGTGTATGTCATTTAACTCTTCCTATATGGCTGAACCGATATTGACGAAATTTTTTGTGTGTGGGTTGCTGGATGCTTTAAATTTACAATAGAACCTAGCAGGTGACACTGCAATTGTCACTTTGGATCATTGTAACGGAACAGCTGTGCGCAACCGTGTCCGGGTTATTTAATACGTTTTCGCTAAGTAAAAGTGCATAGTTCATATTGTGTTATATACCATTTTTTGGCCATTGACTCGATCTGCCCAATAGTGCAAACCAAATCACAATCCAACAAAGTATTAAACTGATAACAGTGATAACATTTCAATTATTTTAACGCATCTGGTATTCAACCGCCACATCACTGACCTGCGCAACCCGCTCCGCGCCGCAGTGATTCATCGCACGCACTGCATTCTCTTCGCACGTGAGCTACACTGCAATAGACATAGGAGTGATAATTGAACGCCGACTATCCGTGGCTAGTTGAGTTACAATCATATCTACCCTGCGATCGCCGCTCAGCTCGATAGTAAGTGGACACAATATTCATAACAATGTCAGCTACTTGCGCTGCATGCTATGCTAAGATACTAAGCATAGAATTTATGGAATGCTACAAATGCAATGAAACATACGATTTGCAGTGTCTTAATCTAACTAGCGAAAAGTTCAAAGATCTTAATCAACAGTACAAAGAAAAATGGCTTTGTCCATCTTGTACGTGCGGTTTACCTAGGGGCGACAATTCCTCCACTCCAATTCGACCTGCTCCTGGTAATCTGAATGATACGTACAAGTCTGGTGACCGTAATATCAATTTCGCGCGCGGTAGCCGTCTCAAACCCTCTACTAATGTCTCCTCAGAGGGAGATGACTTGGCTACCTTGGTTCAAGAAATACGCCACCTCAGACAAGAAATGTATGACATTAAACTACAAAATACAGAACTGGCCCAGCAGATATCTGCATTGACGACCTCCTACAATTGCAGACTAAGCGAATATGAAAAAGACCTGGAGGCACGAGATGTTATTATAACATCCTTACAGTCCAGTTTATGTGAGGTGCAACTATCACTTGCGGCACGCGAACAAAAGCTCTTGAGAAATGAGATTGAATTTGCGGGTATTCCGGAAGTGGAGAAAGAGAACCTGGTTGAACGGGTGGTAATGGCGTCGAGGGGAATCGGCGTGCAGCTGGAAGAGTCTGACATCGACACATTATTCAGGGCCGGCCCCAAACAATCTTCAAGCAATAGCAAAGCACCCCGTTCTATCGTCGTCAAACTTCTTAGAAAACAGAAGCGGGACGAGCTCCTCCACGCAGCCAAAAAAAGCCGGAACGACAAATCGGGGAATTCTACGAAATCCCTGTACATCAACGAACGCCTCACTAAAGAAAACCGGTTACTATTCAGCCAGGCTCGCCAGCGAGCGCGACTTTATGGGTTTCGTTTCTGTTGGGTACGTGACGGAGCAATCTACGTACGTAGGGAACATAAAGTCCCGGCTTACTGCATACAGTCCCAGGCGGATCTTGACCGGCGAATTGGTGCGGCGGCATCGGAGGCTGCGCCTACAACCGGACCCTGAGTGCTGTAACTTCGATGCGTACACCACAGCGTTGTTATTCACTTATATTACATTATACAGAATATTAGTATACCTCGATTGTAGCGCTAAGTGTCCTACCCAAAGGTTTGAAAATGTTTTAAACGTAGTCTCAAAAATACACACACCCAACCACACAAATAACACACACACACCCGTCACGCCTAACAAACACCCAGAACCCTCACCCTACCAGATCAGGTTAATTATGTTATATCGCATACTTCTCAGAATAATCAGCTGCATGTACAAACATTCCCAACATAGGTTACATACACTACTCTCAAACATACAAGTGGTAACTCATCACCCATTCGGCCACAACATGTACCTGCCCCCCACATACTCTATCCATACTCACAACAACATAGTGTTAATTACAGTTCGAAAATGTGTTGTCTTAGAACGATACACTAGTAAACAAGACTCGTTGCATACCCTAATATACCAATTTAAAAAATGTCCGATTCAAATACTGTTTTTTTAGACACAGTAAATGACATTGACGACACATTTTCAATAAATTGTCATGAATGTGAGTTATTGGAGAATTGCAGAAGTATAATTACCGATTCCTACAACTTTAAATTATTAACTTTTAATATACGCAGCATTAATAATAATTTTAACGCTTTCCTGGTAGCCTTAGCTCGATTAAATATCTCCTTTGACATTATTATCCTAACAGAATGTTGGTTATCAGGTGGATCTGTAGTGGGTCAAATACCAGACTACAATTGTTACACTAGTACTTTGTATATTAATCGCTGTGGTGGTATTACAATCTACGTAAATGATAAGTGGGATGCCACTGTGGAGGAACTTCCTTTCCCCGAGGCCGAGTGTTTGTCAGTAAGTCTTCGCAACTCTATTTCAGTCTTGGGAATTTACCGTTCCCCTTCCTTCAGATCGCTGGATAGCTTCACAGAGTCTCTGAATAATGCAATAGAAAGGTTCAGAAATATTCCAACAGTCATTTTGGCTGGCGACATAAACATTAACACCCTAGCTGCTGACAATAACACTGAATATCTTAACCTTCTAAGTGAACAAGGTTTCCTCGAGGTTATAACTAAACCTACACGAGACGAATCATGTCTTGATCATATATTTCTCAAATCAAGGTGTCCTGATGCAGTTGGAGTGGTGGGTAAAACCAACATTACTGACCACAACATTGTTATGCTAGGCCTTAGTTCTCTCGTCAAGTGTAATAAACAGAGAAATCGAACTTATACGAAAATTGACTTTGACTCCGTTGCAAAAGACCTCGCTGTGTCGGATTGGTCTGCTGTAACAAGTTCTGATGACGTTGACGTTGCACTTGACGCATTTAATAACACCATCTCTTCTGCAATTCGCAAACACTCCTCCGGAGCCCGTATCAGCAGATCCAAACTCACCCTAAAGCCGTGGATTACACCGGGTCTAGTTAGATGCATCAGACACCGTGATAGACTACACGCTGACCTGAAAAGAAACCCCCACGATTTAGTTCGTAAACACGTGTACACTCAGTACAGAAATTTTCTATCTAAAACGCTTCATAGGCTGAAAAGAGAGCATGATACTAAAGAAATCGAAAAGAATAGAAATGATCCTAAAAAACTCTGGCAAACAATTAAAAACATATGTGAACAAACAAATAATCCAAATACCCCCAATGAATTAACCAACATTAAAACAACGGTTAGAGATTCTTTAAATACCTGCAATGAATATTACGCAAATAATGGGAAAAACTTAGCAAAAAGTATCATACGCACTCAACAACAGAGCAATCGAGCACCTTCGCATCAGAATATCAACCGTAACAAATCCCACAGTTCGTTCTTCATGCATCCTACTGACACTCATGAGGTCAATAAATATATATGTCAAATGAAGTCCACCAGTGCCCCTGGCCTGGACTCATTCACGCCGTTACTGATAAAAAAAATCAGAAAAGTAATTCTGGAGCCTCTGACTTACATAATCAATCTAAGTATATCAACAGGAGTATTTCCGAATGATTGGAAGAAGGCTGCCGTCCTACCCATATATAAAAGTGGTGATAAAACAAAGCCCGAAAACTATAGACCCATCTCTCTCCTCAGTGTCCTCTCTAAAATTTTAGAAAAAATTGTTAACAAACGTCTTATGGACTACCTTGAAACTCGAAATTTGATCAGTAGTAGACAATACGGTTTTAGACGTGGTAAAAGCACCGAAGATGCGGCTGGACACGTGGCTGAATTGATTTGCGACTACTTGGATAAAGGCCGACAATGCCTTGGGTTGTTTCTGGATCTTGCGAAGGCCTTTGATACCATCTCGGCACCACTTCTCCTTGCAAAACTCGAGCATTTTGGAATCAGAGATCTACCACTGAAATGGTTTCAAAGTTATCTTACTGCAAGGTACCAATGTGTAAAAGTGGGGGAATCGCTTAGCGACACTCTACCAATTGAATTTGGAGTCCCTCAAGGAAGTGTGCTCGGTCCCAGTCTGTTCATCATATATATGGAAGATATACACACGGTCCCCCTAATAAGCGCAGAGATCATTTGCTACGCCGACGACACTGTGGTCCTTTTTAATGGAGAGAACTGGGAATCTGTCGTGAAGGATGCTGAAAGAGGTGTTAACCAGCTGAGTGACTGGCTGAATAAGAACCTTCTGACGCTGAACGTTCTCAAAACGAAATTTTTATGTTTCCATAAAACCCGAACATCCGAACCAAAGTCTCACCTATCTATTAAACTCCACTCACCTGTGTGCTCCATTCAAGCATGCCAGTGCGAAACTATAACTAGAGAGCGCTCCATTAAATACTTGGGTGTAGAAATTGACGAAAATCTGTCATTTAAGCCCCACATAATGAAAACGACATCCAGGATTAGAAAGGTCATCCACGTGATGAAGCTTCTTCGTGACTCAGCCGACCGCCGTATCTTACATCTCGTGTACACGTCGCTCTGTGAATCCATTCTCACTTACTGCATCACAATATGGGGTGGCGTAAATAAAACTGCAATGTTGAAAATAGAGCGGGCACAACGATCGGTACTTAAAGTGATGCTCAAAAAACCCTTTAGGTATCCCACTGCGGACCTCTATAATGAGACACAAACCTTGAACGTACGACAGTTGTATATTTATCGTCTAATTCTTAAGATGCATCGCAAAATTGACCCCGGTACTCTCGATATCATGCTACAAAAGAGACGTCCAATGATACCCCACAATATGGTTAAAACCTCTTTTGCCCTGCACTTCTCCCACTTTCTGACCCCCCACATTTACAACAGGGCCATTCAAAAGTGTGACATCCTAACGTGCTCTAACTACCAAGCAAAAAGGAAACTGAAAAAATGGCTTCTCTCATTGGATTACAACGCAACGGAATACTTAATTGCAATACAAACCTGACATCTGGTACTGCCAACTTGTCCTTCTACATTCCCCCACCTCACCTCCACACATCCCTCACTATCACATACATCTTCTCATATCACGAATGCACGTTCGTGAGAGGAGCTCACTAATTCTCACTCACAGCACACATACACATACATACACACACACATACACACACACACAAACATAAAGACGCCTAACCTAAAATTATATTACTGAAAATTCTATAAAAATACTTTTCTTATTTTTCTATGCTAGTGCGCACATAGTTTTGTAAATCGGCTCTGGTGCCCCAGAGACGGGTTCGACCCATGTTGGGGACCAACAGTAACATTGATGCCTTTTGTAATTATTTTGGAAATAAATAAATTTATTTATTATAATTTATAATTTATTAAATTTATAAATTTAATTGAGTTCTGGAATTTTTCAATATCGGGCAGGACATCTGTCGGACGGCTGGTATTTTTTATAAATTAAAAATATTAAAATTTGCACCATTGTATGTTGTTAAAGTTAATTCATTTGAATTAACTTAATAGATCAATAGATAGTTAAACATTTGTAGTAACCTTGCACAATTTTGCACACTGTACTGAGAGTGTTTAAAAACCAAAGTAACCAGATTAGAAATAATCATATTTAGAAGTGATAGATATACTTGTGAGTTCAAAGATCCAAAGATGTAATCCACAAAAAAAAGACGGCATACTTTCATTACCTTATATGAATCTGAATGCTCATTGAGAAAAGTTGCTTCATGTAAAGGGATATATGTATATCTAAGAAATAAACAATATCAGTGTTCAGGATATATCAATAGATATATTGTCAAGCAGCGAAATGTTTTGATAACCTTTTTGTGTGATGACGACTTTCGGTTGAATATAAATTATCTTATCAGAACTTGCTGAAAGCAACTAAAATACATATATGATTATATGATTGTTATCTTTCATCACAATAAATCACCCACTCAAATTGTAGTATTGTTTGAGATAGATAATCACATTGTTACTAAGAGTTCATATATATTAAGTATTGCCAAGTTATTTGAGTAATTTCTTGTGAACAGAGAGAGCATTTTTAGAGATCTATCTATCTATCTATAACTTCTCGCCAAATCCTTTGCGGGGTAGGCAGAGAGAACTCTTAGAATTTTTAGAAACAACTCAAAATATAACTAAACAGTTTTCCAAGAGCTGATAAATGCCATTATTAGTTTAGTTTGTTCATATTGAAGTGATAACCCAGTGCATAAGGAACCGGCCTATTGATCAACTGATCCCCGGTTCAAATTCATGTATGCATGCATGTATCACTAAATTCGTGTTTTCGAATTTATGTATTTGTAATTATCACGTGCTCGACGGTGAAGGAAAACATCATGACGAACATGTCCACATGTTCCTTTTCTAGGCGACCTCAGCCAATGGAAAGGCATGACACTAATTAAAGGAAGGGTTTAAAAGCAAATTTTATATCGGGCGCCAGCCATACTCTTTCCATAACAATGATCCGAATAGTCCAGCGATGCCTGAATATTTAATCTAAAGGGGAGCAAGAAAACCATTTGAAATCTGATTAATGCTTTAATACTTTTAGGGATCAGGTGTAGCAAATTACAGTTAACTAAAATTCAACTAAAAACAAGATTATAAAACTAAGTTAGTGAGATTAGTTAAGTACAAATAGGCTTATATTAAAACTTGCTGCACCCCTACATCCATAAATAAGCAAATTATTTCTTAGGTAAGGTGATGAATTCAGATTAATCACTTCCAAAAGAAAATCTAAGGTTCAGTCCAAAGGTTGTAAGTTACTATGGGTTCAAATTACTACAGGTCAAATTATTAAAGGGTCAAGTTTAATCAAGTTACTATGGTTCGAGTTGGACACCAATAAAAATTCAACAAAATCTACAGTGGACTACGGCATCCCTTGTTGTAAAGATAAGAAAATGTACGATACTGGAAAGCTGTGTCGCGCCGTCCCAAAGCACGACGCCATACATAATTTCCATGCCTTCGCCGTGCGATTCTGAATTTCAAGGTAAAATTTCCAGTCTTAAGGAAATGCTCTTTTCAGTATTGTTTCTTAAGGATTATGCAACTTATTTTACATTTACTAAATCCATCGGCAAGGCAGCCGATCTCAAAATAAATTAGGTCGTTTCAGACCTTTAAAGCCAAAATTGATCAAAAAATAATTATAGCCGCCATTCCATGACGAATCTACGACCTAGTAGTGACAATCGTCAGGGTGCAAATTTTTCTTTTTTTAAATCAAGCTCCTTTATCGCTGAGAGCAAAGGGTTTTAACTCATACAGCCAAGTCATTAGCCATATCCTTTTTCTTCGATGTACGTGCCAGATAATACTGATTGACCCACTGGTACGAGCGTACGTGCCGGTATAAGCGCGTGTACGCATTACGCGCGTCCGTTTTATTGGCAAACGAGCGTAACTCCCTAAAACTGAACGTCGCTGATGTTGATTAATATTGATGAATTTGTTTTCCAGGTAGAGAAATCGGACTCTAGTTTGACGGTGACACGCGAGATCGACGGTGGTCTGGAAACTATTAAAACCAAACTACCAGCTGTGATCAGTGCTGACCTTCGGCTCAATGAACCGCGATATGCTACACTGCCTAACATTATGGTTAGTAATCACTACTCCAATGGTGGATAGGTTTATATATATTGTCGTCGTTGTCGCGCTAAAAAATGTCTTACATCTTGCTTCAGATCTCTGTACCCAATTTCTTTACTACCCCGCTGGTTTCGGCGGTTTAGTATTAGGCACGCACAGAGATTGAGGGTTATAGACGGGAACTGTGTGAACACATACATTAGTGCAGTATATCAAATGGTATATGACGCAATGTCTGACGAGCCTAGTTCACTTTATTTACTCATACATTTTATTCTGGTATTGAGATAAGGTTTTATTAAGCCATACTTCAACACTGAAGTAAACGGCTACCAAAGTTATGGCCCCTGTTTGATATCTGAACATACTGCCAGCACTGTCTTGGTCACCCTTTTGTGAAATTGTCCTCAGTTGGCGATACTAATATATAATATTATATTACATTATTTAGTACAGTGTTTTTCTCTACCTGTACAAAATTATAACGAGCCCTTCATACAAACTGAAACTAAAAGTGTTTTTTTCCGAAATAGTAACAAGCAACAAAGTCTGGTAATTACAGATTGGTATATTATTAAATGAAACTTTTTTTTTACTAAAAGTCAAAATATTTTGGCGGCAACTAAGCGTACGATCCGTCAAGGTGAAGAGACTACCGTAGCTCATACATAATTTACGACAAATTTGCGGCAGACTATCGCTCGTAAAATGCCACTATCGTTGCTAATAGCTGCAGCTTTCTTGTGACCTGATTTTCTCTCGTGAACACAAATCCTCTAGTTATTTTGTTGTAGTCTTCTATGAATGGCTACTTCGCCCATTCAGGCAGTTCTAGATGCTTGTGAACAACTTACTCACTAGGTAAAGTCGATGCTTAATGTGAGTGTTCGCTGCAGCGTGCCGACCGTTAGTGTACAACTACCCACTGCTCTGATTTGTATTATAAAAGCTTACAAATTGTTGACATAACCTTGTCATGATTTCAGAAAGCTAAAAAGAAGCCTCTGAAGAAAATGACTGCCAAAGACTTGGGTGTAGATTTAACCCCGAGGATCAAGGTAATATCGGTGGAGGACCCGCCGGTGAGGCAGGCGGGCTCCATCGTGCCCGACGTGGACACGCTCGTCGCCAAGCTCAAGGAGGGCGGGCACATTTGATCCCCGGTCGGAATATTAGAGTTTATTCCTCTGTATACATAAATAAATTTTGTACATGAGATTTTGATGAGTATATGTGTGATCATGTAGTTATTGTTGAAATATACGTTATTGATGTTAACAAGACTATTTTATATTTTTTACACGGTAATATATATATATATATGTTGCGTATCTATTGTTATTTAAGAAAAGTACTGATATGAACACGATTCAAATAAATGTAGTAATTATGCTACGGAGCTATGAAAAACAATCGTTTTTAGTAGTCTTTCAAAAGGAGGAGCATAATGTAATTTTTAAAGTTATCTATGCTCATCGCTGGTTTCATAATGTAATGTCGGGCTAAACAGGTAGGCACAGGAAATCTTATTATGTTTAGGATAACACTATGAGTACTAACTTAAAATAAATTAAACGGAATTTAAACATTGGAATATTGTTATTTTTCCTGCTAGTTATTTTTTTATTTCACTTATCCAACTATCAAGCTGTTTATCTTTTATTAGCAATCCAGCAATTTATTTAATTTGGCTCAGTTTCATGCTGCGAATGCCTAACTCAGTGTTCATTGTTTGTAGAAAGGGAAAAAGGGATAGCACTATAATCATTTTATTCAGGCTGAAGTGTCTATGTTAGGGAGTTGTTGGGTTGTTTTATTAACAGCAACTTGTAGGTATATATTTGGCAGACAACCTTCTACTTTATAAAATATTTTTAAATTTTCGTGACGAATTCCATCGGACGCATGCCCAGAACCGGAAAGATCCCAACAGACTAAAGACGCGGAGTCATTGTGCCCAATAAAGGCAACATGTCACACGTGAACTGAGCCAGCTTAAGGCCATTCGTTTGACCAGCTGACTAGCAGCAAAAGATAAATGAAAGGAGAATGAGTATTTTTTACGGGACAGGCCCACCACTGTGTTTCCTGTGTAGCCAGGATTGACAGCGGCGACCACCAAAAAGGCAAAGAACAGTGAAGTACGTTGCTGTCCCGGGGGTTAAACTATAGCTGCCTTGGAACTCACAACGAATTTAATCAGAAGAAATTTGTGAGAGTAGAGAAGTTTTGAAATCGACTTCCGCTCGTGGCAAAGTGAGAGACAGAATAGAATAGAATACACTTTATTGCACCAAAATTAATACATTTAAGTAACATGTTATTGAAAGAGTACAATGGGCGGTATGAATAAGGGATTAAAAAACCCCAAATAGATGGCTAGTCAAGTGAAGCTCAACTGCCGTGCACTACGGTTTATCAGATATGATCAGATTGCAGAACCGCCTAAACGCCTGCAAATTCTTTCTTGTTGCCACCAAATCAGAATAGCACCTATACTAGCCCGGATGTGACACGCAAAGGGATTTTAACATATCGTCCCGCTCCAGACGCCAGAGATCGCACTCCTCTGGGAGTGCGATCTCTGGCGATGATGATGATGAACATGATGTCTTGTTTGCTCGAATTCATGATTTGTCGTAGAACACTCACATAAAGGCGATGACACAAGTCTAAACGAAAAGAGCTTAGCTCTAAAGTTTCCATGTCCAGTTAAAAATTGCGCAACTGGATGATCGACTTCAAACCACTCTTTACTTGATCTGTCTCGCACTGATTGAAAGAAAAGATACAAGTGGCGTCCTTTAGTAAAAGTTTCCCATTTTACTTGCCATTCTGACAGCAAAGTTCTTTTTGGCCTTTTCTCCAACCTGCTTCATGTATTCAATGTAATTAAAACCTTTGTCTAACAGTAATCCCAAGTAAAAACCGAGTTTTTATTTGCAGCGGAACCTGCAAATTTCCCTTTAGTAAGAGCTGATATGTTTTGTGGGGTGCGAAATCGAGACGGTTACGATAGCCCTAGATAAAATCAGGCTAAGGCAAGTACTGGCAAATTTTTTTATACTTGATCTGGAATTAGTTTTATTAATAATAGGCCGTCATCGGGGTAGTTAGTTAACGAGCACCCTTCCGGTAAGGTTAAGAAAGTCATCAAAAAGTAGAATGAGTATGTGATTCAATGGAATGCTGGAGAATGAGGCACAGAGAAGATTCCAAAATGAAAGGGAATGTATGGGTTAAGTTTCTCCAATCAATCCCGTTCTATAAAACATGACATCATCGGACAAAGTGAGCGTAATTTTTCTCACATCTTATTTTTTTTCTTTTATTTATTTATTTAAAACTTTATTGACCACTTTACATTTTGGTACAATAGGCGGACTTAATGCTAGTTGCATTCTCTACCAGTCGACCTTTGGGAGTACAGAGAATCACGATTGCGGCTTAACATTATATATATAATAATAATACATATATATATACACACATATATATATATACTTACAATACATATACATACATACATATAAATTATACGATACATACAAACGTATTAGACATACATAATTCAATAGGACATACGAGTATAATACTGTATGTGGGTCAATTTCTCAAATTATTCTATGGAGAAAGAAAAATAAGAACTATTACAACTATCAGAGTGATCACCAGAGGATAACAATTTAGTATTTATAGGAGCGACTTATTATTATTGGTACATAGGTACTCGCATTTAGAATGTATTTCAATGTTTAAAGTATCTATCTCTCTGGTCAGTTGTGCCGATCGTAAACATTTTTTTATAGATACTTATATTTTTTATGCGTGACGAAATTATAGACTCTATACTTCAATAAAAGCATTCTTACAAGACTCCCAAAAAGACTTATGTCGAGCGACGTTTACATGTGGTGTTATTCATACGTGTATTTACAGTTCACATTTAGTAAGGCGCGCTCTATCGCTTGCTTATTTATACTCTAAGATTTCAATTAACTCAATGTGTTGTGTGAACTCTGTCGAAACATTAATTTACTGCTCTAGGGAAAAATTTAATAAAATGAAACACATTTTTTAAATTACTTTATGTTCTATAGATTAAATGGGATCCTTCCGTTTTCTCACTCCGCGATCTCGTAAAGAAGCTGGGTATACCCAGATGGGTTTCTGCGCTTTTATATATATTGAGAAAACAAAAGAAAGGAAAACAAGGGACGTGAGAAAGTACTTTTAGGACATGTCATATTGTCTATATACGCCGTGCTGTACAGTCCACATATTTAGTATGTCGATGGTAGTATTTCACCCTGGTTTGATGTCAAAATTCAAGTCAAGTCAGACTGCATATGGAGTACTGTAGTTACCTTTGGGCTAGTACCTTGCGACTCGGTGCAAACACGAGCTGTGAGGACCGACGATGATCCTACACACACACGGTATTGAGCCCTTGAGTTCAAGGAGAGTTTTGCCTTTCTTTTCGTGTTCTACCGATTGTACAATGGCTTGTGTTCCGAAGAGTTGTTCGATGTGTTGCCAACAGCCACATTATACTATCGCACCTCTCGCCGACGGCTGGGAGTTCATCCTCATACACTGGAGTCGCAATAGTCACGTACTGTGCGGTTCCAGAGAAGTTTTCTATCGAGAACTCTAGTGTTGTGGAATGAGGTTTTACAGGGTCGGCAAAGCAAGAATGAGACCCCTGGTATTTTTCATCAGGCAGATCGTATTGTTTGCCATCTTAGTGGTATAAAAAACCCAAAACCACCTTCACAATTACATTGGCACTAGTACACACACGGCTGATTGAAAACTGCATTGAACGAATAGAACATGCTCGTATGTCTTATGTACTGTCTCCTTACATTGATAATGGAAACAACTATTTATACGAGTGACAATGATTGAAATAGCCATATCGATTCTAACTTCAACCAAGTATATTTGGGTACCATGGCTTTAGCTACGGCGTATACGTCTAAATCAGTTTAGACGTCATTTAGAAAACTTGTGGGAATACACAAACATACATTATATTTATTCAGGGAGTGGGAGTCTGTGAGGGATGTTCTGGACTTAGCTGAAGGGAATGAAAGAGTGATTATGTGTGGAGACTTGAATGGATGGGTTGGGACCAAGCGATACAGCTATGAAGCTGTTCTTGGTCCGTATGGAGATAAGAGAGTGAACGAAGCAGGTAAGTCAATACTAGATTTATGTATGGAACGAGGCCTCCTCGTGTCGAATACTTTATTTCATCATAAGGATATTCACACGTATACATGGAGAAGGAATGATCAAAAAAGTGTGATTGATTTGATTTTAATAGATAGACGTCTCCGAAACGTTTTAATGGATACAAGAGCCTTTAGAGGCCCCACTCTTGAGACGGACCACTACCTGGTGGTAAGCCGGTTTTTGGGCCTTTTTAGGAAGTGGAGGCACTGGCGAGTGCGTATCCCTTTCGGAGATCATGAAAGGATAATGAGCGAAAAATTGCAAGATGAAAGTGTAAGGAGAATGTATGTGCATCTGGTAAGTGAGAGACTTGCAAATGCAAGCCTCTCCGACTCAGATGTGGATGATTGTTGGAAAGTTTTGAAAGAAAGTATGGTGGATAGTGCAAAAGAAGCTTGTGGATGCGCAAAGAGACTTAAAACAGCGAAAGGAGATGCCTGGTGGGATGCGGAGGTTGAATCCTCCGTAGCAAGAAAGAGGAAAGCGTGGCTGGATTACGTATCATCTTTGCCTTTAAATGAAAATATGAGAGAAAAGAAGAAAGAAATGTACCGTCTATGCAAGAATGAAACCAAGGCTTTAGTGAAAGAGAAGCGTGAAAGACAAATTATGAATGAGGAAGAGAGGCTGACGAAAAACTTCGAGGCAAATACCAAACTCTTTTGGAGAGAGGTAAAGAAGTCTCGGAGTGGTTCGTCGGCATCCAGAATGGATAAGATAAAGTCTAAAGCTGGTGTCATTCTTGCGAACACTCAGGAAGTGTTAGAACGGTGGAGTGAATATTTTGAGGAAATGTATGAGTATGCCTCGGACGCTGGCAATGAGAGTGAGTCGGATGCTTACTCCACGTTGACGGCGTCCGACGAAGGCATAACTATGGATGAGATCGAATGGTCGATACGAAGCCTGAAAAATGGAAAATCAGCGGGAATTGATCTGATCACAGCTGAGATGATCAAATTAGGTGGCACTTACGTCCGGGACGCCTTCTGGTACCTATGCAACCTATGCTGGAGAACTGGAAAGGTCCCAATGGACTGGAGACGCGCAGTCATCGTGCCCTTGTATAAAGGCAAGGGATCACGCATGGACTGCGCCAACTATAGGGCCATCACTTTGATCAGCTTAGCAGCAAAAGTATATGGAAAGGTGATTGAAAGGAGAATGAGGGTGAAATCCGATGAAATGCTGTGGGACGCACAAGGAGGTTTCCGAAATGGAAGGGGATGTTCGGATCAAGTTTTCTCGCTCCGCAATATCGTAGAGAAGCATCTGGCCATAGACCGGAAGGTTTTCTGCGGTTTTGTGGATCTTGAGAAAGCCTTTGATAGGGTTGTGCGAAAGGAACTGTGGGACATATTGCCGAGATATGGGATTGACGGTTCACTGCTCCGTGCTGTGCAGTCCACTTACAAGGATTGCTCAGCATGTGTGCGGATAGACGGTGGCATGTCACCCTGGTTTGATGTCAAAATTGGTGTCAAACAGGGTTGCATGCTATCTGCTAGGCTGTTTATCCTGTATCTCGATAGTTGTCTGCAGAGAATAAGGTCAACGAATGTGGGATTGCGCATGGGTGACCAAGTGGTGAACTGTCTGCTGTATGCAGACGATGCCGTGCTATTAGCAGATACACCATCTAAACTGCAAACACTTGTCACAGCGATGAAAGACGACTGTATGGAGAAAGGCTTACTACTGAATGCGAAGAAAACAAAGATAATGGTATTTGAAAGAGAAGAATCCAGAACTAATGTAAGGATTACGATTGATGATGAAGTGTTGGAACAAGTGGATGAGTTTGTATATCTTGGATGCGCTTTCAGCAGGGATGGAAGGTACACCGCAGATGTGGAAAGACGAGTGAGTGCTGGGAATAGTGTGAATGGAGCGTTGGGAAAACTTCTTGGCAGTAAAATCCTGAGCCAGAAGGCACAACTCGCTATACACAATGCAGTGTTGGTCCCAACGCTAACTTATGGAAGCGAGAGTTGGGTATGGCAGAAAGAGCATGAAAGTAGAATAAACGCGGTTGAAATGCGAGCGCTGCGCAAAATTTGTGGCGTAAGGCTCGTAGACCGTATTCGCAATGATGATGTTAGAAATAGAGTTGGTATGAAAGAGAGCGTCGCTGTTAAAATAAGAAGAGGCATGCTCCGATGGTTCGGGCATGTAGAAAGAATGCAAGATGAAAGAATGACGAAGCAGATATACAATGCAAAAGTGGAAGGATGTAGGAGCCGGGGAAGGCCAAGACTTACCTACCATGACCAAATTGGTCATGTTCTATCAGAAGGTGATGTCAGGAGCCCTAGAAACCGGCGTGCGTGCATGAGAAGAGCAATGAATGTTAAAGAAGCGAGTGAGATATGTAAGGATCGAGTCACGTGGCGCTCGGTTCTCTCTGCCTACCCCGCAAGGGATTTGGCGTCAAGTTATAGATAGATAGATATTTATTCAGGTTGTACATACATTAGCACATACAGACATATAGCTTATGTCTTGTTGTCTGCTTCAACAGCAACCAACTGTGAGAATTTTTGACAATATCGAGCGAGTCTAACGAGAGACCTTGCCTTCCTTCGTGAGTTCTATTTTCACCGACTGTACCTACAGGTAGTCGACCAAGAAACTCGTTTATCACACTAGGATACATCGTCATTACACATCTTATAATGATAAGGCCCATTATAGGTTCTGTTTTAATGCCATTATTACTATTTCATCCTCATCACATACTCAATGAGTGACACGTTAACACGGACATTATGCCAACAATACTCCTTTTTTGAGATGTCGTGTAAAAAATAATAGAGAGCGCGATGGTGTCGTTGCACGTGGCATTCTAACCGAACACGCAGGTTAAAAAATGTCAACCGCAGTTTCTATGGATGGGTTTAACTGTCTCAAACTTTTCCGAGCTTCAGAGGACACGTTAAGCTGTCGATTCCTGCTGTTGGCGATATATGACAGTTAAGCTAATTCTTTGGCCTTCGTGCAGCTTGAAAACATTGGCCTTCCCGCCAATCCGCAGTTGAGCAGCGTGGCGGTGTATGCTCTAAAGCCTGCTACACACTATGGTGGCGTAGCCGGCGGGTTGTTGCCGAGTGGGTATGCCATTAATGTTATTAAATTTTTGAAAACCGCCGATCGTACTCGGCCTTTGCCGACGGCATAGTGTGTAAGGGTTTAAACCCTTCGGTTGAAGGGAGACCCAAATCCCTGCAGTGAGATTACTTAAGGTTGGTGTAGTAATAAAATACAAAATACATGATTAAACTAATTATTTATTTTAAGTATCTAATACATCGCTTCTCCGCTATATGGCTCATACCAGACTATTTTCCCTTCGAGGCAGCCGGTGACGAGCATGTGGTACCTAGGGTTGAACTTGGAGCTAACGACCAGATCTTGGTGGATGCCGAGGCTCTGACCCACGTCCAGCATGGCAGTCGGCCCTTTCACGCCCTGCACGCAGTGGGAGAGCTCGCTGCAGTCTTCGTTGAGTGCCAGCAGTCGCATGCCGCGACCGAATGGCGAGCAAACTAACCGGCCGTCTGCTGAATAGCATAGTTCCTGTCGACATTATTTTAATTTATTAGTTTCATAATCACCGCACAGACCGGATCGTCTCAACTGCGTGTGGCCAACAAATACCAGCGACACCGTTGAACGCCAGACTACACTGGTCTACAAAGGTCGAGGAGGTTGTAGACTGCGTGAAGAAGACCTACTTCACCTTGAGGATCGAACGACTGGAATCACTCCATAAAATAAATTTTAGTTCCTTTATGGTGAGGGTTCCATCTCATCATCTGCCGACCTTCATGAAGGAAGAATTCTGGCCGGAGGGAATCGTGTTTCGGAAGTGTTCGAGTTGCCTCAATCGCCGCCGACTCAACGTGGAATTAGTGCATGTTAAAGTTATGTTTATAATATCATATATATTTTAAGTTAAGGTATCCATGGAGCCGTGTTGTTAAACCTGTTGTCTGAAAATAAAATTATTTGAATAATCTACGCAAAAGCAGATTCTACTGGGACTGTGGTATGGCTATACGGTACCACTAGAGGTGGACCGTAAATATAATGGCGGGCCACAGGGGCAAGTGGCCCACGTAATTAGAGCCAATGTCCACATCTTGTGGTATTATATTTTATTCTACCACTTTATCTGTGAGCTAGGCCGCGAACAGACAGATCGGTGGACATAGCGAAACTATAAAGGTTCTTTGTTACGGAACCCTAAAAATCGATATGTGTATTTATGTTCCGTATGGTCTCGAAAATGGTAGGACTGATTTTGATGAATTTTTGAGGGAATCTTAGATTAGCCCGAGGAGTAATCCTGTGATGTTTGATAAGTACGAGATCACCCGTGCGAAGTCGGGGTGGGTCGCTAGTTTTATAATAAAATTTGAAGAACATTTGCATTGCATAAACCTAACCTAGTCATGGTGTGATGGCAGTCAACAAAATATATCATTTTCAGCATTATTGTGTTGAGATTTAAATTATAAATTGAAACGATTTTACAAGTTGCATTATAAGTTAATTTTAAATGCTATATATAGTTACAACAACATATCTGTATAAAATATATATTTTTTACGTCTATAGCGTCTTCTCATCTATTAAATTTACTTTTGGTTAGTACTCAAAAATATAATTTTATTCTCTTAATTATTAGAGACAGCGTATATTTTAACCAAGTCACACAACAATCATCGACGGAGAGTCCACCTCGTGCGGGGTACATCGACTCTGGCGGTCAATTGCAAATTTCCTCTTTTACTGTAACCACATAAAATCACGTCGGTTTAGTTTAGTTTGCGTTTTGGTAAGGCAACGAACGTATAATAGTCCCATGGATTTATAAAACACAATTATATGGTAACGGTTAGTTGCCTGCACAAATTTGCCTAATTTGCAATGCGTGTAGAGAGGAAATAAATATAGAGATACTATTAAATGTATTATAAATATTTATTTCCTCTAACACCCAAGTTCTACTAAACTGAACATCGTAACAAGTCAAATAGAAAGTATGTGTTTAAGAGAGGTATGACGCATTAAATCAGCCCGTCTGGGTAAGTATCACCACCTCACAGAAAACCGCTGCCTGTTATGTTCCTGCGTGAGTAAGGTCTGTCACCAGCAGAGGTGGCATCACGCGAGCGATACTTAATGTATTACAAGCGTTGATAGGCTTCGGTGACCGCATTACATCAGGTAGGATGTATGCTTATACTGTACCCAGATGTTGTATAATTAAAAAAAGTATGCATTTATTTATTTTAAGTAACATAATGGTGAATGACTGATACTACTGGAAACAGAATTGCGGTCGTTATAGTGAGGACGTTCATGCGGCGACGACTGGTATGTTTCCTATAAGTAATCCCTACAGGGCGGGGGAATCACCGGTGATGAAGGGAAGAACCGGATATTTGCAGGGCTTAAAAACGATTAACATTTCATTGCAAATGCAATTATTTAAAATATTTTTTAATTGATTATCTCTTTTAAATTGTTGATCTGTAGCCGTGAGAGTGAGAAGTTGAAGAGACCCAAACTACATTATGTTGCATTGTATGCACCGATTCCTTGTCAGCTTCCTGGTTACATACACGAATGATTGGCTTTGTAAATAAAAAATAATAGACTTACATACGAAATTAGTTTTTGCAAGACACGTTTTTTAAATTTATATTACATATTATTATTATCATTATCGTATATTTATGTTCATCCTTTTAATCCACATGTACAGTTTACTACCGGCCGTACTGTACTGTAGTGAATATCCCCAAATTGACTGTTAATCCCATTTAATGAAGCTTGTGGGCATGCTATATTGTGTTGTAAATAACTGACAAATATACGAAAATACATTTCTTTTTTGTAAATACATACTTATGATACATGACCAAGATAAACAGACATATTCATGCATACAAATATTTGTATATAGAGTTGGTCTGAAAGAGAGCGTCGGTGTTAAAATAAGAAGAGGCATGCTCCGATGGTTCGGGCATGTAGAAAGAATGCAAGATGAAAGAATGACGAAGCAGATATACAATGCAAAAGTGGAAGGATGTAGGAGCCGGGGAAGGCCAAGACTTACCTTTTTTTTTTTTTTTTGTGACGCGGGGAAAAATGCGTTACGCACACCACCGGTGCCTGGGTGGCCTCCGGTGGTAGTGTGGGACTCCCCGTCGGCTGTCCGACGGTATACCCACTAAACAACCCCGCGAAATGCCATCGGCCGCGTTGGTGTGGTGCCCCGGATCTGTCAGCAACAGGGCACAGGCCAAGACTTACCTACCATGACCAAATTGGTCGTGTTCTATCTGAAGGTGATGTCAGGAGCCCTAGAAACCGGCGAGCGTGCATGAGAAGAGCAATGAATGTTAAAGAGGCGAGTGAGATATGTAAGGATCGAGTCACGTGGCGCTCGGTTCTCTCTGCCTACCCCGCAAGGGATTTGGCGTGAAGTTATAGATAAGTTATAGACAAATATTTGTCACGTGTAGGAATTGAACCCAGGCTATTGAAGTAACCGTCGCTAACGCCGCTCTACCGCGGGTCTTATCGCGAATGGTAAATAAATTTTTGGCGCACTGCTTGGGACGGTTAAGTGATAATTACGAATATGAAGGAATTGTACCTTGATAAATCCTTTGCCTTCATTCGTCTCCTCGATGTAGTAGAGCAAGCGGTCCTTGTTTTGTCTGATGTAGCTCCGTACCTCCCGGTCCTCGTCGCTAGAACTTGCGCGCTCTCTGTCCCGGAATGGAGTCTGTCCAGACGTCGACGGGAACATGCTGCTCCTATTGGATACGTATTGGAATTTATACATATCATGCAAATGTCATATATTTACAATAATTTGATTGCACCTTGGACATCTTCTTCCTAGCGTTAACCCGTTTCCTAATTCATTAGGATTGGTGGGGTTCCCACCTAAGCCTAAGGATTTGGCGAAGATAGTGATTTTGACATGAGCGACTGCCGACAGACCACACAACCCAGAGGGAAAATCAGATCCTTTCTTAGGTTAGATCACACGTCTTTGCGTGCGGGGTTCCTCACGATGTTTTACTTCACCGAGTAAATGATAATTACAAATACGCGCAGAACGCCCACTGGACATAAATAGATCTAAAGGCAGACGTAAAAATACAAGTGCTTGGGGTGTTATTTTTTTGTTCGTATTTTATGCGCTGCCATACCGTTTATCTTACAGCGAACTTAAAAACTTTGTCAACTTATTGCTTGCACTTCTGCGAAGGTTATGGCATATAAAAAAGGCAGCAATACGGATACTAGTTAGTATTTTTTATAAAAGTTTAATCAGAGATATATATATGTATATATATATTTGAACTCCCAGCCGAGGTTTTCCCAAGAGATTACAGCATAGGTTTCTTCAAGAAATGCGTGAAGAAGTGAGAGGACAGTGTCGGCAACTCATGAGTGATACTTCTGATGTTGTAAATGACTGTAACCATTAGACAGACCATAGGCGTGTTTTCCACCTTAGTGGTATAAAAAAATTGCAGTGTATTCATATTTTTTGTGTAGTAGATGTCGTGTTGATGTCGTAATGCAGTATATGTACCCAGGTTCATGTCGCGGGCCTGTGTCGCGGGCAGCCTGGGGCAGTATCCGCGCCACGGAGGTGCGCAGAGGACGCGGCTGCATCGACGCGGGCGGCGGGGAGATGCCTGTATTGATGCCCATGATGCGCTGCATGTTGAAGTTACGACCGACGCCTCTGTCCACACGAAATAATTATTGTAAGATTTACGGGAAAAAGTGTGTTTATTGTGAAGGCGCGAATATATGTATATAATAAACAAGCAACAGAAATAAAGACGCAAATAAATAGCTACCAGTAAGACTATTTAAAATGTACCTTACATGATACACATGCATATTTTCTGCCCACCCCGCAAGGGTTTAGGTGTGAAGTTATAGATAGATGATTCACATGAATATTATATATTTTGATGATCAATATGAACATAGGTCAAATTAAACTACCTAATAATATGTACTACTTCTAAGATAGAGCAAAGGTTAGGTGTAAAGCAGCCTAACGAAGGATCTATATCAGCTCACAGAAAAACGTAGGCAAATAACAATTCCCTGCTTTTGCGTGAGGTTACAACTAAGCACCTAAGAAGTAACTTTTCTGGCAGCAGGAGTGGTAACGTGTAAGCGATACGTTTTTTATTGCAGTCATTCATAGGCTTACGTAACCATTTTACGCCAGGCGAGTCCTATGCTTGTAAGCCTCCCGAAATTGTATAAAAAAACGTTAACAAGAATTTCAATATGTATGAACAACAATACAAACTCAATGTCACGCAGTGTAATTTTCGACTGACCGTGAAAAGTGTAAATATAAAAAGATCTTCTAAATTAGTAATTATTTAGGATTCAAAAATCTGGCATAATTACAGGTGATAAAAATCTATGTAAATATTACAGGAAAAATATAACGATGTTTTTACAATCAAGCTTAGTAACGGGACCGTTTTTTTTTACTTTGGGAATCAGACGGTCATGATCATGAGTGAGATATCAAGAATTTTTGAAGTGGTAGATGCAACTTAACGATTTATATGTCCAAGAACTGTAGGGAACTCTAGAGTCCATCTCGCACTTGGCCGGATTTTCATTCATAATCAACTAGTAGAAGTCAGCATATATCCCTTTTTTATTATATAATTCTTCAATTAATTATTTTTTATTATATTAATATATTGCCGGTCATTTTTCCATCTCAAACGTATTTAATTTTTCCATCAAAACGTATATAACGGGTTCTGACTGCTTAATAACACATAGGGAAGGAGGACAAGTGGTCACCTGCTGTACAATTCCTGTAGTACCCTATGTTGCTTAATTGTAATGGATGCCTCCCACACGTCGTTCTGTATACTTGATAAACCCTGTGGAAACAAAACAAAAAAATGTATGTAATTTAGTTTAGACTTGTGTTATAGTGTATGGATATAACTAGTCTGGCCATAAATACTGTTACATAAAAACATTTTTCAACTCTATAATTATTTTGAATTTTAAACGCGTTTATTATGTTAAAAACTTCTTTCCATTTCCCGCCGTTTTACATATTTTTGTCGTGTTTATTATCAAATTACAATATGGAATGGGGTGTTAAAGAAAATAGGATTGCAATGATTGCCGCGTTCCGCATGCTGTTAGAACTACAAAGGCTGTTAAAGCCAGAATTCGCCGAAACCGAAATCTTCTTTTCTCACGATAAGATTTTTTGTTTTCAAATGGGAAAACAAAAAATCTTATCGTGAGAAAAGAAGATTCCCGCTAGGATTCCGTGTATAATAAAACAAGACCTGAAACTCGGCGCTATCGTCGATATACAGGACATGCCCAAAATCAATCCCTAAAGTTGAAGAGAGTGGTGCGCTCAAAACGCCGATACGCAGATGAAAGGCACAGAAATATCCTCTTTACTGATAAAAAAAAATCACGATCGAAGAGCACTACAGCAAGCAAAATGCCGAAGTGTACGTACACAGTTCTAAAGAAGCAAGAAAGAAAGAAAGGTACTATGTGGTCATCATTATGTGTCTGTAATGGTTTGGTGGGGAATATCCCACCAAACCAATCCCACCACCTGGAGCGAGCAGTGGCTAAATTTCCCATGGAAACCGTGTAAATCCATAGATTCGTGGCCAAACGGATTAAATCAAACGGCCTGAATCAAAGCCAAAGGTGGCCATTTCGTATAGAATATTTTTTTTATTTTTGCTGAGACTAAAAAATAAACGCATATTCATTTGTAACAGCACTTATGGCCGGACTAGGTATATCTTTACACCAGATCCCTTGCGGGGTAGGCAGAGAGAACCGAGCGCCATAAGACGCGGTTCTTACATAATTCACTCGCTTCTCTAACATTCATAGCACTTTTCATGCACGCTCGCCGATTCCTGGGGCTCCTGACATCGCCTTCTGATAAACGACCAATTTCGTCATGGTAGGTTATTTTTGGTCTTCCTCGGCTCCTACATCCTTCCACTTTCGCATTGTATATATGTTTCGTCATTCTTTCTACATGTCCGAACCAACGGAGCATGCCATTTCTTATCTTAACACCAACACTCTCTTTCAGACAACTCTCTTCCTTACGTCATCATTACGAACGCGGTCAGCAATTATGCTACAAATTTAGCGCAATGCACTCATCTCGACCGCATTTATTCTACTTTCATGCTGTCTTTGCTAGGAAAGACTTGTGAGAGAGTTGGAGTTCTGTACACAGAAAGGAACTAACCATAGGCGTATTACTAATCCCTATGGCCCATGTCGTCTATCTGTTCATAACAAATGGCTATATGACACTACATGTTACGCCTCGATAGAAGTATTGAACAGGAGAATAGGAAATCTGTATAAGAACATTGTACCGCGAGACGTGGATAACGCATTGTTACATCCGATATAAAATATCAAAAGAAAAATTGACTCCTTTTGTTATAAATTGAACTTTAGTGATATTTTACTTGTTCGGTATCACACATGTATAGAATGCATGTGTACAGTCACGGTCACGGCCGCAATCTAACGCTCTATACACGTGTGGGTCAAATCTAAACCGTTGTCAAGTTGTTAGTACACTGGTACATGTGTAGTTTTTCTCATGAATGTATACCCAAAAGTTGTGGTTTTGCCAAATTGTGCATTTCATCAGCATTCTCCTCCCTCGTGTGTATATCAATTAATCACATTTTTATTGCATAGACAGATGTCTGAATGAATATATATAATTATAACATTCATACACTAAAAATCAGCCAAAAAGAGGTATGTGACAACCTGTGGGACTGTGAATACCAAAGTATCTATTACTATAAAACGGCAATTTAATTTTTGTTTTTTTTTTAATTTTTAGTATTTTGCCCATTGTCATTTTTTCCTCGCTATTTCTATCTTCTTATATCTTCAATCTATTGTAATTGCTTTGTTAATTTAAATTACTATAATATTATTCGCGTAATGTGGATCAGAAAAGAGTTCTTCCGCAAATTCTGCCCTATTCTTGGGTTTTGGAATGCACTCCTACTGAGATATAGAGCTTCTTGGAAAGGGCGCCGTGTGCACATGCTATGATCATGTTTGAAACCGACACAGAGAGAATTCCCTTAAGTCCTTTGCTTTCTAATTTCCCCACATGGTTCTACTTAAAAACAAAAAACACTGTCTCATATGTATCTCACCGCCAGTCGGGAGGGTGCGGGCGGCGAGTCAGCGCCTGGCTCGGGTTCAGGCACGGCCACTGGCCGCGGCCGGCTCGGCCCGGGTTCCGGCGAGTCGACGTCGCGGTCGCTGTCCAACTGCCGGTCCGACGTTGATCTGCCGGTTCATGTTGATCGTTGAAAGTTGGTAGTAAATATCTAAAGCTATGCTCGTCGAAAAAAAGAACACGTAATATTTTTGCTATTGACGCTTTGTAACATATTCCTGTTGAAAAACACGTTGAGTCATGTGAATAGTCTATCGTAATGTTACGCGAAATCGCCTTCAGACAGTAGCAAGGAGTGGTTGAATTATATTGTATAGTATTACTGGTAAAAATTGTATAGTATAAGGGTTCTGACAAAAATTTAAATAAATATATATTACAGGGCAAATATAATAATGTTGCTAATTAAGTTTATATCGTTTGGTAAGAGTCTTCAATAATCACAGAAACAAGCTCTTGCACTTCCACTTGGTGTTGAGATTAGCACCAGCCCGATTGGTCCATCTGTCGCAGTACCATTGGAGGGGAATGTTTATTTGTGAAGTTTGTACTCGTAACGTCAAAATAATCACACTCAAAAGATTGTCCATACTTTTACAAAAATAGACCCGTCCCGACCCTGCCAATCCTAAGGATTAGAAAACATTATAACGCTAAGAATAAGAAAAATCTTTCACAAACAAACTAGCTTGTGCAGTTCAATGAATATATGGAACCTTCGATGCACGAGTTCGCGTCGCAATCGATCGGGTTTATTCTTATCTCAATAACTCAACCGGTTTTCACGAGATTATGAACATTATAATCGTGTACTTACGGTGTTGGTTCTTGTGAACTAGTGGATGCCAGCGCGGTGTGCGGGCGCCGGCAGGGCCGAGCCCGCGGCCGACGCAACGAGCGGCGCGGTGACGGACGGCGAGCCGCCCACGCCCGGGACCGAGAAGGGCCTGCGCCTCCCGCGCCGCTTGGACCCGCGCCGGAGTCCCTAGTCGACTTCTTCTTCCACGCCTCGTCTGTTGGCTGGATGTCGTGAATACACGACCACTAAAACAAATCCACTTTCGATATAAACGTAGATAGCAATTCAATGTATCATTGAAATGTTACAGCCAATTATACAAAGCAAAGAAATGTTTTGTATAAATAATATACATTGAAGAAGTATATTATTATATGTCGAGCTCGGTGGCGCAGTGGTGAAACGCGCTGTTACGCTACTTTACCACCAACGCTCGTGGGTTCGATTCCCACACAATACAAACATTTGTGTGCATGAACATGTCTGTTTGTCTTGGTCTGGGTATTTTCTATGTATAATAAGTATGTATATACAAAAAAAAAAATGTATTTACGTATGTTTATCAGTTGTCTAGTACCCATAACACAAGCTTCGCTTACTTTGGGGCTAGATAGCGCTGTGTAATTTGTCCGACAATATTTATATTTATTTATATTTATATCATACACTTCCATACCTGACTGATATTGTCGTGCCCGAAAACAAAAAAAAACAACTTCAACCCAATTGTTGCACCATCTATCGGGCCCAATTATGAATCTAAACCATCCAGAGACCCACTTATATACAAACAAAAGATTTCATCAAAACCGATCCAGTCGTTAAGGATGTGTTCAGTGACGTACACATATAGTACAGAACAATTATATATATTTATATAAAGACATTATGTTATGTATACACTATAGTCTAATGTACAATATAAGAAACACAAAAAGAAACCAGCACAATGTTAAAACGGAAACAACAATCAGTACTACCAACTAATATGATTATAACTAAAATATATTTGTCATATACACTCGTTAGCACAAGTATGGAATCACCTCTTGTGTTTTGTTCCGAGCGATCTTAAGAACTAAATGACCAATGAAAATTAATAAAAATGGTACCATTTTAAAGGTTATCCAGAAATCCTGCTCCTTCAAGTGTTAAGGAGCTGAAATCAGCTTCGATAGAGGAGTGGGAAAGTATCTCACAAGAATCTATCAAGAAGCTGATTCGGTCCTTGAGAAACGTCTTCGAGCTGTAGTAAGGGCCAGGTGAGGTAATATAAAATATTGACATTAAATTTGAGACTAAAGAAAGATTTTTTTATTAAATTTTATTTATTGAATTCCATTTCCTTATTCCCTCACTTTTTCCTTGTTCCTTCCTTCACATAAAACAGGACAGTTCCTAATATATGGATATGATTAAAATGATTATAGTATCAATTTAAATATTACAATATAACCGTTAAAATGGTACAACTTTTATTGATTTTCATTGGTCATTTAGTTTTTAAGATCGCTCAGAACAAAACATAAGAGGTAATTCCATACTTTTGCTCGCGAGTGTATATTACAGTTATAATAGTAACTCACCTCAGATCTATCGTCATGGCTTATATTTCTACTTAACGCACTCCAACCCAGAGGATGTATCTGAAAGAAAACAATTACAGTCAATAACTTTACAAATCAGAATAAAGCTGTCTAGGTATGTATATTTGCAGTGAAGAGTTAAAAAGTGACTATACACTTTTTAACTTTTCACTGTATATTGGGGGTTAAAGTATGAAGTTGCCGATTTGGACTGAAAAATTAATTAAAACTCGTTTTTTTTCTAAGAAGTACGTAACATATTTATTTAATCAAAATTTTTACCCTCATTATCTATACATTGCTGCCATCTAATCGGAAGTTGCCTTTGCGATAAAACTCTGGCGATCTAGATTCGACAAACTGCGTGAAAGCATTTTGTACTGCCTGGGAAGAAAATTTATTACTATGTAGAAAATTGTCCAAATCACGAAAAAAATGGTAGTCAGTTGGAGCAAGGTCTGGCGAGTACGGAGGATGACGTATGATTTGTAATTGCACCTCCTGTAGAGTAGAATTCTCGTGCAGTATGAGATCTTGCGTTATCACGGAGCAATAATGGTGAACATCCATTCACGAGTCGGGGCTGTTTCACTGCCAGTTTCGCCATCATTATTCGAAGTTCGGGTTTCAGTAAACATCTGCTGTTACAGCTTCACCAGACCTGAGAACGCTATAGTGAATAATGCCATGAAGAGACCACCAAACAGTTACCATTACCTTTTTATTTGTAAGTTTTGCTTTAAGGCACTGTTGCAGCATTATGACCTGGGGCCAGCCATTGCATTTTTCGCTTACGGTTAACGTAAAGAATCCACTTTTCATCATACTTCGATTCAATATTCATTCACGCCCAGCTCCAGATTTTCCACCATTTGTCTTTACTCAATCTGCTGACAGTGATGTTAAAAAGAGCGTACGTACAGTAGCGTCAAATGCTGCAGGAGATGATAGCGTTAGTCGTCTTATGATCCTACCGATTCTTGATATCATCCTTCCTGTTCTTACATTGATACTAAATAAATCCATAACATCCGGAATCTTCACCGCTGCTTGAAAAAATGTTCACGTGACCCCTTTACCCAAAAAACCCAATCCTTCGTATAGCTCAGATTATCATCCTATTTCTATTCTTCCTTGCTTATCCTCATCATCATATATCTTTATTTTTATCCAAGATGATCGAACGCTTGGTTCAGCAGCAATTAAGTTGTTTCCTTGGCATGTACCAAGATTCTCAATACCTTTCAATCAGGTTTTCGGCCGGGCCATAGTAAGACTACCGCTCTCTTGAAATTACTGAGGATATTCGTTCTGTTATGGATAATTCTGAACTTACGATTTTGACATTGTTCGACTTCAGTAACGCATTTAAGACCGTGAATTATGGCATACTTTTGATGCGTTTACGTTCTATCAATATATCTCCTTCGGCACTTCAGTGGTTTCGTTCTTACCTGTTTGGTCGTCTCTCTCTTCTTGGTGAACACTACTGCTGGCGTGCCTCAGGGTGGCATGTTATCTCTTTTATTTGTATTAGTCATCAATTCCGTCACATCCGAACTTCGCACCTCCTACCATCTTTATGCAGATGATTTGCAGATTTACGCACAAGCTCCCGTGCTTGATATTCCAAATGTTAATTCCGCTATTAACGAATATGTAGCGTATATCTGTCTGGAGTAAGTCTCACGGCCTCTTTGTAAACCCTTTAAATCGCAAGCTATTATTATAGGTAGTTCACGTCGCAGATCGAAAATTGACTGGAATAACATCCCTTTCGTAATGTTCGACGATACACCAATGAATTACTGACAATTCTTTATATTGGTCAGCACAAATTGTTGAAGTAAGTCGAAAATTGTTTGCGGCGTCTGGTTCGCTTAGAAGGTTGCTAGTTTTCTAGCAGTAGACACTAAAATTAGGCGCTAGCACAATCCTTGCTCCTTCCTATCCTCGACTACGCTGATTCCTGTTATCTAGATATCACCGAAGAGCAATTAAATAAGCTGGAGCGTCTTCAAAACTTTTGCATACGATTTATATTTGGACTTCGCAAATATGATCATGTTTCGTTTTCGGCTGAAGTAGCTCCCTATAACATATAACTTCGTCGTAACTGGCACAGCCTTTCCTTCCTTTACTCTATCCTCTTTGACCCTACTACCCCAACCTATTTAAAAGAACATTTTGTCTTTCACAGCGATTCGCAGGGTCGTACCTTGCGTAGTGCACTTTTACTAGCGTTTTAAAACACCACACCACTCCACTGACTTCTATACTAACTCATTCTCGGTCGAGGCAGTACGCCTATTGAATGATTTGCCATTTGATATAAGGAATGCTCAATCACTTCGTTCCTTCAAACATCTTGTAAAACTTCCCTATCTTTCTCTTTATTATGTAATCACCCGAATTTTCTTGGCTTTCCCCTCAGTCTCATTAGTTCCATTTACTGTATGTATATTTATAAAATGTATATTTGTATAGTATATCATTTAGATTAATTATGTGTATTATAATAAATACACAAACATATATATATATGTTTGTGTATTTATTTATATTATATTTATATAATTACTTTTATTTTCCTTAAGTTATACCCTGCGCCACCCTACCTCGTTTCCTTATTTCTCCTCTACCCTAAGGTTGTTTGGAAGAGATCGCATTGCGATATGACCGCCGTTGTACTGGTACTCTGTTTTTATTGTTTTTATGTATTTTTCTGTTGGCGCAATAAAGTGCTTGCACCGCATCTAGTATATGAACCATACGAAAGTTTACGTATGAGGCTCAACCTATCTTGTTCCCAATTTTGTAGCCATACCAAGCGGAGTTGTTCCTTGAATATTTATTCTAATATTAATTACAGAGGATAAGCTAGGGCTTATGCACTGAAAGTAATTAGTTCATGAACGTTCGTACGCGAGGTAATATGGCTCCATAAACAGTTACGAAAGTATTTTTCATTCACCTCAACCTATACTCATCAGTTGATTTGTGACTGCGCAACATTAAGAAAACAAGTGTCACTAACCTGCAACGAGCTGACGACTTTAGCGTCGTTTCCGTCTGGGAAGTCTGACACGAACTCCAGCCGGTTCTCCTCCCGCTTGTCGTCGAACAGGTGGTCGAAGGCGGCCGCGATGGGTATCAGCTGGTTACTCGTCTGCATCAGTCGGTACAAGTTGGGCTGGAAATGTCCATACCACTCGTAACTCTACCAATCTATGACACGCACATCACTTTCAAAGTGCGGCCCGCCTGTTTACTTCATGCAGTTACTCACAGGATATCACATAGTATTTACAGGTTGCACAACACAATATGAATACAATAGGCAACGCTTGGTATCTGCTATCCTTCGGAAATCTGACGGCAGTAGCTCCATGTAAAAATCAGTATCTTCGCCAAATCCTTAAGCTTAGGTAACAGAAACCACCAATTCTAATGGAATAGGAAAAGAGATAACGCTAAAAAGAAGAGGTATATTGGTATGTTTCCAGTAAAGAAGCCATGACGAGTCTGGTGGTGGATTGGTTTGCAATGCTACTTTAACACCAAGGCTCGTGGGTTCAATTCCCACAGTCTGTCTGTCTTTGTCTGGGTGTTTTAAGAGAGATATGACGAAAATTATATTAACGAAGTACAGGCGCAAATGTCGTCAAGAAAACGGATAAGGACATATAAAAATTGAGGATGGCAAATTAATCATCTGCAATGCAAAAGGCGGTAAATGCACTTATAAATAATAACAACTAATTACTTATAAGTGGAATTTCAAAGTCGCGAATAGTATACAATGCCCTCATTCAAATTATTTGAGCAGATTATTGCTTTTGTATGGGGATATCGTAATTTCACAGTCGGAGCTAAAATAATAATTGTTGTTGTTCAGGAGTTTATCCCTAGGAACAGGCAAGCGTGCAAGAAAAGAACTTAAAGAAGCGAGTGTGTAAGGACCGCCAATTATGGCGCTCCGTTTTCTCTGCCTACCTCGCAAGGGAACTGGCGTGAAGATAGATACATACATACATTCATCTCCTTCCGCGTTGCAGATGATAAAATCTTGAATTGAGACACACAATGTTGTCTTGTGTGAGTATACTAAGACAAATTATGTGTATGTATGTTTGTTTGTGGTGTGTGTTTTTAGTAAAATATGTTTTAGTTAAGTGCAAGGCACATTAATATATAAATAGGCTAAGATAAAACAGAAAAGAACCTTTTTCTCCTTCGTTTGTAAACAGATTTTCTTTTGATTTTAATGTTTAGTAGCTTGTACGAGTTTTAGTGTTAACAATAAAAGATAATTAATAATAACTGATGTGCTGAAAAAGGCCCAAATCAAATTATAGGTAAATTGACACTTCGCAAAATAACGTCTGAATCTATTAACAATTCATTTAAAATTTCCCAATTGTCAAATTTCAATAATTATGGTCGAATTTCGACAATTGACAACTTTGAAGAAATTGTTAAAATTCAGGCGTTATTTTGCGACGACCACTAGTTCCACTAAATTGACTAATACGATTAACAAAAACATACCTTAAATCCGTGTAAATCTTGACCTAATGTAGACAGGTTCAAATTATGAATAATGATAAGCAGACCTCCTGTAGTACACATAACCATTTGTCGAGCGTCCGGTGACAGCCGACATCTCATCAAACCAGACGCATGAAAAACTCTTTGGTAGACTAAATTACACTCTGTATAAGAATTAATGTCCCATGTATATATACTGCCGTTCAATTCTGATGTGACTAGAAGTTTGTCTTTGAACGAGAATTCTATGTTCTTAACCCACGACGAGTGGCCGGCAAGAGATCGTATTTTTTTATTCATGTTCCTGATGTCCCATAGTGCTATGGTTGTGTCGTCTGAGCATGTCGCAAACATTCTTCCGTCTAAGAATCTGGTGCAGAAGAAACATTTATTCAGTTAAGAGAGCAGTTCAAGACATAGGTATAGTTACTAGGGCTTCATAAGAAAAATACACAAAATTTTAGTTACTAAATTCCGCAAAATCCATAGAACAACTAATAATATTATTAGTAATGAAACTTCGTGGATGCGCGTTCTATGTCATGACTGGCGATAGTTTAATTAGCAAATCAGTCTGGGCTTGTAAAAGATTTAAGTACCCAACAATAAAAATGTGAGGGTGAAAATTTTTCCCATGGCGACGCTAATTATATATACGAATGGCCATAATAGACAAACGACTAGTGGGTTTCAACGTACGTCTATGTTAAATTCCACATTCGTTTCTATAAATAACCCATTTATATATTCAAAAACATTATTTACTCGTATAATAATGTATTTGCACTTTATCGTTATGTTTCACCTACTTAATAGATCTCTCACGTTTCTTCTATCTATCAGTCTGTCACAGGCGTTTATATCAGAAAGTTTTAGACAATTTTCAAAATTTGGCTTAGCAACATAATCATGTCTATTGTATACTAATATAAATTGTTCTATTAATTTCTTAATAACAATATGTAGCCAAAAATTGAAGTTTAAAGAAAAGTGTAATGAAATCATCATGTTTTTTTATTATAAAATGTTGGGTGGTTTCTAAGTCATGTTAAAAAATGTTTAAAATATCATTAACCTTGCATGAGTTGATTGACTTTATTTTTTTCATTCGTTAGCCATTGTAAACTTGTGTGTAACAACTGTCAGGTGTGTGGTCTTTCGTCCATAGGCGTCATTACAATTTGGTAGTATATAAAAATGTTATAAAAATAGCCAGGCGATATAAGTGGCCACTTATCACACAATTGCAAAAAAATACTAAAAGGTCATTGCGGCCAAATACATCTATGCTACACTGGCAGTGTTGTAGAGCGTAATTTTGCACAATGTAATGCATTCTTATATATGTATGTATTTGCCAAATAGACGGCAGACAATAGTCTATGAACATACAGCCTTATATGTTATTGCTTTAAGAACTTTAAGAATTTTAGTTTTCTAGTTATATGCATTTTTTAAAAACAGTCGTAAAGTATCCATAAAGGATTTTGTTACAAATCTGTTAATAGTACCTTAATAATAATAATAATGCCACTGCAGTTCGGCCCTTGGCAAATTGGAAGTCGCCGGGGCCGGATAAACTACACAATTACTGGCTAAAGTGGCTACCAAGTTCGCATGCTTGTTTAGCATCTCAATTTCAACATGCGCTAGATGTCGGGTCACTCCCAACTTTTATGACTACTGGGGTCACTCACCTTCTGTACAAATCCGGAAGTACCACAGATCCAAAAAATTATAGACCTATTACCTGCTTACCCACCATGTACAAGCTACTTACATCCATTCTGAGAAGCAAAATCACGCAACATATTGATACCAATAATGCTGTGTATGCTACTCAGAATGGATGTAGGAATGGGTCTCGTGGTACCAAGGAGTTGCTCCTCATTGATATGGCCATTAGCCAACAGGTTCGTCGAACCCGTAAAGATCTGTCGGTATGTTGGATAGACTATAGGAAGGCCTACGATTCTGTGCCTCATACATGGCTTTTGAAGGTCTTAGAATTGTACAAAATTGACGCAACGCTATGTACCTTCTTAAAGTCATGTATGGAGCAATGGAGAACAGTCCTTCTCTACCCAGGATGCCGATCGATCAGTGGAGACGACGAACCAATAGAGATTAAAAGGGGTATATTCCAAGGTGACAGTTTGAGTCCCTTGTGGTTTTGTTTGGCCTTGAATCCTCTAAGCACGCTCTTAAAGGATTCAAGACTAGGCTACAGGTTGCGAAGGGGAGGCCAGGTTATATCTCATCTTCTATACATGGATGATCTCAAACTTTTTGCTTGTAACAAAGTTCAATTAATAGATTTACTAAAGGTAACTGAAAACTTTAGTAATTCTATTAAAATGGAATTTGGTATAGATAAATGTGCTATCATGCATGTAAAGAAAGGTCAGCTATTAGTATCTGAAAGACTTGAGCTATCAGATACTATTCACCTGAAATCCCTCTCGGAAACTGAAACATACAAGTATTTGGGTATGTCAGAGAATTTAGGAATTATTGAGACTGACATGAAACAATCTGTTAAAGAACGTTTCTTTGGCCGCCTGACAAAAGTCCTTAAGAGTCTTTTGTCAGGAGGCAATAAGGTTCGTGCTTATAATAGTTGGGTCATGCCAGTCTTAATATATTCCTTTGGCATACTCAAATGGACTCAAACTGAACTCGATGGAATTGATCGGAAAGTCCGCACATTATTGACTGCATACCGTATGCATCATCCGCGTTCATCAGTAATGAGGTTGTATATCCCGCGAAAATGTGGGGGCCGAGGTTTCTTGAATGCCAAAGCCTTACATAATCGAGAGATATATAACCTCAGGGAATATTTCCTGCATGCTGAAGCGGAGATGCATAAGGATGTAGTTACGGTGGATCGCGGATTGACCCCTTTGTCCTTGGCGAAGGAGAACTGGCGTAGACCTGTGATATTAAGTATTGATGATCGCAGAGTTATATGGCAAAGCAAGGAGCTGCATGGACGTTTCTACCAGGTCCTGCATGGATCTGAGGTAGATACGCTGGCTTCAGTATCCTGGTTACGTTTCGGAGACCTCTTTGGGGAAACCGAAGGTTTTGTCTGTGGAATTATGGACGAAGTTATTAAGACGAACAACTACCGGAAATACATCATGAAGGATGGCACGTTAGACATTTGTCGAGCGTGTCATCTCCCTGGAGAATCCATCAGGCATGTTATTTCCGGTTGTTCTCATCTTGCTAACGGCGAGTACTTGCACAGACACAACCAAGTAGCTAGGATTATCCATCAGCAACTTGCTTTGAAATATAGTCTTGTGGTTAATGAAGTACCATATTACAGGTATATGCCCGAAGCAGTTCTCCAGAATGACCATGCCACATTATACTGGGATCGATCTATTATTACTGACAGGACTGTTGTAGCCAATAAACCTGATATTGTATTAATAGATCGATCAACACGGCAAGCAGTGATTGTTGACATCGCTGTTCCACATGATGGTAATCTTGTGAAAGCGGAAAAAGATAAACAATCAAAATATCTTGATTTAGCTCACGAGATTACCGACATGTGGGATGTCGATTCAACAATCATTGTTCCGATCGTTGTGACGGCCAATGGTTTAATAGCCAAAAGCCTCGACCAACATCTTAAGAGGCTCGCGTTGGGAAGCTGGATCAAGAGCCAGATACAGAAGGCAGTTCTTCTTGCGACGGCACGTATTGTGAGGAGGTTTCTGTCTCTGCGATCTTGACCACCGATAGTTTGGACCTTGTTCCCGCTATCGGGGGAATTCTGTTTTTTATATTTTTAAATGTATTTTTTTTATATTGTATATTTAAAAATGTAATTAATAAGAAAAAAAATTAAATAAATGAATATAATAATAATACTAATAATATTCCTTTTTATATATTTTTATATTTATAACATTGTATTTTGTATAAATATGTTGTAAATATAACAATGTAAAAAAACAGAGAAATAAATAAATAAGAGAATACTAATAATATAATATAATAATAATAATATAATAATACAACATTACATAGTCTTTTCAAAGGGGCCTCTACGCGTTGGATCCTTATCCCCGCGCACGCCTATCAAATGACCGGGATAATGCCCGTGAGAATAATATAATATAATAATAATAAGGATTTTTTATTTACTACTCACAAGGTTATCTTACATATGTAGGTATATAAATTGTTGCGGTAAGAATCTTATATATTAGTTAAAACGTTCCTTGTGAGAGTCTGGAGTCCGAACTAGGTGTAAAACCTGTACTACAGAGCTCCAGGCTCTCTCCGAGGATCTGACATAACATTGCAGCGATAGGAAATCAAAGAATAGAGTAGCGTTGTAAGGTACGTTAACAGTACAAATATTTCAAATAGTGTATATGTGATTGAGAGACGTGTATGATTGGGATGTGTGTACTTACGTGTCTGATTGTATACTTTGTGTGAATTTGTTAACAAAGTATATGGTTTTTATTAAAATAGTTATACGACTGAAGTGTGCGATTTACATTATTTGAGACATATATACATGTATTCAACTTTAACTTTTGTTCTATTTTAATATCGTTAAAACATTTTCTGTATCTTCATATGACAAGGTGAGGAGCCAGTTTATAATCCTTATTTTGCAATCAAATTTATTTAAATTAAATATCTTTATTTGTTTGTTTACTTTATTGTATAGATAGGGACCTAAAAAACAATAAAATCTCTGGGCAAATGATGTCCGGAATCCTATTTTTTGCTTACAGATGTTATGAGATTGTCGGACAAGCGTAAGTGTAGAATCAAATTTTATGTCTGCGTGTTTTAAGAACAATTTGTTGTAAATAATACACGTAAAATTGTAAAATTTCTGCTTTCTAATAAATAATAAGTTTAATACCTAGAATACCGTTGAGATAATATTTTACAAGCGGATAATAAATATATAGTATTTTTTTATTTGCCTCGTTCCCTGTCAGGAAGCCAAAGGAAGGAATTTTCATCAGATGTAAAAAAAATTGGAAGTCGGTGAGCACCTTTTTTTTTTTTTTTTTTTATTGGGGACACGGCATGTGACATCCAGGGCCTACTTGATGGGCTGCAGGACACTGGTGTCCAGGAATAGAAGCCACGAAATACCATGCACTTCATGTCGTCTCGTGGCGTCTACTATGCCGGCCTTGAAGGTGCCTCTTTATATTCCTCTTAAAGAACCCAATGTCGAATACGTGTGGAGCCGGAAATACATCGCCGGGAAGTCTATTCCACCGGTCAGCAGTTCGGCACAAAAAGGATTGACTAAACCTTTTTGTGCGAGGCAATGGGATAATATTCTCGACTGTGTGAGAATGTGCTCGCTGTGATGGACGGTAGTTCCGGTACTTGAACGGGGAAGGAGGAATAAGGCTGTAGAGTTCCTCCGAACATTCACCATGATATAGTCGGTAAAAGTGACTCAGCGCGGCGACCTCTCTGCGGAGCTCCAAAGGCTCAAGAGATGCTCCCAGCTTAGGGTCGTCAATAATCCGGACCGCTCGCCTTTGCATTGAATCAAGGGCATCCATCAGGTACTTTGCGGAGCCTTCCCAGAGATGCGAACAGTATTCCACACACGGTCGGATTTGAGCTTTGTAAAGCAACAGCCGTTGTGCGGGTGTGAAACACTGCCGAACCCTGTTCAGCACTCCAAGTTTACGAGAGGCGTTCAATATGACATTTTGGATGTAATCCCTGTGATTCAGATCTGAACGCAAGTTTAAGCCGAGAATCGATATATGGTCGCCGATGGGAAGCGAGACGTCAAGGAAAGTTGGGGCCGGAGAAAACGGGTCCTTCTTAGTGGAAAACGCACAGGCCTGGGTTTTATTTGAGTTAAAATTTACAATATTTTGGTCACCCCAATGAGTCACTTCATTCAGAACGTCATTCAGCCTAAAGATCACCGTCTCCCGCAGTTCCCGGACGTCATTACCCCTGATCCCGGCGTGACCCTCATATCCCATATGTGCCGTGCTGTCATCAGCGTAACAGTGGATGTTGCCAATTTGTAAAAGGTCATTAATATGTAGAAGAAAAAGCGTTGGTGACAGCACGGAACCCTGGGGAACGCCAGCGTTCACATGCATGAGCTCAGACGTACAGCCATCAACCATGACTCGAATACTACGCTCATGCAGGAAGCCAGCTATCCATGCACAGAGCCGGTCGGGAAGCCCATAGGCCGGCAGCTTAGAGAGTAGCGCTTTGTGCCAGACCCTGTCAAAAGCCTTAGAGATATCCAAGCTCACAGCCATGGTCTCTCCATAACGGTCGACAGCCTTCTCCCACAGATGAGTTAAATACGCCAGAAGATCACCAGTGGAGCGTTTTGGACGGAAGCCATACTGTCGATCACTAAGTATGTGATGATCTTCTAGATAATGGAGCAACCGCGTATTAAGGATCCTTTCGAGGACCTTGCAAAGCACCGAGGTTACGGCTATGGGACGATAGTTATTAGGGTCCGACCTATCTCCCTTTTTAGGGACAGGCTGCACATTGGCCACTCTCCAAGAAGCCGGCACAAGGCCTGTGGAGTAAGACAGTCTAAAAAGGCGCGTCACTACTGGAGTTAACTCCGCTGCACACTGTCTAAGGACCTTGACGGATTATAGTAAATTAAAGTTATTAAACTTTAGTTGCAAAAATCTTTTCCTTAATAAGAAATATATATAAATAAAACATTACAACAGTATTCCAGAGGAAAAACGAGCAACTTTAAAAACGTATGTTTCAAGATTAAGTATTATTGCTTCAATGTAATTTTAACACCACTCACACACACACCCATTCAGTTTCTAGAGTTTGTCTTTAAAATTTTCAATCACACAAACAATATTTTATCACCACTAATTCGATTTAAAGTAACATTATATTTAAATGTAATTTTCAATAAATGTTATTAAGTAAAAAAGAAAATAACAAAGGCAGACAGGTGGGAGCACTGGTATGAGGACTCATATCAATGAAGCCTTGTAGCTTCGAACTACTGCATCACATAGCATAAATGGGGATGCCGTGCAAGCGCACGGCATTACGTTACCGTCGACGGAAATTTAAAAGCGCCTTTATATATTTCCATATGGAAGTCCGTTGTTACTCAGCAAAACGGTATCTGAGGTAGAGTCATTTAAAATCTACCTACTTGATACCTGATACACTATTTCCATACATTTAAGTTCCCTGAGTTGCAGTATGATGTGTCCGCCGTAATATAGACACGGCAAAAATTATAAAAGCGCACATATATCGGTTTTTGGAAAAAGGTGACATCCGAAAAACGGCTTTGGTAACACAGTGTATTTAGGCAACCAAGAATAATTTGAGCCATTCGCGCATTAATGTAACATTTCCAGAGTCGCCATTTAATTAAGTATCTTTTTAAATTGGAATCTCTTATTCTGTTAGTACTATATATTCTTTGGTTATATGTAGGCATTGGTACTTACTTCACACAATTTACACAATCAGTATGAGCTCCGTTCATTGTGTGGATTCTTTGATGTGTAAGGGGATCAAATACTTGGATAGATTTCTTCTCGCAAGCTGCCACCAGGAGAGTCCTGAGAATAATTGATTCACTTTTTAAAAATATATTTTAAGGAATAAAATACATGCATATTATATAAGTCTTAAGTCAGACCGCACTTGGAGTACTGCGGTCAACTTTGGGCACAAGGAGCACCTGGATACCAGCTTGGACCATGTGATTCGATTCAGAGACGAGCTGTGAGAATTGTCGACAATCCTAAGCTTACACACGGTATTGAACCCTTAAGTTTAAGGAGAGATTTTGCCTCCCTTTGTGTGTTCTACCGATTGCACAAAGGGTTGTGTTCTGAAGAGTTGTTCGAAATGATGCCGACAGCTACTTTTTATAATCGCACTGCACGCCGACAGCGGGTCGCGTACTGTGCGGTTCCATAGAAGTTTTCTTCCGAGAACTCTCAAGCTGTTGAATGAGCTCCCAGCCAAGGTTTTTCCAAGGAACTACAGCATGGAGTTCTTCCAGAAATGCGTGAAGAGGTTTTTAGAGCATAGAAAAGACTCCCACTAGGCTCCCTCTAGAATTTAAACTTCAAAGACACAATGGCACATGCACAATTACTGGAAATTGTTAATAAAGAAAAGGTTAATTATCAAAAAAAATGTACTTGATGAGCTCGCTGCCGAATATGGGGTCACCATCCTGAGACTGCCACCTTACCACTGTGAACTGAATCCTATAGAACTAGTATGGGCACAAGTAAAGGGGCATGTCACACAAAATAACAAGTTTTAAAATCACCATAATTAAAGACATGTTTACTGATAGGCTAAAATTGGAGACCCCACATTGCTGGTTGAGTTGTATCGATCATTCTAACATGATCGATACAACTCAGCCAGCGATGTGGAAATCATGTTTAACAACAATCAGTTCGATGGTGTTCTGTTTAGTGGTGAATTTATCAAAAAAGAAATACAAAACATTAAATCACAATGTCTTTTTGAAATTTTTTCTTTTCTACTAAATTTCTTGAATTCTCTTAATCGGCGAATTTATTACAAAAAGAATGATTGAATCAATACTCTGATCACTCGAGGTACGCCACAATTTTTTCCTTATTTTATGATGGTAACCCACAAAATGACATTTTATTCTAGCTAATTAAAAATATGAGTTTAGTTAATTTCAAGAAATTAATTTTCAATATATGTAAAACATATAAGGTAAGAAGAACTAACACAATTTTTGAACCACTAGAATCATCTACCACCACAAGACACCTTTGAAAACAGACTTGCACCTAAGTAAGTCTGTGATTTGATTTCATACAACAATTGCAATTTAGAACACATGATGTGATGTGATTTCATGCTACAAATGCAATTTTGATAATGTATTCTTTTTAATTCTTTGACTAAGAACCACAATGTTTTATTCTGAAAAATTATTAGTTTTTTTAATTGTAATGCAACTATAGCCAATAGGCAATTGGAAGACAAGAAATATTGCTTGCGCATTGGCACTCCCGCTAACACTATTTAACATGCTGCTATACTGCACCACTCAGATAAATCATATTGTCATTGGAACCATAGTGATTATGTACCATGCAGTTCCAGAGAGGTTTTCTTCTGAGAACCAGTAGGTTGTGTAAAATGATTTCATTGAGAAGATTACCAAAAAGGGTGTGAAGAGTCTTTTATGGGGTCTACATCAATATATGAATTATGCCCCCTGGTATTATAAGTGTCCATAGGCTATGGAAATTGTTTATTGTCAGGCAGATCATATGGTTGTTTGCCACCATAGGTTATATGGTATAAAGAGTGTGAGAGGAGAGAGGAGAGGAGAAAAAAGATGTATATCTCAATAGTACATTTTATAATCTTTTTTATACCACTTAAATGAAAAGGATTTTAAAAATGGTAAAGGTTAAGCAAGAATACAAGTGTTGCAATATGTTGTAGATATAATTAAACTACTATGGACTCTGAGAGTCGCCTTAGACTTGCAAGTATATATGTAACGTGATAACAACGCTCACTCACCCTTCTGGAGAAAACTCAAGGTTAAACACCCCGCCAGTAGGAAGAGCATTAGCCTGCTCATAGTCCCAAGATGCTATAGGTTTCATACCGCAATACAGGCTCCGAGCCATTGCATCACCGCTCCCTATAGGCGTCCCGAATCCTGCCTCCCTATCCCTCAGACGATAAGGGCTAAATGCAGAATGTCTCGCCACAAAACGAAGTTTCTCTTTGTTAGCCATTATGCTAAACTACGATCGTACTTCGACACTTAATTTTATTAAAGTCACCACGATTTAAGTACACGACATAACTTTACAATTAAATAGACAGAAACTGCTTAAATTTTACGATAACAACACATGCTTAAAATTGTTAATTTAATTCTTCATTTGTAATAAGTTTTACTATATTTTGTAAAATATTGAGTAAATAAAACGTCCAATTGACAATTTGACACGATGATGATAATGAAGTTTAATTGAACTTAAAACCTGGCACTCAAGGGTTCTGCGACCATACAGCCTCGTCTTCTTCGTGCTTATCAAATTCAAAAGACTTCTTACTATATTGACTTTTATTTACAGACCAATAAACCACAATTGATTTATTAATTATTGGTCTGTAGATACAAGCCAAGACTGCGCATAAAGGCACCCTGCGCTCACAATTTTTCGATTATCAAGGGACAAGTGCTGGAGTTCGCGCTTCGCGCAAATCCCACCACTACTTTTACAAAATGTACTTTTTTAAATACTTCCGGTTATCAAATTAACTCCATTTTGATACCATTAGAAAGATGAAATTTAGTTTGACTTTCTGGTGAAAACCGCATCTCAATCGCATTTATAGTTTTATTTCTAGAGGCCAAAATGTCAGTGCAGAGAAATAGAGGGAGAAACTGTACTATTTTATGGGTTAGGGATTGACCAACGTCGATATTTTTATAGAGATGAACGCTTAATCAGTAACTATTATCAGACATATCCGTCGGCTTTGCTAATACTAGAATGTTTAAAAAATATATAAATTTTATAAAAAAAATCAAATTCATATAACTACATGTATGTGTAAATAGAAACACTATTATCTTCAAAGTTCGTTAGTAGATACTATTAGTAGTATTATATTATTATATCAGATCTAAGGTGAATGCTATATGACATTATGATAGGTGACGAAATCCGGATATATTGTTGCGATTCCAAAACTTGAAAATTTGCCCTCGAGAGTAAAGGATTGAAGTCAAGGAGAAAAGATGATTGCCTCATTGTTAGGAAGGACGGGTCATTTCGTAATAGATGTGCTAAAAGATAAAAATACTATAACCGCAGACTGGTATGTTATACTATGCCTAAAAAGTAGAATCCTCCTCCAAATGACAACGTTCCAGCTTACTCCGCCAGACGACAATCAAACGTTTTATCTGAGGAAGACGTGGAATTATTGAGTCATCTTCCTTATAGTCCGGATCTGACACCTTGCGACTGTTATTTATTTCCCAAAATGAATGATTAACTCAGTGGAATTGGCTGTATGTACCCTGAAGTTACCGTGGCGACGATCGAAAAAGGTGTGAAAAAGATCCCTGAAGAAGATTGTAGGCCAATTCTGCTAAATAACTGCAACTGCACATTTTCGCTTGTCACTTGAGTCGTGCAGGAATAGTGCAGTGCCAATGCGTGTATTCTATTAAAGTTTCCTGCACTGCAACTACGCTGGAACTGTGCGTATCCTGCACTGCAACTGTACGTATCCTGCAAATGAACTACTTAACTCCTGTCATGTTACCATATTTCAATCTAATACATTGTTGTATTTTACTTACACCGCTACTGTCAGATCGCTTAACAGAATAACGAAAATGAATACATTTTGAGACACGCCGCGCTGCAGTGCAGTTGCAGTTTTTTAACAGAATTGGCCTACAGGGCTCACTGTTTTAGTCAATGGTTTTATGGCATGCGACAGTACTTAGAGAGGAGTTGAGATTATTTCGAAAAGCAATAAAACTAGTAACAGATTCCTAAAGTACGTTCAGGCAGTCCGAGATAAAGAATGTAAACAAACGTTCAGGTGTACAGAACATATTTTTATTATATAGAATAGTTTTCTTTCTCTTAGGGTTACCATCACTAGACTATCTACTAGCAACCCGTCCTAGCTTCGCATGGGTAGATAGAAAGATAAATTTAATATATGCCCTGGGTTACGCTATTGCAAGTCTCGTAAAGTTCTCTAATTAACAAAAAATAAAATATGTTACTCACTGATAATGTAGCTATCATAGTAGTAGGGCGTGCGTTAAAATTCCTAAGGATGCCCCAATTCAGCGTACATGGTTGTGTCCAGAACCTACCGACATCCGAGCCGAATAATGCCGCGCTGCTCGACATCTCTACGGAGTTTCAAGATGCGGAGCAAGGGTAGACGAGTTATGAGCTGAGACAATTGCGAGATGAGATGCGACAGACTAGGGAGGAGCTACAGGGTTTTTGTCGGGAAATGGCCGAATTGAAGGCGCTCGCTAGATCATGCGAAGAGCATAGTGGGCATGTCGAGGCTAGAGTAGACACAATCGAACAGCAGGTCAACAGTGAAAGAGACCTGTTTCATAAAACTTGACAAGTCGACAATTTGTCAGAAATCATGACATATGTCGGATTGTCACGACAACAGCCGTTTCATAATACTTGACACATTTATAAATTGTATACAAGAATACAGTGTTAAATTGTTTTAACTTATTTCGGCCCTGTTTCATAAACCCATTGTCACGACAAGTCTTGTATAAAACACCTGTCGATACAGGTAAATCATTGCCAGCGATTGGTCAATAACTGTGTTTATTATTTAACAACTACCCTCAAACATACTACCTACCAACAAAACATACACTGATCTTTAATCAGACGCAAATATGGTGGAGGCAAACAAGATATCAATCTTAATCCTTATTCACAAACTCCGCGATATACTGTTCGGCGAAATGACCAGGTGGCAGACGGGGATGCGTGCTATCGGCTCGGCTATTCATTCTGTATCTGGAATGCGAGTGGGTGACTCAGCGGTCAACTATTTGCTTTATGCAGACGACGCGGTATTCATCAGCAGAATTTGATAGTTAAACTTTCAGGATATAAATAGTTAACATACGGTGGTCTTAAAGCTCAATTTTAGGTTTTAACTTTCACTATACGCGGACGATACTATCTTGTTTTACTTTGGCAATAACGTTGAATCCATTATTCAAGATGCGTAAATTGATCTAAACTTACTAAATATGTGGTTTTGTTCAAAACTTCTAATAATAAACGTAGCTAAAACAAACTACCTAGTCTGGCCATAAGTTATGTTACAGATGAACACGCATTTATTTTTTATGAATTAATGTAATCTTAATAAAACTATAGTACATATTGGAAGTCTCAGAAAAAAATATTCTATTTGAAATGGCCACCTTCGGCTTTGATACAAGCCTTTAATTAGAGATAAGTTAGATAAGCTCGTTGCGGACTATAAGTTTGATCTAGTTTTAGTTCAGGATCAATACCAACGAGCCCAACTAACTAGTAAATTCCTACAGCTCAGTAACAGGTCTCGCACCGATATTTATGTTCTAAAAAGCGGTTTAACTATAACAACGATAAATATCTTAATGTCCACGCACTGTGCGGTAGCTGAAGTAACATCCCCCTATCTAAGAGTGTTCATAGTGAGTTGTTATTTTCAATATTCAGACCCAGTAGGTCCTCATTTACACCATCTGCGTAGAGTTTTACATGCGCTTTCTGGTCATAAAGTAGTTATAGGAGCAGACGTAAATGCATCATCGCCATTATGGTACGGTAAACTGAGAGCAACCGATACTGACAAGCGTTCTGCTGTTGAAGAGTTCATTGCTGAAATGAATCTTCTTATTCACAATACCCCAGAAGCAAAGCACCACTTACTTTTACCAGCCCAATGGGCGAGTCTTCTATTGACGCCACACTTTCTAGTATAGACGTCCGAATACAAAACTGGCGCGTTTTACCTGAGGCTTCTTGCAGTGATCACCGTCTGATAGTTTGTAACTTGTCCCCGGTTGTTGACAAATTACACCCGCAACAGTATACTGGCTTTCAGTATAAAACTAAAAATGTCGATTGGACAGGCTTTGCTTCTCTTTTCGCTACTCGCGCCGGGAATTTCACTCGTGCTGAACTTACAGTCACAGGAAGTGTTTAAATCATGTCTGATACATTCATATTATGCGCTGACGTTATATTGGGCCGAAAAGCTATAGTAAATTAGAGACGCTGTGACTGATGGAATTATACCTACGTTTGTCAGGCTGAGTAGAAGTCTCCGCTCTGTGCCCGACGACGTAAGGTTTCTAAATTAAGAAAACATAACATCGAAGGTTCGAAGGTGGACCATATCAAACGGCTCTGAGTAACTTGCGTATTGCTAGATGTCACTATCGCGCCGCCCGCCGCCGCCGGCGCCGTCGAAAACTGTAAAGGAGTGAGACTCCCGCCGGGTATGACCTTCCAATTGTCTACTTTGCTGATATGGTGGTTTATCCAGCAACAACAAAATTTATTTGTCAGTATGAGACAAAATCTACTACAAAATAATGAAAGTTTTACATTATATTTTGGTAACTTCAGTCTTACTTGTAACTCCTAGTTTTTGAAATTACAATTTGGAATAATACATAAGCAAAAATGAAACTTAGATCTTAAACACTTAAGACAAGTCAATAAAAACATACTTATTTTAAAATTAGTGGGTTCGCAAAATACACGTCTTATAAATATAAACCTGCACGTGGTGCACCCTGCTAATTAACAAACAGGGAACTGGCCTATGAAGGATTTTTAGAACGCCTAAAATCGCAAACATTAAAGTTTAGTACCTAACATGTACTCATTTTTTTAACAACGAATAAAATGAGCATTCTCAATATTAGGTAGCTAGTAATTTAAATCAACAGCAGAAGTAAAATCTGGCAAATACGTTTATGTAATTGGAGTAACTTTATCATTTTAAAGTATTCACTAAACATAAACACAGTGTCAGATATGATAATAAATATATGTGCACGTATGTGCTATTTTTAAACGTTAAGTTTAGGATGAGTTAATAGTATAGTTTAATTATTCTGTATTCTGAGAGTTTAAATTAAAATAATAATTACCACCGTAGGTGCCACTTAAGGTCATTATGTCTTTTCAGGAACACCGTTCCTATATGAAATCTATGTTTGTCTGTGTGTGCGTTTTTTTCGAATATTCGAATTTTGACTTCAGATTCGGATTTGGCAATACAAGCTTGCGCATTCTCAACTGGTTGATTTTGAAGCCTAGAGAACCCATATTTAGAAGTCTCAGAATCTTGACCTCTGCGTCGCTTTACATCTACGAAATAAATATATTCGTAAAAACAAATATAGATACCTCTTATCTTAATTTGGAAATTAATAATAAATTGGAAACCAAGAAGTTGTTGGCTTGTTCCCTTCTCCTTCCTTTGCTTGATTACGGTGATGTCGCGTATCTAGATCCTTCCGAAGAATTGTTGGATAAATTGGAAAGACTACAAAACCTATGTATTCGCTTCATCTTTGGACTGCGGAAATACGATCACGTCTCGGAATACCGCAAACGTCTCAATTGGCTGTCGATTAGAGATCGTAGGAAGTTGCACATTCTCTGCTTACTTTACAATGTTTTGTTTAATCCATCTGCGCCTTCCTACCTAAAGGTATTCATTTTCGTGATGTGGATACTCGGTTGCGTTCCTGCGGTACACTTGTTCTCGACATTCCAAGTCAGAAAACAAATTCGTACTCACAGTCCTTTTCTGCAAAGTCAGTTAGTCTTTGGAACACACTTCCTCTAGAGGTAAGATTGGCTTCCTCTTTAGATTGCTTCAAACTCCGAGTCAAGAAATTTTTAACTGGTGTTTTGTGATCATTTATGGATGCATACCTAAAAATGTATCTCATGTTTGTTCGCTTTTAGTTTATGTATTTAATGTATGTTCATATTTTTGTTCTTTTTTATTTTTATGTATTGTTTTGTTTATTAGTAAATTCGGTATACGTATTAGATAACCTTGTACTTTACTTTTAAGTAATTTATAGTATTGTTGTAGTGAGTGGTTTGTACATGTGTTCTTTTGCCCATGTAAATTGTTTTGTCAAAGACTCTAGGTTGGCTGGAAGAGATCTCTTTCAGGGATAAGTCCGCCTTTGTAACACTAACTTTATTGTTATTGTAATTTATTTTGAATGTAACGTACAATAAAGATATTACAACAACAGATACCTATAGCCCTATAGCCTTATTAGCCTTGTATCGGAGAATAGGAACAGGCAAATACGAAAAACCTACAGTATGCAGCTAAAACCACTAGTAAAAACTACACTGATGCAAAACAATTTCTTCTACATGGCACAAATTATTTATAACTAATTACCTAACTGTATTAAGATAATGACTTTGACTAAATTTAAACATAAATTGTATTACATATTAATTCATAAATATTACTATTCTATAAATTATTATTTATGCGACAAGAATATTCAATAGTAAAATTTTAAACTATACCTATCTGACATATGACATGCAATGTTAATTAAACTAGGAATCATATTAAGTAAAAACAATAATGAGAGATGTTAGCTGTTAAGTAACTCATTTTGTACAATGTAACACAGATAAGTAATTAATAAATGTCAAACATCTATGTACCTACATTTGGCAAATAAATGAAGTTGATCGCAGACTATTATATACTACTAATCATCATGAAGGTAGTTATTAACCATTATCGCATTTATAATTAGGAATCAATCATTCATAATGCATTTACCTTGGTTATTCTTTATATGTCTTGTTCTGTTTGTTATTTCATTTTGATTACATGCACTTGTGGTCTACAAGTGTATGTGATCGGTGCACTCATTGGGTCCTACCTTTCTTTGAAATGTATATTACACTCTTGGGGTTATGCACTTTTCGTTTTGCTACTGATTTAATGTATTTCAACATTAATTAAAAATATATATCACACAACTGATTTAGGTTTTTTATATAAGAAATCATACCCTGATAAGGAAAAGTAAAATCTGATCTGGGGCAACTTTTCCATAAATGGCCTGGAGAATAGACCGATTTTGCAGATAAGATCAAGTAATAAAATAACAAGAATCTATCTGCTATTCATTATTTTAATTACATTTCTTATCCTAAACAAAGTTTACAAATAATATTTCACTATTATTTTACTAGTAAAATGGATATTTGAAGTTCAATAGTGCTGATAATACATTTAATAAAAAAATATATAGACTGACACTAATAATTCAATTACAAAAAAGTGTTAACAAAAATATGGACTTTCTAAGTAGCATCCTATTTTAATTTAATGTACGATACAAAGAATAATGTTACGTCACACTTTCTGAATCAAACACTGAATAAAATGAAAACCAAAACAATTTTCATTCATTTTAGGTGTGTAATATGAATGTATATTCATTTCATGTAATCAAAGCAATTGTAAAGGCCAGAAGGTGTATGACGTCACACTAAGTATTTGTCGAGTATTTGTATGTATGAAACCTTAAAAAACTTAAAAGTCCAACTTTGTTAATTTTGTTTCATTTGACCTAAATTGAGTGCATGCAAAAAATTACATTTTCATGTCATATAAAGATATTATTATCACCACATATTTTCATGTCATTTAAACATGTTATTATCACCACGTATTTGGCGGTAACAGCCCATTGGGTGGTGGGATATGACCAGATTTCAAAACATTTTGTAAGAAGACCTCCAGCCTGGTCTTAGGACCACCTTCGTCGATATTCTGTAAAATCACCAGATATTCTGTACTTATCAATTTAAGAATTTTCGTAAACTGCTTGCCATAATGTTGGATAAAACTATGGCCACAGACAGTGAAGAAATCAAGTAGTAAGGTCGCACTTATGTCTGGTTCAGGTCTCAAATTAATAAAAGAAGCAAGCCACCTCCAACCATGATATAAGCTATGAGGGTTTGAACCGTTTACAAATCTGGGTGGCTTTGCTATCCAAATAGCACACTGAAGTCGGAATATACCAGACATTCTCTTCAAAAATTTATCTTGTTTCTCCACGACTCCATCCTCACTGTAAACATAGCCTCTTGATAAATAGAACTCTTTGTCACTCTGTCCTTCTTTCTGAGGCAGAAACATAGGTACTAAATATGGACACTGTCTGTGGAAATTAGCCTCTAATAACTTAGCGAAGGTTGGAAATTGTACTGACAAAGCTACCGTGATTGCTGCAAGCGGGAAAGCTGCTTCTGGATTACTAGAAACTAACAAGTCTCCTTGCCTAACTATCTTTTTCGCTAATAATGCAGTACAGTAAAATATTCCCTGTGGATGTTGGCTAGCAGTCACAAAATTATCCAAAACTTGAACTCTTTCGGCTTTCAGCAACTTTGATAACTTTTCATGTTTGTCCTTCATATGGGATCCACTTACAGAAGACAAAGCATTCACGGGTGTATTCACAGCTTTCTGACAATCAAATCGGAATTTCTTTAAATTAACATTCTCTAGCAGTTCCTTATACTGAGCCTCATACTGAATGAGAAAACTTTGGAGCTCCTCATGGTGACTGTAGTTTTTTGAGGAGTAGAACATTGGTTTAGTTTTCTTTTGTTGTTCTACAGTCAGAGCTGCTTGAATTTTAGCAGCTTCCGCTTTCGCTTTGTCTTCCAGAGCTTTCTTTTCCTCTAGTTCTTTCTTTTTTTTCACTTCTTCTTCTTGCTGCTTCATAAATATCTCTTGTTGTTTTATCTCCAGCAGGTCCTCCATTATCTTTTTCCTAATATTTTCTAGATTTAATGTTAATATCTCAGCCTGTTTGACTTCTTTATCAGTAACAGAGCCATTGTTGCACAAGTCCATGATCATATTAATATTCCCTATAACTGATTTGATTGATGATATGTATTTATCACAAATTGTTTTTCCCAACGATTCTGTGACTATGATGTTTGATATTTCATTGTTGCATATACATATTTTGGTGTGGCTGTCAGTAATGGCAGCGAAGCGGGCTGTGGCTCTGTTTTGTTCCTCAAGTACCCTGTTCATGTGTTCTATAGTTTGTTTGTTCTTTTGCTCGTCGAGCTTTGCTTTCTCCAGTAGAGATTCGTTGTCATTGTCTTTCTGCTGTTTTAACATTAGCATTCTGCGAGATTTGCGTTCATGGACTCTGCGTTGACACTCCTCACTCTGTGCTCTCCAGTATTGGTTCATAATTTCTGCACGTTTTGCTAACATCTTTTCGATAAGTTCTCTGAATGATTCTTCTGAAGATTCTTGCAGCTTGTTCTCATATTCCTTCATCATAAGAGTATATCGTAAGTCCTCTCGAATTTTATCATCAGTCAAATTTTCATTCTCTTTTACTGTAATTCTGTTATTTGAAGTTATTGAAGGTCGTTCTACCTTAACTTCTGCTTTCTTAATTGGACTATTTGATCCTATAGTAACTTCCTTTATATGGGGACTGATTTCGGCAGCTTTGGTTAAAGCCGATATTCGAAGTCTACCAAAATCGGCAAGTGTATCCGATAAACTAATATCAGCGTTTTTGTAACTGCTGTTTTTTGAATCCATAGAGATTCTACTGTATATATCCTCCATTTCATTAAATTTATTTTGTGAAATACTTTTTTAACAGAAGAATTATTTTATAATTTATTAATAAGAGGTATGCTGAAAATAAAAGAGTAATATCAACGATTTCGGAGAATACAAAAGTCAACAAGACAAATATCAATGACATTAGGATTATCTTATTTCTTTGTGGGCAATCAATTGTCATTATAACATTTTTTTTTGTCATTTCTCGTGATACTTGGCATTGTAAGGTAAATACACACCACGTGATGTAATACACACAGGCCACAGCATATTTGCATCACCTATATATGCATATGCCTCGTGGTCCAATAGAGCAAAAAGCTTCTGAAAGTCCAAATCCTCACCTCGGCTCGAATTTTGTAGGTCAATCTTATTTCTCAACTAACTCGATGCTTATTGTAATTTATAAACACATAAGGTAATTGCGTAACTTGTCGGTAATCCATATACCTTATAAGCATATTCGTGTTTGTGTGTATAAATTGTGAGTGAATCGTCTCGAAAACGACCTACCCCATAGACGTAATAAAAAAAGCAGACACCGTCTCCCGAACTAAACACTGAAGCACCTCCATAGTAAGTCAGTCGCTGTACGTACGAGCCGACACGCACACATTCACACCATAGTAAGTCTACCGCCCGCCATTACGCACAGACACCTCGCCGCATGATAACCTTGACGAAAAATAATAATAATGCCGTCGTGCGTAGTGAAGAACAGTCGGAATCATAGTGGTATAATTAAAAAAAAAAGCCAAGGGATTACTTTTCGTAGGTAAGCAAGTAATTTTTCTGATTAACTAATCGTTTTCATTTAAATTAATTTTCAAAACAATAAATCGACCGGTGTTGCCATAACTCACATTTCCTAATTAGCGTAAATGTGTGGGAGATCATTTTTATTTGTTCTCTTGTAATTCTTACTTAATTCAGATACCTAATTTTGTTTAAACAGACATATGTGTAGTATCATAGGATGATAAACTTACATCCTATGATGCTTTTACTGAACAACGACAACAACAAATTCATACCTTTAATATTTTTTAGTTTTCCATCGTCGAACGATGCATGGAAGAATGATTGGGTACAAATCATAAGAGAGTCTAGAAAAGAAAGCGGCTTGATTCCATCTAGATCCAGAGTAATATGCAGTATACATTTTGAGGAGTGTGAGGAGTGGCTGCCGTCTTCTGTGAGGTGGAGGTACTTCCCCAGTCAGGCTAACGTGCCCTACCTCTCTTTCGCCAGAGCCTCGTCTGGTCATTAAAATTGGTGTATTTGTTTAAGCATTTTTTATTTCAAATAAGTATGCATCTGTTTGTCCTACATAATAAAAGGAATATGTAATGTTATATTTCATGTGTTTAATTTATTTTCATAAATACCTATTTTAAACAACCCAAGTTACAAATCACCGGTCCATAAAATTCGATTTTCGAAGACAGTAACGAATCATATAATTTTTTATTTCTTTTTAGGTCAAGAAATGGAAAATTTCCTTCCATCTGGCAACCCACTTGACACTCAGCCATAGTTCGACTTCTTCCCGCGCTTTTGACGAGTGACATTGTTGTTATACTTGAAATTTTTACAATTCAGTGTAAAATTAGTTTTATGTGACAATTTCGATAGTGTTTTGTAACATAAGTGCTAGTGCAATTATACAATAATGAAAAAACTCAAATATAACACGTTTATGCACTTTTTGGAAGACGTGAATAAGTTCATGAAGAAAACCTTGTAAAATTCCTATCGTTTTACGGGTGGTATTTAAACTGGGTTGATTGGGTCGAAGTACCCTTCCCAAGTATTTTTTGAGCACAGTTCCTGAAGCTGGAACATAGAATTAAGATTTACAAATGGTTCTAAACTGATGACTTGGCTGTATGGGCTAGATCCCTTTGCCTTTCCCCTCGGGGATAAAGAGAGAGAATCAGCCATAGTTACATGCCGCCATTGTGGTGCTTCAGTTGTTTCTCAGCGAGATTCCGTCTGACTTTTTTATTACGTCTATGACCTACACGTAAATTGATGAGTTATGTAAGTGACTATTGTGACGGGAACGACAACACTTTTTCTTTTGGTTCTTTTTATCCCCAAGGGGAAAGGCAAATGGATCTATGCGTATCTATGGGATCGCGCACTATGCGGTTCCAGATAAGCTTTCTTCCGAGAACTCTCAAGTTGTGGAATGAGCTCTCAGCCTAGGCTCTTCCAAGGGACTACAGCATGGAATTCTTCAAGAAATGCGTGAAATGGTTTTTAGAGGGTCGGCAACGCATGAGTGACACCCCTGGTATTGCAAATGTCCATAAACTACGGTAACTGTTTACCGTCTGGCAGGCAGTATGGTTGATTGCCACCTCAATGGTAAAAAAAAATAGATCTAGCCCCATACAGCCAAATCTTCAGTTACGAACCATTTTAGAATCTTAATAGATGTTCCAGCTTTAGGAACTGTGCTGAAAAAATACTTGGGAAGGGTATGTACCCAGATCCAATCCTGTAGTTTAAACTCATACCACTCATAAAACAATAGTGACTTACAAGGTTTTCTCGATGAACTTATTCACATCTCCTAAAAAGTGCTTAAACGTATTATATTTGATTTTTTTCATTTCACTTATATTACAAAATACTATTAAAATTGCCACATAAAGCTAATTTTATACTAAATTGTAAAAATTTTAGATATGACAATACGAAGCTCGGAACGACAACACTCGATCAATACGTCAAAAAATAGCGCGAAAACATGACATCCTGAAAGAAATCTATTTTCTCAACTTATTTTTTTTGGGTTGACTTCTTCCCGCGCTTTTGACGAGTGACATTGTTCTTATACTTGTAATTTTTACAATTCAGTATAAAATTAGTTTTATGTGACAATTTCGATAGTGTTTTGTAACATAAGTGCTAGTGCAATTATACAATAATGAAAAAACTCAAATATAACACGTTTATGCACTTTTTGGAAGACGTGAATAAGTTCATCAAGAAAACCTTGTAAAATTCCTATCGTTTTACGGGTGGTATTTAAACTGGGTTGATTGGGTCGAAGTACCCTTCCCAAGTATTTTTTGAGCACAGTTCCTGAAGCTGGAACATAGAATTAAGATTTTCAAATGGTTCTACACTGATGACTTGGCTGTATGGGCTAGATCCCTTTGCCTTTCCCCCCGGGGATAAAAAGAACCAAAAAAAAAAAAAAATTATTTTTTTTGTTCTGTTTACCTATCTGTTGTGTTATTTAACTTAAACTTAAAAGATCGACTACGTATTCTGACAGTATATTAGATTTTTGTCTTTAAAATCTAATAATCAGTCGGAAGATACATAATAACAGATAGTGTTACATTAGTAGTAGTAATATCAGAAGTTTAGAATGAGTTTCTAAATCCATAAATCTAAAGAAAATGGTACTCCAAAATACAGGAAAATTCAGACCTAATAGGGATGATAGCGGTAAGAAAGACCCAGGTTCATCATCAGGATCAAGGTTTGTATTTTCCTTACAATGGATTGAAAAGTGTTGTTCAAATTATGTTTCTGTTTGTTTATTATACATTATTTTTGGATCTCATTTAAATATTTTTTTCAGTAGGGAGGAGTCTTCAGAATCTCGTATACGTGTGGCATTGGAAAATGATAGAATAGATTCAAAATATGGCTTTGATAGAGTTCGAGATTCAAAGGAAAGAACTGGTTATCTCATCAATATGCATACTGTAAGGCTATATTAATTAACCCTTATTTATTCCTTTGTATTTTTCTGTCCTGAATTCTAAATAAAGCCAAATTTTTTATGTGGATAAAATTATTCAATCAAGCTACCACTTTCTTAACCTAAAGGGGTAATGAGAGAGGAGACTCACATTTTGACAATCCTGTAACTTGTATAATTTAACACTGAACACTGCTTTTACTGCTTACACCACATTTAACATGTTGCATCTACATATTTCATAATAATGGTATCCATAAATTAAATGAAAAGTGAAAAAAACGAAGACTTGTCAAGTTTCAGCCGTGAATGAAATTCAAGGTATATTAGTAACCAATTAATTGATTACCCTGTGTTAATTGTCAGAAAATTGTTTTTTTTATAATAACCTTATATCTATCATAAATTACTTGACAGTGTTATTTCATGCGCATACCCTGAGCTTATGCAAAACGCAAAGGTGCTTTCATCAGTTGCACCCTGTTTCCTGGTTCACGTCATTGAACAAAATATTGAGATCAACTCAAAATTTACGATCCGATAACGAGATATTTCCAAAATAACCCACAAGGGGAGAGCCCAGCATGTGAAGGATGCTCAATGGGTCTGGCCCTCTAGCATCCTTATTATTTTCAATCTGTGCTGGAGCTGGTTCTATCAGACAATCCTCAAAGGTGCGAGTTTTGTAATTTGCTGTTAAATTTGAACCTGAATATTTAGTGGACTGAAGTACGAAGCAAGTTTTATCAGATTGGACTTGTTAATGTTTATAATGCTATAACCGGGTGGAAGATTCATTGTAAAGCGGGAATTATAAAAGATTGTGTTATCAGGCTGTATTTTATTCTGAAAATATGGGACAACACTAACTCGGTGTGTACTGATAGAAGATATACCAGTGCGATACTGGTGAAGCCTTTACTTCCAATGTGATGGAGCACCTGCTCACTTCCAAAATAAATTCACGGCTCATTATATGGAGCGTGAGTTTGGTGACTGGTAGACTTATCAGCTGACCTGTGAGAAGTCCATCTCGCACATTTGTAATTTGTTTTATTTGTGGGGGGAAATTAAAAGTGAATCTATGACAGTAAACCAACTTCATAAAAGAAATGTTAACTGTTTGACGCTATTAAATTGTAAGTTGTAATTACATTCTTTGCTGATAAGCTCAATTGTACATTCAAAGAGGTGGTGGATACTTTGAACAATGATACTACTGTGGATACTTAGTACAAAGGTCCCCATTAGGTGAGTCAACTTTCAGACAATTCATGTCAGTTAGTAAAGTTTTTTTAAATATTATAAGTGAACAAGTTGGAATGATTATCTATGTTACTTTAAAACCAAGCCTCGTGGGTTTGATTCCCATATTTCATTTTACACAAACATTTGTGTGATTAAACATGTTTATTTTGTATACATTTTTGGGAGACATGCAGCATATGGCGCATCAGACATAAAACGGATAGTCTGAATGTTTGCAATACATCAAATATTATTTTCGTTTTGCTGCCGCTGTTGATAACTCCTTAGGAGCTTACAGCAGTTTTGTGTGAAGTGTAGTAGAGGTATTACCCGAGTCAGGTTGCTTTGCCCTACCCCTCTTAAAGATATCCAGATCAAGACACACAGACATTTTCATGCACTTAATTATGTAAATGTTTGTTTGGACCAAATTCATCATGTTTTATCAGAAAGTGTATCAGGTGCCCTAGGAACCAGTGGCGTTCATGGAAAGAGCTATGAATGTTTAAGAGCGAACGAGGTTTGTAAGGACGGCAACTCATTGTGAAGATTTTTTTTATACCACTAAGGTGGGAAAGAAGAATATGGCCTGCCTGATGGTAAGCAGTTATCGCAGCCTATGGACATTAGCAACACCAGAGGTGTTACTCTTGTGTTGCGAACCTCTTCACACCTTTCTTGAAGAACCCCATGCTGTATTCTCTTGGGAAAACCCCAGCAGGGAGCTCATTCCACAACTTAATAGTTCTCGGAAGAAAACTTCTCGGGAACCGTACAGTACATGACCATTGCGGTTCCAATTAATGCGGATGAACTCCCAGCCGTCGGCGAGATGTGCGACTGTAAAAAGAGGCTGTTGGCATAATGTCGAACAGCTCCTCGGAACACAAGCCGTTATACAATCGGTACACTCTTCGTCGGCTCTTCTCAAACATAAGGGCTCAATACCTTGTGTGAGTTCAGTTTCTGGAATTGGAGAACCACAGTAAATGGGGCTTTCTTAGTGGTGAACACGCAGACTTGTGTCTTGGTAGGGTTGAAATTGTACAAGGTTCAATCGCCCCCAGTCTTTACATACATAAAGTACCTTTCAGACACAAATCTAACGCGGCAGTCCTTCACAAGGAAACGAGGGATTAGTACGGCCTGTATAATAAGTGTCCCCGGTGCTGTCGTCCGCATAACAATGAATGCAGTCGATTGACAACATGACTTTAATGTGCAGCAGAAACAGCGTTGGAACACAGAGCCTTGTGGGACGCCAGCATTGATATCCATGCTGTCGGAGCAACTACCATCTACCACGGCTTTTATGTGTCTGCTGGATAAGAAGCTGGCAACCCATTTGCACAAACCCTCGGGAAGCCCGTACGACGGTAACTTCGATAGAAGACTCCGGTGCCAGACCCAATCGAACGCCTTTGTGATATCTAGGCTGATAGCCAATGCCCCACCTTGACTCTCAATCGCCGAAGTCCAGCGGTGTGTAAGATACACTAGAAGATCACCAGTCCAACGACTGTGGCGAAAGCCGTATTGACGGTCGCTGATTAAGTCGTGATCCTCTAGGTATGCCAGGAGTCGTGTAGTATCACACGCTCCATCACCTGGGAGAGAAGAGAGGTTATGGCAATAGGCCTGTAATTCGAAGGATCTAATCTATCGCCCTTTTTGGGCACCGGGTGCACATTGGCGGTCTTCCACGAAGACGGAACTTGCCCAGTGAAGTAGGAAAGCACGAAAAGGTGCGTTAGCACAGCACACAAATCAGGAGCACAGCTTTAGCACCATTGCTGGTATGCCATCTGGCTCACTTGACTTATGAATGTCGAGGGAGAGCAACGCTCGCCGGATATCTCGCTGGGTAATTGAGAATTCTGGCATTGAGCTACTGCACCTCGGGATAGTAGGTGGCACATCGACTTTCTCTTTAGCACTATAGGCCAGACGGTGGCATGGACGCCCTGACAACAGTTACCCTCAGCAGCGAACGACCAGAAAGCACGACTACCAGACGGAAGGCCTGCACGCTAACTCTACCGACGAAATCCAACTTCACTCTGACGATTATCCTCCTACTGGACCTCGAGGCAGCATTCAGTTTGCGTTTCAAAACAGAGACATCTGGATTTCTATTAGCACGCGCCGTGGTCCAAGTATCGAAAGCAGCCTGTTTGAGAAGCTTGGTTTCTCTACAAGGCCGATTAAACCTCGGTCGCTTTTTGGTCCCGCAGTAGCCACTAAGCGATTGGGAATGTAGCATTCCATGCCGCCCAATATCGCCGTAGCTACCGCAGTCGCACAGGATTCAATATCATCTGTTTTAAAACAAAGCTGCCTCCACGGGTACGACGCGTAGAATTCACGTAATCCGTCCCAGTCTCCCTGACCGCCGCGCCTACCTGCCGCGCCCATACTATTTGTGGCAGTTCCATACCCGTTGGACCTCCCGCTGCCCGCACAACGACGGGGCGAACGCGGGCGAGAATGCGGCGCGGGGACAATCTGTTGGTTTGCGTTCCGTATATCGTGCGTACAGTTACGTATAAAATGCTTCAACTGCAATTATTTTTTTCAGTATTTTATTCATCTTATTGCATTTAACTTAAACACTCTTTATTTCTTATATCTGTATCACGTGTGAAATTTATTTAGTATTGAAATTTAATCGAACGAAATCAAGGACACCAATAGTTCGCTCTGAAGTTGCTCTGCACTGGTGTACTCCATACATCTTACTACTGTACGAACGAAAGATGCAACATATTCAGAGCTAACTAGAAGTTTGTTTTTTTTTTGCCCATATTACTCAAACTTTCCAAAATAATTCATATTTTCAAATTTTTTTAGGCAGAAATATTAGATGAAGACAAGCGACTAGTTGCCGCCATGGACTACTATTTCATAGAAATGGATGGCACCAGATTTAAAGTGTCCCTGATGTTCCAACCATATTTTATGATATTAGCTCGCAAAGAGTGTGAGCAGGAAGTTATACAGTACCTGTCCAAAAAGTATGCTGGAACTGTATACAAAATCGAGGTTACAGAAAAAGAAGATTTAAATCTGGTAAGAAATATGTAAGGCAAATAAGTCCCGAAGACTGTTGGAATCGTTTATATAGCACTTGCGACTTGGGTACCCATAATATTGTTACTCACCAGCACCTCGCCACAAGCTGCCCTGGAGAGATTATTATTATTATTAGTGTTCTTTTATTTCACGGGTTTTAATCCCGGTCATTTGATAGGCGTGCGCGGGGATATGAATCCAACGCGTAGAGGCCCCTTCTGAAAGAATGATGTAATGTATTATACCAGCTGTGACCTGCTCTGAGGGATATCAATGGGAGGATATACCAACCAACAGGTCACAGCAGGTATTGGAACTATTGCAAATGTGTTGGAAAATATTGGGCTATCAAAATGATATCTGGAGGGATTATTAGTACTGGGCTATTACAGAAGAGGGACGGACGCCTGCCACAACTATCATATCTGATGTTACTTCCGGCAGGCGGTGGCTTGCCACTCACTGGATGGACCCCCGAAATGCCAGAGAAATTCGGCCGGGGGCAACACCGGTGTGAGTGACTCAGGGGTGTCGAGAGGTGTGCTGCGCTTTCTTCGAAGTTACTCGCGGCGTTATGCCCTTTAACACTTCCACCCCTGGAGCATATCACCTGATAAAGCAATACGCTCTATCGACTCCTCTCTGGACGGCCAATGAAGGCAAGCCAGAGCTGAGAGTCCTGCAGGCCTTCTTGACTTTCCACTCCGACCGACGAAGACACGCCGGAGACGAAGGCCCTGATCGACTCTCTGGAGCACTCGGGTACCCGTGGTGTCGTTACGCACCAACAGCTCGCCACAAGCTGCCCTGCGGGCTTATTATTATTATTATTAATTAACGTCATGCTTTCAGTTCATTATAATTGATGTATGTCGTATCTTTGTTACCTTTTACCCAACTAAAGCCTGAATATATGTAAAATTCTGGAAAAGGACATTATCCTCACGCATGCGAAGCGGCAAGCATAAGCTATATCATACAAATAACTTAATTCTGGACTCAATTCATTGTGTGTGATGTTACAGCTAAACCACCTGTCAGGTATTAGACAGAGGTATATAAAATTATCATTCATCTCCCAAAACGATATGATGAAGGTCAGGAAGGAGCTATTGACGGCAGTAAACAAAAATAAAGAACGGGAGAAAAAAGACGCAATATATGCTGAGATGTTAACTAATGCCTTGACCAGCGCCGCAGCGATAGAGCATGCGAAAAAGACTACTGACCACTTGGAGAACATACTCGATATCAGGTAAGTGTCTGGAATCATGAATATACAGTGGAATTGAATTTCAGTGCAAGAAGCCGGCTGCGCCACGTGCACGTCAAGGTTCCTTTGGGTCATAAAGAGCCACTATGACTACTTGTTCATTCCTGTCCACTCCAGCGTACAAGAGAGGAGAGGAGCGGAGCTGTGCCAATATTAAACAATAGAATCCGAACTCCCCCCCACTTTACATGATTCAATTAATATGTAGAATACTTACTCAAAAAACAAGCCTGCAAAAACGTTTTTTTTTTTGTTACAGAGAGCATGACGTGCCATACCATGCCAGAGTATCAATAGATATGAAAATCTTCTGTGGCACCTGGTACACAGTGAAGAGCAGAGGAACAGAGACTCCAATATTTACAAAAAGGGACGACATCATTGAACGACCTGACCCAATAGTCTTAGCATTTGATATAGAAACAACAAAACTCCCTCTCAAATTCCCGGACTCACAGACGGACCAAATTATGATGATTTCATACATGATTGATGGGCAAGGATATCTGATAACAAATAGAGAAATTATTTCAATAGATGTGGAAGATTTTGAATACACGCCAAAGCCCGAGTTCGAAGGGCAATTCATAGTATTCAATGAGGCGAACGAGTTGCAATTAATACAAAAGTTTTTTGACCACATCATGGATGTGAAGCCTCATATCTTCGTTACTTATAACGGTAAGTAGTTTAACATTTTTATGGCATAATTTAATGTCATCATTGTAAATCATTATAAAGAAACTGAGAATATCTGATATTATACATTTATCTTAAGCAGAATTAACATTCCTCAATTAATTTTGTTACAAATAATACCCAAACCCCTTAGTTGAAACTACAACTGTACTGTTTTTCTTGTCTAGAAAGTTGCTAGGCTTTTTATAAAATGTTATTACTTTGCTGGACGGTAATAAATAAACAAAAATGTTTGCGGGGTCATGTTCCAGGTGATTTCTTCGATTGGCCGTTCGTGGAAGCGCGCGCCGCTATCCTAGGATTAGACATGAAACAAGAGATTGGCTTCAGCAAAATCGCTGCGAGAGACAATACGTACGCGTGTCGACCAGCTATGCATATGGACTGCTTGTGGTACATATTTTTTATACCAATAAATGAGAATACGGAGTTTACGAATTTTCTTCTGAGATGTTTTCAGAGAAGAATTAATGTAATGTCTATCTATTTATGTTACCACGCCAACATCATCTGATGACATCTAATTTTGTCAATCTTCCTAGACAACCTCAAAGCTTTCACATGGTTTTTTCAGCTGGGTGAAAAGAGATTCATACCTTCCTGTTGGGTCTCAGGGTTTGAAAGCGGTTGCTAAAGCAAAGCTGCGGTACGACCCTGTGGAACTGGATCCTGAAGACATGTGCAGGATGGCGGCTGAACAACCACAAGTAAGGGATTTACGGACATAATGAATTTAGCCTAATTCTATTAATCGTCGATGTACCATATTATATTCATGTACCAAGGTGAATAAGTACTTCATTAAAATTTCTTCTTCATTTTAGGTTTTATCCAATTACTCAGTATCCGACGCAGTGGCGACGTACTATTTGTACATGAAATATGTACACCCATTCATATTCGCTCTTTGCACCATCATTCCTTTGGAACCAGATGAGGTAAGTCTTAACCCTTACCAAGTGATAGTAATTATGAAGCGGTCAGTAGAATAGAACCTTTTATACATTGTGATCTGGTTCGTAGTACTCTGCACACGATTTGTTGCCTAATCAATAGGTCGTACCCAATATTGACAAAAACAGGTTATCAAAAAAGAGCTGAAAAATTAATAATTTCGTATCTCAGCTCTTATATTTTTAAGAAGAAAAAAGTATCTCTCTCGCTGCCTAGCCTTATTCCCATTTGTTTATGGTCGACTCTCCTCGTCATCCTTCCCCAAGCAATTCTATCATGGGTCATTGAGTCAACTGCATGGGTCTTCAGTTTACTGCTGATGGTGGACTGTCAAGTCAGTAGGAGTCTTCCTTACCTGTTTGGAGCGGTATCAAGATACAGGACTTTTTTAATCATATGCTCCTCTGGTTGCCCCATAACATGCTCATACCACTTCAGCCGAGTCTCGGTGATCTTGTCTTCAATGGGGCGGAGCTTTAGCTGCCAAGACTGTGATTATTCTTAACTTTATCCAGTAGGCTGACACCTCCTCGGTCGTATCGGAAGATGTTGAAGTGGGCACTTCAACATCTTCCGATACGACCGAGATGGTCGTGTGTATTTTGTTATAAAAAGATGCGTGTATAAATATTAAACTACTTTTTGTGTCTACAATGCCACAAGCTAAACCTTCGGATTTGACACTTCTTTTGATTGGGGTCTAATCAACTTCGCAGGTACTTCGTAAAGGCTCCGGTACACTATGCGAGTCGCTGCTCATGGTGGAGGCATTCCACGCCAACATTGTGTTCCCCAACAAACAGGTTGAAGAGTTGAATAAGCTAACGGCCGATGGCCACGTGCTTGAGACGGAGACGTACGTCGGTGGACACGTGGAAGCTCTCGAATCAGGTCAGTTGTATTAAAGTTCAGCCTACTCGTACTGTTGGCGGGTACTTTAAAACTTGACGTTCGTATGGGTTATTGTTGCGTAGGACAATAATGAATAACGAAATATAACAGGGCCCAAGAGCAATAGGGGTTACGTGGGGGTTATGATGATGAACGGACATAATTTTTCTTGGTCTTATTTGTTTATTTATTTCCATTAACGTAATAGATTAACAGAATTATCCAATACATCCAAGAGTTATAATACACGTAGCATAATTAATTCTACTGAATATTCTATATGTTTCTAATTAAAATTATTAATATTGCGTCATATATTAAATTGATCAAAGTATTTTTGCAATGCTATCAGCGAATATGTCTGCATCCAGACAGACATATTCGCGCATCTCTGGTGGATGTCTTTTAACGCTCTTATTAAAAGCTTTTTTTATACAAAGACGTAAGGCATACAAGCATACGCCCGACCTGATGTAAAGCGATTACCGTAGCCTATTAACGCTTGTAATATATTAAGTATCACTCGCGCGATGCCTCCTCTGCTGTATACACAGCAACCCTTTAAGAGCTTACTGGTGACCTCACTCAAACGCAGGAACATAACAACCCTCTAGGGAATTGTTATTTGGCTGCAGTTTTCTGTGGAGGTACTTCGCCAGATAGGCTGCTTTGATGCGCCATACCTCTCTTAAATAAGCTCTAGTGAAAAGCTCGTACAGCAGGAGCATTGCGTGCCCAGTAAGAAGTTGCGGCTGTCGACAGAATCCATGCCTCTTACCGGGACATATAAATAAAGCTCCTCCTTAACGATTATCAACTTTCACACGGGAAGGCAGAAAAATAAATTAGTATTTTACAACTAGAACCGAACAATTACTTATGAAACTATTTAATATTTTTTTTGATTCTATCCGTGTTTTTATCGGCTACGTTAAATTAAAAATGGATATTTGTGACTTAATTATAATAAGTATTAGACATAATAGAGCTTTATATACGTGAAAGAATTTTTCAAATCGGTTAAATATTTTTTGAGTTTATCCTTTACAAACAAATATATAAAAAACAAAATGTTTCCTTTTTATAATATTAGTGTAGAAAAGTTGGCTATGTAGTGCAATACAAATTATAATATGGGGGCGATATCCTTGCGTAGGGCCACCTGCGGTCCCTTAGCTTAGGTACATGTCATTTATATTTGACACCGCACTCGATACAAATTAAAAAAAAATACTTTTTGACTCCTCCCAAAACCCTCTAAACATTTAACCTATAGGTACTTTTCTATGTAAACCCCCATGTACTGGAACAACAGAAATAACGATGCATAACTTTTTAGGTGTATTTCGTGCTGACATCAAATGCAAGTTCAAAATCGTGCCGTCAGCTGTACAAATGTTGATAGACACTACGGAGAAGACAATGAAACATGCTATCGAAGTGGAGGAGGGGGTCCCGCTCGACATGGTGACCAACTTAGACGAAGTTTGTGCGGAAATAAAGGCGAAACTGCAGCATATGCACGATCACCCGCGGCGGGACGAGAACCCTCTTATATATCACTTGGATGTAGGCGCTATGTATCCTAACATTATTTTGACTAACAGGTAAATAAAAATATTAACCAAAAATGTTAAAACAACTGCACGGAAGTGTCGACACACCGATTCTTTAATCTTCTTTACGAAGACAGTCTTACCTACCTTACCAAGACTATCATTACCAAATAGACCTAGTTTTATCAGAATGTGATGTCAGGAGCCTTAGAAACCGGCGAGCATGCATGAGAAAAACAATGAATGTTAGAGAAGCGAGTGAGGTGTGTAAGGATCGAGTCATGTGGCGCTCGGTTCCCTATGCCTGCCTCGCAAGGGATTTGGCGTAAAGTTATAGATAGATAGAAGACTGTCTTCTTCTTCTTAGCGTAAATTTGACGAACATACTGATTTTTACACGCAGCGACTGCCGTCAGACTTCCACAACCCAGAGGAAATAGAACTTTCTTAGGTAAGTAAGATCACACGTTTTTTCGAAGTACAACTGCTTCGATGTGCGGGTTTCCTCACGATGTTTTACTCCACCGCCGAGCAAATGATAATTACAAATATGTACGTAAATCCGAAAATACGATTTTAATGGTACATGCCAGGATTCGAACTGGAAACTAATAGGCGGTTCTTTGTCTACTGGGGTATAGTGCTCGACTTCAATGAATACAGTATCACTTAAAAGATTTTATTTCACAAATTTCATCAAAATATAGATGAGACAAAGTAATCTAATTATCGGTAGTTTCTTGAGAAATAACTTGAAATTGTGTTAGAAGATATCTTGTTCTACAAACTAATGACATATTTCAATTATTAAAATCATTTACTGTAATATATATTTGTGAAACACAAAATGCGCGACTGTCGGTTGGTCTTTATGTACATAAGTGTGATTACACATTTATTGTGATTACATTTTTTTTTATCGATTTAATATACCTAGAAACCGTACTGTTTATTTTTAAATAGTTCCTCGCATTTCAACGAGAGCTGTATGAACAGAAAAAATATCAAGAGTTATTTCTATGAAGATTAAATGTGTAGTGTAATTGAGAATCAGTGGTACATACACAGTACATACATATACACTTAGCGATATATGTACCTGTATTACAAGACATAAAATTACCGGGGTGCTCGATTGTTTTAGTCAAAGTCAAAATCTTTTTATTCCGTAAAAATGGCTACATTTGTTTGGAATCGTCACAATTTTTTTCCCTACCGTGCAGTTTATGACTAGGTGAGCACTGATAAAAATACTGCCAAAAAACTAAGGCATCCCTCTTTTGGTGTCCAAACAAATTTACATATTTTATTAATTACATTATAATTGGATCGACTCACTCCCAGGCATTTACTAACGATGACCTTTTAAATTTGGTTCCCAGGTTGCAGCCGTCGGCGATGGTGAACGCCAGTATATGTGCCGTATGCGACTATAACAAGCCGGGCGCTACGTGCCAGCGGCACATGGAGTGGATGTGGCGCGGAGACTATTGTGAGAATAATTTAAACGATCGATTACACCTATTATTTTCATTCAGTTTAATTCAAAAACAGCAAAGTGCAAGTTGGGTTAGCCCCTCAAGGGTTCCGGTCATTCATTAATTTCTTATTTTATCTTTGTACGGCCGTTTTACATTTTAACGTAACTCAAGGCTAAGGTATATTACTTAAAGTGTATAGGGGCACTTTAAACATCATATCCATGTTGCATATGATGTTGTTTAAAATGTTTTTCCATGACATCCCACACTACTTTTTATATACTTAGAGTCCAAATGCAGACCAAAAGAGCCACTACTAATATTAAGTAACCTGACTCTTCCCTGCTGCCTTCCTCCTCTTTCTTAGATCTTGTACCAATTATATTGCTACACTGCCTTCTGCTCGTACTTCCCCCATTGTATTAAAATATACTTATTTCAAATGTTCTTAACTATGCTGTTTACTTATGGTATATGATTTGCACTTAAAATATGAGAAACTAAACAGTGTATCAAGATACATGTATGACACAACTTTATTTATTCACTAGTGCCGGCAACTAGAAGCGAATATCAACGTATTCAGCAGCAGTTAGAGACTGAAAAGTTCCCGCCTCTCCATCCTGGAGGGCCGTCTAGAGCATTCCACGCATTACCCAAAGAAGATCAGGTAAATGCACAATATGTAACAACAATTCTGTTTTCGACACACCGTAATATGATCATCATCAGCTTGTATTTACCTGTCGCTTGATTTAGGACTTTCTGATGTTTTCCACCAGTCAAATAATTGGTCCCAGTCCATCTAAAGAAACCAATATTACGCGATCCCATATGCGGCCTTCACTCTGAGAGTTTCACAGTACAAATAATGGAGCCATACAATGCACGTCTATCTATCTATATCCTCACGCCAGGTTCAGCGATTTTTCTTTGCTATCGCTGGTAATAGAAAATCTAAATTGTGCGTTCTTTTTGAATACGTGCTCTGTCGTTGCACTAATGCACAAAGTCGGCATGCAATATCTACGGCGTATATGCACCAGGTACCGCACGTGATTGCAATCGTTATGGACATTTTGATTTCTTTTTATACCACTACGGTGGAAATCAAGCATACGGCCTGCCTGATGGTAAACAGTCACCGTAGCCTATGGACATTTGCAACACCAGGGGTGTCACTCATGTGTTGCCAACCATTAGCTCTGTGGCCGACCGGAGGTTCTTATCGTTGGTTGCGAGCCAGGCTTGGGTAGTTCGTGCCTTGTGACCAGGCGCAAAGTCCTGCTGGAAAGTCCACGGAACATGTTTAAAAAGTGTATTGGTGTGAGAGGTTTCTCTTGATACACTTTGGCTGAAGTCTTCACTCCTTTTTCACAAAAATGAAGCTTTGTGACTCCTTGATAAGACGGGGAGTGTCTTACCAAACCATTACAGACGCAGGCTGATGACCACGTTGTACCTTTCCGACCACTTGTGCGGCTTCTTTAGAACGGTCTGCGTACATTTTGTCATTTTGCTTGTTGTAGTGCTCTTCAGTCGTAAAGGGAATCTTCATTTCTCGCGATAAGATTTTTTGTTTCGTAATAGGGTTTCGGCGAATTCTGGCTTTAACCGCATTAACAGCCTATGTAGTTCTAACAGCACGCGGTCGCCCCAATCTTTTATAGTCTTTAACAGAGGAAGTGTTGGTATATCTGTCGATAGTTACGATATACGAACATACGGCTGATACCAAGCTTTTGAAGTGTTTTGAATATGACCGACGGCAACATACCCACTTTGTGCAAGGCAATCACTGCAATCCTATTTTCTTTATCGCCCAATTCTATATTGTAATTAAATAATAAGTGTTGAAAAAAAGAAAAGTTTCTATGTCGTTACATAGATATTTATGGCCAGATTAGTTAGTATAAGCGAGCATTGTCTTGGAGACGACTTTATATGGAATTGTTGATCTACCAGTACTGTACTAAAGACTGTGTAAAGACTGTAGGACTTACGTTCGCTATATACCATCACTCCTTAATAAAGAAATATAATAAAGGATTATAGCCGATCTACTGTAACTCCTTGCTGAGTTTCAGGGTTGTGTCAGAATTTTTGGTTCTCTGTCGAATATTTCGTTCCGGATTGTATCCTTAGGAAACTCTAGAACGCAATTTTGGTTCGCTTGCTATGTGGCTTTTAACCTTTGAAGCAACAAAACAATCAGTGTCTATGTCTGGCATTCCCACCCTAATATTAAATTTATAAATAAACGTATGATGCAGGCTGCATATGAAAAGAAGCGTTTGGCAGACTACTGTAAAGTGGCATACAAGAAGACAAAAGTAACAAGAACTGAAGTCCGAACTACAACAATTTGTCAGAAAGAAAACTCATTCTACGTGGACACCGTCAGAGCATTCAGGTATGTTTAATTACGCTTTTATAATATCACTATGTTCGTGTCAATAGCTGCGCTTGGGTGCATTTAGAACCAGAAGCGTTATCATAAGAAAATGAGACAACAATCAATTTTGTTGACTATATGTAACGAGCATATTATTTTACAGAGATCGACGCTACGAATACAAAGCATTGAACAAGCAAGCGAAGGCGAAAGTTTCCGAGGCGGTGGCGAGCGGGGACGCGGCCGAAATCAAATCGGCCAAGAGTCGCGAGGTGCTATACGACTCGCTACAACTCGCCCACAAATGCATCCTTAACTCGTTCTACGGCTATGTTATGAGGAGAGGGTACGTATATATACAACTAGCAACTCGCCTGGCTTCGCACGGACAGATAGATAGATAAATTAGTAATTTATTTGGACAAATGGAGCATAACAATTTTTAATTTTCCTGTCATATGGTTGTCTGGAAGAAATCGCTTAATGATAAGACCACCTATTAAATCCTTGTATAAATCCGTTTCTTCGCCTAATCCTTCGGCTTAGGTAGGGGATCCTAATGGATTAGGAAATAGGATAATGCTAAGAAGAGACAGAGATTACAAACTACTACTCAATTATCTGTGTATGTATATCTTCACGCTAGGTCCCTTGCGGGGTAAGCAAAGAGAACCGAGCGTCATAAGTCGCGGTTCTTACCCATCTCACTCGCTTCTTTAACATTCATAGCTTTTTTCATGCACGCTCACCGGTTCCTAGGGCTCCTGACATCACCTTCTGACTAAACACGACCAATTAGTCTTAGTCTTCCTCGGCTTCTACGTTCTTCCACTTTCGCATTGTATATCTGTTTTGTCATTCTTCCATCCTGCATTCTTTCTACATGTCCGTTGTTCCATTACTACTAAAAGCGCTTCTAAGATTTACAATCTCATCCACTTATTCCAACACTTTATCGCCAACCGTAATCCTTACGTTAGTTCAGCCATGCAATTCTGTAAGAGCAAACGTCCTTACATCCTCGGAAACATCGGCTGTTACAGCCTTGAACACAAAATTGCAATTCTTTGGTGTCGCTTTTCATGGTTGTGCGACACTAGCGCCGCAAGGCTGCGTTTGGTACAAGGCAAACAGCCTCGCGTACGCTTACAGCCTTATAGAATATCAAATAATTTAGCCGTGATCGCAGTAGACAATGTCAAAGCTGTGACATCTGTGATCACAGCGACGCACACAGCCATTACGAGTCGCTTAGAGAATTGCATGGCTGGTTTCTTCTCTTTCAATAACCATTACGTTTGATTTCTTCTCATTTAGAAGTAAGCCGATCGGTTGATCTAACAATGGAAGTGAAATCACGAGAACTCGATAGTCATGAATAAAGCATCACCCAAGTCAGTAAATAGTGCGTATTTTCTGGGTTTCTAGAGCTCGCTGGCATAGCATGGAGATGGCGGGCATTGTGTGCTACACGGGCGCCAACATCATCATGCGCGCTCGGGAGATCATCGAACAAGTCGGCCGGCCGCTCGAACTTGACACTGACGGTAATTATTTTTATACTACGTCGAGCTTTAAACAAGCCTATAATCCATAGGCTGTTTGTTTTATAAAATCGTATGTATTAATAATCTGAACATCAGTCCAGAAAAATTGCAACCGCTCGTTTACACTTTCCATTTGAGTCGTGCAGGAACAATGCAGTGCCTGTTCGCTGTAAGTCTGCGTGTGCTGCACTCAGCTCATATCATAAGCAAATGCGCAGGTTGTTAGATAGTGGAGCATTTATTTTGGACATCAAGTGCTTTTATAAATCTAAAAAATATATGGGCTTTATGCTAAGATGTTTTTATAGTTATAGATACGTCGTACACGCTCTAGAATGGCAATACGAAAGTAAGGTAATTGCCCAACTCGCATTCAGTTGTCTCGCTCTCGCGTCGCGCCTATATGTACTTCGGCACAAAGCATAAATGTCTTAAGATATATTTTCATCTCTTTCTAACGTCAGATATGCCCTATCATTTGTCTCTTTGTTAGAGCAAAGTGACAATAAATAACCGTACATAGATATAGTACTTGCGCCACTTCAAAATATTATAATGTTGTTGTACAACGTGTCTACCTTTTGATACGTCGCTGGCTTTATGCCCTAACTAGGTGATGCCCGCGACTTTGTCCGTGCTTTTTCTTTCTGAACCTTCCCAGTAATATGTTGTAAAAAAAAATATTCGAATCGATCGAACCATTTTCAAGTTATTTGCGAGACTACTGCACGACAATTTATTTAGATGTAGAATGTGTTAGTTGCGGATTTTCCGCTGCGGAAAACCAGCGACGTAACCGCTACCTGTTTATTGAAAATATTTATACTGATTTTTACAGGTATTTGGTGTGTTCTGCCGGCTTCGTTTCCAGAAAACGTCACCGTGCATACAACACATCCCAAGAAAAAGAAAATTAACGTCTCATATCCCAATGCTGTGCTCAATGCAATGGTCAAAGTAATTATGTTTCCTTGGTTAATATTCATACAACATGCGACTTGTAAGTCTGCTGTATTCCACCTTAAATCACCTCTCTTTCGTTCGTGTAGCCTCTGGTACCACGTTATATTAATTTATGGATAGTAAAATAAATATCATGAAAATCTATATTTGTATTAAGGATTTACTTGTATTCATTAGCTTGCATATGTAAATATATTAGGACATTATTGATATGTTAGCTTTGTATATCACTTTTTTATTAACAATCGCTATTCTTTACTTCACTCAGGAACTCAATACTGGTTGGCTAGAACAGATTCCTCAAAGGAATAAGCCCGTCTTTGCAAATCATGTTATTGTATTTTGTTATTATTACTTTAAGGAAATAACCTATGGAGACCTGATGACACTATTTTTAGTAAATAAACTGAGCGTTACGGGTCGGGGTAAAGTAGAATGCGTATTTGTTATTGGCTAGTTCACTGATCAACATCGCATACTTATCGGCTTATTGGTTAAATATCCTCCCCATTGGTCAATGTGCTCGAAACGTTAAGATTTTTTTTTATACTACGTCGGGAGGAATACAAGCATACGGCCCACCTGATGTAAAGCGGGCACCGTAGCCTATCAACGCTTGCGATATATTAAGTATCACTCGCGCGATGCCTCCTTTACTGCTTACACAGCAACTCCTTGGGAGCTTACAGGTGACCTCACTCACACGCAGGAACACAACAACCCTCTAGGGAGTTGTTATTTGGCTGCGGTTTTCTGCGAGGTGGAGGTACTTCCCCAGACGGGCTGCTATCATGCGCCTTACCTCTCTTAAAAAGATGTTTAGCCGTTAGACACTGTGTTTTGATGCACGATCACGTGGTCGATTGGTTTGTGTATTATTACTTATACTCGTACATGTGATTATCACATTTTTTTATGTACATAATAATATTTCAGGATCATTTCACAAACGACCAATACTTCGAGCTGACCGACCCTGAACATAAGAAATATGAGCAGCGATCTGAGAACTCGATATTCTTCGAAGTGGACGGGCCGTATCTGGCAATGGTGCTGCCAGCCTCCAAGGAAGAGGGCAAGAGACTCAAAAAACGATACGCCGTCTTCAATTTTGACGGCTCCCTTGCTGAACTCAAAGGTATCGTGTCAATCAGGTTGTAGACTATGAATTTGAACCACATCATACGCCATTAGGAGTAACCCAACGAAGTACCCTTGGACTTACACTTAATATTTGCAAATGTTCTTAGATGACACATCCACGAGCTCAACATATATCTAAGAACTTGAAAATTGTTGGAAGTCTGCAAGGGATATTCAACATTTAGCTGAAGGAAATCGGAAAAATTTCATAGGCGCTGAGTTCCTATCCTACCCCGCAAGGGACTTGGCGTGAAGACATAGATAGTTGGATAAATTTGTGATTTATTTTCACCTTTAACCCTTATGGTGCAACGCTGCAGATATCGGATCAATTTTTGTTTTGCAAAAACGTGCAGTACGTTTTATTTATAAGTTAGGCTATCGAGACTACCTTCGAGGTACTTTTAAACTCGATAATATTCTCAACGTGGCTTCGCAGTGCATCTATTTAAAAAATCCTAAGGATAGTACACGATTGTAATGTACGCAACAAAAATAAATTGGCCATCCCTAAATACAGACTGAGAAAAGTTGGCAAGTCTTTCATGTGTCAGAGCTTGCAGCTATATATAATAAAATTCCAGATCATATGCTTCATTCAAATAAAAAAAATAAAAATTATCTCAAAATGTTTTTTGTGTGCAAAGCTTATCACACTATCAATGAATATTTAAACGAAAAATCCGCATGGTCCTCGTGTGAACTAAAATTGACTGAATTAGTATTGAACACAAAAAAAGTATTGTGAATTTCATATACCATGAAGATAAATATTTATGTGTATAATCCTGTAAATTAAGTTTTATACAAGTGTGTGGCATATTCTTTTATTGTACTATTGAGAAAGCGCCTGCGAAGGCCTAGTCTCAAAAAATAAAAAATTGAATAGATTTCTGAATACCATATACATACAATCCGCTTAATAAATATTTTTTATACTAATAAGGTGGCTAACAAACATGCGTCCTTACCTTACTTACCTAATGCTAAAAGGTTACCGTAGCCCATGAGCATTTACAACACCAAGGGCATTCGTCATGTGATGCGGATTATATTCATTCCAGAATCAAATGTTTCTCTAAAAATGTTAGGCAAATATTAGGCATGGAACCGCAAGACAATCATATCAAATTTATAGTTACGTAGATTCGATTTTAATGTACTTATTTTTTTCTTTTCTTAATGTATGTATATAATTGAATATAGCATATTATGATCTAACCTATACAGTATGGCTGTATACCATCCCATAATGATGCTTGTATGCGCCCTATCTCTCGTAAACATATACTAATTTAAAATGGTCCTCTAGGTATTCTTTGAAAAACTTTATCTTTTCATAGGATTCGAAGTGAAACGCCGAGGTGAACTGCAGCTCATTAAAATCTTCCAATCATCGGTATTTGAAGCATTCCTCAAAGGCAACGATCTCAAATCATGCTACGCGGCGGTGGCAAAAGTAGCTGACTACTGGCTCGACGTGTTGTACAGTAAAGGCTCCAACATGCCGGACTCCGAGCTATTCGAGCTGATATCTGAGAATCGCTCCATGTCAAAGAAACTGGAGGACTATGGCGGGCAGAAATCTACGTCTATATCTACTGCTAAAAGATTAGCCGAGTTTTTAGGTGATCAGATGGTGAAGGATGCGGGCTTAGCGTGTAGGTTAGTATGACCTAGAAAGAACATTTACAATATTTTCAGCTCTCTAAAGAGTGTATGACACAGGTTTTTACGACTTTGTTATAATGGAATAGATTTAAATAGTTTCTGAGAGTGATTCTGTAAATGCCTTTTGACGAGCTCGGTGGGGCGTTGTTGAAACGCACTGTAACGTTACTTTGAGACCAACTCTTGTGGGTTCAATTCCCACACATGACAAACAGTTGTGTGAACATATCTGTTCTTGATCTGGGTGTTTTCAAAGAGGTGCGCATCAAAGCAGCCCCTCTGGCGAAGTACCTCCTCCTCATAGACAACCGCAGCCAAATAACAACTCCCTCCCTACAAACAGACTACTACTACTACATTACACCAACCCTAACTCATTCCACTGCAGGGATACGGGTATCCCTTTAAAAGGGTTTAGAGCATACTCCACCACGCTGCTCAATTGCAGATTGGTTAAGGCCAGTGTTTTCAAGCCGCCCAGAGCAACGTGTGAGTGAGGCTACTAGAAAGCTCTTAAGGCGTAGATGTGTGTTAGAAGCTGAGGTATCATCGCGCGATTAATACTTTATGTATTGCAAACGTTCATAGGTTACGGTAACCGCTTAACATCAGCGGGCCGTATGCTTGTATGCCTCCCGATGATGTATAAAAAAACCTTTTTGATACCTTCTTTAATTTATTTTAATAGCATACTAATTGTATTATTTATCACCGCACTCAAATTTGTTTCCACACATACTTGTGAAAAAAAAAAACAATGAAAACCTTAACAGTGCTATTTCATAAGTAAAGTGGAACAGTGACATCTAGTACAAATTTTGAAAGAGCTAAAATAAGTAACTAGTACAAATGCTGATCCCTAAACACGCGCCTACTGCACTGCAACTTCCTGAGTTAAATTTATAAGTAATGCATGCATTTCCGAACATGTTGGTAGTAGTATATAGGTCAATAATATTTACCTTAGTGACTTATTAATCTTTGAAAGGTTCATAATATCCCGCAAGCCGGAGGGTGCACCTGTGACGGAGCGCGCCATCCCGCTGGCCATATTCCAGTCGCCGGCCGCGGTGAAGAGGCATCACCTACGGCGCTGGCTGAAGGACACCAGCATCAGTGAACACATCGACATTCGCGACGTGCTCGACTGGGCGTACTACATCGAGCGGCTCAGCGGCGCCATTCAGAAGATCATCACTATCCCTGCCGCCATGCAGGGGGTAAGTCTATTGTTTAACTTTACACAAGGGTTAATTTACAACATGCAATGATGTCTAATAGATACATTATTAGTTATTAATTAATAGTAATTATTAAGCGTTATTTTGCGAAAATCAAATTTACAAGCAATTTTATCTAATCTATTTTACGTGTTAGGTCGCGTATACTAGCTCCGGCGGACACCCACTCACTACATTTCATTTTATTTAATTGCACTTGACATGTAGTTAGTATATAGTTATAGAGATTTTGCAATTATTTCCAGACATCTTTGTCAGTTACATATTCATCAATTCTTTTATAATCCCACAGCACAGAGAGTATTTTTAATGTGCTTTTTGAATACATTGTCAGGAAAGGACAGAACTGTCTCAGGCAACTTATTATAAAATCAAATACAATTTACAAGAAAAGATCTACCAGTATTAGCAAGCCGGTGTGTACCGGCAATGGCATACACAACTTATTTCTATTTGTAAGTTTTTCGCTGAAGTTTGTAAACGACTTTAAATGTTTACGAGCATACATTTTGTTTTCATAAATATATTGAGAAGTAACACAGAATATTTATTTCTTTGAACATTTCCCTGAGGGATTCTGTGGAGCCAGCGCAAGTTATAAATAGAGCGAATGGCTCTTTTTTGTAACATAAAAATTGTCAACAATGTCGGCCGCCGTTCCCCACAACAGTGTACCATACGACATAATGCTGTGAAAGTAATATTCATACATAAAATGACAATCATGATTATTGCAAGTGGGATAGTTTAGTGTTCTCTAAAACAATTACAGTATTAGGCATGTCACAGAAACTGGTCCATTAAGTCTCTGACAGTAATTATGTAGAATAAGAGTGCGTAAGTCTTAGGATTTGGCGAAGACACAGATTTTGACATGAAGTGACTGCTGTCAGGTATCCACACCCCGCCGGAAAACTAGACCTTTTCTTTGTTTTACGTCTTTTGAAATATAATTTCTTGGATGTGCGGGTTTCCTCTGGTTTGGTCACTGCCCAGGAAGTGTTAATTACAAATATACAAAACCCTTGCAGTAAGATTCGAACCAGTGAAGTTGGTTGATAGGCTGCTCTATCACTGCTCAAGTGTGTTTATATTCTTCATGGTATAAAAAAAATAGAAGTTAATTAGTTGGCTTTATTCATACTATGGATAGTTTTATTAGTAGCTTACAGTGTGTATATGTAGTATAAAGTCGAGCTCCATAGCGGACTGGTTAGTAACGCTACTTTGACGCCAAGCCCACCAAGTGGGTTCGATTCACACACAGGACTAAAATTTGTGTGCAAGAATATGTCTGTTTCTCTTAGTCTGGAAGTTTTTAAGAGGTATTGCCCGTCAAAGTAGCCCGACTGGTGGGTGGGGTCCAACTTACAGAAAACTTAACTCGAGGCTTGTTGTATTCTAGCGAGCAAGTGAGGTTACCAACGAGCTCCCAAGAAATTGCTGTGTTAGCAGCAGACCATCGAGCGAGCGGTACTTAATGTATTGCAAACGTTCATAAGCTACAGTCACCATTTTAGTTTACTTCACCGTATGCTTGTATGCCTTCAGACATTGTATAAAAGAAACCATTAAAAACTAAACTCCATATAGGAGAAGTCACGGGTCGTAGGGAGTAATAATTCAAATAAACATACAACCTTTTCGTATGTTATCTAATATCGTATACAAGCAATCCGTCTGGAAAATTCCTCCACCTCATAGAAAACCGCTTTGCCCTACCTCTCTTAGGTTACATTGATATTATTGATTTGATACTATATTGTAGTCAAAACAATATTTAAGATTCCAATTAAACATAGTAATGCACTGGACAACTTAGTTCTTTACCTTATTGGTAACCTTACTCACTCGCAGGAACACAATAACTCACTAGGGAGTTATTTCGCTGAGATTTTCGGTGAGATGGAGGTACTTCACCAGTGTGCCCAACATCTAAAAACATCCAGATCAAGACGAACAGACTTCATACGCACTTATGTTTGTCCTTTGTGGGAATCGAACCTACGAGCCTTGGTTGTAAAGTAGCTTACTAACCATTCGGCCACCAGCCTTGTCAAAAGAATTGTCTCCAATTAACTATTAACATCGCCCAGCAATTACGTGTCATTTTTCCAGTTAGATAACCCAGTTCCGCGCGTCCAGTACCCTGACTGGCTGCACAAGAAGATGCTTGCCAAAACTGATAAGTTCAAAACGAGGAAGATCACAGACATGTTCTCCGCTGAACCTAAGGAGTTAAAGGAGAAAGCAGTTGATAACGAGCCACCTGGGACTTCCAATGGATCTATGGTATGCGAAATGCAGGATGTTTTATATATATATATATATGGCAATAGTGTTGCTACTTTATGCCAGTGTCAAAGTCTTCAGTATAGGACCATTTGAAAATCTTAATTCTATGTTCCAGCTTCAGGAACTGTGCTGAAAAAATATTTGGGAAGGGTACCTAGACCCAATCAACCCAGTTTAAATACCACCCGTAAAACGATAGTGATTTTTACAAGGTGTTCTTGATGAACTTATTCACGTCTTCCAAAAAGTACATAAACGTGTGAGTGAGTGAAATTATACAGTAATGAAAAAACTCAAATATAGAGTTTTTTCATTACTGTATAATTTCACTAGCACTTATGTTACAAAATACTATCAAAATTGTCACACAAAACTAATTTTATACTGAATTGTAAAAATTTCAAGTATAACAACGCAGGAAGAAGTCCAATCAGGATGTTTGTAGGTTTTTTAAAAACAGCACACTTATTTATGGTTTCAAATGTTTTTTCAGTACCTAAGGGTTTGGCCAAGATACTGATTTTGAAATGGAGCAACTGCCGTCACACCTCCACAATCCAGACGGAAAATCGACTTTCTTAGTTAGGTCACCGCCACATAGCAACTTCTTAAGTGCTTACTGGTAACGTCTCTCATTCATAGTAACACAACAACCCTCTAGGGAGTTGTTATTTGGCTGTATGTAAATACCTCTGAGATCATAGTGACTCAATAGATAATGAAATTCACGGGTTGTTCAATTTACAGGAGACGGAAATAGATATAGAGGACATTGGTAAAGATACAAGTCGTGCGGGAGCAGGGATCCGTCCCATCGTGCATACGGTGAAGAGGAAGAGGGAGGAGTCCCCGCCGCCCGCTGCCACGTGGCGGGAGGCGCTCGGCCCGCCGCCACCCTTCGGAAATACTAAGGTTACACTTGCGGCCAATTTGTCACATCGACGAAAGATCGATTTTATACATATAATATTTTTTTGTAATATACTTATGATATAATGATGTTCAAATCCAGATCACGGATTTGAATATCATTATATCATAAGTCATCATTATATCATATGGCAAGTAGCAATAGTCTGAAATTTTTATCTAGCTGTCTGCCCGCTGTTCATTGATCACACAAACAATTAATGAAAGATTTTGATGAAATTTTACACGGCGATAGCTTATTTAACGAGTCAACATTTCGGATACTTTTATTACCACTCAGGGCAAACATTTGTGTGCATGAATATGTCTATTTGCCTTAGTCTAGATGTTTTTAAGAGGTATGGTTCAACTTACAGAAAAATGAACTCTGTGGAGGATTGTTGTATTCTTGCCTGCGAATGAGGTTACCAACGAGCTCCCAAGGAATTGCTGTGTTAGCAGCAGACCATCGGGCGAGCGAGATACTTAATGTTTTGCAAACATTCATAAGTTACGGTCACCATTTTAGTATACTTCATCGAATGCTTGTATGCCTTCAGATATTACAAAAAACCAAACTCCATATAGGAGAAGTCACGGGTCGCAGCGTGTAGTAATGCCAATAAAAATGCAACCTTTTCGTAGTTTATCTAAAACTCCTGCGTTAATATTAACATTTTGTATATTCATATTATTATTGGTACGAACGCAGGAGGAGCGAATCGCATGGATACTTTTTCATAAGAAAAAATGGAAGTGGCAAATGGAGCAACGTGGACTACGGAACCGAAATAAAAAAGGTAAGACAACTTCATTTACAGCGCTTGACAATGTAATGACTATGGGATTTAGGCATCTGGCTTACGTGAAAGACTAGACTCTTTAGGGCCGAAGCACGTAAGGTAAAGCTCAGAGCTATCAGTCTTCATATTTTGACAGTGATAAAAAAATAACTATACTATATTATGTCAAATCCCTTGTAGGCAAACAAAAACTGAGCACTCCATTACACACTCTATTAGCTTTTAACATTCATAATCATCTTCTTCATCTTCTCATCCACGTTCGTCGGTTTCCTGATATCATCTTCATGTAAAACACCACAAATTTGGTCATGGTAGGTAAGTGTTGACCTTCCCCGGATCCTACATTCTTTACTTTCGCGTTGTATATCTATACGGTAATTAAAGAATTACGTTAAGAATACAGATATACAACGCGAAAACACCTCTTGCATTCTTTCTACATTTCTGAACCAACGGCGGATGCCTCTTTTTATTTTAACACCGATACTCTCTTTCAAACCAACACTTTCTTACATAATCATTGCAAACTACATTAAATAACGAATTGCATTGAACATTTTCGAAAATAAATTATCACAATAAATAATCCCCGTAAACGTCTAGAAATGGCGGAAGATATATTTTTTTAATTTATTTGAACACAAATAAAGTCTTAGTTTGATAGTGAAAATGTTCTGTGCTATGCTTTGCAATATATGCCGCGGCCCTTACACGTACTGTACAGTCCTCCTTAATATCAAATTTCTCTTTGAAGCGCGGTGGTCCAAATAAATGGTCGGCTGTTTTATTAAAACTTTCAAGGAAATAAAAATGCAGGTAACGTTGACCTTCGATCATTGAACTATAAATGTATAAATACTGAAGGATATGTCATTCTAAAGATATACAAATAATACAGATAAACTTTCAATATAAAGTTTTTTATTATTTATAAAAATATATACCTTTTGACGAGATCAGTGGCTCAGTCGTTAGTAACGGCTTCACACTGACGCTCGTGCATTCGATTCCCACACAGGACAAACATTGACTGACGAGGTCGGTGGCGCAGTGGTGGAACACGCTGTTACGCTACTTTGACACCAACGCTCGTGGGTTCGATTCCCACACAGTACAAACATTTGTGTGCATGAACATGTCTGTTTGTCTTGGTCTGGGTATTTTCTATGTATAATAAGTATGTATTTACAAAAAAAAAATGTATTTACGTATATTTATCAGTTGTCTAGTACCCATAACACAAGCTTCCGCTTACTTTGGGGCTAGGTGGCGCTGTGTAATTTGTCCGACAATACTTATTTATTTATTATTTATTTATTTGTGTATATGAACATGTGTGTTTGTCTTGATCTGTGTGTTATTAAGATAGGTAGGGCGTATTAAAGCAGCCCGTCTGGGAAAGTACCGCCACGTGACAGAATACCGTAGTCAAATAACAACTCACTGGAGGGTTGTCGTGTTTTTGCGTGTAAGTGAAGTCACCAGTAAGCCCCTAAGGAACTGCTGAGTTAGCAGTAGAGGTTGTATTGCGCTAGTGATATTTAATATGTTGGATGCGTTTATAGGCTACGGCAACCACTTCAAGTGGTCCGTGTGCCTCCCGACGTTGTATAAAAATAGCATAAACATTGAACATAAAACACCAACTCTGTCGTTCTGATCTCAATATTATTTATTAGAAGCGACAGTAGTTAGTGTACTACCGGTAGAGTGCGCTTGAATTTCAGACTTTGCAACTGCTTCATGTATTGGAATCAATAAACTAATAAACAATATCCGAATTAACCAATATCTACAAAAGAACAGTAAAAATAGGCCCAACATGGTTTAAGAACTCGTGTTGAACGTGAAGCACTGCTTCAGTAACTTCATACGTCTCAAATGTACATGTATTGGTAGGTAAAACGAACGACAGCGAGACATTGCCCCCGGCCAGGAGCGTCGGCCCAACCAACACTTTGGGAGGATTCATCCGCAGAGCACAACGGACCTTGCTCAACACGCCTTGGCAAATTATACAGGTACAGTACCAAACTGAGAGATGGATGGTGTCGTGCGCTAGTCTAATTGAATACGCAAGCGTAGGCGACGCATAGATTTATTTGAGATTTCGATGGCAATACAAACTCTATATTAATATAAAATCGGAAGTTTGTTTGATAGCGCTTACTTCAGGAACAGTAGCCGGATTTGAAAAAAAAAAATTGATACCCTCATTCTTCAAGATTTATAACTACTAGCTTTTACCCGCCGCTTCGCTCGCATTTTTTTTTTAATAAAAAGTATCCTATGTTACTTCTGATACCTCCAAGAATATGTGTACAAAGTTTCATGATGATCGGTTGAGTAGTTTTCGCGTGGAAGCGTAACAAACAAACGGACATTCACATTTATAATATTACTAGCTGACCCGGCGAACTTCGTACCGCCTCTGGATCAATAAATGGTGTGTTAACTTATTAGATGGTATAAATTCTTTTAACACTTATTATCCTATTCCGGACGAAGACAAATCCAAAAACACAAAAATCATAAAAATCGGTCTAGCCGTTCTTGAGTTATAAATGGTGTAACTAACACAACTTTGTTTTATATATAATAGATATGCCAATTCGTACTTGAGATATCATAAAAAAAGAATTTCATATAAAATGTATGAGAAATGTAATTTACTTTTTTTTTGTAATTTTTTTATGTTTTAATACTTATTATCCTATTCCCGACGAAGACAAATCCAAAAACACAAAAATCATAAAAATCGGTCCAGCCGTTCTTGAGTTATAAATGGTGTAACTACACGACTTTGTTTTATATATATATAGATAGATATAGATATGCCAATTCGTACTTGAGATATCATAAAAAAAGAATTTCATATAAAATGTGTGAGAAATGTAATTCACTTCTTTTTTTTGTTATTTTTTCCATGTTTTAATACTTATTATCCTATTCCCGACGAAGACAAATCCAAAAACACAAAAATCATAAAAATCGGTCCAGCCGTTCTTGAGTTATAAATGGTGTAACTAACACGACTTTGTTTTATATATAATAGATATGCCAATTCGTACTTGAGATATCATAAAAAAAGAATTTCATATAAAATGTGTGAGAAATGTAATTTACTTCTTTTTTTTGTTATTTTTTCCATGTTTTAATACTTATTATCCTATTCCCGACGAAGACAAATCCAAAAACACAAAAATCATAAAAATCGGTCCAGCCGTTCTTGAGTTATAAATGGTGTAACTAACACGACTTTGTTTTATATATATATATAGATAATCCTATTTATAGTAGACGGAACTTCTAAACGTTGCTCTGGTCGCGTGAAAATATTTCATCGAAATGAGATCAGCATTTACTCTAGCAGCAGCTTCGTGGTGATCTCGTTATCGCGGTAATAAGAATTCTCCAGAACGTAGGGTTAAGAAATCTCATTAAGATGAGATGAGTTTAATGACATAGTCCTTTTCACGAAACACACACGACTGACAGAGATATATCCGCATTGATAAGATTAGTGTGGAAGGTGGTTTATTTTAGAGGTCGGTCGCATCAAAGCAACCCGACTGCAGAAGTACCTTCACGTTACAGAAATCCGCAGCCAGATAACAATAACCTAGAGGGTTGTTTTATTGTAACGAGTGAATAAGGTTACCAGCATAAACCAATAAACCTTTCGATGTCACCCTGCACTCATAAAGACGTACTGTTTTAGTGCTTTAAATATCTTAACTTACCAATTGAGGGGGGATTTTTCAACTAATAAGCCGATAAGTAACGATATGTTGATTCGTGAACTAGCCAATAAGAGCTGCGCGTTCTAGCCTCCGACCCGAGCGCTGAGTTGAGTTACTACGTAAAATCGTGTCATCGGTTCTCCACAGATTCCTTAATGGTACCAGTGAGCTCCTGTGGAGTTGCTGTATTAGCAGGAGTGGCAATGTGTGAACGACACTTCGCATACTGCAAGCGTTTATAGGCTAGGAATGATCGTCAATTAATAAATTTCAAAATTATTGCAGGTGGCTGAAACCGCAGAACCAGGTCTATTCAAGCTATGGGCTCTGGTCGGCACCGAGTTGCATCAGATCAAGCTGACGGTTCCTCGTATCTTCTACGTAAACCAGCGTGTCGGCCGCCCCACAGACAGCGGGCTGCATTGGCGCAAGTGCAGCAGAATACTACCGCGAGCACACCCTGTACTACACTTGTACCAGTACTCTGTACCTGAGCAACTGTATAGGGAACACCAGGAGTGAGTGTTGAACTGAATTGAATCTTATGATGTCTGGTATAGACTTTGAAATCAAAATTTTATTGTCCCGTGTCCTACAATAATAAATATTGTCGTATACAAATTACACAGCGCCATCTAGCCCAAAAGTAATCGAAGCTTGTGTTATGGGTAATAGACAACTGATAAACATACTGTACACGCTGCGTAAACTCATTAGTTACAATTGGGGTACAGTCGGATAAGAAGAGGAAAAAATAATACCACCGCTTATGAACGAGGAAGGATTTATTTGGTTTTACAAACGAGCTCATTTATATAAAATTAAATAATAATAATATTAATTAACAATATTTATTATGTTAATTTAGCATTATCATACCCCTAACTTAACGTGCTATTTCAGGGCCCCATGTAAATGTTTATATCTGTACATAAGTTGTTGTAATCAAAATAAAACATTCAGTATCTCCTGGCTCTACCTGGTATTATTTATTCGTCGTAATACCAGCACGCAACCTATAACCTGCGACCCGATACTAAACATGTAGCGTTACTAAGAAATCGAATGTTGTGAACAGCGCCATCATTTCATAGTTCATTGAGCCATCAACAGACGGCTCAGTTGTTATTTGACAGCGGTTTTCTGTGAGGAAAAAGTACTTTCCCAGACAGACGATTAGGTCGACACCATCCTGCATTACTTCATCACATCAACTGCTACTCATCCCACTGCAGGGATACTGGTCTCCCTTCAACCGAAGGGGTTTAGAGCATACTCCACCACGCTGCTCAAATGCGGATTGGCGGTGGCCAATGTCTGGCCTGAAGGCCACTGACTTAGTTTAACGACTGTCATCTATCGACAACAGCTGGGACCGACGGCTTAACGTGCCCTCAGAAGTACAGAGAGAACCGAGATAGATAAACCCATCGATAGACAGGCTGCGGTCGACGTTACTTAACCCGCGTGTTCGGTTAGAATGACACACGCAACGACGCCATCGAGCTCTCTCTTCATTACTTATTTATATATATTTGGTTTTGATTTCATATTTTGAGGTGTGTTTGACGACGGACGGATTCTGTATAGTTTGTTTACATTTGATTGCTTTTATTTATTGACTTTCCGTCGAGGTGCATCGTATGTATAAGTTTTGGTGCATTGTATCTCTTTTTATAAATGCACAGTCTCATAAAATTTCATAAATGTTTATTTGTTGTACGTTGGTTAGTGTCGATCTTAATTATCTCTTCTGTTACAGAGAATTAATGGGTGAATTATCGACGCCAGAGATCGAGGGTATATACGAAACACAAATGAGTCTCGAGTTTAGAGTACTCGTGCAGCTCGGATGTATTTGTGCTGTAGACCAGCAGGAAGCCAGACGGTAAGTTGCCTCTTCCACGGTGCGCATTAGCTCTAAGATACTATGTGTCGAAGATCATCTGGCATTATATAGTGAAACGAGAGTACTCATGAATTTACTATGGAATCATTTCTGTAACCGCGAGATAATTTACTGCTCCTGTATTGAGTACTCCACCCAATTATTGGCACTTTAAGATGCAATCTTCAAATAGTTAGTATTATATGAGTCCAATACGATTAAAATTACTTATAATGAATGTGGATAAGTCTCTAAAACTTTTTATCAAAACATTATTTTAAGTATTAATACTTAGTTAATAGTAGCTGAAGCCCGCTGCTTCGCACGCATGAGATTTGGGCTTTTAGTAGCCTTTATTTCCCTATAGACCTAAAATTCTTTCTGTTTAAAAAAACATTGTTCAGGGTCGTAGATGCAACCATCGAGCGATTCAATTTTCATACAGCGCCATCTATTGACCTTTACGGGGGGAGGGGAAGATATTTCCCCCTAATTTTAACAGTTTTTCATTTTTTACGCAGGAACCCTAAATATTTACGGGATAAATAGTACCCTATATTCTGCTCTGAACAGTCCTCTACCTACCAGTGAAAGTCCCGTCAAAATCGGTTCAGCCATTTCTAAGATTAGCCCGGACAAACAAACAAACAGACAGACAGACAAAAAAGTTAAAAATGCGTATTTAGGCTTTGGTAACGTGAAAACAATAATATGAGCTTAAGATAAAGGCTTTATTTTGAAATCACAGACAGACACTTCAATTTTATTTATATGTATAGATAAAAAAAAACAATATTTGTATCCACATGCTACAACCCAACTGCCAGTAGTTTACATTCTATGCTAAGTACTCGAATCTTGTTATTTGTCTATAAATGTATGTATGCCAATAATTGGGTGGATGCCAATGTTTGGGTGGGTGGAGTAAAAAATACAATGTTTTTAGTGGTATAAAAAAAGCATACCCACAGTGAGTATTTTTTATTTGTGGGAACTACTGGAATTCAGTTCTCCACTCAAAAGAAAAGGTTTAAGCATACTCCGCTGCACTTTTAAAGAGATAGTCGAAATATTTTGAATAGATATGCATACTACACATTTGAATTACATATAGATTTTGTATAATCCATCCATACACCCGTAATCCATCCAAACATTCTCATTGATGTTTTTATTTTATACCACTAAGGTGGCAAACAAGCGTACGGAATACTGATGGTAAACAGTAACCGTAGTCTATGGACATTTGCAACGCCATAAGAGTCACTCATGCTTTGCCGACCCTCTAAAAAGTATTTTCACACCTTTCTTGAAGAACTCCATGCTGTAGTTAAAACCTCAGCTGGGATTTCATTCCACAACTTAAGAGTTCTCGGAAACAAGCTTTTCCGGAGCCGCAATGGTCACGTACTGTGCTGTTCCAGCGTTGAGCATGTGATTTCATGAATACATCCGCATTAAATTATAGTCTAAATTTCAAATTTTCTAGTACCATCTATCCGCTTTGGGTGTATGATTTTATAGATAGATATTCTATTTATTATTCTTATAGATTGATTCAATTCGGATCGAACAATATGGAGTCATTCACGCTGAGCCAGCTTCAGTTTAAAAGCGTCGCACATCAGCCATATTTGCAAAAGCAGGTATTACGTATTTTAATTTCACATTACAAATGATTAAAAGTTATGATACTTATTACGATTATCATATATTCTTCCTCATCATGTATATATTTGTTCCAGCGTATACATATTTCTACTCTTTGCTTACCACATCCTTTCGTACTGCGCATAGGGTTTCTTTGTAACATATTTACTGTACATTATACGCAGGCCACCTAATTAGACTTTATGAAAAATAGTTCAAAAAGGGACTTTTTTTATATTAGTTCAGCATAGTGTCTCCTCTTTGCCTGATGGTAAGCGAAACAGGAGCCCAAATCGCAACTGCAACTGACAAAATACTACACCGTATCCTGTCATTTGACGCTGCCATGCTGACCCGCAAGATGCTTCTTCACGCTTCGTTTGAAGGATCCCATATTGTAGGAAGGAGAGAACACATGTGCAGGCAAGGCGTTTCACTTTTTAATGGTACGACAAAGATAGGAGTTGCCGAAGTTTTTGGTACGCGAAGAAATATTCTCAACAGTGGAACGATGACATCGTAAGCCCGCACGTGTGGTTCTATGACGGAAGGGAGAGGGTGGGATAAGGAAAAACAGTTCTTCAGAGCACTCGCCATGCTAAAGGCGGTAAAATACGCTTAGAGAGCCTATGTCCCTACGGAGTTGAAGAAGTTCTAGGTTTTTGGTGGACTCTTCGTCGTCAAATATGCGGATAGCCCGTCGCTGCAACCTGTAAAAGGATGAACAGAATTAGGTTTATTTGTAGCAGCAACATCGTCTCTTTGCATGTGAAATGCTTAATGATTACTGACGGTGATTTTATCTCACGAAGCAACGCTCGTTTGGCTTGTATATAGGAAAACTATACACGCAGAGTACGAACAAAATACTATATGCTTATCACTAGTAAACACTTCGCAATACCGTTCTCTTTATACGATACCATAAGTTGTTAATGCTGTGAATATTCCGCGTCAACTAACGCCAAATTTGATCAAAGACTCTTTTTCTTCGTCTAGCGTTATCCCGTTTTTTCCTAATCCATTAGGATTGATGGGCTCCGCTACCTAAGCCTAAAGATTTGGCAAAGATACTGATTTTTACATGGAGCTACTACCGTCTGACCTCTGTAACCCAGAGGGGAAAATAATTCATTCTTAGGTAAGGTCACACGTCATTCGAAATACAATTTCTGGACGTGCGCAGGGTTTACGTAGTTTTCCTTCACCGCCGAGCAAGACATAATTACAAATATGTACATAAATCCGAAAACACGAATTTAGTGACATGCCAGGATTCGAACGGGGGACCTGTTGATCACAAGGTCGGCTCTTATCCACTAGGTTATCACTGCTCAAACTTCATCAAGACTCACCATGACATAAGTTATGGTAGCATTTGTATTACAAAAACGAAAATACCTAACTCTTGTGTATTTATTCGAATCAGGACGGCGTGGCCCCAATGAAGCACATATATTTGTACCAGCACTCGGCCCCGAATTCGTCGCGCAGCATGTGGGCCCTGGTGCTGGCGCCAGTCAAGAGGGGCTACATATTCGTGCTGGACACTGTCAAGACCAACCAGATGCCTAATATGAACACGCTTTATTCCACCGAGAGGGTTGCCAAGTAAGAATACACTACATTTCTAAACTAATTTCAATTGCTATACAAGATAATAAATCAAGAAGATATACAGTGTAACTAAAAAACTAACGGTTTTTTTGTTACAATGGATATCTTGTTTCCTAATCCATTAGGATTGGCGGGGTCCGCTGTCTAAGCGTAAGGATTTGGCAGGCCTCCACAATCCACAGGGAAAACCAGACCTTTCTTAGATTAAGTCTTTTGAAATAGGTTTAATTTCTTGTACGCGTGCGGTTTTCCTCACAATGTTTTCGTTACCGCCGAGCAAGTGAATTACAAATATGTATATAAATCCGTCAATTTCGACGACCTCAAGAGGTTTATAGGGAGTCGTTATCCATCAGGTGGCAGGTGGCACATGATCGCAACGAATGACACTCTAGAGGGGAGGCCTATGTTCAGCAGTTGACGAATACGGGCTGAGATGATGATGAGATGATGATATAAATCCGAAAATACCGAGGTTTTTGCAAGGGACTACAGCATGGAATTCTTCAAGAAATGCGTGAAGAGATTTTTAGAGGGTCGGCAACGCATGAGTGACGCCGCTGGTGTTGCAAATATCCATAGGCTACGGTGACTGTTTACCATCAGGCAGGCCGTATGCTTGATTGCCACCTTAGTGGTATAAAAAAAGACCATACCAAGATTCGAATCGGGAGACCGTAGGTTAATAGGCTGGTTTTTTATCCACTGAGCTATCATTCTATTACAATGGATATCATTTAGTTTTAAAATCAATAATTTAAATTGAAATCATTTCATTTTCAGAGATATGTTTATAAAATTTAAAGAAATTAGGTTCGTTATTGATATTATAATCTTAACCGAAACTAATGTCACGTAGAGTCAACAACGTTAAGCAACCGTCCTGAGAACTATCGAAATATGATTCCCTCCGGCCAGGATTCTTCCTTAATGAAGGTCGCCTGATGATGAGTCGGACGAAACCCTCACAACAGAAATTTACTTTATATCGAGATTCCAATCGCTCGACCCCACGGGGTGAAGTTGGTCCTCTTCGTCAAATACTCTGAAACCTACTCGAACTTTCCCCTAATATATAATGCAGAGAGAGAGAATCTGAAGTCTAACTACCTTAGGAAAATCTGAAATTTTAGTGTCACTCGTGCATTGCCAACCCTGTAAAACCTTGTCATACTTAGGAATTACTTATTACTTTATGAATTACTTATTATTACAACGATAGGATTTATACTTTTACTATATCTTTACGCGACATCCCTTGCCCGGAAGGCAGAGCGAACCAAGCGCCACATGACTCGGTTCTTACAAATCTCACTCGCTTCTATAACACTCATTGATCTTCTAATGCACACTCGCCGTTTTTTAGGACGCCAACATCACATTCTGACAAAACACGATCAATTTTGTCATGGTAGGTAAGTCTTGGTCTTCCTCGGCTTCTACATCCTACTTTTACATTGTATATCTATTTCCTCCTGCATTTTTTCTACATATCCGGACTAACGGAGGTAGCATCTTCTTATTTACACCGATACTTTCTTGCATATCAACTATGTTTCTTACATCATCGTTGCGAACGCAGTATACAAGTGTTACGCCACGATTTTCTCGTATTCTATGAACATATTATTTTTAGAATAAACCTGGGCACTGATGAGAGCTCGTTGCCTGCCGCCGAGCTGTCCTGGGAGGTAGCTGTGGAGAGCGAGCCGCGGGCGGTATACCGCGGGGTACAGCGCGCGTTACAGCGGTATCGCGACGAGCGCTGCGGGCCCACACTGCTGGCGATACAAGCACTGCTGTCTGCGCCAGCACTGCAGGCGGTCATGCCAGGTAACTACTAAAATTAATTCTACATTTCTTTATAAGTTGTCAAATGGCTAACAAGCATACGATCGGATTGTATGCGTGTTTGCCAATAATAATTGGAATCGTCACAATTTTTTTCCCTACCGTGCAGTTTATGACTAGGTGAGCACTGATAAAAATACTGCCAAAAAACTCAGGCATCCCTCTTTTGGTATCCAAACAAATTTACATAATTTATTAATTACATTATAATTGGATCGACTCAATCCCAGGCATTTTTATCATTAATATAGTTAGATACTTTACAATATGCCCTGCTACACAATTTGGCTTTAATAGTAGTTTTAAATTTGTTTATTGACAATTCTCTTATATTGCTTATATCCAAGGCTAGGAACTGGACTGGTACTTATTTCAGCAATTAAAATATAAGTGACATGTTTATCTCAGAAAATGTAGTAACTACGGACGATGTACAGGAACCATTTTTATTTTGTCCGTTTGCAGGATTGTCTGATTTCCCACTGGTTCCATTACACGTGCGCGACGTCGAGTCGCTGTACAACTCACTGGAGTGGCAACGCATCGGCGCGAGGGCCATAGTGCGACATTACCTCAACTTGGAGTCAGTGCTGCATCTCACCATAGAGCAGTGCAGGTATATTTTGATATAGCAATTTATCCTAGGTATCTAGATCCCAGATGGACATTGCGTTTGTGTGCTTGCGTTCAGAACGTTTGTACAATTAACAGTGGCTTTGATAAATGGGACGCAATGTCGGCAAGTCATTTGGAGCAGGCCATGTCCTCTAAAACTGACTATTTCTAGTCTAAGGTGTTCAGATCTGGGCTAGACGAGGGCTAGTCTTCAGCCCTTATAAAGTCCGGAACGTAGGTTTCGAGCCAGTCTTGGGTAGGTCGTGTCTTGTGATCAGGTGCGGAGTCCTGCTGGAAAGTCCACGGTACATTTTTCCTAGAGTCCTAGCGGGAATCTTCACTTCTCGCGATAAGATTTTTTGTTTTCTAATTAAGTTTCGGCGCATTCTGACTTTTACAGCCTTTGTAGTTCTAACAGCACGCGGTCGTCGCGATCTTTTATGGTCATAACAGAGGAAGTGTTGATATATCTGTCGATAGTACGGTATACGAACATACGACTGACACCAAGCTTTTGAAGTGTCTTGAATATGACCGACGGCTCCATACCTTTGTGCAAGGCAATTACTGAAATCCTATTTTCTTTAAACACACGATAAAAAATAAGTAAAACGGCGGGAAAAATCGAAAGAAGTTTTTAACATTTTTCACATGTTTCAAATAAATAAAGAGTTGAAAAAAAGAAAAAAGTTTCTATGTAATATTATTTATGGCCAGACTAGTTATGAATAGTGTTTATTTGTTTAGCTTTACCTTTTCTAAATACGAATTCTTCTTCTAGCGTTATCCCGTTACCTAATCCATTAGGATCGGCGGGGTCCGCTACCACGACAAAGTATTTCGCGAAGATACTGATTTTCTTAATATGAATATAGGAATCAATTTATCCTAATCATTACTACATATCTCATTGTTAATCTTAATTCATATGGAAGAGTATAAATACAATCCGAATTATATAAATCGTTATGTAATTTATACACTTATTGTATATTTAACAAAACAGATAGGAACTGTTTTTTTTTTATAGTTTATAATGCACATGTCTCTCATAGTCACCTAACAATTCAAAAACAGTAATTGAACGTTGATAATTGTTTTTGTTTTTTTTTTATACGTCGGGAGTCATACAAGCATACGGCCAGTTAATTTATCACCGAAACTACTAAATTTAAGCACTTTTACATAAACATTTATCCTCATCGCCAGTTAAATACGAGTATTTATTATAGTTTGATGGGAGCATTAAGCGAACACAGACTGCTGCTTTATTGCTAGGTACCCCCCATAACGACATGGTTACAATTAATTAACATACCCTACACGGCCCACCTGATGTGAAGCGATTACCGTAGCCTATGAACGCTTGTAATACATTAAGTATCACTCGCGCCATGCTACCTCTGCTGCTAACAGCAACTCCTTAGGAGCTTACTGGTGACCTCTCTCACACGTAGGAATACAACAACCCTTTCCAAAGAGTTGTTGTTTGGCTGCGATTTTCTGTTAGGTGGAGGTACTTCCCGAGACAGGCTGCTTGATGCACCCTACCTCACTTAAAAACACCCAGACTAATACAAACATGCACGTGAATGAATGTTTTTCCTGTGTGAGCATCGAACCCACGAGCGTCGATGTCAAAATCGTGTTATTTACCTCCGCGCCACCGAAATCGAATCGAATTGTGCAGTAGACAGCCTTAATCGAAATAAATTCTTCTATGTAATGTCTGTACAAATTATATTTTTTATTTTACACAATATATGTAATATATTACAATTAATAACGTTTATCATTTAGGTACTTCCACGTGCCGCTCGGCAACATGCCAGCTGATCCCACTCTGTTCGGCGCGGACTTGTTCTACGCGCGACATTTACTCAAACACAATTTCGTACTCTGGTGTTCAAACCTGGAGCGGCCGGACCTCGGCGGCAGGGAAATTGATGACAACAGGTAAACCCTAAAACTCTTTTGGCAAATAAATTATTCCTATTTTCTATGTCTACCTTTTTCTCTATTAGCTTTATATATAACGTGCTTCTACTACGAACTTAACTTAAAGTTGAAAAACCTCCACGCAAATAAATATAGCTAGAAAACCAAACCCTTTCGATGATGTCATCTTTTATGTGCTAAGATGCCACAGGCAGCCACACATAAAGAAACGTAGAAATCCACGGTAAATTTTCGCCCGCAGATTAGTGAGCGAAGTGGAGGAAATGTCTGGCTGTACGCACAACGCCAGCGGTGCTTACAACAGCGTGTGCGTGGAACTGGAGAGCGACGCGGTGGCAGTCTGCGCAGTCCTGCAAGCACAGCACATTCTGCAAGTGGAGGGCACCAGCGTCGCCACCTCTTTCGGCGCTCAGAACACCAACATTCAGCAAGTGATGGCCAACACTGGTCAGTAACTTAGCACGTGGTCACCATCTGAATACACCGAGGTCTGCTAGTGGAGGAGCCGGCGTTAACGACCCCACAGAACACTGACATTTATTGAGCCGTAACCATGTTCGCTTTCTCATAATTGACATAAAAATATTTTATAATGCGTTGCCTCTGCTGATAATACAACACTTCCTCGTCAGTATTTCAGTAAATAGTATCAAGTCAGTACCTTGCTCCCTCGCAAGGATACAATAAACCTACAGTAAATTGTTATTTTGCTGCGGTCGTCTTCTCAAGGTCGCCCATCTTACAGAAAATGCTATGGCTGCTGCCTATCAGATATTGCTGTACCGTATTGTTCTTTCACGTATGTGTATTAACAAGGGCGCGAAACTGCAAATATAAAATTTTTCTATTATGCCGTTGTAGGGTCGAACGCATCAATGAACTACGACGAGGCGGCGCAGTGCAGCGCAGCGTTCAAAATCCTGCGCACAATGATTGCGTCATGGCTGCGTGACGTCACGCAGTACAAGAACGTGTTCGCTGACTTCCAAATATCGCACTTCTACAGGTGAATTATGCATCCACGGCATCGATGATCGGTTTTTTGATGGTACTGCAAAATATACTTTATTGTCATTGGGCATAAAGTTAAACGAAATTCTAACATCGAATTTGTACGGGCTCGCTCTCGGTCGCGCAAGCAATTTCGACTAATCTGTACTAATATATCCAGCGGAAAAGTTTATTTGAAGTGCTAACTCTCTGGAACTACCAAGTGGATTTGCAAATTTCTTTTTGCATTTGATAACGCAATTTTTGATGAAAGTTATAGACGTCGCAAGTCGTCCTCCAAGAAGTTATATTTTGAAAACCGTGTGACCTAACGAGGTTCTTCCTCTGCGTTGTGGAGATTTGATGACAGTCGCTTCATGTAAAAATCTGTATCTTCGCCAAATCTTTGGCCTAGGTAGCGAACCCCGCAACTCCTAATGGATTAGGAAACGAGTTAACGTTGGGAAGAAGAGAACATAGATAGATCGCATTCAAGTTACCCGACTGGGTAAGTACCTCCATCTCAGAGATCACTTCCAAATAATTTCCATTAGGACGATGGATTGAGATTACCCAAAAAGCTCAACGGAAGTTGCTGTGTTCGCTTGGGGGGAGCAATGCGCTATATATCTGCAACTAGTACTGCAAGCATTCAGGGGCTAAGGTAGCCACTCTACAACAGATGGGCAGTACGATTTCTTTTCCTTCTGACGGTTGAATAAAAAAAAGTGCAACAGGCGGTCCAATCGCTATAGTTCCTCTACCAGAAAGTTGTTTGAAAGAGACAATCGTCGGTTAGGGAACTACAATAAACATTGAAATCTTCTTCCTAGCGTAATTTTGTCCCGTATCCCTACTCCCGTAGAATTGGCGGGGCTCACTACCTAAGCCTAAGGATTTAAGAAGATAAAAGCAAAGATATTAATTTTGACATGGAGCCATTGCAGTCAGTACTCCACAACTTAGTAGGAAAATCAGACCTTTCTTAGTTTAAGTCACACGACTTTGAAATATAATTACTTGAATGTGGAGGTTTCCTGATACACGTCAACACCGGGATTAGAACCAGGACTAGCCGGTTATGAAGCTAGTCCATAATCCACTAGACTATCACTACTCTAGCTCTAGAGGTCCAGCATTGAAATATGCGAGGGAAAATATTATAGTACACATTTTTTTTTATACTACGTTGGCAGGCATTGAAGCTTGCGACCCACCTGATGTAAAGCAGTTACCGTATCCTATTAACGCTTGTAATATATTAAGTATCACTCGCGCGATGCCTCCTCTGCTGCTTACACAGCAACTCCTTAGGAGCTTACTGGTGACCTCACTCTCACGTAGAAACAAAACAATCCTCTAGGTAGTTGTTATTTGGCCGTGGTTTTCTGTGAGGTGGAGGTACTTACCCAGACGGGCTGCTTTGATGTACCGTACCTCTTTTAAAACCATCCAAGACAAACAGACATGTTCATGTTTGCACACAAATGTTTGTCTTCGTGTGAATCGAGCCCACGAGCATTGGTGTCAAAGTCGCGTCTTCCACGACTGAGGCACCGAGTTTGTCGATCGAACTTGCACATAATAAGTATGAATAATATTTGATAAACTTTATTTTGAGACGCATTAAAATATTAACTCCTACGAGTATGTATGCACTCGTCTCGATCTACACTACTACATTAGAAATATTTACTTCTCCAATTTATGTTTACCAACGCATATTGCCCTCGATTACCCAAAAGTAGAGCGCGATGCCTCCTCTGCTGCTTACACAGCAACTCCTTGGGAGCTTACTGGTGACGTCACTCACACGCAGGAACACAACAACCCTCTAGGGAGTTGTTATTTGGTTGTGGTTTTCTGTGAGGTGGAGGTACTTCCCCAGACGGGCTGAAAATTGTCCACCTATATTGTACTATTAACGGCTGTTATTTGTCCAGGTGGCTCAAGACACCCACCTCATTATTGTACGACCCGGCCCTTCGTCGGACGCTCTACAATCTCATGAAGAAGTTATTCTTGATGCTGGTGGCCGAGTTCAAACGGCTCGGTTCACTCATCGTGTACGCAGATTTCAATAAGATTCTACTATGTACGAAGAAAAATTCGGTCATGGACGGCATTGGTAAGAAAACATCGAATTAGATACTTTCAGACGATCAAAATTCATACACATGAATAATACACTCCAACAATAATTACCTCACCCGAGAAAATGTAATTAGGTAAAATAATAGAGGCAATTTGATTTAAACTACTTTGTGCTTCCGCTACCGATTAGTTCATACGAACTAGTGCCGGCCGGCACCCACTACCGTTAATAGATACTTGCCGCCTCTGCCATGCCTGCTCCGGTCGTCTCTGCCTCGGCTGCTGCGGTCATGTCTGCGAGTGTCCGCCATCAGAAATATGAACCTTATGTACCCGCCATCGTTGCTAGGTCGCATGAATTAATCGGTAGCGGAACCACACAATGTAGTTTAGATCCTACCTATCAATTTGACTTTCATAAAATTACGCCTGATTTTAATAACTATTTAGGTAAAATAATGCAAAATATGTTAGATATAAGATTCGAAAGCCTCGTTCGCACTAGGGCACATGTCTCACGACTACGGCACGACTTGTATCGGACACATGCATCATAACGATCTAGCCTGGTTTTACTAAGGCACAATTTATGAAACTTGTTCCGAATCGTTTTTCGCAATTTTTACCCTTTGTTGCGCTGCTTTGTCAATCTCAAACAAGATGTTGGAAGAAAAAGTTTTTGGACAAAGGAATTCTCTGAAACCATGTACCGGATACAAGTTGTAAATTGCTTCGACGTTTTGCTCGGCGCATGCGTATCGACACAATGTGGTGTACAAGTATTGGCACATTGATACCTTGTGCCGATACAAATGTGCCCTAGTGCGGACGAGGCTTAAAAGCCTGCTACTGACCTGGTACTGGTACTGAACCTAATACCGGCCGCAGCACAGTCTGTGCACTTACTACATCAACCCTAACTCATCCCAATGCAGACATACGGATCTCCCTTCAACCGAAAGGGTTTAGAGCGTACTCCACAACGCTGCTCAACAGTTACTTGGCGAAGGCCACTAACTTAGCTTAACGACTGTCATTTGTCGACAACAGCCGGGACCTACGACTTTATGTGGCCTCCGAACACGGAGAAGCTCGAGATAGATAAACCTATCCATGGACTGGCTGCGGCCTACGTTACTTAACCTACGTGTTCGGTTAGAATAAGGCCATCGAGGTCTCGTCTAACAATAAATTGGAAATTCAAATAAATTGTTACGCGTTAAAAAATGCTTTAGGTTTAGTTTGGCAAAAAATGTCATGCTATTTGATCTAACCTGCTTTCATAGATTCAGACGTTATTTTTGCGATAGTCTAAATTACATGTAATTTGCAATAGGGAATATGCATGAATATTTTTTTGTTTTAAATTCGTTCGTTAAGGCTTATTGTTATGCTATGACTAGCGGACACACGTTGTCTTGTCCCAAATATAAAAATAAAACTTACTGAAACCCGATTGTAGCGGATCCAAATGTAAATCTAAACCACGCAGGCACCGACTATTCCACTCCCAAAAATTTTCTTAATTGGTCCAGCCGTTTAAGAGGAGTTCAGTGGCATACACACGTACATGTAATTTGATCTAACCTGCTTTGTGTGCTAAAAGATTTTAATATCGCAAAATATTGTGCAATGTATTGGCGCCAAAATGAGAAAACTCAATGAACAATCATATGAAAATGACAGATTCCAAATTCAAATGTAATATTTTGTTTATTTTTAATTGTAACAGTATTTATGGCCAGACTAAGTATATATAACTAAGTATATATCATATATATATATATAAATGAAGCATGTAGGAGCCAAGGGAGGCCAAGACTTACCTACCATGACCAAACTGGTCGTGTTCTATCAGAAGGCAGGTTCATGAGCCCTAGAAACCGGCGAGCGTGCATGAAAGGAGCAATTAATGTTAAAGACGTGAGTGAGGTAGATAGTATATATACATATATTCGTGCTTAGGAAGATGCCACGAAACATTTAGAAATAGAGTGTACGTTCAATTGTAACCAGTAATTGCAATTGGCAGGTTATGTGGAGTTCGTAGTACAAAGCATCAGGAACAAGGAGTTGTTCCATGGCATCGATATCCGGTACAAGCAGTGCTGGTCGTACTTGCTGTGGCTCGACGAGGCGAACCACGCCGGAGTACAGGTGCGTACTAAAAAGATGTACCGTTTTGAAGAAGGTATCAAAAAGGTTTTTTATACAACGTCGCGAGGCATACAAGCATACGGCCCACGGCCCCGATGTAAAGCGGTAACCTAGCCTATAAACGCTTGCACTACAAAGAATTACTTTCGCTATGCCACCTCTGCTGCTAACACAGTAGCCTCTTAGGAGCTTACTGGAGACCTCACTCTCACACGCAGGAACACATCAACCCTCTGGAGAGTTGTTATTTTCGCTGCGGTTTTTCTGTGAGGTGGACGTACTTCCCTAGACGGGGTACTTTGATGCGCCTTACCGCTCTTTAAAGTTTTAAGTTTGTCCTGTGTGGGAATCGAACCCACGAGCGTTGGTGTCAAAGTAGCGTAACAGCGCGTTTCACCACTGCGCCACCGAGCTCGTCAATAGGTACATTATCTTCGAAGATTGTGAATCAAAAATCTAAAATAATTACAGTTGACAAAGGTTTTATGTTAAAGAAGCGAGTGGACGTGTAAGGACCCAGCCATCTGATGCTCGGTCCTCTCTATCTATTCGTTGCGGAGTTGTAAATAATAAATATTTATGTTAATATTGGGGAAAAAAATCGTAGAACCGACAACCGCTGGGGAAGAAAGATTCTTAAATGGCGTCAGGGTACTGGTACAAGTAGTGTGGATGAGCCCCACTCTAGATGGAGCGACGACCTCAAGAGGTTTATAGGGAGTCGATGAATGAAGGTGGCACAGACTAATGGCTCACTAGAGTGGAGGCCTGTGTTCAGCAATGAACTAATACGGTCTGAGATGGATCCGTTCGATAGTACATTGTAGTGTATCTACTGAATTATTATGTGTTACATCCACATTTAGTTATCCCGGACTCAATTGACACGTAAAAACATTCTTAGTAACTCTTCAATGGCGATTAAAGGCTCACGGACTTTGGTTATATAGAATTCTCAAAAACCCATGATGGAGATTCGTCAGCGAGAATACGGCCTACTCCACTCTACTCTAGATATTTTACTATAGATGTTTACTCGATGCTCTCTGTCGCAGGGCAAACTGCCTGCAGGCCTGGTGGAAGTGGGGTCGTCACAAGTGCCGACAGCTGAAGACGGAGAAGATGAGGTAAGTGCTGATTCTACGACTACTATTATACCTAGTCTTGCCATAAATACTGAAACAAGGAAAAAAATAATTTCTATTGCAAATAACATTTATTACTTTTACAGTGTGTTAGTTTAATACATAAAACAATTTAAAATATAAAAAGCTTATTCGATGTGGTCTCCATTGGCTGCCATACAGTCCTTTAAACGTTGAGGCCAGTTATTAATAGAAGCACGCACTCTTTCCATGGGAAAATTCTTCACTGCCAATCGTACGGATTGTTTTAGGGACTCCAAATTATCATGGCGTTTAGAGCAAGCCGTACTCTCTAAAACTGACCATAAATCATAATCCAGCGGATTAAGATCGGGACTAGACGACGGCCAGTCTTCAGCTCTGATGAAGCCCGAAACGTTCGTTTCCAACCAAGACTGCGTAGACCGAGCTTTATGACCCGGCGCCGAGTCTTGCTGGAAGGACCATTCTTGGTTATTGAACATGGTGTTGTTAAGGGGCTTCACTGCCTTCTCAAGAATGGTATCTTGATACACTTGTGCCGATGTTTTGATACCTTTTTCACAAAAGTATGGCTCAGTCACTCCTTCATAGCTAATACCCCACCAAACCATCACTGAAGTTGGATAGTGCCCACGTTGCACTCTGTCGACTAATTGGGAAGCTTCCTTAGAGCTTTGAGCATAAATACGGTCATTTTGTTTGTTAAAATGTTGCTCAATTGTAAAAATTTTCTCACCCGTAAACAAAAATTTTCTGTGACCTCCCTTTGCGTACCGCTTCAGTAGTTGTTTCGATTTTACCACCCTATTCTTTTTTAAATTATCAGTTAAGAAATGACCAGTACGTCTCTTATAAGCTGCAAGTCCTAAGTCATCTTTTAAAATACGCGACATGGTTCTAGGTGATATCTTCATCACCGAGATAAAATCTTTTGCTTTTGGACAGGATTTCTTCGAATTCTTTCCCATACTGCTTTGACCACCTTTTTCGTACTAACACTACGTGGACGGCCAGGTCTTTTTCTGTCACAAACAGAGGAGGTCTCATTGTACCTATTAATAGCCCGGTACACAAACATTTTACTAATACCAAGCGTATGGAGAGTTTTAAAAATTGCATTTGGCTCCATACCTACTTTGTGTAATGCAGTCACAGCGATTCGGTTCTCTTTATCACCCCACTCCATTTTAATATCGCAAAATATTGTACAATGTATTGTATATAAAAATGACAGATTCCAAATTTAAATGTAATGTTTTGTTTATTTTTAATTGTAACCGTATTTATGGCCAGACTAAGTATATAAAGAACAGATATATTAGTTTTTGTTTCATAAGTTTGTTTCATTCAAATATACCAAGTAGTTTTTATTACACATACATTCTATTTAGTTTCCACAGAACACATGAGTTATAACAAAATGAAGTTACGAAACTGTTTAATTCTAAATTCGTTCTGAATACTAACCGAGACCGGTGGCGGAGAGTTAACAATGCTATTTAACACAAAGGCTCGTGAGTTCGATTCCCACATAGGATAAATATTAGTGTGCAAGACAAGAGAGGTAGTGCGCATGAAGCAACCTGACTAGGGAAGTACGTCCGTCTGCTAGAAAACTGCAGCCAAATAACAACTCGCTGGAGGGTTGTTGTGTGCCTGCGATTGACTGAGGTTACCAGTAAGCACCTTGTGAGTTCCTGCGTACACGTTTTTCTTTTTAAAAAGTCGGGAAATATACTAAAGCACGCGGCCCACCTGATGTAAAGTGTTACCGTATCCTATGAACGCTTGCAATAGCAAACCACAGCTTGGAGTTTCCTGGTTACCTTACTTATTCGCAGGAAGACAACAACCCCCCAGTGAGTTGATTATTGGATGAGGCTTTTTTTGTAAGATACAGGTACTTCCTCAGTTGAGTTGCTTTGATGAGTCCTACCTCTTTTAAATACACTCAGACCAAGGTAAACAAACATGTAATGCACAGAGATGCTTGTTCTGTGTGGAAATCGAACCCATGGGAAGTAGGAAGAAACTACGCCTACTACTAACACAGGAGCAGGAACGCAGGAACACAGCCGTCAGGGAGTTTTTATTTGGCTACGGTGTTTTGTGAGATAGCGGTATTTCTCTAGTCGGACTATCTATATGCGCCATACCTCTCTTAAAACGAGATGAACCAAACAAAGACTTGTCATTGTTTTTGGCGTCTGATAATATGTGTTTGTTGTCAGGAGGGATCAATAACGATGCATTGGAACCTGGCCAACTTCCTCCCGGCAAGCGTCCGCGAGCAGTTCGCAGCGGCCGTAGCTGGTTTCCTGAGCGCAGCCTGCTCTGAACCAGAGCGGCTGTCCGGCTTACTGCAAGGAGAAATCGCGCAGAAACTCTTCCAGTAAGTTTTAAATACTATGGCTTGATTTGATGGCATTTTGATTAATTATGCAGATTGATATATATATATTTATTGATTTAAAAATGGAAGGACCGCCAACTTTGGCAAGGAAGCAATGGTCGACAATGTTCTGTAAAGTGTATGTTAAGATTGAGGTGCCAATTTACGTACCGTAAAGAGATTATGTGTGTAGTACTTAAATATGGAAATTATTTTAGAACAGATCTTTTTTTTTTTTGTTTTTTTTTTTAGTACGTAGACTTTGTGATGTAATGGTGGAACCAAAAAAGGAAACATAGGATGTTTAGCATCCGGAACGTGATTTTAAAGTTAGCTTAATAAGGTAAACAGGGAATTGTCAGTTTTCCGGTGAACCTTGTTCGATTTGGTTGATTCTTATTTCGAACACTTAATTGTCGGGTACACGACTACTACTGTTAGTAAACATTTTCACCACATAAAATGATTGTTATGCGATCATGATGTATTACGATGCGTAATTATTTGTCAGAGTGACGGAGAAGATAAACAGTCGCGTGCCGTCGCTCCATCCGGCGGACATGTCCCGCGGGCCGGGACTGCGCGCGGATGCGGTGCCGGCCGCCGCCACGCCCGCGCTGCTCTACGTCAACGCCGTCTGCAAGGTGTTCTCGCTGGACGCCGCTCTCGACAACGAGGTTATTATTTGATGTGATCACATACCTAGTAGGTTATATCCCTCCTTATCATCAAATAGTATGAAAACAGAGCATGACATTTATTTTCCGTTATGATGACATCACTCTCTTTAGTGTGTCACAACGTAAAAATGTTTAAAACGACAAAACCTTTTTTAAGCGGAGGTAAGCCGCAACGTTGACCCACTGGAAACAGACTGACTGAACTGGAAGTACCTCAACCTCACAGATAACTGCAGTCAAATAGCAACAACTCCCTGGAGTGAGTTAGGTTACCAGTAAGTTCCCAAGGTGCTGATGTGCTAGCAGCAGCTGTGGCCGCACGCGAGCAATACTTCCTGTGTTGCAAGCATTCAAAGGCTACGGTAATCACTTTACATCAGGTGGACTAAATGCTTGTATCCGGCGTTATATAAAAAGAAAATGTGAAACACTGGTGAGCTATAAGTGGCTCTAAATCATCTTCACAGCCGATCCCCACATCACAAATGACGAATTCAAATATCAAAAGTTGTTAAGCTCGTGCGAGTGACTAAGATCATAAATAAGCTGAGAGAAGTGTCTTGGCGTAAGCCAAATTAATGCACAGCGCTCACATAGCTAATTTAAGATGCGCCGCAGTCTTTGGCTAAATGATTTACATATCATTGAAATAATCATTTTAATTTGGAAATTCCTACCTAATTTTGTAATAAGAAGATAACTTAGCATGTTGCATGTAAAATAAATTCTTTTTTTTTTCTTTAAATATAAACGAACATCATAAGATACGCATTTGATATCTGTTTCACTTAGGTAACCCTTCTACGACGCAACCTGCTCCGTTTGATCGGCGTGGGCGAGTTCAGCTCCATGGCAGAATGGCGCGATCCATGCAGCAGCTGCCTGCTCTCCGAGGTCATCTGCAAGGTGTGCAACCACTGCCGCGACCTCGACCTCTGCAGGGACACTCATCGGGCCCTACAGAATGACGTGTAAGATGACATGCTTGCCATGTATTTCTTATCCTGCCTATTCCATTTTGGAAAAATATTAATTAATTAATTATATATAGGTCCATACAATTTGATCTAACCTGATTTGTGTGCTTCCACTACCAATAAGTGCATGCGAACCCACGTACTGCCGGAAGTAGATGTAAGTTGTCCCTACCATCTGAAACAGGAACAGCATGCACCCGCCACCGCCCAGATGGCGGGCAATAGCAGAGACTACTGCAGGAGTGGAGTGAGAGACGACCAGAGAATCCATGGCAAGCAAGGCCATATATGTATTAACAGTAGTGGATAGATGCCAGGCGGCGCTAGTTCACAAGAATTAATTGGTGAAAGAAGCACACGAAGCAGGTTAAGCACGCAAAATAACCGCTGAATTTATATTAATATAGATCAAAGCATTGACCGATAAAGATTCAAAAACTGAACAGGAAATCTATTAAACAGTGACACATTTTGGCTTATCCTCGTGGAAATGTTCCATGTGGCCCCATCAGTCCTCCCTCTAAAAGTGATAATCGAAAAATGGGAGACATACAAGCATACGGTCTACCTGATGTAAAGCAGTTACCGTAGCCTATTAACGCTTGTAACATATATCACTCGCGCGATGCCTCCTCTGCTGCTTACACATTTACACATTAATTAATAAAGTTCAGTTAGACCATTCAGGTCAGTTGGTTTCATTTCCAAATTCTTCAAAAATACAAAGAAAGCAAATAAATTGTATACCTTTGAGTAAAAGCCGCTTAGAAAGATTTAAGTCTAATATAGCAGAAAAAATTGTATTGTTGCCCTATCACGGTACTCCGGACCACTTGTACAGTTCGTTATTTAACTTAATCACTAGTGAATTTAATACAATCTTTACTCCAAAACTACTGTCTGTAAGTGACCGTATGACATTCAGTGATTGGGCAACTCCTGGTATTTACAAAAGTCGGAATAAATTGTATGAACTTTATGAAGAAAGGACCTGTAATCACAATCCGACTTTTCAAGAACTTGTAAAAAATTATGCCAAAATATTTAAACGAGCCTGTTCCAATGCTAAGTCTATATATTTAAGAAATAAAATTAATGGTTCAACAAATATTATTAAATCTGTTTGGGATATGATAAATAATGAGACGGGTAGAGCGAAAGTACGTAGTCGAGACTTTCAGTTAAAGATAAATGATATAGATATCAAAAATGATGTAGAAATTGCGACTGAGTTTGAAAAATATTTTTCTAACATTCCTCTTATTACTACAAGAAATCTTATGTCTTCTTCTATATCTGCTGAACAGGTTCTCAAACAGAGCGTGGTAGAATGCGACACAATATTTGAATTTTCAGCTGTAAGCCCAAAAGATGTTTTGAACGCTTTTAAATCAATAAATATGAAAAACACTAAAGATCTGTGGGGTCTATCTGTCAAAACCATTTCTTCTATTATTATTTCAATCGCTCCACATTTAGCTACAATTTTCAATTGTTGTGTGGCATCTGGTGTATTTCCTGACTTGATGAAACATAGTAAAATCATTCCATTATTTAAATCTGGTGATAGTTCGGACCCTTCGAATTTTCGACCTGTTTCCATACTGCCCATTCTCAGTAAAATTTTTGAAAAACTAATGCTTAGCCAGTTGCTCAGACATTTCAATACACATAATTTGCTTCATAGGAAACAGTTCGGATTTACGAGAGGTTGTTCAACTATAGACGCAGGGATTCATTTGCTTAAAAGTATATTCGCGGCATGGGAGGGTTCGCAAGATGCCTTGGGAATTTTTTGTGATCTGTCTAAAGCGTTTGACTGCGTGCACCATGACACTCTTGTCAGAAAATTACACCACTACGGTATCAGGAACAAGGCTCTCGAACTTCTGTCTTCTTATCTGGGCAATAGGATACAGAAGGTCGATGTTAATGGTAAAAGATCTTCGGGGTCCCCTGTAGTTATGGGAGTCCCACAGGGGTCAATTCTGGGTCCATTCTTGTTTTTGGTGTATATAAATGACTTACCTTATTATGTAAGGGATAAACATGAGATTGTGTTGTTTGCGGATGATACCTCTTTGACATTCAAAATTAATAGACGGTTAGGTAATTATGACGAAGTTAACGATGCTCTCTCTAAAGTTATTCATTGGTTTAGTGTTAATAATCTGCTTTTAAATGATAAAAAGACTAAAGTAATTAAGTTCTCAACACCTAATGTAAGACAGGTGGCTACCAATGTACATGTTAATGGAACTAATTTAGCCCCTGTGGAGACAACTGTGTTCTTGGGTATAACAATTGACTCCAGACTACAATGGGGCCCACAAATTGAAAAATTATCAGGAAAACTAAGTTCTGCAGCCTATGCAGTGAAAACTATTAGACGGCTCACTGATATTGATACGGCTAGAATAGTTTATTTCAGCTACTTTCATAGTATTATGTCATATGGAATTCTTCTCTGGGGTAACTCCGCGGACATTAACACCATCTTTTTATTGCAAAAGAGAGCCATAAGAGCTATCTACAAACTTGGTCCCCGGGAGAGCCTTAGAGAAAAATTCAAAGAAATAAATATTTTAACAGTCGCATCGCAATATATCTATGAAAATCTTTTGTATGTCCATAAAAACATAGACTCATTTTGTAAAAAGAGTGATACTCGTAGCATAAATACTAGATATAAGCATAATCTTGTCTTACATGCAAGCCGTCTCCACAAAATAAGTAATTCTTTTGTGGGGCAATGTATACGGTTCTATAACAAACTTCCCAGCAATATAAGAGAATTGTCAATTAACAAATTTAAAACTACTATTAAAGCCAAATTGTGTAGCAGGGCATATTATAAAGTATCTGACTATAGTAATGATAAAAATGCCTGGGAGTGAGTCGATCCAATTATAATGTAATTAATAAAATATGTAAATTTGTTTGGATACCAAAAGAGGGATGCCTGAGTTTTTTGGCAGTATTTTTATCAGTGCTCACCTAGTCATAAACTGCACGGTAGGGAAAAAAATTGTGACGATTCCAAACAAATGTAGCCATTTTTACGGAATAAAAAGATTTTGACTTTGACACAGCAACTCCTTAGGAGCTTACTGGTGACCTCACTCACACGTAGGAGCAAAACAATCCTCTAGGTAGTTGTTATTTGGCTGCGGTTTTCTGTGAGGTGGAGGTACTTACCCAGATGGGCTGCTTTGATGCGCCGTACCTCTCTTAAAACATCCAGATCAAGACAAACAGTCATGTTCATGCACACAAATGTTTGTCTTGTGTGGGAATCGAACGAGCGTTGGTGTCAAAGTCGCGTCTTTCACGACTGAGCCACCGAGCTCGTCGTATCGCTTAACGCCAAAATTGATTCAGTTGAATGAATCAGTTTACTGACGAAACATTTGCATATTACCCATTGTATTTTTCACTTTTTTAAACAAATGGGGGTATTTCTGTTTAACTATCGAATAATTTTAAAATGTTTATTTGTTCTCAGGCCCGTATGTTTATGTCCGACGTGCAACACCGCATACGACAACCAGGAGTTGGAGTGGCGGCTGATAGAGATGATGAACAGGCGCGCCATGACCTACACGCTACAGGATCTCATCTGCAGCCGGTGTCATCAGGTACTTGTGCTTGTTATGTCAGGCGTGCAACATCACTAATGTACTGATGATCATTAGCGAAATAATATAAAAATCCGAGGTTTAGTTTCTGATGTACGCACATACAAATGTACGCGGTAAAAGGAGATCCCTTTATTTCAAATCGGTTAAAAATTAACCATCTTTTCAACCCTTATCCTTCTCCGTACCAGCCGTTTACTCCCCATCCGTGTTAAAAGCTCTTCCATGATATATAATCTCATCCTTGGTCAACCTGGATCCATGTTGTGTTCCTACATGTGAGTGAGGTCACCAGTAAGCTCCCAAGGAGTTGCTGTGTAAGAAGCAGAGGAGGCATCGCGCGAGTGATAACTAATATATCGCAAGCGTTAATAGGCTACGGTACCCGCTTTACATCAGGTGGCTTTAAATTGTAAGCTTTCTTTGTACTGTCGTCGTTCATTGTTGTAACTAGTATATGCAGTCCAGATGGTGAATCAGATTCATCTCGGGTACATAATTCACCACTATGACGCCGATCGCAATCCTATATTCGGGGATGTTGGGCTCTCAGAATGCAGCAGTGATAGCTCAGTGAATAAAGAATGACTTAGTGACCAACGGGTTCTAGGTTCGAATCCTGGCATGTTTTCTAGTAAATTCGTGTTTTCGTATTTATGTACACACGAGTATATTTAACTATCACTTGCACGGCGGTGAAGGAAAACACCGTGAGGAAACCCGCACGTCTAAGAAATTATATTTCGAAAGACGTATGACCTATCCTATGAAAAGGTCTGGTAGGTACTCTCAGGTGTGTGGAGTTCTGATGGCAGTCGCTAAATCGGTATCTTCGCCAAATCCTTAAGCTTAAGTAGCGGACCCTATCAATCCTAATGGATTAGGAAACGGGATAACGCTACGAAGAAGTTGGGCACTCAGAATATTGATGTTATCCACCCGTATACCTGCATGCCCGTGTGCAGGAGATATAAGTTACCGTAGTCTATGAACGCTTGTAATGGCAGTATCGCTCGCGCGTTGTTACCGCTACTGCAAACACAGCAACTCCTCCAAGCTAACTATAATCCCGCTCACTCGTAGGAACACAACAACCTTCCAGGAAGTTGTTATTTGGTTGCCGTTTTCTGCGTTGTTTGTACTTCCCCGGCCGGGATGCTTTGATGCGCCCTATCTCTCTTAAAAACACTAGACAGACACGTTTCTTATTTTACACTATCATCTTCAAATTCCAACAGTACACCTAGACCGAAATTATTGTTGTCTCTAAAAAAACAGCTATCAAGAAGCTGTAAAGAGCAATGAGGGGCAGGTCCACTTACAGGCAGCTTTTATTGACTAAATATAAGCTTTATCTTGGCTGCCACCCCTGCGTCCAACTAAAGTGATTGACGATTTCGATCGTCGTTCAGGATGCATCTTCATCATTGTTGAAAATCAGATTCGAGCTTTATTACCTTTCCTTTTTATTTAATGTAAATCATCATCATTCAGTGAGTGCAGGGAATAGCGTGAATGGAGCTTTGGGTAAACTGTTTGGCAGCCGAAATCTAAGCCAGAAGGCACAGCTCGCTGTACACAGCGCGGTGTTAATCCCAACGCTAACTTATGGAAGTGAGAGCTGGGTATGGCAGAGAGAGCATGAAAGTAGAATAAATGCGGTCGAGATGCGAGCACTGCGAAAAATTTGTGGCATAACGCTTGCTGACCGCGTTCGAAATGATGACGTACGAAAGAGAGTTGGACTGAAAGAGAGTGTCGGTGTTAAGATAAGAAAGGGCATGCTCCGTTGGTTCGGACATGTAGAAAGAATGCAAGATGAAAGAATGACGAAACAGATATACAATGCGAAAGTGGAAGGATGTAGGAGCCGAGGAAGACCAAGACTAACCTACCATGACCAAATTGGTCGTGTTTTATCAGAAGGTGATGTCAGGAGCCTTAGGAACCGGCGAGCGTGCATGAAAAGAGCTATGAATGTGAAAGAAGCGAGTGAAGTGTGTAAGGACCGCGTCTTATGGCGCTCGGTTCTCTCTGCCTACCCCGCAAGGGACCTGGCGTGAAAATATACATACATACATCATCATTCAGAATCTCTGTCATTTTATATTAAGTAGAAGGCTGCTACTAATTTGTTTCAATTCGTCGGTATTGACATTCGTATCTGATTTCTTATTGTTGAAATAAAAATGTCATAAGGCAAAAAACGTATCCTGCTTGTTCTTGCAATATCAGGGCCCCATACCATACCCGTAGTTGATAATGCGCGCCGTATGTGCTGCGTTTCAAAATTCATAATGAATTAAGATTGAAGTTTTTTCGAAAACAACGTTCAATTTCTATTTTCCCATGGTCACAGCATGAGTATGCACGTTGGTTAATGAAAAATCGAACGGTACAAAAAAAAAAATCGGCCAAGTGCGAGTGGGACTCGCGCACGAAAGGTTCCGTACCATTATCTATAAAAAAGGCAAAAAAAACACGTTTGTTGTATGGGAGCCCCCTTAAATATTTATTTTATTCTATTTTTTAGTATTTGTTGTTATAGCGGCAACAGAAATACATCATCTGTGAAATTTTCAACTAACTATCACGGTTCATGAGATACAGCCTGGTGACAGACGGACGGACGGACAGCGGAGCCTCAGTAATAGGGTTCCGTTTTACCCTTTGGGTACGGAACCCTAAAAAAGAAAGGAACATCTGATTTGTTATTGTTTTTTTTTTATAATGTTTATATGTTTAATTAATTTGAGTTCCGAATTCGAAGTAGAATGAAAGATAATTTCACCGTAGTCAATACTAAACATTTCAAAGATGAGGTCTTCCTACACAGTCATTTACAGATTTGAACTTCAATTGCAATAAAAATAAGTAAAATGCTAAAATTAATATTTTGTATGCAGGTAAAACGGGAGAATTTGTCGATAGTGTGCGACTGCGCCGGTGACTTCGCGCTGATGGTGCCCGTCAATGACATCCGTGTACAACTCGCCACTTTTAAAACCATCGCTGAATACTACAAGATGCCTCTACTGATGGAGCTGATAGACTTCAATCTCACTAACATGTGATAAATTAAGATAATTAAATATAAGCAATAATGTTGTTGTTACTGTTAAATATTAAAAATAAATTACAAGACAAATGATAATGGTTCTTGTTCTAGTGGATGCATCCACTGCAGGATTTTATCTTGTATACGGTGGCTGTATCAGCTTATTTAATCCCCCCATTCTATTGTTTTTATACCACATGCGTAAAAGCTGGCCTATGACATGCCTGCTATGAAGCGGGTATCGTAGCCTATGGATGTTTGTGTAACACGGGGGTACTGTCGTTCCACCCTCGCTGCTAATGCAAATATTATACACCCAACTTCCTGGCCACCTTCCTAACCTAGGGAAATAATCTTCAGGGGCTTGGCTATAATTTCACCAGGCGGGCCGCCTATCAGATATCGCTGTGTCCTTACTCTATTTTGCTAACCAACGCCACATGCAGGTGGTGTACCACGAGTTTGTAAACTTACATATGTAATCGCTGAACGTATTTTATCGATGCTTGACTGATGCGTTATAGAAAAACAATCCTAGACTTTGCAAAATGGTTCCATTAGATTCATAACAAAATGACCAATTGCTATCAATCGATAAACTTATCTATATGCTCTCAATTCCACGCTTACTGTTAATATGGGGTCCCCAATATACTTGCTCTTCTCAGACAAGCATGTGCTGGATTTTTTTATATATCTCCGGCGCTTTTAATTTGATGCGTGGTGATCAGTGCTGTTGCTTAAATTAAGGCCAGAGGTTGCCATATGAGCATCTACTCGTTTATTCGATCATATTTTCTAATGGTACAGCTAAATGAAAACTCAGGCATAACGTTGCCTCAAGGCGTTGACACAGCGTTGATCTAAGGGTCCGTCCCTCCGAAACATTGATATTGACGACTTGACCCTGCCTTAGCGTTTTCATTAACTGGCTATACTGATGATGATCTGTTCCTAGCCATATATTTCAGATCCAGTTTCAAGTAACTTACAAACATAAGCTTTCATATGATCTCAGACTGGATTAATGAAGAATGTTACTCAAGTCCGTTAAATCACTAGAAACTTTAAAACTGTGTAGCCTACATGTTCAGAAATACGGCTGTTTATATTCCATTTCGATCAAGCGAGTAGTTTTGAAGGTACAGTAATAACAGTTTCCGAACAAGCCCCCTCCACTAACGCACAAGCGCGCGTGGCGTCATTTTACAACGCGCCGCGGTCACCATACTGTGTCACTCATTCATGCTACCGAATGTTCTCTGTTTGACCACAGCGACATTTTGAATTGAGGTGTTTAGTGAATTGGTGTACAAATATAATATCGATTTGGAAGAAGGACAATCTGATTACTTGCCTAATTATAGGCTGGGTAATGGTTGATCACTATTACGGTACACCGCTGCTGTGGGGAGGTGAGTGAGTCCAGGGAAGTGTGAATGGAGTGTTGAGAAAATTTTCTGGCAGTAAGAACCTGAGCTGGGTGTTGTCAGGTGGTGCTAGGAGCCCTAGGAACGGACGAGCGTGTATAAATAGAACTATGAATGTTAAAGAAGCTAGTGAGGTGTGTAAAGACTGAGTCATGTGGCGCTACCTCAGCCTAATCCGCAAGGAACATGGCGTTTATTTATAGATAGATTATAGAATTATCAAGAAAATAAATAATTACAATGAAATTGCACATGACAATAATACTGAAGTTTTATTCTACGGACAAGCAACATGTTATTGTAGCAACCATATTTTTTTAAGCTACTTTAATGGACTGTTTGGATAAGTGTGAAGGATAAGTTCAAATTAAAGAATATAACTTAAATTTATTTAACATTTATATTTCATATTATTTACTTTTAAATCAACTCCTATTTAATCTAAAAAAAGAATTGTAAAATTCTGGTAGGTTTGGCAAAGTCAGAATGAATTTAGTAATGTGTTAGGGTTAAATTATAATATATAAGACAATAATAATCAAAATTTCATACAATGATTTTTTTTATTATATTAACTCATCATCAGTGTTAATCCTGGTCACATTTTGCTTCAGAGCCCAGAATCCACTATTTATATTATATTACTATTAAGGTATAATTACACAATTTAGTTAGTAAAAAGGATTGTTTTCATTCAGAGCGTACTTCTCTCATCATTTGATGTTTGCCCCAGACCTTTGGCAACTTCACTTATACACAACCATTGGCCATCACTACTTTCTCTCCAAAGACTAACTTTATTATCACCTCCAGAAACAGCTAGGATGTTACCAGTCAATGACCAGCTTACACTCCAAACTACATCATCAAAATTATTGAGGATTGTTGGAGTCCACGAAACGTTATCATCGCTTGTCCAGATAACAACACGTTTGTCCTGGGAGCAACTGGCGATCATGGACCTCTGCAGGCCGAGGGAAGGGGCCCATGCTACATCTCTCACCCAGTCCATGTGCATTTCCAAACTATTCTCCTCTACCCATTGGTCGCCTTGTTCTCGCCATATCTAGAAATAAAAATTGTCTTAACATTAGAATTAATAATACCAGCGTAAATTGGAATCATATTTGTGCATGTTTTAAATACAGTGGTCATGAACAATTATTTCTCCTGCACTGTCTTATCTCCCTAGGAATATTTAATTATTTTTTTTCATATTTTAAAGTTGTTGTTATTATGTAAGAAGCAAATAAAACATCCATTTACTAAGTCTTACTTAAAGCCAGTTGGTTCCTGTTTACTTTCATAATTAAATATAATTATACCTTGACTTGTATTCCTTATTATCAGATTTCAATCTGATATTTAATTGTTGTGGTGGAATATATTCATGACATACATTAATTTCATGGGTTCCGTTTTAGATGTACAGAACCTTTAAAAGCAAGGAGTAATTTTTTTACGTAGATAAACATAATACACACATCAGGAATTATGAGTCATTACACACTACTCAATTATTCATAACTATAAAGAGACGAAAATCTCATATACTAACAGTAGATATCAATCATTAAGTGTAATGAATGTGTGTTGGTATAGACATATTCATTAGACTCATGGAAATACTGTTCAATATTCTATATTTTTATATACTTTGCTGATGTTCTTTCACTCTTCACTATGTTATGGTGATGTGACGAATGTTGTTTGACTTTTATACTACTTTCTACCGTCCACAAGCTTTAATTTATTTATGTTTAATTAATTAAAAAATGTGTTAAATTTATTTTATTGCAAGCCCCAAATGACTAATCGGCTAAATCAAGTAAGCTATTATAATATATATAAGTAATGTATATAACATAATACCCCTGAAACGTAAATAGTAAAATGCTAAGTATTCGGCATACTAATCTGAGATACACATTAACATAATATTTACTCAGAATACTAAGGTACAGCAGAAAACAGGGTCCTTCAATTTTCCTCTATGCAATGTATTGCTAACACTGCAATATACATGCTCAGTAGACAACCTGCTGCAGACTAATTGGCGTTTAGTGCACTCTTGCGCTCAATATGCTGCTTAATCAAGTCATTTTTGTTGTACACGAGTACAACAGTACCCAATTGGAGGCGGAAACACACATAGCAGGTTAGATCAAATTGCATCTTTGTTTAGTGCTTTAGGATCAGCTAGTTTAGTCTCTAGCTATTTAATTACAAAATAACCAATAATTTGTATAGAAAACACAACTTTGCATTGAATTATAGTAAAATATTGAGGAAAGAAATAAAACATTCCAAATTGAATCCTAAATAGAATTATGAGCAGCATGCATTGTGTCAGTAGCCAAAGAACCATCACTTCACCCAGTAAAATATATTTACAGAATCTTAACGGGGTGTAAATTTCCACTTTTAATTTTATTCTCAGATATAATATATAATGATGAAGATACATAATTACAGCAAGAATTGTGTAATGACAAAATCTCACCTTTATTAAGTTATCACATCCACCAGAAACTATTCTTTTTGGAGCATCCTTATTACTGAGTGGATCAAAATTAATATCGGCGGATATCGCTGGGCACCAGCTCACAGAGTTGACGCCAATGGCATGAGCACCTGATATTTTCTTTACATCCCAATTGCCGCTGTCCTGCGAATATGTAATAATCGAAATAGTTCCATCAGAACTGCAGGAAGCGAGGATGAGGCCGTAATCAGCAGGCGCCCACGCGACTGAGTTGACAGAACTCTCGTGTCCAGTGTACTCGTAAAGTTTGGTCCACTCTCCAGATTCTTTCCATATTATAACTTTTCTGTCGTAAGAACATGACGCCAGAAGATTTCCGAACTTAGGATGTGCCCAAGCCACTTGCCATACAGGTCCGAAGTGGCCCTTCAAATCAGCGGCCAAAGTTTGGGTGCCACTTTTCATATCGTATATTTTTACAGAGTTATCCGAAGAACACGTTGCTAATCTCAATCCATAGTAATCTAATTCCGCATCATGTATCATATCTTCATGGCCCGTATCAATGGTATTTAAAACGGTAATCATTTTGAATAAATTTTACTCCAAATCACCAACAACAAGAAATAAGTCAACTTTGCAACGGGGATGGTAACTGTCATGTCATGAACGTCAAGTGAAGTTGGAGCAAATTGAAACGTGGAAGTGGAAAATTGTGCTGTTACAATTCGGAACTGATTGCCACAGTTCAAAATATTGACGCATTGATATGTGATGATCACACATTGATATAGAGCAATATTTTAGGATTACTATTGTTATTAGTTAACGACTAACATTTTTTTCTGACAACTGTGGGCCGTAGCCTCACTGCCCAACTCTTTTATATATCCTAACGTAAATATGTATAACATAACCTTTTTACTGATAATAATTTTAACTTAGCAACACTAGCTTGTAATAACAAATAGGTGGGTAGGAAAACATAGAAGAAAATGCATGGTGCTATGAGGTAGACGCAGAAAAAGTAACAGTGGGTTATCCAGCCTGGTGAATATTTCTACGCTCTAGTTTATTCGACTGTATTTACTTAAAATATAAGAAATAATATTTCAGTTACAGCAGATCCACCATTTTGTAGAAATGTCGCATGTAAAGTCCGCGTCACGAGAAAATAAAGACCTTTGTAAACAAACATCAGAGGTACTGAACATTTTTCACAATGTTCAAAATAATAAGTACTAGAATATAACTAAATTAAAAAACAAACTACAAACAAAAATAAAGATCCATAATATTTGACAATGTATTTTTTAGCAGTTATACCACCAGTATTCACATTGCCTCGAAACTCTATATTCGAATTGGATCAGAAAAGTTGTCTGTGAAAATGTATGAAATCTATATGAAAACCTTCTGATTTCGTTTCGAGTACAGATTTCCGAGCCAATGTGATTATCCCCACAGAACTACAGTTATTCTCAGAATGTTCAGAGAAATCTTCTATCACATTAATAATTAATTTTAGGAGAGGCAAACTAACTTTCCTTTTTTAATTTTTAAATACTTGTCTTCATAATTAATTTCATACCACAATGGCGAACTACAGTCATGCTATAATTCGCTTAATATCAAGGAAGTACTTATTGAAAATTTAACAAGAAAACGACCAATAATAAAACAAACAAAACTTAGCCAAACAGTAGTATGAAATAAAAGCGCAACTGAAAAAAATAGGTTGGCGTCACGGTACCGCGCCTGGTAGATTTGAAACATTTTAGTGAATATTCAAGTGTTGATACGGTGACACTAAAAGTTGATAATCTATCTACAGACCGCGTTTCTGATACCACAATACATAGCATAAGCGACATCGTTTCGTAATTACGAACAATTGCGTCGAATAATCACCCAATTCAATAGGTTTGTTTGGAGTTTTTTTTTTCCACCATGCGAACGCAACTTCTTACAAAAGTACAAGAAGGTTTAGCCATTGTATTGAATCCATCTAGGCAAAGTTTTATGCTGCATCGGGGCTGATGTTGAAAGGGTGGACGTCGACGACGAGGACGTCATTATCCTAAAAAAAGTGGCCAAAATCATAAACGGATGGCGCCTAACTTAGTACAAGTCGGTTTGTATACTAGCTTGTGGCATGAACTTTAGATGCAACAATTCAATTAAGATTTACATAATTTTAAAATGCAGGTTTCTTCAATGAATGGGTATGCCTTTATTGTCGGTATTTTGAATGTATTGGTAGGGGTATTCACATTGCATTAGGAAGACATATTTGAAATGGATTCGAAAACTTTGATTTAAATTATAACGCTTTGACTAATAACTATTCGATTCCGATCGGAATCGAATAGTGTTTCTAGGCAAAATGAATACGCATAGACAGAATCCAAAAAGAAAGACAGACAGTTGACAAATGCAAGGCAACAACACTGAAGAAAAAGTATAAACTTCAAAAAGTTGAGAAATCTCAAAATATTGATGAGGTAATTTGTCGAAAATTATGTTACCTAAATTGTTTAAATAAACAACAACTATGTCTGAGAATGAAGGTGGAATATTCTACAATATTAGAAACTTACTTCAGCAAGACTATCGTGGAGTTAACGTATGTACATAAACTTTGAGTTATTTTGATACATTCAAAAACATTTGGTAGGTACTATTGTTTTTTTTACAGATAGCCGTGTACGCCGTAGCTACTGCGGGGTTAGCGATTTCTATTCATAAAATACGACCGGTAAATATTTACTTTCCGTTAATTATTAATATTTTCATTACATAACTTTCTGATAATTATTTAAATTTTAGGTTAGCAAGTTTTCGAAGGCGACAAAAGTTCCCGACCACTTCATAAGAAAGCACGAACCATTGAACGGAGTATATACGGGCGTACAGCATTCACCGGTGAAGTTGCTGGTAAATCACCGAGCGCCAATTTATTTACCATTATGGCATTCCAGCAAGCCACCATTGCCAGTCAAGGTTAGTTGATTCAATGATAACAAGATAAGACCCTCAGAACTGGAAACTTTGATTTAAATTTTTCAGAGGTTCCAGTAAAATTAAAAGCAATACATTAGTAATAAAACAATTTTAAGGAAATGCTCTAGTCTGGAATTATATTCCCCTAATCGGCCCATCTCTACATTGGAACAACAATTTTGGAATGAAATAAGATTTTTGTTTTAATATTTCTCTTGATCTAATTTATATCTTGTCTCTTATTATGAAAATAACCAAAATAGCTCAGAATTAACAATAAGTAGGAGTAGAAAGGTACAGGATATAGTCCTTTGTCTTATAATGGTTTATGCTGTCCCTGTCAAAAAGGCATACAACAATATCCAAAAATAAAAGTGCTGGCCAATCAATAGAAACTTTTTTCTAGTAGGAAACAACTCTGCCTATTTTTTGCTATCACAGTCAAAGTCTACAGATAACTCTGAGCTGCTATTGATGTGATGATCAAATATGTGATGAAAGTGCCATTTAACAATTCCTATTTCAAGCTGTTCTTTTTGAGTTCATAATGAGTAAATGCATTTCTGTTCTTGCTCTTTGGTCTATTCCTTTAGAATTGTAAAAAAGATAATGTTCAATAACAAGTAAAGAAATGCATTTTGTTCATTAAGACCTTAAAAATAACAGCTCGGAAGTGGAGGTCGAGAAGTTCAGAAGTTAACCATAGCTTTAACTGTGATAGTAAAAATTGTTCAAGGGAGTTATTTCCTTTTTATTGACAGGCACTTTTATTTTTGAGTACATTATTTTATAAATAAATAAATATTGTCGGACAAATTACACAGCACCATCTAGCCCCAAAGTAAGCGAAGCTTGTGTTATGGGTACTAGACAACTGATAAACATACGTAAATACATTTTTTTTGTAAATACATACTTATTATACATAGAAAATACCCAGACCAAGACAAACAGACATGTTCATGCACACAAATGTTTGTACTGTGTGGGAATCGAACCCACAAGCGTTGGTGTTAAAGTAGCGTAACAACGCGTTTCACCACTGCGCCACCGAGCTCGTCAAATATAACACCTGAATAATCTCCTTTGTTACAGTTGTGGGGAGTTGACGTTGTAAGTGGCAATGCTGTCAACTGGTTGGAGTGTGTGGCTAAAGAAAAGCGGGTTACCTTGAAGCCGATTGGAAGAGATAAAGATGATCTTGTTGCCACAGTTCTATTGCATTTACCACAACCTAAGGTATGGGAATTATGTCAAAATTTTCTTATATTTATTCACTTGTAAATCCAATTAACATTGAATGGCATGCAGGTATACCGCTGCTTGATATGAAATAGATACCATAGCTTACAGTCATTTGCATAACAAGAAGTATTGCTCCGAGCCAGTGCCAGCCAGTTGTGTTGAGGGCATTTGGCAGAAGCTTCTGGTTACCTGTCACTGATCTCGCATTCACTTGCCTGAACCATAGTATAATCAAACAAGTAGGTTATCTTCATAGATACGGATAGTTCGGTTTGTATGTGCGCGCGCCCGTTCCATCCCGTACGTTATCCTTCGCTCGGGGGTCGAGTCGGCCTACTTGTTTGATTATACTATGCCTGAACAGACCAATCCTCTAGGTAATTGTGTTGATGACTTCTGTGAGGTTAAGATACTACTCCAGTTTGCAAAATAATTGGTAGTTTGTATGTGAAAGTAAATAGTTATTAACAACTACTAATTTTCAGACAAAAATAGTAGAAACATTAGACGTTGGGCAAAAACTGGTGGAGCTTGGGTTTGCCAAAGCATCTGTACCACAACCTCTGAAGAAGAACACCATAGAGTCACAATTGGCACCTTCGATCTTGCACGCTGAAGCTAAAGCTAAGAGCCATCGTAATGGAATGTGGTCAGATAACCTTCCACCCCTGCCAGTTTATGTGGTGTACTGGAGAAAGGGTTCGCAGCTCACTAGAGAAATCATTGTTCTGACGGCTAAGAAACTGCTACAAATGTTGCTTTTTGGATCAAAGATTGCCTTAGTAGGAGCCAAGAATTTAGCTCTTCAACCCTTTAGAACCTCAAAGGCTACTAAGCAAATACAAACTACATGATATGAGTCTTCCTGACACTTGTTATTATTACCTAAATTCTAGTTCAGCAAAGTACTAAATGTATTATGTACAGAAATCATAATGATTTGGCTACTTTTTGAGATAAGTTCTAGTTGTGAAATAGAAAGAAATTTTACATCTCTTTGTATATATTGTTGATTATTAAAAACATTGTTGAACTAGATGTTTTACTTCCTCATTTTTTTTTTATTTTTAATCTGGTGGCATGCATGTGGACTGCCGAACTCAAAAGGGAACCCCAAAATGCTATGAGCGGGAAGCCGACTGGTTTTTTATACTACAAAGGTTTATTTTGTGATTTTCAAGTATATTCAAATATACTGTGAAGTACTATTTTTCGTGGGTAATATAATCTAAACTACTTTGTGTGCTAACTTATGTGAGCTGACGCCGGCTGACACCCATCCACTACCTTTGTAGATGCATACCATCATTGTCCTGGCTACTCTGGTTATAACATGCCTCATCTGCTGTAGTGGTGTCTGGCATACCTGCTGTGATTGTATCTACGATTGCTCGTCATCTGGAACGTCGTCTCTTCGACAAGTGTTTCACCTTTCCATGGGGCACTCTCTTACACACACAATGGCAGCGACGAAATGCCATGTACTAACGGTAGTGTATGGATGCCGGCGGGCGCAAAATAATGCCTCAATCTATTTATTATTTGACATCTTTAGATAAAAAGGTTACCTTCAATGTATGTAAAAATTAGTACTCTCATCCTTCCTTAACCTTTTCTTGTGTTTTATGTTTAATTATTAATTCATTTGAACTAGTTTGATTCAATATTTACTAATGTTTTTATTTATTATTTTTGATATCAAAGCGGCGGGACCACTAGCTACTGGTTGTGGTTACATTTAAGGAGAGAACAAGAGAAGTAGGGCGCCTCAAAGCAGCCCGTCTGAGGAAGTACCTCCACCTCACAGAAAACCGCAGCCAAATAATAACTCCCTGTTCCCTGATTGTGTTCCTGAGAGAGAGTGAGGTCGCCAGCAAACACCCAAGGAATAGCTATGTTAGCAACAGACGAGGTACCGTGCGAGTGATACTTAATGTGTTGCAAGTATTCATGGGCTACGGTAATCGCCGTTTATTTTGCGGCGGTCTTCATAAGGCTGAAGTATATCGTCCCCCAGCCAGGATTCTCCTGATGAAATAATACTATAACCTGTCTGTGAGGGCTGGCTATGGCTGTAAGATGATGGTAAACCACTTTTTTATTTAAAATGTTTATAGGCCACAAATAATTTCTATAATAGTGAACCACAAGTTGTAAGTGGTGGCTCACTACAGCTCTCCAATGGTACATCATATAAACAAAATCAGTTATAAAAAGCATTGTTTATTCAAATTAAATAGTATATATTACATCAAAATATATAATTATCTTAATTAAAATAGCAAAAGAAAATGTACTGCTATATAAATCTATTGAAATAATATCCATTAAAACCATTATTCATAAATATAAGACAAGTAATTTCGCCCTTAAAATAAACTGTCACTTCAAAAGTAAACATTTTCCGGTAATTTTAAATGGAAATACTGTATTTTTTATTTTAAACTAAGAGATGCAGATATAAAAATACAAAAAGCGTGTCTGCTCGCTGCGAGAGCGCGGGTATCACGCTCCAGTAAAAGTTGTAGGTCGAAAAATATAGACGAGGTGGGTGTGCCGATGGAGCACTAGCCGGGGAGGAGCGCGGCGCGCCGACGTCGGCTCGGGACGGCGCCCCGTCAGAGGAGACTGCAGCGTGCCAGCCACGACGCAGGCTTGCGCTGCTGCTCGTTTGCCTTCAGCTGGTGGGCGCCACTGCGCGCGGGGGGATTACTCGCCTCCTGTACACACGAACACGAGATGTGTTAAATGACGGGTCCAGCCTCGCTAACATAGTAAGCAAACTGAAATGTAACGAAAATCACTGTACATATAAGAACGTGTAATATCTAAAACTAACAGTAATCTATCATTAGTAATGTAACAAGATTATTTTGAAGTCACGAATAATACGATAACATAGATAAGTGAATGGTGCGTGAGACTATTTTGAATATTTGGCGTAGCTTAGACGTAAGATAGCTAGGTCAGGTTTAAACAAAATAAACAATTTTTAGAGTTTACTGAATTTTCCTATTTTACCGTTGCTATCTATGTATTATATATTCTGGCTTCGATTTCTATATACGGCGAATAAAAGACAATAATTATAAATGTGTGCATATGCCACAACTGGGCTTGCTGCAGACAAAGTACCATTCTGGTAAAGTCGAATGCTAGTTTGATAATGATGTTTCAAGGCCCATTGGCATACGTATAATGGTCATATTCTCTAAATTTTTAGCCAAAGGCAGGCACGCACACAAATGTTTGCATTCTGCGGAAATCGAACATTGTCGTTAAAGTAGTCATTACGAGCGACCGGGACCTCATTAAGATGTGATACGTGTTGTACAAAATATAATGATCCTACATACAAAACGTAGATGTATTATAAAGTGCATGTTTATGACTTTATACCTTCATGACATGCAGTTGTATCATCTCTCATCAAAAAACGTAGAGAATTCCGGAAAACGATTGTTTAAAAATATACTATGTAAATCGGAAGCACCATTTAACACGTTAACACTGATTTTCAATTTATTGATTTTAAACTCGTTGCACCCACGTGTGCTAAGATACCAAGGAGCAGAAGCAAAGTATTGAATTATTGGCAGTGTATTTATATAGTATTGCATAAAGGCGTGAAGAGGTTTTTACATGGTCGACAACGAATGATTGGACACCCTTGGTATTGCAAATGTCCATAGGCTACGGTAACTGCTTACCATCAGGCAGGCTGTACGCTTGATTTTCACCTTAGTAGTATATAAAAAAAGAAAAATAACTTAATAACAGCGTAAACTTCAAGTGAGACGTGCATTATTGAAACAACATTACTGGTATGGGATAGATAGTAAGTACTTACATTGTGATCTTATCAGCGAATTAATGATATCAGAAATACAATAAAATACATAAACAGTTTATGTCTCTAAGAAAACTATATTATTGTACAATGTTATGTGTACGAATAAAACAGTTACTTAGCCGTCGTCGCGCGGTGATTTCGCTTTAGTATTTAGGGAGGTCACAAATATATATTTTGAATCATTAGTTTTTTGTAACTAGCTCATAACAATATATATTAAAGAGTTCATATTTTGTTACACATCGTCGGGAGGTATACAAGCATGCAGCCCACCTGTTACAAAGCGGTTACTGTGGCCTATGAACGCTTGCACTACATTAAGTATAACACTCATGACGTCACCTCTGGTGCTAACACAGAAATATGTTAAATAAAGAGCGAAAAATATTATATTATAATTTTATAGAAAGAAAAAAATTTTACATTTTATTTAATACACCAGGATTAACGCGGATATGTACTGTATTAACGTGCTATTAATTTACTGAGCTTATATTTGAGCGATAAAAGTAATGTTAAACTAAAGGTACTTTAATGTATTCCTTGGGATTTTTACAAGTTTTCATATTGAAGGTATTTTTGTAAGAATATACTTTTATTGTAGTTTTATTAAAAGAAAAGATCTTGTAGAAAAATTATATATGCAAATACAAAAAATTGAAATACTACGAGATGTTTGTTCTCCACATACGTACAGGCCAGCGATAAATGCATATTCTACACAAGTACGCGTGATAACTGATTACACCTTACAGTATTGCAAATTTTTTTTATTTAATAAGTAGTAAATCTTTATTATTTGCTTCAATATTCACGAATTGTGCAGTTGGTTACCCGAGTTTGCTTCCGCAAATCTCTAGGTGACAAATGTACTCCAAGGCGTGACTATATTTTATAGAGGCGGCATCGTTCAACTAGTGTTTCTAGTGTAACAAGCCCACATAGGCTGTGAAAACTGCTTACCATCAGGCAGGCTGTACGCTTATTTTCGTCTTGCACCATAAGAATAATTGCAATATCAGTATAAAAACACGAGATTTAATTTTTTACTTTGAATATGGTAATTTACAAAATATTGAGATTTTCCTAGGTACTTAGCATTCATTAGGTAACATTTACAATTTTGTCTAGATCGGCAGACGAAAAGAAAAATTGTTTTAAGTACTTAAATTCTAAGTAAGTGTAAGAACGCACGGTCACAGTTATTAATAATACAAAATCACTGACAATAGCAAACACACAACGTTTTTTTTTCTATGTAAATAAAAAAATACACGATCAACAATCACAAACTTGCGTTATATGTCGTTTTCATGCAAACGGTTATATTTTCTGAATAGAAATATCTAAGTAGAAAGACTGTATTTGTACTGCAACCCTAGCTGCAAAATTACTGTTTCAGTGCAGTTGTTGCATGGAAGCATTACAACGGAGTCCACGTGCGTTTGCAGTGCAGTTATGCCAAATCTATAACAACTGTAAGTGTGCAGTCCAAATGTAGTCCCTCTGTTAATAAGCATCTGGCTAACACTTTATGTCACGGCTTTACGTCAATTGGTAAACTGTCCCAATCAAAAAATACACGACATGCTAAAAATAATCTAAATATTACGAAAAATTCACAATCTTTTCCAGCAATTAGACAAACTACACAACAATAACTTAATAGGAACGGAAACATTTACCTTCTGTATATTTTTGAGGGGCATGGAACAAAAGATATCAATATTAGAATAATAAATGCTTTTATATTATATGTAGGTGCTAAACTGTTCTAATGGATAAATTATGTTAGGGCCAGCGTACACTGGCGGATGGCGGGCGGAGCGAAAACAAAGAGCACTTATCACAGACTACTAAAGAGATATTTAAAAATAATACAAGTGGAAATACTCCTCTATACTCCGAAGTATTGCAATTTATACAAAGGGAGAGACAAATATGTATTTGATATATTTAAAATCCTTTGCTTTTATGTTCGTTAGTTTTGGTCCACAGACACATTACACCACAAGGGTGTCGTTTACTAAATTAGGGTCTACACAACTATTAAACTTATGCATTGAGGTTAATTATGATATTTGATGTCGGTATCAATGGTTATGCGTAAATTGCAGACAGCTCCTATGGGCAGGAGGAATATTTAAACAATATTAGAAGCCATATTCTGAAATTATAGACAAAACAGCAAATAAGGTAAAATGAAGATACGTAAAAAACCTATAATTGTGATTTAATTTTTGTTATAAAGGACAGTTATTATGCTTGTTAAATCTCTGCTCGCACAGTTTCAGCATTTTAAAAGTTCTAATTTAAAAGTGTCTAAGTAAACGATAAAAAACATAATAAATTGTTTTATTTAACGAAGAAAGCGGTTGTGTCATTATAAAAATGTACGACACTCCAGTCTTTGAATAACTATCATTATAGTGCCCGATGATCAGTAAAAGTAAAGAGTTTGAAGCTTATAAGCGAATTTAATTTTCATAGCGATACCATGTATTATAGTTGATATAGTTAAATGCTATTGAATCTCTAATGACATAGTGTGGGTGTGTATTAGAAATAGTACACACTCATTAATTGAACCTTGTAACAATTGTGACTCGCACTCGGACATACAATTGCATTAATTGGTGAAAGCAAAATGATATTAAATTCTCTTTTTAAGACATCGATGGACTGGGTGACATTTGGTTTATTGTGTAGCAGGCAGGGCAATTGAGTAAACACAAAATACTTTCGGGGTATTTCCACTAAATGTGTTTTTAAGTAATCCTGATATAAATAAGGTTATTGTTTACACGTCTTTTTGAGTATAGCAATTTGCGTCAGACACCTGTATCGCATTACTCCGAGATATTTGAGGTATCAATTTGAGGCTCAAATCTTGTGACGACTAAGCAATCATATAAGGAGATATTATGATAAAGATAATAATTCGGAATAAGAGGAGAGTGGAATGCCGTATCATGTTTTATTGGATTTGAATAAGGTAAGAAATAGTTAATAGATTCAGTAGATTCAGGTGTTATTTTGCAAAAGTCAAATTTACATGCAATTTGATCTAACCTGCTTTATGTGCTTCCGCCACCAATTCACCACCAATATTGGTGGCGAAGCACACAAAGCAGGTTAGATCAAATTGCATATAAGGTAAGAAAGGTAATAAAATGATAGGTAAAACGGTGTTATTTATGTTTTCTGCGCGCTCATAAAGAAAACATAACATCATTTTCTGCCTAAATCGATTCAGGTACTTGATTTTAATTTTTACAAAACTTTGGAAAAACACTTTAGATGTGCATCAGAGCATTATGATCTACCAATTTAATCCATAATCAGTGACAAAATCCTGCTCTATAGTATTAAAGCCAACCTAGATAACTATAGATGGGTAAAGTGGATTGGAAATAATGGATTAACTTGATGATGACGAATGAATTAATACTAAAACAAAATGAAACATATTATTTGACAGGAAGTATTGTTTTTTATCGTTGTGTACAATGTTATGGACTAACACATTAAATAATATTAACTGAGGAAAGGCAATTCCTTCACTATTTTCCTGTTAAATTAAATTGTCAAAAAGTTTATATAAACAAATATCATACCTGTTTTTTCTCCATTTTCGCCTTGATATCTCTTGCTAGAGTATAGAAAGCATACTCTACATTTAAGGAGTCTTTTGCTGAAGTTTCTACAAATTTAATCTGGTATTCTACAGCTAATTGTTCACCTCGCTCCTTTGACACCTGAAAACATTTTTATAAATAAATAAATATTGTCGGACAAATTACACAGCGCCACCTAGCCCCAAAGTAAGCGAAGCTTGTGTTATGGGTACTAGACAACTGATAAATATATGTATTTTTTTTTTTTTTGTAAATTATACATAGAAAATACCCAGACCAAGACAAACAGACATGTTCATGCACACAAATATTTGTACTGTGTGGGAATCGAACCCACGAGCGTTGGTGTCAAAGTAGCGTAACAGCGCGTTTCACCACTGCGCCACCGAGCTCGTCAAATTTATTATACCTATCGTGTCGTTTTATATTTATTATACGAAGCAAGCGATAGGCGAAATAATTGCAATGCTATTACAATTGTAATTTCGCAATGCTGGTAGGTTAACAATAACATATGAAAATAATAATATTGTATATTAAATATGTATGTAGGAAGTATCTAAGTGCAGGCAAAGGTACAAAAAAAATATTTTCCTTATTAAAACAACACTTCCTTCGCCTGCTTCTGATATTTTAGAGTTCTAATTTTTTATCATAACGTATGTAGGTAACAAGCATAATATTGGCCGCTAGATGGGAACAATAGACCAGGTGCATGTATATGAAATGTAATATGCACCCTTTAAATCATTTATAATTCTACCTGATAACAATTGTTCATACAAACAATTATCGCAATGTAATGACTAAGATTTAATAAAATGAGTCATTATACCAACAATACAGTTATCATTTTATATATTTATTCTCTTATTTTGATATAGTTATACAGAAACGTTCCTACTCACTAAAACAAAACTAAGTTAATGTTCTCTAGTTTCCCTTCTTACCTCACAAGGGACTTGTTGTGAAGGTACAATGATTTCCAAAGCGGTCTATATCGACCGCATGGGGTCGATTGCAACGTGAGGGGTATAGCAAATTCAAACATTAGGTAGGGAGTCTACGGAGAGCAGATATATCATAATCATCAATATCGTCTGCGTCGTCATTATTATCATTAGTGAAGGCCTATATCCGTGCAGTGACTAAGTGGACAAAGAACACGCTCATTCACCGACATGTTCTTAGGTTCGAATACTGGTATGGGGATATATATACCTACCTCTTTTTTCGTGTTTTCGGATTTATGTATATATTTCTAATTATCACTTTCACTCGGCAGTGAAGGAAAACATCGCGTGGAAACCCGCACGTCCATGAATATGTTTCGATAGACGTGTGGCCTAACCTAAGAAAAGTGTATTTTTCGCTCTGAGTTATCTGACGGCATTCGGCCCATGTCAAAATCAGTATCTTTGCCAAATGCTTAGAATTAGGTAGCAAACCCCAACAGTCGTAACGGAAATGAGACAACTTTCGGCTGCTTGCTTGTGGTCATCGGGCCAGCTAGAGGCAAGACAGTTACTGTGTTCCGTGTCCCATATGATGTAGCTTCCACTCTATGACATTCCTCCACATCTGCAATCGCTTACTCGGCACATGTGACTGGTTCATTGTCACTGAAGAGTTGAGTCTTAAGAGCTACAACTACTTTAGTTTCTCCGTTGAATTTCCTCCTTCTGAATTCTATGCTTTAAAGAACTGAGAATACATCTCTCCATTGCTCCTTGCGTAACTTTTAGACCACCCCGAAAGTGAGGCACCAAGTATTTGTACACTAGGTCATAAGAGGAAGAACAAATTGGTTCAATCTACAAGCACTGGATAGAAGAGATATTACAACGATACATCAGATAAGATCTATCGCTCTTTTAGGGCATTAAAGTTTCCGAAAAACATTAATTACGCAGAAGGATACTGCTCGATGAACATGTCAGTCGCGGTTTGCAGGCGCTTGAATAAGCGAACTGTGTCTGTAACCACGCTATGAGACCTGTAAAGGGACCCGTAAATCCGGGTGTGACCGCAATGGTCCACGCACACCAACAATACCAAGGTCTTTTCTATGTAATTATAATAACTAAATTAAACTATAATCAGCCCCTACTCCATGCCGTTTTCCCAAAAGACTACAGCATGAGATTCTCCTAAAACCGACCAAGTGGGAGTAGAACTCGCACACAAAGGGTTCTGTACCACCATAATTACAGTTCAAAATATGTAGTCCTGTGACTGACGGACAGAAAGATGGCCAGACAGCAGAGCCTTGCAGACATAATGGGGTCCCGTTCTCACCCTTTAAGTATGGAACTTTAAAAGGTGTGATTAAGTTTTTACAAGGTCGGCACAAGGGACACTCTTGGTGATAATATTATATTATAGAAAATTCATCTCAATAGAATTTCAATAAATTAGAGTTTCGTTATAATATGGGTTCACATCTAGGGGGTTTGCAATCACGCATTCCGCGATACCGTATTCCAGCTGTTTCCCGCACGTCAATGAGACCTGCGAATTTAGAGTTTCGTTATAATATGGGTTCACATCTAGGGTTTGCAATCACGCATTCCGCGATACCGTATTCTAGCTATTTCCCGCACGCAATGAGACCTGCGGAATTGCCGCATTTGGTCGGTAAATCCTGCGTAGGAAATTTTTGGACATTAGCACACGTTCGTTTCGCGTAATGCATCGTAGCGTAGTTGACTATACCACAACGAATCGCAATGATGTTTTCACTCCCAAAAGATTTTCTTCGCCTCGAAATAAAAAAGATGATGAGAGAATGTCAATTTCAACAAAAAAAGTAGACGCCGAGCCTATATCTCATATCTGAAAGTGTAGAAGATGAAAAAATTAACAAAGAAGAATATTTATTACTTAAAGATGAATTGGAAATTAAATTTATTAAAAAAAAAGTTGGCAAGTCACAACTTTGAGAAAATAAGGCTAAGAATACTGAATACGAAAATAGGGTAATAAGGCAAATATCACTTTCTTTTTATGATTAATGATTAATTTTTCGTTTTGTTTTATAAATTAATATTAGGGGTTAAAGAATGAAATGGCCTATTTGGACTGAAAAAATTAAACTGGTTTTATTCTAAGATGTAACATATTTATTTAATCAAAATATTTACCCTCATTATCTATACATTGCTGTCATCTAATCGGAAGTTTATTTATGCCTTTGCGATAGAACTGGGATCTAGATTCGACAAACTATGTGAAAACATTTTGTACTGCCTCCTGGGAAGAAAACTTTTTATCACATAGAATCTATAACTTCACGCTAAATCCCTTGCGGGGTAGGCAGAGAGATCCGAGCGCCACGTGACTCAATCCTTACATATCTCACTCGCTTCTTTAACATTCATTGCTCTTCTCATGCACGCACGCCGGTTTCTAGGGCTCCTGACATAACCTTCTGATAGAACACGACCAATCTGGTCATGGTAGGTAAGTCTTGGCCTTCCCCGGCTCCTACATCCTTCCACTTTTGCATTGTATATCTGCTTCGTCATTCTTTCATCTTGCATTCTTTCTACATGTCCGAACCAACGGAGCATGCCTCTTCTTATTTTAACACCGACGCTCTCTTTCAGACCAACTCTGTTTCTAACATCATCATTGCGAATATAGTATACAAGCCTTACGCCACAAATTGTGCGCAGCGCTCGCATTGCGACCGCGTTTATTCTACTTTCATGTTCTTTCTGCCATACCCAGCTCTCGCTTCCATAAGTTAGCGTTGGGACCAACACTGCATTGTGTTGGTCCCAACGCTAACTTATGGAATTGGTGTATAGCGAGTTGTGCCTTCTGGCTCAGGTTTTTACTGCCAAGAAGTTTTCCCAACGCTCCATTCACACTATTCCCAGCACTCACTCGTCTTTCCACATCTGCGGTGTACCTTCAATCCCTGCTGAAAGCGCATCCAAGATATACAAACTCATCCACTTGTTCCAACACTTCATCATCAATCGTAATCCTTACATTAGTTCTGGATTCTTCTCTATCAAATACCATTATCTTTGTTTTCTTCGCATTCAGTAGTAAGCCTTTCTCCATACATTCGTCTTTTATCGTTGTGACCAGTGTTTGCAGTTCAGATGGTGTATCTGCTAATAGCACGGCATCGTCTGCATACAGCAGACAGTTCACCACTAGGTCACCCATGCGCAATCCCACATTCGTTGACCTTATTCTCTGCAGACAACTATCGAGATACAGGATAAACAGCCTAGCAGATAGCATGCAACCCTGTTTGACATCAAACCAGGGTGACATGCCACCATCTATCTGCACACATGCTGAGCAATCCTTGTAAGTGGACTGCACAGCACGGAACAGTGAACCGTCAATCCCATATCTCGGCAATATGTCCCACAATTCCTTTCGCACAACCCTATCAAAGGCTTTCTCAAGATCCACAAAGCCGCAGAAAACCTTCTGGTATATGGCCAGATGCTTCTCTACGACATTGCGGAGCGAGAAAACTTGATCCGTACATCCCCTTCCATTTCGGAAACCTCCTTGTGCGTCCCACAGCATTTCATTGGATTTCACCCTCATTCTCCTTTCAATCACCTTTCCATATACTTTTGCTGCTAAGCTGATCAAACTGATGGCCCTATAGCTGGCGCAGTCCATGCGTGACCCCTTGCCTTTATACAAGGGCACGGTGACTGCGCGTCTCCAGTCCATTGGGATTTCCAGCATAGGTTGCATAAGTACCAGAAGGCGTCCCGGACGTAAGTGCCACCTAATTTGAGCATCTCAGCTGTGATCAGATCAATTTCCGCTGATTTTCCATTTTTCAAGCTTCGTATCGACCATTCGATCTCATCCATAGTTATGCCTTCGTCGGACGCCGTCAACGTGGAGTAAGCATCCGACTCACTCTCATTGTCAGCGTCCGAGGCATACTCATACATTTCCTCAAAATATTCACTCCACCGTTCTAAAACTTCCTGAGTGTTCGCAAGAATGGCACCAGCTTTAGACTTTATCTCATCCATTCTGGATGCCGACGAACCACTCCGAGACTTCTTTACCTCTCTCCAAAAGAGTTTGGTATTTGCCTCGAAGATTTTCGTCAGCCTCTCTTCCTCATTCATAATTTGTCTTTCACGCTTCTCTTTCACTAAAGCCTTGGTTTCATTCTTGCATAGACTGTACATTTATTTCTTCTTTTTTCTCATATTTTCATTTAAGGGCAAAGATGATACGTAATCCAGCCACGGTTTCCTCTTTCTTGCTACGGAGGATTCAACCTCCGCATCCCACCAGGCATCTCCTTTCGCTGTTTTACGTCTCTTTGCGCATCCACAAGCTTCTTTTGCACTATCCACCATATCACATAGAAAGTTACCCAAATCACCAAAAAAATGGTAGTTGGAGCAAGGTCTGACGAGTAAGGAGGATTACATATGGTTTCTAACTGCAGCTCCTGAAGAGTTACAGCGGTTTCTCGTGCAGTGTGAAGTCTTGCGTTATCATGGAGCAATAGTGGTGAAGATCGATTCACGAATCGGGGCTGTTTCTCTGCCAGTTTTGCTATCATTGTTCGAAGTTCGGCACGGTAAACATCTACTGTTACTGCTTGACCAGCCCTGAGAAAGCTATAGTGAATAACGCCATGAAGAGACCACCAAACAGTTACCATTACCTTTTTATTGGTAAGCTTTGCTTTAGAGAAAGTTGTTGTTGCGGCGTATGACCTGGGGTCAGCCATTGCATTTTTCGCTTACGGTTATCGTAAAGAATCCACTTTTCGTCACGTGTCACAATTCGATCCAATATTCCTTCATTGTCTGTACTGATTAAACAAGGCAACACAAGTTTCAATACGCGTTTCTTTCTGTAGATCAGTGAAATCATGAGGCACCCATTTTTCATATTTTTTTTTATCTTATTCATTTGATGCAAATGAGTCAATATTGTAAGTGGTATTCCACGTGGTTCGTTCTTCAAGTAGAATTTTCCATTACGAAAGCGTTTAAACCAAAAACGCACGGTGCGTTCATTAGCAGTTTCCTCTCCAAACACAGCATTGATATTGCGAGCTATATCTGCCGCGTATTCTGCCGTATTCAAAAGTTACTCGGATTTTCGAAGTATCCATCGTTACCGTCTAAGTTGAATAAAAATAACAATTGAAATATGAAAATCAAATGTTTCACATTTTTAAAGAATACCCTCAAAGGTATCATGGGAAAAAAGTTTCATTCGAAAATGAAGGTTTAATGTCAATTTAAAGTATCTATTATAACATATTAGTTGAATCAATCTCTTTGAGTTCTAGTCTCCGCAAAAAAGTTATTTGTTAAGATGTTGGTAACTTTAGTAATTTAACAGAATGAAGTAAGTTAATAGAGGCATAATAGTAATGTATATATAAGTAACAAAAGTAATATATTGATCTGTTAATTTCTGTTGATTTTTAGTTAATAAACACAGTTCTTAATGTATATAATAATGCATATGTTAAATATGAACGTTCCACAATTCTTATTTTCATATACTAATATATTTTTAAATATCTTGCGTATAATGAATACCTTAAGAATGAGATTCAAGATTTTATTCCTCAATTTTTTCACCGCTGAGCCTAAATTAAAAGTTTGTCTTCTCAGTTTTAACCACTATGCCACAGAGCTCTTCATTTTTTTAAGGTTTTCATCATCACATCAGGATTTTGTCAAGGTTTTCAACATATCAACCCATACTGACCGCACTGTTGGGATATGGATCTCCCTTTAATTGATGCTGTTTAAAGTAAACTACACCATGCTGCTCAGTTGCGGTTTGGAGAAATCCCTTGATTTCACACCCCTAAAGGGCAGTGATTGTCTATCGATCTATTAAAAATGGAAGGCATCTTAATAGATAGATAGACAATGTACAATAATGGAGGAGGACGGGATAAAACCCATCTACGACAGGCAGTCCATTATTGCAATAAGTTTAATGGAATCACACATATATGTCTTTTGCTTTATTGCCAATTTATAATGTTGAGTTTGAGGAAAGAATCTTCCAAAGAAAAATAAAAGTATACCACTTAAGGCGACACATCGAAAAATTAGACCAACTTTCATCGAATAGTATAGGCTAATGACTAAACTGACGGATCTAAGATTTTAATATAAATAACTTCATTTCTTTATCTTGAATTTGCTTGCTCAAATACGCGATTGTGTAAAATTGATTCGATAATAATTACTTTCGAAAACACCTCCTGAAATTCATTAGTTTTGAAATTACAATGAAGTTGTTCCGTTTATACGCTTCAAAATTACTTAAATCTATTAGTAATATCTATGTTTATAATATGGTTGCTGCATATTTTGATAAGTGAAACATGAAATTTTTTTAAAATATTTTAATTTTCTGACAATTTCTAAGCGATCACATTCGTCTTGGGTGCTACGTGTTTTCGACCTTATTGTGCGGTAATGAGGATTATAAACGCGTTGACTAACTACATCCAGCCAGTCCGGCTGCAGCCCGCTTCGAGGTGAGACCTATGTCGACTGTCTGCTCGAGCTCGCTCTATTTACATCGCGACACCGAAGTTTTTATAATTAATAGTTGTAAATATTCAATATTATAGTATTTAGCGTAAGTGTATTATTATTAGATATAAGTAGTAAATAATATTATAGGTTTATATATATTTATTATACTGTTGTAATAATGGGGAACACTAAAAAGAAAATATATAGAATAAAAATACAAAGAAAATGTTCGTAGAATGGCGGAGGCGAACAAGACAAGGTATTTATTTTTTTTAATTATTATATTCATTAAACATATTATAATAACATTGTGTAGACATATTTCTAGTTTTTAGAACAGTTCCTAGGTATGGTTGGCCCAAGCTATTTAATTCCTCTTCAAACTTTTTTTTAATTTTGCTTACTTAATAACTCTATATAAAACTGCATTAATTAAATAAGAGTTATTTTTTGCAGGAATAAACAGTAACACTTGATAATTGGTATACATTATCCACAGGCTGACCGCGTACCTATATAGGACGTCAAACTCCTATTATGTCCATTATAATCTAACCGAACTCCGACTTAGAAGTTGTACGTCGGTGGAGGTCAGGTTACGTTGGAAATTTATACCAATAAGGTTCGCGCTCTCAGCACATAGCAACCAGTGGAGACTCTTTATTTCTTTGTATTAAAATAAAAACTTATAAAATAGAATATTTTTGCTGTTTTGTTTTTTAGGAGAAACTTACTAAATAAACATATTCCACTAGAAGAATCACTACTCGATTTATATGCTACTTTAACGTAAGTGTCATACGGGACGACAAACTCATAGTAACCATTATAAGCTCACCGAACTCCGACCTAGACATTGTACGTAGGTGAAGGTTAGTTTACGTTGGAAATTTATCCAATCAGAAGATAGAAAACCAGTGGAGGTTTTTTTTTTTTTGTATTAAAATAATTACTAGTAAAATAGTATATTTTGATAGTTTTTAAAAAAACTCGGTATGTTTCATGTTAAAGAAGCGAGCGAGGTGTGTAAGTACCGAGTCATGTGGCGCTCACGAGGGATTTAGCGTGAAGATATAGATAGATAGTATACTTATACCCATGGTACTCGTGAAAACAAATAATATTTACTATGAACCAACACTGAAAACACAAAAAAATCATCTATTCTATACATTGTGGTTAGTATTGAACTATTGTACGGATTAGATTTATTTTGCAACATCAGAGATGGTCCTGGTTCTTTCTTCTTGAGAGTTTAATAAATAACAAGGAAACGTACAACAATACAAAACACAGAGTATACATAAGTAAAATACAATAAATGTCATTATACTGAAGTTAAAGTTATGAAACAGCAAGAAAATCATTTGTCACATGTTTTTTTTAAATATGAATAGATTATAAAATCTATTTGTATATATGTATATTAGGGTGTCCCTTATTTTTCAAAGTTTTTATTTTCTAACGCATATGTCTTAGTTTTGTTGGTCATTTTTGGGGGTCATGTGCCAGAAGCGTGCTCGTTCGCGACCCCTGCCAATCGAGTAGATTGCAATTCTGGACCGAAAACGCACCGATGTGCGGATTAGGGCGTCCCCCGGAGGCGACGCGCACCGATCCGCCCCCGTCGGTGCGAACATAGGTGCATGCGGCGGTGGGGGCCGCCACCCACCACGCAGCGCCAATTCCGGCGGGTCGAAGAGAGCCGAGTGCTGCATAGGCACGTGGAATGTGAGAGGTGGACTGAGTGATAAGATGAATGAGCTGATGGACGTAATGAATGAGAGACGCTTAGATGCTTTATGTGTGACAGAGACTAAGCGCAAGGGGAGCGACACCGATGATCTGCCCGATGGGATGATGGCCCTATGGTCTGGTGTAGACCGGGACGATCATGCCAGTGCTGGTGTAGGTGTCATACTCTCCTCTCGCTTAGCCCCTGGTGTGAAAGATTACTGTTTGGTAGGGCCTAGACTTCTCTGGGTTCGTATAAAACTGGGCATCACGCGAGTATTTCTGGTTGCAGCATACGCTCCCGTAAGCTCAGCGTGTGCCCAAGAACTAGAGAAGTTTTGGGAGTCTGTGAGGGATGTTCTGGATTTAGCTGAAGGGAATGAAAGAGTGATTATGTGTGGAGATTTGAATGGATGGGTTGGGACCAAACGAGACGGCTATGAAGCTGCTCTTGGTCCCTATGGAGATAAGAGAGTGAACGAAGCAGGTAAGTCGATTCTAGATTTATGTATGGAACGAAACCTCCTCGTGTCGAATACTTTATTTCGTCACAAGGATATTCACACGTATACATGGCGACGGAATGACCAAAAAAGTGTGATTGATTTGATTATAATTGATAGACGTCTCCGAAATACTATAATGGATACAAGAGCCTTTAGAGGTCCCACTCTTGAAACGGACCACTACCTGGTGGTAAGCCGGTTTGTGGGACTTTTCAAGAAGTGGAGGCATTGGCGAGTGCGTATCCCTTTCGGAGATCATGAAAGGATAAGGAGTGAAAAATTGCAAGATGAAAGTGTAAGGAGAATGTATGTACATCTGGTAAGCGAAAGACTTGCAAATGCAAGTCTTTCCGGCACAGATGTGGATGATTGCTGGAAAGTTCTGAAAGAAAGTATGGTGGATAGTGCAAAAGAAGCATGTGGATGCGCAAAGAGGCATAAAACATTGAAAGGGGATGCCTGGTGGGATGCGGAGGTCGAATCCTCCGTAGCAAGAAAGAGGAAAGCGTGGCTGGATTATGTATCATCTTTGCCCTTAAATGAAAGTATGAGAGAGAAGAAGAAAGAAATGTACCGTCAATGCAAGAATGAAACCAAGGCTTTAGTGAAAGAGAAGCGTGAAAGACAAATTATGAATGAGGAAGAGAGGCTGACGAGAAACTTCGAGGCAAATACCAAACTCTTTTGGAGAGAGGTAAAGAAGTCTCGAGGTGGTTCGTCGGCATCCAGTATGAACAAGATTAAGTCTAAAGCTGGTATCATTCTTGCAAACACTCAGGAAGTGTTAGAACGGTGGAGTGAATATTTTGAAGAAATGTACGAATATGCCTCGGACGCTGACAATGAGAGTGAGTCTGATGCTCACTCCGCGTTGACGGCGTCCGATGAAGGTATAACTATGGATGAGATAGAATGGTCGATACGAAGTTTGAAAAATGGAAAGTCTGCGGGAATTGATATGATTACAGCTGAGATGATCAAACTAGGTGGCACTTACGTCCGGGACGCCTTCTGGTACTTATGCAACCTTTGCTGGAGAACTGGAAGGGTCCCAATGGACTGGGGACGCGCAGTCATCGTACCCTTGTATAAAGGCAAGGGATCACGCATGGACTGCGCCAACTATAGGGCCATCAGTTTGATCAGCTTAGCAGCAAAAGTATATGGAAAGATAATTGAAAGGAGAATGAGTGTGAAATCTGACGAAATGCTGTGGGAGGCACAAGGAGGATTCCGAAATGGAAGGGGATGTACGGATCAAGTTTTCTCGCTCCGCAATATCGTAGAGAAGCATCTGGCCACAGACCAGAAGGTTTTCTGCGGTTTTGTGGATCTTGAGAAGGCATTTGATAGGGTTGTGCGAAAGGAACTGTGGTGCATATTGCCGAGATATGGGATTGACGGCTCACTGCTGCGTGCTGTGCAGTCCACCTACAAGGATTGCTCAGCATGTGTGCGAATAGATGGCAACATGTCACCCTGGTTTGATGTCAAAATTGGTGTCAAACAGGGTTGCATGTTGTCTGCTAGGCTGTTTATTCTGTATCTCGATAGTTGTCTACAGAGAATAAGATCGACGAATGTAGGATTACGCATGGGTGACCTAGTGGTGAACTGTCTGCTGTATGCAGATGATGCTGTCCTGTTAGCAGAAACACCATCTGAGCTGCAAACACTAGTCACAATGATGAAAGACGAATGTATGAAGGAAGGCTTACTATTGAATGCGAAGAAAACAAAGATTATGGTATTTGAAAGAGAAGAAACCAGAACCAATGTAAGAATTACGGTAGATGATGAAGTGTTGGAACAAGTGAATGAGTTTGTATATCTTGGATGCGCTTTCAGCAGGGATGGAAGGTACACCGCAGATGTGGAAAGGCGAGTGAGTGCTGGGAATAGTGTGAATGGAGCGTTGGGAAAACTTCTTGGCAGTAAAAACCTGAGCCAGAAGGCGCAGCTGGCTATACACAATGCAGTGCTGGTCCCAACGCTTACTTATGGAAGCGAGAGCTGGGTATGGCAGAGAGAGCATGAAAGTAGGATAAACGCGGTTGAAATGCGAGCGTTGCGCAAAATCTGTGGTGTAACGCTTGCAGACCGTATCCGCAATGATGAGGTTAGAAGCAGAGTTGGTCTGAAAGAGAGCGTCGGTGTTAAAATAAGAAGAGGCATGCTCCGTTGGTTCGGACATGTAGAAAGAATGCAGGATGAAAGAATGACGAAGCAGATATACAATGCAAAAGTGGAAGGATGTAGGAGCCGAGGAAGGCCAAGACTTACCTATCATGATCAGATTGGTCGTGTTCTATCAGAAGGTGATGTCAGGAGCCCTAGAAACCGGCGAGCGTGCATGAAAAGAGCAATGAATATGAAAGAAGCGAGTGAGGTATGTAAGGATCGAGTCGCGTGGCGCTCGGTTCTCTCTGCCTACCCCGTAAGGGATTTGGCGTGAAGTTATAGTAGTAGTATAGTTGTTCATTTGCTTTTAAAACACTCGGAAATTAATTTTTAACTTATTTGGATTACGATAATCCGTGCCGAATTACATCGAAACATGTTCATACAAGTTGCGCGGCAGTGCCGCACGTACTCGCGGTATTCATTTGTTCAAATTCAAAGTCAAAATCTTTTTATTCCGTAAAAATGGCTACATTTGTTTGGAATCGTCACATTTTTTTCCCCTACCGTGCAGTTTATGACTAGGTGAGCACTGATAAAAATACTGCCAAAAAACTCAGGCATCCCTCTTTTGGTATCCAAACAAATTTACATATTTTGTTAATTACATTATAATTGGATCGACTCACTCCCAGGCATTTTTATCATTAATATAGTCAGATACTTTATAACATGCCCTGCTACACAATTTGGCTTTAATAGTAGTTTTAAATTTGTTTATTGACAAATTTCTTAATTGCTGGGAAGTTTGTTATAGAACCGTATACATTGCCCCATAAAATAATTACTTGTTTTGTGGAGACGGCTTGCATATAACACAAGATTATGCTTATATCTAGTATTTATGCTATGAGTATCACTCTTTTTACAAAATGAGTCTATGTTTTTATGGACATACAAAAGATTTTCATAGATATATTGCGATGCGACTGTTAAAATATTTATTTCTTTGAATTTTTCTCTAAGGCTCTCCCGGGGACCAAGTTTGTAGATAGCTCTTATGGCTCTCTTTTGCAATAAAAAGATGGTGTTAATATCCGCGGAGTTACCCCAAAGAAGAATTCCATATGACATAATACTATGAAAGTAGCTGAAATAAACTATTCTAGCCGTATCAATATCAGTGAGCCGTCTAATAGTTTTCACTGCATAAGCTGCAGAACTTAGTTTTCCTGATAATTTTTCAATTTGTGGGCCCCTTTGTAGTCTGGAGTCAATTGTTATACCCAAGAACACAGTTGTCTCCACAGAGGCTAAATTAGTTCCATTAACATGTACATTGGTAGCCACATGCCTTACATTAGGTGTTGAGAACTTAATTACTTTAGTCTTTTTATCATTTAAAAGCAGATTATTAACACTAAACCAATGAATAACTTTAGAGAGAGCATCGTTAACTTCGTCATAATTACCTAACCGTCTATTAATTTTGAATGTCAGTTATTCTCGTGATTAATACGTAATGTTTTAACTTTTATAAGATGGCAGTGGAATTGAGAAGCAATAAATCAAGTATTTTCTTAGTTGGAGACGTAAATTATCAAATAATAGGCGCAAAATTACCGTCTAACCGTCAAGTTCTTCCTGTACTTTTTTATAAAATTCGCGAAGTTAAATTGACTGTTAGTGAAAGCGCATACCTAGTCATTCGAGAGTGTATTATATTTAGGGAAAAAGCTAGGATCCCTACCAGAGCTATACCTAACTGTGTAAAATAACTTGTGAATCTTCACCAGGAGGGAGTTGCAAAAAAATTCCAATTTTCTATTTCAATTTCAATCTAATTCAATCTGATAATTTTATTTCTCTTATTTATTCGAAATAAAAAAATCCTGTGTTTACTCGGCGCTATCAGCCATTATGACACTCGAACATCTATAACTTCAAGCCAAATCCCTTGCAGGGTAGGCAGAGAGAGCCGAGCGCCACGTGACTCGATCCTTACATATCTCACTCGCTTCTTTAACATTCATTGCTCTTCTCATGCACGCACGCCGGTTTCTAGGGCTCCTGACATCACCTTCTGATAGAACATGACCAATTTGGTCATGGTAGGTAAGTCTTGGCCTTCCCCGGCTCCTACATCCTTCCACTTTTGCATTGTATATCTGCTTCGTCATTCTTTCATCTTGCATTCTTTCTACATGCCCGAACCATCGGAGCATGCCTCTTCTTATTTTAACACCGACGCTCTCTTTCAGACCAACTCTATTTCTAACATCATCATTACGAATACGGTCTACAAGCCTTACGCCACAAATTTTGCGCAGCGCTCGCATTTCAACCGCGTTTATTCTACTTTCATGCTCTTTCTGCCATACCCAACTCTCGCTTCCATAAGTTAGCGTTGGGACCAACACTGCATTGTGTATAGCGAGTTGTGCCTTCTGGCTCAGGATTTTACTGCCAAGAAGTTTTCCCAACGCTCCATTCACACTATTCCCAGCACTCACTCGTCTTTCCACATCTGCGGTGTACCTTCCATCCCTGCTGAAAGCGCATCCAAGATATACAAACTCATCCACTTGTTCCAACACTTCATCATCAATCGTAATCCTTACATTAGTTCTGGATTCTTCTCTTTCAAATACCATTATCTTTGTTTTCTTCGCATTCAGTAGTAAGCCTTTCTCCATACAGTCGTCTTTCATCGCTGTGACCAGTGTTTGCAGTTTAGATGGTGTATCTGCTAACTAAACATATGTGTCCGAATCAACAAATAGCCCGCTTTAGCCTCTCGATAAACAATGTTGTATTATGTAGCTGGTGTTTCATTCTTCTTAAGGGGGATACATGCCGTCCAGTGGCGCCTCAAGGAATAAAATATCGTATCTTAGCATAAGATAAACATTATAAAGTCATGTGTTGCGTGTGTTACAAATACAATAACGTACTTTTACGTCATTAAACCAACAATTGAAATGTTTTGCTTTCGTTGTTATAGGCATAATTGCCAAAAAACGGCCTCTTTTAGCACTTTTGCTTATAACAACGATAGTGGAATATTTTGAGTGTTGGTTTAATGACGTAAAAATACTTTACTATCTTCGTAATAAATGCAACATAAGATTTCATAATGTTTATCTTCTATGCTATAATATGTTTTTTTATTCAATGAGGGCGCCACTGGACGAGACCTAAGTAAGAACAACATAGATACCAAGACATGTTAACTTGTAGAGATATAAACATAAAACGATGTCATTGATTTCTCTTTCAATAAACTTTTAAAAGTGAATACGTTTCTGTAGTTTTTTATTACTATTATTACTATTGTTTTCCGTCTAGCTTAAATAAATATGTTTGGTTCAGTATGTATAAAGCTAAATAATAATTAAATTAATAATTTTTATTAAATATTGATATTATAAATTTTATTTAAGTGTGACGCGACTCTGAAGCTTTTCTGTTCGTTTGCATTGACTATACGTTGACCCCAGGTTACCTATTAGGCGCTAATTTCAAATTTTACAAATCGAGCGTCGAGTGTCAATTGAGGGGCGCGGGGTGATTGGGCGGAGCCATTTTAAAGCTTCACGATCGAGGTGTCGCCTTAAAGTAAAAATAGAAATGTAGTTTACGCCTTTCGTAAATTGTTTGCAAAGTAAACATCACAATTTTTCAATGTTAATGAATCAACTGTATGATATATCAAAAGAGGAGACTAAATAAGAAATTCTATTGCTTCAACCTAACTATCAGCAAAAAATATTCATGACATAAACATTTTAGACCAGCAATTGAAATAGATGGAAGTGGCACCATCATTAAGGATTGGAGATTTGCAGAGTTGAGTCTAAATGGTAACCTTATCTGTGAGAATGCAAAGCAATTTTTGTTTAAAGTCTAAATTTGTGAGAAATGAAGTACCTACAGATTGAGGATTTCAAGAATCTGAAGGTAGGTTCAATACATTAAAGATACGACGAACAGTCGATAGTGTTTAAATTGTTGGATGCATCTGCAGACAACACCACAGCAGAAATATATTCAGAAGAGTTTTCAAACTTAATGATGGTGACCATGTAACAAATCTGAATAAGTGTTTAATGCACTGTGCTGCTTTGGAAATTAATCCCAGATAAAACTTTTATAAATGAGCTCATCTCTAATTTTAAGGCAGCAAAAGTTTTTGCTTTTTGGAGGATTGCTGTTCTGTTTAAAAGCATTTGGTGTTATCAAGCTATAAATGCTTTACGAATATTGAATCTTCATGCAACTGTTTTAGGGTGTAAATGAAAAGTGTGGGTTTATAAGAGCTACTATTTGTGAATGGTTCCAGAGTTGTTACTGAAGATTCATTCTAGTAGGATAATGTTGCAGGTCACCCGCGTGAATTTGAAACTGTGCATCCAAATATAAAGATGATATTTTGCCGCGTAACAACACACCTCACTAATCCATTGGCCAAGGAATAATGCAGGCCTTTACCCTTCGAAACCCGGGTGGACGAATACGACCGCGAAATGTATGGGAAAATGTATATAGCGGGTTTTGACTGGTCACGCTTTGTTACATTAGATGAACTTGCAAAATCATACTGCACACTATGTAATGAGATCCTGGTAACATGCAATGTTGGATAAATTTAGAAATAGAAAATGCATTGTATACATAATAAAATTAATGGAAGAACTGATATCATATACATTAAAATCATGAACTGACACAGAAAAAAGCTATAGCCGATTCTGACCATCAGAAATGATGAAAAATCTGTTCATATTCAAAGTTTAACAGCAAACATTGCTCAACTTGCAATATAATAGGACATGACAGCTTTGAGCAAATGATATTATGCAACATTAAACAGTTGCTGAATCTCAAAATGAAATTTGACTGAAACTAACTTTAAAGAAATGTTAAATCAGCATGCAATTAAATAAGCACTCACAAAGTGTCATTTAACTTGAAACCTAGATGAATGTTTGCAGATGGCAACTGAGCACTGAGATTCCTTCATGATAATTGATCCATATATGGTAAGAGGTCTTTTTTAAACAGCAAGTAAATATCAATCTGAATTGAAAGTCCTTTTAGAAGGAGCAAAACAAGACAAACATACTAAGATCATTAAACATTTATTTATGATCGTTAATAACAACTAGTGGTTGCCCAGTGGTCGAAATTTGACTATAATTCATTTAAGTATGAATAACCAATATGTAACCAATGTATAAAGAGAGGTAGGGCCATCAATGCAGCCCGTGTGGGAGAGTACCTCCACCTCATAGAAAACCACAGCCAAATAACAACTCCCTAGTGGATTGTTGTGTTCCTGCGTGTGAGTGAGGTTTCCAGTAACCGCCTTAGGAGTTGCTGTGTTAGCAACAGAGGTGGCATCGCACGAGTGGTACTTAAGGTATTGCAAGCGTTTATAGGGTACGGTAACCACTTTACATCAGGTAGGCCGTGTGCTTGTATGCCTCCCGACGTTGTATAAAATATATATATATAAAACACAAACATCTATTAGACAAACTATGACTATGACATTATCATGATTATGATTATTTTTGGCATTTAGTAAGACTAATAATATTATAGACCAATAATATTAATCTCTTCTCAGTTTGACCACAGACTTCAACCATAAACATATTTATGTATTTATGACATTCAGAAGAAAGCCTTTCATATTTTTTACATGTATAGAATAAACATACAGACGGTATAACATAATAAAAATAAAATAAACACATATGTGCCCGTGTTTGTATGTCGAATGCATGGTAGTGTGTAATGTATTTTTTATATATTATCATTAATTTAATGTATTTTCCTAGCATTATTATAAAAAATTTTTAGCTTTCTGCACTTCTTCTCCATATAAACTTTAAACTGTGCCAAATTTCATTCTCCTCTGTCTACATAATTTTTGTAAAAAGGGGTACAAATTGCTTCATATATTAATATATTGATTAATAAGTATTATGAAATTTTCTCATTAAAACAATGAAATTGTTTTCTATTTTGGAAACTTGGAAAATATTGCCTTGTAACAAAATATAAATTACCATTCCATTCCATATGCATGGTTATTATATTCATAGCATATTTACACAACATACGGCACACAAATAAGGAGCTTACTGTACTTAATCATAAAAACAGAAGTATCATTAATCTCTCATTACCCGCGGACCACTTTTCCGCCAAGAAATGTATGGGAAAACGTATATAACGGGGTCTCACAGTTTAAGGGAGATTGTACATTAAAATTAATATATCTATGATCATAATCATGCACAAATTATCGACACCAGATCCAGAATATTATATAATATTATAAACCAAAGTCACCGGTATTTAATGTACACATGACATGGCCTCACAAATACTTTGACAAGTTATTTCTGTTACTAAGCATACCTGTCTTTTAGCATCTAAATCACACTTGTTCCCAAGTATCATCTTTTCCACATCAGCACTTGCATTTTCTTCAATATTTCTTATCCAATTTTTTATATTTTCAAAACTTTTTTCATTTGTCACATCATACACTAACATAATGCCCATTGAACCTCGGTAGTAAGCCGTTGTTATTGTACGGAATCTTTCTTGACCGGCAGTATCCCTTGAAAAAAATAAAATATTCTAAATGTTAAAAACACTGATGCACTATGTTAAAATCTTAAAATAAATTGATATCATTAATACTTGATTGATAGTCACACAACTTACCATATTTGTAATTTAACCTTTTTCCCATCAAGATCTATAGTCCGAATTTTAAAGTCGATACCTGCAACACAAGTACACAATGACCACTTGTTAAACTTTAAAACCAGTTAATTAAAATTAGTGTGTATGATGTCATAAACTCTTCATTCACTAATTCGATAAGGGCTTACTATATCATTGCGCCGCGCCCTTACCATTTCGTTGATTCGGGATTGAAAAAATGGTCACAAAGGAACAAAAAATCTAGTTTCATGACAAATTGGTCATAAAAAATTAGTTAGCAATGACAAATAACCTTTGATAGTTTAGAGGCACTTACCAATTGTAGATATAAATGAGATATTGAATGCACCTTCGGAAAATCTAAATAATATAGACGTTTTTCCCACTCCAGAATCACCTATTAATAGTAATTTAAATAAATAATCGTAAGTTTTTGCCATTTTTTAGAACAATCTGATTACAGAATAAATAGACAGACATTCAGATTCATTTGGCATTTTTTTTAGTAATCACTCAACTCACTGCTCAGTTTAGTGATGTACTGTATGCCTACGCCCAAAGAGTAAAATAATCAATGCTAATACTAGATTGGTGATTCAGAAGCGAACTATATTAGCATAATTTAATTCAATACGTGCGAATACGTTAATAATGTGTAATAATTAGTGCGCGATTAATTTTATCGTAATAACTTTTTTTTTATCATGTCATTTGGTCATTGTCGGGTACTGCTAAATATTGTAACACTGCAGTGTTACAGTGCTAATGTTCATTAATTTTGATTATAATTGAAGTGGATTTTATTTATGTAGTAAGAGATTCATAACTTGAGAAGTGTTGAATAATATTTTAGTATATGTATTTTAAGTTAGCGTACAGTAAGTTTTGACGGGCTGAGTAGTCGAGTGGTTAGCTATCGCTACTTTAAAACCAAGGCTTGTGGGTTCCATTGTCACACAGCACATATCTATTCATCCTGGACTAGGTATTTTTAAGAGAACTAGAGCGCATCAAAGTAGTCCGACTATGAAATATCTCCACCTCACAGAAAATCACGCCCAAATAACAATTCGCTGGAAAGTTGTTGTGTTCCTGTGAGGGTCGTTATCAGTAAGCGCTGATAGAGTTGTGTTAGCAACTGGGGTTATAGCTCAAGAGCGAATTTCTATTATAGGTGTCCACAGGCTACGGTAATCACTTTACATCAGGTCAACTGTAAGCCTGTATGCCTACCGACGATGTATACAAAAAAAATACCCAAGTAAAGTAAACAAGAATCAATGGTATGGAAATTTAAAGATGAAAAGCCGCAAAGAAGGGATTGTAACCCAATAGAAAATATTTTTTTAATGGCACAGCGTCTTTACGTGACAAATGTCACAAATGAACTTCAGTTGCAGTTGCAGGTGATTGGACTGAACATGGAAAAATAAACATAAATCAAATCATGTCTTATTTGTCATATTTTGGTAGACATAGCTAAACCATTGTGATATTTAAAATGGTAAAATAGTGTCGTTAATAAAATAGTATTACTGTAGCTTAGAATCGATATGGTGGGATGAGGTCTCGTAGTACTGTGGGGATGTCCCATTGCCTCGAAAAGCTATATTCGAAACTATTCGAAAAGTTTTGTCTTACATTTTGACAGATAACTTATCAATTCCGATTCATGACAATGTGAATACGGCCACTGAAGAGCTTCTTTTAGCACTGTCATTGGCGTAAACAATGCCAGGATCGCCATAAAGGACAATTGAGTGTATTGAGCTTCTTCGCATTTACTGATTTGTGATGAATTTAGGATAGCGAACAACTAGCTGAGTGTTATTGGACGTGTTCATATTGCCCACTTAATTCAAAAAGGATTCGTAGTTTTCACTCAAATTTCATGCATTTTGACAGATAACTTTTCGATTCTGATTAGAATATGTAGTGTTTTGAGGCAATGTGAATACGCCTACTGATCTACAAACACTAGTCGCAATGATGAAAGATGTTTGAAGTATGGCGAGGTCACAATAAAACGATCCGCTTACGAAATGTTGGCGTATGAGTGTTGGTTGGTTCAATGTAGTGTTATTAGTTTCAACACGTAGAGAAAATGTAAAATGTAAAAAAACGAACGAGCTTTACAATAGTCACATGACATGTAACGTCTGACATTTCGCTTTGGTAAAAAGCAACTAGAATGGCTACTAAATACACTTTTATATAAAATTTTAAAATTATTTCATCAGGGAACTATTGAAGTAGACGTGGGGATTGGAATAATTTGTATGGGGAGTGAATCTTGTCACCTAAGTTACCATAAAAGCAATAAAAAATAATTAAAATTATATAATTGAACGCTCTTTAATATCAATTCTAAGTATTCTAAATTACTGTTTGGATATAAAATTACAGCGAACTATTGTTTTTACCTAGTTAAATATTTTTAATTGATGGAGGGACATGTTTTTTGCAAAGAATAGTTGATCCACCCTGATGTTCAAGTTTTCACTTCTGCCGGCACTCTCGGAGTGCAACCCGTTTTTTTTTTAAATAGTGTGGTTTCATCGTTGATTATTAAACGACGATTTTGCCAATGTCGAGGTTAAGGGAGCCACGTTCCCGTTGATATGATTGTTGACCGGTGCCACATAGGGAGTGGCCGCTGAGTAATCTAAAACAATACAACACACACGTATAATATGTAAAAGTGGCTTTTTGTGACTCATACTGTGAATATTATCAATGTACTCTGTATTATACTAATGTACTCTGTGCTACAAACCTCTCGAAAAATGGGTTGGAACCTTCTGACGGTCAACTCTACGCCGCGTGCTCATTGGTCAAATCAAATAACGCGCGTGTCCCCGGCTATCTGTTACACACTTCTGTTCCTTTTCACGAAATCACTCCCAGTGATTGCACGTAAGTGAGAGGAAAAATGTTACACATCAATAATAATAAAGAAGAAAGTAATCCCAATTAATTGTCTCTCACGTGAAATTGGTGCAACAGATTTTGATTTATCAAACAGGTAAATGAAGAACAGCTAGGGGACATAATGCAAATACAAGAATATATTAATAAAGTATATGTGTAATAAGTGTATCCACTACATAGACGTAATAAAAAAGTCAGACGGAATCTCACTAAGAAACAACTGAAGCACCACAATGGCGGCATGTAACTATGTGTGAGTGTCAAGTGGTTTGCCAGGAAGAAGAAAATTTGGAAGAAAATTTCCCATTTCTTTAACTAAAAAGAAATAAACCGGTGATATGTAACTTGTGTTGTTTAAAATAGGTATTGATGAAAATAAATTAAACACATGAAATATAACATTGCATATTCCTTTTATTATGTAGGACAAACAGATGCATACTTATTTGAAATAAATATGCCCAAACAAATACACCAATTTTAATGACCAGACGAGGCTCTGGCGAAAGAGAGGTAGGGCACGTAGCCTGACTGGGGAAGTACCTCCACCTCACAGAAGACGGCAGCCACTCCTCACCAGTGGCGGCTGGTGGGTTATCGAACTAGTGGTGCACTTTACTTGCTCACCAAGTATTAATTGCAACAAATCAACAATTTACATAAAAGATGTAAATAAAAAAAAACAATTACTTAATATAAACAAACAATAATTAACTCGTCACAGATACAGCGAACCTATACTGATAAGGAGAGGTCCATCATGGCCGCCGTCGAACTCTAATTTCAAATTTCGTCAAACATCGGGTGCTCTCGGTAATCTACGATTCGCACGTGCGACGCACGAGAACCGACTCATTTCTCGGTACATTTCTATGAACTATCTTTTGTTTCACGTGTCAGGCACATTCGCTAGTAACTCATACAAGTTCTATTAGCAGTCCTCATGCACTCGCCAAAGCGCACGAGAATTTTTCTTTACAGGGAAAATAAGTCTTAATAGTTTAGCAAAGCGCTTAAATTGTTTTGTCTTTTATTTGTTATAATTTTAAATTTTATTTGTTATATTATGTTTTTGTATGTTTCAAAAATAAATATTAATATGGTAATTTAAAGATGAAATAATATTTTGTAATTTTTAAATCTTTTGAATTTGTGGTTCAGCGCACGAGCACACTTAAGGTACAGCCGCCACTGCTCCTCACACTCCTCAAAATGTAAACTGCATATTACACTGGATCTAGATGGAATCAAGCCGCTTTCTTTTCTGGACTCTCTTATGATTTGTACCCAATCATTCTTCCATGCATCGTTTGACGAGGGAAATCTAAAAAATATTAAAGATATGAATAGTAGTTGTTCAGTAAAAGAATCATAGGATGTAAGTTTATATGTCTGTTTAAACAAAATAAGGTATCTGAATTAAGTAAGAATTACAAGAGAACAAAAGAAAAATGATCTCCCACACATTTACGCTAATTTGGAAATGTGAATTATGGCAACACCGTTCGATTTATTGTTTTCAAAAATTAATTTGAGTGAAAACGATTAGTTAATCAGAAAAATTACTTGCTTCCCTATAAGAAAAGAAAGAAAAGTAATCCCTTAGCTATTTTTAATTGCCGTTTAATTCATTTAATTAGTGTAATTAATTAATGCCGCACGAAGGCATTATTATTATTTTTCACGCGGCGAGGTGTCGGTGCGTAATGGCAGGCGGTAGACTCACTATGGTGTGAATGTGTGCGTGTCGGCTCGTAGGTATAGCGACTGACTTACTATGGAGGTGCTTCAGTGTTTAGTTCGGGAGACGATGTCTGCTTTTTTTATTACGTCTATGATCCACTAGCGTTATGTTGAAGTATAGATTACGATTATCGATGGGCGATTGCGAGAGGTTTTTTTCGATTGTTCGAACATCTCGATTGTTTTCGATTGTTTCGTCGAACATCTCGATTGTTGTTGTGTTCGTTTTCGGCGCGATTTCAACTCGAATTTGTGGTTGCGAATTGCGATTGTATGCACGATGGCGAGAGATTTCAGTCGATTGTTTTGAGTTACATTAGAACATCTCGATGGCCCGACTTGGCCTTGTCTTGTGATTGCGATTTGCGAGTTCAAACTAAGCATGCAAAGTAGTAAACTTACCCAACTTACGTACATATTATAGGAGAAAGAAATCACGAAAGTAAATAAAATAATCGAAGTTTATAACGAATTATCTATTTTTAATGACTTAAATAAACTTGTGCAATGTATGCAACATAGTTTTTTAGTTTTAATACAAAAAATCACAGCGGCTCGACAAACAATCGCTGTGACCGATGAATGACTGACTGATGCAACAATCGAAACAATCGAAAAACCTCTCGATTGTTTTGTAAAATGGCGAGTCGATTGTTGACTCGATTGTATATTTTGACGACTGCAATTCTTTCGATTGTTAAAACATTTCGGAATCGCCCATCGCTAATTAAGATTTTGAAAATGTCATGTGTCACTGCACTATCAAGATGTTCCTATTGCCATATAAAAAATATTTAAATTACGTGGATGTGAAATGAAACTAGAAACTTTTGTAACAGAACCTCGACACCACCGCCTGCGCAAGTGCGAAATTTTTGCAAGAAATCGTTCTTTCACTTCCGCATTTGCCTCCGTAAAATTTTATTTACGTATTTTTTTATATTTACGTCGACATACAATGTGCAAAGAGTGCCTACATAACTATGCGCCTATATAACCTGGGCGATGCGGCCGCTCTGTTGATGATGAACAGAGCACAAATTTTCAGAGAAAACGGAAAGTGACAGCATTGTTACGGTTACCAATTGCGACCACATTTTTTTTATATTACTAAGGTGGGAATCAGCATACGGCGTGTCTGATGGTAAACAGTTATCGTAACCATTGACTTTTGCAACACCAGGGTTGTCACTCATGCGATGCCGACACTCTAAAAGGTTTTTATCATCTTCACGCATTTCTTGAAGAATTCCATGTTGTACTCCCTGGGAAAAACCTCGGCTGGGAACTCATTCTACAGCTTGAGAGTTCTCTAACTAAAAAGAAATAAATAGAAAACTACTCTGGAATCGCACAGTACGCGACCATTGCGGTTCCAGCGTGTGAGGGTGAACTCCTCGCCGTCGGCGAGCGGTACGGTTATAAAAAGTAGCTGTTGGTATCATTTCGAACAATTGTTCAGAACATAACCATTTGTACAATCGGTAGAATAAAGGGAGGCAAAATCTCTCCTTAAACTTAAGGGTTTAATACCGTGTGTAAGCTTAGGATTGTCGACAATTCTCACAGTTCGACTCTGAATCGAATCACATGGTCCAAGCTGGTATCCAGATGCTCCCACCCAAAGGTGACTGCAGTACGGTCTGACTTTAGATTTATATAGCATTACAACAAGTCTTTGCCCCGCGCTTAAGTACTGCTTTGCTCTATTGAGCACACTGAGTTTTTTGGACGCAAGCAAATAACCAATTTGTAATGTCAATATTAGCTTTGTTAAAAGTTGTTATGATAATCATTCCTTGCATTAAATAAGCTTGGAATGGCTATGGACACATCATCCGCAAATAATGTGCTAAAATGATTGGTAGCTTTAGGTAGGTCATTTATGTCAATATTTGATACTTTCGCATATTATGTTATATTGCGGGTCAATATTTAATATTTTCACATGATGTGTTCTATTGATGAGGTATGACTAAGGCAATTGTAAATATTTCCTCTGAGACTGGGACTATATCCTTCACACTTATGCAGAAAATGCCGATGTCGAACGCTTTACTCATATCTAAAAATATTGCTATAACTTCGATAGATTTATATATATAACTTAAAAAATGCTGTCCTCCGAATAAATAATTTATGTGCATTTCTTATTGGGGAGATAGAAATCGAATATAGACCTTGCCTCAATAAACAACTGAACTAAGTGACGAAGAAACATAAAAATGAATACTTTACCCGAGTTGCTGATATGGTACGGTACCTATTCTAAGATCGAAGAACGAGAACGACTGCCTATTTCTCGGACGTATAGTATTAAGCTGTGGACATGCCTCGAGCACGTGGAGCTCTTTGCCTAGGCATACTTCAAGGACATGCTGCCTTTGGGAGAATTGACCCGCCGCCGTGCCGTTGTTTTGCACTGCTAAAGGATAAGTGCACTTGACAACAAGCCGGTAAAGTTCTTCCACCGCTTTGTCTGCCCTACGTGAGCACAATTTTTCAGACTGCTGAATCTGAAAGCCTACAGTGGTGAAGTATACTAAATGCGGAAAAACGCGCGTGGCCTTTTATGAAGTCGCTCATTGGCACAGTGCGCCCCACTTTTCAGGATGCAATCATAAATAACGGAAATATATATTTGGGACGTGACGTAATTTGAGTATCGGACTACGTGAGATGCCACGTATACAGTCATCCGGAAGAATTTGCAGAGCTGGGGCCATGACTTGTGATAGATGTGGCGCTAGCGGCCATGTAAGCGCAGAATGTCGATCGGAAACCATGACTCGTATCATGTGCATTAACCGCCCAGTGGACTACAAAGTCAAAAGCGATCACTTTAATAGAATGACTGGCTCGTCGATATGCGGAGGTGCGCATAGCCAACTATGAATAGTGAGGTTTAATCTATATTGGAGTAACGGAGTGTGAACAGAGCCAATTCCTCACTCAGAATTAGCCAGCTGGTTAGTTGAACAATCCGTATCAATGGATATTGTATTAGTTCAGGAGCAGTACTATCTCGCCACTGAGGATTACATCCTGTCCCCAAAAACTTCGCTATTGGCGATGAAAGAGCGTCTACCTGTCACACTGATGAACAACATCCGAAGTACTCACTGCATAGTGGCTTGCATAGAAGACTGGCTGTATGTCATTTCTTCGTATTTCCAACACTTATAGGACATCGAGGGTTATATTGACAATTTGGAGCATGCACTGGATGAAAACATTCACCCCAGCTGTGGTTCAGTGACAAAAAACACTATAACATTCAGCTCCAGAACACCGTTTCACCGTCACCGTCTGGAGGCTTTAGTAAGCACTGGTTATAAAACTCGTTGGAGCCTAGTCAAGAGAGTCTTATCGGTAACGGTCCTCTGAGTAGAGTTGGATTGGACTCTGCATTTTCTCTAAGACGCTATAAGAACAGGGGCGCACTGCAGCGCGTAGGTTTATAGGTTTGCCTGTACTGGCAGCAGTTTTCCCAGCAGATCTGGAGGTTACTCATGCTGGACAACTGAAAGGGGCTCCTAGTACTGCGACTGGACGGCAGTTGGGCAGACGGAAACACAATTTGGAAAGCTACAGTAAGCGAGTGGCAAGCTCGGTTTGATGCAGGGTCAAGCAGGGAATTCGATTTCAGCGAGACTTAGGTCACACTCGGTTAAACTGAGCCATCCAACCACACAGGTCATGGATATATTAGAAAGTGTCTGAGTGAAATTAAATTCTGTAAAGAGCAATAAGTACATGTGTGGCGTGAGCGAGGAGGACAGACATCTTGTCTTGTAGTCCTGCCCAAGGTATGCCGAACTTTGTGAGGGAATGATGGACGGGATAGAGCGCACCAAAGAGGAAACGGGGCCGGTGTACTTCGCGAACCTTATGTCGTCACTGGGAACCTTCGCGCCTTTCCGCATACGTGTGGTTCGCTCGTATGAGAAAAAGTTTTAGTCAGCACAAGAACGGAACCCAACGAGGGAACAGGTTAATTAGGATTATTTACGAGCGCCTTCAGACAGTAGCGAATGCATCTTTGTGACCATTGTCTCCCTAGAAAGGGGAGAAGATTAAACAGACACACTGTGGAATGAGAATTTAATAACTTGTAGGGTAGCAAGCATTGCCATGGCACGATAAGAGCCGACGAGAGCAACAGCTGTGCGCAACTATGTATTCGGCTCATTTAACCTACAGGTCGGCATCAATCTACGCTAAGCATCAATAGTGATACCGGGCATATACATCAATTCACTCACTCCATATAGGCGGGTGAGTGCATCGACCAAGTTTTCGTTGGTAGCCTCTCTGCTATCGAATAGCAGCACTACGGAAAATATTTTTGCCGCTCTCCCGGCAGGCATAGGTATGATTGCACTGCACTATATTCTTCGGGGGGTTTGCAATAAAGCGCACTCCTTGTGGCTGTGGCTAGTTGGATAGTACCTCTACCACGATAGGTAGCTAAGTCTTGTCCTTTGGTGCGACATTTGCCTCGGGCATACGGGCCCTAAATGTCTGTTGCGAGTTACTTGGTTTCTACCTTACTCGCGTGTTGGTAAGTTCTCCTGGATATGCACATACAAGTTTTCATTTCTTTTTTTCATTATAGAAGACGATGTCAGGAGCCTTAGAAACCGGCGAGCGTTTATAAGAAGAGCAATGGATGTTAAAGAAGCCGTAAGGATCAACTTATGCGGCGCACGGTTCCCTCTGCCTATCCCACAAGGGATTTGACGTGAAGTAATAGATAGTTTTCATTCTGCCTTTCTCCCTTTGAATATTCAAAATCAAATGCAGCATGTGAGTCGCGTGATGTAGGTGTGGCATGAAGAGGTGTTATGAACATGTCCTCTCCCTCTTCCAGTTGCGGAGACCTTCTAAGGAAAATTTTCTTCCTCCTAGCAGTACTTTGGTTTTAGGCAGGGGGTCGATTAAGTCGTATAGCGGTATTTCTCGCGATTGCTCGGGGGAGAGGGAGGGTTAGTATAGAAGTTATACTGTTTTATAAATTTTGATTTGTAATCGAAATGAATGTACTCATTTGAATAATATACCTATTTGAAAATCATTGAGATCAAAGACCGCATACATAACGACAACTATCCTATGATGTAGTGGGCCCCAAAAACATTTAAACTCGAGAAAGTCGCTAGAGGCACTGCTGTCATGTTATTATGACAGAGTTACTCTATGTATTCTACAGAGTATACGAATTGTAATTATAACCTTCCGTCATGTTATAACTCGAACTGCGATTAGTATATCGTTTTGTATTGTTTTGATAATTTAATATTTTTCGTAAATAATGTAATAAAACATCTATTTATTAATTGGGTAATGAACTGTTAACATAGTAACTATAATGTTTTACCATGTAAGTAATGTTACGTTAATCACGTTTGCCGCAGTACTTCCATAACCTGTGTTACGATACCGGTACGAAAACGCTTTGAATTCATTGTATTTTATAAATTCTAGATATCATTGGAGCATGAAATTCTTCTACATCCTAGATATTTTGGACCCCAGTTATTGGATACTGTTAAACAGAAACTGTACACTGAAGTGGAAGGAACATGCACTGGCAAGTTAGTGTTTTGATTTCGTTTAGGGAATTCCTGTATGACATGTCATTTAAAAAGTGGTTTTTATGTGCCGCATAGTTTGTCTGGGTAGAGCTAAGAATATGAGAAATAAAAAACGACAGCTTAGTATATTGTCAGCATTATTAGGCCGTCACAAATTTTTGAATGACTTATTTAGCTAGCCTTATCTGTGACTTGCTTAATGTGCAAAAACATTTACTTCTTAGGATCCTTACTAGTCAGCCTGACTAGTAAGGATCCTAAGAAGTAAATGTTTTTGGATGTTTTTTTTAAGGATCCTAAGAAGTAAATGTTCATTTTTTATTTTGTTTTACTATCTGATTGTTCAATCTACACGTGTGAAATAAAATAAAGGGTTCCTTCTTGATATTTTTTATTATAGAATGATAAATCAATTTGTATTCTGAGAACTATTGTTGACCAAACTGCCATGTTTATTTGCATCATTATTCCCTGGCAGGTGGGTAGGAGGGTGGATTGTATGCCTTGCTTTGTTGTATAAAAAAAAACGCTGGGAGCAGAAAATTATTGAAACAACACCCACAAAGTCAATGACCACCGCAGTGAAATACATGGTGAAAAATGTACACTTAACTTAAAGCTTAACTGAAGTGGTAAATATACCAGAAGAATATACACAAATCAATGGTATTCGCTTTCTAGGGTGCAATGTAATGTTTGGAGAGAATGGCAGCGGTCGCCTGTTGTTATTTGCAACAAAACATAACCTATGGATGTTAAACAAATCACCATTTTGTTTAGTAGATGGAATTTTCCAAACTTGCACAATATTGTGTAAACAAATATTTTCGGTGCATGTTGGCGCTGGTGATTGCAGACAAATATTACCCTTAGCATAGGGGTTTCTCAAAAAAAATGACAGAAGAAAGTTACGTAATTTTTAAAGACTCACTCAAACACATTACAAAAATTTAAATTGGTCTAGCCCTTTAGGAGTTCAGTAAGGTACACACACATACAAAAAATATATTTATTTTTGGAAAAGGTATACATACAAAGATGCATTTAATTTCTGAACATTTTTTTTGTTATATTATAAACTTAGTTCAAGTTTATAATATAACAAAAAAAAAATATTGTTATTGATAATTGTGATGGAATTGAATTGAACATTACAGCTCTTACTTTTGTGGGCGTTATAAAGGCCATACGGCCTTTACATATGCATTTTAAGTATTATGTACGAGGCAATGTAATGGAAGAAATGATTTTAGATATCTTTAATGTTTTTACAGATATGGTTTTGTAATAGCAGTGACTACAATAGACAGCATTGGCGCAGGCCTCATACAGCCTGGTCAGGGCTTTGTAGTCTACCCCGTCAAATATAAGGCAATAGTCTTTCGGCCTTTCAAAGGGGAGGTCCTGGATGCTATTGTCACACAAGTCAACAAGGTTGGTGTTTTAGATAGATAGATAAATGGTCATTTTACATGTACTTGATTGGGCATGCATTAGGAACACTATAAATGATACATTAAATAATGTATTACATCGTTATAGAGCTCATCATTAGCCGCAAAAAAGTCCATGATGCTATATATTTAACTATTATAGTAAATACTCGTAAAATTGCGTTTTGTTCAAATTAGTCAATCAAAGCATGTGTAGAATCATAGGATGTTGATATTCATATCATGATATTGACCCTTATCCTACATATCCTATATAGTTCCATAATCAAGAATGGTTATGTACATGTATGTAAATTTAATCAAACCTTTCGTTCAGAAGTTATGACATTTGAAATAGTAAAAGTAAGAAAATTTCCGTGGTGTGTGCGAACAACCCTACCCTTAGGCTATAAGAGATAGCATGGAGTCGATGGATGCAATCATCAAAGGATCGATTGCTGTCGAAGTCTAAGAGGGAGGCCTATGTTCAGCAGTGAAAGTCCTTCGGCTGAAATGACGTTGAATGATGATATAATATGTATAACCATTGTATTATTTAAATCTTTAAATACTCTATAAAAAATTAAGGAATAACTTTCTATCTATGACAAACTAATAAACCGTAATATTGACGACGCATGAAGGCCTCCTTACTCACCGAGATAAGACAAGTCAGTAGGCTCGATATTTAGGCTCTAACACACTACGTGTTAGCACCTAAGTATCGAGCCTACTGACCAATGGGAGGATAGTTTAGCCTAAAAACCGATAAGTGATACGATGTTGGTCCGTGACTAGCCAATAAGAGCTGCCCGTTCTACTTTGACCCCAACCTGTAGCGGTGAGATACTTATGCGTTTAGTTACTACACAAAATTGTGTCATCAGTTCTCTATAGGTTATTTCCTTCATGCTATCTATCTACCCGTGTGAAGCAGGGACGGGTCGCTAGTAAATTATAAAAATGACAATATCTATGTCCATAGATATTTTCATTTTTATAATTTACTAGCGTAGCACAAATAGACAGTTTAAATTTTTTGGATACTAAAAGAGGGATGCCTGAGTTTTTTGGCAGTATTTTTATCAGTGCTCACCTAGTCATAAACTGCACGGTAGGGAAAAAAATTGTGACGATTCCAAACAAATGTAGTCATTTTTACGGAATAAAAAGATTTTGACTTTGACTAAACGATTATAACTATTTTATGATATTTTTGAGCGTTGATATGCTCTCAACAGGCCCTGTGAAGTCCGTGGAGGGCGCAGCGGGCAGGGTTGGCGTGATGTGAAAACAAGCTATCTAGTAAATTTTTATCTTCATCGAAAATTGTATAGATTACTTCTGTAAATTTGCCCTCCTTAACAGAAAGTTTACACAACCAAAAAATATAATACAAACACTACTCTCTGCCTACCCCGCAAGGGACTTGGCGTGAAGATATACATACATACAAACACGTATACTTAAAAGCTGTTAAAATGATAACATTATAATAAATTTTCCATGTTAAGAACCTGTTCAAATGATAATCTATTTCCAGGTTGGGATGTTTGCACAAATCGGGCCGCTCAGTTGTTTTATTTCACATCATGTAAGTACTTCTATTTGACACCTAGTCACATCGTACTATCCCAAAATTATATGTGTTTTTAGAAAGCGTGGTGTATAAAGAAAATCATATTACTCCCAGAACGGGTGCATAGGTCTACAGAGTACTGATAGCCCAGTGGATAAAAAACCGGCCTATTGGTCCCCACTTCGAATCCTGGGGTGGGTATGCACCACTAAATTCGCGTTACCGAATTTATAATACATATTTATAATTATCACTTGCTCGGCGATGAAGGAAAACATCGTAAGGCAACCTGCACGTTCAAGATATTATATTTCGTTAGAGGTGTGACCTAACCTAAGAAAGGTCTTGTTTTCCCTCTCAGTTGTGGAGGTCTGATGCCAATGGCTCCATGTAAAAAATAATATCGCCAATGGAGCCACCTATAGACAGATTACAGACAACATTGTTTAACTTGCAGTATAGATTAGTTAGATACACGTAATGAATCATCAATTTCGATCAATTTCATTCCATCACAAAATGCTTGAAGTCCGTCACAGACGTAGCTATAATATATCGTAAGATAATATGCCGTCTTGCTCTAAATATATGAAACAAGGTTTTTTTATTGTACTATAATCTGCGATCAGTCTTTTTTTCCTATGCCTATGAGCAGATATTTTGAAAGTTCCACCTCTGTGGGAGAAGTAATCCATTGACCATTGTTTCTCTACTCACAAATCCAACTCGATTATGTGGTTCCGTTTCAGTCTTTTTGTATAGTTTATATTTCCGAGTTCCACTGCCAGATTTGGATGCATTTTTTGCAGCTATTATTACGTTTTAAGTTGCGTTTGTAGCTAGTCGTAAATAGCTTTATTTCATCATTGACTGTGTTGATATTTAGGTCTCTATACAGTTCACTGTTTCTCAGGAACCATGAATAGTTTGCCAGGTTTCCAGAATGCCATTTTGAACTCTCTGTACGATTTGCAAGCAGATCCCTACAGCCGAATATCGTATGTCTCGTTGTATACTTTATTGTCATCTTGATATTTACTGTTCTTCCATATTCTGCGTAGTCGTCTTTTTTGTCATTTCTTATTTCTAATGGAACAGAGTTGTACCTGGGTTTGTAGACCGGTTTATCAGGAGTGGTCAGCTAACAGGCAGTCTGAACCAAATTGGTAAAGTGAGTTGCCGCTGTCTCTGTCATCCGGTGTTTTTAACGGCCTTTTGTTAATTACCTTACGGAACGAATCCCAATCCCAACCCGTATACATAGTTGTTATACAGCTTTGTAGTTGTTTCATATTCTAATAGAATTGTGTTGAGTGTAAAGAGAACTAGAGTGTGAATAGAGAATCCATCAAGACAGGAGTTAATTGAGGAAATGAGGTGAAACTGTATTTTTCATACATCTAGAGTAAGGCAGCAAGTTATCTTACGGTATATTGTAGCTACGTCTGTGACGGGCTACAAACAATTGATTTAAATAAATACAAAAGCATAGTATTACTCCTGGGAACCACCTGTAAGCTACATAAAATTTTTAACATAGGGCATGCAGTATAATTTTGGTTACCTTTTTAGTTAAAAGTATAACTCAAGAGTTGATTACGCAACTCTTCATTTGTTATTTTTTACATAACTTTATAAACGCAAGATATAACAATTTTAAACATTTATGCCTACAGTCAATACCAGCGGATATGGAGTTTTGCCCGAATGTGAATCCACCATGCTATAAGAGTAAACAGGAGGACAACGTCATACAGGAAGAAGATGTAATTCGACTGAAGATAGTTGGTACAAGAGTTGATGCTACAGGCATAGTAAGTTTTAGTTACTTATTAGAGTTTTCCTTTTTCGTACTTTCTATCTAATCATATCTCAACACTGATCTCAACAAGTAAGTGTTTTTTGGGATAGACCAGAGACAAGCACCATCTGTCTATCACCTTACCTCACCCGTTTCTTGCTCTTTTAATATGTAAAATTCTTTTAACGTTCGCCAGTGTTTAGGGCTCCTGACATCTACTTCTTACACAACATTGACACTACTCCTAGCCTTACTCAGCTTTTGTCACACCACTTTTGCATTATATATGTATCCACAGGCAACACAGTAGTTGGAGAAATAATTAATGCCAGAAAAGGGCCTGAAAAAAAGCCTTCATCTACTTTCTTTGTGAATTTAGAACCTGGACCCAACAATAAGAAAGCCAAAGAAATCAAATATATTTTCCACACCTTAGTTATTATAGAGGATCCAATTAAAAGGAAAGTTGTTGTCCAGTGCACAAGATGTCAACAATATGGGCACACTAAAAACAATTGTACAAGGCCCTTCAGGTGTGTCAAATGCTCTTTGCAACACAAAATAAGTGATTGTCCCAAAAAAGACCGTAACAGCCCTGCCAAATGTGCCCTTTGCTTCGGCAGCCATCCAGCTAATTATAAAGGCTGTGAAGTGTATAAGGAGATATACCAACGTAAATTTCACAAGCCTGCATTTGTCAACAAAACAAAAACTGTAACCAGTAATTCCCCAGACAACCCAAACATGGTATATGATCAGACCTCACAATCAAAAACTTATTACAATAAAGTAAACTCTAACCGACCCCTTACATATGCAAACATCGTCAAAAATGACTTTCAAGACTCAACTTTCCAACAGCATCCAATCGAATCTATTTTAGTAAAACAGTCTGAAAAGATTGATTCCCTCTTACAACAGATAAGTTCTCTAGTAGGGCTTATAGCAACTCTAGTTGACAAACTGACAAAATGACTTGCTTGAACATTGCAACCTGGAACATTAATGGGTTACCACCAAACAAAAACGAGCTTCAGATATTGATTAATTGTCATAATTTAGACGTAGTTCTGATCTCGGAAACTCATTTCACGGAAAGGAGTAGTGTAAAAATACCTGGATTTTATGGATACTATACAAATCACCCAGACGGCACTGCGCATGGTGGGACCGCCATATTCATAATGAAGTCCATTAAACATCATGAAGATCTCCCATTTATAACAGAACATATCCAAGCCACTACTATAACAATAGAAGATAAAAATGGAAACATCGTAATGTCTTCAGTTTACTGCCCACCAAGACATAAAATTGATGAAGCAAAATTTAATGTATACCTTTCCTCACTTGGTCCCCGTTTTATTGCTGGTGGAGATTGGAATGCGAAACATACCCAGTGGGGCTCACGCCTCACATCCACAAGGGGTAGAGAACTCAAGAAAAGCTTGGACACTAATAACCTGCTCACTATATCCACAGGAGAACCAACCCATTGGCCTTCTGATCACTCAAAACTGCCTGATCTCATTGATTTCTTCATAGTCAAGGGGCTTTCCCGGAGCTATTTTGAAGTCAAGTCCTGTTTAGACAGCTCATCTGATCATTCACCAGTTCTCCTCAAGCTGAGCACATGTGTGTTCCAGCTAATAAAGGACGATTGTTTGACCAACACTAGAACTGACTGGAATGGTTTCCGGGACTATATTGCTGACAACATCGATCTTAATATCCCTCTCAAATCTCAAGAGGATATCGAAGCCGCTACAAAATACTTTACTTGCTTAATTCAGGAAGCGGCTTGGAAGAATACACCTGAGTCAATTATCACCAAAAGTGATAATAAAAATATCTGCCCAGAAGTTAAGCTACTTATCAAAGAAAAACGAAGATTGCGGAGGGTCTGGCATACCAGTAGGCATCCATCTGACAAAAGTGCTCTAAATAAAGCTTGCTCCCATCTAAAGCAAGTAATTGACAAACAACAAAATAGTGCATTTGAAAAATTTATAGAATCATTACACCCTGATAAAGGATCCAGCTACTCTTTGTGGAAAGCTACTAAACACCTAAATCAACCAGAGCACTTCAAACCACCAATAAAAACAGGGGACTTCTGGGCCAGGTCAAGTGGGGAGAAAGCTGAAGAATTTGCCAGTCACCTCTCACAAATTTTTCAACCCAATGAAGCCTGTGCTGATGCAGATGAATCCCCCATAAATGCTGTACTTGCACAGGATTATCAGATGGACTTCCCTATTAAACCCACAACTCCAGGAGAAGTATGGTCTGTGATAGATGGACTCCAGTGCAAGTCTGCTCCAGGATTTGACTTGATTACCCCTCGTGTCCTTAAGGAACTTCCTAGGGGGGGAATTGTATTTCTGACCATCTTAATAAATGGGATCCTTAGAACCTCCTACTTCCCACAGCTTTGGAAAGTGGCACAAATTATCATGGTTTACAAACCTAGAAAACCAGCAAACCATGTATCTTCTTATAGACCTATCAGCCTTCTGCCCATCTTGTCCAAGATCTTCGAGAGGGTTCTTCTCCGGCGCATGTCACTTGAACTGATTCAAAAGAATGTGATTCCTGGCCACCAGTTTGGTTTTCGCTCAGGGCATGGCACTATAGAGCAAGTTCACAGAGTCTGTGACAGGATAAGGATGTCTCTGGAAAACAAGGAATACTGTTCTGCTGCCTTTCTGGATGTCCAGCAGGCTTTTGACAGGGTTTGGCACAGAGGTCTCCTGTCCAAAATCAAGTTGTCCCTCCCTCACACTTACTATGCCATCCTAAAGTTATATCTCGAAGATAGAATCTTCCAGGTCAAAGAGCGAGAAGCAAGATCAACTTTCTATGGTGCGTGTGCTGGGGTGCCACAGGGTTCAGTGCTGGGCCCCACCTTGTACTCCATCTACACATCTGATCTACCAGTAACAGACAATGTTATAATTGCTACATATGCAGACGATACTGCCTTACTTGCCAACCACTCTGACCAAAGCATAGCTTCTGCACACCTGCAAATGGCGTTAGACAATGTCAGCACCTGGATGAACAAGTGGCGCATAATTGCCAGCGCACCAAAATCAATTCAAATGACATTTACTCTTAGACAAGGCAACTGCCCACCAGTAAAACTGTCAGGAGTAACTCTACTTCATGCAAACTCGGTCAAATACTTGGGCATGCACTTGGATCGTAGGCTGACATGGAAATCTCATATCAAAACAAAAAGAGACGAACTCAACATTAGATTCAGAGATCTTAAATGGCTTCTGGGTAGAAACTCCAAATTGAGTTTGGAAAATAAGGTTTTGGTTTACAAGACCATTCTTAAACCCATCTGGACCTACGGGATTCAACTGTGGGGCAGCAGCTTGCACCTCCAATATAGACATTTTACAGAGGGTCGAAAATGCTATATTAAAAGCCATCTCAAACGCTCCTTGGTTTATAACTAATAACGAGGTGCATCAACTACTCTGTATACCTACAGTCAAAGAAGAAATTTCTAAATCCTGCACCAAATATAAAAAACGCCTTGACAATCATCCAAACCAATTGGCTCAGCAACTCCTGCAAAGAAGTCACAAACAAAGGCTGAACCGGCATTGTATTCTTGAATTGGACAACAGATTTACCAAGTAACCAATGAAGAGATCTTGTCAATGGACAGGTGACTCTGCCCGTCAAATTCTTCAATCAACTCATCTGCTTATAGTCCAAGGATTGATCGCAGATAATTAGGAAAAAAAAAAAAAATGTATTTCGTCATTCTTTTATCATACATTCTTTCTACATGTGTGAACCAACATAGCTTGCTATATTATTGTCTTAACACAAATATTATCGTTCGAATAACTTTCATACGCTATCGTTGCATTACATCTCGATTGTGGTTTTTCTACTTTCAAACTCTTTCTGCCATACACAGTTCTGGCTTCCATATAAGTTAGCATTGAGATCAGCACATTGTTGTGTATATATTTTTTTTATACTACGTCGGTAGCATATAAGCATACGGCCCACCTGATGTAAAGCGGGTACCGTAGCCTATTAACGCTTGCGCTTGCTTGCTTGCTTATTTTATTATAAATATTTGTTATTGTAGCAGGCATAATGACACATATTTTGTTTAAATACATAGTGCCTACCTAGGGTTAGTAGTAACTCTACTTTGACACCAACGCTCGGGAGTTCGATTCCCACACAGGACAAACATTTATGTGCATGGACATGTCTGTTTGTCTTGTACTGGGTGTTTTCTATGTATCATATCTATTTACGAAAAAAATGTATTTACATATGTTTATCAGTTGTCTAGTATCCATAACGGAAGTTGTCCGATAATATTTATTTATTACTCTTCAAAAGACACAGCCCTGTTACAGATGGACAGACAGACAGCGGACCTTTAGTAATAGGGTTCATTGGCACCTTTACTGTCCTGTGCCGTTTATGTGGCATTGCGACTTATAATCTTTTCTTTGCCATTTTTACTTATTTTTCTTCAATAGGATTAAAAATCACCGAATAGTTTGTTACTTTGGGACTTGTTGAACTGAGAAAGATGGATTTTCACATCAATAAGTTAATTATCTTTTTTGTCATTTTATTCCTGTTATAATCCATTGCTTGTGTATTTCAGTTTGCCATTGGGACATTGATGGACGACTACCTAGGGTTAGTGACACAATAACACTCCAAAGTAACATAAAATATTGTAATAAGATTTTCTATAAGAATAAAAAATATTGAATAAAACACAAGTCGTTATTATTTATAATTTATTTGGCATTCAAATAATAGGGTAAAATTCCATACACAATGTAACAAAAACAATCCATCAAAAAGAATAAAATATTTGGACACTCTCAGTCTATTTGGGCAGTATGTTGGGGTGGTTCTCTTATCAACCTTTCGATTCGCGTTGTAATAATTAACCTATGCAATAATCGCCTTACAACTATAAAGCGGGATACGCACGGAGAAAGTGGCCAAGAACACAGTTTGAGTTCATACACAAACACTATGCTCATAGGCCATGCTCCCTGTCTTAATACATGGCCATGGCTCACGTAATTCTTTGAAACACTATCCATAGACCTTACACGACAAAAATATTGTTCAATATTTTTCTTTATCGAAACTCCTTCAAACTTGTTGCGAACACGAAACTAAACATTTTGTCTCTCCCTGCATACCCAGCTTTAGAAATTAATTTATTAATATTGTCTAGTCATAGTGCTGAAGATTACACAACAAGAGAATACATAGCTGAAGTTTTTATTTTATTCGCATCAAAAGTCGAAGAGTCTAGAATATAAAAAGCATAATTATAGTGCCATAAAAAGCACAGTCAAAATATTCCACTGAATGCCAAACGTTGCTTTAATTTAATAGATATATCATTTCAGCTCTAATATTACGAGAATTCACGTCAATGAGTATGTTAATTTATTACATTCTATATTAATTATGTACAAGATTCGAAAAATTAAATAATATGAAATAAAAAAAATATCCAAAATGACGATGCGGTCTTTGGTTTGTGAATTATATACAGACATTGTACTAAAAATCATGAATAAATAAAACACAATATTGATTAGATCACTAAAACAAATTATGGCATCTAAATAAATAATACTCATTATGAGATCAGAAAAAAAGCAAACATTGAATCTGAGCACCGAATATGTCTAAGATTTTATTTATATAGAATGGGATGTTCCATGTGGACATTTCGTGTGGACTCCTTAGATATCCCTGACCGGAACTGTGTGAGTAACTCCATACAAAGTGTAAATTCCATTAAATTTTTTTAAGCTTGGAGCTCTGTAGATGCAGATCGTGACATGTGGAGATAAAGTTTTGAACAAAATGTATAACTTCATTAATAGCTAATTAGAGGTACATAATGTTGCTATATATCGACAAACTTTTATCTAAGTTGTCTATTTACATAAATTAATTTTAACATGTGGCTGCACCTAGAAGTTGTGCTTTTTGGATTAATCAGGTCATGTACTCATGTGACTGGCACTCGTTTTATGTATTATGCAATTAACGACGATATTCTTTATACTGAACTATATAACTATACCTCGGTCTTATTAACATTACCAATTTGACCTTTACTGTGTTCGTTGCAAATTGTTTAAACACAGTGATTTTTTCTAAAAGTTTATTTTACCATTTTACCATTTTAATGCACGCTCAGCCCGACCAGACTTCGTTGGACGACAATTGAACCACCTTATCAGGCTAAATCAATTCTTCATCTGGTGAACTACTAATATTTGTTAAATAATTCAAAATTGTGCTAAAAGTATGAAATGTCAACAATGAAGTAATCTTTCGCGCCAAGAAGAATGCGCTCGATCATTGCTGTTTTTTTTTTAGCAAATATTACCTATAATAGAGCTTGTTGAGTACTGAAATAACCAATTATTGTGGGTTTCTTAATTTTTAACAATCAAACAATCTCCAAGCAATTGGGAGAAAATTATTTTATGTATTTTTTTACTAACTTCTCACAAACTGTCAAATCGATAATCCTAAGACACGAGGAATATCTTCTTTTATAAAAAATGACTGTATTTGTGGAATGATTTCGCAAACTGTTTACACCTACAAGCATTTATAAAAGTAAAATGCTTACATACCAATACTAAATTTCTAATATCAAATATACTTTTTATATTATATAAAATATTGAGACATAACATTGTGCAATATAATGTAATATGCATGATAGAGATATATCATAGGTACATTTCAAACAATCTGTAATCATTTCGCAGATACAATAAGTTTGCACAGATTACTCACTGAATTAATTTGCTATATAATGTATATTGGTGAGAGTTTGAGTCGCGCTAGAGTCCCACCAGCATCATTATTGTAGCAGTTCACAAGGCACAAAACAAGATTCAGGAAGTCACGCGAAAGTAATCTAAAAATACACTAACACCATACATAGGGAAGATACTGTTGAGCAAAAGATATAGGTAAATCGTTAACATATAAATGTAGGCATTAGATAGGAATACAGAGTAGGTGTACTTTTTATTTAATTTATTACATACAATATATTTATACAGTGTATGTATCACTGGCATAAATATGTTGTATGAGGCATATAATGGTTACAATGGGATTGGCTTAGTGTTAATATTAGTCTGTATCGACATTTTTATGGAGCTAAATGAGAATACTATTACTCACAATTTGGTTTCGTTGATATTTCTAATGTCAACTTGAAGTTAAAGATTCCTTCGTATAACCATTAAAATGTCGATACAGCCAGTACTTAATAGTTAACCATAGATTAAGAGGGGAATAAGGTAGACTAAAATTACTATCTACTCAACTGCAGAAACTTCTTAACATCAGTAAGAGCCGTTACTCAAATCCCTGCTTGGAGTGGCAATGATTCATATAGCGCTATAAGTAAGAAATAGACAGTACTGTAGCTTCCTCGTGGTATAGCGATTTTTACTTAGAGCGCTGACTGTCTCCGCCGTACAAGCAGGATTTCGAGGTGGCCGATTAACGTTCTACAACATGATTATGTGTAACATACAATCTTAACAGTAATACTGGTATAATTTTATGAGCTCAAGAGAGGAATATAATTTCTATTTCACACAGCGGGCGCTAATGTCTGAGCTATTATTTTTTTACCGTAACTATTATATTATGGATATTTTTTGCTTCCCCGTCTTCTGGCAACTGAAATCGTCCATTCTTTTCACTCTGAACCAAACACCACTTTTACCTAACCTGCTCATCTGGAGTAAATGCTGATTGAGTCTATAGAATTGCATTTAGCTAAAAAATAAATAAAACCATATTCCAACTAAAAGCTAAATTAGCCATTTTATAAACTGCATGCTGGCTGTGCGTTTTTTTTTTTATATAGACATTTACTTCCATGTGATTGTAGACCCTTCAAAGTCTAAACTACAGGCACAGCGATAACTCCCACACTTATATATAATTTAAACCTAGATTAACTAGTGACTATATAAGGAGTTATCGTAGACTCCGTTAACTCACGTGTTAACTACAATTTGATAGATTTTAAAATTGTAAAGTATAAAGGTTTTTATGTGATTTTCACGTAAGAAATGGTATGCAAATGTAGTGGATAAATTACGACATCTTTTAATATGCGTTTCAAATATTATAATAAGTTTCGAGCTGCAGCTTCAGTACAATACCTATGTTAATCTACTGCCACTGTGAACTGGGATTATTAAGTATTTTGACGCTTAAAATAAATATATACTATAGAGATAATTGATGTATATGTTACTACTTTGTTACAATTCGATGTTAGAGATTTGATGTGAGTGGGGTTTGAAATAAACCTTTACTAATAGTATTGATACCAGTAGTAATAAGATAGTTCGCCAAGAAATGTTTCATAAGTCAATGTTACTCTTATTTGAAACGCACAGTACAATTTACTACCGTATATGCGAATGAGTTAACGTAGTCGGCCCTCGTCTAGACTGCCCCTCCTGTCTGTGCGTGAGGCGGCGTGGCGCGACGCGGCGCGGCGCTCACTGCCTGACGTGGAAGCACTGGCACTAGGCGTGCGGGTGTCACGAGGCGGCTGCGGCGGCGGCGGCCCGCTGCGCCGCCCCGCACGGGTCCGCCGGCGGCGGCACGGCCGGAGACACGGGCCCGCGGACCGCTTCGATGTAGTCCTTGATCAGCGTCGCAATTTGATACGCCTGCGAGAATTCAATAACATATGACCACAACATTGATAATATTACGACGTAGTAGAACATTTGTAGATGATAGTATACAGTAAAATATTTAAATGTTAATAATCCTATGTTGTATTGATTGATGTCATGGACATTGAGGTACATTTTCCTAAACCAGCAAGTTAGAATTCTGAATTCTAGTGATGTTTGAGATATCTAGTAAGTGTCCAGGTGTTGTGTTGACTAGTGTTGTAAGTGTATGAAGCAGTGACCTGGTCGGTGGAGAGTACGAGTTTGGCGTGCTTGCGGTCGGCCCTGGTAACCAGAAGCAGGGCGCGCGGCGCCGGCGACACCGCCAGCAGCTGGTCGTGGTCGTGCGAGACGAGCGCCGCCCGCGAGTTGCGTCGCAGCAGCGTCAGCCCGCGCCCGTCCACTGCCAGCCACAGCGCGCGCGGCCAGTTCGAAGTGAACGATTGCTGTACACATAACATTAATTATTACGCCTATTTAACACACTCATACTTAAACTAGGGATTTATTTGGTGGGATAGGGTAAGGGCGCGGGGCGCGGCGCGCAGACAACCAAAGATGGACTTTTAGTTGGACTTCACTTGGAGGATGGGTTTTAAATTTAGTAATGTACATTTCACAACAGTTGTTTTTATCTTTGGAAATGCAAAGAACTTCGATTATTGTCATTTTGGTGATAGTCACAATGTTTAACTAACAACGGCTATCTACACAAGTAGGTGGGAATGTGTGGGATCCTGTACCAGCAGAGGTGTCATACGGTAACCACTCTGTAGAGTGGGCAGGTGGGCCGTATCCTTGTAAATGCCATGTTATGTGAAGAAAATGTATTTGCTGCGAATACAAGAAGCAGGCGATTACCATGACGTCGAAGATGGTGGCTCGTGTTAGCGGCCAGGAGTTAGCGAGCGTGAGAGCGCGCTGCATAGCAGCATGTGGCTCGGTGCCGCGCAGCGCCAGATGGTGAAGTCGCACGGCGGGCGCGGGCAGCGCAGGCTGCGTTAGTCGCGGAGGCAGCACAGCGCCCGCCGCCGCTAGGCACTCCTCGCCGCCGCCTGTACACTCGCCGTTCACTACTTGAGCGTGCAGGGCAGCCAACATCACCTGAAACAGTCACGCTTTTTACAGAACTATCTGTGCAGTATTATCGTCCTTATGAGCACAAAGCAAAAAGACCGGTACTGTCAAGTAGCTCTATCGTCTCTCTCTAACCTTTACTGTCAAAGCCAGCGTCATCCGCACGTGGTGCATCTTGCTAATTCATAAACGAGGCTCTGCCAAAAGAGAGATAGAACGTATCATATAGGGCGAATCAAAAACCTTCACCTCATAAAATACCACAGCCAAATAACAACTCCCTAGAGCGTTGTTGTGTTCCTTAGACTAAGTGAGGTTGTCAGTGAGGTTGTCAGTGAGCTCCTAGGGAGTTGCCGTGTAAGCAGCGGGGGTAGCAACGCGCGAGTGCACTGAGCTACTATAGCATTATTGTATGGACCGCGTGCCTCTTTGTTTTCTGTTGTATAAAAACATGGCAAGTAACTTCTTTCATGAAATGCAAAATTGAGTTGGAACTGAACGATGCGATGCCATAATTGTTGTGTTTGTATATTGAAACCGCTACGTGACTTACGTTAATAAAGACGCTGTTATATTTACTAGCTGACTACAAAATAGTAGAGTAAGATTTAGCAGTACAGATATCACACAGAATATTTGCAATGTTACTGTCGTTAACTCAATATTATTACAAACAAACGTGTTACTAAAATTTTTATTCTTCACAGTATATATATAAAAACGAGTATATAAAATACACTAATTAGTAGGTACACAGAACTCAAATACTCACAGCCTCGTCTGTCTCGATAGGCAGGCGGTCGTGCCGGACTGCGTGCAGCACTTGGTAGTACAGGAGCTCCATCTCAGCAACACAAGCGGTGTGCAGCGGCCTCTCGCCAAGGAAAAGACGCTTCTTGAATACTAGCCTACAACAATAATGTTTATATTTATTTATATATCTAGAGGTTTATAGGTACGGGCTGCAACACCAGGGGTGTCACGTTGTCGACCCTGTAAAAACCTTTTCACACCTTTCTTGAAGAACCCTATGCTGGAGTCCCTTGCGAATACCTCGGCATGGAACTCATTTCTCAGAATGAAGAATCTCCCGACATATTTTTAACGAGGCGGCTTTTAACGATTCTACTTAGGCAGACTAGTTTCGCCTTTAACTATTTTGGAGACTTTCATAGGTGGCAAGTCGTCGCGTTTCGACACGTTACCGTGCATTCAATATCGAAATTATTAAAAAAATAATTTAACTTACAGTTAAAATTTTACTAAGCAGTTTTGGTATTATTTATTTTCATACAATAAATAAGAGAAAAGAAAGGTGAAACTGAGAAACAAAATTAAGGTACAATATGTACGAGTAGTTAATTGGAACTGTAGAGGTGAGTTTCTTAGGATAAAGGTGGAATATAAAACTTTTTTGTTATACAATGTCGGGTGGCCTACAAGCATACGGCCCACCTGATGTAAAGCGGGTACCGTAGCCTATTAACGCTTGCGATATATTAAGTATCACTCGCACGATGCCTCCTCTGCTGCTTACACAGCAACTCCTTGGGAGCTTACTGGTGACCTCACTCACACACAGGAACATTACTACCCTCTAGGGAGTTGTTATTTGGCTGCGGTTTTTTCTGTGAGGTGGAGGTACTTCTCCAGACGGGCTGCTTTGATGCGGTCTACCTAAACCAAACAAGTTTAGCGATTTAAAAACAACATTCGATTGTTTGGCAGGCGTATTGCATGGGATTCTTCAATACGGGTGTGATAAGGAAGCACTAGCGCGGTGGTAATTTACACTGGGTACCACATAAGGAATACATCACTTGTTATCAAGGCAGCAATGATGTCTGCACGGTTCCATCACGCTGCCAGTGTAAAGAGAGACAACCGGCTTTAACGCTATGGGGGTTGAAGCAGCAACATCTTCATAATCAAAGACAACCTCGATTGCACGTGGGGCGCCAGCTGCCGATTGGCAAACGAGGCTCTGGCCGGACACTTTTAATAAGAAGCATGACATTATTTAATAAGAAGCAACTAACTGCGGATATATCCCGTTACCTTAAAATAGGCCGCAGCTAAAAATCCCTACAGGATTGTTGCGTTTGAGGAAGGTCACCGTACATAGTACTTGAGGAGGTGCATGGTTGGAAGTGAGAGTTACAATGCATGACCGATATCGATGTAGCTTATATTGCATGCGTTCATATGCCAAGAATCAGCCACAGTTGCAAGCAGCAGCAGGCTTACGTCTTCCATCTCGCGAACTAGTCGTTGACCACGCAACCAATGAGCCTGTAAGTGGCGGCAGTAGTGCTCGGATTCTATCACTGCGCGAACATCCGCTGCCGGCGAAATTGTAAATAAGAATCAGCCATACCTGCAAGCGGCAGCAGTAGCGCCGGCCTTCTCCCACCGCGCGAGCACGTCACCGACTCGTTCGTTCCCGTTGAGCGCGCGCTCGCCCGTTCCCGCTGGCGTTGAATTTGCGCATACCTCATATAGAGCATAACCTGTATATAGAAACGAGACTTTTATCATTAGCCTGCCTTGGTCCCAGTTAGTTTTTAGTCGATACACACGTACACACGGTCAGTAGTCACCGAGCCAAACGAAAGGATACTACATCAGTATATAACTTTATTGTTTATTGCCTGAACGAAAATTCTAGAAGAATTTTTAATAGGTACAATAACCCATTTGATAACCTGTATACCTAACTAAACGAGGTCTTCAGTTAGGTATGCAGGTTATCAAACTGGTTATTGTACCTATTAAAGATTATCTATCTCGTTATGGTGTATAAGAAATGAAAGTTCAACAAATATTTTAGAAATTAAAGTTATGCTTATGAAAAATTAAAGAGATGCATGCCAATGTTTATCTTGCGCGGGAATTAAATCACTCACGTCATATAGGAGTATGTTTTCAGATGATTGGGAAACGTCGTTTTTATTGTAACTTAAACAAAAATATATTTCTCAATATATTTACATTTATATGTAAATATATTGAGAAATATATCTATTTTATATTTTTTAAGAGTTTATTACGTTGAATGTTTATATATTCAACGTATTAAAATATGAAACATATTACAAAAGTTCTTGCTGCTTCTGTTTGATTTACAAACAATAATGGCATGGATAATTATGAACTTTTAAACATAGATGATAGAGAAATTAGTATATGAAATGCTCACTTTATTATATGAAAAGTCAAATTTGGCATATCTTTATTATGTAGGCACACATTATGTGCACAGTGCACACAAGCGCATTTTGTTTATGTACGTAGCACGGACCCCGGTGCAGTTCAGTTGTCATTGTATAGTCACTCCGAATATACGTCGTGCTAAATTTTTGCGTTGTGTGTTTTGTGCGCTGATAAACACCTATTACCGGCCATCGGTCAATTATAATATTTTAAGCTATGTAGATAGTTCATACTTATTGCAATAAATTCTTCGTCCGATTGGTAACGTAATCTTCTGGCACATGTTATGGTGTTACCAGGTGATGAGAATCGTTCAAAAATGGCGTGAAAACATTGTAGTACAACAGAGTACCTGTTAAACCTCTTCCAATGAACGAGCCTCCCGTATCCAGATCAGAGGACATTATTACTGTACTGTCGTTATTTACATTACATACCGTGATATTTTCTGCTTCTAGAAAATCATCCATACACAAGAGAGGTATGGCGCAACAAAGTAGCCCGAAGTACCTCCACCTCACAAAAAACCGCAGCCAAATAACAATTCCTTAGAGGGTTGTTGTGTCCCTGCGTGTGAGTGATGTCACCCAGTAAGCTCCTAAGGAGTTGCTGTGTTAGCAGCAGAGAAAGCATTGCGCGAGTGATACTTAATGCATTACAAGTTTTCATAGGCAACGGTAACCGCTTTATATCAGATGAGCTTTATGCTTGTATGCCTTCCGATGTTGTATAAAAAAATACATACACACTAGCATACCCCATGGATCGATAGAGGAAGTACTCACCAGTGGCAGTGTTGGTGAGGCCGATCTTCTCTCGCAGCATGGTGACGAGGTGGTCTGCGGTGGCGGCGGGCCCGAACACGAGCCCGTGCTGCTTGCCGTCTAGCAGCAACACGCGAACGTGCAGCGGCCGTCGCGCCGCCGCGCACAGCAGCTCCTCCTTCGACGGCGCGGCCACGCGACGCGCCACTTGGGCTATGCTCAGGGCGATCTAAAAGTAATAAATAAATGAAATGTACATAGTAGCTCGCTCATTTAATTACATGTAGCTATATAAGGAAATCTGATAAGAGAACTATTATAACGTGGCAAGTCCTTTGAAAGATAGTTTTTTTTTTTTTTTTATAATTTTGCTTGCACCCCTGCCATGGGCAAGGCTATTATCATCTTAATAGTCTTCCAGCCGAAACACATTCATACATCATATTGTCATTCATTCCGTAATTCTAACTTTCATCATCATCTTTCGTTTTTGCCCATTTTAGAACGCCAGTGAAATAACTGCAGTAATTTTCGAACTTCCCTCCCCATACTTTTTGCAAGCAAGTTTCTTTTGGCATTTCTTCTTCGCCAATGGTCATTTCCGAAATGCTGGTAGATTAAAAAAGAGAGATTAAAAGTAAAAAAAAAAAAAACTGGAAAATTATTAAGATACAATATGATTTAATTTAAAGAATGTAAGACGTGTCTAAGTGCCCGTAAGGGTCTAATGGCAAATAAATGATTTTTATCTTTTTATCTTTATCTTTACTACGTCAGTCCATCCACGGGCGACAGCGGGCTTCACAGCTCCACCTAGCCACCGCGATCCCATCGGCTATACGGAGTATAGCCGAGGTATACAGCATTAGTCCTAGGTGAAAGATAGTTCCATCGTGTGTGTCTATATGATAATAGGATTAACGGCGCGTTAGAACCGTCGCCGTGTTGTATCCTTTCATAGAGTCCGTTATAAAATATAATTAGGCTAACAGAAGCGGAGCGGAGATATCTTTTCATACATTTGGTATCTCCCTTTACTCCGCTCGATCACTCGGAATACAGTGTCAGTCTTAGAGTAAAAGCCCTGCGGCACGGCACCTACTTAGTTATATACACCCTGGAAAATTTGTATATGTAATACAACATTTTTCCCAAAGAAACTATATTTTTATTATTAACCGTTTTTGAGTTGCAAGCTTATCAAACTTTTTCATATAAAGAGACGTGCTAACCCCCAAGCCAGCTGTTTACGCGTCAATTACGTGTCCAAAATGAGTCAATGACCGGACACTTCTTTGATTGATTGATTGGTTCCTTGATCTCGCTCGATTTCCGGCACTTAAATATCGTAATACTTACACTTAAACAAATAATACCATTCGTAGTATCCTCACGAAAAACTCTAAAATAATATTCCATATATTCTCTACATACAAACATTATCTCATTATTAATACAGGCAAAAATAAAAACAGAGAGACGAAGGCAGTCCGGGGCTCCTAGGCGCGGTAGCAGTGTGAAACTTGTCAATCGTTCGCGCGACCATACTAAAAACTACAAAGATACACTGCCCGCTCCAGTAGCAGTTTTTAATTAATTCTGAAATCTGTGGCTAATCGTAGGCTATTGTTATCACGGCGATTTCATGTGAAGGTGCGCGTAATTGTGGATTTGATGTTAGTGTATGTACTAACCTACACGATTGTATTGCGTATCGGATTTTATTAGCGTAGACAGTTGTAAGTACATATCGAAAATACTGCTAAGTGCTCGCGTGTATTTAGACCTGTTACTGTTGTAGGCCGAATGCAACCACAACGGCAATGAAACAATACGGCAATACAGAAACATTCACCTATACCATATCCAGCGAATCTTAAGTGTTCTTAAGTGATCCTAAGAGCCTATGCCGTGTCGTAAATAACAGACCAATCGTGTCTCGTACTGCTCAGGACTATCAACGTGGAAACAGCAGATGTAGTAAGTTAACATTAAATCCGTGAGAGGTACGTTACTCGTACATTATTTTAGTTCCAATTGTGATGTGTACTAGATAGATTTCGTGTATTGTCATGTAGATAAGGGGTTATCAAGAACGGAAGGTACCTTCATTTTTCTATTAGGGTTGTCGTAAATAAACAACGAAATAAAGAATATAACACCATATTTTCGGGAATGTCGCTGGTAAGCTTGCTCCCTGTATATAGTAGTTATATATCTATAGTTTACCTGTTCAGCGCGGCGCGCGAACTTGCCCTCCTCGCCGGCATGCAGCGCGGTGCCCCGGTAGCGCAGGTGCGCTAGCAGCAAGCGCCGCACGGGCTTGGCGGGCGGGAGGGCGGCCCCTACCGCTGCACACAGCAGCGCCCAGTGCCGTGCAGAAACGCACGACATCGGTTCAGGGTGCTCCGTTGTCTGCATACATATATTCAAAGTATAATAGTTGATATCCACGATCAACGGCGAATTGACGTCAATAGCGATAAGTTAATAGTAGTCGGCCTGATGTGAAGCAATCCTATCGACGTTTCGAGCAATACTTCGCGCGCTGTCATCACCGTTGCTGAAGCAACAACTCTCATGGATCTTGGTGTGACAGTACTCATTGTCAGGAAAATAATCCAGGGAATGTGTCAATTGTCTTCTATATGTTCTTCTGTATGTACTTCATCAGTGCCCTACTGACTGCTTCTCATAAGTTATATCTGCACCTTGCCCCACATTTCTCAGTGCCGCATTTGTAAAACAGCGTTGTGCTGTGGTTCAGTTTGGCTGTGATGATGATGAGCCACTAACATCTCATAATCAACGTCACAGCGAATATTTAATTACAAGCTGAATACCAAAGTGGTGATGGCGACAATGATGGCAATGATAGTCCATTGTAAGAGGCATCCACCGAAGAGTTAATTCAATAACTATGTAACTAATTTATTATGTTTGGCATATGTCTGAAATTGGTACAGCGAAAACAAATCACATGTATCATGGGCCACTATATAAATTTGATAGATGAATAAGATTATTCTCTTTGTCGTCACTATGTCGGTTTACGCTGACCCGAATAATTATTTTATTGTTGAGAATTTGATGGTTAAGCAACGTCGACCGCAGCCTGTGTATGGATGGGTTTTCTATTAGGAGGTTTTTATTGCTTTAGAGGACACGTTTTTTTCTTTATTTTTTTTTTATAATACTTGCTCGCGGTGTGGTAAGCTCTAAACCCAATCCGTTGAAGGGTCTCCTTTGCAGTGGGATGAGTTAGGGTCAGTGTAGTGTAACGGTTGTTAACGTTGTTCATTAGCATCAAAACTAAATTTTGTCAACCAGTTTACTCTTATTGACAGATCCTTCTATCTAGTTCTGATTATGAACCAGATCAATAGACGTATTTCACATTGGCTCGAAACACCATATTCAAATCGGGATCGAAAAGTTTTAACCATTAATATATTGAATCTGACTGAAAACGAATATGGTTGTCCGAGGCAATGCGAATACACCTACATACATACACACATACATATCTTCACGCCTGTCTTCCATTGGGGTAGGTAGGTAGGTGGGGGAGACTATGGAACGCCAAGTGCACAGACCCAAACATACTCTTCGGTTTTGGCTGCTTTTGATTTGGCACTTTTTCAACACATCATGGTGAATACCTCCAATTATACATTTAATGCGTATTGGTCCTTTTCTAACACATTAGAAATTATTACCTGTCAAAAAATGAAGAAAATGGCGGACAGAGTGACATGTAACTGGTGGGATGATAGAGTCAATTGGTTATGATGATTGACTAACCTGTTTGATCAACTGAACATACAGTTCGCAAAGCAACGTGTCCTTTTGAAGGCAGCGCTGCAGCAGAGACTGTGCGAGTGCAACGCGGTCGTCGCTCTCGCTCTCCTGGCTGCTGACACTGTTGTTGTTGGCCAAGTTCGTTGTACTACCCTCGTTCACGTTCAACCCTGCATGGCTCATTATGTCCTGTAATGAAGAGATAAATTAAAAACATATCCACGATCTTTAAGCTATCTTTAATAATGCGACTTTGACACCATTCGATTCCCACAGGGAATAAACATGTATGTGCATGAACTCATCGTATTGGTCTAGATATTATTAAGAGAGGTAGGGCGCATCAAAGTACTCGTAGCACGTATTGGGAAGTATCTCCACCTCACAGAAAACCGCAGCCAGATAACAACTCTCAAGAGGGTTGTTGTGTTCCTGCGTGTGAGTGAAGTCACCAGTAAGCTCCTAAGGAGTTGCTGTGTTAGCAGCAGAGGTGGCATCGCGCGAGTGATACTTAATGTATTACAAGCATTCATAGCCTACGGTAACCACTTCATGTCAGGTGGATGCTTGAAGTTCCCAAGAGATTTGTTGTGTTCCTGCATGTGATTGAGGTCACCAGTAAGCTCCTAAGGAGTTGCTGTGTTAGCAGCAGAGGTGGCATCGCGCGGATGATACTTAATGAATTGCAATCGTTCATAGGCTGCGGTAACATCCTCGCATAGCCGTAGACTCCAATCAAACGAATGAACTAAGATATTATGGCGCTAATACGCTAAATTTTAGGGAGTAAAATGTGCGTTCATGCGTTAATCGGCCTGTTACTAAACATAGTTTACAGTGTTTAATAATTGTTATCAGCTTATGAGAGATGTGGTGGGTACCTTGAAAATCTGCATGGCGGCGACCTCCTCGGCCTCGTTGAGTTTAGTGAGGCTGTGCGGTAAAGAGCGCGACCAGCACCAGTAGCCCGGGGGGAAGCCCTTGTAGCACTCGCCCTGCGTCTCCGCCGCCATGTCCAGGCGGACCTTCTCCAACCTGTGCTTACTTAACCTGGAACAAGTCAAAAGGCTTTTAGAAACTGGAAGGACTTCCTCTTAAGTGTTTAGGAATCCATCATATATAGTACTACTGGGTCAAACTATACCTAGTCCGGCCATAAGTGCTGTTACAAATGAATATGCATTTATTTTTTTATGAAGTAATGTAATCTTAATAAAACTTGTATGTGCATATTTATCGAAGTCTCAGGAAAAAGAAAATAAAATGATTCTGTTCGAAATGGCCACTTTTGGTTTTATATAAACCTGTCTGGCCACGAATCTATGGATTTACGCATTGTTTCAATGGGAAATTGAGCCATTGCTTGCTCCAGAGATTTCTTAAAAGACACAACACCGGCGTGTCGTTTCGAGCAGTCCATCTCCTTTAAAACTGACCATAATTTGTAGTCTAAGGGGTTCAGATCTGGGCTAGACGAGGTCTACGCTTCAGCTCTATTAAAGTCCGGAACTTTTGTTTCGAGCCAGGTTTGGGTAGTTCGTGCATTGTGATCAGGTGCAGAGCCCTGCTGGAAAGTCCACGGTACATTTTTAAAAAGTGTATTGCTGAGAGGTTCCACAACACGAACCAAGACAGTCTCTTGATATACTTTGGCTGAAGCCTTCAATTCTTTTTCACAATAATGAAGCTTTGTGACTCCTTGAAAAGACACCTCCGACCAAACCATTTCAGACGTAGGACGTTGTACGTGTTGTTGTTGTTGTGTGCGTACACTTTGTCATTTTGCTTGTTGTAGTTTGCTCTTCAATCGTGAATTTTTTTTCATCAGTAAGAAGATATTTCTTAGCCTTTCACTTAACAGAAGGCGTTTTGATCGATCCACTCTCTTCAACTGTTAGGGTTTGATTTTGGGCATGACGTGTATATCGACGATAAGCGCCGAACTTCAGGTCTTGTTTTATTATACGCGACAGAGTTCTAGCGGGAAGCATTTCTCGCGATAAGTTTGGTACCTAATGGGGTTTTGGCAAATTCTGGCTTTAACAGCATAAATAACCTTAGTTCTAACAGCACGCGGTCGCCCCGTTCTTTTATGGTCTTCAACAGAGGAAGTGTTTGTATATCTGTCGATAGTACAATAAATGTTACGCCGTATGTTCGACTGATACCAAGCTTTTGAAGTGTCTTGAATATGACCGACGGCTCCATACCCACTTTCTACAGGCAATCACTGTAATCATATTTCCTTTAACACCCCATTCCATATTGTAATTTGATAATAAATACGAAAAAAATATGTAAAACGGCGGTAATCGAAAGAAGTTTTTAACATAATAAACGCGTTCCAAATTCAAAATAATTAAAGAGTTGAAAAAGAAAAGTTTCTGTGTATCAGTATTTATGGTCATTCTAGTTATATATACCATATATGTACTTTATGGTACCGTGGTTTTAAGAGAGGTAGGGCGCATCAAACAACTCGTCTGGGGAAGTACCTCCACCTCACAGAAAACCGCAGTTAAATAACAACTCTACGGATGGCTGTTATGTTCCTGCCAGTGAGGTCACCAGTAAGCTCCTAAGGAGTTGCTGTTAGCAGCGGAGGTGGCATCGCGCGAGTGATACTTATGCCTTATGCTTGTATGCATCACGACGTTGTAAAAAAAAAAGTCGAGCCGATAATTTACTATATGGTACCAATTAACAATCTTGTCAAAAAAAAAAGAAGTCATCAATCAGGTCTTATTGGTATGCAACTGCAAGTTATGACCGCAATTTGAAACATGTATCTAACAGAAATTACTGGACAAATTGTCTAATTTTTAAACTATTATTTAAGTTAGTACGTGCAGTTATACTATTAAAAGTAGGCACTAACATCAATAAGGTGTTTTAGGTGTACAAGATATTTTTTAAAGACTAAATGTGCATGTCTTTTCATTGTTTTTAAGTTTTTAAAAGAACAAAGACCGAGCGCATGTGGGCGAATAAAAATCGCATACTTACTGGGGATATTTAGGTACATATGTTTTTACATTAAATTAAAAAAGACTACAGGTGAGTCTTTTTTAATTAAATGGGGCCTTGTTTTAGAACCAGGAAACGACCTCAGTGATTGAGTGGTTGGTAACACTATGTTGACACCTGGGCTCGTGGGTTCGATTCTCATAGAGGACAAACGTATAACAGATGAACAATGTAGAGCAAGCGTTCATATGCTACGGTAACCATTTTACATCAGGTGGGCCGTATGCTTTTTATATCACTAAGGTCGCAAACAACAGTGCGGCCTGCCTGATGGTAACCAGTTACCGTAGCCTATGGGCATTTGCAACACCAGGGCTCTTGCGTTGTATGCTTGAATACAACTCGACCTTCTATAAAAAAAAAATCCGACGGAAGTATTCGTCTTCGCCTTTTCGCCACGATTTCTGCATTACCGGGCCACTAATTGCTTTATATTAGGTGCGGCGGGTGGGGCATTTATACTAAGTTACCTGCGTAGCGTGTTTCTAAGAAAGTTTCCAGTGGACAAATCAGCGGGTCGACGTAGTATGCCGGAGTCGACAAGCGCCCGGCGAGCGGCCCGTAAGGCGGCCGCCAGGCGAGACCGCTCAGCGGCTGGCGCGGCGCGGCGCGGCGGCTCGTCCGCCAGACCGTTGGCTAGAGCTGGGCTGTACGCGGCCATCAACCACGCCGCTTCATTCTTCTGTGCTGACTCCAAGACAATACATCTGGGGGAACAAATGTGTATAATAGAATCATATGTTAGCTCTAATTTAAATACATAATATTAAATACAAATAAAATAAAGCATTATTTCCTTCATATTACTTCAGAGACTATTACTATAAATATAATAGATTATAAAAGGTTAGCAGAACTCGGCATCCGCTGTCTTCCTGAATACAATGAAACATAAAACTAGGAGAACATATATCATCATGTTTCATGGCTTGAATGTGTCAATTTTCATAGCTCAACGGGTCCTTTAATTGATAAAATGTATCCTCAGCGATAAACATATGAAGGAGCTAGGGCACGCCCTTAAACTACGAACATGGATCATCAGTTGGGCGAAATTTACCAACTGAGTTGGAGAGTGCAATTGATCAATTTGTCAAGGGCAAACACTTTTCAATTTGATTGTAAGGAAAATAAACACGGCAAACGATTGCAGAAATTGATGGGATAAAATGGATAAATAAGATAGAAGAGAGACAAGATCTTCTTCCTGTGATACACGAGATAGATAAATGGACCACTTCTTGCTACAATTGACGTGGGTGTTGCCGTACCTCAGACCGTCGTGCTGTCCATGATGTGTCAGGCTGATGGTGAGGCCATTGTCAACAGGGTCCATTAGCAGCGCTGCTATGTTATTGTAGGGGTACTCGGCGAGCACCACCTTGTCAGCAGGACGGACGAGCACCACGCCTTCAGATCCAACTCCCAATAACACGTTCGGACCTGGGGACACACGAAACATGAAAAGACATAGTTAGTAGAGTAGTGTGGGACTGTTTATCACGAAGGGGTCATTTTTTGTAAAACTTGAACATAACCTCGTGGAAAATAGTTTTAAAGGCATTCTTTACGTTTAAATATTTTTACACTATACAATAATTCACTACGCTCTTCTCAGTGCCATCTTGTTTCAATTTACATAGGTCATTTTACCTGCGGTGTCCTTACCATGTGCCCAGTATCCTTTGTATGTGACGGGGAAGAGCGTGACGCCGTAGAGCGGGTACTGCATCACACACGACAGGTACAACGCCTTGGCTGTGAGCTCGGCTCGCCCCGCGCCGTACTGCCGGTGGGCTTGAGCTAAGATTGTGGCCTAAAAATGACAAAAAAATAATAATTAAAATGTTTTCAGGGGAAACTAGCGACAATTTGTAACGAAAACAATATATTATTTTTACTGCAATGAACCTACATCAGATGTTCCCCAGAATGAGAATTTTGAACAAACGTTCAAATTCAGGGTTCCAGACAAAACTGTTAAAAAGTAATCCTTATGATGAGACTGACTCGTCCGTCTGACTGTCTGTCACAGTGCCATGTTTCAGTAACTACTTAATGCTATCGATTTCAAATTTAAAATTTGAATAGCTTTAAATATTGCAACCGTATTGTAAATGAAAAAAAAGGTATTGAAATTTCAAAGAGCGGTTACTAGTTCATGTGGGGTGTCATGTGAAAGAGCTTCTCTTGCACATTTCAAGAGATGTTAATTTTCGACTGATGATGAATAATGTAAAAAGGGACCCCCCCCCCCAACTATCTCCGAAGTATCTGAAGTAATAAGAAGCAGTATCTGAGTAAATAATTAAGATGGTAAAATCTATGTAAAAATTATAGGAAAATAGAACTAATTAGCACATTTTTTAAACCATCAATAAATATTAACAATCCTACTCGGTCGTTTTTTTAAGTGTGAGTATATTGCCCCTGTATAATTAGGTATATTTTGCTAGTACAGATCACTCGTGGTGCGAACGACTATCATTTTTTTAACGAATTAAGTTTTTTTTTGGACGGTAGTTAGGAAAGTGTTAGTTTCGCACGCATGACTAATCGCCTTACGTATAGATATTTACAAGGTTTGCTTGGATGACGAGGTCGTATTTGTAGAAACTTCAAAAGCCCCGAAAGTACAGTAAGTATGTTGAGTTTACATTGTTACCGAATCAGTCGTTTCACGGCCAATATCCGTCCGTCCATGAAGACCATTATGCGCTAGTTTTCTGTGATACTAACCCACTGGTGTTGCGGTCTGGCGCGTGCGATCCTCTGCGGCAAGAATTGGTCTGGGTGCGCATAGTATGCACGCGTGTGTGGCGGCGGCGGGCTCGGAGGAGGTTCGCCCAAAGATACTTGAGCTTGTAGACCTGCGAGTTGCAACGCCACTTTCTCCGATACAGGGAACTCGTCCATCTAAATAAAAATAGTAATCAATAATACAATTACATTCACCTGTACTTTAATAAATTAAAAGAACGGTTGAGTTTGGGGCGCGATAATTTTCACCAAGCGAGTAACACACCAGGTATGTAGGTGCACGAGCACCAAGGGCCTCGAATCCTAGGGCTCCTGAAATCACTATCAGATAAAACACAACCTATTTGGTAGTGGCAGGTGAGTGTTGGGCTTCCTCGACTCCTACTTCCTTTCACTTTCATGTCGTATGTCTGTTTCGTTATTAATTCATCTCGTAATCTTTCTACAACTCCTAACCAACGGAATATGTATTTTCTAAACACCGACACTCTATTTCAGACCATTTTCTTTCTTTCCTACATTATGGTTGCGAAGGTGGTATTGGATAATAATAAATAGATAATGGATCTCTTGAATTGTATTGTGCTGTAGTAGATGATAGTCAGCCTCTTGCAACCCAACATTATGCACTATTATTGTAGTAATAATATATATTATTTGTAGTAATAGTAAGTCTTCTTCGTCTTAGTACTATCCCGTTTCCTAATCCATTAGTATCAGCAGGATCTGCTACCAACGCCTAAGGAAGATTGGCGGAGATACTGATTTTATATGGAGCGAGATCTGATGCTCCACAACCCAAATAGAAAACCAGAGCTTTATTAGGTTAGGTTTCACGTCTTTGGAAATATAATTTTTTGACGGTACGGGTTTCCTCACGATGTCTTCCTTCACCGCCGAGCAAGTGATAATCACAAATATGAGTACAAAAATTTAGTGGTACATGCGAAACGGGGACCAGTCAATAGGCCAGATTTATATCCACTGGGCTATTGCTATTGTATTAATAGTAAGTAGTACGCAGTAAGTAGTGCTAAAATTGCTAAAAAAACATTCATTGGGGTTGGCTGGAAGAAATCTCGTAAAGAGATAAGCTCACCTTTGTACACAAAACTTGTAACAAAGAATATTTTGTATATTTACGTGCAATAAAGAATACTAATAAAAATGTTTACTTAATTAATTTATTAGTTATTTTAATTTTTACCCCGCAGGGCAACTTGTGGCGAGCTGTTGGTGAGTAACGACACCACGACCGAGTGCTCCATAGAGTCGATCAGGGCCTTCGCCTCCGGCGTGTCTTCATCGGTCGAAGTAAAGTCAAGAAGGCCCGCAGGACTCTCAGCTCTGGCTTGCCTTCATTGGCCGTCCAGAGAGGAGTCGATGGAGTATATTGCTCTAGCAGGTGATATGCTCCAGGGGTGGAAGTGTTAAAGGGCATAACGCCGCGAGTAACTTCGGAGAAAGCGCAGCACACCTCTCAACACCCCTGAGTCACTCACATCGGTGTTGCCCCCGGCCGACTTTCTCTGGCATTTCGGGGGTCCATCTAGTGAGTGGCGAGACACCGCCTGCCGAAGTAACATCAGATAAGATAGTAATGGCAGGTGTCCGTCTCTCTTCTGTAATAGCCCAGTACTAATAATCCCTTCAGATCTCATTTCAATAGCCCAATTATTTCCGACACATTTGCAATAGTCCCAATACCTGCTGTGACCTGTTCGTTGGTATCCTTCCATTGATATCCCTCAGAGCAGGTCACAGCTGGTATAATACATTACATTCTTTTAGAAGGGGCCTCTACGCGTTGGATTTATATCCCCGCGTACGCCTATCAAATGACCGGGATTAAACCCGTTAAATAAGACAAATAAAAATGTTTGACAAAATTGCAAACAAACCATTAATTTTGATTATGCACTTGGTCCAAAAGAAGTTTTGTTTATTTGCATAGTACATTAGATTTACCTTGACCACACTATGCACGGCTTGTGCATATAGCAAAGCAACTTCCACAGGGTCGTGGGGCAGCTCTCGACCACCGCGGAACAGGCGTCGTTTGAACACGAAGCGGTTGTCGGCTGAACCACCACCAGGACCTTGTTGCCTGGTAGAAACACAAATAATAACAATAGTTTCTTGGGATGACTGTTGTAATATGGTCATTGTCCTCTTCAGCGCCTAAGATGGATATATCCTTACTTAATAAAAAAACATGGGTCGAATCGTGGAACCCCATCTTTTTTAATAAAAACTACATCAAAACTTCATTATTAAGAAATGAGCTGTTATGTGACTACTTTTACAGACGAACTGTATAACAACTGCGTTTAGATAGTGTTTGTGTATGGTTTTTTTCAACTGCATCGAAATTACCAGCGCAACGCAGCCCGCTTGAATGCAGTTGGACCAACTGCAACTTCAAGCGAACTGCACAAAAATGGCGTCTAAGCTGCAAAATTTGCAGTTGACGTGCAGTTCGCATGCAACCCGTCTGTATAGACACTAAGTAAACCGCAGTATCTGATAATAGGACGCTGTGTGCAAAACTTTATATTCAATTTGTGCAATGAAAATACTAATATTCTACTTACATTTCCCATGCAGCGATGACATCATAAAGATATTGCGTTGCTCTAACGTGCTCCTCCTTCCCTCCCCGCTGCTGGTACACGGCCCAGCCGGCCCGCGACTGCGGCGCCAGGCCCAGCTTGTCAGCGAGGCGCGCCGCCGCCGCGGCCGCCGTATCCGCTGGATGGACGTCGATGGCCTTGGTGCGGCCGTCGAGGAAGAAGAAACGGCATACTATGGTACCGAGTCGACGCATTGCCTGCAAAATATTACGTTCTTTAGCAAAAGGAAACCTTTTAAAGATACTTCATTGAAACCGATGCCAGTAAATAAATGCCTGTTTACCGTTGGGATAGGCGGAGATAGAATGCCAGGTGCGCCGATCCAAACATGGTCTCGCTTCTTACACACTCATGAACCTCTTCATATATTTATATTCTTTTTGTATACATAGTTGCTAAATTGCAATGATAATTATTTTATTTTAACTTTACTTATTTTATTATTTGCCGTGTTGATTCTGCGCGATTCGTGACTATACGTGACAGATACTACATAAGGTCTCACAGAATACCAGCGCCTGGCTTGCGCCATGGCTCGTGCTGAGTGAGGTCTTTTTATATTGGCCGCTGCGACACACCTGACATTGTTGAATGCTATTGTATTAAAAGTGTTGCAATATTGTTAACTGATGTTTGATGAACTGTAATGTTTCTAGTGTTGTAGTGCGCTATGTAATAAAGTTTCTTTCTTTCTTTCTAAAGATGACAATAATGATGGGGATACATTAATGTAGTCGGCTTCATACATTTTTGAAGTAAAACTTCTTTACGCACGCTTGACTTGCGGAGTAAGCTGGTGAATGCGTGACATGAGCGTTATGAAAAGTGTGATCGGGCGACGCAAACGGAAGTTGAGAGGTAGATATAAGTTAGTGAAGATAGAAAGTTACGTTTCGTATATTACTGTAGGGGCAAGAGAGACAGGTGCGAGCACACATTTTCTTTCTTTAATAGCGAGTTCACAGTCACAGTAGTCTGTATCACACTATGGAGCTAAAGAAGTTTTACTTCAGTCGTGTGGTCTAAAGCACACTCGTTTTTTTTCATTGTTGGTAGTTTATCATCAAGGGTTAATCTAATTATCATTAAAATTACTCATTTCACAGAAAACTATAATCAAAATAATAGAATCTAAACCAGAGGTTCAAACAAAGACAAACAATATGGATTAAGGGGGTTATTCTATCCTTACACTATAATCCTCACCTCCGTATTACATTAAAAGATATTCCGTTTAAAATGCGACAACGCTGGAAGTATTTACGAGAAATCAACAAACAGGATGTTTTTACTGGGTCGGTCAAGTGACACCCCTGGTGTTGAAAAGGTCCATAGGACATGGTAACAATTACGCAGGCCGTACGCTAGTTCGGCACTCTAGTGGTATATAAAACACGTATTATTTATAACGTAGTAATGTAGATGCTATTTTTTTAATTCGGTTACAAATATTATATCACGGTGATTAACACAGAAAATTTCGAATTGGAAGGCGATAGATAGACATATAAGGCAGAACAACAATGCTAATTGCAAGGGGTCTATGAGTGCAACTATTTAATTTGTTTTTTAAAGGAATATTAATAATTTTCCGAAATAACCAAGGAATAAATTTACCGTTAAATAATACTGACGTATACTATAAAATTAAGGAGGTAATTAGAGTTCCAAACAAAGGCTACTTATTAAGGCTACGCAATAAGGTCGGGTTACCCATGCGGTCAAAATCGCGGGCAGATGATGGTTTTCGTACCTTTTATGAAATTTAATACTTACCGCAATCTCCACAGTACTAGGCGGCAGTGCCCTTGGCGCAGCTCCACGACAGTTATCCAGGCACCACTGTGCACAGTGCGCCGCTCGGCTCGGCACGCCCGTTCCGTTGGCGAGGCCGCGGGCATGGGTTCGTAGCCATGCGCAGTAGTAGCGGGCTAGCCCACGGCTGGGCTGCCACGCCACTGCGCATAGGCACAGGATCAACCATACGCGCTCTGCCCATTCTTCGACCGGACATTCAGTAATCTGTGGAGAATGATGAAACTTCAATACCGCGCTAGGAGTGACGCCTAACTTTCTAGTCTGGTGTTTAAGAGAGGTAGGGCGCATCAAAGCAAGTAAAAGTCTGGGGAAGCACCTCCACTTCACAGAAAACCGCAGCCAAATAACAACTCACTGGAGGGTTGTTGTCTTAGCAGCAGAGGTGGTATCTCGCGAGTGATACTTAATGTATTACAAGCGTTCATGGGCTACGCTAACCGCTTTACATCAGGTGGGCCGCATGCTTGGATGCCTCCCCACGATGTATAAAAAATATCTCATACTGCGCACAAGTTCCACTATGTTGAAATCTTTTTGACTACGTTTACAACCGAGTACAAAAACTATTTCTGAGTAGCCAACAATATTGTTTTTCTAGTAATCAAGAGGCCAAGTAAGAATTTATTATTATTGAATGAATATATACATGCCTCGTTCGAGACAGCTATTGCTGGCCTGTACATCAACCGCTAACTTCCTTGCCTCTGCAGTAATGTGCAAATGCCAAATTTTATTAGCAGGGGTCACACTCACCTGTCTAACACATTGTACAAGAATCTCGTCTCTCAACTCTTCTCGTTCCAACCCTTTGCCGATCAGCAATTGTATCACTTGTGTCTCCTTGTCTGGCGTCAGCTCTCCGCGCATGTAACGACATAGATCCTAAAACAAAGCTAATCATTAGATCATCTAGTTTTAACCTTCTATCTATGCACATAAAGTTGATTTCAATGGTGACATGATAGTTCTACCACAAAAGCTTTTACACCAACTGCGGGAACGTAGGCCACTCCTTCGTTAGCTTGTCGCTGGCGGTGGCCAAAGAGACGAAGTCATTACATTTGACACTGGGGTAGCCAACGTTACTAATATTTGTTCTTGTACGCCATTCTCTCATACGTACATCATCCAGTTTGCCCCCGAGGTCACAAACACCACTATTTACTAAAGGGTCGATGGGATATTTATTTCAGTAATAGTAAGAATATAGACGAAGTCAGTTTTTTTGGCATTGAATATAAAAGAACACACGTGTGACGAAATAATTTTCACTCATAAATCACTTATTCTTACTGACTAAAATCTAAATTTCTTTTTTTTTTTCAGTTTAACGTAAAGTTATTAGATTGATAATGCACTTACATTTATTATAAATTTAACGTTTAAACGACCTAAGAAATGAATAGTATATATAAACTTATTATATCTATTTTTAGATTTTTAAGACGAATTTCCATTTTTTTAAACTATACAGTAGGTAACCTCTATAACTTGGAATGTAATATGAAACATATTACAATGGTATGGTGGTATGGTGGACTTAAGCTACTGATAATGATTTTAAGAAATAATCATTATATTGATATCACAAGAAACAGTATGGTGTGTCATTTGAAACTAACTTAGTGGTGTTGGTCACTCCGGTGCCATATTATGGGGTGACATGATATTAATAGTGATATGAAACTAATTTAATGACGTTCGCCACCACAGTGGCAAATTAGAAACATAGTGGCATATGCATGTATGATCTCGTTTTAGAAGTTTGGTGAAGTAATTATTTTTATATTTATAGTCAATATATTATAGGCGTTTGAGAATCAATCGATTTCAGTCTCTATGTGCGCGAAGCCAAATGATATTCTGCGCGCTTTTCATAACGATTTTAAGCAGTTTACCCGTGAAAAAGTAACAAATATCGAAAAGTATTTATTAGTTACACAAATAATTTGGCACTTACAATGAGCACTGTTTGTACTCGTACTTTATTACATAATTTTATTACTTAAATTTTATTTATTATTCATTGAATTGTATTTATTATTCATTTAATTGTCACACAGTATACTACAATGCAAAAACAATTATTATGAATCTTCATCATTTTTATCAAAGTGCAACTGCGGTACCACATACGTCTGAAAATCAGCGTAATAGCTCTGCTGCGACTTCAGGCTGAGATGGGAAGTTTTTGCTACCATATCACCGTTTAATAAATGTTTTCTAATAATGTATACTATAATTGTAACTAGAGTTTTTGTTATTGCTAAGCAGCAAAAGAAATGCTCTTTATTCTAGCGGCTAAAAATACATTTCCCACTTACCCTGAATATATTGACAGCAGCTGTGACGCTTTCCGGGTCGTGCAGTTGTATGTGAGAGGTGGGAATGTTGTTGCCCTTGTGGTAAGTAATCATCTCTTCTTTGGTAAGCACTTCCATCGATTTGCTTTTACGGGTAAGCGTCGCCATTATAGTGCCTGAGATAATATTAGTTAATATTACAATTTTAATACCGCTGTTATGTATGATTGTAGTGATAAATAATGAAATAAGGAGATGTTTTTTGATAGTAGGTTGTTGTATGTATGAGTTTATAGTTGTTAACACACACAATTTTGCGGAAATTCTCTAAATACTTTACAGTGAAAATAATCCCCTTTCTGGTGGGGTTCAAACACACGACTTATCGATTGCCAGTCGAATTACTCTTCTAATTGAGCTACCAGTAAGGTTAGTCAATCTTAAGTCATTATTAAGTAGATGGCAGCGAATTTTTCCAGACAATCGAAATTATTATATTATTGCGGAAGCCTGAATAATTAATGTTATATCACAAAGCAACATACAAAGGGAGTTACTTTCGCAATCATCACATTATTGTGAGATATATTATTGTGTGTACAAACGCAGAAGGTGAAATTCTTATATGCCTATCATATTATTATGAAAGTCTGAATAAATTATGTTGCACCAAAAAGTAACAAACAGAGAGAGTTACTGTCGCATTTATCATATTGTGAGAGTGTGGATAAATTATGTTGTACCCGGAAAACTTGGTGCAAGTGAATTTCGAAAGAGAATTTTGTTATGGGCGCGTATAATCATATAATGGTATACCTTCAGGTGATCTTGGATGGTCATTGAAGTACAGCTTGGCGAACTCAGCGAGGTCGTTGGTGGAGTCGGGAGGCGGAGTGATCGGCGGTACAGCCGAATTCGGAGGCGAAGTCGCCTCTAATTGATGAAGTCGCCGCTCCACACGTTCTTTTCGACGCGCGTTACGTTCGGTGTTCTATAGAAAAAAAGAGGAACTTAATTATATAACAGTACAATTGAAAATACTATACCATAAGATTGAGTGGTAAAAAATGTTGATATAGCTGGCCGCTCTTGAAATATGTTGTGGATTTTTTTTCTGCTTGCATGTCAAAATGAGTATCTTCGTCAAGTCTTTAAGTTTAGGAAGTGTTAAGTAGTCCGCCAATCCTAATGGGTTAGGAAAAGGGGTAACACCAGGAAGATCACACAAGTAAACAATAGAAACCCAACAGAGAACCTACCCAGACGAGCGACTAATGGGCATCTCATTTATTTATTTATAATTTATTTACTGGGGCCCGAAGAAAGCAGGGAAGACGAAATGTGTACGTATAACTTACAATATGTATACAGATGACGAGATGTAGAAAAAAGATATCTAACGTTAACAATATATATATATTTATATTAGAGGGGGGCAAACGAGCATGTGGGTCGCCTGATGGTAAGTAGTCACCACCGCCCATAGACATCAGCAACACCAAAGGGTCACTGATCCGTTGTCAGCGTTTTTAGGGAAACAAGCTCTTTTTTGAAGGCACCCATATCGTATTCGTTCGGGAACACCGCTAAGGGGAATTTATTCCACCATTTCACCGTACGTGGTAGAAAATGTCTCAAAAAGCGTACTGTATTATATTTATATCTTTGAATTATATGTATTTATTTAGTAAAACTACACTGAATACTTCAACAATAAAATAGACAACCGAAGTAACCACAGAGATAGATATAAATATAATTCTGTGTTTTCCATCTGTATATAATAATTACAAAAGTGCATTTGAATAATCTACCAGAAGAAATTAAATAGTGGGAAAATGTTCAAATGTAGATTAAAAGCCTGGCTTCTAAAAAAAATCATTTATTATAATGCAAAAGAATATATAGATTTATTATGTTGATACTGTTGATTGTAGGCACTACTTGCACTGTACAGATTCCACTTCACAATTTTATTTAATAATTATTTTTACCGACCGGTTTCGCCGTTACGGCATTACCAAGGTATTTTATACAACATATTATGTTGTATAAAATATCTTGATAATGGCGTAAAGGCGATATATAGATTTAATCCTTAAATTTAAATTTATGTACCTATGTTGCATGCCCGATAGGGTGTAACTGTTTAAACCAGAGTTTCTCAAACTATGGGTCGCGACCCAGTGGTGGAACGCGAGCGAACATTGAGTGGGCCCTGCCTGCAGAACGGCACACCACCCTACCGATCCAACCGCTGCGCAGCGGGCGACTGTCAGCCGCCCGAGCGGATTGTAAGCGCGGGCGGCGCTAAAAAAAAACTTAAACTTTGTTTGTTATTTGAAAAGTCCTTTATTTAGGTATATTGGTAACGGTTAAATTTCCTATAGGTGGGTCCCGAATTTGGGAACTTGTATTAGATGAGTCGTAGCGCAGACAACTTTGAGAACCACTGGTATAAACAATAAGTGTTATGTATTCACCAAAATATGTACACAGCAATAAAGTTATTCAATTATATTCAATTCAAAGTGGTAGAAAAAAAGATATATTAAACACTCACATTTGAATCACCGTTCATGATCGGCGGTGGACTCATACACGTATCCATAGGTATAGGCGGCGGTGGCGTCGGCGTTTTGTGGGCTATGGTGGTCGGGAGAGGTGGCAACGGAGCCTCAACTGGCTCCGGTTCAGACTCTTTCGTGGAGAACCTGTGGGTTAACAGAAGAATAATTCATTCATGGACGTCAAAATTTCACGACATTAGATTCAATGTTCTCTTTAGATGATAGTCGTTAAGCAAGGAGAGGGAACAGCTTGACTAGTTAGGGGTTCGACTTTTTTTATTAACTTGCTGGCAACGTACCCAGGAGCACAACAACCCTTTAAGGAGTTGATATTTGGCTGCGATTTTATAAAACTTGATTACCGAACTTCATGCGGGGGATTGGAGACTGATTCACCTGCATCCATACAAAATTTTTCGCACTCCATCTACTGAGGGGTCGCACAGCGTGTACCAGTACGGGAACGCCATTCGAGAATCTAGTGGTAGTGGGAAGCTACAAGTAAATAAACATTTATTTCACTTCCATTGCTTTCTTTATATCTAAATTAATACTTGCCCGTTGTTCTCTGGCGGTAGATGCGGCAGTGGTGACGCAGGCGGCGGCTCCTTCGGGGCAGGCTCGGCGACGCGCGGTATCACCGACTCGTATATCGGCTCCTTGCCGTTTATGACCGACAGCTTGCCGTTTGGTATTACGCCATTTGTCAACTCTGGCGGAGTTACATCTGCAAATATATTGAATTGTTTATTATGCATTAAATTACGACGAACCCAGTGGTCGAGTAGTTAGCAATGGCTACTTTGTTTTTCATTATTATATTGTATTATGTATATTAATATAGTATTGTATTATTCGATAAGCTGGGTCGTGCAGTGGTTAATAACGTTACTTTGACGCCAGTGCTCGTGGGTTTGATTGCGACACAGGACAAATATTTGTTTTTTTTTATACTACGTCGGAAGGCATACAAGCATACGGCCCACCTAATATCAAGCGGGTACCGTAGCCTATTAACGCTTGTAATATATTAAATATCACTCGCGCGATGCCTCCTCTGTTGCTTACACAGCAACTCCCTTGAGTGAGGTCACCAGTACGCTCCTAAGGAGTTGCTGTGTTAGCAGAAGAGGAGACATCGCGCGAGTGATACTTGAAAAAAAAAACAATCGTTCATAGGCTACGGTAACCGCTTTACAACAGGTGGCCCGTATGCTTGTATGAATTCCGACGTTGTATAAAAAAATATATACCTATAGGTAGTTAAGAACCTTACCGATTTCGATTTATTTTTTTATTTATTAGGTAGTCATTCATAAATGTTTCATACCTTTGGCACCAGGTGGAGGTGGGGGCGGATGAGCTGGTTCAGGCAAAGTACATGGAGCAGGCGGTGGCGGGAATACAGGCGACTCCTCTATTTCTCCATCCAACGGCGGTGGCGGAGGCGGCAGGATCAACGATGACGTCATCGAATCTCCATTCGACGCCGGGGAGACACCATTCGTGATTGACGTCGTCATGCCATTGGTGGATGTCGACATGCCGTTCATTGAGGAGGTCATCACTGGCGGTAGAGGCAATGAAGGTTGCATAATGGTCTGTAAAGGTAGAGATGAGGGTGGAGGGGGAGGTATTGCGTCGGAAGGCGCTCCGTCTGGTTTTCGCTGCGCTTCTGTATGGGATTTGCTTAGTTCGTTCATCTCGGCTGCAAGGACGTGCTCCAACTGTAACAAAAAGATATCATAACTTAACTTAAAGACTTAAAGATAATAGTATATTTTTAGTTTAGATTTTTCTTTATTTTCTTACATTTTATTTATCTTTTAGTATTTGACGAGCTCGATGTCTCAGTCGTGAAAACCGTCCAGACCAAGACAAACAGACATGTTCATGCACACAAATGTTTGCCTTGTGTGGGAATCGAACCCACGACCGTTGGTGACAAAGTAGCGTTTCTAACCACTGCGCCCCCGAGCTTGTTATTTAACTTTAAAACTTAATACAGTGTATTTATATTATTATTGTAAATGTTTTACCTCCTGATGCAAGTCATCCGCGAGTCTTTCCATGGAGTCTCCAATTTCAGCGATGGTGGGTTGGTATGCGTCAGGCTGCCCGTCGGGCGCGCCCCGCTGGCTCGGCACGTCGGCCAGGAAGTCGAACAGGTTGTCCAGGTTCACCGAGTCCGCAGCACCGGGCACGGACAAGCCGCGGAGTTGGTCTGCCATCGTCTCTAGCTCTGCGCGTTCTTGGTTTGCTTTTTCTGCGAGACTGAAAAAAAAAAAAATTTCGGTAAACAAATAAGACAAGGCTGAAGGGGAAGTAGAAGACGCTTGCATACATACATATCATCACGCCTGTCCTCCATTGGGGTAGGCAGAGACTACGGATCGCCAGGTGCACCGATACAAACATATCTTCTCCCGCTTCTTCCACACTCATGACCTCAAAAAAATCAAAAGCACCCAAAACCGAAGAGCAGGCTCTACGGTTTTGGGTGCTTTTAATTTTTTAAGGACGTTTGTTAATATTAAATTCGACGTAATCATCCTACACCACTGATATCGCAACACCATTCCTTGTAGCGACCTTACTCATAACATAGAAACATAAAAGCTAAAGCCCGCCACAGCCGGAGCTACAGGCTACGCCCGGTATAATGCGTTTTTACGCACGCTCGCCGATTTCTTTAACATTCGATAATCTTTTTAGACTATTGAATGTTAAAGAAGCAAGTGAGGTGTGTAAGGGCCTCGTATTATGGCGCTTGGTTCTCTCTGCCTACCCCGCAGGGACCTGGCGTGAAGATATACATAACAAAACACTAGAAACATTGAAAGTATGTTTTTAAACACTTCAGTTAACCACACCTGTATCCCGGCAGAGGGATAACTATTAGGAATATATGTTATTACTAAATGCAGCATATACCTGTTTCTCTCTTCCCTCAGTTTGATCTCCTGGTTGACCCTCTTCATCTCTCTGAGCGCAGCAGCGACTTCTCTGGCGAAGGCCCCTCTCAAATGCCTCTGCAGGGTCATGGAGGCTCGTCGTAGCCGCAGGAAGGCCGCTCGCTCCTTCCAGCCACGCCACGCTGCTTGGAGCACGATGGCTGCATTACGCCATTGGAGGTATTGTCGACGTTTCACTGATCCTTTATACCACTATAAAAAGTGTTCAGAATAACATTCAACAGCGTAAAGGTACGTAAATGGGGAAAAATTTAAGAGAGGAAGGGCGCATAGAAACTATCCAGTTGAGAAGCACCGCAGGCCTTGTGTTACCAGCAGGCGGACGTTGTACAAAAAATAATCAAACCAGGACAAACAGACATCACCATGCACACAAATGTTTGTTTGTAAGAGAGTGCTTGTGTGGGAATCGAAACCACGAGCGTTGGTGTCAAAGTCGCGTCATTCACCACTGCGCCACCAAGCTCGTCATTCAAAATGGGCTAAACCTGTCTTTCACCTTTAAGGAGAGATATATTATTATATACACTACCTTCTGTAGGAGCAGTGCAGAAGATTGCAGCAGAGCAGTTCTCTTGGCCTCCAGTGGCGAGTGTACAGAGGTCCTCATAAATATCTTCGTGTGTCCAATTTGCCAGTCGTCTTTGGGGGGATTTACTAACGCTGTAATTATTCTGAAAAATAAAAACATACAGTTTCCACTGAATAACAGTATTTATTGAGCAGTGATAGCCTGGGTAAAGAAGCGGCCCTGGTCCCTGGTTCGAATCTATGTATTTTGATGAGCTCGGTGGCGCAGTGGTGAAACGCGCTGTTACGCTACTTTGACACCAACGCTCGTGGGTTCGAGTCCCACACAGTACAAATATTTGTGTGCATGAACATGTCTGTTTGTATTGGTCTGGGTATTTTCTATGTACAATAAGTATGTATTTACAAAAAAAAATATGTATTTACGTACGTTTATCAGTTGTCTAGCACCCATACCACAAGCTTCGCTTACTTTGGGGCTAGGTGGCGCTGTGTAATTTGTCTGGCAATATTTATTATGTACCTCTAAATTCGTATTTTCCGATGTATGTACATAACAATTACAAATGATCACTTGCTCGGCATGAAGCAAAACATCGTGAGGAAACCCGCGAGTCCAAAAAATTATATTTAGAAAGACGTGCGAATTGTTGAAAGGTGTGATTTCCCCTCTGGGTTGTGCAGGTCTGACGGTAGTCTGACCATGTCAAAATCAGTGCTTTCGCCAAATCCATAGCGGATCGTATCCGTAGCGTATCCCGTAGCAATAAAAATATGAGCACTCACTTGACGTCGGGGTCCCGAGGCCGTGGGTGTGGTAGCAGGCAGCGGTATCGCTGCTGGAACAGTGGTGCTGGCAGGTGTATTGGGTACCCATCTCGACGGATGCGCACTATCTCGTTCATGCCCAAGTATCGCAACTGTTCCCGCACCAGCTGCTCATCGTATTTACCCGCTTCCTTTTCCTCGTTCGGTTTTATACACCGAACGTACCTAAGGAGAGTGTTACAATAAGAAGAGGCATGCTCCGTTGGTTTGGATATGTAGAAAGGATACACGAAGAAATAATTACTAAACAGATATACAACGTGAAAACATTTCCCTTTTTTTATTGATATTTCTAAAGCTTGTAAACAGCTATTAAACAAAAAGAAAATCGATTGACAGTCAAAAAACATTACTGCCTTTACACTGGACTAGACTCCTATATATAGTCTAGTTCAGACGGCCAAAAGACACTACTGTTAGAAGACATAAAAAGCACATAAAATACTCTTTGTAAAAAGGCTTATTATAAAATTGATGAATATCTAATAGGCAAAGATGCCTGGAAATGATTTAGCACATGCTCCTATTAACATTTCTTTAATTTTACTACTTAACATCATTATTATTGCACCGCTATACTGACATAAACTTATGTAATCAATTGAAAAAGGAGCTATATTGGAAAATTTCTTTAGGCATTTTCGAAATGCTAAATTAAAAAAGGATAACCATGAGAAATTAATGAGGAAAATGTGGGACGTGTCTAATTCCCCACGATAATCCAATGGCAAATAAATATTTTTTAAGTTTTACAGTGTTAGTGGTCGTACCATACGTCTGTGACCTGCAGCATATCGACGAGCGACTGCAACTGTGCCCTGAACGTGTCCACCACGGTCGGCCGGCCCTTCGACGTGCCGCGCTGAGTGGTGCCTGTCGAGTTGGGGCTCGAGAGAGACATGTCCTGGAACAACACGTTACCATGCATATCAATTGACATAGAAACGGTTGATCGACGAATCACTGCGTTATCAGTGGAGATTAGGGTTGCCACCCGTACTTTGTACTATAATATACTTTAATTGCAAAAAAAAGGTGGCAACCCTAGTGGAGATATCAATATGCGAACGATACTTCTTCGTAGAACGTCGGGAGGCATTCAAGTATACAGCCCAGCTAATATAAAGTGGTTACCGTAGCCTATGAACGCCTGCAATATAGTATTGCTCGCGCATTATCATACCATCCCTGCTTTTAACAGACGAACAATTACTTTACTCGTACGGAGTTGTTATTTGGCTACGGTTTTCAATGAGGCATTTCATTTATTTTCTTTTTAAGTCAACGTCGGAAGGCATTTAATCATATGGCGTAAAGCGTAATTTAAAGCGGTTACCGTAGACTATGAACATATGAAGTGAGCTCGCGAGTTGCCACCCCCACTGATAAAACAGCAACTGCTTAGAAATTTTTAGGGTTTAAGAGAGGTAGGACGCGTCAAAGCAGCCCCCGTCTGAGGATGAACCTTCACCTTACAGAAAACCGAAATAACCACTCCCTAGAGTGTTGTTGTGAGCTTGCGTGTGAGTGAGGTCACCAGTAAGCTCGTAAAGAGTTGCTGTGTTAACAGGAGAGAAGGCATCACGCGAGTTATGCTTAATGTATTACAAGCGTTCATAGGGTACAGTGCCCGCTTCACATCAGGTGGGCGGTATGCTTGGATGCCTTCCGACGTTGTATAAAAACTTGAAGTTTACTAGTAACCTCACTCCCTCACGGCAACACAACAAACTCCAGGGAGTAGTAATTTAACTGTGGTTTTCTGTGAAGGTATTTCTCCATCTTCTCCAATAACTCCTTGGAGGGTGGTTGTGTTACTGCGAGGGACTGAGATAATAGTAAGCTCCTGATAAGACGCTGTGTTAGCAACAATGTATACACACATATTACAAGCGTTCATAGGCCACGGTGACCATTTTAAATCAGGTGACGGTCCACCTGATTTAAAATGGTTACCGTGGCATTGAATGCCTCCTGATGTATAAGAAAATCAAGGGTCAAAGTCATGCCATACGTGTCCAGGCGGAGCTAGGTCAGCCACATAGTCAGCCAGCTCCCTGACGAAGGGGTTAGCGGACCGACTGAGGTGGTCGATGAAGGCATCCTGCTGGGTGTCTCTGTTCTTGTCCACGAAGCCTTGAACGCTGTACGTAACCGCCCCCGCATAATGCTGGACACCAAATTCTTCCTCCCATTTCCGCCGAGAGCCTTTCACGAAGCTCTGATGTTCGCCAAACTCGCCTTGTATGTTGGTTAGGTATGCTCCATCGGAACCCTGGAATATACAACTTTGTGTTAGAGATCAATACCTTCAATTTGCCTAAATAAAGTATTCTCTACCGCTTGTGGGTCGCAATCACCAATGATGTAAGAAGTAGAGTTGGTTTGTAAGAGAGTCATCTTCTTAGCGTTATCCCAGTTTCTTATTCATTACAATTGGCGGGGTCCGCTACCTAAACTTAAGGATTTGGTTACTGGTTTTTACACGGAGCCACTGCCGTCAGACCTCCACTACCCAGAGGGAAAACCAGACCTTTCTTAAGTAAGGTCACGCATCTTTCGAAATATAATTTCTTGGATGTGCGGGTTTCCTCGCGAATTTTTCCTTCGTCGCCGAGCAAATATTTATAAATCTATACTAATATATGATAGAGTTTGTTTGAAAGCGCTAATCTCTGGAACTGTCAATCAGATTTCATAAATTCTTTTTGCATTTGATACCCTTGAGGAATGTGGTTGAACTTGATAGGCTATTTTCAGCATCGCGATCTAATTCATAGAAGCCGACGAAAAAAATAAAGTATATTATCATCCAAGTCTTTTGCGGGGTAGGTAGATGTAAAATTCAACGTATAACAGTATGTGTACCTTGGGCATGTGGCATTGTTCGCTGAGCAGTTTGAGCAAGCTTCTTGGTGGTTTCTCAAGCAGTTCGAGACACGCCGCGTTGTCGGTGAACTGAATTTGATTGTACACAATCCCTTCCAGCCGGTACTGAAATTAACGATCACCGCTTACCATCTATTGTCGAAATAATCAATGTTTATTAGAGGAAAGGATCCCCTTATTAAAGCCAATAATATATAGGAAATGATGATAGTTTACTGCAGTTAGTTCACACCCTAATTATTCTTCCCATATTAATAAGCAGTAGGATTAAGAGTGAATGAGATAATGTTTTTTCTCATTCTGAGCACCTTATTATTATATAAAGCGCAATTTTGTTCAGAATAGGGAAGCTCGGGCTGAATTTTATTTTGCTATTTCAGCGACTACTTTACCACTTGCTCGATGTTAGTCTTCGTTAAACTTCCTCCCTTATCACTGTTTTTCATTTTTCTATATTAGTTTTCAGGAACACCGTTCCTATATGAAATCTATATGTTTGTCTCTCTCTCTGTGTGTGTCTCTCTCTCTCTCTCTCTCTCTGTCGATTTTTTTTCGAATATTCTAATTTCGACTTCAGATTCGGATTCAGCATAAGAAGTAGAATAGGAATGTTCAGGAACCGTCCTCGTTCCTATCTCTCAAGGAACATGGTCAAAATGGGTGACAAATAAAAAAAAAATTGCATTGTTATATAATTGACGAGCCAGGTGTTCCTCTGGCAATGCAAGCTTGCGCATTCTCAACTGGTTTATACTTAAATATTATATTTATTATTTCCCTCTCGATGGATGCTAAACTACTGTATGGCAAACGTTTATAAACCTAAATCATACGATAGTTTGTATATTGAGATATAAAAGTACTCACGATTTCTTGCTCTAAAGCAAAAACGTAGTTGTTAAAGAACATATGTAGCTTTTCATTTGCGTAATTAATGCAGAGTTGTTCTAGGGAGTTGTTGGCGAAGTTCTCGAAACCGAAGATGTCGAGCACGCCCAGAGCGCGAGGAGCTTCGCGGCCCGGAGTGGAGCAGCTGTTGACGTGGCGAACCAGCCATGCGAAAGTTCTGGAGTACAGAGCGCGTGCCATGGCGTGACGATTCTCTCGAGCCTGAACGTGGAAAATATTGATGGTAGTGTTAATTTATAACTGGAGATAGTTAGAAAATGTTCCCAATGCCTATAGGCCACAGTAGGCGGGGTTGCTTATAATAAACATACGTGCATTGGCTGATATAGAATACGAATATATTATATCTCTTCTAGCCCTGTGGTTCGCGGAGTGCGTTAAGTTCGAGTAAGGGTATTTTTTTTCCAATTTAATATGTGTGTATAAATTTTCTTCCCGATAGGCAGTACAAAACCCAATTTGTCGAATAGATCGCAAGAGTTCTATCGCAAAGGCATAAATAAACCTCCGATTAGACAGCAGCAACATATAGATAATGATGGTAAATTTTACAGTTACATCTTAGAAAAAAACGAGTTTTAATTTTTCTAATATAAAATAGTACAACAATGGTACGCGTAATCATTTCGTTCGCTTCAATAAGGCTAATGCTTTGTTGCCATGTGAATTACGTTAGTTTTATATTTTTAAACATTTATTATACTTAATTCTTTTTACTATTGATTTTGTCTTTATAAAAAACTGAATTTATTTCCCCTAATAAGTTAACACATCATTTATTGATTCTGAGGCGGTAAGAAGTTCGCCGGGTCAGCTAGTAAGCAATAATAAGGTACTGTATGTAACAACAGGCGATACAGAAGTTACAAATTTAAGCCATTTAAACTATTCTTAATGGTAACGGAGATACTACTTTCGTAAATCAATTATTTGATTAGTCAGTCCACTTACTTCGTGTAACCTCAGTGGTATATCCGTAACGTTTCCCCGCACGTTGATCTGTCGTTCGAGCAGTACTCTCTGAGCGGTAGGAGGAGCTAGTCCCAATAGACTTGCAACAGCATCTACTGCTTCTGTATCTTCTGGAGCCAACGTCGTGCGTTCACCATCCACGTCCTAAATATAAAAAAAATAGAATATGGTATTTTTACTACTGCTATTTTATACATGCCACATTCACATTATACTATTTTTTATACAATGTAGGAAGGCCTACATACGTCCCACCTGATGTGGTTAGTGTAGTTAATGAACGCCAGCAATACAGAAAGTATCAGTCGCGCATTGCCACCCCTGCTGCTAACACTCCACAAGAGCTTAGTGTAACCCCACTCACTTTCAGGAACACAATAACCCTACAGGGAGTTCTTTCTTAGCTGTAGTTTTCTATGAGGGGGAGTACTTCCCCAATCAAGCTTCTTCTGATGCGCCCTATCTGTCTTAAAATACCAACATGTGTATTATTATAACTATATCTCTCTGAGACTCTATGAGAGTATGTGATATTAAGAGATAAAATCTACCTCAACTGCAGGCGGTGCACCCTGTCGATTACCAATCGACAGACTCGATCGACACAATACAGTTACATCTAATAAAAATAGCAGCCCATTTTAAGCGGAAGAACTGCCTGCTATATATTTATAATCTATAATCCTTCTGTCACAATTGTCCATGGCTATGGTTACTAACTGACATCAGTTCAACGGTGCGCTTGTTTACCACTCGATCTATATAAAGATATATGACACTTAACCTATGGTACTACCTGAAACTGTATGTTCCCCAGCCACAGCACAGCAGCGAGCACTTTGAACAGGCCTTCACACATGTGTGGTGGTACTTGCAGCACAGTTAGAGCTAACTGCAGTGCTTCCAGCTTGCCTTGCTCCGCTGCTCGGCCTTTACGAGCCTCCTCGTCCTCTGGTCGAAGGTACTTGTACTGGACGTCATCTCGGAGGCGTAGTGTGTTGCGGAGTTCTGCATTGTGCTGAAACAAAAAGTACATAACTGATAAGCTCCAATGATTTTCTCCATAGATTTCCACAATAATTTTGGATTAAATATCTTTATTTTTCTTTGTATAAAATAAATCAAGGGTCAATAAAGTTCTGGTATATATATCCAGGCAGGTCTAGATCAGCTATAGTGGGACATGTGCCTGACGAAGGGGTTAGCGTAACGACTGAGGTGGACGATGAAGGCATCTTGCGGTGTGTCATCTAATGGTTTCCCCCATACATTTACATACTAATTTTTAATTAAATTTCTTTCGTTACTCTTAGAAGCCACTGACAAGTTACATCATTTTATATGTTATAAGTGTTGTTGACACTACCATCATGAAATTCGATTACTTAGATTACAGGATGTAGTCAGAAATACCAAGGTTTATACTCATCACAAAATGAGAATTTTGATTATGATTGATTAAATAATTTGAAAATATGACGAAGACAAGTAAAATATAATAATATTAAGCGACCTATTGAGTCAGATATCAGTAACTTCTCAGTAGGTATTGGTGAACACCTGCCTGTTTTTTACGGGGTTTAATTTTGTTAATTCTGTGACATAAAGGTAACCAACATTAGTGAACCCTTTGGTGTTATTGCTGTCCATGGTCAGCGGTTCCCTATTCTGAATCTTTAACCTCTCTCTGCTCTGTGAGCGGCTAACAGTCAAAAGTAAGTGGCTCTTATTACCTTAGCGCCCTCGACGAGTTGATAGAACACATGATAATTGGTCTCCCGTGGCGAAGGCCCCGTGATCCTAGCTCGTTCAAGTAAGAAATCTCTGAGGACAGCCCCCCGAATACCGCCTCTATGATCCAACCGCACCTCAACAAACTTGCCGAATCTCGACGAATTATCATTTCGCACTGTTTTAGCGTTGCCTGAAAGTAAAGAAAACTGCTTTTAGTAAAGCTAATGTTACCATAATAGCACCGAGGACATTTATAAAAATGGCAAATTGATCTAAAGAAGAAGTGCTAACGGTAGTAGGTGGCTGGCATTAGTATGCATTAAGTAATCTGTGGCGGAAGCACACAAAGTGGGTTAGATCAAATTGTCTGTAAATTTGATTTTGGTTAAATAACTGAACTGAAGTATAGTGCGCGGTAAACAACTTGAGCAAAGTTGGCATCGTTCTGCGCAGGTTCCGTATAAAATTTGTATAGGACACCTAAAAATCGCTACTGCGCATGTTTAAGTTATTTGCTGGGCAATATATCTGATTGGGGGCAATTGAACTTAATCCAATTTCAACAAGACATAGATTCTTATTGGAATTGGATCAAGTTCATTAATGAAGGTCAACAATCCCCGCTAAGAAAATCCCATTTGCCATAGCTCCACAAAATGGTTCCGTTTTGACCAACATTCTAAACAACACATGAAAATTACAGGTCTCGTTTAACAGTTAAATGAATCCGTGACATAAGGACAAATAAGGGAATGCCAATAGTAGGGTTTTTGTTTTAATCTTCGCCCGCGGTCACGGTCCCCAAAAACAATAGTTTACAAAGAGGTTCTCATCATATACCAAAAGCTTCTAGAACAGTGTTGGCTTCTAGAATTTGCTGCTCAGCCCAGGATGCTTGCCCGCCGGCCGCACACAAGTACTGGAGTATTAATTTTGTGGTCTCCGTCTTGCCAGCACCGCTCTCCCCAGATATCACCACTGACTGGTTCTTCTCTCCGTTCTGTTGATAATAAACATAAATAGCTACATATAAATAAAAAAAAATACATACTAATATAACGTTAAATATTTTAGAATCCAGACTGAAATTAATAATGAAAACATTTTAAAAAATATGCCTTCATAAAATTCTATGAAATGAAAAAATTATAGAAATTTACCAAACCATTCTTTTGTTACATTATATAATTTTATATGATGTAACAAAATAATGGTATAAAAATCTTGAAAATTATCAGTAATGATTTATTTCTTTTACCAGTAATATAAAATTCGTCGTCTTTTTTAAATGGACAAATGAAAAACTAGTTGTCTTTCCTAATACCGATATTAACAGGGTTGACAAAATATACTTTAACCGCAGTCGTGTGGCAGCATTTATTTTGAAAATGTTATAATACTGAATAGTGCATATTACTGTTAATAAAGCGAGTGAGGTACGTAAAGACAGAGTCATGTGGCGCTCGATTCAAAATAGATTACGAGGAACTGATACTAATTCATCTTACAAGATTTCACTTAAATAAGCATTGCAAGGTAAATAACAGCTTGCAATAAAAAATAATCTTGTTAAAGTCAGACTTATGATGAAAAAAAAAAGAAATAGTCCGAAGCTACGACGTCGCAGATATAGGCGATTAAAGTTTTGATTGATTGGAATCAAAACTTTATTAGTAATAAAGCCAGTATTTTTACCCAACTGATTGACAGTAAAGACAGCGTTTTGTTTTTCTATTGCTGATTTTTTACTCTATTTTATTATCTAAGCGGCCGAACAGATTTTAATTATTGAGATGTCGTTGTACTTGTCGAGACAGTTCCTGTGACATAGGATAGATAATGATGATAAATGATGCATAAAAAGCGAGTAAAAAATCCCTTCGTTTTTTTGCACACCCTAGCTGTGTGGGTGTGTGTACTAGGAAAGTGATTACAATGATACAAGTACATTACTATATCGTGGTAATATGTAAGAATATGTACGTAAATTACTAAGAACTTAAATCTTGATATAGTTTTTTGGATATATAATATACGTTACACTATATATGAAAACCATTTTCTAAGGTTTATTGTGGACTTAATTAGCATTGACTTATTAACTCAATGTCGGCTGGTCTTACATTTATGCATTTTTTATTTTTTGTACGTTCGTACATGAGGTATACAAAATACATGAACATATACATATGAGGTATACAAAACTCTAGTGTGCAGCCACACCTTAAAAAAAGAAATTCTATTTTAATTAGATTTTTTAAATTAAATCAGATAATAAGAATATAATAAATTCAATTCAATTACGTAAAAAATAGATTTTAATTGAATAATAACAAAAATTACTTTTTATTCATTAGGAGCCTTTAATTTTTTCTATACCAATTATCACATCCTTTATACCTACAAGTTAAGCTAAGTAAAAAATCTGACAAATTGAAGTATGATCGTTTTAACAAATAAAACATAGAATACGAGGACGAGGGAGTCGTTATTTGGCTGCGGTTATCAGCGAGGTGGAGGTACTTCCCAGGTCAGGCTTTTTTGACGCTTCCAATCCCTCCTGCCTGTGGCGCCTATGTCACTAAAAGCAGTATGTAGGGCAGGTGTGCCTTACCTGCAGGGAACTGTATGCTGATTCGGCCAGAGCGAAGACGTGAGGCGAGAGACTCCCAAACGACTTGCCTCGGTACGTTTGCATGTGCTCCTGAAACAATATTGCATAATAACGAAAATTAACATATTCCAGCATGCTATTTACTGTGACACTCACATCAAATGTTTGAAGTTAGTAGAGATCACGTGGGGCAATTATGTAACTTGTCTTTCCTATTTCGGAAAGATGTTATTCAGTACTATATATTTTGGGTTATACGTAGTATAATCATATTATTCATAAAAAGGAAGTATCGCCCGCGGGTTCACATCCTTACATCCCAGCAACTTCTTGGGAGGTTATTGCTAACCTCATTCACTCGTAGGAAAACAACAACCCACCAGTGAGTTGTTATTTGGCTTTTTGTGTGAAGATGTTTTCCCGATGGGGAAGATTTGATGCGACCTACTTATTAAAAATACAGACCAAGACAAACAGACATGTTCATCGTTCATCAACCATTCGTCCTGTGTCGAACCCACGAGCCTTAGTGTTAAAGTAGTAATGGTAACTACTCCACGGGCTCAAAACAAACTTTATGAATTAAAAAGTCTTTTATCCCGAGTTATTATAGTCGATTTTGTTAGCAAATTTTATCTGCCCACGATCATGGCGTAGGATGCATGTTGATGAATTTTAAATATACATAAATATAGTAAGTTTCAATTTGAATATCTACTAATCTTTGTTGTTCTAGGAACCCTAGTTGTGTGACCCCATAATAAAAGTTCTCCATTAGACGCGTTGATGTCATACAATGTAGGTACAACTTTATGTGACAATGATTACTTCCTTACCACACTGACAAGACGTTTACTTCCTTTGTTCTTGGAAACTAGAAAGTGTCAATGTATTGTATGATAATGTGTGGAAAAAACATTAATTGACAAATCTATGTAAACTATACATTCAATGAGAGCGAAATGATGGCTGAATAATTTATTTGATTATTATCAACAGGTGATCAACGATGAATCACTTCGAATAAGGATTTATAGGGGCTTCTATTTAACAGACTGACAAAACTGCAGGAATATTCGTTTTATTTCTTTATAAGCATACGGTCCACCTGATGTAAAGTGGTTACCGTAGCCTATGAACGCTAAGTACCACTCACGCGATGACACCTCTGCTGCTAACACAGCAACTCCTTAGGAGCTTCGACTAGTATGTTTGTCTTATGGCATTGGCAGTCATCTTGGAAACGAGTTCACGTATTTGGATAGTCTAAAGCAGATTTGGGGTCGATATAGGTTTCCCAGAGATCGGCATAAACGTCGTTGCGTGTGTCATTCTAACCAAACACGCAGGTTAAGCAACGTATACCTCAGCCTGTCTATGGATGGGTTTTTCTATCTCGAGTTTCTCCGTGGTTCGGAGGGCACGTTAAGCCGTCGGTCCCGGGTGTTGTCGATAGATAACTGTCGTTAAGGCGACACATCGAAAAATTAGACCAACTTTCATCGAATAATATAGGCTAATTACTAAACTGACGGATCTAAGATTTTAATATAAATAACTTCATTTCTTTATCTTGAATTTGCTTGCTCAAAAACGCGATTGTGTAAAATTGATTCGATAATAATTACTTTCGAAAACACCTCCTGAAATTCATTATTTTTGAAATTACAACGAAGTTGTTCTGTTTATACGCTTCAAAATTACTTAAATCTATTAGTAATATCTATGTTTATAATATGGTTGCTGCATATTTTGATAAGTGAAACATAAAATTTTTTAAAAATATTTTAAGTTTCTGACAATTTCTAAGCGATCACATTCGTCTTGGGTGCTACGTGTTTTCGACCTTATTGTGCGGTAATGAGGATTATAAACGCGTTGACTTACTACATGGGCCAGTCCGGCTGCAGCCCGCTTCGAGGTGAGACCTATGTCGACTGTCTGCTCGAGCTCGCTCCATTATCATCGCGACACCGAAGTTTTTATAATTAATAGTTGTAAATATTCAATATTATAGTATTTAGCGTAAGTGTATTATTATTAGATATTAGTAGTAAATAATATTATAGGTTTATATATATTTATTATACTGTTGTAATAATGGGGAACACTAAAAAGAAAATATATAGAATAAAAATACAAAGAAAATGTTCGTAGAATGGCGGAGGAGAACAAGACAAGGTATTTTTTTTTTAATTATTATATTCATTAAACATATTATAGTAACATTGTGTAGACATATTTCTAGTTTTTAGAACAGTTCCTAGGTATGGTTGGCCCAAGCTATGTAATTCCTCTTCAAACTATTTTTTAATTCTGCTTACTTAATAACTCTATATAAAACTGCATTAAATAAGAGTTATTTTTTGCAGGAATAAACAATAACATTTGATAATTGGTATACATTATCCACAGGCTGACCGTGTACCTATAAAGGACGTCAAACTCCTATTTTATCTATTATAATCTGACCGAACTCCGACTTAGAAGTTGTACGTCGGTGGAGGTCAGGTTACGTTGGAAATTTATACCAATACGGTTCGCGCTCTCAGCACATAGCAACCAGTGGAGACTCTTTATTTCTTTGTATTAAAATAAAAACTTATAAAATAGAATATTTTTGCTGTTTTGTTTTTTAGGAGAAACTTACTTAATAAACATATTCCACCAGAAGAATCACTACTCGATTTATATGCTACTTTAACGTAAGTGTCATACGGGACGACAAACTCATAGTAACCATTATAAGCTCACCGAACTCCGACTTAGACATTGTACGTAGGTGAAGGTTAGTTTACGTTGGAAATTTATCCAATGCGGTTCGCGCTATCAGAAGATAGAAAACCAGTGGAGGTTTATTTTTTTTTGTATTAAAATAATTACTAGTAAAATAGTGTATTTTGATAGTTTTTAAAGAAAATGAACCAACACTGAAATCACAAAAAACTCATCTATTCTATACATTTTGGTTAGTATTGAACTATTGTACGGATTAGATTTATTTCGCAACATCAGAGATGGTCCTGGTTCTTTCTTCTTGAGAGTTTAGTAAATAACAAGGAAACGTACAACAATACAAAACACAGAGTATACATAAGTAAAATACAATAAATGTCAGTATACAAAAGTTAAAGTTATGAAACAGCAAGAAAATCGTTTGTCACATGTTTTTTTTAAATATGAATAGATTATAGAATCTATTTGTATATATGTATATTAGGGTGTCCCTTATTTTTCAAAGTTTTTATTTTCTAACGCATAGGTCTTAGTTTTGTTCATTTGCTTTTAAAGCAATCGGAAATTAATTTTTAACTTATTTGGATTACGATAATCCGTGCCGAATTACATCGAAACATGTTCATACAAGTTGCGCGGCAGTGCCGCGCGTACTCGCGGTATTCATTTGTTCAAAGTCAAAGTCAAAATCTTTTTATTCCGTAAAAAAGGCTACATTTGTTTGGAATCGTCACAATTTTTTTCCCTACCGTGCAGTTTATGACTAGGTGAGCACTGATAAAAATACTGCCAAAAAACTCAGGCATCCCTCTTTTGGTATCCAAACAAATTTACATATTTTGTTAATTACATTATAATTGGATCGACTCACTCCCAGGCATTTTTATCATTAATATAGTCAGATACTTTATAATATGCCCTGCTACACAATTTGGCTTTAATAGTAGTTTTAAATTTGTTTATTGACAATTCTCTTATATTGCTGGGAAGTTTGTTATAGAACCGTATACATTGCCCCATAAAAGAATTACTTGTTTTGTGGAGACGGCTTGCATATAACACAAGATTATGCTTATATCTAGTATTTATGCTATGAGTATCACTCTTTTTACAAAATGAGTCTATGTTTTTATGGACATACAAAAGATTTTCATAGATATATTGCGATGCGACTGTTAAAATATTTATTTCTTTGAATTTTTCTCTAAGGCTCTCCCGGGGACCAAGTTTGTAGATAGCTCTTATGGCTCTCTTTTGCAATAAAAAGATGGTGTTTATATCCGCGGAGTTACCCCAAAGAAGAATTCCATATGACATAATACTGTGAAAGTAGCTGAAATAAACTATTCTAGCCGTATCAATATCAGTGAGCCGTCTAATAGGTTTCACTGCATAAGCTGCAGAACTTAGTTTTCCTGATAATTTTTCAATTTGTGGGCCCCTTTGTAGTCTGGAGTCAATTGTTATACCCAAGAACACAGTTGTCTCCACAGAGGCTAAATTAGTTCCATTAACATGTACATTGGTAGCCACCTGCCTTACATTAGGTGTTGAGAACTTAATTACTTTAGTCTTTTTATCATTTAAAAGCAGATTATTAACACTAAACCAAAGAATAACTTTAGAGAGAGCATCGATAACTTCGTCATAATTACCTAACCGTCTATTAATTTTGAATGACAGTTATTCTCGTGATTAATACGTAATGTTTTAACTTTTATAAGATGGCAGTGGAATTGAGAAGCAATAAATCAAGTATTTTCTTAGTTGGAGACGTAAATTATCAAATAATAGGCGCAAAATTACAGTCTAACCGTCATGTTCTTCCTGTACTTTTTTATAAAATTCGCGAAGTTAAATTGACTGTTAGTGAAAGCGCATACCTAGTCATTCGAGAGTGTATTATATTTAGGGAAAAAGCTAGGATCCCTACCAGAGCTATACCTAACTGTGTAAAATAACTTGTGAATCTTCACCAGGAGGGAGTTGCAAAAAAATTCCAATTTTCTATTTCAATTTCAATCTAATTCAATCTGATAATTTTATTTCTCTTATTTATTCGAAATAAAAAATCCTGTGTTTACTCGGCGCTATCAGCCATTATGACACTTGAACATCTATAACTCCAAGCCAAATCCCTTGCGGGGTAGGCAGAGAGAACCGAGCGCCACGGGACTCGATCCTTACATATCTCACTCGCTTCTTTAACATTTATTGCTTTTCTCATGCACACACGCCGGTTTCTAGGGCTCCTGACATCACCTTCTGATAGAACATGACCAATTTGGTCATGGTAGGTAAGTCTTGGCCTTCCCCGGCTCCTACATCCTTCCACTTTTGCATTGTATATCTGCTTCGTCATTCTTTCATCTTGCATTCTTTCTACATGCCCGAACCATCGGAGCATGCCTCTTCTTATTTTAACACCGACGCTCTCTTTCAGACCAACTCTATTTCTAACATCATCATTGCGAATACGGTCTACAAGCCTTACGCCACAAATTTTGCGCAGCGCTCGCATTTCAACCGCGTTTATTCTACTTTCATGCTCTTTCTGCCATACTCAACTCTCGCTTCCATAAGTTAGCGTTGGGACCAACACTGCATTGTGTATAGCGAGTTGTGCCTTCTGGCTCAGGATTTTACTGCCAAGAAGTTTTCCCAACGCTCCATTCACACTATTCCCAGCACTCACTCGTCTTTCCACATCTGCGGTGTACCTTCCATCCCTGCTGAAAGCGCATCCAAGATATACAAACTCATCCACTTGTTGCAACACTTCATCATCAATCGTAATCCTTACATTAGTTCTGGATTCTTCTCTTTCAAGTACCATTATCTTTGTTTTCTTCGCATTCAGTAGTAAGCCTTTCTCCATACAGTCGTCTTTCATCGCTGTGACCAGTGTTTGCAGTTTAGATGGTGTATCTGCTAACTAAACATATGTGTCCGAATCAACAAATGGCCCGCTTTAGCCTCTCGATAAACAATGTTGTATTATGTAGCTGGTGTTTCATTCTTCTTAAGGGGGATACATGCCGTCCAGTGGCGCCTCAAGGAATAAAATATCGTATCTTAGCGTGGAAGATAAACATTATAAAGTCATGTGTTGCGTGTGTTACAAATACAATAACGTACTTTTACGTCATTAAACCAACAATTGAAATGTTTTGCTTTCGTTGTTATAGGCATAATTGCCAAAAAACGGCCTCTTTTAGCACTTTTGCTTATAACAACGATAGTGGAATATTTTGAGTGTTGGTTTAATGACGTAAAAATACTTTACTATCTTCGTAATAAATGCAACATAAGATTTCATAATGTTTATCTTCTATGCTATAATATGATTTTTTATTCAATGAGGGCGCCACTGGACGAGACCTAAGTAAGAACAACATAGATACCAAGACATGTTAACTTGTAGAGATATAAACATAAAACGATGTCATTGATTTCTCTTTCAATAAACTTTTAAAAGTGAATACGTTTCTGTAGTTTTTTATTACTATTATTACTATTGTTTTCCGTCTAGCTTAAATAAATATGTTTGGTTCAGTATGTATAAAGCTAAATAATAATTAAATCAATAATTTTTATTAAATATTGATATTATAAATTTTATTTAAGTGTGACGCGACTCCGTAGCTTTTCTGTTCGTTTGCATTGACTATACGTTGACCCCAGGTTACCTATTAGGCGCTAATTTCAAATTTTACAAATCGAGCGTCGAGTGTCAGTTGAGGGGCGCGGGGTGATTGGGCGGAGCCATTTTAAAGCTTCACGATCGAGGTGTCGCCTTAAGCTAAGTCAGTGGCCTTCTGGCGGCTTGAAAACACTGGTCTTCGCCAATCCACATTTGAGCAGCGTGGTGGAGCATGCTCTAAACGCCTTCGGTTGAAAGGAGACCCCTGTCCCTGTAGTGGGAGGAGTAAGGGTTGATGTGGTGGATATAAACGAAAACTGATTTTGCGGGACGACGAGATCTAAAAATCGACCCCTATTTAACACAAGTTCTTATTTGAAACTTTCAAGATTCTGTATAAGTTGTGTCACGTGTACCAACTTGTTATAAGAATGACTTATATTTTTGTGGGAAGTATCATTGTTGGACTTTAAAAAAAAACTAGAGATAGGATTTTTAATGTAATTTGGCCTCCCTCATAGGTCTGAGGTATCAGTTCATTTTGGAGAATGACTCTCTTGCCCAAAATAGTTTGGGACTCCCTTGTCTAAGCTGTACTCGATTTTGGTATATTCGAAGGTACAATATAAGTATTCTGAAGAGTTATTAAAAAAACTTTATTTATCATACTTTCTTTTTGATTTTTTGTTCATGATCTTTCATGAGTATACTCGTGTGACGACATACGAACGTTTAAACACAAAAAGTGCAACAAATAAATAAATAAATATTGTCGGACAAATTACACAGCGCCACCTAGCCCCAAAGTAAGCGAAGCTTGTGTTATGGGTGCTAGACAACTGATAAACATACGTAAATACATTTTTTTTTTGTAAATACATACTTATTATACATAGTAAATACCCAGACCAAGACAAACAGACATGTTCATGCACACAAATGTTTGTTCTGTGTGGGAATCGAACCCACGAGCGTTGGTGTCAAAGTAGCGTAACAGCGCGTTTCACCACTGCGCCACCGAGCTCGTCTTTACAGATTTCATTCAAGTTGACTACAGTAAAAAGTAAAGCTATGACGTGAATAAACATCGACTTCAATGAAGTCAATTTGAAGTTTTAATTTTTTTCCTAGATACATTGTCGGACGGTAAGGTAGACAGCGCAGGTGTACGTTGCTTGCTTCGTTCTAAATTAACTGAACATTATATCAAACCACTTACATACTGGTTTTATATGTGTATTGAGGCCTCTAAATCTGTCGGGACATTGAAGATGTTGATTGGCTTTGTTCGAAAGACTATGGTAAGTCAATTATTTATATAATACTTGCAATTAAAATTATTTAACTGTAGTAGTTCGCCACTTACTCGGACCCTGCGAGTGTTTTTTTTAATAGGTTTCGACAGAGTACAAATGTGACTTTTTAGCAGTTGTAATCAAAGTCAAGTCGATAGTTTGAGAGTGTATATAAAGTAATATACATTTTACATTAATACCAACATTGCAAAAATTAATAAATCAATTTCTATTATTTACAATTAGAAATTTTATTTACAGTACCTATATATTTTAGAAATTTCAACGAAACCGAGAGGCTTATCGTGACAACTAAATCGAGTTGGAGTAAAAACATTTTTGTATACTTAAATCGATAAGAGTTATCGAGTTTGACGAGCTCGTTGGCGCAGTCGTGAATGACGCGACCTTGATACCAACGCTCGTGGGTTCGATTCCCACACAAGACAAATATTTGTGGGCATGAACATGTCTGTTTGTCTTGGGTCTGGATGTTTTAAGAGAGGTAGGGCGCATCAAAGCAGCCCGTCTGTGGAAGTACCTCCACCCCACAGAAAACCGCAGCCAAAAAACAACTCTCTAAGAGGGTTGTGTTCCTGTGTGTGAATGAGGTCACCAGTAAGCTCCTAAGGAGTTGCTGTGTCAGCAGCAGAGGAACCATCGTGCTAGTGATACTTAATGTATTAGAAGCGTTCATAGGCTACGATAACGGGTTTACATTAGATGGGCCGTATGCTTGAACACCTTCTGACGTTGTACAAAAAAAAATCGGGTATTTTCACAGAAAAAATGGTTTCAACTCGATTTATTAACAATTAAAATAAACTGTTTTATATGTCAACTAGTTCTATGAATACCTACCAAATAACTATTAATTAATATGCAATTTGATCTAACCGGCTTTGTGTGCTTCCGCCACCAATTAGTTCATGCGGCCTAACGCCGGCCTGCACCCACTCACTACCGTTAGTAGATGCAAAAAAGATAATTGGTGGAGGAAGCACACAAAGCAGGTTAGATCAAATTGCATGTAAATTTGACTTTCGCAAAACAATGCCTGAATCTATTAACTATTAATTAATATATTTGAAATTTAAAAATAAGTAGAAACGTTAGTAAATAAATTTGTAAATTGTCTAAAATTATGTCATTCAGTTTTGTAACCACAAATATCTAAACAGAGCTTCATTAAAATAACTCGGGTCATGTACTAACACATCGTTATGTGTTAATTGGAAAACAGATTCCTACACAGAGTCATGTAGGTAGAGGTAGATGCTTGACGTGCTATAAATAAAACATCACTCACCGTGGTGTAGCATCCTAGTTCTTTGTACGGATTCACTGCAACGAGAATGGAACCTGTGTATGTCTGTTTATTTGTTAAAGAAATATTAGATATATTTAAGAGTGCAAAGATTATGATGAAACTACGATGAATACGAAAAAGAAATCGCACCTCTCAAAAAACCGCTATTTATTTTTTATTTTTTTAGCTTTGGTATGACATTTTAAAATATCATACACGAAATATCAAAGCTGAAAAAAATAGAAAAGGGTTTTTGAGAGGTGCGATTTATTTTCAAATGCCCGCCGTTATTGATTTCCACGAAGATTGTAGTCACGTATGTATGTTTTTATGTATGTTCAAATGGCAGCAGCAGCTGACTTACTTAACATTCGTAGCTCTTTTCGTGCATTCTCGCCCGTTTCTAGGGTTTCTGACATCAAACTTATAATAAAACCTCGTGGTAAGATCGGTGGGAAGACCAAGGCTCACCACCTTGATTTTCCTACTTAGATTTCGACTGCCTTGAACTCCATTCACACTGTTCCTTACACCCACTCGTCTCTACACATCAGCTGTGTACCTTCCATCCCTACTAAAAGCGCTTCCAATGTAATGTCATCTATTTGTAATTTGTGTGGTTAAAAACCATACAAATTAACGAGTATGATAATTTTAATTTAACTGAATGGAAATGTACCACAACAGCACCCAAATGTTTCCAGAATGATTCATTTTAATTCGAAACATCAAATTATTATAAACAATTATCTGTAGTAATTCGCTCATTTTCCGCATATGCATTATTCTCGGATTCTGGAATTTCAGCGACAGACATGTACAAGAGAAAATTTAAGGATCATCGGTGAACATGTATGTTTATTCTCGGATTCTGGAATTTCAGCGACAGACATGTACAAGAGAAAATTTAAGGGTCATCGGTGAACATGTATATTATATAGGTATATAATTGAACCTCAACACCACGCTGTGCTGATACATATTATAGTGAGGCACAATTATGTACTTGTGTTGTACCTACGATCCTTGAGTAATGTAATAACGCTTTTATTATGACAATCTGTATTGTATTGTATGTATACTTACTGTATTCTTAGGGTAAGGGAGTGGACCTCGGCAGTCCTACTAGATTAGAAAACGGGATAACTCTAAGAAGAAGAAGAAGTGATGGTTCATATAACTAAATATTGATGATTATATCTCATGTTGACATAATTACACTTGATGTTACACAAGGCATTATAGTAATAATAATACAATTCATTTTTTCCTTATGGCAATACTGGTCAATCTATAACTTCACGCCAAATCCCGTGCGGGGTAGGCAGAGAGAACCGAGCGCCACGTGACTCCATCCTTACATATCTCACTCGCTTCTTTAACATTCATTGCTCTTCTCATGCACGCTTGCCGATTTCTAGGGCTCCTGACATCACCTTCTGATAGAACACGACCAATTTGGTCATGGTATGGAAGTCTTGGCCTTCCTCAGCTCCTACATCCTTCCACTTTTGCATTGTATATCTGCTTCGTCATTCTTTCATCCTGCATTATTTCTACATGTCCGAACCAACGGAGTATGCCTCTTCTTATTTTAACACCGACGCTATCTTTCAGACCAACTCTGTTTCTAACATCATCATTGTGAATACAGTCTAAAAGCCTTACGCCACAAATTTTGCGCAGCGCTTGCATTTCGACCGCGTTCATCCTACTTTCATGCTCTCTCTGCCATACCTAGCTCTCGCTTCCATAAGTTAGTGTTGGGACCAGCACCGCATTGTGTATAGCGAGCTGTGGCTTCTGGCTCAGGTTTTTACTGCCAAGAAGTTTTCCCATTCATACTATTCCGAGCACTCACTCGTCTTTCCACATCTGCGGTGTACCTTCCATCCCTGCTGCCACTCTCAACCTCATCTACTTGTTCCAACACTTCATCATCAACCGTAATCCTTACATTAGTTCTGGATTCTTCTCTTTCAGATACCATTATCTTTGTTTTCTTCGCATTCAGCAATACTGGTGTTCTCGCTAATGTCAGTCTGGTGCTTTTAGTGTTTTATTTCAGCATTTAACTATATATGTGACTATTCTTAGTACTCTGTGAAATTTAAAAATAGAATTGAACCGCAGACCTGTTGACAAGATCAACATTCGTTCCTATGACATGAATTGACCGCTATAAATATTTATAGTAGTACAACCAGGAAAAATTAAGTAATTTTATTAACGTTTAAAATACGTCCACATTCTTCATGTATAAGTCATAATTGGCCATCCTACACGTTGTTAAACATTCTCACTGTATGAGGAGTTGCTACGTTGGCAGAGGGTAGATGCACTAGGGTACTAGGGTCTTGATGTATCTTGACGACCGTAGCAGCCACATGGCAGCGACGAGCGTGCATCTACAAATGGTATTGGGTGGGTGTCGACCGGTGCCACTTCGCATGAACTTATTGGTGGCCGAAGCATACAAAGTAGTTTAGATCAAGTTGGCATTTGTAAAGGATACGTATACGAGGTCGTGTATGTAGCGCCGCTTGAGGTTGTCGTTGATGGCATCTTCGGTGATCTGCGGCATCATCGTCATGTCGGGCACGCCGGGACCCTCGTCCGCTTCTCGCTCCTCCATCTTGGCTGGAAGAGAACAAAACGGTAGAATTAATTTTAGAGCAGGGACTTGTGTTTTTAGTTTAAAAAGAAAAAGTAAACCAGTTGAGAATGCGCAAGCTTGCATTGCCAGAGGGACACCTGGCTCGTCAATTATATAACAATTCACAATTTTTTTTTTAATTTGTCGGCCATTTTGACCATGTTAAGAGATAGGAACGGTGTTCCTGAACATTCCTATTCTACTTTTTTATGCTGAATCCGAATCTGAAGTCAAAATTCGAATATTCGAAAAAAACTGACAAACACACAGACAAACGCACAGACAAACATATAGATTTCATATAGGAACGGTGTTCCTGAAATAATTTATGTATTCACGCCAAGTCCCTTGATTGTTAATCGGCAGAGTTTAGGTGATATTAATAACTTTATCTCTAAGCAATTGGGGAACGGAAACCAATAAACCACTTGACGGCGCATAAAGACACCCGACACTTACTAACGTTACGTTATAGCGTCTAAATATTTCAGCGATTCGAACCAGTCCAATGGCAGGATATTTCAACCAATAAGCCCATAAGTGACGCGATGTTGATCCGTGAATTAGCCAATAGAACTGCACGTTCTATTTCACTCCTCGACCCGTAACGGTGAGCCGAGTTGTAGTATGCAAAATCTTTGCATTGGTTCTCCGTTGGTTATTTCTTTCATGCTGAGAATGTTACTATTAACCTATACCTTACAGAAGACTACAGTTCAATAATAATTGCTTGGAGAGTACATACGGTTAGCTATGTTTGGGTTTAAAGATTATGGTAATCCATTTGGTTACCTTCAAGGTCTAATATAGTGACATGGCACGTACTCTGACATATCGAAACACGTGGCGTGATGAATGAAGGCTCTAAGATGGCATGTGACACATTGCCAAAAACGGCACGTATGGATTTTGTTGGGAATGACGGCGGGAAATATGTGCATAGAATACGAAGCAGAATATTTCCATTACTGGGTAGGATTCAGATCGAGACATTTATATTATTGGTAGCATAATACGAGTATAAAGCAACCGTAAAAAAATATGTGCAATAATTTTATGATGAGAAACACCGGGTCAGACCTGTTATCTCTGCTTATATCTTGACTCTCCACTCAGCAAGTCTACTCAACGGTCAACTTGATTCGTTCACTTTCTTGTAGTGTATCTTTAGAGCCAACGCAAATAAAAAGCCAAATCCTTACCGGTTCGTAGTGCACCCTGCCAATAAACTAATGAAGCTCTGGCGAAAGAGAAGTAGGGCAACGGTAATCCGAAGGAAGTAAGAGCGGTCTTCGGTAAGCTCACAGAGCCCAACCAAATAGTAATTCCGTAAGGCAGGGGTTCCCAAACTTTATCAATTCGCGGCGCAGTTACAGGTTTAATATTTTATCTCGGCACTCCGTAGTAGTTAGTACTCGAAAGGAGATACAGGATAGAAACAAAAAGAAGGTCTAGGTAGAAACAAAAATTAAAACATCCGTTTGATGACGCTGAGTTTTTACATTTTCATTGACACGCAAGAAACATTTATAATTTTAAGAAAAATCCTACTACTATTATAAATGCGAAAGTTTGTATGTATGGATGCTTGTTGCTCTTTCACGCTTAAACGGCTGAACGGATGTGAATGAAATTTGACACGTAAATAGATTATGATCTGGATTAACACATAGGCTACGTTATTTGACACAACGCGGGCGGAGCCGCGGGCAGCAGCTACTAGGATATAAAATACAATGACAACTTAATCAACATGACGTGTGAACTTGGTGATCTCCACACGTTTTTCAAAGCGCGGCATAAGGTTTGATATTGCTACTCTCGTAAGAAATGATCTCCACATTAATCTTTGGCTGATAAATGCTTTTTATTACAGCTAGAGCTGAAAATTCGGCCTCACATAAATAAGATGTTGCAAAGCGAATGAGAATTTTTAATGCTTTTGAACTTAAAGTTGGGTATTCATTTTGGACCGATATTCAAAACTGCACCAAATCGAAACACGTGAATCTAGTTTGTAGGCTGCTGTCACAAGAGAGTTCAATAAGGCTCTCGTCTTCTTGCGAAGGAGATTCTGGTGGAGCTTGTGCATGGAAAGGATCTTGGATCCACGCATATTATTCTTGTTTGATTCGATTTGTTTATTTTGTGGGTGCGAATACCTAAATTTCGTTTCCAGGTAATGGTAAAAAAATCGGCCAAGTGCGAGTCGGACTCGCGCACGAAGGGTTCCGTACCATTATCTATAAAAACAGCAAAAAAAATCACGTTTGTTGTATGGGAGCCCCCTTAAATATTTATTTTATTCTATTTTTTAGTATTTGTTGTTATAGCGGCAACAGAAATACATCATCTGTGAAAATTTCAACTGTCTAACTATCACGGTTCACGAGATACAGCCTGGTGACAGACGGACGGACGGACGGACGGACGGACGGACGGACAGCGGAGCCTCAGCAATAGGGTTCCGTTTTACCCTTTGGGTACGGAACCCTAAAAAGAGCGACTCACGGCGCCCCACTGTACTCTACGGCGCACTAGGGCATTGTCGTGCCTCCAGTGAGTGAGGTCATCAGACAGTTGAGGAGTTGCTGCGCTGGCAGCGGCGCGAGTGGCAATGCGCAATCGATGCTTTTTGTGTTGGCGTTCATAGACTACGGCAAATTATTCGCTTCAGGCGGGTCCTGAGATTATTTTATTTTTATACCGGAAAATGTATAAAAATAAAACTTAATTCATGAACTCAAATAAATAATAGTGAGATACATTAAAGCGAAAACACGTAGTTTGGTAATAACAATAATGATATGAAGATAAGTCACCAATTACGAACGGCAAACGGAAAGAAAGGGAAGAATTCCCTTAATTAATGCCCTGAAGTGACAATTCATTATTGCGCAATTCCCTCTCCAAATCACATAACAAGAAATAGTATACATATACATATATTCATAGCAGAAATCCCCGATTCAAAATCTAGCATGTATCACTAAATTCGTGTTTTCTGATTTATGTACATATTTGTAATTATCACTAGCTCGTGGATGATGGACTACATAGTGAGGAAACTCGCATGTTATACAAATTATATTTAGAAAGAGGAATAACCTAAAGTCTGAATTTCCTGGGGTGTAGAGGACTGACGGCAGGTGTAGAGTTTTCACGAGCTCGGTGGCTCAGTCGTGAATGACGCGACTTTGACACCAACGCTCGTGGGTTTGATTTACACAATTCAAAAATTTGTGTGCATGAACATGTCTGTTTGTCTTGGTCTGGATGTTTTAACAGAGGTAGGGCGCATCAAAGCAGCCCGTCTGAGGAAGTACCTCCACCTCACAGAAAACCGCAGCCAAACCACAACTCCCTACAGGGTTGTGTACATGTGAGTGAGGCCACCAGTAAGCTCCCAGGGAGTTGCTGTGTAAGCAACAGAGGAGGCATCGTGCGAGTGATAACTACTTAATATATCGCAAGCGTTAATAGGCTACGGTGTACGCTTTACATCAGGTGGGCCGTATGCTTGTACGCCTCCGACGTAGTATAAAAAAAAATACGGTTTTCGGATTTTTCCCTTTACTTGTGCTAAATTGCTTCTTACAAATTTCAAGATTCTAGTTCAACAGGAAGTATCCTGTAGGTTTTGTTTCCGAGTGTCAAAATATGCGTATAAACGAGGCATAAACAGCCGTATATTTGATCCTTTAAGGGGTCCGTTTATCCTGTTGAGATACGGAACCCTAAAAAAGAAGTGAAGAGTTTTTTACAGGAGGTTCCACGGTGTCACCGAGCTCGTCAAGCCTGTTCAGGATGGTAAAATTAAAAATTCTTAAAGCATCGTGCCACACGACGCGAAGACGTGATGGTATTATAGATGCCATTGCGATGCAAATTACATGCAGAATCACTAGGTTAATTTAAACCTAATAAACCTATCTAGTTATAAATAGTCAAATCACGGATTAAAGGGCTCTGGAAACTGCTCCAAAGACGAAAATGTCGTACGAAACTTATATTAACGTTGAGTCCTATCTCGTGAATGGATTGTTAACAGACTTTATTGAATTGCAAAGACTAGTTTTATTTTGTACAGTCATTTCATTTTTTTTTCCACCTTTTTTTTTTTTATTTTTATTTTTTTATTGGGGACTATGGACATTTGCAACACCATGCGTTGCCAACCTTCTAAACATCTCTTCACTCCTTTCTTGAAGAACCCCATGCTGTATTCACGAGTTGTTTGAAACAATTTATGCAAAACAAACGACACAAAACGCATGTAACTTTGCTGGTCACAATTCAATCTTTTAGTATTGAACTTAGTTTTTTTTTTATACAACGTCGGGAGGCAAACAAGCATACAGTACATTTGATAAAGCGGTTACCGTAGCCTATGAACGCTTGTAATACATTAAGTATCACTCGCGCAATGCCACCTCTGCTGTTAACACAGCTACTCCTTAGGAGCTTACTGGTGAATTCACTCGGAGGAACACAACAAGCCTACAGGGTGTTTTTATTTGTCTGCAGTTTTCTGTGAGATAGAGGTGCTTCTCCAGATGGGCTGCTTCGAGGCGTCCTACCTCTCTTGACAACGCTCAGACCAAGACAGATATGTTCATGCACTCAAATTTTTGTTCTGTGAGGAAATCGTCAAAAGCGTTGGTGTCAAAGTAGCGTGACTAACCACTGCGCTACCGACCTCGTCAAAGCGAGTGTCAAGCAAGTTTGCTCTTAACAGCAAAATGTGACGAAAAGTGGATTCTTTACGATAACCGTAAGCGAAAAATACAATGGCTGACCCCAGGTCAATAATAATAAAAAATAATAAAGTACTACGTCATTTACATACCCACACAAAATATATTCATAGTCTAGCAGCGCAGTCATTAAAAAAATAAAAACTTGCAATAAGTTAAGGATCGATCGACAACGTCGCAAGGTATTCAAGCATACGGCCCACGTATTCTTTCTATTCTTCCTCGTTAATTCGTTAGGATTGGCGGGGTTCACTACCTAAGCCTCAGGATTTAGCGAAGATACTCATTTTGACATTTTGGCAATTGCCGTCAAACCACCATAACTCATAGGTTAATTTAGACCTTTCTTAAGATAGTTCACACGTCTTTCGATATTATTTCTTGAACACGCGAATTTCCTCTCGATGTATTCTTTCACCGCCGAGCAAGTGACAATTACGAATAGGTATGTACATAATTAGTCTGACCATGTACACAACTTTTCGTTTTTCAACTCAGTAATTATTTTGAATATGGAACGCGTTAATTATGTTAAAAACTTGTTTCGATTTTCCGCCATGTTCAAGACACTTCAAAAGCTTGGTATCAGCCGTACGTTATATCGTACTATCGACAGGTATACCAACACTTCCTCTGTTGAAGACCAAGTAAAATATCGGGGCGACAGCGTGCTGTTAGAACTACAAAGATTGTTAATGCTGTTAAAGCTAGAATTCGCTGAAACCTCATTAGGAAACTGAAAATCGTATCACGAGAAATAAAGATTCCCGCTAGGACTCGCGTCGCGTACAATAAAACAAGCTCTGAAGCTCGGCGCTTATTGTTGATATACAAGGACATGCCCTAAATCAATCCCCATAGTTAAAGAGAGTGGATCGATCAAGACGCCTTCTGTCCCGATACGCAGGAAGAAAAGGCACAGAAATATCCTCTTTACTGATGAAATAAATTTCACGATTGAAGAGTACTAACTCCAAAGCAAAATGACAAAGTGTACGCCCAGTGTTCTAAAGAAGGCGCCCAAGTGGTCGGAAAGGTACCACGTAGTCATCATCCTACGTCTGTAATGGTTTGGGTGTCTTATCAAGGAGTCACAAAGCTTCATTTTTGTGGAAAAGAAGTGAAGACTTCAGCCAAAGTGTATCAAAAGATTGCTTTGGATCGTGTTGTGGAACATCTCAGCAATACACTTTTTATAAATGTACCGTGGACTTTCTAGCACGACTCTGCGCATGGTCACAAGGCACGAACTACCCAAGCCTGGCTCGAAACCAACGTTATACGAGCTGGAGACTGGCCCTCGTCTAGACCAGATCTGAACCCCTTGGACTACAAATTACGGTCAGTTCTAAAGGACATGGCCTGCTCGAAACGACACGCCGACATTGTGTCTCTTAAGGAATCTCTGGAGCAAGCAGTGGTTAAATTTCCCATTGAAACAGTGCGTAAATCCATAGATTCGTGGCCAGACAGATTAAAGGCCTGTATCAAAGCCAAAGGTGACCGTTTCGAATAGAATCAATTCTTTTACTTTTTGCTGAGACTTCCATAAATATGTACATTAAGCTTTATTAAAAATTACGTTACTTTATAAAAAAATTAATGCATATTCATTTGAATATAGATATAATATTGTACGTTAGCTATAACCCACTAGGAAGCCAATGACACGATAACCGAGCCATCTCGAGCTAAGTGCAAATCGCACAGTCAAATGACATGGCCCTTGAGGCAGGTCGCTCCCACTGCAACTTATCAGACGGAAATATCACTTGGCTACGTCACCCTCGGCCATTATCAATAACAATGCGAGCATAATGGCATGTTTGCTATTTCACACATATTATATTGTCTGTAGTGTGTTTTATGTTCTGTTTCCCTGCTTATTCTCTTTTTGACAGGAAATTTCTATAAGTAAGAAATAACACGATGCGAGAACTATGTGGAATGAAAGATGATGTTGTGTAAAAAATTAAAAGGCCTATGCTGAGATAGTTTTGTCATTTAGAAAGATTGAATGACAAAAGAGTTACATAAGATATATATCAGGCAATATTGAATGGAGATATTGGTACTGGCGCCCTAGACGCACACATATAGATCAAATTGGTTATATGTTTAAAAAAGCACCCAAAACCGAAGAGTATGCATGAAAAGGTTGCCGAGTGTGGAAGAAGCGAGAGAGGTATGTTTGGATCGGTGTACCTGGCATTCCATAGTCTCTGCCTACCCCAATGGGAGACAGGCGTGTTAATTATGTATGTAGGATAGATATCTGACAAATGTTGAGTATTTTATATAACTGATAGATATAACTCACAAGAAGCGCAGAGTATAATTTAAGGAACAAGATTAATGCAACATTTTAGTTCCTTTGAAAGTTACGTTGCTACCTACATTATGACGCGTTTGACCAACATGGCAAATTCATCAGAAATGGCGTAGATAAACACGGAACGGCTGGCAACTGCAATCTATGCACTTGCATTTATTCTATGACGCAATTTCCGGCATTCGTCACTAGTCACGACATATCAAAACCGATCGCAGCTTCCTCTAACCAGTAACCAAATATTCAATAAAACTGTATATATATCACCAATGTATACTAATATGCAAAGCAGAATGGTTTGTTTGTTTGAATGCGCTAATCTCTGGAATTATCAGTCGGCATGCGCGCAGGCGAAGTCGCGGGCTGCAGCTAGTATACACTCTTCTTCTTAGTGTTATTCCGTTAGGCTTCGGCAATGGACCCGCCAATCCTAAGGAACCAGGAAAAGCATATAATGCTAACAATGAGAGGACATAATACTAGTCTTCTGATCTTAAGTGATGCAACCAATAATAACAATTCCAAAGATATTCTTTTTTTAAGACAGATAGGGGGCATCAAAGCAGCTCGACTGCTAAAATATCTGCAACTAACAGTAAAACACAGTCAAATAACAACTCCCAGGAGGATTGTTGTGGTCCTGCGCGTGAGTTAGGTTACTAGGAAGCTGCTAGGCAGTTGTGGTGTTAACAGCAAGGATGGCAACGTACTAGCGATGCTTCCTTGTCACCGGTCGTAGGCTATAGTAACCACTTTATATAAGGTAAGCCGTATGCTTGTATGCCTTCTGACGTCGAATAAAAAAAATTGCAGAAGACCTAAGAAAAGCGTACATGCGACTTAATTCAGATAATTGTTTATTACAATTAAACCATACGATGAATAAGTCTGTAAAGCTATAGTTTTCTATAGTAATAGTATTCAATACTAATAATAAAACAATAATTAAAATTACTTAAAAATTACGAGATGTGTGTAACCACGAATGTGCGTACGTCTGGTTGCAGAAGTGTGTACGTACGTACAGACCAACTGTTGGACATGCATTTAGTGTTGTTTTTAACGGGTAATTTAGTTTGAACGGGTAATTTAGTTAACATAAATAACAATTAGAAAAAGGTAGGTACATTAATTTCGAAAATAAAGGTCTCTATCTTTAATAAACTGCAAAAAATACTAAGTATACTTATATTTAATACTTATATTTAAAGTTAAATCCAAAAGTTTCTTTTTTGTAATTTGATTACTACTGAAATCTGAGACTTTCTTAAAAGTTTTTCGAAGTTAGTTTTATTTATTGCTTTTAACAATAATATGTATGATTTTTATTTGTATGTGTTTTATAATGTATTTCCTACAATCTGTATTACGCAAAAAGTTTATTCTATCTTCCTATTATTTTTCAAGAACCCATTCAACTATATTATAACATAGGAGCTAATCGAGCAAATTTTACTTTAAGTTAAAGCTGTGAAAGCTTAAAAATTTGCAATAATCAAGTCTACGAAAGTACAATAGTAAAATACAAAAATAAAAGCGGCGAGCATGCTTGAGAAGAGCAATGAATGTTAAAGAAGCGAGTGAGATATGTGAGGATCGAGTCACGTGGCGCTCGGTTCTCTCTGCCTACCCCGCAAGGGATTTCGCGTGAAGTTATAGATAGATAAAAGTCCTTTTAGCTTAGGGGAAACAAACTATCAAACATTTTGTGTATAAGTGAGCGTAGATAAAGCAAGGCAGCCATTGTTCCATCAACAATGTAAAATCTTCATTTTCGTCACACCAGCTTAAACGTACGTACTGTTGTTTATTGAGGCAATAAATGAAGCAGTTACTTTCTTTGTCTTAAATTGTTCGTCATACTAAATGAGCCATATCGTCGCGCCAACTCCGTTACGAAGTTGGCAAGGAGTAGCGACTATCATGGTTCGGTTGTTACACCACCTCTCTCGTTTCGTCATTCATATTCTATTTTCATGCATCCTCCGCCGGTTCTGAGAGATCCTGACATTGCCTTCTGTTAAAACACGACCAATTTGGTCATAAATTGGTGTAAGCTATCATCGAGTCTCCGATTCATTTACATATTCACATAGATTTTGGTTTGTATACATGCTTGGTCATTTTTTTCAACCTATATGCATCTTTCTTTTCAAGTAGACCATGTCTCTTCTTTTCTCTGAATGAATTGAGAGCATAAATAGCGTTTTTAAGTGTTTAGGTTAAAATGTTTTTATAGATATAGATACGTCGTACACGCTGTAGGATGGCAATACGAAAGTAAGGTAATTGCCCAACTCGCATTCAATTGGGCACGCTATTGCATCGCGGCTATACGTACTTCGCCACAAAGCATAAATCTCTTAAGATATATATTCATCTCTTTGTCTCTTTCTTCGAGGAAACTATCGCAATAAATAACTGTACGTAGATATAGTACTACTTGCGTCATTTTAAAATACAATAATGTTGGTGTATAACGTGTCTACCTTTTGACACGTGTCGCTGTGTTTAGGTAGGTAATTTTGTTTTATGTCATTTCTATAACAGTTTACGAAGTAACTATTAAGTAATCTGTGTAACAGTTCTTGTATAACAGTGCCCTTTCTACAATGTCGCTGTCAATTACTTTTAAGCCAAGTACCTGGGTGACCGAGCTTCGCTCGTCGTGTTTTTTTTTTTTTGTATAAAATCTTTTCATTCTCTGGAAAGGCGCTTACATTCATAAACTTCAAAAACAAAACCTTATCTAAATACATAATTTGATTCAAATTGAATATATTTCTATATTTGAGTACATAAGAAGCGAGTGATGTGTATAAGATTAGAGTGACGTGGCGATCGGCTCTCTTTCTTTACCCCGCAAGGGATTTGGCGTAAGGTTATAGATGGATACATAAGAAATACCCGTATAAATAATAGAAAAAATAATGCAATAATATAATATTCTTAATGGGATTCGAACTGCATACCTTTATGTGTACAGTGGGATCGACTACGTAATAACGATACTGGTATTTAATATTTACCATGACCCGCAGCGTTTTTATAGATAAATTTAAAAGCAAATCCTTATCTAAACACAAAATTTGACCTAAATCGTTAGAGCCGTTTCCGAGATACCCAAAACATATTTACATGTACAAGGAATGCTGATTTTAACATAATAAGATTAATATACGTCTGTGATAAACTAGCTAGAGTTATATTTATGAAGCAAACAACAAACAACCAGTCTTGTGCGCCAACGCCATATTCGTATACCTCGATGTCGACCGATTATTAAAATAGCCCTTTCAAAGTCATTGTCCACAAACGAACAAAGAGTTACCTCCCATTCCCAGTCATCATATTTCATTCAATCACTCGTAAATTCGATTAACGATTTGTGTTGAATAGAGCGGCGCCAGCATATCGATTACGTTATGGTAAACAACTAGGAGTGAATGAAGGCATTAGACCCGAGCGCGTCTCATTGTATTAGAGTATACATTAAGTTAGCTAGCTTAAAGTAAGTAAATAACGAACCAGTGCTACATGTCGGGTCGATTCATAGAACGCGAGTTATCTCTCGTCTTTTTGAGTAGGTACGTTAATTACGTGGAAAAGAGAGGTAGGGTCCAGCTCGATTGGAGAAATATCTCAATTTAATTAAACTCATGCCGCCGGTAACCAAAATTTTGATCTTTCCATCTGACTTTCAAAAGTTATAATTATAAGACTCTCTAAAAATCGACCAAGCATATGGTAACATGGTAAAACACTACATAAAAACTATATCAAATTATAATATAATTTTAGAAGGATTTTCTTTTAATATGAGTATGTTCACTACAGAAATCTAAGAGTAAATAAATGTAGGAACCGCGGAAGGCCAAGACTTACTACCATGACCAAATTGGTCGTGTTCTATCAGAAGGTGATGTCAAAAGCCCTAGAAACCGGCGAGCGTGCATGAGAAGAGCAATTGATGTTAAAGAAGCGAGTGAGGTATGGAAGGATCGAGTTACGTGGCGATCGGTTCTCTCTGTCTACCCCGCAAGGGATTTGGCGTGTTGTTATAGATATATAGAAATCTAAGACCTCCCATTCCCAGTCATCATATTTCAAAACAACTAGGAGTGAATGAAGGCATTAGACCCGAGCGCCCGACCCTAAGACTAAACGTTCCTAGATACTATTCGTATAGTAGTAGTAGTAAACACTTTTTGATATTACTTTTATTATGATTTTTCAAGAAGATGTTATAAAATAAATAGTAGGGGGGCACACTCAGTTGCGCGTCAGGAAATGATATTTGAATACGTATAATCTTGACTCAAATGCATACTAGCATGGACAGTTTTTTTTGTAAATGTTTAATAAACGAATGGGTGTCAAGTTTCATAGCAGTTTCATAAAAAGCTAGAATAACTTAGCCATGGGCAATGTTAACTCACTGAACAGGAATAACAAAATCACGACTAAGCTAAGATATACAATCAAGATTGCTGTACATTTCGAAAGCTATCATTTAAGAAAGTGTTCCGATCTTAATACTTATTGAATATACTGTCATCTGCCGTTGTTTTTACCGAACTTGGCCTTGTTTTTACATTTACATTTTCGTTCGGATAAGTTTTCAAAGTTTATTATTTATTTAATCTACAAAAATACACAAAGACCTTTTCTCTTTACTCTGCATTTTTTTTTACTTAGACTTGCGTGACAGCTTTGAATTTAACCTGTATGCCATTTCAACTAACAATCTATCTATATACAGCCACTGAGGGGTTATTTTGAATTGTTTGAGATATTTAAATAAGATATTTAAATAAAAATAAAAGACATTCTTTATGTCTCCTAAGTAGCATAGTTTATTATTGTAATATGGCTTTGTGGGGGAAGGTGTTAAAAGTTTAACTATATAATTATTTATACAGTAGTTACAACTTTGATTCTACCGCCTTTATTGTTATTATTTTGTTTGTTTCCCTACAAAGTCATTAAAGTTCCATCAAATGGTTACAAGTCTTAATAAAATTTATTGTTAATCATTTTTCATTTATCTGTATATATAAAAATGAATGTTTGTCTGTATGTCCTCTATGGACTCAAAAATGGCTGGGCAGATTTTGATGAAATTTTCAGTGAATCTTCAGGTTAGCCCAGCGGGTGATCCTGTGAAGTTTGGCAGCGATCATATCACCCGTGCGAAGCCGGGGCGGATAGCTAGTGTATTATATATAAGTATCAATCTAGTTTTTAAATTTATATTTTCGATATTTTCGACTCGGTGACGCAAACTTTATTATTTTGATAATGTATTAATATAAATAAAAAAAGCGCCAAGAAAAAATTATCACAATGTGCGCACATGTCAATGGGTTATAGTTCAGACGAAACAATAATCACTAGGAAGTTTATAGGAAATAATTGTAATCTGTATTGTGTACCAAAAAAATAAATTAATTTAGCCTAAAAATAATCACACCTACTTTACACATATTTTCTAACCACCCCGCCACCGAGACGGGGTGGTTAGCAATGCTATTTTAACACGAAGGCTCGTGTGTTCGATTCCTACACAGGACAAACATTTGTATGCAAAAATATATCTGTTTGCCTTCGTCTAGTTTTTAAGGATGTAGACTACATTAAAGTCCGTCGGCCTCCACCTCACAAAAAATCGAAGCGAAGTAACAATTCCCCTCCCAAAATTATAATTTTTCGTTAGGTTTTGTTTTGTTACCGGGGCCTCGCCCGCTTTTTCCCCGAACTTGGCTGATACACGGCCGTGTGCCTTGATTCAAACGCGTTCTCAGGGGAGTTCCAGTGGTTTGGTACATGTTGTGTGTAAAAGGCGTAACTGTGCATTTTATTGCCTAATTCATAAAACATACACCATAAAATAATGTGGCAAGTAATTTATAACTTAGATTTATCGATATAGCTAAGGCTGACTTTTTTCTGATTTGGTTGGATGAACTGGAACGGTTTTATTACTTTGGCTTAAAAACATAGCATAATATTTCATTGCCTATAGACTGAATTAACAGTAATTTATTTTAACAAGTCGAGTAAAACCAAGTTTATTTAAGGATATCGAATAAACATATAGAAACGTGCAATTTGCACTTGCCACACCATTCTTATTCTTACTGCGTCCGCTATAAAAACGGTACAAAAGTCAAACAGTCTAGCTTGAGATGTATATGATAAAAGCGTATTTTTGGAACGACATATTATTCTTCCTTAATCAAGCAAGATCCCAAATTGACCCGAACTTGGAGCAATCTTAAAAATATATTCAATTTATATGCTTTTTAAAGCTATTATATATGTTACATAATCAATTAATTTTATACTTAATATTTTATTAGGATTAATGAATCCTTTATACTTATTAGTTTAAACGTGTTTTACTACAAATAACTGCAGGTATGTTTTTAATATCTTAATAAATTGATTTGTTTGTTAAAAATGACAAGAAGGGTCCGGTAAATTGCTGCCAATCGCTTGACGCTTACAATTTGCAGCCTATTCTGGTTAACTGGTATCAAACAATGTCGCCTACAATCAACCTACCTACTTGATAGGACCTACCCCTCTGCGGAAACAGCACATAACAAGTTACTTTAAAGGCATAATGCAGTTAAAGCCTGGTTGGAACTCAGAACGTCCAGTATTTGGATTTTCATCGGGTTGCAAAATTAAATGTCGTTTAATTTCAATAATAACTGAGCTACCATATTTAATCAAGTGTATCAATGTAAATATGTGGCACAAATCAATAAATCACTTGTCGGCGCATAAAAATATACCTACATACATATCATCACTCCTGTCTCCCATTGAGGTAGGCAGAGACTATAGAACGCCAGGTGCACCGATCCAACCATACCGCTCTCGCTTCTTCCACATTCATCAACCTCTTCATGCACGCTCTTCGGTTTTGGGTACTTTTGATTTGGCCCTTTTACAACACATCACCAATTTGATCTATATGTGTGCGTCTAGGGCGACCCTCCCGACATCACCATTCACTCTTGCTTGATACACTTCTTTCGTAACTCTTTTGTGATTCATTCTTTCTAAATGACGAATAAAAAATCCCTCACTCACCAAAACGCAGTGTTTTAGTGCGTCTAAATATCTCAGCGATTTGAGCCTACGATTGAATGGGAGGATATTTGCCACTGCGACTTCTCAATAGTAAAGCTTCGAACATAAATATAGATTGTTTATATTAGATGAACAACGCCTCGATTTACCATCATGGTATATTCAGGACATGTAATTCTGGTAGCTGCCTTTATTTGTGTGATTTGTTGCTTTGTCTTGTCACGAAAAAAAAAAACTAGAAATTCCAGTGCAAATTTAGTATGTGGAAGTGTAGCATTAACAATAGTAAAACTGTTGCCTGCATATCTTGTAGCTGACTCTAGGTTACAGCTGTAAACCAGTGTTTTGCTCATGAGCAATACTGACACTGAGCTGCAGCCTTTTTGTCATACTTTGGCACATACATGATGTGCTTGTACACACACACACACATTGTAATAAAAATAATTTTAATGTAAGCATTTTATGTATGTGAATGAAGATGCAAATAAAAATGATATCTATCTATCTATATTTTGTGATCGCGATCAGTGAACTAGCCAATGGGAACTGAACATTCTATTTTGTCCCCCGACTCCTAGCTGTGAGTTGAGTTACATAGCAAAGTCGTTTCATCGGCTCTTCGTTATTTCCATCATGGTATGTAGTGAATGTATTATATTATTTTTGGGACTCTTTCCAATGCTATGTTTCTATTTGCGCAACTGCAATGCATTTTCGGATATTGTCAATTTTTTGAATACAACTATTCGACCACAATTTATAGGATCATCGCGTGTCAGTCTGTCTCTCTCGTACAGCCAATTTGCTCCTGAAAGTACCGGACCGATTAAATTTAAATTTAGTGAAAAAAAGACGCACCGTATAACGTAAATAAATGAGAATATTGTGTGTGTAAATGTGCAAAACATCGCAGATAGCGCTTTAAAATTTTTGTCACTACATCATCTTTCACTACTCGTGTCGTGCTAGTTCTTACTCTATCAACCGTTGTAGCTTCACATATACTCCTCAGCGCTCCCATTTTTACAGCATTCACCCATGAAAGTAGGCTTCTCCTGCCATACCCAATTTTAAACTACCATATATTGGCGTTAATACTTCCTGAATGCAAAGGGTGCTTTGCTCGATATGTTTACGTTTGTCAAGACCGAGTATAACGCAACATTGATACGGTTTCCTACCTTCACTCTTTTTTCAATATCTCCCTCACATTATCCATCTCCAGTAAACATAGAACCTAGGTAAACAAATTCATTTACTAGTTCCCTTTTTAGGGTTCCGTACCCAAAGGGTAAAACGGAACCCTATAACTGAGGCTCCGCTGTCCGTCCGTCCGTCTGTCACCAGGCTGTATCTCATGAAGCGTGATAGTTAGACAGTTGAAATTTTCACAGATGATGTATTTCTGTTGCCGCTATTACAACAAATACTAAAAAATAGAATAAAATAAATATTTAAGCGGGCTCCCATAGCACAAACGTTATTTTTTTGCTCATTTTTGATCGATATTGATAACAGCAACAGGTCGACGCTTGAAATATTCACAGAATATTTAGTTATATATTCACTTTAAGAAGAAATAATTAAATTAAAATAAAACAAATATTTAAGGGAGGCTCCCATACAACAAACGTGATTGTTTTTTGCCGTTTTTATAGATAATGGTACGGAAACGGTGGTGTGCGAGTCCGACTCGCACTTGGCCGATTTTTTATTTCCGATCACACACACAAGTATCTGGCACTCTGTCACAGTTTCATTACTTTCAATTACCATCACTTTTATCTGCTAGGGTTAGATTAAAAAAGAACAGCGTAGACAACATTCATTTATCTTCATAAGGATTCAACTTACGGTACCCTGCAAGAGAGTTTAACTCGCACTTGACTGCTTTTTGCAATTTAACCACACTAATAGTTATAAAAGCGAAAGTACAATTGTTTGTGTGAAAGTATAAAATCAGCATCTTTTTGTATAATTGACACAAATAAGAACAACAACGGTAGCTTTACGCGCTCAATGTCAAAATATGTTAACAGTTGGAGGTTATAATACTGCGTTATTATGCAAAAGTGTAATCGGTATGGGGCCTGTTATTTATAATAAAATTACAGACAGTATAAAATTATTACAATTTAAACTGTTTAAAAAGAAATTGACCTCCCTCTTAATAGATTAAGTGCTACTATAATATTAATGATTTTTTAAATGACATTCTGTAGTTTGAAATTGCATTATTGTAATTTTGTTTTGTAGGTAGTTAATTATTATTTTTAAATCTAGTTATTCATACTATATACTTTGCATGCCTTGATAAGGCAAAATGTACAAGGGAATTTTTGTAATTAATTTTACCATCAATAATGTACCTACATTTTAAGCAAATAAATGATTCTGATTTGTTGGTTGGTTGGTTACCTTTTCACGAATAATCTGCTGAACGGTAGTTGCCGTCTTTTGCGTTGGATAAAGACATTAGAACAGCGATAAGGCGATCCTCAAGCGGCCGAAGTCGCGGGCAGAAGCTCGCGAGTTAGATAATAATCCTTATTTTTGTAGCTAGCTTTCACATCCACTTGTAACTTAACACTTTTTATTTAACTTAAGCTATACAAACGGAGCAATATACTTCGTGTACTTGCGAGAAATGTCGCCGTGGGCGGACAGGCCAAGCGACAAAATCTAGGATTAGGAGCAAAAAGAATTTTTCCGAAGGCAGTAAGCGTGGGCGTGATAAAATACGAGTACATACCTACATCTACATATTTTGCCTCGGGAGCGGTTTGTTGTTTACTGACTTTACTTTGCCAATAAAGCTTTCCCGTTTTTTATTATATCGGCCATTATAAAACAGGGTTTTGATTGCGTATGATGTCGATTGGCTAGGGGCGACGTTTGATTTATTTATCGATACTCGCTTCTATAGGTGCTATGCCCTTTTTAATTTTAATAAGAACGTTTTTTTATGTATAATAAAACCAGCGAGTCGATTCTCACACGAAGGGAACCCTTCCACTGTAAAATATTTAAGATAACATATATATATGAATAGTTCAATCAAAAATAAACTACATTACGGATTGGCGTTTACACTATTTGATATTTAACTACAGTTTATTAAGCGCTTTAGTTTTTGAATCAGACCCCATAACAAAAATGCTATAAAAGAGACAACTTTGGCGTCCCCTATTTTTTCATTTATGAAGATAAAAAAAGTACAACACTTTGGTTTCTAGATTTTTCTGATTGCTAACTTCGGAAACGCCTCCCATTTACGAAGTAAATTACGGAATAGCTGAAAAAATAAATCAAGGAAATGAAATGTTTAGGAATGTTATGACACTCAACCTACTTCTTGGTTATATTTTTTTAATTCATGAGACATTATGTTGCTAATTAATATAAAGAAGCGAGTGAGCCGTGTAAGAACATAGTCACATGGCGTTCAGTCCTCGCTGCCTACTAATGACTTATAATATGAAGGTAAGGTTTTATTTTCTAGACAATTATTTCAACGATGTTAAGAAATGAAAGCACATTTATAAAACATTATGACTGACAACAACTAATGGACATCAGTGTCAACCTAAAAACAAACTTGAACTAAAAGGTTCGCTCGGTCGGAACTGTTTAACTGTTCATCATAATATAAACGCCGTCGATATGGATATGAAAAGATAAAGTTTTAGGTATTAATATTCGCACTATACCAAATATAATATTACTTATGTGTATCCAAACTGATGTGAAACCCGTCTAATAATTATTATGCGCAACGAGTGACAACTGGCTTGTTTACAATAAGTATCTCAATAGCCAAGCGTTCACACGTTCGTCATAGACCGTGTCGGGCCCTTGAGAACAGCGAGGCAAATCAAAGCTTTCGATCAGTAGTTGAGAAAACTTATCGTATGTAATTTTCTATGGGTGGAAATGCAAAACCTGTGTTTTAATGTTATCGCAATGGGGAGAAAATTGTAGACAATTTTAGTAAGATTGTTCGTGTGGAAAGACGGGAGGAATGAGCTTTGACTACGTGTGCGATTTTCCCGATGCGATCAGAACATTGCACTTATTTAGACTGGTTGAGTAGTACTAAGTAGTAATGAAACAGTAGCATAGTTATTGATTGATTAATGATGGTGATTACACCGATGGTAAACAGTAGTAACAAATGACTACAACTCAATTTTATGAACGTCTGTAATTAAAGTCACAAAGTACCTACGGCATTTATGAAAAAAAATCTAATTATGGTAATATTACTAAAAGGAGATTCATGCATGTTAAATATACTTAAGCTAATAATTTCAATACCTAATATAATAAAATAAAGGCACAAACGTTCCTAACAGAACTATCGAATATTAAAAATCCAGACATTATGATCGAAAGACAGAGAGGCAGCTCCACTGCCAGAGAGGCAGCTCCACTGCCAGTGAGACATTGGAGGAGAGACAGCAGGGGGAAAACGAGGAGGCGAATAAAATGCAAGAAATAAACATGACAGTTGAGCGATGCAGTGGTAGTTGGAATGGAGATTTAGATAGAAATGAAGAGTGGCTATAACATGTAACTTTTAAATAAATATAATAGTGAGAAGCAAAAGATGTACGGTGATAGTTGATGAATTTAATAGTCTACATTTAAATCGCTAAAAACTCAAAAATTAAAACAAGCTCAAAAATTAAATTACGCTAGTAATTGATATAAGACTGAAGATTTCATGAAAAATTTATCTTTAAATTGAAAATGGCATTACGGGAACAATGTACTAAAATATTCCTTGAGACACCGTGCTATGTTACAAACTGCAGGAACGCGTGATTCCGCAAGATGAGGCGAGCAAAGGCTCGAGAGTGCAGGTTGGGAGGCAGGAGGGGAGGCATACCTTACCAAATGTGGTAGACAATGCGGGACTCAAGGACCACGTGAAAGTTACTTTGAGAACGTGCACGGAGCCCTTTTGTCGCTTGAACGCTTTGATAATTTCGTTACAAAAAGTTGTAGCGTCCGGTCTTTGTTTTAGAGAAATGAAGGACAGTGTGGATTGGGGAAACGTAATTGAATTTGAATAATTCTCCCTTAGATCATCATTCGACGTGATTTTTGCTCAAATTTATTTTATACGACGATGATCTAGGTAGGCAGTTGTAGAGCTATTATTATCACGTCATCACGTGCACAGATCATGCATATTATTGTTGCAACTTTGTGTATGATTACACTATTGTGAAATGATATTTTATTCGATTCACGTAAGTAAAAGCAACCATATAGCAATAACAGACGGCCCATTATGAATGAGATGAATTTTTTGACTGCTCATAGCAAATAGTTATAATAAAATTACTATTAAATTATTAATAAAGGTGTGATTTTCATCTTTCCAAAATGAGCATCTATTCTTGCGAGGTAGGTAGAGACATGGATCTTACACATCTCACTCGGTTGATTAATATTCATAGATCTTTGTATGAAAGCTCGCCGGTTCTTACGACTCCTGACACTACCTTCTGATAACACACGACCGTGTTCGTGGTTAGTGAATAAGTGAATAACTTTTTTCCATTTTATAATTTAATTACTTTAATTAGCAAGATTATAATCAAATGTATTGCAGCTGGCGTTTTGACAAATGAGACCATTGCCCTATTTTTAATAGATAGGGCCTCTTCAATACTTGAACATTGTTTGCATAGGGCTGTATTTTTGACGACTTGGGATGTTCATTAATGCGTTTCTTGTGACGTTTCGTGCAGTATCGCTTTATTTCCTCGAATACAGTTGCGATTTTGAGACAGGAGTGATTTTAGTCGACTCTCAGTAGGCAGTTCTGGGTTCTCTGCAGACCATCTACATTTGTCTTGCTTAAAATAGTAGCCAAATAGATTCCATATCAGGGATGTTATGGAGCTCCGTAACTATTGCATATCCGAAATAAAAGTATCAAATAATTTAATAAAGGCATTGAATAATTTAATAGATTTTTTTTGCTTTTTTAAGTAGATAAACATTAAAATAAATAGCTGTAATAATTACTTATATGACATCGATGCTTATATAACTGATTGTAGTATCAAATAATATACCTAGAAATGAAGTCAAATCATTTACCTACCTGTATTTTGCTTTTACAATTCCTTGAAAATCTAAAATCCGTAACGGAAACTATCCGAAAGTAACGGATATCTAAAAACTAGAAATAAAAATACACATATTAATTAGTACTAGTGTTCACTAGTACTAATTAATATGTGTAATTTTTTTATCATATAAAGCATATAAAGAAAGTAGGAACAGCGTCAACAGAAAGGGAAATCTTAATTGAATCGCTTTGTTTTCTTTTTATAATTCAATTGTCGGCTTGACGCCGCTGCCGAGGCGAATACTCGTCTACGCCATTTTACTGAAATAAACACACCCGACCACTCACCGCAAACCGCTCAGCCCCTGAACAAGGCTTCTCAAACTTGTAACATTAATAACTCAACACAGATTAGGTGTGTAACATAGGGGATAATTCAACTGTATAAGTTGAGTTTTGTTTGTACAAAGGCGGATAAAGTTGTTAAGAAATAGATTCGTCGAAAGGCATACAAGCATACTGCCCACATGATGTAAAATGGTTATCGTTGCCCATCAACGCTTGTAATACATTAAGTATCGCTACATCTTGATACCACCTCTGCAGCTAACACAGCAACTCTTTAGGAGCTCTTTGGTTACCTCAATCACTCATACGAACACAAACCCTCCAGATAGTTGTTATTTGGCTGCGATGTTCTGTGAGGTGGATATACTTCTCCAGATCGGCTGTTTTGATGCGCCCTACCTCTGTTAAAAACACCCAGATCAAGATATGTTCACGGACACAAATGTTTGTCCTGTACGAATCAAATTCACGAGCGCCAGCTCCCAGGTAGTGACGTAGTAACGGCCCACAGGGGTCAAGTGTGCATAGTCAGTGTCAAAAATAAAAGAACTGCGCTCGTCATAATAACAGTGTCAAATAAGCTAGTTGACGAGCTCGGTGGCGCAGTGGCGAAACGCTGTTACGTTATTTGACACCAACGCGCGTGGGTTCGATTCCCACACAGGGCAAATATTTGTGTGTTTGTTTGTTTTGGTCTGGCTGTTTTTAAGAGAGGTAGGACGCATCAAAGCAAGGGAAGTAGGTAGGGAAGTAGGAAAAGGAATTAATTAATTCCCGTCTAGCGAAGTACCTCCACCTCACACAAAACCGCAGCCAAATAACAACTCCCTGGAGAGTTGTTGTGTTCCTGCGTGTGAATGAAGCCATCAGTAAGCTCATAAGGAGTTGCTGTGTTAGCAGCAGATGTGGCATCGCGCGAGTGGTACTTAGTGTATTGCGAGCGTTCATAGACTACAGTAACCGCTTTACATCAGGTGGGTATGCTTGCATGCCTTACGCCGTTGCATAAAAAAAATATACGTATGTAATTCACTCATATTATACCTATACAATTTGAGGATTAGTCATATGACCACTATTATTTCCAATTATATTTACAACAAAGTTTATGTATGTTATGCACGACTATACCAAAATCACGTGGTTATGTTAGGAAGCGCTGACCGAACCAAATAAAATATTAAAGGAAAATACTTTCGTTTCATTCAACTTCATTTCATTCAATGTTCAAATCATTGTGGCGATGAGGAGCGGGAGTGAAGTAGATATGAATAGAAAAGTATGAAAATGTACTAATGAAAATCAAATCAAAACGAAGTTCCTCGAAAAATATATTAAGCGTTCGACTGGAGGAATACAAGCATACGGCCCGCCTGATGTAAAATGGCTACCGTAACCTATAAACATTTTTAAAATAAATAAAAATAGTTGGTATTAAAATTATGAATTTAAGATCAAAATTGTTGTGTAGGAAGTACATCAAAGAACTACAAAGTCATCGTGACGAACAAACGACTAAAACGCGCTAAGGGATTTATAAATTAACTAACGGAAATGATTATTTATGTTGGTCAACAGAAGGATGAAGTGGCGCGCCTTCTCTTTTATTTTCAACCCCGCATCTAACTCGTGACAATATGTCTGTTTATTACGGGTAAAATTATGTTAAAAATCATGTGTTTTTGACGCACTCAGGAAAAAGCATGACTCATTGTCACGTTCCGCCTGAGCCGAGCGCGCAAGCGAGAGCGCGGAACAAGCGATAGAGAGGCGCGATCGGCATAAGCGTTCGGCTTGTGACGCATATATCTCTCTTCCACTCCATCGGTCGATGCGTCCGAGTATAAGAGAGACAGCAGCAGCATACAAACTACACGTGAACTGTTTTGTCAACTGTTGAATGTTGTCCTATGACGTTATCACTATCACCTAAAATTATTGTTCGTAAACCGACTTTACAGACAACCATTTTTTTATACAACTTCAGGACGCATGCATTCGTACCCGTGAACACTCGCAATAAATTAAATACCACATGTAAAAAAATATATATCAATGAGCGTGAGATATTTAATATATATATATATATATATATACTATATGTATGTATCTCAAACACTCCAGCTATTTGCCTCAAGTTTAGATAAGGTTTTGTTTTTAAGTTTGTATATATACTTAGTCTGGTCATAAATACTGTTACAATTAAAAATAAACAAAATATTACATTTGAATTTGGAATCTGTCATTTTTATATGATTGTTCATTGTATTTTCTCATTTTGACGCCAATACATTGTATAATACTTTGCGATATTAAAATGGAGTGGGGTGATAAAGAGAATCGAATCGCTGTGATTGCATTACACAAAGTAGGTATGGAGCCAAATGCAATTTTTAAAACTCTCCATACGCTTGATATTAGTAAAATGTTTGTGTACCGGGCTATTAATAGGTACAATGAGACCTCCTCTGTTTGTGACAGAAAAAGATCTGGCCGTCCACGTAGTGTTCGTCGTACGAAAAAAGTGGTCTATGCAGTAAGGGAAAGAATTCGAAGAAATCCTGTCCGAAAGCAAAAGATTTTATCACGGGAGATGAAGATAGCACCTAGAACCATGTCGCGTATTTTAAAAGATGACTTAGGACTTGCAGCCTATAAGAGACGTACTGGTCATTTCTTAACTGATAATTTAAAAAAGAATAGGGTGGTAAAATCGAAACAACTACTGAAGCGGTACGCAAAGGGAGGTCACAGATTTTTTTTATTTACGGATGAGATTTTTTTTCAATTGAGCAACATTTTAACAAACAAATTGACCGTATTAATGCTCAAAGCTCTAAGGAAGCTTCCCAATTAGTCGACAGAGTGCAACGTGGGCACTATCCAACTTCAGTGATGGTTTGGTGGGGTATTAGCTATGAAGGAGTGACTGAGACATACTTTTGTGAAAAAGGTATCAAAACATCGGCACAAGTGTATCAAGATATCATTCTTGAGAAGGTAGTGAAGCCCCTTAACAACACCATGTTCAATAACCAAGGATGGTCCTTCCAGCAAGACTCGGCGCCGGGTCATAAAGCTCGGTCTACGCAGTCTTGGTTGGAAACGAACGTTTCGGACTTCATCAGAGCTGAAGACTGGCCGTCGTCTAGTCCCGATCTTAATCCGCTGGATTATGATTTATGGTCAGTTTTAGAGAGTACGACTTACTCTAAACGCCATGATAATTTGGAGTCCCTAAAACAATCCGAACGATTGGCAGTGAAGAATTTTCCCATGGAAAGAGTACGTGCTTCTATTGATAATTGGCCTCAACGTTTAAAGGACTGTATAGCAGTCAATGGAGACCACTTCGAATAAGCTTTTTACATTTTAAATTGTTTTAATATTTATGTATTAAACTAACTTACAGTGTGTAAAAGTAATAAATGTTATTTGCAATAGAAAATGTTTTTTTTTCTTTGTTTCAGTATTTATGGCAAGACTAGGTATATATTTTTCCTGAAAATCTGAAAACAGACACGTCACACTATGGTCATGCTTGAAGCTGATCTGTAATGTCGCTTAATTTATTACTGAAGTCCAGAGTTACAGAAACTTTACTGACAAATATAAACATTGCGAAAACTGCGGATTGCAAAAATTACTTCATCGCCGGCAATTTTAATTTTCCAGGAAAATTTTGCACGGAAAGATGGTAGAAACTCGTTAAAGATACGGTTGCTTAGCTCACTCGCCGACCCAGATTGCAATGGCGCAGTTCATCGGATGTGGCGTTAAATGGACATTACTTCCGCACAGCGCCGCAACGTTGTTACTAAAGAAACAGTACCTAACTTTCATTAAAAAAATAGGAAAATATCAAAAGTACTTCAAAAGAAATTAAAAAACGTGGTTCGTACAGAATACCAGAATACGCGCGGACGATGTCGCGGGTTGCAGCTAGTATATAAAGCGGAAGAGTATGCTTCTTTGTTTGAAAACTTAATCTCTGGAACTATCTGGGATTTGAAAAAATCTTTTTGTATTTGATTGATGAATTCTTGAGAAAGGTTATAGGCAATTCAATACCACGACACGACCCTTAGAAGCTGAGGAAAAATAATGAAAGTAAGCAGTTCCCACGGGATACCGGACGACGCACGGATAAAAACGCGGCCTGCAGCTAGTTTAGATTACCACACTTTACAGGATCACCCGCTGGACTAATCTGAAGATTAATTGATAATTTCACCAAAATCGTTCGGGGTCGTTTTGGAGTCTATGGAAACACACATACACACGTTAAATTGTATATATAAGATACATCGTTTGTGTTCTACGATCAAACTTTAGCTAAGATTTATGTGCTGCTGCTAACTGCAAGCTGCAATCTAACGCTCGGCCCATTTCCTCAATGTCGGACCGCCGCCGAGCAGAAACCACCGAAGGAAATGTTGCTAGCAGTTAAAAATATCTTCCAATTTTATTTCAAGTAGTTTTTTATATGTCAGGAGGCATGCACGCATACCACCGATGTAAAGTGGTTACCGTAGCGGTTACCGAAGGTTGCAATACATGAAATAACACACGCGCGTTGTCACCGCAGCCGTAAATTATAGGCAAATTTTGAAGTGACAGCAACTCCTTAGGAGGTAACCTCACTCCCTCATAAATGATACACATGTCCTGTCTTTTCAGATTTATTGCTATATAAACTTCGGATATACAAAGCGAAAAAAGAGGATGCAGGAGCCGTGGAAGGCAAAGACTCATAACCAAATTAGTCGTGTTATCAGGTGTTGTCAGAAGACCTTGGAAACCTTAATTTGTATAAAAAAAAGAGAGACGTGTAAGGACCGAGACATGTGACGCTCGGTTGGCTCTACCTACCCCGCAAGGGATTTGGCGAAAAGTTATAGATAGATACAGATAAAAGAAAGCTCGTGTTACTAATTCAAATCATAAAAATATGTTTTGAGAATTATGTAAAAATTTTAGGATATAATCAGCGATACAAACAGAAGTAATCTATATCGTACTAATAAAACAATAAAGGGGCTACCAGGAAAGTAGATGCTCCTCAACGCCGGGCCTAGTCGTACCTTGGTACCAGTATTCTATATTTACTAATTAATCATTTTAATGATGTAAGGTTATTGTGAAAACTTTTCCAAAAAATGAACCACAGCGCTAGAAATTATCAATTAAAACTATGTTTGTAACGAACTATTAAAAATCACAAGTAAGCATGTATTTTTAATAATCTATACCTTCACGCCAGGTCCAGGAAACTGAGGACTTATACACACACCTCTCTCGCTTTTTTAACATTCACAGCCCTTTCATTTACGGTCATCAGTTCCTAGGCCTCCTGACGTCATATGCTGATAAAGCACGACCAATTCGGTTGTAGTTAGTAGTCTTGGCTTTCACTTTGTATATCCGTTTCTTTATTCTTTCATCTCGTAGACTTGTAAGTAAACGACTTGTTCTAGTTTTTATGTATTGTAAGCGTTCATAGGCTGCGGTAACAGCTTTACATCAGGTGGACTGTATGATTGCATGCCTCCCGACGTTGTATAAAAAGAAAACTAACATGGTTCTTTCAACTCATTCTTATTAAGTGTACGTATCTACGTCAATTGAATTGACGTTAGACATGTCTGGACGGAACATAATAAATACTATTACAGGAGCGCTAGACTGCTCTTCTTTTTCAGTTTTCCAATATCCAATACAATGGCATTTCATTTCCACTCGTCGTTCCTAGCAATCGACAAGGACAAGTTATTGTACACCGAGCCGAGGACTTGACTCCCGTTTTAAATCTTATTACTTACAGCATAAAAGTGGTACAAATGTCAAACTGTCGAGCTGACGCACTGTATTATACTTTGTATATTTAAGCAAAATATTTAACATGGTTTACGTACTTTACGTGGTAGTTAAGGGCACGACAAGCTTGACATTTTAGGATTTGTACTATTCATATAAAACTTTTGCAATTTGAACCTTACTTTTTTTAATACCTACTAATAATGCTAATTCGATTCCCCCTAAAACTCGTGAAAGAAAAGGATTGCTACAAAACCAAAACAAAAAAGATACAGCAAAAAGCGTTACAGAACTACCACTGGAAAATAAAAGAAAGCATCAGACGCGACAGGAAATATAAAATACCTTGGAAAGTTACATAGTCAAAGCAGGAACTGTAAAAAAGGCTCTAAAAGAATGATAGGAATAGGAACTGGGAAGGAATGGGTACCAAAGCTAAGTAAAGGAAGAATAAACAAAATAAAAAGAGTAGATATAAAAGAATTGGCTTCAGGGTAATACCAAAATATATACTAAAAAAATAGAAGTACACAAAAAATAACGCCATCATTCAAAATTACTTCCGAAACAGAACCAAATATATCACTAAGCGAAGTGGAAAGGGCTTTAAGAAGTCAAAAGTTTGGATAATCACCTGGACCAGATCATATCACTAATGAGGTGCTCAAAGGAACGATGGAGGAGCTTATCCCGTTACTTACAAATATTTTCAACGAGATCTTAATCACTGGCGAGATACCAGAGCAATGGCGACTATCGCACATAATTATAATACACAAAAAAGGCGCAAAAGATAGCTTAGAAAATTACAGACCAATTAGCCTAATGTCTAATATTTGCAAAGATTTTGCCAAAATCATCCTAGACAGAATAGGCAGCAAACTAGATGAAAGTCAGCTGATGGAACAAGCCGGTTTCAGGAGTAATTTCGCAACTATAGACCATATACATACTGTCAAGCAAATCCTGGATAAGTACAGTTAATACAATAAGCCCATTGTACATTGGTTTCGTAGACTACGCCAAAGCGTTTGATAGCCTAGGTCACAAGGGAATTTGGGAAAGCCTGTTAAAACAAGGAATAAGCGAACAATACATCAGGATAATAATGCAAATAGCACATAACAGGAGGGTTGTTGTGATTCTGCTATCTCGTCCATTCTATTTCCAATGCTATTACTTTTGGATAGTATAGTACAAAGTGGAGTAACTTTATAAAACTTCTGAAATGTTTGCACTTACGCAAACATGTGTCAATGTTAATGCACGCGCCGAATAGAAACCAATGTTCGTATCCAAATCTACAGTCACTGACAACTCTTTGAAACCAGGTAAAACGTTCTGTGCAACGGGATAGCTCACTGTTCTTGTAATATTGAAGAATGTAATTCTGAACGAGAGCGTAGGTAATTATATTAAAAAGGCCTAAGTGTTATAGTTGTCACCGCTCTATACATGTACCTATTTATTTACTGAGAAAATCGGTAACATTAATTATAGCTATGCTATTTGTTTTCTTTATACTTGGGAATAAAAATATTTTCTTTATTCAATCATGCAACAAATAGGTTCCAAATAGTCTGTTTTGTTCAGGAGAAATATTTTGCGAGGCTGCACGATTTGACTCTGCAAAATTATTATTTTAAGTAGCTATATTCGCATCGCTTATACTTAAAAAGAAATCATTATCAATTACAGCAATTAGTAACAGAAAACCGGGAACGGGATGATACCATTTCAAATTTGTACTCCGACGATACATCATTATAATAGTCATAACCTTTTTTTATGTAACCTGAGCGGGCCGCGGTCTGCGCACGCGCCGCTGCCGTAAATCTCCCTTATCTAATTGCCGTAAAAATCGACGCGTGTCTAAAATAGAAGATAATCCAACCAAGCCATACAATTTATTTGTGTAAACTTTTATGGTCTATAGACTGTAATTAATAATATTATTAGTTGCAGTATCAGATGAACTTGTCTATGACACGTAGTCCTGCACCGCTCGCCGACGACGGGGAGTTCACACACTAGAACCGCTATGATTGCGTACGGTTCTAAGTTTTGGCATGAACTCCCAGTCTTGTCGTTTTCACAAAGAACTACAGTATGGGGTTCTTCAAGAAAGGCTTAAAGAGGTTTTTACAGGATCGGCAACGCATCAATGACACCCCTGATGTTGCAAATGTCCATAGGCTATAGTAACTGCTTACCATCAGGCAGGCCGTACGCCGTGATAACTTGAGGTATAAAAAAGCCGTCAGTTAACAGGCTGGTTCTTCATACACTGGGCTATCACTGGTCTTATAAACACTATCTACATCCCGCGACTTAGTCCGTATCCTGATATCCCGTAGGAACCACTTTTTCTACTTTCTTTCTACCTTTTTCTCGGCTTCTAAGGGTTACATCGTGATTATGAATAGCCTATAACCTTCCTCAAGAATAGGGCTATCAAATGAAAAAAAGTTTTTTTCAAATTCGGCCAGCAGTCCCAGAGATTAGCGCAAACAAACAAACTTTTCCGCTTTATATATTAGTATGGAAGTATAGATTTGACATTACCAACGTATCCTAATGGAGTTCGTGCTGGATAACTTTAATGTGACGAGCCGATATCACGATAACCTGCCACCAAATGCGGCACAATGTAGTGGAAGGTGCCAATACTGATAGCGCCCGACGATGACGACTATTGCTGAGCCATTGTTTGCTAAAACTTACTTTGACACGATATAGATCTCCTCGCACATTTTAGCGATGGTGTTCGATACTATATTTATATTTCAGGAGCTCGATGGCGTCGATGCGCGTGTCAAGTCTAATCGAACATGCAAGTTAAGCAACGTCCACCGCAGCCTATCTATAAATGGGTTGTCGTGTCGAGTGTTATCGGTAGTATACAGTCATCAGCAAAGTCAAGTAGGGCACGGCTTGATCAAGGAAGTATCCAGCCTCACAGAAAACCGTGACAAAATATCAACTCCCTGAAGGATTGTTATCTATGAGTGAGTGAGGTTAACAATAAGCTCCGGAGTCGTCGTCGTCGAGGGTGATAGCGCGCGAGCGATACATCCTGTATTGCAAGAGGCCATAGGCTACTGCGACTGTGAACTCCTAGTGACACGAACCGCGAACAGGACAGACTGCCAATAAGACGAACTGCGAACCCGCGACTAAAGGCGATTGAGACGACGGACATAACTTCCGCTGCTAACCGCCGCCGGCGTCGAGTCCAGCTTTTCAACTATTAAGTAGTGGTTAATAGTTCGGCGTTACTTGGCGAAAGTCAAATTTACAGGCAATTTGATCTGAACTACTTGTGTAATTCCGCTCCCGATTAGTCCATGCGAACTACACCTACTATCGTTAGTAGATGCATGCCGCCGCCATGACTGCTCCGGCCGTCTCTGTCTCGGCTGCTGCGGTCGTCTCGGCGAATATTCGCCATCTGAAATGTGAACTGCATGCTTGATTTGATTGCTTCCCTGGCTGCTCCGGTCGTCTCTGCGACACGTGTTTCGCCTCTCCATGAGGCATCCTCAGGCGCTGTAGATGTTAGTCGTTACAATAACATGCTACGAATTTCGTAGCATTCTGTGTAAATAGACCGCAAATGTATAGCGACCGCCTACAGCTTCGTAATAGTTTCAGAATAGAATCAGTACTTTCAGACAATATTCCCTATATTAAAAAAAAAAAACTATACATCTGTTTAATATTAGTGTAGGTATCATATGTTTGTACACTTGCATTGGGTAATATAAACCATAAAGTGTAATTTAAAAATTAGCACTTGACCTAAAAAGATAGAAAATATCTGCACATCCTTATATTCAACGGGTTGGTAAAACGATTACCAAAACTGCGCACCAAATAATCTTTATACTCACACATTAGAGTTTAAATTAGTACAATCCAGATGTAATATTCAAGCCACAAGTATGTGTTAACCGAATAGAAGCTACTTGCGTTGGTGGTCGCAGATTGAATAAAGCATTTAACCCGTTGACTTCGGTGTACTAATACGATGGAGAATTTAGCACATATTGTAGTTAATTGGTTGGGAAAATACATTGCTGAACGTATAATAGAAATTGTGTATTCTAAGGCGCCACCTCCACGAGCGAGAACCGCGACGAGTCCGCCCTTCTATCGTCGGGTAATCTCCACGAACGACGATTATTCCGCCAGCGTATCGTCGCTACTCGCAACGGAATCGCGCCGTGTCCGTGACGACTCGCTATGGAATCGCCGCGTGACCGCGACGACTCGTTGTTCTATTGTTATGTTGAAATAACGTGCTTGCTGACAGACAGGAGGCGCCTGATAGCGCCGCCTGTTGTTTGACGGCGCGCTCGCCGCGCTCTCGCTACGCGTACGCCACGTTCCGAGGCGAGCGCGCCGCGAGTGCGCCGCGAGTAGCGACAGGTCCGCTACGATACGCTGATGTTTTGCTCGCACTTTCCACTCGTCGTATCGCCGCGATAACATCGCCGTGTGGAGGCACGTTCTATGACAGTGTATAGAAATACGTGGATGTACGATAATATTGCCGCGATTTTCTCGCTCGTGGAGGATCGAGTCCCTAATACCTTATTTGGCGGACGATAGTGTTTTCTAGCCGCCCGACGGCCACTGACAGCTTAACAGCAGTTGAACAGCATGGTAGAGCATGCTCTAAAACCTCTTTGGTAGTAGACACGTATCCCTGCAATGGGATGAGTAAGGGTTGGCAAAGAAGAAGACCTAAGGTGACAAATAGTTAATATGAAAAATCTGTAAGCCTAATTTATATCATGACTAGCTGCTGCCCGCGGCTCCGCACACGTGGAGTCAAATAACGTAGCCTATGTGTTAATCCAGATCATAATCTATCTACGTGCCAAATTTCATTCAAATCCGTTCAGCCATTTAAGCGTGAAAGAGCAACAAACATCTATACATACAAACTTTCGCATTTATAATATTAGTAGGAAGTAGGATATTAATGATATCATGTTAAATTCTTATATATATATACGACGTGAATCAAATTTAGTATTCAGACAAGGTTAAATAAATTATATGGGATGTTTTACTATTGAAAACTTATTGTTTTATGTATTATAATACGAATATTATTTATTATTCTATTAACGTTGTATAAAAAAGTTGTATAAAAAATTTTTCTTATTTGTCCGTTGGGTGAGAGTTACATTGGAAACAGCTTTGGCTAATGTTTCAGGCACGATTAGCGCAGATTGCGTCGAGTATAAATGAAGTCTGAGTTAGACTTAGCTCAGATTTTCGTCTGGCTGGATCAGGAGTTTAGATTAAATGGAAAAATAGATAGTTAATAGATTCAGACGTTATTTTTCGAAAGTCAAATTTACATGTAATTTGATCTAACCTGCTTGTGTGCTTCCGCCACCAATTAGTTCAGGCAGCCTAGCGCCGGCTGGCACTCACCCACTACCGTTAGTAGATGCAACATGCCGGTGGAGAAGCGAAACACGTGTCGCAGCGACGACCACGCCACGCCAGTCGCGGTAGCGGCATGCGGTTTCTGTTCCAGATGGCGGACGACGGCAGCAGCCGTGGCAGACACTACCGGAGCAGCGTCGGCATGTTGCATCAACTAATGGTAGTGGGTGGGTGCCGGCCGGCGCTAGGCCGCATGAACTAAAAGGTGCAAAGCAGGTCAGATGAAATTGCATGGAAAAATAGATGTTTTTCACAAAATACCTGATGTAATAATTTCCCTCAAACGCAAAACGTATAATTAAAGCCACCACCCACATTAAACTTGTTCAAAGTGAATCCTACAAAAGGAACAAAACAACAGAAGATGTTTTTGTGAGTCGTTGATGTTCATTTGATTCCACAAGCTCTTACAGCGTAATAACAAACATCATTAGCATAGCACGTGTATGTATGTTCTGTAACATTAGGCAGATGAAACCGTCTGACGTAAATTTTATTTTCACAACGCCCGATTCACTCAGCGGTGATTCTTACCGGTGATAAAAATAATGGTAAAAAAGCGAACAAAATACAAATGCGTGGAGAGGGCTCCATACATGAATGAAATAACCTATGCTGAACCGATGAGACTATTTTGCAATACAGTAGTCCGCGCAGTTCTTGTTGGGTAGTTTAAGGATCAACATCGTGTCACTTATTGGCTTATCCTCCTATTGGTCAGTAGGTTCCAATCACTGAGATATTTAGCGCTAAAACTCTTACGTTTTTATGAGGGTGGAGTGCCTTTGTGCGTTGTCAAGTGGTTTATTTTGGAAGTGTTTCCATAAAATAACATATTTGTTATCTAACATGTACTTACTAAATCTGTCAAAAATTGTTTTGCCAGATTTTCAAATCGTAACATTACCCATGCTGCATCACTACTGAAGACAGAAAAAACATCACATAATGTTGACTTTCCACTCTCCATAGTTGAAAGTCAACATAGTGTGATGAATTTTTTTCTTGATAAATCTCAGCAGATAAACAAGTTACACGGTTAAGGTAGGCAATATCACTAAGATAGGCTATACTTGATGATCAAAGGTTAAATTAAAATTATTAGAATATTGCATTACCATACGGGACAAATACGCGTGACATCTCATCGGAGTCGGTTTAGGGAAAGATAATTTAACCGATAACAAAAATATAATCACTTTAAAACCACTCACCACTTTAACAATAACAAATTAAGTGTGCACCGTGGTACCATGTTCTATTTTAACAAATGGCCGCGTATAAAGGCGAGCGGGGCAAAGAAATAAAAGTAAAATAAATATATTCAATACAATAACTATGAAGTACGGAAGCAAGGGTTTAAGGGGTTTTTATTATTTATTTTTATACAACGTCTGAAGGCATGCAAGCATACGGCTCACCTGATGTAAAGCGGTTACCGTAGCTATAAACGGTTGCAATATATTAAGTATACTACCTCTGCTGCTAACACAGCAACTCCATAGGAGCTTGCTGGTGACCACACTCAGACGCAGGAACACAACAACCCTGTAGGGAGATGTAATTTGCCTGCGAGGAGCTGTAATTTGGTTTTCTGTGAGGAGGACTTATTTTCCCAGACGGGCTCCTCTCTCCTTCCTCTCTTAAAACATCCAGACCAAGACAAATCATGTTCATGCACACAAATGTTTGCCCTCGAATTTGAATCAACCCCACGAGCGTTGGTGTCAAAGTAGCGTAACAGCGCGTTTTGCCAATACGCCACAGAGCACGTCGGTTCTTTGACAAAAAGTTTAACGATCATTTTTTTTTATACTGTAATAATAGTATGAAAATTAGAGAGAAAACTTAATAAAATATGATTTATTTAATACGTATTTGTTCCATTTTCCAGGCCGCCCCCCGTATTATACAAAGAATTATAGACTGAAGTTAGTTCTGTTTTAAATGTATACCTAGTAGGCAATTTTCGGCTTCAAACTACCTCTAGATATAATATAATAACATACTCATACTATAAACATAGTTCGAATACAAAGAGTATGCTCCGTAATGACAGTGTAGACGGGGATGAATACGAGAAAAAGGCAGCGTGCAGCGGCTTGAATGGGTCTCGATTGTCGCACAAAGGCCGGTTCTACGAGAAAAAATACTCATTGCTATGATTCCGCTGGCGGTAGTAATAGCGGAGACGTCATTGCGAGTCGTAAATATCGAAGTCAGGAAAGAGTAATGTTTCGGTAACATTTCTTTGCATGCGGCGAAATTAAAAAGGTATATATGGGTTTAGGATAATAAGTTGTTCGTTCTATCGCCGAACGTTAAATGCATAAGCGTTATTCGTCCCACAGCAGAACGTCAGAAGGTATACGTGTAAAGAGTACTAAGTTGCTTGTCTTACTGTAGAATTGACAAATATATAACTAACAATTATGTCTGGAAATAATTCAGCAAAAGGCAACCTTTCCTTAATAAATTATTGTACAAACATGCTGACGTGAATTTATTGTAATATCTAGTTGATATTTTGAAAATAGTCCTATAATGGCAAGTTTCTTTAGGTCATTTTCGAAATGCTAGCAGATTTAAAAAGGCAAATAATAATATTTATTTTGTCACTACAATTTTGTACATCATTGGTATACATAATACCTAATTCAATATAATAATGTAAGAGAATTGAATAAGATACAATAAGATTATATTACTAAACGTGTCTAAGTGCTCGCGAGACCCCAATAGCAAATAAACATTGTACAGTAGGTACTATTTTTTACCAAACCATGTACTAATATATTGTTATGTTAGTTATTGTACAATAAAGTTTTCTACAACAACAACAATAAATATTTGTTATCTTTATCAAGGTGCACTGGCAAAATGTTGTTTAAAACTGCAACAAATTTTGCAGCGTTTTATTAATTACGCGTGCAAAAGATTATTGATTCCGCGAGTGTTTCCACGAAACCACAACAGCTAGGCGAAACGAAGTACGCACTTCGTCGTTCGTTTCAAATAAGTTCCGAATCTTACCAGTGTGAGTACGGGTTGATAACGATATTGATATTATAAATATACTCAAATACAATATCAAAGTGGCAAAACCTTTACATCTATAAAACTGTCACAAACTACGCCATAAATCTAAAAGTATTCGTGTGGATAATAAGGGAAGGGCGGCAAGTTTAGGTGCTGCATTGTCTAGCTCTACTTGAAGACAATGTAGTCTCAGATTCCAGACACTATTTACGAAATAAACTACCAAGATTGTAGTAGTTTCAAGGAAAGTATCAAAATCTCACGTCTAGTATCATACATTTATTATCTAACAATAGGCATTGTTTTAGTATCATGTTATTATTTTATATTATTTTGTAAATCACGGGTATTATCCCGGTCATTTGATAGGCGTGCGCGGGGATATGAATCCAACGCGTAGAGGCCTCTTTGAGAAGATTGATGTAATGATCTATTATTATTATATTGCATATATGTAGGATATAAGAGTCGAGGAAGGCCTCACCTATGACCAAATTGATTGTGTTTTATCAGAAGGTGATGTCAGGAGTGCTAGAAATCGGCGAGCATGTACGAGAAGAGCTATGAATATTAAGGAAGCGAGTGCGGTGTGTAAGGAGCGAGTCATGTGACGCTCGGTTGTCTCTGTCTACCCCCCGTAAGGGATTTGGCGTGTATTTATAGACATATAGATATTGCACACATTTATATAATATATATGTATTCTGCAGATGTATTACAATTAATAAAGAATAGTACATGAACCATGTTGGGTGTAGTGAATGATATTTAAATTGAATAAAATATTTTCATTAAAATATAATTTCATCCTAATATGTACATGATATCAGAGAATAGATACATATTATTCACAAATATGAACAATTGTATCATATTAATAATACCGATACAATGACAGAAATTACATTAAAACAATAATAAATAATATAATGACAGCTATGGCAGGCGTCCGTCTCTCGTCTGTAATAGCCCAGTACCAATAATCCGCCACATTAAAATAGCCTAATAATTTCCCACACATCCGCAAAAGCTCATTGGAGCTTTTGCAATGTATTGACATTCGGAGACTTGCTCATATTGATATCCCCCGGAGCAGGTCACGGCGGGTGTACGTCATTACATCAATCTTCTCAAGGAGGCCTCTACACGTTGGATTCATATCCCCGCGCATGTCGGCATGTACCACTAAATTCGTGTTTCACATACATGTTTATAATTACCATTTACTCGGCGGTGAAGGAAGACATCGTGAATAAACCCGTCCGACCAAGAAATTATATTAAAACGCGAGACCTAAACCTATGAAAGGTCCGATTTTCTCTCTGGGTAGTGGTTTGACGGCAGTTACTATATGTTAACACCAATATTTTCGTCAAATCCTCAGGTTTAAGCAGCAGACACTGCCAATCCTAATGGATTAGGAAACAGTCCAACGCTTCTTCGCAGCAATAGACTGCAAGTATTTAAACTAATATAGGTATATATAAAGCGGAAGAGTTCCTTTGTTTGTTTGAACTACCAGTCGGATTTGAAAAAGTCTTTTTGCATTTGATAGTCCAACACTTACCGAAGGTTATAGGGTATTTAACATGACGACACGACCCTTAGAAAACAAAGAAAAACAAAGAAAGTAAGAAAAAACAGTTCCCACTGGATGTCGGGATACGGGCGAACGAAGTCATGGGCTGTAGCTAGTTATTTTATAATAATACAAGTGCTGGAGTTCGCGCTTCGCGCAAATCCCACCACTACTTTTACAAAATGTACTTTTTTAAATACTTCCGGTTATCAAATTAACTCCATTTTGATACCATTAGAAAGATGCAATTTAGTTTGACTTTCTGGTGAAAACCGCATCTCAATCGCATTTATAGTTTTATTTCTAGAGGCCAAAATGTCAGTGCAGAGAAATAGAGGGAGAAACTGTACTATTTAGTTTTAGTTAGTTAGTTAGGGAATATTATTATGAAACCTGCCAATAAATGATGTTACAATCACAATACGATAAGTTTACTTTCTGTATTGACTAATAGACAGCGGTAATCGGCCGAGCGGTATAAAAAACAAATTGAGACCATTGGAATGAGACTGCCCTTGTCGTTCCTTTACATTACATATACATAATTTATCTCACGTCTTTACATACACGACTAATTTAATGGCGGATGAGAGTGGAATGGAAAAAAACATAATTTATTTTCATGTCCATACAACCTGTTATTTAACAGTTAATAAACGGAGGTAGGTAATTGCTATGTAAATAATTACTATTAATGCGTATAGTAATTGAAATTAGCATCGCTAGATGTAATATCAATGAAAGTCAATGTATACAAAAATAAAAGGTTTCAAACTGATTTACGACGAAAAACAATACAATTATTGGTGAAAAAAGGCCCTTTTTAATACGACCCATATACATTTGAATTTTGGAATAGCGCTGGTTGGGAATATGTTAATAATAACTTTTTTATACAACGTACATACAACAGATATTCGTTTTTTATTATACAACGTCGGGGGGCATATAAGCATACGGTTAACCGGATGTGCAGCGGTTACTATAGCCTATGAACCCTTGCAATACATTAAGAATCATCCGCGTGATGCCACCTCTACTGCTAATGAAGCAACTTCTTAGGACCTTACTGGTGACCTCACTCACTTGCAAGAACACAGCAACCCTCTAGGGAGTTGTTATTTGGCTGCGGTGTTCTGTGATGTGCAGGTATTTCCCCAGACGGGCTGCTTTGTTACGTTCAGACTCTCTTAAAATAAACAGATACTCAGTTCATGCACACAAATGTCTATCTTGTGTGGGAATCGTTTAGGTGTTTCATAGGGTAGGATGCATCAAAGCAGCTCGTCTGGGGAAATACCTGCACATCACAGAACACCGCAGCCAAATAACAACTCCCTAGAGGGTTGCTGTGTTCTTGCAAGTGAGTGAGATCACCAGTAAGGTCCTAAGAAGTTGCTTCATCTTATTGAAAACCGTAGCCAAATTACAACTTCCTAGAAATTGAACCTGAGAGTGAGTGAGGTCACCAGGAAGACCCTAAGGAGCGGATGTGTTAGCAGCGGAGGCGGCATCGCACGATCGATACTAATCGTACAGCAAGCGTTCATAGGCTACGGCAACTATTCTCCTGCAAACGTTGTATGAAAAAAGAAATTAAATATAGTAGGTAAAGATCATTCTTAGTGATTCATACATAGTGCGGTTTTCCTACGTTTTATAAATCAATAATGTATGGCACGCTGCAGTAACCACTATCAAAGTTTCACGATACCACAAATTCACACGAAAGGATTGGTTCCCGTTTCACTGACTTTAGAAATAGAGCCCGCAGCCAACGCCCCAGTGAGCTAGTGACCCGGTGACCTCAGACTTGCTTACAAAATTAGCATAACTATCCTATGTGAGCTCATGTCCTCAGAGACAAAATTAAAATGCTTAATAGCTATATTATATCATAGAGTAATTATTCTGAAAAATACTTAAGCATCAGTGTAAAAATGTATGTATGTATATCTTCACGCCAAGTCCCTTGCGGGGTAGGTAGAGAGTACCGAGCGCCATAAGACGCGGTCCTTACATACGTCACTCGCTTTTGTGACATTCATAGCTCTTTTCATGCACGCTCGCCGGTTGCTGGGGTTCCTGACATCACCTTCGATAAAACACAACCAATTTGGTAAAGTGTAAAAATATATTCAAAAAACGTTTGCAAAAGCATGTTTCTTGTATGTGGCCATTACTTTTTTTAAACAGCGACGAAAGGCTTCCATGCATACGATCGACCTGATGTAAAGCCTTAGCATATGAATGCTTGCAATAAAATTAAGTATTGCTTGCCTCCTGCCTCTGCTGTTAAAACAGCAACTCCTTAAGAGCTTACTAGTAACCTCACTCACTCGCAGGAACACAACAACCCTCCATTGCTATTTGGTTGCGGTTTACTGTGATGGGGAGGAGGAGGGATACTTCCCGAGACGTACCGCTTTGACGCGCCCTGCCCAACCTTACCAAGTTAAACGGACATGTTCATGCACACAAACGATTGTCCTGTGTAGGAATCGAACAACACGACGAACGTCAAAGTGTCGTTTCTAACCAATGCACCACCGAGCTCGACAACAGTAACATTTTTAATCTGCTTCATAAAAATCACGCCTGTCCCTGCTCTCGAAAGGTAATAAACAGGTTTAAAAACTTCTAGATGAAAATCTTAAAACGGCGTTTCAGAAAAGATTAATTACTGTCAACCCTATTCGCGTACTCATCATAATTAATTAATCGTAGAGTAATAAAGTGACGTAATCCTTTTTCACGAAAAGTAAATTGGGTCAGCGGATAGAACGACTTGCATGTTAATGACAAAACCACACCCGAAAATTGCATGAGCTGCCTGTACGGGAAACTGGTGGTTTCCATTGAAACTCATAGGTTACAATGCAACTCGTTTGTGTTGGACGAGTGTAACGTGGGGATACATACAAACGTACGACCCACCTGATGTAAAATTGATACCTTAATGTTCGCTTAATATATGAAGTATCGCTTGCGCGTTGCCACCCTTGCTGCTCACAGAGTTTTTAAGAGGGGTAGGGTCTGGGCGTCTGGGGAAGTACTTCCACCACACAGAAAACCACAGCTAAATAATAACTCACTAGAGGGTTGTTGTGGTGCTGCGTGTGAGTGAGATCACCAGTATGCTCTAAGGAGTTGCTGTGTTAGTAGCCGAGGAGGCATCGCGCGGGTGATACTTAATGTATTACAAGCGTTCATAGACTACGGTAATCGCTTTACATCAAGTGAGCCGCTTGTAGGCCTTCCGACGTTGTATAAAAAAAATAACACAGGAACAGGAACTCTAAAGAGCTTACTAGTAACATCACGCAATCGCAGTAACACCGTAGTATTTGCGGTTTTCTGTGAGGTGGAGGTACTTCCCCAGACGGACATATTTTGATACGCCCTACCTCTCTTAATAAATCTCTACAACTTAATAAGCTTTTTTAAACAATGGCAATGTATGAATGAAGAAGCACCTAATGTCGATGAAAATAAACCTAATGATTCATGATGTAGCAATTCCACAGCATACGAGTGAGTGACGTTACCTCACTCGAGTTACGAAACATCCTTAGGTCACAAGATTGGCAGCGCGCGAGTAACATCCCCGTGCTGTTGCGAGCGTCAATAGGCTGCGGTGACCGCTTACCATCCAATGCGGGTCGCATGTTTGATTGCCAATTTAGTTGTGTAAAAAAAATCATGAGCCGGAACACAACAACCCTCCCGAGAGTGTTATTTTCCCTCTTTTCGTTTATTTTCTGACATATCCGTCCGAAAATGAAATAGTGGCAGTCTCAAAAGATTAATTTTGCCCGGTATTGCCATTCTTTTTTACATTTTTCACCTTTTTTCTCCGAAATTATATTCCTTTACGACTAAGTTATGAAGCGGCTCATTTCCCGAGGGGCGGTGGTCCTTAACATTGTAGAAAGAAGGAATTTTGTGCAGATTTATTAAGAGGTTACTAATCTTCAGAAACATTTTAGTACTCATTGCAAAGTTCTCGGCTTCCTAGCTATTAGGATTAGCGGGGTCCGCTAACTAAACCTAACGATTTGGCGAAATACTGATTTTGACATGGAGCTACTGCCATCAAACCTCACAACAAAATAATCCCGAGAGAAAGCTAGGCCTTTTTAAGTTCCTACACCGTTAATATAGGCTATTCACCTGTATTTTGATAGTTGTCTTCAGAGAATAAGAAATATGAATGTGGGAATACGAATGGGCGACTCAGAAATCAGAAGAAATCAATTTAATTTAATTAGAATTTAAATTATATTAGTAATAAATATTGTCGAACAAATTACACAGCGCCATCTAACACCAAAGTAAGCGAAGCTTGTGTTATGGGTACTAAACAACTGATATATTAGTACGAGTATTAGGCTTCTGAGGAGGTGCTGTGTTAATATATTATAATAATAGTATAGTGTCATGTTTTACAGTCACGCTACGACGAGCTCGGTGGCGCAGTGGTGAAACGCGTTGTTACACTACTTTGACACCAAAGCTCGTGGGCTCGATTCCCACACAGTACAAACATTTGTGTGCATGAACATGTCTGTTTGTCTTGGTCTGGGTATTTTCTATGTATGATAAGTATGTATTTACAAAAAAAAATGTATTTACGTATGTTTATCAGTTGTCTAGTACCCATAACACAAGCTTCGCTTACTTTGGGGCTAGATGGCGCTGTGTAATTTGTCCGACAATATTTATTATTTATTTTATGTTACAGACATACTAAACAAAGACGAACCATATGTTTATGTCCTTTTGTTAATCGAAAATATTTTTAGCGTTAGCCCGTTTCCTAAATCATTGGATAAGCCTAAGGATTTTGCGAAGATACCGACTTTAACATGGAGGGACTGCTGTCAGACCTCCACAACCCAGGGGGAAAACCAAACCATTCTTCTGTTAGATCACACGTCTTTGAAAACATAATTTCTTGGACATGCGGGTTTCCTCACGATGTTTTCCATCACCGAGCAAGTGATGATTACAAATATGTACATAAATAAATCCGAATACGCGAATTTAGTGGTATATGCCAGGATTTGAACCGGAGACCAGTAGGTAAGCCGGCTCCTTATCCACTGAGCTATTACGTTATTATTGCTACTCGAACGGAATGATACAATTTGCAGCCGTATCTTATTCATTGTATCAATTAATTTCGATGTCATGTTAGGAATGGTAGCAATTAGGAATAGTAGTAATGGTAGTGATAGAATAGTAGTGAGTAATATAACATCTCGACTGTAATTTTATTTCAAATGAGGTCTCCTTAATCGAAATTACATCGACAATAATCCTGTATAATAATGGCTGCTATCGTGGTTTGAGTTTAATTCAAATTCGGATGTTACCGGACTGTCGTAAAAGGAGAGTAATGTTTTTCGCGCGCATGCATATATATCTATGTGGGTATGTATGTATGTTCGTTCCATTGTGAAAATATGTGGTAGAATTTAAAAAAATTGTGAAAAATCGGGTTTTCAGGAACACCGTTCCTTTATGAATATGTTTATTATACTATATGTTTATCTGTCCGTTTGTCTGTCGCTTTTTTTTCAAATATTCGAATTTTGACTTCAGATTCGGATTCATCATAAAAAAGTAGAATAGAAATGTTCAGGAACTCCGTTCCTATCTCTTAAGGAACATGGTCAAAATGGCCGACAAATTAAAAATATAATAATTGAATAATAATAAACGTTTAACTAATCTTAGCTTATCTTGAATTGTTATATAATTGACGAGCCTGGTGTTCCTCTGGCAATGCAAGCTTGCGCATTCTCAACTGGTTTAAATTAAGTTTTACTCGTCTTCGTTACTGAACGCCATAATCTTCATAGGGCAAGGAAGCTGAAAGATAATTATGAAACGAACCAAATATCTACAGGCATTAAATAAGGCTGCGGGTACAGTGTCAAAGGAGAGACCGCGCTGTGCGCTGAGCTTGTAATTTCACTCCACAAAGCGTGTCCTAGTTCCGCGGACTTTTCATACTTGTGTACGGATAAGTTTGACGTTCGCTGAATCAACAAACATTTCATATTTCAGTAGATACCACATCAACCAATACTCGGCCCATTGCTGGTTTTCAGCCATGCAATTCTGTAAGCGCAAACGTCCTTACATCCTCGGAAACATCGGCTGTTACAGCCTTGAACACAAAATTGCAATTCTTTGGTGTCGCTTTTCATGGTTGTGCGACACTAGCGCCGCAAGGCTGCGTTTGGAATTGGAATTCTACAAGGCAAACAGCCTCGCGTACGCTTACAGCCTTATAGAATATCAAATAATTTAGCCGTGATCGCAGTAGACAATGTCAAAGCTGTGACATCTGTGATCACAGCGACGCACACAGCCATTACGGGTCGCTTAGAGAATTGCATGGCAGGTCTCCTTCAACCTAATAGGTTTAGAGCATACGTCATTATGCTGCTCGACTGTCATTGGCTGAGGTAACTGTTTTCAATCTACATTCATTCTGCTGTCTATTCACAACAGCTGAAACGTCTTAACGTGCCCTTCGAAGGAAGGAAGGAAGTCGCGGTGAAGAAACCAATCAATGGGCAGACAGCGATCGGCGTTGCCTGCACAAGAACAAAATCTTTGCGGAAGGCAGCCCTTATCAAATATTACTTACCTTATTAAGTATTTAATAAATATTAAATTCTGACGAGCTCGGTGGCTCAATCGTGAATGACGTGACTTTGACACCAAAGCTCGTGGGTTCGTTTCCCACACAAGGCAAATATTTGTGTGCATGAACATGTCTGTTTGTCTTGGTCTGGATGTTTTAAGATAGGTAGGGCGCGTCAAAGCAGCCTGTCTGGGGAAGTACCTCCACCTCACAGAAAACTGCAGCCAAATAACATTGCGACTAACAGCGAGTGATAATTTATATATATATATTATAAAAAAACACGGATTAGATTTTTTTATACTACGTCGGGAGGCATACGGCCCACCTAATGTAAAGCGGGTACCGTAGCCTATTAACGCTTACAATACATTAAGTATCACTCGCGCGGTGACACCGCTGCTGCTAACACAGCTACTCCTTAGGAGCTTACTGGTGACCTCACTCACATGCAGGAACACGAATAACACCTCAAAAATACACTGCCCTCTAGGGAGCTGTTATTTGGCTGCGGTTTTCTGTGAGGTGGAGGTAATTCCTCAGACGGGCTGCATTGATGCGCCCTACCTCTCTTAGGTTCATTGACATATACAGGGACCGAGATTAAGCTAACGGCGATTGCCGATTAGAGTACTGCTTGAATTTAACATTTTTTTTACATCGAGTACACGTAGTGCCAATATTGGGTAGTGCCCGTTTTGAGAGGTGAGCTAATAGCGGGGTTCACATTTTGTGGAGTATATTTATATATTTCGCCGACCCATCCCAGCGAATAAAGTGAAATGTATGGGATTGACATAATTCTTGGACGTGACAGCCATCTTGTTTATGTCAGTTATACATTAATCATACTGTTCTATTCGAAAACAGAAAACCATTCTTCTCACTGGCGACCATTGACATAAGTTGAATATCACGACGCTCATGTAACTCAAAAGTAATGCAAAAGTGGAAGGATGTAGGAGCCGAGGAAGGCCGAGACTAACCTACCATGACCAAATTGGTCGTGTATTATCAGAAGGTGATGTCAGAAGCCCCAGGAACCGGCGAGCGTGCATGAAAAGAGCTATGAATGTCACAGAAGCGAGTGAAGTATGCAAGGACCGCGTCTTATGGCGCTCGGTTCTCTCTGCCTACCCCGCAAGGGACTTGGCGTGAAGATATACATACATACATACATACATACATGTAACTCACTGGTCACTGGTGCCTTTACAATTCACAGTGCGCACCATGGATTGTAAAGACTGAATGGTCAAGTGAATTGATGGCAATGATTCGGCAAATCAGAAGCAATTTACTATATTACCGAGCTTCATAATAAACTCCATTTTCAGATACCCCAAGTAAATTCCAACTCCTTTCAATTCAGCCGAGAGTTGAAATCGAATCAGTATAGAATAAAGGCGGGAAATTGAGTTCTGAGCAAGGAGTGGCGACTAATCAGGCAACGAGTTGTGCGCTCTTCTCGCGGAATTAGGTCGGGGAATGCTCAAGTGGTCGGTCGGGCCCTTAGCGGCGGGATGAGGGTTAATAGTCAGTAACACCTACCACACGTATGTTTCCAAGAAAGTTAAATTATTAATGATTTATTTTTTACTTTCGTGTGTTCGGAGATTATGATAAAGGTATTGTGATACAAGTACAACAAAATCAAAGCACCTAAAACCGAAGAGCATGCATGCAGGTCGATGAGTGTGAAAGACGCGAGACATACTCCATGTTTGGATCGGTGCACCTGGCGTTCCATAGTCTCTGCCAACCGCAATGGGAGATAGGCGTGATGATATGCAATGCAATGTTACTACAGAATGTAGTATAAAAACGTATATCGTGAGAAAGTTGTGTCACTTGCCCAACAACAGTTATTTATTACAAGCATTTATTTATACTTCATTCTGACTTCATCCGTATAATGAGTGGCTTCAAAATCCATTTAGTCTGTTTCAAGCAAGAGTCTATTGCATGGTAAACTTGCTTATAAGAAAGATAATTCTACAATTACGAACTCAATAACCTGGTTTGTTTATATTTCCGAGTACTTACATTCCTTATTTCTATTCACATCAATCGTACATCTGGATGAATTGTTTGTTTAGCAGTAAAGCTGCCTTATCTATAATCCTTCTTTGTGGTCTGAAATATTTTGTATTATACGAATACTTAGCCTTTGTATAGTAATTTACTTTTTATGATAAGATCTTAGTGCTTTATCATGGTCTGAAAGTGAGTTTCGGTAGAAGAAGATAAGAAAAGGAATGCCTCTGTTGTTTCGACAATGTAGAGAAATGTGGGACGAGATAATAATAAGAAAAATTACGTTCGATAGGAGCTGAGGCAAGTCTTAACTGGACAAAATAGGTAGCTTTTTAGGGTCCCGTACCTCAAAAGGAAAAACGGAACCCTTATATGTTTACTCTGTTGTCCGTCTGTCTATCTGTCAAGACCCTTTTCAGGAACGGGTGGAGCTATCAAGCTGAAATTGATATCAAATACTCCGGTCTGCAAGCTGTGCAAAAATCAAACTTAGTCAATACAATCAAAAGATACGGCTGTTTATGCCTCGTCTACATGCATATTTTGACACTCGCAAGGGAATCAGAACCTATAGGGTACTTCTCTTTGACCTATAGTCATGAAATTTGGCAAGAAGCAATGTCATATAGTATAAGTAAAGGAAAAAATCCGAAAACCGTAAATTTGTAGTTACGTCACAAAAAAAAATGCGAATATAATTTGCGTAAAAAGTTGTTTACAGAACCATCGGTGCGCGAGTCGGATTTGCACTTAACGGCTTTTTTTCCTTTAAAAGGTGAGGCCAGGAGCTTTAAAAATCAGCGAGCATGCGTTAAATGAGCTAGGGACGTTGAAGAAACGAGCGAGGAGTGTGTGTGTGAGGACAAAGTCATATGGCGCGTGGTTCTTCCTGCCCACCCCGTAAGGGACTGGCGTGAAGAATAGACAGATAGCTCTTATAATCTTTTAAATATCTACTAGGCTCATATTACGTTGCAAACAATAATTTACAAAAAAAAGTGTTCCCACGTCCAAACCTTTAGAAAAATACATTAATCTACGTTCATTAATGTACTCAAATGTCAAGTAAGACGGATCGTCGCAGCAATAAGACGTCGTCGTCGTATTACGTAAGTATTAAAAGTGCTGAGTGAATGTCGACGAAGCTCGATCAAGAAACAACTGGGACACGCTCAAGTGGGCTAGTACTCAGATCTAGGAGTGCTTGGCCCATTATACCCGCAGTCAGCAGTTTAGGGTTAGTGAACTCACATATGGGGAAGATAAGTTACATGGAAAGAGAAAAGACATTTTGTGCTTCTGGCCGTAAGTGGCTCATTATGATCTTTAGAGTCAAAAGACAACCTCAGCTGCACGTGGTGAACTCAGCTAATTAACAAACAAATGCGAAATGAGGGCATATCAAAGCAGCCCGACGGGGGAAGTACTCTAAACCATAGTACAATAGGACTTATGTACGTTGCTTGACCCTTCGACCAAATTGGAACTGGAAACGAGACCTTCTGAATCATACGAAGAGCAGTTCGACTGCTCACGACTCAGATGTCAATCGAGACTAATCTCCGCCAGAGAGCAATCAACCAACACCAATTTTTCCATGTGTGAAAATAAGTTTTTATGTTATTAATCGGTACTAGATAAGACGACATAATACTTTACTGTGATAAATTTGAAACAAAATTTTAAATGCGAATAAAACCAATCTCATTTCCAATGGCAAAAACAGTCCAGTATATTATAATGTGACACTGGATTTAATATTTTTAGGATTCGGCTGTCGCATGAAAAGTCAAAAGTCCGTTTTAACAGTCTTTAAAAAGGTTCTCAATTCAATCCATAAGTTTTTTCAAAATCTAAAATTACTAAATATGTTTTATTTTCAATATACAATTTTTACATGTAAGAATGACTGTTGGAGTCTCCTTTTAACAAACAAAATGCCTGTATTAGGAAACTCCGCTCTTCATTAACAATGTTTTATATTTTTTTTTGTAAATCATATAAGTGCTTTAAACAACTTTATACCTAACGAATTTACCTTTACATGTATATATATATATATTATTCAAATTTTTGTGCGTAAGTTAGTGATATCTTCGCCTTATATATAGCAATTTTGATAATACTAAATGTATCCGTTTGGTTTCTCAAGTATCAAATAAGTTATTCAAGGGTTTTATACCTATGTAATTATAGAAGTTACGTCTTATTGTAAAGCTCTTAGTATTTACAGGGTCGGCAACGCATGAGTGACACCCCTGGTGTTGCAAATTTCCTTAGGCTACGGTAGCCGCTTACCATCAGCTTGTTTGTCACTTTAGTTATAAAAATAATCAGATGTGTCCAATGTAAGTTTGGCGAAACAACGACTTAATTGAACTTCTAAAATAGGCTTTCACGGCCTCTAATTCTTTGTAACTAGGTATTGCATTGGTTTCTAGTCCAGGCAGAATTTCTGAGGAATATGCCTGTAAAACAGTACCTTGCTTCAATAGGCAAAGCGAAATCTAAAAACGAATGGTCGTAAAAACTTTGGAGGCCAAGTGCCAAAAGCGACCACTGCCAATCCAGCGGATTGCAATCCTGGATCAAAGCATATCAAACCCTATCGGTACAAATTACAGCGCACACGGCGGTGAGGGTGAAGGCTATGTAGGTTAGGAAAGTGCTAAGAAAGTATTTACAAGTTCAACCGATCCACAAGTCCGACCGAAACGCCATCGTACGAAGTTGTAAAGGTCCTTGGCTGTTTGATATGCAATTTCATATATTTAGCTTTTACAAAATTATGTCATGATGACATAATATACAATTGAGGATCAAAACCCATCTTTAGAAAATAAGTCTCTATCTCAATGCAATAAAAAGTTAAAGGAAAAGGAAAGTTTTAAAAGTGGCTAACTTACTACGTTTAGTTAGTTCTAATCATTTAGTATAATCTTGACGCTTAGAGTTAATAACGCTACTTTCGTTTGCTCGAGGGTTCGATTCCGACACATTACGAACATTTATGTGCATGAACATGTCTGTTTGTTTTTGTTTGGGTGTTTTCTATTATTTATTTATTTTTATAGTATTTACAAAAATAAAGTAAATGTATTTACGTATGTTTATCAGTTGTCTAGTACCTATAACAGAATCTTCTTTTACTTTTGGGCTAGATGGCGCCGTGTAAAAAAAATTAATTAGATTACATGCTCTAAGTCTCTTACGTATAATATTTGAAATTGAAAACAGAACATTTATGCCCGGGGCCTTCTCGCACTTGTCTCTTTTATTTTTAATAAAAATCTGAGAATCCATTAGCGACAGTTCAATCGTAGAAGACGGCATAATGGACGAAGTTCCCATAAAATATTCCATCGGATAGGAAGCAACTCCAGTGTAATAGCCACCTACGAACCTCAGCGCGTTATCAAAGCAGTGTACCGTATTCTACAGTCATGCGCTCGACTCGTTTACACTTCCTCAGAGATCGTCATGCGGAATGACAAGCAGGTCATTGTCTATTGTCAATGTATGGGGCGTGTTGCATCTGCCCTTATTGTGAACATGGCCTTAGCGGCCGGCTGAATAGTACAGCTTGGAGTGCATGCACTTTGACTGTTGTCTATATTTCGAATAGGGACTTAGTTTAATGACATCATTGTATGTATGTAACTAACGATTTCTTTGAAATCAGTGCACAATTTTCAATTTCGGAGAAATGTTTCCTGTTTTTCATATTTTTGATACCACTAAAGAGGCAAATTATGATACGGCCTGTTTGATGGTAACGATAACTGCTTACCAGAAGCACACAAAGTAGTGTAGATCAAATTGCCTTTGCAAAATAATGCCTGGAAAAAATAAGTTAATATATTCAACTAATATATAATTCAACTAATTTATAGACAGATAGATATAATTCAACTAACTCGGTACTAAGTCATTCCTGTACCTACGCTACGCTAACTTGAGCACAAAGAGCGTCTCTATCCCCTTTTGTAAGATATTTCAAAGCAAAAGCGATTGTGGAGCTGCGTGTTGATATAACATATCGGACAGGTGTTCTCCACCCTTGTCAACACAATTTCAATAAGTATTTATATTTCCATATCTTCAGAAAGGCAGGTGAATCCAAACTCAGTATTCCTGACTATTCGACTACGAAGGGTGATGATTTTAGTAGACTATGTATTTATTTTAGACTATGTATGTATTTGACGTACGAAAGAGAGTTGGTCTGAAAGAGAGTGTCGGTGTTAAGATAAGAAAGGACATGCTCCAATGGTTCTGACATGTAGAAAGAATACAAGATGAAAGAATGTGGAAATATATACAATGCGAATGTGCTAGCATGTAGGAGCCGAGGAAGACCAAGACTAAGCTACCATGACAAATTGGTCGTGTTTTATCAGGTGATGTCAGGAGCCTTAGGAACTGGCGAGCGTGCATAAAAAGAGCTATGAATGTGAAAGAAGCGAGCGAAGTGTGTAAGGACCGCGTCTAATGGCGCTTGGTTCTCTCTACCTACCCAGCAAGGTACCCGGCGTGAAGATATACAAATCTTTATATGACGAGAGACTCAGGTTAGCTAGAAGCAAGCAACCTATTTTTAGTAACCCGTGTAAAAGTTGATAATAATTCCAGGGTAGGAAAAGAGAACTGAGCGCCGCATGACTCGGTCCTTACCACGAACCGATAAACCAGTTGACTGCACATGAAGACACCCCGCACTCACAAAAACGTTGTGTTTTAGCTTGAGATTCGAGCCTACCGATCAATGGAAGAATATTTTAACCAATAAGCGATAAGTATCGCAATGTTGATCCGCGAACTAACCAATAAGAGCTACGTGTTCTACTTTGCCCCCCTCGGCCGTTGCGATGAATTGAGTTATTATGAAATATCGGTCTCTCCGGTTCTCCTTTAGCTTTATTTCTCCACGCTCGCCGGTTCCTAGGCCTCCTGACACCACCTACTGATATATACCTATATAATAATTTGATCGTGGTAGGTGAGTCTTGGCCTTCCTCAGTCCCTACACCTTTTTTACTTTCGCGTTGTAGATCTGTTTCCGCATTTTTTTTCTTACCTGTTATCTACATGTACGAACCAACAGAGCATGCCTCTTCTTACCTTAATTAATAATAATATATACTCTCTTTTAGACCGACTCGATAAAGTGCATTATGTTGTAATTAACTGCTTAGATATAATAAAATTTTACATATTTTTTTAATCAAGTTCGAGATTTCGTTAATAATTAAATTAAATATAATTAAATCTTTAAATTACGATTTTTAATCGCCTTCAGTAAATTTGTTACATAATAATATTTAGTACGAGACTATTCAAAGGAATGATAGATGAAATCATCAGTGACATGTATAATTCCTTATGAAACTAAAGCTAAATTCATTGCTTACAAAGGCAGGAAGTATGCCTAGTTGTCCAGTAGTACCCACAACATACACAAAAAGGCTATTTCGACGTTGGGAGTAAAATAAGTAAAGGACAGGTGCTTGTGTTGTGTACCATCGCCAATACATAAAATACATTACGTCGGACAACATTGGACGCACCTGCTCAGTTCGTGTCTTCCAAATTACACAGTCACGGCCTCATCGTTGTGGAATCTGCAACAAGAAATAAATAATATATTAATTAGGCACGTATACTGCACACTTTGGTCCTCTATCTCAGAGGAATAATTAATATCTGGTGGAGCGATAAAAAATTCATGGCTTTCCGTGTACACGATTATTAAAAACTCTTTATGCAGGCAGACACTTAAAAGGATCGGATTTAGTGGTAATATTTTGGTTTCTCTATTAGATAGGCGTAATTGATAATATATATTTAATTTAAATAGATTTTCCGCTATATCTCCACAAATATTCGAATCCGTAATTACAATAGTTAAAAATCCAGCGACGTACATCTTAGTAAAAATCCGTGAAAAGAATCTTATTCTTTGTTCCAGGATTATCCCGTTTCCTAATTGATTAGGATTGGTGGGATCCGCTGCCTAAACTTGTAAGTGACCTTTTTGTGTTTTTATGAGAAATAAAGAATCTTCAAACTGAAACTTAAGGATTTAGCAGAGATACTGATTTTAAACATAGAGCGACTGCCGTCAGATCTCTACAACCCAGGGGGAAAACCAGACCTGTCTCCGTCCAGAAATTTATCCGTTTTAGATATAAAATTTCAGACCTCAATATTAAAATATCAATATCTTAGGAGCTTACTGGTAACCTCACACACTCGCAGGAACACAACCCTCCAAATATAGAGGTTGCCGTGTTACACAACTATGCCTAATTTCATGTTTACCCCGCTTGAGACAGACACGTGGTTTTATGAAGGTTCCATTTTTACGGTCGCGTATCCACGGATGGAGCTATCAAGCTGAAATTAATATCAAATACTCAGGTCTATAATCCCTACGAGCAGTGACAAAATCAAACTTCTAAGTCAACGCGATTACAAGATACTGTTTATGCCTCGTATATGCGCATATTTTGACACACGCAAGGAAATCAAAATCTATATAGGGTAAATTTGGTAAGAAGCAATGTCATGTAGCACAAGTAAAGGAAAAATCCGATATCCAAAAACTTGTAGTTGCATCAAAAAAAAATTGCGAAAATAATTAGTGAAAATATTTTTTTACGGAACCTTTGCCGCTCTTGTAAAACTCGCACTTGACGGCTTTTATTTTCTTCTGGATACAGTGCCCTAAAAAGCGAGAGCGATAAAAAATTAAAATTACAATTGATTAGCTGTCAAATCCCCTCGGTAGTACTAAGTGCAAAATCGAGTTAACTAAACCTGAATAACATAATCGCTTTGAATTGGTTCCGTTACAATTCATTTGCATAATTATACTTGATTTACTTACGCATACGAGCATACAATAATATTATTTACAATAACTGCAGAATATTCACAAACTTTATACATTTCATAATCAATTGTATTTTTTTTATATGCAAAACATGCTTGGTGGAAAAATAAACGCCTGTGAAGCGGATAGTCTTTGAACGGCAACAAAAGAAGTCGTTGCCACCTCCAATGCTAACCCGGTACTCCTCACAGGCCGTGTTCACGCGGAGTATGCAATAAGGTCATTCGTAGTATGTTATTCTAACGACTAACATCTACAGCGCCTGAGGATGCCTCGTGGAGAGACGAAACATGGTTCATTCATTTCAGAAAGCGAGCATTCGCAGAGACGACAGCAGCAGCCGATGCAGAGACGACCAGACCAGCCATGGGCAGCGTGGGTGGGTGCCGGGCGGCGCTAGTTCGCGTGAACTAATTGGTAGCGGAAGCAGAAAAAGTAGATTAAATTGCCTGTAAATTTGACTTTCGCAAAATATCGCTTGAATCTATTAACTTCGATATTTTAATATGTGTCGCTAGCGTTAAGAGGCTACGGTAAAAGTTGTAAATCAGGTGGGCCTTTAACTTGTATGCCTCCTAACGTTGTATAAAAAAAGGCCGTTAGATTTCTTGCACTAATATAGTTTATTTTTATATCTGAAAGAATGTAATACTACGAGTATTTTTACCCGCGACGGTCACGGAGGCGGTATATGCGTTTGGGGTAAGAGGTGTGTGTTTGTGTGTCTGTTATTTCTATTTTTCTCGAAAACTACTAAACCGGTTTAATTTTTTTTTTGTTTAAAAGGTGACATGATCGGGAGTGTTCTTAGCTACGATTTAGCCACAAATAAAACATAAATTAAAAATTTTAAAAACCCACGACGAAAAAAACTTCAAATAAAACATTTCAAAAACCCACGACATTAAAGCGTAATAGGGTTCATAAATCAATTAGATATAATTCTCATTAACAAAAGTCAATAAATGAAAAAATATTAATAATTACAATATCACATAACTATTATATAGAATATTATTAACAGCTGTCGTGCATAACCTATGTTGTAAACTGTTAGCAGAATTCACCGAAATCCCATTAGAAACAAAAGATCTTATCGCCAGAAATGACGATTCCCGCTAGGATTCTGTCGCGTAATACAAAACAAGACCTGAAGCTCGGCGCTTATCGTCGATATACAAGACATGCCCTAAATCAATCCCTACAGTTGAAGAGAATAGATTGATCAAAACGCCTTTTGTTCCGATACGCAGGTGAAAAGCACAGAAATATCCTCTTTACTGATGAAAAAAATTTTATGATTGAAGAGCAAAATGACAAAGTGTAGCGCACGCAGTTCTAAAGAAGCCGCCCAAGTGGTCGGAAAAGTACAACGTGGTCATCATCCTGCGTCTGTAATGGTTTGGTGGGGGTGTCTTATCAAGGAGTCACAAAACTTCATTTTTGTGAAAAAGGAGCAAAGGCTTCAGCCAAAGTGTATCAAGAGACTGTCTTGGATCGTGTTGCGAAACCTCTCAGCAATACACTTCTTAAAAATGTACCGTGGGCTTTCCAGCAGAACTCTGCACGTGGTCACAAAGCACGAACTACCCAAGCCTGGCTCAAAACCAACGTTTTGGACTTTACAAGCGCTAAAGACTGGCCCTCGTCTAGTCAAGATCTGAACATCTTAGACTACAAATTATGCTCAGTTTTAGAGGACATGGCCTGCTCAAAACGACACGCCGACATTGTGTCTCTTAAGAAATCTCTGGAGCAAGCAGTGGCTAAATTTTTCATGGAAACAGTGCGTAAATCCACAGATTCGTGGCCAGACAGATTAAAGATCTGTATCAAAGACAAAGGTGGCCATTTCGAATAGAACCTTTTTTTTACTTTTTGCTGAGACTTCCATAAATATGTACATATAAGTTTTATTAAGATTACATTACTTCATAAAAAAATAAATGCATATGCATTTGCAACAGAATTTATGGCCGGACTAGGTATAAAGCGGAAGGGAGCGGGAGCGGAATTATTTGTTTGTTTGTTTGAACGCGCTAATCTCAGAAACCACCAATCAGATTTATAATATTATTTTTGCATTTGATAGCCCAATTGTTGAGGAAGGTTATAGGCTATTCACATCACGATTCGACCCTTAGAAGCCGAGAAAAAGAAAAGAAAGCAGAAAAAGCGGCCCCTACCTACGGGATATCGGAATAAGCGTCGACGAAGTTGCAGGCTTAAGCTAGTATATGTATATAACATTATCATATATTGTAAGTAATTGATATTCAAAATAATTATGCGCTCCTTGTAGACTATTATTGGTCGTGTTTTTCTAATGATAAAATCTAAACCAGCAAAATTCTTAAAAATGTTTAAAGAGATCCATTGGCAACGTTTCCATTTACTCGTATATATGAAAAACAGAATGAAATATACGTAATAATCTGCGTATGAAACTGTTTATTAATCTTTACACAAATCTCAGTACTATAACGTCCCGAGTTGTCTTAATTTACATTTGCTCTCTTCATTCAACTGTTTTTTTTATGTTATTTATCCAGGAGTCCACGCCCGTTCAACTTTGTCTAACGTTTAATTTTATTTTTGTCTGTGGATTTGCTGCGGCATCGTCTGTGATAATTTTAGGTAAGAATTAAACTGGATGATCAACATAAACCAAAATATATGTCCCATATTATGTTCTCTCTGCCTACCCCGCAAGGGACCTGACGTGAAGATATATACATACATACATTATGTTTCATAAAAAACATTTACTAGTTACCAAAGTACGGAGCGTTAGGAAAACTTTTTGGCAGTTTTACAAACGAAGGTAAAATGTTTAAATTCAATATATTTTTCCTATATTAAATCCCAAATGTTGTTGTGATATTCTTCTATTTTGAAGTGTGTTTAGTAATAACGTAGGTTAAGAAAGAGCAGGTCTGTCTGGCACAAGTATTATTTGCTTAATAGGCAGTCCTCACAATAATGTTTGTAAACAGAATTTTTGTTAACGAAATAAAACATTTTAATTTTTCAGAATAATGCAGTCGAAATGCGAGCGTTGAGTATGCATCCCGAAGTTGTATTAAAAAAAAAGTTATATATCGATACATTAAAAACACGTTGGATCGTTTCCCGTATTTTCCAATATCACGTCAAACCCCCATTTTGAGCGATTGACAGATCCCGTTATCAATAATTCTCGGGATTCATCAACCGAGACCGGAGAACGAGAAATATTTATCGGCAAACAGGTAACAGAATACCAAATATTGGGTATAAATCGACACTCACCTCGGATGTCGTGTGATTCGGAGGGTCCCTGCTCTATTTCGGTACCTACCGAACTCATTTTTTTGTCCTATAAGTGTTTTAATAGTGCGATAAAATTTTCAGAAACACCGTTCCTATATGAAATCTATATGTTTGTCTGTCGCTTTTTTGGAATATTCGAATTTTGACTTCAGATTCGGATTCAGCATAAAAAAGTAGAATGGAAATGTTCAGGAACACCGTTCCTATCTCTTAAGGAACATGGTCAAAATGGCCGACAAATTAAAAAAAAATTGAAATGTTATATAATTGACGAGCCAGGTGTTCCTCTGGCAATGCAAGCTTGCGCATTCTCAACTGGTTTTTATTGTTATTGTGATTGCATGTTTAACTAGCTGTGCCCGCGACTTCGTCCGCGTGGAATATTATTTATTTATATATTAATAAAATTAATAAATTTTCTAAAATAAAAGTAGTCTAAGTTACTCTTTATTACATCAGCTATCTGCCATTGGAACTTTCGTCAAAATTGGTCCAGCCGTTTCAAAGATTAGCCGGAACAAACAGACAGACAGACAAAAATTGTAAAAATATTCATTTTGGTATATATACCGTGTATTTACTAAATGCATATGGATGTCCATATGCATTTAGTAAAAAGCAGTTATTTTAATATTACAAACAGACCCTCCAATTTTATATATTTGTATAGATGATATGATATTGTTTTCTGTGATAAGTCTGTATTAAATTGACTAATTTATTGATAACCGGCGGCGAGCGTAGATGAATAGAGTTACGGTTGTTAATAAAGCAGGCGAGGTTCTAAGGACCGTGTCTCGTGGTGCTCGGTTCTCTCTGCCTACAAGGGACCTGTATGTATATTCACATAAAAAGGATAAAAAATTCTAACATCGTCTTTTCTGTCTCGGAACGCCATATTCGAAACGGATTCGATATCTTCACTCAGATTCCATAGCTTTTCGATTCCGATTAGAATAAGGTTGTTCTAGGCAATTTGTAAGTTGCAATTTATAAAAATACACGTCTTCTGATGTGAACATATAAATATGTATATTAATTTATACAGTATGAAATTTAGTATCCATAGGCTACGGTAACTGCTTACCATCAGGCAGACCGTACGCTAGCTCAGTAGTATAAAAAGTACCCCGATGGAAAGTAATGTTACAGTAGGAATGATCTTACCTACCTTACCTTACCTACTTACATGTAAATGTTAAGTATATCTAACATTAACATGTAAATAATTACTTATGTGGTCCTCAGAGATTGTATAATGTTGTACAAAGACAATTTTATTTTGTATATTTTAAGTGTTGTGCCGAATGAAAAGCGTATGTAGAAAAAAATCTAGTGGTGGACATTCTTTGAAGTAGCGATGGCGAAGCGAGGGATAGGTAGTTGGTGGTCTCAAGTATCCTATTTAAAGTTTATTTCCACCGCAACGATTGCCAAGATTGTCAATTTGCAAATAAACGTTTCCTATTATTTCTGTAAGGTTTTCTAAACCTTTTTACACGTCGGGTGTCAAAGTGTACGGCTCGCCAACTACGAAGCGATTACTGTAATAATACGGCAACGCGCAAGTGATACTTCATGCATGCATGCAGTATTGCAAGTGTTTATAGGTTACTGTAACCATTTACATCAGTTGGATATGCTTATTTTCCTCTGGGCGTGATATAAAAAAGTAGTAACTACGCTAAATCATCATCAATATCGGTTAACAATTGCCGAAGATAAGCGCGATAAGCGCGCGCGTTTTCGACAAAATGTAACACACACACCCCCAAACACATGTACTGTCTCCGTAAAAAATACATAAGTAGGAACCTCCTCCTTTGTGTACCTATATACAAAGAAACAAAAAATTAACTTGTAGAGCCGCTTAAAAATGCCTAAAATAATTATATCACAAATAAAACCTGTTTAGAATGGAGATGTAATTAATTATGACACATTGTTTACAGAACAACATAATTAGTCAAACAGTTACACCAAGCGCAATTAGAAGTCAATGAGCACGCGAATTGACGCTGAAAGAAGGAATGGTCGAATTAAAAATTCGTTACACAGATATTAAGCAAATATATTATAATTTAGTCAGCGGAGTTCCTCTGGTGGGTGCACCGGAACATCCCGGCTTGAATTTATATTGAATATTGGCTATCTTTGCTATCCGCATGGCTCATTTTTGTTACGTAGCGGTTTTCAAACTTTTGGTCACGACACGAATTTTAAAGGCTCGTAGCGTACGCCCGGAAGCGCTGATGTGATGTATGATAATTTTATGCACTATTAATCTGCTGGGCATAAAAATAATGGGGGAACTTCTTAATGAGGTGGCAATTAAGGGTTTAAGTAAAGCAGAATTTCATGCCAAAAATGTTACACACACATCCCAAACGCATGTACTGGCCCCGAAAAAAACATAAATAGGAACCTCCTACTTAGTGAATATATACACAAAGAAACGAAAAGAAATGATGTATGTATATCTTCACGCGAGGTCCCTTGCGGGGTAGGCAAAAAAAATGGACATGTAAAGCCGGTTATAAACAGCCCAAATAGTTAATCACTAACGTTAATATCTAATTGGTCGTGTTCTATCAAAAAGTGATGTCAGGAGCCTTAGAATCCGGCGAGCATGCATGAGAATAGCAAGAAGCAAATGAGATGTTTAAGTATCGAGTCACGTGGCGCTCGGTTCTCTCTGCCTACCTCGCAAGGGATTTGGCGTGAAGTTATAGATAGAATACAGGCCGTTAAGATGCGAGCGTTGAACCTAATTTGCGGCTTAACGCTTGTAGATCGAGTTCACAATGAAGATGTAAGAAAAAGAGTTGGTCTAAAAGACAGAAGAAGAGGCGTGCTAAGTTGATTCGGTTATGTAGATACATACATTCATTGAGGAAGCAATGACGAAAGATATACAATACGAAAGTAAAAGGATGTAGCAACCAAGCAAGGCCAAGACTCACTTACCACGACCAATTTGATTGTGTGCTATCAGAAGATGGTTTTAGGAGCCCTAGGAACCGGCGAACGTGCATAAAAACAGTTAGATTAAATAAGCGCATATGGAGTGTATGGGCCCGTTGATGTACCGCTTGATCCTCTCTGTCTACACCGTAATGGACTTGGCGTGAAGATAAATAGATACCCATTCCACGAGAACTAATGCCGATAAGCTGATACGTAGTTTGGCAGAATGTAATATGATTATGTAATAAATGGGAATAAATAAATAAGTTCAAATCGGCCTCGCCCCCTGTTTTCGTCCCTCAATGTCCATTCGCCACCTTTCATACAACCCCGGGGCGAATTGATGAATGAAGCAGGTAGTAGGTAATTTATTTTTATACCAATAATAAAAAGAAGACAAAGTTATCTATAAAAAATACAAGTCCCAACTCGACAAAAATAAACAAAAAGGTTGTACAGTTACCGATGGCCGGTAATAGGTATTTATCAAAAGGTCCAGTAAATTAAACTCGAAATTAGGATGCACGACGTATATTCGGAGTGACTATACAATGACAACTGAACTGCACCGGGGTCCGTGCTACGTACATAAACATAAAGCGTTTGTGTGCACTGTGCACATAATGTGTGCCTACAAGGTCTTCTGCGGAGACGAGCTGTTTTGATGCTGGACGATATGTATATCAAATAAATATATTTAAATAAATAAATATTGTCGGACAAATTACACAGCGCAATCTAGCCCCAAAGTAAGCGAACCTTGTGTTATGGGTACTAGACAACTGATAAACATACGTAATTTTTTTTTTTTTTTGTAAATACATACTTATTATACATAGAAAATACCCAGACCAATACAAATAGACATGTTCATGCACACAAATGTTTGTATTGCGTGGGAATCGAACCCACGAGCGTTGGTGTCAAAGTAGCGTAACAGCGCGTTTCACCACTGCGCCACCGAGCTCGTCAATCGTCATTTATTTATAAGTATTATAGATTACTAGGTGTGTAGGACCAAGTCATGTGGCGCTTGGTTCTCTCTGCCTACCCCGTAAAGGATTTGGCATGAAGAGATATAGGAAAAGGAATAAGGTTACTTACATAGCATCACGCCTCTCTCCCATTGGGGTAGGCAGAGGCTATGGAACCAAATATACCTCTCTCGTTTCTCCCACATCAACCGCTTCATGTGTGCTCTTCGGTATTGGATGCTTTTTTAACACATCATCTATTCGATCTTATGTGTGCGTCTAGGGCGGCTCTTGCCGATATCTTTATTCACTCTTGCCCGATACACTTCTTTCGTAACTCGAAGAATAATACAATACAAAGTGTCTAACATGTCCTACTTTACATAATTACAATAACATTCAATTTTACCAGGTTCAAAACATCGAATGAATTCAAACGCGTAATAACATATATCATTTTTATGAATATGTTTCAAATAACTACGATGTTATAAATAATAATGCCATAGACAAAATTGGTAGTTCCATATTTCTCCGTTGAGAAACATGTTACCTATCTACGTAATGTTTCTCAACAGAGCAGAATCGATTTATAAGCTTTGACGTTTACACGATGGTACGCTTTTCATTAAATTGAAACAAATGAGTGAATCGGATTCCCGGCGATATAGGGATAAACCTGGAACCACGAAATTTATAGGTCGCGTGAGTAGAATGACGATTTATAGCAGTCGCCATTATGGTTGGGGCGTTGAAGAGCAATGGCGCTATATAAAAATGGAACGAAAAAGTTCAAACACAATTTAGGAGTTTGAATACTTTTGAATGATATTTTCATTGCCTGTTTTGATTTGAATCTGTCGAAATCATATTTCGATCCTTGTAATATAGCAGGTCTTTTTAGGGTTCCGTACCCAAAGGGTAAAACGGAACCCTAATACTGAGACTTCGCTGTCCGTCCGTCTGTCACCAGGCTGTATCTCACGAACCATGATAGTTAGACAGTTGAAATTTTCACAGATGATGTATTTCTATTGCCGCTATAACAACAAATACTAAAAAATAGAATAACATAAATATTTAAGGGGGCTCCCATACAACAAACGTGATTTTTTTGCTCGTTTTTGCTGGATATTGATAACGGCAGCAGGTAGATGCTTGAAATATTCACGGAATATTTAGTTATATATTCACTTTAAGAATAAATAATTAAATTAAAATAAAACAAATATTTAAGGGGGGCTCTCATACAACAAACGTGATTTTTTTGCCGTTTTTATAGATAGTGGTACGGAACCCTTCGTGCGCGAGTCCGACTCGCACTTGGCCGATTTTTTATACAACGTTGGGAGGCGTACTAGCAAGCGTACGGCCCACCTGATGTAAAGCGGTTACCGTAGCCAATCTTTGCTGCTAACACAGGTGCTCCGAGATTGCTGGTGACGTCACACACAGGAACACAACAACCCTCCAAGACGGGCTGTTATAATGCGCCCCATCTCTCTTAAAAACACCCAGACAAACAGACATGCACACAAATGTAAGTCCTGTGTGGGAATCGAACCCACGTGCGCTGGTGTCAAAGTAGCGCCACCGAGCTGGTCAAATATTTTCAATGATTCATGGTAAAGTGTTGCTGGCTAAAAATTTGAACCCACTCATAGTCCACTGTAGTGATTAATCTTGTTTGAAAGTCTGAGTGTGCAATTGACTCTCGAGAGTCAATTGAACTTTTAAACTACAAATTATTAGGATTTTACTAATTTACCTACCTCACGAATTACTATTGAAGTCAACTCTTAGTAATTTATGAAAAGAAATATAACAGTTTTGCTTTTTAAGATGATCTATTTGGTGTTTTTTTTTTCTGAAAGAACGCATAACACATAAAACGCTAGACGGAGCTCAGTCACCCAGCCAGTTTACTTAATCCAATGTAACCTTTTCTCTTCAATAGGTATAACAATGAGTAATCATAAAACGTAGGTATAATGACTCGTACATACAACTGTTGAAATATTCTTGCTGCCCCACATGCTGTATGCGTTCATTAAGCTTTCATTAGGGAAGTGATCATTAAAAAGTGTGGAGCAATGAGCAATTTCCGTTGGAATCTCCGATTCGATTCTGAAGTTCAGTGGAAGTATTTAATACGTTTTGTCTATTCTCTATATAATAGTATATTTGACGAGCTCGGTGGCGCAGTGGTGAAACGCGCTGTTACGCTACTTTGACACCGACGCTCGTGGGTTCGATTCCCACACAATACAAACATTTGTGTGCATGAACCTGTCTGTCTTGAGCTGGGTATTTTCTATGTATAATAAGTATATATTTACAATAAAAAAATGTATTTACGTATGTTTATCAGTTGTCTAGTACCCATAACACAAGTTTCGCTTACTTTGGGGCTAGGTGGCGCTGTGTAATTTGTCCGACAATATTTATTTATTTATTTATTCTACGAAAATTATCTACTCTGTAGTGGAAATGCACCATGAAACCACCACACGATACAGTTGGCGTAAAATGTTCTGCTCTTTGTTATACTTTGATATGTTCCTCGTTTTGTAGCACTAAGTGTATACCCGGCATATCGTCGATGAAGTGCCAATACCTCCTATCTGACATTTTTGCTTAAATTTAGTTTTTGAGAATTGAGAGACTTAAAGTGGTTTATTACTGTTTTTAGTCATTTAATAACCATTCCACAAACTGTATAGAGCCTTTCTGGTAATGATTGATGATTAGGTGTAATTGCCACCGATGCAAATTCCAACTTTAAGCCTATTGTATTAAAAAACTCAATTTAATCAAAAATGTCACTTAGGAGGTATTGGCACTTCAACGACGATATATATGGTGTTATGCTGGCAATAATTCGATTTTTTTTTGTATTCTCCACACATCTTCAGGACGATATAGATAGAAAAAAAAAACGCTGACGAAGTCGTGGGTATATAGTAGTAAATATACATCTATATACGTGCTATCCTATTCTATATGCATTTACACATTATGTTCCTTTTCCTGTTCGCAGACGAATTTGAACCTAAAACCCTTATATATTGTATTTTTAGAAGCTTTTCTCAGTTTTGCAAGGTGCAGTTATTTATTGTTGTGTTCTATCTCTTTTAGTTAGTATCCTCCTTCGTTAGTTAGCAGGATATACTATGAGGAGACGATGTTGGCTTTGGCTTCAAAGATAATGGTAAACGACTAGCGCTATCTACCTCTATTTCCCTAAGACCTCTTCCAATAATTTAGCAAGAACATTGGATCTAGTGGACGTGAGATGCATTAGCTGTATAGATGATTAAATAGAAATATAAGTTGTAAAAAATAAATATTTTATTTGAGTTAATTATTTAATTAATAATAAGTATTCTGACGAGCTTGGTGGCGCAGTGGTGAAACGCGTTGTTACGCTACTTTGACACCAACGCTCGTGGGTTCGATTCCCACACAGTACAAACATTTGTGTGCATGAACATGTCTGTTTGTCTTGGAATTTCCTTATATAATAACTATGTAAAAAAAAATGTATTTACGTATGTTTATCAGTTGTCTAGTACCCATAACACAAGCTTCGCTTACTTTGCGGCTAGATGGCGCTGTGTAATTTGTCCGACAATATTTATTTATTTATTATATACCAACTTGTGACGCAGATCAGGATTTTTTTTTATGTATTTCAGGGTGCAGTGTATACGGTACGCACGCGAAGGATAAAATTGTAACGTACACTTACGTTGTTGTTCCATAGGTAACGCGTACGTTCGTATGTCACTCTTACGGGATCTGAAATATATTTCGTGACGGCCTACAATGTTGACCTTACAATGAACAAAATGTTTTCATGGCGGCTTCGAAGTCGAAAAATAAGGGATTGATCTAATATGACCTTAATTACAATGGAGAAAAAGTTCCTCCATCGATTTAGAAAACGCAGTGTGGATATGGACGTTTTTCGATTAACTTGAACTATGTTATGGTACACTTTAAAGGAATTCACATACATACATACCTACATACATGAACCCCGAAAGCATTACACTTCTTCTTTTGTAACAGTCGTGTAATAACAATACTACAGCGAGACCCGATGCTACTAACTGTTCCACTACTAATATTTTGTTCCCCGAAATAAATTCACTCCGGTTCTTTCATTATTCACTCAATACACAAAAACGATTACGAATGTCAAGGTGGTAAAATTTTTTCAAATGCCTTTCAGGCGGGAATCGTAAATAGTCCTGATCCATATCGATAATTTGCTAACTTCGTATTAATATGTTTTCAATGTTAGTAAACGAGGGAACTTAAAAAAACTTTCATTAATGAAATACCCCTGAACATAATATTGTTTGCGGGGAGAGGTAACACTTGGAGCTCGTCCAGAAGTGAAGCACCGTTACAGTTCATCGACCATTGTGATTTATGGCAACTCTTCTCAAACGTAAACGGCTCCGATACACAAGAATATAAACAACGGAACATTTTCACCTCACTATTCTCTTAGAAAAAGTAAACATTTCGTGCAGTCAACCTTAGCATCTCAATGTTTAATATGTACTGCACATCCCGCAGCGCGGGTATTAATGCTTAACTCGCCAGCTTTAGACTTTCATGATAACAGCAATCAAATTGTAGGCAATTTATTGAAAATCATATTTTTAGTATGTAGATGTTGTTCTAAAAAACAGTTTTTCTTCGTGATCTAAATTTTATTACGATCTTAATTTTCATTAGAATAAACTAAATACGAGTACGTCGCCACTAGTTCAGATGCTACGAGGTACAATGTAAATACAGACATACATTTTTCTTAGCGTTATCCCGTTTCCTAATCCATTACAATTGGCGGAGTTAGCTACCTAAGTCAAGGATTTGGGCCAAGGTACTGAGTGACTGGCGTCAGACCTCCACAATCCAGAGGAAAACACACTCTTTCGAAATATAACTTCTTGGATTCTTCTCGGGTCTCCTCACGACGTTTTTCTTCACCGCCGAGCAAGCAATAATTACAAATCCTACTAATACGAGGATTATGAATGTGAATGTCCGTTTGTTTGCTTTCACGCGAAAACTTGAGGTTGAGTAACCGATCATCATGAAACTTTGTACACATATTCTTAAAGGTATCAGAAGTAAAATAGGATACTTTTTATTAAAAAAAAAATGATTTTATCAATGCGAGCGAAGCCGCGGGTAAAAGCTAGTGTGTACATAAATCCGAAAACACGAATTTAGTGGTACGTGCTACGATTCGAACCGGGGACCTGTGGGTCAATATGTCGATTCTTTATCCACTGTGTTATCAACTTATCACTGCTGTTAAATAAAACACAAACAGATTGCTATAATCATACACTCTTCCTTTTGACTTTGTGCCAGTCGCGAAAAACTTTTTTTTACAACGTCGGGAGGCATACAAGCATACGGCCCACCTGTTGTAAAACGGTTACCGCAGCCTATGAACGCCTGTGATACATTAGGTATCACTTGCGCGATGCCACCACTGCTGCTAACACAGCTCACTCCTTACGAGCTTACTGGTGACTTCACTCATACGCAGATAAACAATAACCTTTCCGGGAGTTGTTAGGCTGCGGTTTCCTGTGAGATGGAGGTACTTCACAAGACGGGCATTGATGCACCCTGCCTCTCATAAAAAAAATTATTAACAAAAGCACTTTCCATGAAGCTAAATTTGATCATAGAGCAACCACTCATTCAATATTTCAAAGCTGTAAAAGTGTACATATATTGTATACTAATATATAAAGCGGAAGAGTTTGTTTGTTTGTTTGAACGCGCTAATCTCTTGAACTATCAGTCAGATTTGAAAAATCATTTTTGCAATTGTAAGCCTAATTCCGAGAAAGGTTATAGGTTATTTAACAAGAAGAAAGTAAGAAAAGCGGCTACTACGGGATGCCAGGATACGCGCGAAAGAAGTCGCGGGGTTCAGCTAGTATTAAAATATTTATAAACCCGAGCGGCAGAAATCAGCAGCTCATTTGCATTTAATATGGCGGGCAGCTGGCGAGTTATTTTTGATATCGCGAAAGGTGCTTCTTTGTGAGGAAACTTGAAATATTATGATTTCACGCCAAAAGCAGTATGTTAGAAGCTTGAATTCCGCCTTTGATGCCTTTGGCTTCGTAAGTGCCTCGGTTACTTGCGTTCATTAACATACCAAGTAGGTATTTTGTTTTTGTGTTAGTTTTATCCAATTGTTTGAATAAGATCCCATCAAAGCAATCTTGAATATATATTTTTAATAACATTGCATTAGAACGTGTGTTGTTTTATTTTGGTTTAAATGTTCGACGAGGTCGTCCATTATTCAATTTCAAATGTCTTATTCGTAGAAGCCATTAGGATCTGGACTTTCTATTTGTTTAGCAACTACCAAGGATGATTCACGCCCTTGCGGGGTAGGCAAAGAGAACAGATCACCATAAAACGCAGTCCTTACACACCTCACACGCTTCTTTAACATTCATAGCTCTTATCGAGCACGCTCGCTGACTCTTAAACTGACATCACCTTTTGATTAAACACGAACAATTTGGCTATGGTAGATAAGCGTCGATTTTTTTTCGGCTCCTACATCCTTACTTCGCATTATATATCTGTTTCGGCATTATTTCATCTTGATGCATACAAATATAGTCTAAGGCATATAGTCAAAAACAAATAAAATAAAACAGCTCGACCTCTTTGAATTTACTGCTAGGTACAGTACAAATGATTACCTAGATAAGTATTTAATTGAAAAAAGTAGGAAACTGTAATATTTATCGGAGAGTAATTTCTGTATAAGGAAATTTGATCTAAACTAAATGTGTGCTTACACTACCCATTTGTTCATACGAACTAGTGCCGGCCGGCACCTACCCGCTACCGTTAGTACCTCGATCTGGCTGCACCGATCGTCTCTGCGACACGTGTTTCGTCTCTCCACGAGACATTCTCAGGTGCTGTAGATGTTAGTTGTTAGAATAACATGGTACAAATGACAAATGGATCGTAGTGCCGTCTTTTATATAGGCACTATTTCGCATGAACTAATCAAGAGCGGAAGCGCACAAAGTAGTTTAGATCGAATTGCCTGTAAATTAGACTTTCATAAAATAACACCTAAATCTATTAACTATTTCTGTATACTTTATCATGTTTATCACATTAGAGCTTTCGTTTTATATGCAATTTGATCTAACCTGCTTTGTGTGCTTCCGCCACCAATAGGGTTTACCACCAGTTACCACCAGTAAGGTTAGATCAAATTGCATGTAAATTTGACTTTCGCAAAATAACGCCTGAATCTATTAACTACTTTCGTTTTATAACTGTAGTTGAAAAAGTCATCACGTAGGGCCCATAATCCAGTTTGGTGTAGCGTGTATTTAACAAAAGTCACAGCTTGTCTCGGAATCGAAACGCTATGTCAACTATGTAGAGTAGAAGACAGTGAGTAGATACGTGTGGAAAACTTCACAATATAATTGTGTATACTTCAACTACGTATAATTAAATAAGCCAATAAGCTGTCGCCGCCGCAAAATGTACACACATTTTGCTGTAACACAAGTAAGCTAAAAAAAGTACAGTTTCTTCCAGAATTGTGCAATGCAATTAAGGTTGTATGTGTTTTGTTATTAAGGCTATTAAGTCACCTAAAATTAGCGCTACCATGGAATAAAAAACATACTCTGTAAAAAAATGAAATTTGAAAAATTTATTTAAGATGAAAACATGAAAAACATTAGGGTTTATTATGCTTGCTGAATTGTACTATAATGATCCAAATGTTTGTCCTGTGTGGGAATCGAATTCACGACTTTGTTGTTAAAGTGGCATTATTAACCACTCCTTCATCGGTTTCATTTTTGTGCGCGGGCAATGATTTGTGTACATGAGTGATGAATCATCGTGAGTTTGGTCGGGTAAATTATGCTCTAAGGTAAACAAGCGTACGGCCCGCCTTGACGTCCACTCATTGCTGTGGCTTAGGGACAATTATAACTAATCTGCAGATTATCGGATTTCCGTACATCAGTGACATATTTAGTCGTGGTATGTACCACTAAAGGTGTTGGCACACCTTTGGACATACGTACGTATGTATATACATACATACTTATAAATCTTTGTAACGCTGTCACACCCACTTACGTCATGCAATACGTATGTGTGTCGACCATAATAAACAAGACATAAATAGTATAGCCACAAAAAATAAACAGTTAAGCCAATTATTTCTTCTTAGCATTATTCCGTTTTCTAATCCATTAGGATTGGCGGGCTCCACTACCTATGGATTGGGCGAAGATGGTAGTTTTGACATGAAGCGACTGTCAGACCTTTCTTAGGTTAAGTACATCACAGCAGCATTCACATCTTTCGAAATATAATTACTTGTATGTGCGAATTACTTCACGATGTTTCCTTCACCGCCAACAAGTGATATTTACAAATATATAGAAAAATCGAAAACATGAATTTAGTGATACATACCACGACTAAATATGACACTGATGACTCAAAACCAGACCTTTCTTAGGTTGGGTCGCAAGTCTTTCGAAGTATACTTTCTTGGAAGCGCGGGTTTCCTCACGATATTTTCCTTTTTTCGCCGAGCAAGTGATATTTTACAAATCCTACTAATATTATAAATGCGAATGTTTGTATGTATGGATGTATGTTTGTTGCTCTTTCACGCTTAAAAATTTGGCACGTAGATAGATTATGATCTGGATTAACACATAGGCTACGTTATTTGACTCCACGCGGGCGGAGCCGCGGGCAGCAGCTAGTATGTACATAAATTCGAAAACACGAATTTAGTGGTACAAGTCCATACCAGGATTCGAACCGGAGACCAGTCCGTTAATAAGCCGCTTCTTTATCCACTAGGCTATCACTGGTCTTGAATAATTAGTCAATTATTAGGTACCAACACCATATTCAACAATCCGGATATGTTTTTACATTAATTGAATGAGTGTATTATACCGCTAAAGTAAAAATCATACAGCCTGCCTGTTGATAAAGCTCGCTGGCGCAGTGGTATTAACGCTATTTTGACACCAACCAACGCTCGTGGGTTCGACTCCCACACCGGACAAATGTTTGTGTGCATGAACATGCGCATCTGCGGTAGTAATCCCACCTCACAAAAACCGCAGTCATATGTCAATGACAAATCCCTGAAGAGTTATTGTTCCTGCGAGTGAGGTCACCAGTAAGCTCCTAAGGAGTAGTTGTGTAAGGAATAACTCATACTTATTGTATTGCAAGCGTTCATAGGCTACGGTAACCAATTTACATCAGGTGGGCCGAATGCATGTATGCCTCCCGACGTATAAAAAACTGCAATGACCGTAGATTTTGGGCATTTACAACACCAGGGCACATTTTACAATCGCGCGTTGCCTATATCTTCACGCCACGGCCCTCGCGGGGTCAGCAGAGAGAACCGACCACCACTCGGTCCTTACACGCCTCACTTACTTCTATAACATTAATTCCTCGTCCCCATGCACACTCGTCAGTTTCTAGGTCTCTTGGTACCACTGGTTGGTATTGGCAGGTGAGTCTTGGCCTTTCACGACTCCTATAACCCTTCCAATTTCGCGTTGCACATCTGTTTTGAGATGAATTGCAGACCCAGCAAAAACCTGTTCACGAAAGACCTAACCTAAGGAAGATATGGTTTTCCCTCTGGGTTGTCGAGGTGTGACGGCAGTAACTGTCGTACAACAACAGTTGCTCCATTTAAAAATCAGTGTCTTCGCCAAATCCTTAGGTTTAGGCAGCGGACCCCGCCAATCCTAATGGATTAGGAGACAGGATAATGCAAAAAATAAGATAGTGTGAAAGTATTGAATTAAACTATTTTTATCGGAAGTATAGTGTTTCATTTATTTTGTTGAACCTGACGTTTCGAATGCTTTGCAGTATCCGTGGTCGCAGGAAGACTAAGGTGACATTTGTCTTACATTGCTTATTCAATTATTATATCTACCGACATGGATGGATTAAATATATATGTTCCGATTCACACAAAAATCGCTTACGGTGTCCGAACGTTTTTGTGTAGATCTCTGGGTTTGTAAATAAAACACGCGATACTTCCGTTAAAAATAGTTTAATTCAATGTATAACAATCGCGAAAACTTAAGACAATACAGTGTAAAATTAATTATTACATTTATTAATTGACCGCGCTTATATCGTGGGAAATGCTTTTTCTTGTTTTCTTTCTTTTTTTCGTCAACTTGTAAGGGTCGTATATATTGGATAGCCTGTAACCTTCCTCAAGATTTGGGCTATCAAATGCAAAAATATTTTTTCAAATGCGATTGGTAGTTCTACAGATTTGCGCGGCAAACAAACAAAATCTTCCGCTTTATGTATTATTACAGATTATAGATATAGCCCATAGCTAAACATAATAGTGATGCAAGTGTTGTAAACGTGGTGATAATTAACAAATTGTCATGTTGCACTTTGTTGTGTGTCACGCTGACCTAAATAGGTACAAATGTGTTGACATGGACTCAATGATACGCAATTGCCTACGTATAGTTCCGTATTTGATTATGCTCTTATAAAACGAAATGATTCTATTAAAGTATAATTGTACTAGCGAGCCGCCCGGCTTCACACGGGTGATCTTGTCGCTACCAAAATTCATGGGATCGCCCGCCGGTCTAATCTGTCTGAAAATTTCATCAAAATCGGTCCAGCTGTTTCGGAGTTCATAAGGCTAATAATACATGCACATCGAATTTTATACATAAGAAAGAGCTTTTTTGTGCTATGTTGGGTCAAATAAGAAAGCATATTATTATCATACAACGTCGGGAGACACATAAGTATATGCCCCATCGGATGAAATGTGTGTTTTTTGTATACCCATGAGAGCTTGTAATACAGGAAGTATCGCTTGCGCGTTGCTACCCTACTGCTAACACTGCGACTCCTCAGAAGCTTAGTGATAACTTCACTCACTCGCGGGAACACAAAAACCGTCCAGAGAGTTGTTTGGCCTGGCATTTGGCCATGATTTTAAGGCGAAAGAATACAAAATAGTATGTTATTATCAATAGCGCAGACCTGTGTTCTGGAAAGTATTATCAAAAGATGCCCGTGGTGTTCCAAGTGTACAACTGCCTAAGCAACATTACGAGACTAACCGAACACGCAAGTTAAATTTTCAATTCATCTTACGTTCCTACATGATTATGATTTGGAGGCACGTTAAGCCGGCGGTCACGGCTGTTTTCGATGGATAAGCTTAAAGTTAAGAGAGGTAGGGCGCATTAAAGCACCCCGTTTGGGGAAGTAGCTCCAATTTACAGATCGAGGCTAAATAACAACTTCCTGGTGTGTGCGATTGAGTGAAAAACAACGCGTGACAGAGTTTATCAGTACGTGTCTAAAGAATTGTTGTATTAGCAGAGTGCCCTTCATATCAGTTATTGACCATATGCTACATTGCCTCCCATCAGTATTTAAAAAAATCAGGCAGGCGGTACACTAGAGCGTATCGTCAGGCCCCGTCCACTAGTCTTCACGACTATTCTGACGTCAGTTTGACGTAACAACCTGACGCTATGATAGTGAATCAATCTACGACGTCTAGGCCCAGAGTAGCGTGTCTATCGCGATTACTGAACGAGCGAATCTTGAATACGATCTACTACACTACGTAGCAGTCGGCACGCGATAACCTATTCTCAAACTTCGCTATAAACACTTTTATAGCGCAATTCAGAACTTAATCGACCATTTATTAGTAATTCCCGTGATATTACACATTACTTACATTGAAAATCATTATTTGTTCGTTTAATGGCACACGGCAGGAGTCATTTATAATAGTTGCAGTGGATGATATTTCTATCAAGATATTTTTAATATTCTCATTTGGCATTTTATACTCGTAGTTGTAGAGAACGATACTTCTTGCGAGACAATTTTATTATTTATTTAGCATTTTATACACAGCATGTTTTAATAGCACACGGCACGAGTCATTTATAGTAGTTGTAGAGTACGATACTTCTTGCAAGATAATTTTATTATTTATTTAGCATTTTATACACAGCATGTTTTAATAGCACACGGCACGAGTCATTTATAGTAGTTGTAGAGTACGATACTTCTTGCAAGATAATTTTATTATATTATTTAGCATTTTATACATAGCATGTTATAATAGCACACGGCACGAGTCATTTATAGTAGTAGTTGTAGAGTACGATACTTCTTGCGAGACAATTTTATTATTTATTTAGCATTTTATACACAGCATGTTTTAATAGCACACGGCACGAGTCATTTATAGTAGTTGTAGAGTACGATACTTCTTGCAAGATAATTTTATTATATTATTTAGCATTTTATACATAGCATGTTATAATAGCACACGGCATGAGTCATTTATAGTAGTAGTTGTAGAGTACGATACTTCTTGCAAGATAATTTTATTATATTATTTAGCATTTTATACATAGCATGTTATAATAGCACACGGCATGAGTCATTTATAGTAGTAGTTGTAGAGTACGATACTTCTTGCAAGATAATTTTATTATATTATTTACCATTTTATTCATAGCATGTTTTAATAGCACACGGCACGAGTCATTTATAGTAGTAGTTGTAGAGTACGATACTTCTTGCAAGATAATTTTATTATATTATTTAGCATTTTATACATAGCATGTTATAATAGCACACGGCACGAGTCATTTATAGTAGTAGTTGTAGAGTACGATACTTCTTGCGAGACAATTTTATTATTTATTTAGCATTTTATACACAGCATGTTATAATAGCACACGGCACGAGTCATTTATAGTAGTTGTAGAGTACGATACTTCTTGCAAGATAATTTTATTATATTATTTAGCATTTTATACATAGCATGTTATAATAGCACACGGCATGAGTCATTTATAGTAGTAGTTGTAGAGTACGATACTTCTTGCAAGATAATTTTATTATATTATTTAGCATTTTATACATAGCATGTTATAATAGCACACGGCATGAGTCATTTATAGTAGTAGTTGTAGAGTACGATACTTCTTGCAAGATAATTTTATTATATTATTTACCATTTTATTCATAGCATGTTTTAATAGCACACTACACGACTCATTTAAAGTATTGTAGAGTACGATACTTCTTGCAAGATAATTTTATTATATTATTTAGCATTTCATCTACTTATACATAACATGTTTTAATACATTACATACATACATACTACTCTGTTTGTTTCTATGGAAATAGCGGTCAAAATAAATAAAAAATAAATAAAATAAATTTATTTTAGGTAATTAGTACCCATAGAAATAGACATACACACATAAATTATATATGCCAAATTATGCTACTTTCTCGTGTTATACGTCACGACCACTATATTTTACGATATTTATCGTTGTGAATTTACAAGAGGCATAATATTTTTGGCGGGAATATAGGTACTTAAAAATAAAACGATTTGATATTTAAAGGTTTGGCTAGACATACTCAGAGGTACCGACAATCTGATTACGCTATTCAATATTCAAACTCTTAACTTAGTCCAGTCACCATCATAATTAATTTTCATGTCCTTATCGCTCAGCATACGGATTAATTTATGTTGATTAGCAGTCGCCAACGAATTTCATGTAAATATTATGAGGTAGGTCCCACCTGTTTTCTTGTTGCATATGCATTCTATTAATAATTACTACCGTAATTAATACCGTGGTAGTTTAAACGTACAGTTTTATGTAACACTAGCTGCTGCCCGCGGCTCCGCCCACGTGGAGTCAAATAACGTAGCCTATGTGTTAATCCAGATCATAATCTATCTAGTCGTACGTGCCAAATTTCATTCAAATCCGTTTAGCCGTTTAAGCGTGAAAGAGCAACAAACATCCATACATACAAACTTTCGCGTTTATAATATTAGTAGGATTTTGTTTAAGCAGATCAAATTGTAGACGTAACATTAATGTTGCCTATACAAATAAATAAAGTTAAAGTGTCTGTTTCTAACAACCCCAAATTTTTAGGTTAAGATGGATTAGACTTTATGGTTTACATTTTCTTATTATCATTATCCCGTTTCCTAATCTATTAGAATTTAAGGAGTCTGCTACTAAGGATTTGGCAAAGGTACTGATTTGGAGCGACTGCCGTCAGACCTCCACAATCAAGAGGGAATCTCAAACCTTTCTGAAGTTAGGACACACGTATTTCGAAATATAATTTCTTGGACGCGCGTGTTTCCTCACGATGTTTCTTTCACCGCCGACAAAGTGATAATTAGAAATTCATGTATGTGAATCAATACATAAATAAATAGAAAAAGTTATTAGAAAGAAGTTATTACTTCATCTATGTACAACAAATAAAATTTGGTCGTTATTAAAATATAAAGCCGTCAAAGTGCGAGTCCGACTCGCGCACCGAGGGTTCCGTAATTTTTTTTTCCTGATGTAACTACAAATTTATGGTTATCGAATTTTTTCCTTTACTTGTGCTACATGACATTGCTTCTTACCAAATTTCATGATTCTAGGTCAACGAGAAGTACCTAGGATAGATACTTGTCATTGACCTAGATTTGGATTTCCTTGCGAGTGTCAAAATATGCGCTTAAATAGGCATTAAATTTCAGCATGATAGCTCGCCCACTTTCTGAGAAAAAGGTCTTGACAGACGGACAGACAAACAAACAGATAGATGGGCAACAAAGTGATCCTATATGGGTCCCGTTTTCCTTTTGAGGTACGGAACTCTTAAAAACTAAGCCTTAATCATTATTAAAACGCTCATAGGCTTAAATAAATGCTTAGCGGTTACAAAGTACCAAGTATCATGTTCAATCAGCGTTCTTTGATAATTGCTCGGCGGTGTATGGAAGCAAAGCGGGCAATTAAATATTTTTTGCTTTTTATCAAGCATCGAGGAGGCAACGAGAGTAATTTAAAATGGCTCGCTTTGTTGATTCGATTGTATAATCGATACGGTTTGAAAAATGTTTGCTTCATTGAGTAGATCGATTCTATGAAATAGGAAGTATCGATTGATCGATTTCTAAATTACATCTATCTGTCTATACCTTCACGCCTAGGTCATTGCGAGGGAGGTATAAACGAGCGCCACATGAACATAATATGCGAATATTTTTTTTTTACGGAACACTCGGGGCGCAAGTCGGACTCGCACTTGGTAGCTTTTTATTTTAATAACGACCAAACTTTATTTGTTGTACATAGATGAAATAATAACTCGGGAGGGAAACTAGCTCACGGCCTGGCTCAGATGTGAACCAGTTACCCGTACCGTAGCGTGTGATTAAGGAGTGTATTTCATGTTATGCCATCCCTGCGGTTACTGCAACACTACGAATAAGCTTACTGCAATGCAGACCTGTGGCAATTTTCATTCATTCATTGAAGCGGTTCAAATACTCTTCATTTCTTAGCGTTGTCCCGTTTCATAATCCATTAGGACTGGAGGGGTCCGCTACCTAAGTCTAGAGATTTGGCGAAGATACTGATTTTTACATAGAGCGACTGCCGTCACTTTCACAATCCATAGGGAAAACCAGTTCGTTCTTAGATAAGGTCACACGTCTTTCGAAATATAATTTCTTAGTTGCGGGTTCCCTTACATCTTAGACGTACTTCCCCAGACGAGTGCTTTGATGCGGCCAACTTATATAATTATCCATCTACGAGTATAACTTCACGCCAAATCCTTTGCGCGGTAGGCAGAGAGAAACGAGCGCCACATGACTTGATCCTTACAAACATCACTCGCTTCTTTAATTGTTCTTATTATGCACGCTCGCCGGTTCCGAAGGCTCCTGACATCATCTTCTGATACAACAAGATCAATTACCTCTGATCAATTACCCTCTCCAAAAAGAGAGGTCTCGTAAAAAATATATATTGCCTTATAAATTTATTTGAGATCATTTTGCAGTCAACACGTATTTCAGCTGAAAATGGTGTTCCGTACAGAATGCAATGGGACGAGGGCCGACGAGAGACCCTCGAGTCCTATTTGGAAAGGGCTCTCACAAATGTTGAATGACAGCTCTGTACACTCCAAACGTATGTGAACACGTTTGGACAATTTTAACTGCTGACGCAGCGGGGTATAATGGGTTGTCTGTGAATGCACGCTTGTCTATACATCGTAGCTCCTAAACGAATAAAACCATTTAGATTTAGTTCCTTTTGTTTCAAAGGTAATTTGATCGAGTGTGTTCTTAACTATAATTAATAGATAAGTTTTCTCGAACCATAGCTTAGAATTCTATTAACCTTTTTAAGATCATCAACTCTATTCTAATTTTATTAATTAATTATCTAATCTCATTTACCCTGCCTCTCTTAAAAATGTCGCTACACTCACAAATTAATTTTAAAAAGTGACGTAGTACCAACTTATTGGTGGGTTTATGCTATTATGTATATATATTTACCTATAAACGCTTGCAACAGATAAGCATCACTCTCGCGATGCCATCTATGCTACTAACGCAGCAACTGCTTGGATGCTTACTCTCCTCGGTGACCTCGTGTGTATATATATATATATACTACTGTGACTAGGTATATGTGTGTATAGTGGTAATTCTTAAGTTACGTTTTCGCAGCGATGAGAAGAATTTGGAATCGGTTTATTAAGGCCTGGTGATACTGTAATAATTACTTCCCAAGTCAATACCTAAGTTAATCACCCATCATCAAATGGTAAGGCATCTAGGTTAACAGGAAATAGCCATAGGTATTTCCTGTTAACCTAGAATGCTCTAAACTACCTATTAACTTCGAGTTTGTCAAAGTTATGCTAACGTTATAAATAATTACAAAGGATTAAATGAATTGCTCTTTCAATTAAGTATTTATTATTTGTCTCACTTGAAATTTTTTTTTATGAATTTGATGTATATGGGACGTTTCCAATAAAAACAGCATTTTATAATTATATTTCGTTCAAATGGGCTTAAAAAGAGAATAAAGGAGAAGAAAGTTCAAAATGTGGTTAAAAAGAGAATTTACAAAATGCACTTTTTATTAATTTCTCTTTTCATAAAATTCTCTTTTAATAGAGTAAAGATCCAATGGAGATACACAAAAACACAGTTTAAAAATAAACAGTAAAAAGCAACCTTTGAAAGTCAATATCTGATTACCTTTCAGTTCTCTCATCTGTCATAAAAAGTAAACGTGATAGCCATACTTCCTGTGAAACTAGAATTCCAAAGTCTAAACTAAAATATCTAGTTATTACAATGTAGTGATTATTACAATGTAATGATTACAGCAATAATAACATAGTAATTTCAATTAGAACGCAAAGACTGTGTACCTACAATCCACTATACATACCAGTTATGAATCAAATCATGACCCAATTAGAAACTACAAATGGGTTTAATTATTTTTTGTGCAAATATTATCTGAACAAACACACGTGGCAATCAGTGGGGGTTCGAATTCGGGGTCGATACCCTCACCACGTGTCGTGTGCCCATATTTGTGATAATGCACACAATTTGGGATCGTTACAAAATGTAAAGGCATTAGATGCAGTTTACTGCAGATTAATTGCTCAGGATATAGTTTGTCGTAAACTGCTTTGATGTTTATGTGTTTAGATGCATGGCCGGCGTATGTTTCTTTTTATATTTTCCTTCCTTATTCTGCAATATGCAAGCACGACCATATTGTATAAACAAAAACTGAAAATACACCTTAATTAAATCATAGAGCACCAGATGTAGGGCGCATCAAAGCAGCCCGTCTGGGGAAGTGCCTCCACCTCACAAAAACCGCAGCCGAATAACTCCCTAGAGGGTTGTTGTGTTCCTGCGTGTGAGTGAGGTACCAGTAAGCTCCTAAGGAGTTGCTGTGTAAGCAGCAGAGGAGGCATCGCGCGAATGATATATGTTACAAGCGTTAATAGGCTACGATAACTGTTTTATATCAGGTGGACCGTATGTTTGTATGCTTCCCGACGTTGTATATAAAAAAAAAACATTCGTTTTTTGTGTTTCTCCTGAGAAGCTTAAACACTAGCACCTTATGTAGAGCTGCACAGTACCATATGGTGTCATCCCCCATACTCGTATATGAATAGATTAGCTGCAGAAGAAGGTGGGTGTACCCCTTTTTGTTACTTTCTTGCTTTTTCCTCAGCTTCTAAGCTGGACCATTAGAATAAATTATAAATAATAAAGTTTGTACACGGCCTTATTATGTTATTTGTTTACCATCAAAAGCAAAATTAGGAAATATTAATTTCTCAAAAAGTGCACGACCATTGCGGCTTCTGTGTATGAGATGCTTATAAGGTACAAGTAAAGTATACAAACCTTTTTTCTTATACAGCCTTGGGAGGCATAAAAGCATACCTAATGTAAAGTGATTTCCTTAGTCGTGAATGAGGCGACTTTGACACCAACGCTCGTAGGTTCGATTCCCACACAAGACAAACATTTGTGTGCATGAACATGTCATGTTTATCTTGGTTTGGATGTTTAAAGAGAGGTAGGGCGCATCAAAGCAGCCCGTCTGGGGAAGTACCTCCACTTCACAGAAAACCGCAGCCAAATTACAACTCCCTAGAGCATCCCTAGAACATCGCAGCACTTATCGGCAATATACTCCTATTGGTCAGTAGGCTCGAATCGCTGAGATATTTATGCGCTAAAACGCAACGTTTCCGTGAGCGGGGTATGCCTTCATGCGCAGTCAAGTGGTTTATATGTTTGTGCTCATCACTCTAATATTACTATACTAATACTAGTACGGAATAGAATTTAGTGGTGCATGCTCCCGCCAGGATTCGTTAGGCCGGTTCCTTATCCACTGAGATATCATTGCTCTATTTTTTTCTATGCTATATTTTTTTTATGACAAGCTCGGTGGGGCAGTGGTGGAACGCGCTGTTACGCTACTTTGACACCAACGCTCATGGGTTTGGTTCCCACACAGTACCGACATTTGTGTGCATGAACATGTCTGTTTGTCTTGGCATGGATATTTTCTATGTATAATAACTATGTATTTACAAAAAAAATGTATTTACGTATGTCTATCAGTCATGTAGTACCCATAACACAAGCTTCGCTTACTTTGGGGCTAGATGGCGCTGTATTATTTGTCCGACAATATTTATTATTTATTTATTTATTGTAATACTATCTATACCCTAAATAACTTCTTCATAACTGACAAATGAATAGGATATATACATACACCATCTATGGTAAGGTTTACTTTACATCACATTTGAATATGTAAATGCATTACCTCAAGTTGCCCTATAACAAGTTATTGTTACGCAATCCAATCTCTCCAAAACTGGACCTAACGGGCTATTCTCAAATAACACGGCATATAGTCGACCTTTGTTTGTCAATAATTCAGTGGAGGGCAAGGGCCAAATAAGCCCTTTACGGCATTTGGAGGCAATAAAAACAGTTTTTAGCGCCAACGTTAGAGCACAACTGTGTGGGGGTCATTGAACTCTATGTTATGGTTTGAGTTCATTGCTTAATTTCGCGTGTTGTTTCGCTGTAGCATGGTGTTGTTAATATTAGCGTTGGTGATAAGGTTTATTAGTAATAAAACGGTTTTTAATGGCGTGCCAGCCAGCTGCCGGAAGTAGCAATCAGATCCAATAGTTAAAGTTATATAGGCAAATCACAAGCTTTTAATTTTTGTTCATATTAATATAAAAATTCATTACTGATTGAAAACACAATGGCACAACTTTTGCTTGATGGAATAAAATGTGAAAAATTATTTTTAATGTCATTGAAGTCAGGGTTTTTATTACACTATCCAAAATGGTATCAAAGAAAATCATATTTTTTTTATACAACGTCGGGAAGCATACAAGGCATACCTGATGTAAAGCGTTTACCGTAGTAGTATTAACGCGTGCAATACATTAAGTAGCACAAAAGCGCGCGCGCGCGCGCGCACTATTGTTAGTCACTCACTTGCAGGAACACAAGAACCCTCCAGTGAGTTGTTATTTGACTGCAGTTTTCTGTGAGGAGGAGGTACTTCCCCAGACGGGCTGATTTGATGGGCCCTACATCATGTGAGGCATATATGAAAGGGCTCCACTTGCACATTCCATAACGTCGAATTTGACATTGATAACAAATAATTTGGCATTGACATAACTCAATAACACTAATTGATGTCATCAATCTCCTTTAAAGGGCCTCTTCGTGTTGTATCAATATCCACACGCACGCTTGCCCGGAATTAAAACTCATAATTTTAGAGAGACGTAATAAAAATTGGAAACGTTTATTTTAATCTTTGTTATTAGAACGGTTATTTAGAAATAGTTTTCAAAATGTAATTTGTTCTACTTCTTTTGTCACATATGTACATTTGCAGCCTAAATGGAGAGTAATATTGTACCAAACGAGTAGGGACACAATTGTTTACTATACCAAACTAATAAAATGAGCCTCTACTCATTCCGTACATTGGCTCGAAAAACGTTGCGTAAGCGTATTCTTTCAAAGATTTTCAGAAATCTTTTTGTCCATGCAATCAACTTGTCAATACACATAACAGAAGTTCAAACCTTTTCAATCGTAATGCAGGACTCCAGCACTGGCACTTACGTGTGTTCATGAAATATTTATATTGTGGCTATAGTCTCTGCATTTTTAAAACTTTGCGAAATTCCCAAGACCGCACATTGGAATAGAATATTTTACCAAAGATGTGAATAACATTGTAAGCACAATCGGATTCGTGTACTATATATTTATTTTGAAGGCTTATTTGGATGGATCTTTTGTTACATAGTGTTTCGTACTTATTTAGATTGCGCTTTGAGTGAGAGCATCTTTTGTTACGATTACATTCAACAATTGCTTACGGTGGTCGACCTTAAGTCAATTGATTTAAGTTTATATCCAAAGTGGTATTAATTTTACCATTTTACTTTGTACTGGTGCAACCATAACTTAATGGGAAGCAACACGTGATATACCGACGTATCTCTGGACTTCTAAAAGTATAGTACATCATCTCGCGTCATTTAAACTTGACGAGCTCGGTGGCGCAGTGGTGAAACGCGCTGTTACGCTACTTTGACACCAACGCTCGTGGGTTCGATTCCCACACAGTACAAACATTTGTGTGCATGAACATGTCTGTTTGTATTGGTCTGGGTATTTACTATGTACAATAAGTATGTATTTACAAAAAAAAAATGTATTTACGTATGTTTATCAGTTGTCTAGTACCCATAACACAAACTTCGCTTACTTTGGCTAGGTGGCGCTGTGTAATTTGTCCGACAACATTAAAAAAATACTATTAAAAGTACTACATCTAAAGTATAAGATTTTGAAATTCTATCTATCTATCTGTTATCACATTCCACGCCAAATCCCTTGCTGTGTAGGCAGAAAAACAGAGCGGTACATGTTTCGGTCCTTAGACATCTCACTAGTTTCTTTAACATTCATCAAACTCAATTTCAATTCAACAAGCTCTTCTCATGCTCGCACATCGGTTTCTACGGCTCCTGACAACACGATCAATTTGGTCATGGTATTGAAATTAATGACTAATATAATCAATTAATTAACGAATCATTATTAATTTAATCTCAATTCAATTTTAAAATCGGGAGTACGTTTATGATACGTAGGACACACTATAAGTTTTGCGTAACTTAAAAATACAACATGTTATAACCAAAATATTATGTTTATTGCTTTTCAAAATACTCTCCTTTACATTTTAAACATTTTTTCATGCGATCGAACCATTTTTTAAAACAGGAGGACCACAGATCTGAAGGCATGTTTTCTACGTGCTGATTGAACGCTATTACTGCCTCTTCGGAGTTGGTAAAAGTGAAACCTCTCATCAAATCTTTGATTTTGGGGAAAATACAGAAATCACAGGGTGCTAGGTCGGGGCTATGGGCAGGATGGGTAACGAGTTGTACTTTTTCGGAAGTTAAAAATGACTTTGTTTTGTTGGCCGTGTGTGAAGAAGCGTTGTCATGATGTAGGTAGGAGAACGCGGCTTTTTGGTCGTCTTTCGTGAACTTTTTCTAACACCCTGGATAAACAAATGGTAGAATACCACTCGGCATTAACACTCTTTTGATCTTCAAGTGGAATTGTGCAGATGGGACCCGTAGCTGAGAAAAAAAACGCGATCATTTTATTACCAACGTTTCTCGCCTGCCTCACTTTTGTTGGCATGTTCTCACTTTCAAACACCCATTCACAAGATTGCTGTTTTTTTTTCGGGTTCAAAACAATAAATCCACGTTTCGTGTCCTGTGACAATGTCATAAACAGCATTAGAATGTCCGTGGCCGTACTTCAGTAGCATCTGTGAGCACCATTACACGCGAGCCCGCTTCTGCTCCGCTGTTAGTTCATGAGGGATCCAACGACAACAAAGTTTCCGAACTTTCAATTCTTTGTGTAAAATTTTCTGAATTTGTCTCATATCAATCCCCAATAGTTCTCGAATTGTTTCATACGTAATCCGCGGGTTTTCTTCAATTAGCCGCTTAACAGTAGCCACATTGTTTACGTTGACGGCAGTTGAAGGCCGCCCTTCACGAAATTCGTCATGTAAAGAAACTCGACCTCTCTCAAATTCAGCAAACCATCGCCTCACGGTGCTCAAAGAAAGTACTTCTCTCCCAAAAGCATTTTGAAGACGAGCAGCACAGTCTTGCGGAGAGAGAGAACTTTAAAAATCATAAAAAATCATCGCTCTAAAATCTTTTCGACTCAATTCCATTTTCGTTGCGTACGTAGAACTTTGATGTGTGATAAAAAACAATTGACAAATGATTTCCCGCCAATTGTTTTTTTTTATTACTAAGTAGGTTGCAACGTTTCAAAAAATATTACATTCGAAATTTAAATAGTTCCGATTAGCTAGAAGTGCAATACTTTTAGTGTGCCCCATGTATACATAGCCGTATAATGTTATAATAACCAATTCAATGCGACACATTGAATTGGTTATTTCATGCGGAATTCGGCAGATTTTATAGAATTGGGATCGTTAGGTAACTACAATATTTTTGAATAAAAATCATTGCTGACAGTAGTTTCTTTAGGGCTATTTAAACCCCACACGTAAAAATAGAAACTCTGCAAACCAGGACTAAGAAAAGTTATCACCATATAGCACCTCGTTTTCGTCTAATCGAAGGCAAGTAAATAGCATCGCCAGTGGTAGACGCTTATCATGGCTACACATGAGATATATCTACCCAGTTTCTGGAATATAAGGTGGGTCATTCCCAATAAGAAACAAAAACTTGTCTATGAACCAAATCACAAGGCTCAAGCCATTGTTTCTGCACACTCTCGCCCAAAGATAACCCTTGTATAACAAAACACATAATATTGATATTCTCAATTATGATAATTGTAAAATGTGCTCCTTTCAACAATTTATTTTAGTAAACCGACTTTGAACATGGCCATGTAGAGAATTTACAAACAAAAGGTAGGAAAAGATAAGAACTGTAATCAAATGAGTACCGTGACACGGGTCTCACAGTTCTTCACAGGTGTTACCCACAAACAATATAAATGAAAGCCATTTTGGAAATGAACCGCGGAGAAATAGCCGAGAATGAAAGTAATAGCTCTAGCGTCACTTGGTTGTCATATTATGAAATGCGTCATAGTTACATGCCTATGAAACTATTATATATTACAACATGTATGTATAACTTCACGCCAAATCCCTTGCGAGGTAGTCAGAGAGGACCGAGCGCCACATGACTCGGCCCTTACGCACCATATTTGTGTGTGATTTTAAAATTGATCCCTTTATATTGAATTTAAATTAATAATAATTCGTTAATTATTAGTTAAATAATTAATTATTAGTAATTGATTTCCAAGTTCTAACATTAAAATATAAAAGATAAAAATTGTTTGTTTACCAATGGACCTTACGACACTTAGATACGTCTTGCATTTTTAAATACAATCTCATTGTAGCTTATTCAATTTTCTGTTATTATTTTCCTTTTTTTATTCTACTAGCATTTCAGAAATGACCATTGACCGTATTACAACACAACACGATAAACAACTACATCTGTTCTGATGGATTAAGAATGTCGCGTTACAATCACAGAAAAACGTGGAGGCGGAAGCCCACTGCAGCAGTTCTGCCGCCGCCGCTGTGCGGTCACCGTATCTACTGCACCCGCGTCGCTGCGAGTTGGTGCGGCCCCTATGCGTTTAATATCCACCTACACTAGATCTACACCACGGAATATATTAATAACGAAGTTGGAAATATATTTATACAAATAAGGCAACAAACAAATGTACGGCCTGCCTGATCGTAAGCAGTTTCGGTAAACGTTGCTGACTGCGTTCGCAATATAATGTGATGATGTAAGAGAGTTGGTCTAAAAGTATTAAGATTAGAAAAGGCATGTTCCGTTGGTTCGGGCATGTAGAAAGAATACAGGACGAAAGAAATACGAAACAGATATACAATGTGAAAGTGAAAGGATGTGGCTGCCGAGGAAGGTTAGAACTCACCAACCACGACCAAATTGGTCATGTTATATCAGAAGCAGTGATAGCTCAGTGGATAAGGAACCGGCCAATTGACCAACATTACCCGGTTCGAATCCTGGCATGTACCACTAAATTCGTGTTTTCGGATTTATGTACATATGTATTTGCAATTATCCCTTGCACGGCGGTGATGGAAAACATCGTGAGGAAACCCAACAAATTATATCTCCATAGACGTAAGACCCAGCCTAACAAAGATCTGGTTGTCCCTCTGGATTGATGTCTGACGGCAGTCGCTTCATGTCAAATCCTTAGTCTTCGGTAGTGGACTGCGTCAATCTTACTAGATTAGGAATAACACCAGGAAGAAAAAGTTCACAATTGCTTTTCTTTACACTGTCCTGGTGCAACCTAAAAGCACTATCATACCACTAGTGGCAATTCGACTCGCCCTTGACCACTTGTTATACAAATCGCCATCCAATCGATGTCTCAGACCTAACACAATATCCGATTGTAAAGGAATCCTCGTGTTCGTGTAAATATTTGTTCTGGGATCCGGGTATTCTACAGCCAAAGGTTACACTATTGGGCCGCCGGAGTTCTAGCACCAATAACACTGTTTGTTCAAATGCTACTATTGACTAGATAGCTATGTGGAAATTTATCTTTTCATCGGACAATGGTTAGGTTAATAGTGGTGTCCGATATTCGTGTTTTATAAGGTTCCGTACCCAAAGGACGGAACCCTATTACTGAGGCTCCGCTGTCCGTCCGTCCGTCCGCCTGTCACCAGGCTGTATCTCATGAACCGTGATAGTTAGATAGTTGAAATTTTCACAGATGATGTATTTCTGTTGCCGCTATAACAACAAATACTAAAAAATAGAATATAATAAATATTTAAGCGGGCTCCCATACAACAAACGTGATTTTTTTTGCTCATTTTTGCTCGATATTGATAACGGCAACAGGTAGACGCTTGAAATATTCACAGAATATTTAGTTATATATTCACTTTAAGAATAAATAATTAAATTAAAATATTTAAGGGGGGCTCCCATACAACAAACGTGTTTTCTTTTGCCGTTTTTATAGATAATGGTACGGAACCCTTCGAGCGCGAGTCCGACTCGCACTTGGCCGACTTTTTTATACAATGTCGAGAAGTATACAAGCACATGGCTCGCCTGATGTAAAGTGGTTAATTATGTACGCTTACAATACAGGAAGTGGTCTCCGAAATAGTGGTAGGGAAAACTCGGGCAAAATTTTTAAATTTTTAATACTGCGTCAGTCTAGCCACGGCTGTCATAGATCGGAACAGGCAGAGCGGCTCCACCTAGGACTAATGCTGTATGCCTCGGCTATACTCTGTATAGCCGATGGTATCGCGGTGGCTAGGTGGAGCTGTGAAGCTCTCTGTCGCCCATGGCTGGACTGACACAGTATGGGGAGGGAAGTTAAAACAGTTAAAATCGTTTCACCGGAGTTCCAAAATGGGCATAAAACTGAAAGTTGATGAATGAATGAGTTATGGAAAAATGGGCCAAGTGCGAGTCGGACTCGCGCACTAAGGGTTCCGTACCATTATCTATAAAAACAGCAAAAAAAATCACGTTTGTTGTATGGGAGCCCCCCTTAAATATTTGTTTTATTTTAATTTAATTATTTATTTTTAAAGTGAATACATAACTAAATATTCTGTGAATAATTCAAGCATCTACCTCTTGCCGTTATCAATATCGAGCAAAAACGAGCAAAAAAATCACGTTTGTTGTATGGGAGCCCCCTTAAATATTTATGTTATTCTATTTTTTAGTATTTGTTGTTATAGCGGCAACAGAAATACATCATCTGTGGAAATTTCAACTGTCTAACTATTACGGTTCGTGAGATACAGCCTGGTGACAGACGGACGGACGGACGGACGGACGGACAGCGAAGTCTCAGTAATAGGGTTCCGTTTTACCCTTTGGGTACGGAACCCTAATAAAAGGGTGTATTGTGTATGAATGTGTTTTTTTTTTAAATATTTAGTTCGCTAATGAAATGGCATTAAAATAGCCTTGCCCATGGCAGGGGTGCAAGTAATATAAAAAAAAATTCCAGGAAGTGTCCTTTGCGCGATGCTATCCATGCTGCTAACACAGCAACTCCTTAGGAACTTTTTTATGAATTTAGATTGATTGACAAACAAGCATGCGGCTCGCATTAGATGGTAAGCGGTCACCGCAACCTATTGACTCTCGTAACACCACGGGGATTTTACTCGCGCGCTGACAATCTTGTGACCTAATGATATTTCGTCACAGTACCCAGTAATTTATCTGCCATATCTCACCCTTCAAACTGGAACACAGCTATATAAATATAGCTGCTTGGCGGTAGTAATAGGTGGGACAGAGGCACCCATGCAGACGACTTTTGTACAAAGTCTCCCTCTGGTGTTTTACTGGTTACCTTACTTTAACTTACTGGTTACCACACAAGAACACTTCAGGGAGATGTTATTTGGTTGCGGTTTTCTGTGAGCTGGAAATACTTCCTCAGTCGGGCTACTTTGATGCGCCCTACCTCTCTTAAAAACACCCAGAACAAGATAATCAGACATGTTTATGCACAAAAATGTTTGTCCTGTGTGGGAATTAATCATTCCGCCACAAGCCTTGTGTGACGTGGACATAAGATATATTACCCACAGCTTTTTGTATAACGGTTATATTACATGAGTAATTTCACCTTTTTCCCACTTGTTTTTTGACTCAAACACGAAGTTTTCCGTATTGCTTGTAAAACACTGCTTTAATTGTTATTATTTGTTGTTATAGCATTTATAGTAATGCAAAAGTGGAAGGATGTAGGAGCCGAGGAAGGCCAAGACTTACCTACCATGATCAAATTGGTCGTGTTCTATCAGAGGTTGATGTCAGGAGCCCTAGAAACCGGCGAGCTTGCATGAAAAGAGCAATTAATGTTAAGGAAGCGAGTGAGGTATGTAAGGATCGAGTCGCGTGGCGCTTGGTTCTCTCTGCCTACCCCGTAAGGGATTTGGCGTGAAGTTATAGTAGTAATACACATTTTGAGGAAAGGCGCCTACGGTTGAAAAGATACAGTCCTGTGAGACTGTGACTGACGGACGGACAGTCAGACCATCACCAGCACCACCATCACCACCGCCACAACCACCACCACCACAAAACATTTAGGTATAACCATTTAAATATTATTAAGTTGACAATAAAGTCTAATGTTGGCAATAAAAACAAGTATTGTTACGTGGGTAGTCCTGATAAATGACGCAGCTGATGATTTGTCTACTGGTTAACAGATAATAGAAGCTGGTAGAGTTTTTTATACCTTTACCTATGTGCTCACAGTCACGGCCCGTTTTTAAGGGTTCCGTACCCAAAGAGTAAAACGGATCCTATTACTGAGACTCCGCTGTCCGTCCGTCCGTCTGTCACCAGGCTGTGTATCTCATTAACCGTGATAGTTAGACAGTTGAAATTTTCATACACGATGTATTTCTGTTGCCGCTATAACAACAAATACTAAAAAACAGAATAAATAAAAAGTGGGGCTCGCATACAACAGACATGATTTTTTTGCCGTTTTTGTAGATAATGGTACGGAACCCTTAGTGCGCGAGTCCGACTCGCACTTGGCCGGTTTTTATTGTTATCATATATAACATTACAAATATCGTAACCTAATAAAAAACAGTGCTTTTGACGTGTTATGTAACAGTGTCTGCTATTATTAAATAAATATTTGATGTGACATTGAAAGAATTGTGGGTAATAAAAAAAACTGGTAAACAAATTCGATTCCAACAATTACATTTCTTTTTCCGTTAAAATCAACGTAATTAACAAAAAATTAAACGGATTATGGTACAGTATGTAGTATACTAGTAATTCCGAAAGTTTTTGATGTAATTTTTTTTGTATGGTTTTTGCTTCACTAATTAAGCCTTGGCAACATCCATCATGTTTGGTTGATCGACTCGCTTTATAACTGAATAAGCAAGAAGAAACACGTTTTCATCCACAACCAGCTCGATTAACAAGACTTTTTCATTTCATTTTTACTTTAGTAAAAAGTGTAATTCGTGCACATAATGTATATTGAATAATTCAAGAATCTAAAATTGTATATTGTTACAATAACAAATATATCTGTTAATAGCATGTTTCTATCTATATTTTCAAGAACACCGTTCCTATATGAATTCTATATATTTGTCTGTGCGTTTGTCTGTCGTTTTTTTTCGAATATTCGAATTTTGACTTCGGATTCAGCAACAGCACCGGGAGTTGTTATTTGGCTGCGGTTTGTCTGTGAGGTGGAGGTACTGTCCCAGACAGTGCTTTAATGCCCCATGTCTCTTAATTTTTAATAACTCGTATTAATAACTCGTCTCGTCATTCTATCTATATCTTCGAGAGAATTTAATGGTATATGACCCCTCCAGGATTCGAACCGGGGACCAATGTTAATGGGCCGGTTCGTTATCCACTGGGCTATCACTGTTAGCTAGGGTCGGCAACGCATGAGTGCACCCTTGATGTTGTAAATGTCCATAGGCTACGGAGACTGTTTACCATAAGGCAGGCCGTATGCTTGTTTGTCACCCTAGTTGTATAAAAGAAACTTAGCAATATTATTATAAATATATAGGTACCTAAAATATATTTAAGTTTGTTAGATATTTTTAACCCGTATAAAATAAAGAAACAGTCCGCGACTTATCTCTCCCAGTATCACTTGGGAACCGCTTTACCTTACTTTTTAGAGTTCCGTACCCAAAGGGTAAAACGGAACCCTATTACAGAGGCTCCGCTGTCCGTCCGTCCGTCTGTCACCAGGCTGTATCTCATGAACTGTGATAGTTAGACAGTTGAAATTTTCACAGATGATGTATGTCTGTTGCCGCTATAACAACAAATACAAAAAAATAGAATAAAATAAATATTTAAGGGGGCTCCCATACAACAAACGTGATTTTTTTGCTCATTTTTGCTCGTTATTGATAACAGCAACAGGTAGACGCTTGAAATATTCGCAGAATATTTAGTTGTATATTCACTTTAAGAATAAATAATTAAATTTAAAATAAAATAAATACTTAAGGAGGGTTCCCATACAACAAACGTGTTTTTTTGCCGTTTTTATAGATAATGGTACGGAACCCTTCGTGCGCGAGTCCGACTCGCACTTGGCCGATTTTTTTCTTTTTCTTGGTTCCTAAGGGTCGAATCATAGTGAACCCATAACCTTTCACAAGAATTGGGCTACCAAAATCAAAAGTATTTTTTCTAATCCGACTGACAGTTAAAGAGATTGAGACGCATTCAAACAAACAAACTCTTCCGTTTTACATAATAATATATTAAAAAATTGATTGTAAAGATTTTTTTATACACACTTTTCATTCAAGTAAATGGTTTTATAAGTAAAACGGCAATTTCATAATAGATAGAACCCGCATTATGTCGTCTTCTACGAAATGCGAGTCATTTTTCGTATTTCAGGGAGGGACCGCAGCGATGCGACGGGGTGGATCCTTTATTACTTACGACCTCGTAAACACGAAATGATCACAATGACAGTAAGGGGTAGATTAAATGTACCTTTGTGCAATATTGTTATAATAAAGGCGAGTTTAGTATGACATCGTTGGATTATTTATATTAATGGATTTTCATCAGGTTCGTGGCAAGGTCGGTGGTGCAGTGGTGGTCCTGTCTGGTTCAATTTCCACACATGACAAACATTTGGGTGTATGAACATGTCTGTTTGTCTTGATCTGGGTGTTTTCAAGATTGCTGTTACGTGGAAGTACTTCCCCAGTCAGGCTGTTTTGATGCATCGAGGTATGCATCCGCAGACAAATAACTAACTCCCTGATAGGTAAGATAGATCCGAATACTGACCTATATAAATTTGGTGTATCTATCTTCAAAACTTCACGCCAAATTCTTTGCGGGTTAGGCACGGAACCGGTAAATTTGGTTACAAAAATATTAAAATAAATTATTCAAAACTAACTTACTTTATCTATTTGTTTATGACACATTTTTTATTAAATTTATGATGATCCAATGCAATTTTCAATTTTTGGTCAGGTTTGAAGTTTAAGAATGTGTTATTTTTTGATAAAAAGAATATGGAATTGACTTTATCGAACTCAAAAAAAATATATAATATGGAGGAAATAACCTATAGATAAACGATGAGACCGATTTTGCATAGTAACTCAATTCACCGTTACGGGTCGGGGGGTAAAGTAGAACGCGCAACTCTCATTGGCTAGTTCACGGAACAACATCGCGGCACTTATTTGTTAACATATTCTCCCATTGATCATTAGGCTCGAATCGCAGAGATATTTAAGTGCTATAAAACACAACGTTTTTGTAATGGTTTATTTGTATGTGATTTGGAATTACCAGAATAAACAATATTTTAGACGTATATGTAATTGGAGTTTTCCATTAAAAGGAAAGGTATAAAAATAAATGTAACAAAGACGAAAGCGATGGTGTTTGAAAGGAATGAATTTGTTTATCTATGTTTGCGAGAGATGGAAAATGTGAGGGCGATATTGAAAGAAGAGTGAAAGCAGGAGACTGTATCAAATTGTGCGTTGTACTCCGTGGTAACAAGCGATAACATATGGAGCAAAGCTCGCTTTGCATTCATTCAAGGTGTATTAACGCCAACATTGATATACGGCAGTGAAACATGAGTATGGCAGAAGAAGCATGAAAGCAGGGTGAACGCCGTAGAAATGAGAGCGCTGAGTAGTATGTGTAGAGTGAGAATGATTGATAGTGTAAACATAGCACGATACGAGAACTTTGTGGAATGAAAGATGATGTAGTGGCAGAAATTGAAAAGGGTATGCTGAGATGGTTTGGTCATGAAGAAAGAATATCACAAAAGAGTTGCCTGATACAACTCTTTTGTGATATTCTTAGGTAGGAGTGAATGGAGATTTCGAGAAGGACCGCCCTAGACGCACACATATACATCAAATTGGTGATGTAAAAAAGGGCCAACCTAAAAGAAAAGTGTGGTAGATGCGAGAGGTGTATGTATGGATCAGTACACCTGGCGTTCCATAGTCTCTGTCTCCCCAATGGGAGACAGGCGTGATGATATGTATGTAATTGTAGTGTATGGGTTCGGGAGTTAGGAAGTCAGGCACTACACCTCACTCACTTTGTAGACACAACAACCCTCAGACAAGTTATACACGTAGGTACATAATAAAGAATTTTAATGGGATCTACTTAAGACCTTATCAGTTGAAACCTCTTTTGACCAACACCCTTCTCCGTTTGAAGATTTTTTTTGAAGAATTGAAAATGGGAATTCCATCATCGAGCATTGAAACCGCGGTGGTCGCGTAGTGGTTGGTTTCTGAGACGTATTTTTCTGTGATCACCTAAGTTGTGTAAGGGTCTCGTTCCTCGTTGGTTTTCTCTAGAGACTACAGCGTGAGGTCCTTCAATATGGCCTGAAAAGCTATATAAGCACAACGCATTGCATGTGCAACACTGGAGCATTGGGCTACTGTAACTACATACCATTAGACAGGCCGTACTAACTTTCCCCTTAGTAGTATAAAAATTTACTTTGTTGTTTATGTTTCGTGTAAAAAGACAAAGTTGTTTATTGATTTAACTCCGTGCAGCCGCGTGGTTATTATGTGATATTATATTAAAATGTGGCATGCTTGCTGTCGTTTGTTGTAATGAGTGTAAACCGTACGAGATTGCGCAATGGACAGGGTAACCGTTGGAATATACGTCACACTATTATTATTTCATTTATAATGGAGTGTATGATAGGCTAATAATCCAATTTTGTTGTATAATATATATATAATATATATTAATATATAATATATATAATATACAATGGCAAAGCGTTTAAAAGAAAGAGAGAGCTAGGGCATATTAAAGCAGCCCGTCTGGGGAAGTACCTCCACCTCCACAGAAAAACCGCGGACAATTAACAACTCTCTGGAGGGTTATTGTGTTCTTGCGAGTGAATGAGGTCATCAGTAAGCTCCTAAGGAGTTGCTGTGTTAGGAGCAGAGGTGGCATCGCGCGATTTATATTTAATGTATTACAAGCGGTTATAGGCTACTATAACCGCTTTACATCAGGTGGGCCGTATGCTTGTATGCCTCCCGACGTTGTATAAAAAAAAGAGCTGATTACACATTCCAAGCTTCTAAATATGTAGTCTGTCGATCCGCGACACCAATGCACGAGCAGTCAGAACCCGTTATATACGTTTTCCCATACATTTCGCGGTCGTATACGACCACCCGGGTTTCGAAGGGTTAAGTGAATGGATGTCGGCGATTGTCATGCTTAAATATTATCATTATGTCAAAATAAAACATGGAACATTGGAAGGTCCATAGGCTGTGATAGGTGTTTAGTATCAGGCAGGCCGTAACGTACCGTAGTAGATCTTTCAACCTCCTAGCGTTACACCGTTGCCATGATCCATTAGGATGGGCGGATATGGAGCGACTGCCGTCAATAGTTTACAACCCAGAGGGAAAACCAGATCTTTCTTAGGTCACACGTCTTACTATAATATGTACATAAATCTCAAAACACGAATTTAGTTATGCCCACAGCAGGATTCGAACCCGAGGCAAGTCGATTAACAGGTTGGTTCTTTATTCACTAAGCCATCACTGCACTGCACCATACTTGTAGTTGGTCTTTTTTTTTATACTACTTCGGGAGGTATACAAGCATACGGCCCAATTGATGGAATGCGGGTACCGTAGCCTATTAACGCTTGCGATATATTAAGTGTCACTCACGCGATGCCTCCTCTACTGCTTACACAGCGACTCCTTGGGAGCTTACTGGTGACCTCACTCACACGCAGGAACACAACAACCCTCTAGGGAGTTGTTATTTGGCTGCGGTTTTCTGGAGGTGCAGGTACTTCCCCAAACGGGCTACTTTGATGCGCCCTACCTCTCTTAAAACATCCGGTACAAGACAAACAGACATGCTCATGCACACAAATGTTTGCCTTGTGTGGGAATCGAACCCACGAGCGCTGGTGTCAAAGTCGCGTCATTCACGACTGAGCCACCGAGCTAGTCATCACTGGTCATTGGTGTATAAAAAATAACTTTCCTCTCTTCAGCCAGTTTTATTGTCGCATGAACGTGCAGGTAATCTGGGTAGTCCAAAGCTAGTGGCACAACGTGCACCGCTTTTCATACATTTTGAAAATTTTATGACGGCATTACGCTATGTAACTAATCCAGATACCCACTACTTTGTCTTCCAAAAGTAATTCAACATTATCCCCGTCCAAAGCGGTGGGTTGATAAGCTGTTGTTCGGTGGCCGGTGATAACGTCGTGTGCGTCCGGGCCGGGTTCAAAGTTATAATCACTCAGGGAATATTTGGAGTAACCAACATTTTGCATTTTTTTTTAAACAATCTTGGGAGAAATACACTCCCTCCTGTAGTAAACTAGTTACGTAGCCTATAACAAGCAAGCGTATGCAAAACATGAACGACAATAGTCATTGTAATACTAATATAACACCATATTTGCATGCGATACTCATGTTTTATGCAAATATTTTTTTATATAACTAGATTGACAAACAAGCATGCGGCCCGCATTAGATGGTAAGCGGTCACCGCAGCCCATTGATGCTCGCAACACAACGCTGCCAATCTTGTGACCTATATATGTTTCGTCACAGTACGCGGTAATTTCTCTGCCATATCTCACCCTTCAAACCGGAACACAGCTATATAAATGTAGCTGCTTCGCGGTAGAAATAGGTGAGACAGAGGTACCCATGCAGACGACTTTTGTACAAAGTCTCCCTCTGGTAAATATATCTTTACCTATGAACGATTGCAGTACTGTACGCAAGTTACCACCCCTGGTGCTGACACAACAACTCCTTAGGAGCTTACTGGTAACTTCACTCACCCGAAGGAACACAACTCCCCGCTACAGGCTATTTGGCTGCGATTTTCTGTAAGATGAAGGTTCTCCACAATCGGGCTGCTTTGATAAAAGTAGTGGTAAAAGTTAGTCCAAATGTTGCCAGTTGTATGTACAATTGTCACCTATCGACAAGTAAATAATAAATAAATAAATATTGTCGGACAAATTACACAGCGCCACCTAGCCCCAAAGTAAGCGAAGCTTGTGTTATGGGTACTAGACAACTGATAAACATACGTAAATACATTTTTTTTTGTAAATACATCCTTTTATACATAGAAAATACCCAGACCAATACAAACAGACATGTTCATGCACACAAATGTTTGTACTGTGTGAGAATCGAACCCACGAGCGTTGGTGTCAAAGTAGCGTAACAGCGCGTTCCACCACTGAGCCACCGAGCTCGTCAGTCGGGCGGGAGCTCCGGTTTTAGGTGTCCTCCGATCCGAATAGGAAGCCCCAGATGACACCGATGGTTGATCGGCATCAAAAACTGCGGGTTGGTCAATTTTCGCACAAGACAACCATTTATACGCATGAGCATATTATGTTTATCTTAGTCTGGGGAGTGTTGTGATTTGTACAGAAATATTTATTTTCCTAGTCCTAATAAGTCCTGTTACAAATGAATATGCATTTATTTTTTTATGAAGTAATGTAATATTAATAAAACTTATATGTAACATATTTATGGAAGTCTCAGCAAAAAGAAAATAAAATGATCTATTCGAAATGGCCACCTTTGGCGTTTGATACAGGCCTTTAATCTCTGTGGCCACGAATCTATGGATTTACGCATTGTTTCAATGGTTCTGATTGCGTTATTATTAGCGTTTTTTTACACGGTTATGAGACGTCTTCGTGGTCGAGACTGACTCCAACTTAGCGGATTTTTTTCAATTAGACAAACACGTGCAATGATGGCATCAGTTCAACAACACACATTGTTAATGTTTACTTGTATTCTTTCTGTAGATATTTAACAGCGATTTGTACGTTGCCAGCGTTCGAAATTACCGAAAAGCCATTACTTGGGGCCCTCCATTTCGCCGTACCCATTCGTTTGATGTCTGTAGAGACAGGCTTTTCGAAGCCCTTCGACGGCGCCCAGATGTTCCGTGTTATTGTTTAGTAATTCACAGTTACGTTTTTAGTTTTTTCGAAGTATTTTTGTGAAGGTTGACGTACTGAAAGTAATCAAACAGCGTATATTTTATTATTTTGGACGTAACTTAAAGGTAGAAAGGCAAAAATTACGCTTCAGGTTTTGCAAGTGATCATAAGTTACGTATATTATTATGCTTGTGTATTCTGACCAATGGTTGTTAACTGTTGTAAATAAATAAATCAATAGGATACGGTAGCTGCTTACCATATTACATAACCAGGCCGCAAACATATTCGCTACATTAGTATTGTAAAAAAAATATTTATTAAAAATAGTTCTTTTTACCACTGGTGTGTTTTAAAATCCCAATCACTTATTGAAACATATGATCATAATAATGTTTCACACAGTGTGTGTGTCATTACTATATAAAAAAAAATATTGAGAACCGAATTCATACATCAATTCATAAGTATGTGATTGAGCTTCGATCGACGTTCCTTGTGTTTTGGTTTAAATTTTTACACCTAGGTACATAGATAAACTTAAAAATATCTATCTAAATTTAAATTTTCATCTAAATCGTTAGAGGCATTTCCGAGATACACTAAATAGGTACATTTAGATATACAGGAATTATTCGTTTAATGTAACAGGATTCTCAATGAAGTACGATTAAATTATTTTTTAGTTTTTGTTTCATAACTTTTTACTTTATCATCAATTGTTTATTAAATTTCATTCTGAACGAACAACCAAGAGAGACATATATGGGTGTACATACATGAAGAAAAAGCCTTAATTTAACGCAACAAACAGACGCTTTTTAGTCAGTAAACAAAACCTAATTTGAGGACAGCTTCAGCTGGTTTTAAATTTAGATTCTGGGCATATTTAAATACGGCCAGTTTTGGTGACAGTCCGTGTATTTGATCGGGAGCTTTGTTTGTTGCCGTTTATTTTTAACCGGCCAGGTGCACAATAAAAGGTTAACTCGAAAATTGCAAATCGATGTCTGGCTCTGCCGTGCAAAAAATAAATAATTTGCCACAGCGCAGCTGCCGATACGATATGCACGCGTTGCCACCACGATATATTGACATCGAATAATTCTTAGGAACTTTGGCGTGTAGGTACAAACAACGACACACCAAGTTATACACCTATGTAGTAGTAGTAAAGGTAAGTTTTGAATGGCTTCTTTCTGATCACCATGTATAGACATACAAATTTCATAGCTTTTTCCAGGTTTCTAAGGCTCCTTATATGAACAACCTTTGATAAAACACAACAACACCAATTAACAACAATGCTCTATTTCAAATCAACTGTTTCATACATCATAGTGAACGCCATAAAACATATCATTACTCCATTACAGGTAACTAGAGCAATAATTAGTGATATAGAAGGAATGAAAAAAAAATTCACAAGTTACTACCCTGAATTAGAGATGCACGCTGTATGGTACGGTCTTAAGAAGCGGGCCAGCCTGCGTTATTATGATGGTGGCAAAAAAATAAGACTCGTGCACACCTGTTGACCAGGTCGGTCGTCCCAGCTGTCGCTTTATTTCGTACACATTGTACATTATATACAGGCCCACCACTGTGTCTCCTGTGTAACCAGAATTAACAGTGGCGACCACCAAAAAGGCAATGAACAGTGAAGTACATTGCTGTCCCGGGGGTTAAAATACAGCTGCCTTGGAACTCACAACGAATTTAATCAGAAGAAATTTGTAGGAGAAGGAAGTTTTGGAATTGACTTCTCCTCTTGTCAAAGTGAGAGACAGCAATATGACAACTAAGGCATTAAAAAACTTCAAAGAGATGGCTAGTCGAGTGATGCTCAACTGCCATGCACCACGGTTTATCAGATATCTTTTTTTTTATATAGTACTACGTCGGGAGGCATTCAAGCATACGGCCCACCTGATGTAAAGCGGGTACCGCAGCGTATTAACGCTTACGATATATTAAGTATCACTCGCGCGATGCCTCCTCTGCTGCTCACACAGCAACTCCTTAGGAGCTTACTGGTGACCTCACTCACACGCAGGAACACAACAACCCTCTAGGGAGTTGTTATTTGGCTGCGGTTTTCTGTGAGGTGGAGGTACTTCCCCAGACGGGCTGCTTTGATGAAATACTATTGGGACCTAAATTGTGAGTTGTTACCTAACACATCGATTCGGTTGTACATTATAATATGTATACGGACCGTATTGGTGCACCTCTATATAAGGTTCAATAAGAGATTAGAATCTCGAACAGTGGTAGCCTAATAGATAAAGATCCGGCCTATTGACCAACTGATCCCCGGTTCGAATCCAAGCATGTACCACTAAATTCGTATTTTTGGATTTATGTACATATTTGTAATTATCACTTGATCGGCGGTGAAGGCCGCACGTCCAAGAAATTATATTTCAAAAGTGACTTAACCTAAGAATGCTGATTTCCCTCGGGGTTGTGGAGGTCTGGCAGTCGCTCCGTGTAAAAATCAGTATCTTTGCCAAATCCTTATGCTTAGATTGCGGACCCCGCCTATCATAAGCGAATAGGAAACGGTATAACGCTAAGAAGAAGAAGAGATTAGAACCTCGTGTGAATGCGTGTGTCAGTCTAATCGAATACGCAACTTCAAGGAGGTACCTGTTTAAGCCTCTAAAAAAATAGACCCTATTTTTTTAGAGGCTTAACGATTGCCAAGTCTTCGAGCCAATTGAAACTACATGGTCCTGTCAATCCACAACAGCACATGATGGTGGAGTATTTTCGTAACCTTTCCCGGTCTTTCGGTTCAAGGGGTACTCCCTTCACAAGAGGTAGACCTGTAGAGGTAGACCCTTCCCTAGACAAGTCTTTGATGTTAAACACGTAATAGTAGACTTAGACTAAGAGCACCCAACGCTGCTGTCAAAAGCACAGTATTTGACATAATTACTATTCTACTTGAGAGATTTATTTTTTATTTTTAATCTCAAGTTGTTCAGCTCTCCACCTGATAAATGGTTTTATGATCAAGTTTGTTTTGTTACAGAAAATATATTTGAAGGGAATTCATATGTCGTGAATAGATCATTAAATTGGCCATTTCATAAAATGACCGGGCAGATCGTTAAGTATGGAGAATATCTTTTGATTTATACTCATTGCTGATTAGTTCGTTAGGTCTTATTAGATTCCACGTCTGGGCACTGGGAATCCGGGCAACACTGTCAATCTGATTTGATCATATTGGTAATTTAATGATCCGTCCGGTCATGAAATATCAGGAAAGGGCCAATTTCTGCGCTCTGGCGATGACAGTATACAAATATATGCACATAAATATTTGCAGCCCTTTTTAAGTACATTTCGCACACTGAGGAGTGTCAGATTTGGCATTGTTAAAACTAATATGGAGAAGGTTGTGTAGGTTATGCATACTGTTTGAAATTATCAAGAACAAACGAAACGAAACTTAAAATTGAATGTATAGGTACTGTCGAATTTCCACCACAGTAGTAGCTAATTGATGCTTGTTCAGCAACATTGATTTGCTCTAATTTCAGCAAACAAGCAGACTGAATGAAATATTGTAATAATGTGCAAAGTACCTACTTTATGGGGTACTTAGTCAGAATTATTATGATTCCCTTTTGATCGCTTGGTTTAAAGAGTCTGGCTCAAGAAATTATAAAGTTGGCATAAATATCTATACATGTATAAACCAACTCACACGAGGGTGCTTGTGTTCCTGCGAGTTGGTGAGGTCACTAGTAAGCGTCTAAAGAGACTCTGTTAGCAGCAGAGGTAGTATCACGCGAATGATGACTCTTAATGTGTTGCAAACGTTCAAAGGCTACGGACGTTGTTATATAAAAATCTCAAGTTGAAGTGGCGGTGCGAGGAAAAGTACCTAGGGTGGAGACGTTGAGCGTCCCTCTCTATATGGACCGAAGATCTGAAGGAAGCGGGGAGTTGCGGTTAGATGCGGAAGACGGTATGTTGGAAAGCATTAGGTAAGGTTCACTATATACCCAGCAATCGTCTACATGATATTACAAACGATTTGTTCAACGTACGCAATCATTATATATAAAAATCTCTTGTCACGGTGTTTGTGGACGCACTCCTCCGAAACGGCTCGACCGATTTTTATGTATATGTCGCAGAGGTAGCAACACCATATTGAGAAGCCCGGAAGAAATCAATCCCCGTGATGCTAGTTTTAATAATAACGGATCAAAATGTCAAGTCGGCGCTTGGGTGGAATCGACATCGTTGAATTGGCAACACCGGTTGTGTTTGTTATGGTTAGCTCGAAATGTCGATTGTGGTCAGTTGTCAAAAACGTCAAGATGAGATACCGTCGTTGGAAGCGGCATTACGAATCGAGCAATGGAGCCAATCGCACGTGTCGCGTCCACCGCATTTTGGTCCGTTGTAATCTACGATCTAAGCATAACTTTTGTTAAAAGGATTGTGGTAATTGGCTGATTAAATATTGAGAAGATAAACTACGCTGGTATTTTGCTTTATTCGCCATGAACAACGAGCCACCTGACGACAATTATATCCACGTTCCGACATATATTTGGTAAGCATGAGAATAGGTCGTAAAGTATATTTCATTAAAAAAAATAAGAAATAATTCCTATGGAGGCTCAGCTAGTATACAATAATATTGTAAATATTTGTTTTGTCGTATATACGACGTGGGTAAAATTGACATAATACTATTTGTTGGCTAAATAAGACTGGGGTGGGCAACAAATCAAAATTCCGTGTACCGGTAATGTGAACGAGTGGTACATGTGGAGAAATCTAAACTATTTCTCCTTGGCGTCATAAAGGGCAACGAATGTCGAATGATCTTTATCGTCGAGTGGCGAGACAAATAACTTGACGCTCGCAGACTTACAGGCTTAAAATGAGATCTTTATAGAGGCCTTGTAGCAATCACAACCTTGAAACAAATCAGCCAATTACTTTGTCCCGCTTAATCCCCGAGTTTGCGGAGATTACGCTGTATTGGCAGTGTTGAAATTATTCTGCAATATGGCTTTAACTAAGTCTTGTTATAATTTGATCATATTTACTCTGCGGTTGAAAGGTAAATTTATCAAACCTATTTATAGACAATATTATAAGTGCCATTTAATGCACATGAAGCCCCTAACCAGTGCCACCTTTAAGAACTAAAAAAAGGGTAAATATGTATGTATATGTATATCTTCACGCCAAGTCCCTTGCGGGGTAGGCAGAGAACCGAGCGCCATAAGACGCGGTCCTTACATACTTCACTCGCTTCTGTGACATTCATAGCTCTTTTCATGCACGCTCGCCGGTTCCTGGGGCTCCTGACATCACCTTCTGATAAAACACGACCAATTTGGTCATGGTAGGTTAGTCTCGGTCTTCCTCGGCTTCTACATCCTTCCACTTTTACATTGTATATCTGTTTCGTCATTCTTTCGTCCTGCATTCTTTCTACATGTCCGAACCAACGGAGCATGCCCTTTCTTATCTTAACACCGACACTTTCTTTCAGAACAACTCTTTCTCTCACGTCTTCATTACGAACGCGGTCAGCAAGCGTTCTGCCACATATTTTGCGAAATGCTCTTATCTCGAATGCATTTATTCTACTTTCATGCGTAAATAGTACTGCCATTTTTCCGATCCATCTATATCTTCACGGCAAGTGGGTACTTTGCGAGGCTGGTAAAAAGAAACAAGACAGCAATTTGTTAGTAGCTTACTGGTAACCTCACTCACTCGGAGGAACCCAACAACTCTCCAACTTGTTGTCTGGGGTCTTCTGACAGGTTAAAATTAATTTACAGCATAATGTTGCATTTTTTACACTAAGTTGTACTACATTAACGTGTAAGTGAAGTTGCCCTTGTCTCGTCTTAGTGAGTCCTTTGGCTATCAAGCATGGGGTTTTTTGTTTCTTTAAGCTATAATGAAGCTTTCTTTATGCTATATTTTCTTGGCTTTTTGTTTGTTAAACCAAAGTTTCTCGTTGCTCGCGCTATCGTAAAGTCGGTGGCATGTTGCATAATGTTAGCCTTTTCATCGTAATGTGATTTGTTATTATGATAAAAATTATATGAAAAAGAGTTATGAATGGCGAGCGAGGTATGTAAGGGCCGTAGCGCTCGGTTCTCTCTACCTACTCCGCACCTGACGTGAAGATATACATACATAAATATATAAAAAATGTAATAGATTTAAAAATGAACAAGTTCAGAAAAAAAGGTATATCTTAGCTCTCATTTCCTGTCACAATAGGAATTCTATAAACTTGTTTTAGAACCAAAGTCAACCTCACCTGCACGTGGTACACCCTGCTTATCAACAGATGAGGCTCTAGCGAAAGAGAGGTAGGGCACGACGTTAGCCCTACTGGGGAAGTACCTTCACCACAGAAAATGGTAGCAAAATAACAACTCCCTGGAGGGTTGTTGTGTTCCTGCGAGTGCATGAGGTCACCAGAAAATGAGGAGTCACTGTGTTGACAGCGAGGGTGGAACTTTTTTTGTTGTTAGCTAGACATTATTTTTGTTGCTAGTGTCATTTACATCAGGCGGACCGTATGCTTGTTTGCTATCCGTCGTAGTATAAAAAACATTATCATTCAGCAAGGCTATGCTAAAAATGTCAACGGAGTATCGAATTACATCCCGTAGATGGAGGATTTCGTATCTAGGTTCTACGATACAATTAGCCAATTTATCATAGTAAGTAGCAGGTAAAGAAATTATGTATGTGTGTAAGAAATTATATTAATTAATTTACCTAAGCGAGATTGTATACCAACTTTCTTACAAACTGTATTCCGTTATACTCGTAATAATAAAGTCTACAGGCGAGCCGAAACACCGTAGATATTATACACATATGTGTATAATATCTATGAAACTACAGATTAAACATAAAAAATAATTGTATTTGAAAGGCATACACCTACCACATATCGATTTAATAACATTTATAAAACCAACCACCACAATAAGTTTTTGACTGTACTGCGTATGATTATTTCGTAATTTACTTCACTCGCTGTGTACTATCAAAATGAGTACCTAAAAGCCAAAACCTACAGGCTTGAAAAGCAGGAAAGCGGTAGATTTTTTTGTAACATTCGTGTTTGTTTGCAATCTGACACAGAAAGCGAGCGCGATCCGGCGCGGTGCGATCGCTTTTTGTGTGACAGGTTGCATGTTACAAAAAATCCTGTACCGGATCGCTGTCGTTGTTCCGCTTTTCCCGCCCGCCTGTGGGTTTTAGGCTTTAAAAAGCTACTATGGTCTATAAGAGACGATAGAGACAGTGTTCCGTAAAGCGTATACCGCAGTACTACTTATTTTATATTTACACTCCTAAAAAGCAAAAAATAAATTATTTTTAAATGAAATAAACAAATACACCCAAGAAAAGCGAAAATAATTTGTTACAATTACTTACGATTTCCTACCAAAACTTATAACTATTTTAATACACAACTTACTTAATACAATTTCTAAATTTTTAATCGCCGTTTGAATTTTTTCATACAACATTTGACACTGTATTTTCAATTATCAATTATTTTTTATACAGACACAAAACGATAATTTTATTGAATTAAATATTTACAACAATTTTGGTTTAAAAAAGGACTTTTTTACGTACAGAAATTAATACTAAAACTAATTGAAATATTTACAATAATCAATTATTTTTGGAGTCGGTGCCAGCCAAAACATGAAAAAAAAAAACATAATAATCAGACAAAGTAAAAAATAACAAAACAATGAGAATAGATCCCTACTTTGTTGTTATGACTATAAATATGAATATAGATATGAATAAAGTAAAGAAAACAAAAGTTAATAATTTGCAAATATGCGCATCGAAAAATTCTTATCCTAAGAATTAATTGTATTGGTAATTGTAATTAATTATAATAAGTAATTGTAACTGTAATCAAATATTTTATGCTTTTTAGTTCCCGAGTGTTTTTTGATGGCGGTATTTTTTAATAAATTTATAAAAAAAGCAACATCCATGGCTGTTGTTACTAGACCGCGTTCACACCAAATCGTATAAAGTCATGTACAAGCGTCATACATATTGAACTTTTCATCTACACCGAACGGCAATATTAACCTACATTACGTTTCGGTGTGAACGCGGTATTTTACGTTAGTATTAATAGCGTATACAGTACGCAGTCGACCGTAGATGATTTTTCAACGCTTTAGATGAGTAACGCAGAAAATTATTACACAAAAGGTCGAAAATTATAAGGTACGTCGGCTTGAATTATCGTAGGGATCCATAATTATCTCAAATAACCTTAATAGAATCATGTAGGTACGTGTAGCTTACTGGAATACAAATTACTTAATAACCGAGTTGAAATGAAGAGATGTTATCTGTTTAATATTGATGCTTATTTCTGTCATGAACTGTAATTTATTCTGTTTCGACTACATATTAAATATGTACATGAATTGACGGTGTTTGTGTCTGCATCTCCTATAATTTTGTAAACTAATATTTACTACTTTACTCTTATTGTATTTATTTTTATGCAAAGTCGCAAGCATATGGCCCACCTGATGTAAATCAGTCACCGTAGCCACGCCTTAGGCTATAACCGGTGACCTCACTCACACGCAGGAACATAACAACCCACCAGGGAGTTGTTATTTGGCTGTGGTTAACTGTGAGGTGGAGGTACTTCCCTTTGGACGGGCGACTTTGTTGCGCTCTTCTTCTTTTTAGCGTTATCCCGTTTTCCTAATCCATTAGGATTGCCGGGATCCGCTACCTTAGTCTAAGGATTTGGCGAAGATACTGGTTTATACATGGAGCGACTGCCGCTTTAATGCGCCCTATTTATCTTAAAAACACCCAAGACAAACAAACATGTATATGCACATGAATGTTTGGCCTGTGTAGGAATCGAACCCACGAGCGCTGGTGTCAAAGTAGCGTTACTAACCACTGCGCCACCGAGCCAAGTGAATTTTTGCATGGAGAGAGTAGAGAGGGACTGTACAGCGACGTGCAGTCCAAAATGACACATCAATTAAACTATATAATTATATCATTTATATAAATAAAAAAAAAAAATTGGGCAAAGTGCACTTCCCTGCGGCACACCGGCCTTTATAAAATAAATTCATAGATGTCAGCAGTAAATCATCAATGAAATTCCAAACAACAAGACATTTCTAAACTTTATAATAATGTTAACACTATCATACGCAATTAGCGCACAGTAATAACACTTACAACATTTATAATTTCTGAGTAGCGATGATTATCATGATTACACTCAATTAAATCATAGACGGGGATTAGTATGCGGGGCGAGCAATCATCTCTTTATTCATTAGTCAATACTCGTAGTGTAGTATTGTGTTTGTAATCATAAGAGATTTTTTTTCTAGTGATTGATGATGTTGACATAGAGTCAAGGAAAGTGAACAGTGTTGCCTGCCTCTAAACGTAAAAAAAATGACGTGCGAGTTAATCGCGCACATTCTTCCGTACATTCATTGAAAGGTATAACTAAGTTTGGTTATAAAAAAAAATTTGAAATTATCTATAAAAATCTGTTTAGTTAGGAACATCATTCCTGTTTTTTTGATTTTTACCCAAACTATATACATACAATCCAGACTTAAACTTAATTTTTTTTTTATACACCACTAAGGTGGCAAACAAGCATACGGCCTGTCTGATGGTAAGCATTTATCTCAGCCTATGGACATTTGCCACACCAGGGGTGTCATACCTGCATTGCCGACGCTGGTCTGGAATTCGATTATGTCCTAAGCCTTACTCAAATCCTCAGAGCCAAGCGCGAGTCGATTAGATCGCATAACGCATAAGTTTGTATGTAAAAATAAGCCTCTACAATTTTAATACATTTGACAATTCCTAAAAGTTGTGTTAGAAACTATATTCTATAATTCCTGTGATATGTACATATGGCCCTTTATAACCCGCTATTATTTCATTACCACGTATTTTTCGTACCACGAGCGATGGAGAAAACACGGGATGGTATCATGGCGGTTTCAAAGGGTACGTCGTTTGCTTTATCCCGACAGGAATAGAGTTGTTCTTCGTATGTATCAGCATATGTGGTATTCTTCTTAATTAACTTATCCAAACAACTGGATGGATGGACGCAGTCCGACATAAATTTGGACTATTTTTAAATGACCTATTTAAAACATACGGCGATAAAACTTCATATGAAACACATTTAAGTAATAAAATGGTGGGGAACAAGCAAAAAATACATTATAAGTTTACTATTTTGATATTCCATTATATTCTTGTGTTCATTATTAACGTGAATTAATAATGATCTAAGGATATTATAGATTAAAATTAGGATTTTCGTTAACATTTTCTAAACAAATTTTATGCATTTTTTAGCCTCATCTTGTTTAAATTAGTCGTTTTTCATTAGATCACGTTAAACGCGGTTGCGGGTTTAGCATTAGCTTGAAGCGTATTGAAACTTTCAAAACGTTCAAATCTATATATATAAAACAAAGTCGTGTGAGTTACACTATTTACAACTCAAGAATGGCTGGACCGATGTTTATGATTTTTTTGTTTTTGGATTTGTCTTCGTCGGGAATAGAATAATAAGTATTAAAAGTAAAAAAAATATACCATCTAATAAGTTAACACACCATTTATTGATCCTGAGGCGGTACGAAGTTCGCCGAGTCAGCTAGTAGTCCATCCATGGGGGCTGGGAGCCACAAAATCTTTAAATGCGTTTTGTCATTCATTTTTTCTAAATGACCAAACTAGCAAACTACGCTTTTAAATTTTTGTCATTACATCATCTTTCATTCCACAAAGTTCTCGTATCGTGCTATGTTTACTCTATCAATCATTCTCACTCCACACATACTCCTCAGCGCTCTCATTTCTACGGCGTTCACCCTGCGTTCATGCTTCTTCTGCCATACCCATATTTCACTGCTGTACACCATACACCCTGAATGATAGCAAGGCGAGCTTTGCTCGATATGTTATCGCTTGTTACCACGGAGTATAACGCACCATTGATATGGTAGTATAATTTCCGAACTCAACTTCTGTAGAGAAGATATTAATACAAAGCAGAAATATTGCCTTCAATGAGTTTCTTACCCAAAAAATTAGAGATGAAAAGTATACATCACATGAGAGCAAATATTTGTATGACCGGTGTCTTTATTACATCCCTCACTATGCTCAGTTAGTAGTCTATATCAGTATCACTCGTTATGTTCGTGATTGAAAATTCAGTGAAGACTGTTTCGCTAACCTGACATTTAAATTCGACACTACCACTAAAATGAACTTTACTCTCTTGTTGTACAATACATATTTCTAATCGGTTGGAAATCTATCACAATATTGCCCCGTGGGCAAATTGATTCGCCTCCAGGTTTATAATTATCTCATCAAACGCCCCTATTTTTCCGAGTATAGTATATAAGTATTCATATGCTACTATAACCACTTTACATCAGCTGGGCCATATACTAGTATGGCTCCCGGCCTTGTGTATATATGTATAATAACGAGCTCTGTGGAGTAGTGATTAGTAACGATACTTTGAGACCAACGCTCATGGGTTCGATTCTCACACAGGACAAACTTTTGTGTGCATGAATATGTCTGTTTGTCTTGGTCTGAGTGCTTTCTGTGTATCAAAAACATGTAACTACAAAAAAATACGTATGTTTATCAGTTGTCTAGTACCCGTAACACAAGCTTCGGTTACTTTGGGGCTAGATGGCGCTGTGTAATTTGTCCGACAATATTTATTTATTGTATATCTACCATACTATAATTTTAACCATATATAATGACAACATTTTCAACTTAATCTCATACAGAATGTTTTTTTATACAATTAGATTGGCAAACAAGCATGCAGCCCGCAGCCTATTGACGCTTGAACACCACGGGAACGTTACTCGCGCGCTGCCAATCTTGTGACCTAAGGATGTTTCGCCACAGTACCCAGTAATTTCTCTGCCATATTTCACCCTTCAAACTGGAACACAACTATGTAAATATAGCTGCTTGGCGGTAGAAATAGGTGAGACAGAGGTACCCATGCAGACGACTTTTGTACAAAGTCCCCCTCTGGTAAAGTTATACATAAGTAATGTTTTCAGTGTCGTGTAGTTATGTAGCTATTCGTTTGTGATATTATTAAAAGTATATCGGAAAGCCCAGAGGATATGGTTTTATATCATGAACTGTATATATATACTAGCATTGAGATAATATGTTGGGATCAATGAACCGACAAACGTTTCGTAAAAATAAAATGTATTAAAAATAAACGCAATATAGATTTTTTGCTCATGAAACTGAAAGCATCGAATTATATTTTCAGATTTCCATACCTCAAAACGAAAAGATGGAATAAATGGTTATACGTCAGTCAGACCAGCCCGACTGGGTAAGTACCTGCATCTCATAGGAACCCGCAGCTAAATAACAACTCCATAAAGGGTTTGAATTAAGCAAAGCGTTCGAAACGTCAGGTTCAACAAAATAAATAAAATACGCGATACTTCCGTTAAAAATTGTTTAATTCAATGTGTAACAATCGCGAAAACCTAAGACAATACTCCATAAAGGGTTGTCGTGAAGTGTTTGCACGGCAGTTGAGCTTCACTTGACTAGCCATCTTTTTGAGGTTTTTTAATGCCTTATTTTGTCATATTGCTGTGTCTCACTTTGCCAAGAGGGGAAGTCAATTCGAAAACTTCCTACTCCCATAAATTTCTTCTGATTAAATTTGTTGTGAGTTCCAAGGCAGCTGTAGTTTAACCCCCGAGAGAGCAGTAAACTTCACTGTTCATTGCTATTTTGCTGGTCGCCGCTGTTAATTCTGGCTACACAGGAGACACAGTGGTGGGAATGAGTGGTGGGCCTATCCCGTAAAAAAAGGGTTGTTGTGTTCCTAGTGGGGTTGCCAGTAGTTGCTTTCTTAGCAGCAAGAGTGGCAAAACGCGAGCAATGGTTCCTGTATTGCAAGCGTTCATAGGCTAGGATAACCACTTTACATTAGGTGGGCCGTATGCTTATATACCTCCTGACGATGTATATAAAAGTAGATTTCAAGCATACTTATTTAATATTTTATGTGGCTTTTAATAAAATTGTTAAAAATTAAATATTGTGTCATAATAAGTATTAAAACTCTATTATTGCGCGTGTCAGTTTAACGGAGCACTTTAAGCAATGGATGGATTTATCTACCTCGAGCTTCTCCGGCTTCGGAGGGCACGTAATGCCGTGAACATAAACGTTGGCCTCCGCCAATCTGCAGTTGAGCAACATTGTGAAGTTATACTTCAAATACCATTCGGTTGAAGAGTGACCCGTATTCTTGCAGTGTAGTGTATGAAATATAGGTCGTACCTCGTCATAAAGATATCTCAGCCCTGTAGATCTACGTTCGCCACACGAACTTTCCTAGGAAGGCGCACGCTAAGCCACCAATAAATATACGTCGTGATAGTAAAGGGCGAGTGCCCTCGACGGGGTCACGATCGTGTCCTCTCGGTCTCGTACTACAATACAGAGAGATTTAATCAAGACAACCACTTAGCGACGACCACAGCAAAGAAAAATAAACTTTACAACAGTACAAAAACGCAAGTACACTAACTAATGGACTGCGCGCAGAGCTCTGTAACTTTGATTGTGGTTATGTGCTTGAAAATGTACTAGGAAAGTATTTAACTAAGCGCGAGTAGCGTTACTAGCTGCAACCCACAGTAAAGCTGTTGCTGTAGTTATGACATACTAGCTGCAACCCACGACTTCATTTGAGCGCATAGCGCTTTTTTTAGGTTCTTTCTGTTTCTTCGACTTCTATAAAAATAAAAATGTAGACCCACAAAAGAAGGACTAAGCCATACCCATGTGTGCGTTAGTCATTCTTCTGTCACCCTCCGGGACCCGGAACGGGAGGTGGTGAACTCTCATGAGTACTCTTTCAGACGGCCGAACAAGTTATGTCAGACTCCTACTGACTAAACACCGCCTAGGGGCTACCTTTAGCCGGGAAGGCTTTAAAGGCTTTATCGGAGGCGATCGCCCCAGGAGGTACAGGGCGACGCTACTTCTATGGATCGTATCGTGTTTTTTTTCTTATACAACGTCAGAAGGCGTATAATCATATGGCCCACCTGATGTAAAGCTGTTACTGTAGTTATGAACGCTTGTATTACATTAAGTATCACTCCTCCTCTTCTGTTAACACAACAACTCCTTAGGAGCTTACTGGTGACCTCACGCGCCGGACAGTACCCCTCTAGGGAGTTATTATTTGGCTGTGGTTTTCTGTGAGGTGGAGGAGGTACTTCTCTAACAGGCGGGTTTCATGCGCCCTACCGCTCTTAAAATTTTTGAATAACCTATGACCTTCCTCAAGAATTAAACTGTCAAATGCAATAAGATTTTTTTATTTCGACTGGCAGTTCTGAAATATTCATATAACCTGGATCTCTAGAGATTAGCGCGTTCAAACAAAAAAACAAATAAACTCTGCCTCTTTATACGTATTTTTTATTTTTATACAACAGCGATGCATACAAGCATACGGCCCACCTGATGTAAAGCGACTATTATAGCCTATGAACGCTTCAAACACATTAAGTATCACATGCGCTAGGCCACCTCTGCTGATAATACGGCACGCCCTTAGGAGATTATTGGTGGCCTCACTCACTCGCCGAAACAAAGCAATCCAAGAACTTGTTATTTGGCTACGTTTTCCTGTAAGGTACTTCCCCAGACGGATTACGTTCATGCACCCCGGCTCTCTTAAAAGCACCCAGATCATGCCAAACAGCAATTTTTGCCTTTTTTTAAGTCGATTGATGTTTTTTTTTTTTCAAAGAAAGTCACTCGCATTATATCGTATATAAATAAAACTATTAAAAACTATCCTATGTACGTTAATTAATTATAATTAATGTTAATGTTAATCCAGTCAAATTTTACGTTTAATCAATTTTTGTGTTTAATACGAGTAGTTGGTAAGTACCTACCATAACAATTTAAATTACGATCCGATTTCATTCCGAAAAATCGTTCAGTGTAAAGAGGCCCTTGGATATGCAATAGAGACCGCGCAGTTAAGGCCCCAGGCTCCATGCCCTCAGAGCTTGAGGCTGTCGTGAGTTCTAATGATGCATTGTATTTATTTTCACTGACCTTAATACAAAGTTTACATTAACCTTTAGTAAATTCATGCTTTTAACATCTGTTTACATTACAGCAATTACACTAAAATGGATGTCGGTTTTAATATGTTTCATAAATTATTCATGACCTACCGTGTCGGCACTATTGAAAATGAAAAGTTTAATGCCTCAGAGCATGAAAAAATATTTCTTTTTCATGAACAGAACTCTATGTAGGGTAATGAAAGTTTTTATTCCAAAAACAACTGTACTGGCCGACAGCTTTTATTAGGGGGCGTCCATAAATTACGTGAGGTGTTTTTTTGAATTTTCTGCCCCTCCCTCCCCCCCTGGTGAGATGTCGTGAGATTTTATTCAATCCCCTCCCCCATCCCCCAATCTCACGTGAGATTTTTTTAAATGTGAGTTTCTTACGTAATCGCGTTGGATTGTTATTGTAAAAGAAAAAAAAATGCATCGTGCTTTTATTTACGACTAGTTAAGACTAGTAATCAATATTGCTGAGAGTTATAAGTGTAATAAAAATTTAACAATAGAATACTTAAATCGTAACTACTGCGATTAAAAAAAGAATATCTACTCTAATTCAGTCCATGGAGAATCATGCGCGGTCTCAAGAGAGACTATTGGAACCAATATGTCCATATGATTTTAAAATCTTAAGCATGTACAATCTGGATTAAATGGACCAAAGTAGTATATTTTTTTTTGTTTCAATCAGAAAAAATAATTGCGTGATATTTGCAAAGACCCCCCCCCCCCCCCTCCAACGTAAGATTAGATGAGATTTCACTCGACCCCCTCCCCCCCTTAAACATCTCACGTAATTTATGGACGCCCCCTTATCTATAAGCGCAAAAATACATTATTTGTAATATAATTATGTTGTTACATAAATGTCATGAAATTTGCCGGAATAACACACATTTTGTGGGTTTCTGCTGACCATCAATTTTAGAGGTATCCTGCACGTGGTACAGCTAAGTGGACGTCGAGCTTTACATTATGATCTTTGTATATTCCTATGTGGTACGTAAAAAGGGTAACTATTGAACTTTCTTTTTTATATATGTAAAGCGGTTCTGTAGCCTATGAACGCTTGCTACACATGGCTTAATGGTCGCGCATTGCCACCTCCGTTTCAAATATATAAACTGTGGTTATCTCTCTCCATAAACTAAGAAACCACTTGATGGCGCATAGGGACTCTCACGTACATAACGTAGTGCTTTAGCATCTAAAAATCTCAGCGATTCGATCCTATTGACCAATAGGATATTTTAACCAATAAGCCTATAAGTAACACGATGTTGACCTGTGAACTAGCCAATAAGAGCTGCGTGTTCTACTTTACCCCCCGATCCCTAGCGGTCAGTTGAGTTGCGACGCAAAATCGTTAAATCGGTTCTCCATAAGTTATTTCTTTTATGCCTCTCTCACTCACAGGAACAATGACAGCCTTCTACAAAATTATGACGCCGATCTTTCATAATGTAGCGCACTTTGTTCCTTAACATAACCATGCCCTAGATGCTCTGTTTCACCAGTCTCATTTGGTAGTTAGCAGCACCACGAGCAAGTAAAGTCAGTTTTATCTTTAAAGATTTATATATATATTATGTTGAAATTACACAGCGCCATCTAGCTACAAATTAAGCGATGTTTGTGGTACGGGTACTAAACAACTGATAAACATAAGTAAATACATTTTGTGTAAATATACGTATACATATCATCACGCCTGTCTCCCATTGGGGTAGTCAGAGACTATAAAACGCCAGGTGCACCGATCCAAACATACCTCTCTCGCCTCTTCCACACTCATCAACGTCTTCTCGCATGCTCTTCGGTTTGGGGTGCTATTGAATTGGCCCTTTTTGAGCACATCAGCTATTTGATTCATATGAGTGCGTCTAAGGCGGCTCCTGCCGATATCTCTACTCGCTATTGTTCGATATAGTTCTTTCGTAACTCTTTTGTCATCCATTCATTCCAAATGTCCCGATCAACTCAGCATACCCTTTTCAATTTTAGTTACTACATCATCTTTGATTGCACATTGTTCTCGTATCGTGATATTTCTTACTCTATCAATCATTCTAACTCCACACGTACTCCTTAGCGCTCTCATTTCAACAGCGTTGACCCTACTTTCATGCTTTTTCTGCCATACTTTTTTTTATACTACGTCGGGTGGTATATAAGCATACGGCCTACCTGATGTAAAGCAGGTACCGTAGCCTAGCCTCTGCTGCTTACACAGCAACTCCTTGGGAACTTACTGGTGACCTCACTCACACGCAGGGACACAACAACCCTCTAGGGAGTTGTTATTTGGCTGCGGTTTTCTGTGAGGTGGAGATACTTCCCCAGACGGGCTGCTTTGATACGCCCTACCTCTCTTAAATACTCATACTCATAATATACAGAAATAACAATATTCCGTGTTGAACTGCCCTAATTGTAGTTTGTGATATAAACATCAATACAATCAAATGCCTCAAGTTAGCTACATAACTTTGAGAGTTTGCACCAAGTTTGTCTTAAGTAAGTAAGTTCCTCACGAGAATTAGTCGCCGTCGACATACGACTCCAAAAGTAAACTTGGCGAGGTAATCATCGCATCGTTCAGCTTTTACTAACGTTGATAATTAGTAAAAATATACGCTGCATATATATATAAACTATATAATCTATTTATATCATAAAGCCAGGTCCCTTCCGGGGTAGGCAGAGAGAAGGAAATGCCAAAGAAATATTCATAGCTAATAAAAATACGCAATTGAAAAACCTACACCCTCCGAATTTTACGTATGGTCTTTGATCCTTCGTCTTTTAGTAAGGATTGATATAAGATAGTACTAATTCGCAGGAACCCAACCATCCTCCAGAAAGTTGCGGTCTTTAGAGATATCATGGTGCCCTGTCATGCCATGGTCTTCTTCTGCTTCGCATTATCCCGTTTCCTAATCCATTAAGATTGGCGGGGTCCGCTACCTAAGCCTAAAGATTTGGCGAAGACAGTGATTTTTACATGGAGTGACTGCCATCAGACCTCCAATGCCCAGAGGGAAAACGAGGTCTATCTTAGGTTAAATCACACGTATTTCGAAATATAATTTCTTTGACGTATGGTTTTTCTCACGATGTTTTCCTTCACAGCCGAGCAAGTAATAGATCCGTAAACACGAATTTAGTGGTACATGCCAGGATGACGACAGGAACTTGGATGCGCTTTCAGCAGGGATGGAAGGTACACCGCAGATGTGGAAAGACGAGTGAGTGCTGGGAATAGTGCGAATGGAGCGTTGGGAAAACTTCTAGGCAGTAAAATCCTGAGCCAGAAGGCACAACTCGCTATACACAATGCAGTGTTGGTCCCAACGCTAACTTATGGAAGCGAGAGCTGGGTATGGCAGAAAGAGCATGAAAGTAGAATAAACGCGGTTGAAATGCGAGCGCTGCGCAAAATTTGTGGCGTAAGGCTTGTAGACCGTATTCGCAATGATGATGTTAGAAATAGAGTTGGTCTGAAAGAGAGCGTCGGTGTTAAAATAAGAAGAGGCATGCTCCGATGGTTCGGGCATGTAGAAAGAAGGCAAAATGAAAGAATGACGAAGCAGATATACAATGCAAAAGTGGAAGGATGTAGGAGCCGGGGAAGGCCAAGACTTGCCTACCATGACCAAATTGGTCGTGTTCTATCAGAAGGTGATGTAAGGAGCCCTAGAAACCAGCACAAGCGAGTGAGATATGTAAGGATCGAGTCACGTGGCGCTCGGTTCTCTCTGCCTACCCCGCAAGGGATTTGGCGTGAAGTTATAGATGCCAGGATTGGAACCGGGGACCAGTTGGTCAGTAGGCCGCTTCCTTATCCACTGAGCTATTACCGCTCATAGCGCATCTATCTTCTAATTCATATAATTCTTTACTTATATATATCGTAATGTTTACCATGCCACTCGTAATATCATGGAAATGTCGTTGCTTGTATCTCCAAAAGCAAATGAATGGTTTGAATCATCGTGCCGTGTCAATAGTCCCACAAACTCCGGCTCGATGACGTCATTTCGAGCCAATAAAATAGCTTTCGCTTATCATGTTGCCAACGATATGTGTAAACCCGGTTTAAGTGTCGGTTTACAAGTTCGAAGGAATTTCATTATTTCCACTCCGATGTCGCTAAACAGCGGTTTAATTTTTAACGATTAATTAATAACACCCAGAGTTTTGAAGCAGTGATAGCCTAGTGGATGAAAATCAGCGTATTAAGCGAGTGGTTTGAATCCTGGGTATGTACCACTAAATTCGTGTTTTATTTACATATTTGCAACTTCACATAGCAATGAAGGAAAACATAGTGTGCCAACCCGCATGTCCAAAAAATTATATTTCTAAAAACGTATGACTTAACCCTAAGCAACTTAGGGTCGGCAACGCAAGAGCGGCACCCCTGGTGTTGCAAATGCCCATAGGCTACGGTAACTGCTTACCATCAGGCAGGCCGTACGCTTGTTTACCAGTGGTATAAAAAAAATCGGCCAAGTACGAGTCGGACTCGCGCTAGAAGAGTTCCGGACCATTATCTATGAAAACAGCAAAAAAATCACGTTTGTTGTATGGGAGCCCCCCTTAAATATTTGTTTTATTTTAATTTAATTATTTATTCTTAAAGTAAATATATAACTAAATATTCTGTGAATATTTCAAGCGTTTACCTGTTGCCGTTATCAATATCAAGCAAAAATGAGCAAAAAAATCACGTTTGTTGTATGGGAGCCCCCTTAAATATTCATTTTATTCTATTTTTTAGTATTTGTTGTTATAGCGGCAATAGAAATACATCATCTGTGAAAATTTCAACTGTCTAACTATCACGGTTCAAGAGACACAGCCTGGTGACAGACGGACGGACGGACGGACAGCGGAGCCTCAGTAATAGGGTTCCGTTTTACCCTTTGGATACGGAACCCTAAAAAAGCAAGATTTGTCATTCCCTCTGCATTGTGGAGGTTTGACGGCAGTCGCTGCGTGTCAAAATCTGTATCCTCATCATCCTATCCTATCCTAGAGCCCAGGATATGGCGAAGATTTTGCCATCACAGACATCACACACATACTTTTTACCCGCGATGGCCTCGAAGACGGTATATGCGTGCGGTCCGCTCACTACGCTTAGGTACTTTTTACTCGCGATGGCCTCGAAGACGGTATATGCGTGGGGTCCGCTCACTAGGCCTAGGTACTTTTTACCCGCGATGGCCTCGAAGACGGTATATGCGTGCGGTCCGCTCACTACGCTTAGGTACTTTTTACTCGCGATGGCCTCGAAGACGGTATATGCGTGGAGTCCGCTCATTAGGTCTAGGTACTTTTTACCCGCGATGGCCTCGAAGACGGTATATACGTGGGGTCCGCTCACTAGGCCTAGGTACTTTTTACCCGCGATGGCCTCGGAGACGGTATATGCGTGGGGTCCGCTCACTAGGCCTAGGTACTTTTTACCCGCGATGGCCTCGAAGACGGTATATACGTGGGGTCCGCTCACTAGGCCTAGGTACTTTTTACCCGCGATGGCCTCGGAGACGGTATATGCGTGGGGTCCGCTCACTAGGCCTAGGTACTTTTTACCCGCGATGGCCTCGGAGACGGTATATGCGTGGGGTCCGCTCACTAGGCACTTTTTGCCGCCGATGGAATGGAATACCCCGAAGACGGTATCTGCGTTTAGGAAAATAGATGTTTGTCGGAGTTTGTTTTCTCGAAAACGTCTAGGCCGATTTTGTGACGTTTTTTTTTTGCTTTATATATGTAGCATGTCTGAGCATGTTCTTAGCTAAGTTAGTATGAGTTAGAGTGGTAGTGTGAAATTTATATTTTTATTGACTTTATTTAATAAGAATATATTAAAATTTGTGGAGTAACCTATTTTATACTATGTTTTCCTTGCAGCTGTTTCGTCGGACATATGAAATTATTATAAATTTTATTTATACTTAGTTTTTTATTAATCACATTATGCTTTAACGTCGTGTGTTTTTAAAATTATTTATCTGAAGGTTTTTCGTGTCACAATTTTTCCCGTCAGTGGATTGTTTAAATTTTTAATTTATAAACATTATAAACTGTATGTTTGTTCTTATTCAATAGATATACTTGGTTTCGAAGGCCGACTTGAAAAACGTTACTAATCGTATGGTGATGCATTAGATAACGAGGGATTCCACGGAGGTCGTATGTGTACGCAACGAATGACTCACGCCAAGGCGGCGGTAATGACTGGCCTGAACAATCTTGAGTTCACATTAGTTCCGCTCGAGTCAACCGGCCAGCGAGCGGTCGGTTGACTCACGCGCATTTTTTCAACACAATAATATAATCTTAACGACCGGTTAGGGGATGAATAGACAAGTTAAACAGGTGTCCGTTTATCTAAATAGAGAGATTAGTGAGTCAATAGGTTAGAATTTGATTTTTCTTGATAGGGGTGTACAATTTGAAACGATGTATTGTTTTGTTTACGTGTGTTCGTAAAAAGAGTAAATGTTTTCAAAATTAAATGAAAATTTTAGAGGCAGAAATAAGTTACGCGTGCTGGTATATCGGCTTGCTAAGACTGGTAGATCTTTTGTTGGAAATTGTGTTCGATTCTATAGTAAATTGCCTGCAATAGATCTGTCCTATCCTGACAATATATTCAAAAGGTATTATTCATATTAAAAGTACCTACTATTTGTAAAGGGACTTATTATAGAATTGATGAATATCTAACTGACAAACTGTCTGGCAAAGAAATATAGTTAATTAAATATACTTCCATGCATTTTTTTATTTTATTACAAGATATACTATAAACTAATTTAATTAATAATGCTATACGAATCTCTCTGCCTACCCCGCAAGGGACTTAGCGTAAAGATATACATACATAATAATGCTATAAATTTATTGTAACATCAATTGAAAAAAAGATGTATATTGGGAAGTTTCTTTCGGCATTTCTTCTTCATGTTCAAAATGTTGGTAAATTAAAAAAGAAAGATGAAAACTATAAGAAATTAATAAAATTCAATAAGATTTAATTTAAAAAGGAGAGATGTGTCTAAGTGACCGCAGCGACCCGATAGCAAATAAATAATGATTAATCTTGGGAGTGTAGTACCTACCTACATATTGGTCAATATAGTTTAAAGAATATAAGATTTAGATATACAACGCGAAAGTACAAGGATGTAAGGTGCCAAGGAAGGCCTAGCCTAGACTCACATATCAGGATCAAATTTGTTTTTATACTACGTCGAGGCATACAAGCATACGGCCCACCTGATGTAAAATGGGTACCGTAGCCTATTAACGCTTGCGATATATTAAGTATCACTTGCGCCATGCCTCCTCTGCTGCTTACACAGCAATTCCTTGGGAGCTTACTGGTAACCTCACTCACACGCAGGAACACAATAACCCTCTAGAAGTTGTTGTTTGGCCGCGGTTTTCTGTGAGGTTGAGGTACTTCCGCAGACGGGCTGCTTTGCGCCCTACCTCTCTTAAAACATCCAGACCAAGACAAACAGACATGTTCATGCACAAAGCGTGCATTCAAGAGCTATGAATGTTAAAAAAGCGAGTGAGGTGTATAAGGACCGAGTCATGTGGCGTTCGTTCCTGTCTGTTCACCCCGCAAGGAACTTACCTTGAAGCTAGATAGATAAGACAGAAGTTTTAAATAAATTGTCTATTCTATAGTTTAATGTACTGTCATAAACCAGTTGCGATCTAATGATCATCTTTAGAGTGAGCAGTGGTAGCACAGTGTATGGTTTGGTTAGGGGTTAACCCTGATTCGAATCTTCATTGGGCATGTGCACTAAATACATGTTTTCGGATTGTTGATGTTTCGGATCGTGTCATGTGGCGCTCGGTTCTCTCTGCCTACCCCGCAAAGGATTTGGCGTGAAGTTATACATACATATTTGTAATTTTACTTTAGACGGCGGTGACGGAAACTATCGCGAGGAAACCCGCACGTCCAATAACTTATATTTCAAAAAGACGCGTGGACCCAACCTAATAAAGCTCCAGGTGCAAATCATTCCCTTCGCCAAATCCTTAGGTTTAGGCAGCGGACTATGCCAATCCTAATGGATTAGGCAACGGGATTACGCTACGAAGAAGGTCATGTTTAGAGCCAACGTCGATCCACCTGCTCTCAGTGCATGCTGCATGCTACAGACTAGTTATCGAGGCTGTAGCGAAAGAGAGGCAGGCCACAACGATATTTAACCAGAAGCAGTCCTGAAGAAGTACCTCTACGTAATGCAATTTTACAATTTCCTGGAGGGTCGTTGCGTTCTTGCGAATAGGTGAGGTTTCCCGGAAGGTGCTTTTGCGTCAGCGAAGGTGATAACGGGCTAGCATTGTATATGCTCAGATATTATTATGTAGTGCAACGCTAAATGCGTTTTGTTGCTTAATAGTATAATTTAGTTATAGGCTATTTAACATCACGATACGACGCTCAGAAGCCGAGAATAAAAAGTAGGAAAAGCGGCCCCTACGGGATACATGAAGTCGCGGATTTTAGTTAGTACGTACTCCAATAATAAAAATAGTAGAAAGATTTTCCTGGCATTTCCGGGGTCCACCCAGTGAGTGGATTACAATAGACTAATAATTTCCTACACATTCGCAATAGTCCCAATACCTGCCGTGGCCTGCTCATAGATATATCGTTCTATCGATATTATTAGGAGCAGGTCTCGGTGGGTGTACAACATAACATGAATCTTCTCCAAAGGGCCTCTACGCGTTGGATCCATATACCCGCGCACGCCTATCAAGTGACCGGGAAAATAACCGTGAGAATAACAGAATATAATAGTAGTACGTGATGTAGGTAGGTATTTTTTATTAATCATAATTTGAGCCAGAGGTTTACTTTCATTAGTACATGGGGCCAAAACATAGTACCAACAACTAGCTCTTAACCGTGGATTCGCCCGCATGGTACCGCCGTGATGATTTATAGGCGTCTTTTTCAGGTTCCTTCTTCCAAACTACCTATTTACAAAATTCCATATCTATTATCAGTTATGTGTTTTGTCGTAAAAGAGACAAACTGAAAGGATTAGAACCGTTTTACAATGTCGTTGTCAATGTATTGCTCTAATTAAGAAATAAATTATAAGCATTATTATTATATTTAATAATTATTAAGACAGAAGTGGCAATTTCAACTTTATATGGATAGCTCATAAACAGTGAACAATAGAAAGATTCGAGGTCTTTATCTGATCTACAGGTATAAGAACTATGAGATAGCTGATACTTACATAAACAAATATTAGGCAAATAAGTAGGTACTTGTCTTTAGTAATTGTTTGAAAAATAGTTGATTCGTTCAAAATCATTTTATGCTAGCCCAAAAAGAGTGAAGATACTTCAGTTAGTTATTCAGTATACTGTATACATCTGACGAAATGACCCAAACGAATCCTAAAGCTCCGAAGTAATTATGCAGCGCTACGCTAAATATTCTTTGTTGCTAAAAAGTTGTTATAAATATGGCCAAGCAATAAAACAGTCTCGTTTCTGTGAACGGCCACCGACGAACCCTCGTAATGTATTTCGACATGGGGTGGGTGTGCGCTCCGCCTGGGGAAAACAGCGCAGAGCGTGCAACCCCGGCCGAAAAACACCGAATCAAAATCAATTAATTTGCAAAATATATAGTTTCATTCATACATACCCGCAAAACGTAGAAAATGTTCCTTTTTGTTTATATCGATCACATGTGTACACAAATCTTAAAACAAAAATCCAATATAAGACTAATATAACACTATACAATCAATAGAAATTATACAAAAACTATCTGTTTCAAACAATAAATGTACTATCATACATAAATGTTATAGAACACACAAGATAACAGTATAGTTTTGAATTTATTCGACAGAGAATATCAATTTACAGCTACCAAGTAAATAAAGTTATACGTGAGAGACGTACCGCGATACTGAACTGAACTGAACGATATGAATGAATGAGCTTTGCACTACCTAAGTCGTTCGTTCCAGTCTTCCCCTGACTGAATTGAACTCATGAATGAACTGTGAATATATTTGAGATTTCTGATGCAGTGCAGCAGCATTAGCGCCATCTGTGTAAATGTATTTGATTTGACTAGTCAATGATAGATGGCACTGACTTCGCTTCCAGCGCGACTGGTTTTACACAATTTTCATTATTTTTGTCAATAGATGACACCGTTCGTTGTTTTCACAAAATTATCGGTCTATGCCTAGATAGCGCTTTCGTAGGGTAATATTCTGTATTCTGAGGGTAATAATTACTAATAATAGTGTAATAATTAGTAATAATACTATACAAATGTACTCTGTGGGCGCAGCGGTGTCATGGAGCGGTGTGCCTTTGTGTTATTGTATCTATGTTATACAATGCTGCCGATGGATCATTATGTAACATTTCAATCGATCGGCATAATTTTAAATACTCCATACATTTGAAATAAATTCCTATTTTTTTCTAGGTTAAAACGTCGTTTATTCATTTTAAAAAGAAATTAGTTGATGAATATAAAAATATTGACCAGTTTATACATTACCATTGATCGAAAACATTTATAAACGCCAGCAGAATTGCAGAGTAGAACCGAGTAGACTGGTAGCACTCGTTTGGGTTTAGTAAATACCTATTCAACATCTATTGAATTATTTTATTGTATAAAAATAAGGATATTGGATTTAAAAAAAGAATAATGAAAATCGGTTACGAATTGCGATCGCACGAGCATTGCTTTCGCACGAACGCACAGACCAACAGAAAGAGAAGTAATTCTTGTAGGCTTACTTAATTGATAATAAATATTAATTACAATATTGTTTGCTGAATTGCAATGGTATGATGGAATACTGGAATGGAATTACTGGATAGAATGGAGTCTATACAAATTATTTAATGTTAATGTTTAAAAAAGTACAGGAAAATTTACCTGTACTTATCTTAAGAAATTACTCGTGATAATTATACTACTATTATTTAGTCCTAAGATCGATCTGTTAACACACCCCATGAGTGCGTAATAGTGAAGATTATTAAAAGTAATGTTATTAAGAAGGTAATGTTATTACAACGCTGAATTAAAGACCAATTTTAAAAAGAACGCTCAATATTTAACAATACAACACATATTTATGTTAGTTTCAAACCTCAGAGTTTCAAACACATCTTGTATTTATTGTCTATGCACAAGTAACCAAAATTTTGATTATTGATTATTGTGGCCACTTATAGCAATAATCAAAATTAAAGGTAATTGTACATAAATAATAAATACAGAATATGTCACAAAAAATACTTAACAATATAATATGTATTGTATTGTTAAGTATTGAGCAGTTTTTTTTAAATTAGTCTTAAATTCAGCGTTTTTAATAAAAACAATATGAGGGCGCCATTTAGCTTTCCTCTTAAGAATGCAGATTTATTGCGGCTCATAATGTAGCGAGTCCTATCAGTTATCCTCTATATAGTGTTCGCAATCCACTTATTAGCATTTCACTGTTTTATGATATCTGTTTTCTGTTTTGGTAGAAAAATCGGAACCAAAGTATCTTATTCCATCTCTAGGATGATAATTGGATTTAAGTACATATTTATCACTTACTCGGCGGTGAAAGAGAACGTCGTGAGGAAACCAACACGTCGCTCCATGTAAAAGTCAGTGTCTTAAATCAGGTCATCAATCTTAAAATCAGGTCTAAATTTTAATAGCCTTTCACAGTACCTTTGTATCTTTTACAGCACAATGGTACAAATCTACTTAAGTAATATCGCTGACGGTTGCTTCATTACAACTATGTAATATTTTGGAACATATCTTTGTAGTACTCTTGTCTTGCTAAATTTAAAATTTACTTCGTTTGCTGGCACTTACTGTACATGTTAATGTCAATAAAATCGTGTCACATGAGTGGTGTACGTTCTATCCCTGCTAAAAGCGCATCTCAAAACAATCTCATCCACTTGTTCTATCATTTCATCATCAACCGTAATCCTTTCATTGGTTCTGGTTTCTTCTCTTTCAAATACCATTATCTTTGTTTTCTTCGCATTTAATAGTAAGACTTTCTTCTTACAATCGTCTTTCATCATTATGACCAGTGTTTGCAGTGCAGATGGTGTTTCTGCTAATATCACGGAATCGTCTGCATACAGCAGACAGTTCACCACTAGGTCACCCATGCGCAATCCTACATTTGTTGACCTTATTTCGCTGCGGTTAACTATCAACATACAAATTTTATGTATTTAATGTATGTTCATATTTTTGTTTCTTTTTCATTTTTGTGTATTATTTTGTTTATTAGTCAATTCGTTATACGTAGTACATAACCTTATACTTTACTCTTAAGAAATTTATAGTATTGTTGTAGTGAGTCGGTGTACGTGCGTTCTTTCGCCCATGTAAATTGTTCTATCAAAGACTCTAGGTTGGCTGGAAGAGATCTCTTTTAGGGATAAGTCCGCCTTTGTAACACTAGCTTTATTTTAATTGTAATTTATTTTGAATATCAAATCCTTTCTCAAGATCCACGAACCACAGAAAACTTTCTGGTCTATGGCCAGATGTTTCTCCACGATTTTGCGGAGCGAGAAAACTTGATCCGTACATCCCCTTCCATTACGGAATTCTTCCTGTGCTCCCACAGCATTCCATCGGATTTCATCCTCATTCTCCTTTCAATTACTTTTCAATATACTTTTGCTGCCAAGCTCATCAAACTGATGACCCAATAGCTGGCGCAGTCTACGCGTGAGTCCTTGCCTTTATAAGGTCATGATGACTGCGCGTCTCCGGTCGATTGTGATCCTTCCAGTTCTCCAGCATAGATTGCTTAAGTACAAGAAGGCGTCCCTAACGTAATTGCCACCTAGTTTGTCATCTCAGTTGTGATCAGATCAATTCCCGCTGACTTTCCGTTTTTCAAGCTTCGTATCGACTATTCGATATCATCCATAGTTATGTCCTCATCGGAAGGTAATTAAAAAAACAAACGGTATTAGTAGTGTATTCTAAAATAAACATCAGTTAAACTGTCGTCGAATGTAGATTGGAATATGTGATTAAAGTCTCGTAACGTAATAAACCATTTCACTTTTTGTCAAAATATTATTTATTACGAATTTTTCTAGTAGCATTTTGAGTGTTGGGGTATACAAACGTCTCCCCTACGAGTTAAATACACAGGAAAAAATTTCATATGCTTGGTAATAACAGCAGTGCTCTTCGTGCGGCCACTGCCAATAAGCTGTACTAAGAAGAAGAAAAGCTTCCAATTTTCCAATTTGTGCATCACTATCAGTCGTGTCAGAGACTCGGTCGTCGGTCTTTTCAGTCAATCAGTTCTCCTTTCTTCCTTCATTGTTGAGTACGTCAAAAATGGAGGAGGATCGTCTCTTTGACGAGAGAGTTTCTATTAGAGAATCGGCCCGACCTTTGAAAAAATATGGAAGCACATGCAACCATATGAAAAGGAACGAAGAATACATCAAACATGTGATGGCAAAAGGCGATACGTTGCAAGGGATTGCTTTAAAATATGGTGTAACTGTAAGTGCAAAGGAAGATGTCATTAAAGTGTTATTATCTACTTTATTTCTTGATGATTTAAAAGGGTTGTGAACATGATATGATCTGTGCTGTTTGCAGATGGAGAAAATAAGGAGAGCAAATCGTTTGTTCGCTACAGACAGTTTGTTTTTAAGGGAGTATTTATTGATTCCTGTGACGAAGGATTCGCCTTTCTACGAGAATGGGGAGCGAGTGACGGAGCCCGCACCACCAAGTCATCGAGCGTCTATATCTGGGATGCCGACTAGAGATTTCTCTCCTGGCAGTCCAGACGAAAAGAAGACCTTCGATGACTTTTTAAGCAGGCTCGACTCCTCTTTAGCTGATATAAAGAAGCATGTTGAAAAGACGAAAGAAAATAGCGAGTGAGTATATCTGTTTTTAATTCTATTTTAGTGAAATGTAAAGTAGTTCACTAGTTTCACTGCAACAAACTCGTGTGACTTTCTAATCAATTCGTTGTGGTAGTTGAGTAACTATGTAAGATTTTTATTAAAGTTTTTAATCAGTGAAAATGTCATAGGTCAAATGTGGGTTATATGAGGATGCATTTACTGTGGTAAATTTCTAAAGGGTGTAACAAAATGTACCCATCAAAAGTTGTTAATAAAGTAATTTACAAAGTTTTTTCTACAAATAGATTTTTTTTAGAAAACATAATACAGATAAAGTGCATTCGAGAATTAAATTAGAATATACTTACATCGTTTTGTTTATGTTTTGTTTAATTCAGTCAGAACCCGTTATATACATTTTCCCATACATTTCACAGTCATATATGACCACCCGGGTTTCGAAGGGTTAATGTTGCTTTTATTCAAAAGTAAATAATAGAGATAGCTCTATTGTTATTCATTTATAGCATAATGCTCTCTCGTTCATACAGTAGCTATTTCCTAATGTGACATAGTGAGAGTTTTTTGATATTTGATTTCTGCCTGCTGATTGGCTCATGACATAGTAATAACAACTTGTAAATTTTAACTTCTAAATAATTATTTTTGAAAAATCAGTATTATTGTGTATATTATGTTTAATTTTTTTATATTATAGTCATAATAGGTAGGATAGGTACAACATATATATAAACCCTGCAAAGTTTGTTGGGTTGAATATGTTGACCTTATATTTATGGTAAATTTTTCAGTTGTATTGAAAATCCTAATGATTCTATAATTCTATTTTTGGCTGTACTTTTAAACATCCAGTGCATTTTAGGATGTTATCATACCATACAATTAATGTCTTCAATCAATTGTAGAATGAGATGATGTTGATTGACATAGAGTAATATAATATGTTCTAACATTGATTGATGGCTACAATGAGAGCTTGAAGGCATTCTGGCACATGTAATTCTAACCGAACACTCCTGTTAAGCAATGTCAATTGTAGCCTGTCTGTGGGTTGGGATATCTATCTCAAGCTTCTCTGTTCGGAATGCACGGTAAGCCATCCATCCTGGCTGTTATCGATAGATGACAGTTGCTAAATCAGTGGCCTTCGAATGGCACATTGACCTCTATCAATTTGCAGTGCACTGTGGTAGTGTACACTTTCAATCCCTTTGGTTCAGGGATACCCATATCGCAGCAGCGGGATGAGTTAGAGTTGGTGTAGTATTAGTAGATGGCTACAATGGACAATCAATTGATAAATTTATATATATTTCATTAGAAAACATATATTTCATTGCAAAACACAAATACAACCTACCAGATCTCAAGTGATTACTGCGGCTGATGAATGCAGTAAAATTAGGTAATATAGGTTTACTGTTGACCTGGTTAGGACCTTAATAGTGATGTTGTGTGATACCATGTGTGTCTTGCTCAAAATTTCTTTGGGTATTCAATCACTTGTGATCGCATTGGGAGCTGCTTGGATATTCTGTAATATATTCCCAGGCTAGTCATATATTCCTCGGCACTCTCTGCCTACCCTGCAAGGGATTAAGTGGGAAGTTATACATACATACATTTACCCAGGCTCTGAATCCAGCCCTTCATTTAATTATTAATCCCCAATCTATAACCCACTGCCTGCAACATAAGTTTCTTTCTCATGCTACTATTGCTGGTGCAGACATGGCAAATTTCCACCAGCTTCCTGGGAACTATTCTCACATCTTTACACAACATGTAGTTGTGTCTGTATCTTTCGTTTACGTGAATATTGTTTGTTAGTCAGCAGGATGCACCAAGTGTGGGCGAGGTTGGCTTTGGCTTTAAGTTGATGATGAGCCACTGACGCCTCAATAACCTATTTCAAAATTTCACTAGATATGGCAGAGAGAGCATGAAAGTAGGATAATTGAAATTTGAGCATTAAGCAAAATTTATGCTTGTAGACCATATTCACAATGATGATGTTAGAAACAGAGTTGGAATGAAATACAGCGTCAGTATTAAAATAAGAAGGAGCATGCTCCGTTGTTTGGACATGTGGAAAGAGTGCAGGAAGAAAGAATTACGAAACAGATGTACAATACAAAAGTGGAATGATGTAGGAGCCGAGGAAGGCCAAGACTTATGTACCATGATGAAATTGATTGTGTACTATAAGAAGTTGATAGATAGATATATAAATGTCAGGAGCCTTAGAAACCGGCGAGCGTGCAGCGAGCGAGCATGTTAAAGAAGCGACTGAGTTGTGTAAAGATCAAGTCATGTGGCACTCGGTTCTCTCTGCCTACCCCGCAAGGGATTTGGCCTAATGTTATATATACACTGATTGGATTCCTGGATATTGAATATTTCAGCATTAACCCTGCAAGGGCTTTGGCGTGAACTGACACTATGTTCCTGTAACAAACATTTCTTACTTTATTTACTCTACCATTTATGGAAATATACAATGAGGGATAATATATAAAACAAAAAAAATCGATACAAGTATGCAGCTGTATTGTAAACAGGGGCACTCACACATAGAGATAAATAATATCAGAATTATACAAACATGGACTCATAACTTGCTCTTGTGATAACTCAGTTTGTTTAGCCACTGATAACAGAATATTTGAGTTCATAGGATGTTTGTTATGATGCCCTTTCTGCAGCGTTTATTTTTTTTATTGATTTGTTAAAGGTATCAATATATTTGAACTATAAAACGGCATTTTATATCACTCAGGTAATAAAAACTATACACCTCTTTTGATGGCCAGTGGTTAATGTAGCTATATGTAAAACAATAGCAGTATCACATAAAGATTGTCATTCCTTCTGCTGATTGACATTACCTACATGTGTACTATTTTTTTATAATATTTAGATTTATAAAGTGCAAGATACACTGTAGTACGTGCATTTACAAAAATAAAAGCAATGTAAATTTTGTCTGTTGTATGTATGTATGTACGTATATCTTCACGCCAGGCCCTTGTGGGGTAGGCAGTGGTAACTGAGCACCATAAGACGCATTCCTTACACACCTGTCTTACATTCATAGCTCTTTTCATGCACACTCAATATTAGTTTATATATTTGGTAAATATTGTTAAGAAAACCAATAGGAAACTTATAGTGTGTATGCACATACAACATTTAATACATGAAAATCTGATTAGTCTGAAATTTTAGAACAACCTAAGGTTTACTTTAGGTTGTTTTACATTAATTTCTTTTCTGGCTATTGACTAAACTAGACAAAGTGTATCACTGACAGTCAAAATATGTTCATGCCTTAATGGTTAACAGTAAGCATCTAGCTTGTGTTAGTGAGCCCTTTACAATACATTGGTGTTACAGAATGTTGAATTCAATAGTTTTTATTGTTAAATAAGATTAAAAAGAATTTTTGTGCTGCATTTTGATCAAGCAATTGCCACAGATACTCATTTTCTGATGTGCAAAATCCTTGTATAACTTCCCACTAAATAGGCAGAGAGTGTCGAGGAATATATTACTAGCCTGGGAATATATTACAGAGTATCCAAGCAGCTCCCAATGCAATCACAAGTGATTGAATACCTCAGAATGCCCTAGGGAACACTATGAATTATGTCTCTACATTTTTATTCTCTCGATTTGCCTTGAAACTGGGGAAGTACCTCCACCTCACAGAAAACCGCAGCCAAATCACAACACCCTAGAGGGTTGTTGTGAGTGAGGATCCTACGTGTGAGTGAGGTTACCAGTAAGCTCCTAAAAAAAAAAGACAACCACTCCTAGCCCACGAGACTGGCGTAGTCCCACTGTGAATAGCGCAATTAAACAGATATGTAGAATTTCCTTCAGAACTGGAGTCTGCTTCAGTTTTTAGCTATTTTATCGTAATGCTGTTTACACTAAGAAGAGCTTTTCTATACTTCTTAAGCTTTTCTTTTTTCAGCTATTGAAGTATCAAGTGCTATTGTAATTTTGGCCCTTAGGCGATGCAGCGTGTATTTTTAGTTTTTGTTTGGGATTCAAATCTCAAAAAGTAAAAAGGTCCACTTTGTTGTCTGTCTGTCTATATGTATGTTAAGAGATAACAAATAAAAGCAGTAATATAATAAGGTAATTATAGTTGACCTAAGATCATCGAATTTGGTGAGCAAAAATGTATCATAGCACCAGTACAGGAAAAAAGAGATAAACGTCATTTACGCTTAGTCCACTCTCGACGCCTAAAACACCCTTGCCCGTCGAGTAGGAACTCTATGTAGAGGTCGAATTATTAAATATATTTAGTATATGAGATATACGAGGGTCTAGATGTCCATTTACAGGGAATAATATAATCACCATTTAGTAATTATATTACAAAAATTGACATTTACATTCATTAAATATTTACAATCATAATTGTTTTAATCCTAAAAGTTATTACTTGATTGTAACTAAACTGCTGTAATCTTGTTGAAACGAACACTTTATAATTATTGTTATTGTACCGAAAATTCTAACGAATCATAAGTCAGTTAAAACAGTCGATGCTGGCATTTTGAGCGGGCTGGGTATTGTTATAGGGATTAACAGCCGGCTCTAGCGTTCTAAATTGTAGTGAGCGCTTGTTATTATATCAAAAAATACCTAAATGCACTAGTCGGACTACTTTGTATATAAATCACTATTGTCTATATGCACTTCACCGTACAATAAAACCTATTTTTAGTAGGTTGATTGATGGAAACACCATATTTTTTGCATTTAGATTTGTGCACTATTCAAGGCCTTACGTGTTTCACTTTCTACGACACGATCACATGATCGGTGACGTTAGGGTCGGTTCCAAGCGGCGCCGACGCAGCGCGTGACTCAAAGCGAAGAATAGAGTTCCATTAGATTTTTTTAATATGTTTATTTGGTCAATGCTTAGTTGTAGGTTCGAAATGTAAACCGCAATTACGTATGTCGCGGTGTTTTCTTTGCTCCACCGAGCCGGTCTGCGCAGGCGTAGAGCAACGAGTCACGACAAAGAATAGAGTAACATTATGTTATGTTTTATTATTTTTATTTGTAAATTGTCCAACTATGTTCGAAAGTTAAGACGCAAGTAGTTAAATCGCATTACATTCTCTGTTCTTCCGTGGTCGTAATTTTAAGTAGCATTTATTCTTTCACAATGTTTAATTTAAATGAAGATTGGACATCGTATTTGGGGTTGTAATTCTGTGCAAGTCACACTTCAGCCCTCTTTGATTGCCTGTCCTCTCTCTAATTTTTTACTTTGTTTACTTTCCTTCCTGATGGCATGTTTTATGTGATCGTACATATTCTTCTCACGTGTATTATGATAAATTTTATAGTTTGGTGGTAAAATTGATTATTTCTAGTAATTTAAAAAGAGGGAGGGCAAACCTATGTTTAATAAGGAGCAGCCTGACTGGGGAGATATCTCCACCTTACAGGAGGCTGCACCCTGCGAGTAAGACCACCTTGTGCTCGTTGAGATGAGGTACTGAAGAAGGACTCCTTAAAATAAGTCAAACGACAACGTCGACAACTGCATTTTTAACCATTGAGGAGTTACTCATAGGCCATTCATGACCTCGATCATAATACCAGCTCGTTGCTGCTATAATAATATTACTGTATTGTCATCTAAACTAGGTCCCTTGTGGGGTAGGCAGAGAGAACCGAGCGCCATAAGACGCGGCCTTACATACCTTATTGGCTTCTTTAACATTCATAGCTCTTTTCTTGGGCGCTCGCCTGTTCCTAGGGCTCCTGACAATCATACAACCTGACTGATTAAAAAGTTTTATTGTTAAAAATTCGGTAAAATTAATATTTATTAAATAAAAAAAATAAATGATTTTTTGTTAAAAAAGAATATAAAAAAAACATGTTAAAAATTATTTATCAGACTTCTACTTCTTTCAGATTTAGATAGTCAAAATAAGGCCTGAATATTAAATTCGACGAGCTCGGTGGCGCAGCGGTTAATAACGCGACTTTGACATTGACAATGCTCGTAGGATTGATTCCCTCACAGGACAAACATTTGCGTACATGAACATGTGTTTTTAAGAGCGATAGGACGCATCAAAGTAGCTTGTCTGGGGAAGTACTTCCGCCTCACAGAAAACCGCACCCAAATAACTCCTAAGGAGTTGCTGTGTTAGCAGCAGAGGTGGCATCGCATGAGTGATACTTAATGTTTCACATGTGTTTGTAGGCTAAGGTAACCGCTTTACATCAGATGGACTGTATGCTTGTATGCCTCCCGACGTTGTATGTACAAAAGTTGAAGGCTTTGCATATAGCTGCCAAACACGTGGTAGAAACTCATCGGAATGGTTTTCGTATCGTACCAGTCTGTGCCTGGTATTTTTGAATTGACACGATACACTTTCGAATTAATTTATTGACGGAGAAATATTATCAACTAAATTATGTATATATATATTACGGGCCCTTTGAACTGCACGTCAGCTGCGAATTGGCAATTTTAATGCTGTTTTTGTGCAGTTGATGAAACTGCATCGAAACTGCCAACCGACTGCGAACTCGTATGAAGTCGTCGTGCAGCTGGTCCAACTGCTTTAGGACTAATGTATAACGACCGTTGCGTTTAACTAACGTGTAGTAACTAACTTGCCATCTAACTAGACGTGTAACGCAGCCGGCTGGCAGTTCCACGCAGTTGTATCAAACTGTAAAGAAACGACTTGCTTGTTTAAATGAATAGGAAAAAAATGGTCAAAAATACAGCTATCACCTTATGGTTGGTCACCATATTTATTGGCAGATATTAAGAGAAGTAATTAATTAATTAAGTTCTCTCTGCCTACCCTGAAAGGGACTTGGCGTGGAGATATACATACATTAAGAGAAGTTGGGCGCATCAAAGCAGCCCGTCTGGGGAAGTACCTCCACCTCACAGAAAACTGCAGCCAAATAACAACTCCCTAGAGGGTTGTGTCCCTGCGTGTGAGTGAGGTCACCAGTAAGCTCCCAAGGAATTGCTGGTGATACTTAAAATATTACAAGATTTAATTGGCTACAGTAGCCGCTTTACATTAGGCGGGCCATATGCCTGAATGCCTCCTCCATGCATATAAAAAAAAAAAACTTTCATTCATTCATTGAGTGTATGAATGAATGAAAGTTTATCTTTTTTTTGGGTACTATAGTACGAACCGGGTATCTTTGTGACTGTATAAGATAGATTGTATGTACTTTGGGACGAAATGCAAACATAATGTCGAATAGCAGGTCTTAGTATTTAATAGGATTCGCAGTTTTTTTTTTGTATCAATATACCTACATGATATAATTATTCTACTTGCAACTCGTGACTTCACATGCACGTGATATGTTGCCTCCCCTGCTGTTCTTCCACTTCTTGTATCGCAAGGGTTCATAGGTTCCGGTAACCGTTTACATCATGTTTGCGTGCCTCCCGATGCGGTATAAATATTTTTCCAGCACCGAAAGTTTGAGACCGATAATAATAATAATAATAAATAATGTGGGATGTCGATTCAACAATCATTGTTCCGATCGTTGTGACGGCCAATGGTTTAATAGCCAAAAGCCTCGACCAACATCTTAAGAGGCTCGCGTTGGGTAGCTGGATCAAGAGCCAGATACAGACGGCAGTTCTTCTTGCGACGGTACGTATTGTGAGGAGGTTTCTGTCTCTGCGATCTTGACCACCGATAGTTTGGACCTTGTTCCCGCTATCGGGGGAATTCTGTTTTTTATATTTTTAAATGTATTTTTTTTATATTGTATATTTAAAAATGTAATTAATAAGAAAAAAATTAAATAAATGAATATAATAATAATAAATATGATTGGACAAATTACACAGCGCTATCTAGCTTGTGTTATTGGTACTAGACAACTGATAAACATACGTAAATACATACTTATTATAGGTAGAAAATACCCAGACCAAGACAAACATTGTATTGTGTGGGAATCGAACCCACGAGCGTTGGTGTCAAAGTAGGATAACAGCGCGTTTCACCACTTCGCCACCGAGCTCATCGATATATCCAGACCTGTAGATTAAGGCCTGGCTTCATAACCCTGCAGTGATCGAATATAATTTGTTTTTTAAGTTCATGCACTTATGTAAATGCAGTTCCACTCAAATATCGGTACAGACATATAGAACCGTTATCTTTAATTTTGTATGTCTGTTTATCGTGTATGTATGTATATCTTCACGCCAGGTCCCTTGCGGGGCAGTCCATATTTATCGTTTATCACTCAAAAACAAGATACTCTACGGATTTTAATGAATTATACTCGCGGCTAGTTTGTACTGTGAAAATAATATTGCCCGTATCTATAACGTTACGCCAAATCCCTTGCGGGGTAGGCAGAATGAACCGAGCACCACATGCCTCGATCCTTACAAACCTCACTCGCTTCTCTAACATTCATTGCTCTTCTTAAGCGCGCTCGCAGATTTCTAATGCTCCTGACAAAACACGATCAATTTCATCACGGTAGGCAAGTCTTGGCCTTCCTCGGCTCATACATCCTTCTACTATCGCGTTGTATATCTATATAATTCTTTCCTCCTGCATTCTTCTACATGTCCGAACCAGCGGAGCAGGCCTCTTCTTGTTTTAACACAGACACTCTCTTTCAGACCAGCTTTGTTTCTAACATCATCATTGCGAATCTGGTCTACAAACGTTAGGCCATAAATTTCATATCTAGTTTTCCTGGATATATTAAATGATGTTCATAACATTATTTAATCTATTCATAACTGGAAATTTGAAGGATTTCTGCGAAAGACTTGAAAGATCATTGTTCTGTGAGGCGGAGCCGTAGGAATCTAGTTGTTATTTCAAATATTAATCAACAGAACTATAATTGTCTCATTAAATATTTTTGTGAACGTATCTGTTATTTAATTCTTCATACTCGTACAACCATACAAAATATTTAATGAGCGTGCAATTTAGATTAGAGTATTCAATTATAATGTTAAATATTTGATGTCTAATGAATAATGAAATACTGTATATATAATAAAATGCAAGATGAAAAAATGACGAATTAGATATACCTACAATGCGAAAGTGGAAGGATGTAGGAGCCGAGGGAGACCAAGACTAACCTTGCCAGGTTCCCATCCTGACCCCTAGTCCCACAGGTTAGAGAGGCGGCAGTAGGTGCGCGTAGCGCCTACGCCGCACTCCCGTCCGCCGTCTCCGGAGCGGGACAGCCAAGGGATCATCCTCCCTGTTCCGCTCCGCGGCCTCCTTCTGGGACATGACCGTCTCACAGAAGGAGGCCATCGCCTGCCAGGCACTGTCACTCCCGAGCATGGAGCGGACCACGCTCGGGAGCGAGAGGTCCGCGCTTCCTAGCGAGGACACCAGATCACGGCGCTGCCGAGACCATCTGGGACACTGCTCCAACGTGTGTTGAGCAGTGTCCTCGGCCGCGCCACAATCGTGGCAGCCTGGCCGCTCCTCTCGCCTCGCGACCCGGTGCAAGTACTCACCGAAGCACCCATGCCCGGTGAGCACCTGCACCATGCGGAAGGTGAGGGGTTTGCGCCTTCGGCGCATCCACGCCTCCAGGACCGGGCGCAGCGCATCCGCAACGCGGACTCCATACCGCGGCTGCGCCAGGTCCTCCCCCCACCTCAGACCAAGGCTAACCTACCATGACCAAATTGGTCGTGTTTTATCAGAAGGTGATGTCAGGAGCCTTAGAAACCGGTGCATGAAAAGATGAAAAGAGCCATGAATGTGAAAGAAGCGAGTGAAGTGTGTAAGGACCGCGTCTTATGGCGCTCGGTTCTCTCTGCCTACCCCGCAAGGGACCTGGCGTGAAGATATACATACATACTCGTACATAATGAAATGCTTTTAGATGTGTGATGATAATGAAGGTAATAACCTATCGAGAAACGATGCGACTGATTTTGCATAGTACCTCAAGTCACCGCTACGGGTCGGGGGGTAAAGTGAAACTCGCCACTCTTATTGGCTAGTTCACGGAGTAACATTGCGTCACTTATCGGTTTATTAATTAAAATATCCTCCCATTGGCCAATAGGCTCGATCGCTGAGATGTTTAGGCGTTATAACACTGCGTTTTTGTGAGTGCGGGGTGCCCTCATGTGCAGTCAAGTGGTTTATTGGTTTGTGGTGACGATAGATACTCCCAAATCATGGTGATTAAATTCTATTAATTTAATTCTACGATAAAATCATATAAGTATTCACAGTTACGTCAAATATCAGTACATAGATCAAATGTATATCATTTTCTAGTAATCAACTAGAAGGATAAGCCTAAAGAATCGGCCTTGTGACAAATTTTGTGACCAATTGGTTCCCGGTTCAAATCGTGGCATGTATATACCACAAAATTCGTGTATTCGGAATATATATATATTTGTGATTGTCACTGGCTTGAAGGAAAACATCGTGAGGAAACCCGCACGTCCAAGAAATTATATTTCGAAATACGTGTGTGATCTTACCTAAGATTGATCTTGTGTTCCCTCTGGGTTGTGGAGGTCTGACAGTAGTCGCTCCATGTTAAAATCAGTATTTTCACCAAATCCTTAGGCTTACCTAGGTAGCGGACCCTACCTATGGATTAGGAAATGGAATAACGCTTAGAAGAAGAACTAGAACGCTAAGCAAATGCGAAATCGGTGTCCCTGCGAGTGAATGATGTGAGTGAGCTCCCAAGGAGTTGCTGTATTAGCAGCAGGGGTGGCAACGCATGAGTGATACTTCCTGTATTACAAGGCTACGGTCACGTGGCCCTATGTTCGTATCCTTCCGACGTTGTATATAAAAAAAGAGAGTTCGAACTCTACCTATGGCTTATTCGCTTGTGGGAGTCTCTTGGAATACTTTCTATCAATTTCTATTTTCGTAATGTAACATACTTCAACATTTTTCAGGGCTATATTCGATAGTTTTAATGTTTTGAGATCTCTACATGAAAGCTCTCCACGAATGACTAACCAATTTCTTCTGACATCGACAAAAATGCTTTCTCGATGTTATTGAAACCTTATGAGAAAAAAATCACTTCTAAATAAAACTAAATTCGATTGCTCTAGTTTTGGTTCGTACTTCCCATAATATTTTCGCTTTGAAAATATGGCAATGACATCATACCGAATTGAGCATAGAGTTTATTTATTCCTGACCATTAGCTCATATGATTGGTACTGACTAGGAGGGGGCCGGATAACCCGTTGAGAGCACAGACATCCCTGTGATATACAAGTTTGATATATCATATTTAACAACGTATGTACATGATAATAGGATACAAAAGTTTAGTCGTTAGTTCAGCATAGTGGCTCCTCTTTGCCTGATGGTAAGCGAAAGAGGAGCCCAAATCGCAACTGCAACTTACAAAATACTACACCGTATCCTGTCAGTTGACGCTGCCATGCTGACCCGCAAGATGCTTCTTCACGCTTCGTTTGAAGGATCCCATATTGTAGGAAGGAGGGAAAACATGTGCAGGCAAGGCATTCCATTCTAATCTAAATTCCATTCCATTTTAATGGCACGACAAAGATAGGAGTTGCCTAACTTTTTGGTACGCGAAGAGATATTCCCAACAGTGGAATGATGACATACGTGTGGTTCTATGACGGAAGGGAGAGGGTGAGATAAGCGAAAACAGTTCTTCAGAGCACTCGCCATAGTAAAGGTGGTAAAATACGCTTAGAGAACCTATGTCCCTACGGAGTTTAAGAGGTTCTAGGTTTTTGGTGAAAAGTTATGTTGGGTTCAAATAATGAAAATATAAAGGCTCTATGAAAATGTTTGGCGATGATGGAAATGTATGGCTCAGCCTTTGTCAAGATTCCGCGAGGGCCTTTGTAAATGTTTACTCTTCATCGCGTGTGATATAGCCTTTTTGTAGATTTGTTGTATGTATCAGGTACTGCGTAGTCAGGTACAATTAGACTTGCAGTAATTAGGAAGCAATCTACCAGATTCTACCTTAAGAGGAAAGCGTAGTCCTCATCACTCAAAAATTTTGTGAGCTGCTAATCTGATAGCAGAAGTGCGGGTGACATCTTAATAAAGACCAAATTTCTTTATTTGCCATTGGGCCATGGCGGGCACTTAGACACGTTTTACATTTTAAAAATGTTTTTTTTTAATGTACATACTTTCTTAATTTCTCATAGTATAGTGTTTTGACATGGTTATGTTAAGACATTTCTTTTTCTTAGCGTTATCCCGTTACCTAATCCATTAGGATCGACGGGGTACGCTACCTAAGCCTAAGGATTTGGCGAAGATACTGATGATTACATCGAGCGACTACCGCCAGACCTCCACAACCCAGAGAGGGAAAACCAGATCTTTCTTAGGTAAGGTCATTCGTCTTTCGAATTATATTTTTTTCGACGTACGGGATTCCTCACGACCGACGTTTTCCTTCAACACCGAGCTATTGATAATTACAAATATGTACCTACATAAATCGAAAAACATGAATTCATTTGTGCACATCAGGATTTGAACCAGGGGCCTGTTGAGCAATAGGGCGGTTCTTTATCCACTGGGATATCATTGCTGTATTATGTTAAGCCCTATACTAAACCGAACCAGGTACAATAATGATTTTGGAATATGTTAAGGATAACAAGTTACAATCATTTCCGTTGTGAGTAGGGGACTTTCCGCGATATAATTTTCTATTTTTTATACCTTTTGAAAGTTAAACCGCGGCTAGTGCTGCACTGACAATAGTTATATAAACAACCGTGAAAGTTGTAAACGATACTATAGTTACCTCTATAGTTTTTGAAAGTGTCTCTTGCTCTATTCCGCCCACACAACACATATCAAATGAGCTCTAAACGCTCATATATCATTTTTAGGGTTCCGTACATCAAAAGGAAAAACGGGTCCTGATAGGATCACTTTGTTGTCCGTCCGTCTGTCAAGACCCTTTTTTTTAATGCTGAAATTAATTTCAAATACTCTAATAGTACAATAGGTCTGCAGTTCCTTCGAGCAGTGAAAATGTCAAACTACTACGTCAACGCAATCCAAATCCCTTGCAATCAAAAGATACGGTTGTTTATAGGTACCTCGATTATGCGCATATTTTGACACTCGGCAAGGGAATCAAAACATAATGTACTCCCCGTTGACCTATGTCATGTAGCACAAGTAAGGGGAAAAATCTGAAACCCGTAAATTTGTAGTTACCTCATAAAAAAAAAAATTTTTTTGGCGAAAATATTTTTACGGAACCCTCGGTGCGCGAGTTGGACTCACATTTGAAGGCTTTTTTTTCTCTAACTCTGGTGTGGGTGCTAACCATTTACATCTCTAATTCGAATGCAGGCTCCTTCTTTATTATATTGCAGTGTACGAGTAGTAGCAGTGCCAACATTGATCTAACTTCATGAAGATATTTTTTTTACGTTTAATGATCAAAGCCGAGGGTTAGACGTCACAATAAGACAGATAAATGTCATGTCAATGTTTACATAAAACACGCCGAGGCCGCTGCCCCCGCTCTGTGGCTGTTATCATTATACTATAGCTACTTGCTTAAATTATTTTTATACGAACAGTACCTAAAGTAGCATATAGCATGGGTGACCTTTTCAGTAATCAAACTATTTTAATTTGAGAGTTGATCAAAATATCACAAGTCTGAAATGAAATGCTCGGTTTGTAACTTTGATTTTTATTATTGTTTACGAACTAGAAGGAATTTATTCGCGAAGTATCTTTACAGTGGTAATATAGTTTATAGTTGTTTATGGCACAGATTGCCAAAAAAGTGAGTTTAAGTAAGTTTTAAATATTAGTATATAAAAAATTTAAAAGATAGAGAATTTAGAGAAATTATAGAGAATTTCCGGGAAGTTGTGCCATAATCATACATAATTAATTAAGTATCCTCAATATATACTTGTATCCCATCTGTAACAATGGGCTGCTATACCCACTAAATTACATACTATTGTATGTAATTTAATAGCTAGCGAAGCTTTAGAGCGAAATTGAAAAATTTGCCACAATTACAAATCTTCTTCGTAGCTCATTTGGAAGAGCACTCGACCAGCAAACAAAGTTGTTGTGGGTTCGAACCCCTGGTAGGCGGGAGAGGAGATTATTTTACTACCACAAGGAGAAAGTGAGTTATTGAAAATAAAAAAGACATATACAGACGATATGAACATAAAACCTCCTTTTTAGGGTTCCGTTCCACTTACTAAGGCTCCGCTGTTAGTTTGCGTGCGAGTCCACTCGTGATTGGTCCGTTTTTTGAATGAAATCGTTTAAAAGATAAGAATGATAAATATAGTCAAAATTTACATACGTATAGGTTAAATTCAGTGACATATATAACTGCCTCTCATGTTTTTTTTTATTCAACGTTGGGAGGCATACAAGCATACGGTCCACCTGATGTAAAGCAATTACCGTTGCCTATTAACGCTTGTAACATACGTCACTCGCGCGATGCCTCCTCTGCTGCTTACACAGCAATTCCTTAGGAGCTTACTGGTGACCTCAGTGTGTGAGACACAGTAACACAACAACCCTCTAGGGAGATGTTATTTGGCTGCGGTTTTCTGTGAGGAGGAGGTACTTCTCCAGACGGGCTGCTTTGATGCGCCCTACCTCTCTTAAAACATCCAGACCAAGACAAACAGACATGTTCATGCACACAAATGTTTGTCTTGTGTGGGAATCGAACCCACGAGCGTTGGTGTCAAAGTCGCGTCTTTCAAACATTTTTGTTCATGTTTGTTGTTCTCTTACAAGGGTTCATTTTTACCTGAACATTATTATGTAAAAACTTTACAATAACTTTAGGTTTGCAATAATAATCTGAAATCTGGAAATTTCGGAGGTAGCAATGCGCACTGTTACATCAGGCAGCAGTATGTTTATCAATGTTACGACTGGCAACAGCCTCTAAATTTAGTTTTGCCTGATATATTTATTTATATAGCTGCCCAAAAAAAGGAGTGTTCTAAACGCCTAGACGAATGATGATGAATAGGGTATCCTTAGAAACCTTACGTTATCCCGGGTTACATAGGTTAGGTGACGTCACAGTAAAAACAATATCATGTAGGCTGAAGAAAAAGAATATCTTCCAAACGTCGAGTGAGGTCGTGTGGGGTATCAAAATACAGGGGTCTGAAAGGTGATCTCAAAAAGAAACACAACGTTTAAAGCTACTTTTTAATTAACAAAATATAACTTAGTAACTCTTACTTATGGAAGTGAGAGCTGGATATGACAGAGAGAGCATGAAAGTAGAAACGAAATGCGAGCATTGCGTAACGCTTGTATACCGATTTCGCAATTATGATGTTAGAAACAGAGTTGGTCTGAAAGAGAGTATCGGTGTTAAAATTAGAAGAGGCATGCTACGTTGGTTCAGACATGTGGAAAGAATGCAAGAAAGAATAAAGAAACAGATGAGTGTATAAAACAGACAGAGAAACAAAACACAAAGTGGAAGGACGTAGGGGTCGAAGAAGGCTAAGACTTACCTACCATGACCAAAATCGTGTTCTGTCGGAACGTGATTTCAGCCATGCAATTCTCGAAGCGACTCGTAATGGCTGTGTGCGTCGCTGTGATCACAGATGTCACAGCTTTGACATCGTCTACTGCAATCACGGCTTTTTATTTGGTATTCTATAAGGCTGTAAGCGTACGCGAGGCTGTTTGCCTTGTAGAATTCTAATTCCAAACGCAGCCTTGCGGCGCTAGTGTCGCACAACCATAAAAAGCGACACTAAGGAATTGCAATTTTGTGTTCAAGGCTATAACAGCCGATGTTTCCGAGGAAGTAAGGATGTTTGCTCTTACAGAATTGCATGGCAGGAGCCTTAGAAACCGGCGAACTTGTATGAGAAGAACAATGTATGATAAGAAAGTGAGTGTCGCTTGTAACGATCGAGTCATGTGGCACTCGATTGTCTCTGCCTAACAGGCAAGGTATTTGGCGTGAAGTTCTAGATAGATAATCTTTATATTTTTTGTTTTCATTAATCCTGTACACTTATTGGTTTATACGTGTTTTTATTAGCAGGCGTGCATGCGTGTTATTTTTAAATTTATTTATAAATTCACTTGGTTTGTCTTTTTGCCTACATTTATTGCATACTAGCTGAAGCCCGCGGCTTCGCACGCATGAGATTTGGGCTTTTAGTAGCCTTTATTTCTCTATAGACCTCAAATACTTTCTGTTTAAAAAAAAACAAAGTTCAGGGTCGTAGCCATAGAGCGATTCAATTTTCATACAGCGCCATCTATTGACCTTTACGGGAGGCAACGTATATTTATTTTATTTTTATTACACAAAAAAATGCGTAGTTATTTTATGTCACAAAAAATACGTATTCTGTGAAAATAATAAAAATAAAATTGCAAAGTCCCCCGAAGGGGAAGATATTTCCCCCTAATTTAAACAGTTTTTCATGTTATACGCAGGAACCCTAAATATTTACGGGATAAAAAGTAGCCTATATTCTGCTCTGAACAGTGCTCTACCTACCAGTTAAAGTCCCGTCAAAATCGGTTCAGCCATTTCGAAGATTAGCCCGGACAAACAAACAGACAGACAAAAAAGTTAAAATGCATGTTTAGGCTTTGGTAACGTGAAAATAACAATATGAGCTTAAGATAAAGGCTTTATTTTGAAATCACAAACAGACACTTCAATTTTATTTATATGTATAGATGGAACTCTTGATGTATCATTAACTATACATAAGCTATAGCAGTACAATGATTCTCGTCGAGATGGTATCTTGACGGTGGCTATGGAGACTCCCCAATGATTAACACTATGCTCACATTGTTTAGGTTTCTTTGACTTGTCTTCCTTCCTTTAGGAGTGCAGCATATTTTTATAAGAGTTACTCATTCAAACTCTCATTTACAAACTCGGTTAATACATTGCACGTGAACAACGGAAATTGTTCTACGGGAATGTATCCCTCAAGACTGTCAAGTATTTCAAATCTGAGATTAGGCAGTTATTAGCTGTAATACAGATTCACACCTCAAATACAAAAGCTAGTACTCAAATAATATAAAATCTTATCCATATATCCTTTTGCGCCTGCCGTGCCCCATACGTACTTTGTGATTTTATATTTCTTACTTAATCTACTACATAATTGTATCTTTGGAACAACGAAAAGATATTCACTGACTAATCACGAAATTAATGGATTTTTGGAAATATACATTTTCAAGCGGCGGAAGGGGATGTTGAACTTTCTATGGAACTTTTTTATGGGGCTGGGCTGTGAAATTGTGTTTAGTTGACAGTTTGTGTAATGTAGAGGTTCGCTGAGGTGAGACTTTTGAAACTTTATCCTTTAAGTGGGTAAATGAGGGTATTATCTTAAATTAGGGTATTATCTTAAATTAGGGTATTATCATCCCCTCCCGGACCGCTGTCTAGCGTGGACGTGCCACCAACGCGTTACATTTTATTTAGTAAATTGAAATAATTAAAATTAAAATATTTTACGAGGAAGTATTGAGGTGTGACTGTGTCTGGGGATCGAACTCGGTGTCGTCGTCTCTGCGAGAGGTACGTGCTTGACCGCTGAGCCAACATAATAGCATTCACAGGCGCCGAAATTTTAATACACATTAATACTGTGACGTATGCTACGGGAGCGACTAACTGCTACAAGTCAACTACGCAATTCACTGTGAGTGCTGTATTTTGTTAACTGTTTCCGACTATTAGCGGCATCTTTGGCTTTACTGTGTACAATGAGCATTCAGCGAACACCACCGAGCGGATTCTCAAATAGCAAAAAGGATTGTAAACTACAGAATCTGATGGAAACACAGTCGGAAAATGCGGACACGGAATCTGATGGTGGTCTTCAAAGTAAAACGAGTCGTTCACGTAGAATAAAAAGAAAGTTGGAAGGGTTACCATTGGAGAGCTCAGATATGGATGAAATAAAGCAGTTGTTAAGCGATATGAAGGCGCAACAAGAAATCAAGCTGGAAGCCTTATGCGCTTCTTTCAGAAAACTTGAAGATCAAAATGCTGAAATTAAGTCCTCTATCGTGTTCATTACGGCAAAATATGACGAGGTCTTAGAGAAGGTAGATTCCCTACAAAAACAAATCATGGCGAAAAATACTCGTATTAATAATTTAGAGAGCAAGGTTGAAATGATGGAAAGAAAAACGCTTGCATCAACGTTAGAAATTAGAAATGTGCCAAAAACTCAAACTGAAAACAAACAAACACTCTGCGAACTGGTTAAACAATTCAGCTCCGTTATCAGCCATCCAATCCAGAGCAGCGAGATCCGTGATATTTATCGTGTAAAATCATCGTCTAAGGACATCACTCCCATAATTGTGGAGTTTGTCTCTAATACAAGTAAAGAATCTTTCTTTCGTGGAGTGAAAGCATACAACAAACAAAATAAAGACAAAAAACTAAATTCAAGCCAGCTGCACTTGAAAGGACCAGCGCGGCCTATCTTTGTTGGTGAAGCACTTACGGCTAGGACGAAGCGCATTTTTTACTTGGCAAGGGAATTTGCGAAGAAAAATAACTATCACGGATGCTGGGTCTCATACGGGAAAATCTTTCTGAGAAAGAGCGACGGCATGCCGGCTATAAGGATAGACGCTGAGGAGGATTTTTCTGCACTCAAATGACTAGTTCTCAATAATGGTCATGGGATCTCCTATTGCAGGGGAAATCTAATCTGTAACTTTTCCTTTATACTTCTTTTTTATATTGTTTTTTTACTAACGTTTTTATATTGTTTATTTTTTAATAATTATGTAAGCATGAGAGATTTCATAATATTTTTTGTAACAAGTAATAACATAACCATAAGATGGGTATCACAAAATATTAGAGGCAAGTGCCATACGCAGACGACATCAAAAAATACGCATAACAGAGCAACATTTCATTCTGGCAAGTTTATAACTCTTACTCACCGTTATTACAATACATATAACGTTAAACAAAAAATCTACATACATAGGAAACATTATCTACAGATATATTCAATATGTTATTTATGTGCATTTATTTTTATTACACATAAACTTAAAAATGATACTCTTCTTAACACCTTTAACGACAAATCAAATCTAGTAAAACAAACAAACTATAATTCATTATGTGAGATTATTTTAAACCGAATATGTAGTGGGTATTCTCTACCTAAGGAATATGAAGTAATAACAACCGTTAATACTAGTGAGAGTTCGCGAAATTGTATTTGTGATGTGAATGGAGTTGTAAATAGGTTTTTCTCTCAAGATACTATTGGTGTTTTATCGACTGGCTATCGATTACAGATAATTCGTAACTACATTTGTGCTGAATAGATACTATTGTTATGAAATTCGATAATATAAATACAATAATTGATAACGTAGATAATGTGACAGTGGCCGATGCATTCCGTTGTGATGCTGACAATTGCAATTCACTAAAAATAAATCAAAATAAATGTTTAACTATTATACAGCAAAACATCCGAAGCATTGCGCGAAATTTCGATGACTTTCTTATATTAATTGAACAGACTAATTTTCAGTACGATATTTTAATCCTAACTGAATGCTGGTTATCCCGTACTCCAATAATCCCGCAATTAAATGGCTACACATACTATCGATCAACAAAGACACTAAATCAAAATGATGGCATTGTTATTTTTCATAAAAATGATATAGCTATTAACATTACGGAGCCAGTATTTGAGGAGGGTAACTGTATTTTATTGAAACTTGATAACATTGCGCTAGTGTCAATCTATCGTCCTCCGTGCTATTACAATATAGATCGGTTTATACAATCTTTAAATGACGTTTTGACAGCCCTATCGTCATTCAGGAATGTAACTGTGATGGGAGATGTCAACATTGATATTAGAAATAATACAATTGATAAAAGAGCATCTGAATACCTCAATATTAATGCGTTCCATGGCCTTTTATCAGCACATACCATGCCAACAAGAATGAATGCTTGTCTTGATCATGTCATGCTTCGCTCAGATATGCATGCCACAACAGTAGTTTTAAATTCAACAGTAACGGATCACCAGGCTGTGTTACTACTTTTAGAGACTCGAACCAGAAAAAACAACCACAAAATTAAATTCAAGAAAATTGATTATGAAAATATTAAATTGCAATTACAAAATCACAATTTCGATAATATATTTGAATCTAAGAATGCCAATGCTGCTGCGGACAGTTTTGTTACCTTTTTGCAACAGTTAGTGGACTCAAATACATTAGAATACATTGTTTCAAATAGAAAACGAACGATTAAACCTTGGATTACGAAAGGTATCCTAAAATGTATTAAAAATCGGAACAATTTATTCAAAAAATATAAAATATCTCCTGATAACGAAGTTTTAAAACTAACCTATACTAGATACCGTAATTATTGTAATAATTTATTAAAAAGACTTAAAACACAATACTACAAGGATAAAATTAAAAACTCGGGTAAGGACAACAAGAGTATTTGGGACACAATAAAAGACATAACCAATACAAGAAAAACAAAAACTCCTTCAGTTGAATTGCTTAAAACTGAAGAAACACCAGAGATAGCTGTTAATCTAATTAACAACTACTTCGCGAATGTCGGTAAGCAACTGGCTGATGAAGTCACTAAAGACAATGCCAATACCTTGACTACAGAAGCATTAAAGTCATTGCCAGTTTGCGAGTCATCTTTAGCTTTATTAAACACTGATGAAGAGGAGGTAGAAAGGCTTATCACGGACTTAAAAAATAAGTGCGCTAATGGATGGGACAACCTGTCTAATCAATTTATTAAAGAATTCAAACAATTTATTGTCCCGCCGCTGACGTATATTTACAATCTATGTATTCAAGATGGAGTCTTCCCGAGGGTTTTCAAACACTCAATTATACATCCTGTACATAAATCTGGGGACAGGGACTGTGTTAATAATTATAGGCCAATATCAATATTAACAGCATTTTCGAAAATCCTTGAAAAACTTATTAACAAACGACTTATGAGCTACATCGAACATAAAAACTTACTTTCCACTAATCAGTTTGGATTCAGACGCGACAGATCAACGGACGGTGCAGTTCATGAGTTGACAGATTTTATTGTTAAAAATCTAGATAAATCAAATAAGGTGATTGGAATTTTCCTTGATCTTAAAAAGGCATTTGACACAGTCTCTGTACCTATATTGATTAGCAAACTGGAAACGTATGGTATCAGAGGAAAACAACTTTCATTGATGAGAGACTATCTTGAAGACAGAACTCAAAGTTTAAAAATAGGTGAATATGTCAGTGCCAGTACACCTGTTCATTTTGGAATCCCTCAGGGTAGTGTTCTAGGTCCCTCGTTGTTTCTCTTGTACATAAATGATCTCTCTTCACTGCAGTTACCCAATGGTCGTATTATTTCCTACGCCGACGATACTTGTCTTCTATTTTTCCATAGTACCTGGGAAGCTGCACACACTGCTGCTCAAGAGGGCTTCAATACCGTTAATAAATGGCTTTACACAAATTTATTAACATTAAACTCGGAAAAGACAAAATATGTAACGTTCTCTATGCGTAATACGCAACTTCACACAAATGTTACCAATCCCTTAATTGCTCATAATTGCACTGTGAACTCGAATGGGACCTTGTGCTTATGCAAAAACATTGAACTAGTGAATTCAATAAAATATCTGGGTGTCATTATTGACAACAATCTCTCATTCCAGAAACATATTGATCTCTTATCATCAAGAATACGTAAGTTGATATACATTTTTAAAAATTTGCGACTAGTTTTAGATCAAAATTCTCTAAAACGTATATACTTTGCATTAGCACAAAGTCTTCTTTCCTATTGTATTACGTCATGGGGAGGAGCACCAAAAACTACCATGAAGCAAGTAGAGGTCGCGCAAAGAGCAATTCTGAAGGTAAGCGGATTTTTTCCACTCAGATACTCGACTGAACTACTATTTCAGCACTGGCAAATACTGACCGTCCGCCAAATATTCATCCTCCTCACGATACTAAAACAGCATGATATGGTTCCGTACGATGGCAAGGATTCGGTCGAAGCTAGGCGCATAAGTAAAATTTGTGTACCTATGTGTACTAATAAAACATACACACGAAAATATTTTTGTTTTTTGGGAGGTTTTTTGTACAATCAAATTAATAAAATTCTCTCGATTCACAAATACAATAAACACGATTGCAAAAGAGAGGTTCAACAATGGTTAATCTCACTTAATTATGATAACACCGAAAAAATGCTTGCTAGACAAAATTCGTAAGTAATTATATGCACATCAAAACACTCATACCATTATGCACACTACACATATTCATCATACAAACATGTTATGGCAAAGATAATGCAACATATATATTTTTATAAATGTACATACAACATACAACAACATATTTATATAAACTACATATTTATATTCAGGATCAGTGTATTCAAATTAGTTTTGTACACTACTACTATAGGTTATAAAATGAATGTAATAATGTCCGTTACCGGGAGGTGGGAACCTGGTGACCTGTAATACAGGCTCTCAAAGTCTACTTCAGGCACCAGCTTCTCACACCATAGCTATTTGTAATATTAAGGTACTTAGTATATTAGATTTAGATACTAGGCAAAAGTATATATAGTATTATGTGTGAGAAGAAATAAAATAAATATTATTATTATTATTATTATTATTCTTTAATCACGGGTGTTAACCCCGGTCTTTTGATAGGCGTGTGCGGGGATATGGATCCAACGCGTAGAGGCCCCTTAGAAAAGATTGATGTAATGTATTATACCAGCTGTGACCTGCTCTAAGGAATATCAATGGGAGGATATACCCACGAACAGGTCACGGCAGGTATTGGGACTATTGCAAATGTGTCGGAAATAATTGAGCTATTGAAATGAGATCTGGAGGGATTATTAGTACTGGGCTATTACAGAAGAGAGACGGACACCTGCCATAACTATCATATCTGATGTTACTTCGGCAGGTGGTGGCTCGCCACTCACTAGATGGACCCCCGAAATGCCAGAGAAAGTCGGCCGGGGGCAACATCGATGTGAGTGACTCAGGGGTGTCGAGAGGTGTGCTGCGCTTTCTCCGAAGTTACTCGCGGCGTTATGCCCTTTAACACTTCCACCCCTGGAGCATATCACCTGCTAGAGCAATATACTCTATCGACTCCTCTCTGGACGGCCAATGAAGGCAAGCCAGAGCTGAGAGTCCTGCGGGCCTTCTTGACTTTTCACTCCGACCGACGAAGACACACCGGAGGTGAAGGCCCTGATCGACTCTCTGGAGCACTCGGGTACCCGTGGTGTCGTTACGCACCAACAGCTCGCCACAAGCTGCCCTGCGGGCTATTATTATTATTATTATTATACCTTTATATTTGACGAGCTCGGTGGCGCAGTGGTGAAACGCGTTGTTACACACAGTACAAACATTTGTGTGCATGAACATGTCTGTTTGTCTTGGTCTGGGTGTTTTCTATGTATAATAAGTATGTATTTACAAAAAAAAAATGTATTTACGTATGTTTATCAGTTGTCTAGTACCCATAACACAAGCTTCGCTTACTTTGGGGCTGGATGGCACTGTGTAATTTGTCCGACAATATTTATTTATATGAAACTTGTTATGCGATGGAAACCGCGTTTGAAATTGAGTACAAACATTGCTTAAACTAAGCACTGGAAATATTTTCATTTTATTATTATTAATAATAAAAAGAATATGTTGACCTATGGAGCGAAATAATTATGAAAGTAAAATTGTGCATAGAATGTATGATGTAGACAATATATAAATGAGGTCGTTTTTTTTACTTGCCATAGGATAGCTATGTAGGGATAGAAAAGATACATGGATATGCGGTAACGAAGTTTTTTTTACAAGCATACGGTCCACCATGTAAAGTGATTACCGTAACCTGTGAACACTAGTAATACATTAAGTAACACTCGCGCGATGCCACCTCTGCTGCTAATACAGCAACTCCTTAGGAGCTTACTGGTGACCTCATTTACACGCAAGAATACAACCTCCAGGGAGTTTGTTATTTGACTCCGGTTTTCTGTGAGGTAGGGGTTTTTCTATTCTTTTGAATGGTGGTCTTCAAAAGAATAGAAAAACCCCTACCTCTCTTAAAAAGAAATTGGTATAATATTATAAGGACTAGCTGCAGCCCGCGACTTTGTCCTCGCTTATACCGGTATCCTGCGGGAACCTTCTTTCTTCTGCCTTTGCCAGGCTTAATCATGATGTTGAATAGCCTATATTAACCTAATTTAAGTAATTAGGCTATCAAATGCAATAAGAATATTTCAAATCCGACCAAGATTAGCGTGTTCAAACAAAGTGTTCTGCTTTATATATTGATATAGATAGATAGAAGTTACTTACGGAATCTTAAGAATGTGATTCCTAACACGTGACTGGTTTTGTTTATATAGGCATTTTCCATTGTTGTTTTCTGTACTGTTAAGTTATATAATGCCATGCCATATATGTAACCATCATCGCTGTCGTGTATTGAATGTTTCTTCATTTACTTCTCAGTATATAATACGAATTCTATTTCATTAAACGAGCAATTTATGTATGTATATAAGTATTTTTCTATTTCGGAAACGGCCAACGCTACTGCTAACACAACAATTTCCTATGAGTTGATTAGGTCGGCAACGCATAAGCGACAGCCCTGGTGTATCAAATTCTTCGGCTATGGTAACTGCTTACCATCAGGCAAACCGTACTTGTTTGTCGCCTTAGTCGTATATAATAAAAGTTTATTGGTAACCCCACTCACTCGCGGGAACACAGCAAACTTTTGTTTTTCGGTTTTCTGTGAGGTACTTCTTCAGTTGGGCTGCTATGATGCTCCCTACCCTCTATTAAAATCCCGGAAAAGGCTCTAACGGTTAGGATCTAATTTTGTATTTAGATAAGTTTTTGTTGTCTTTCTTAAAAAAACTTTATTTTATAAAAAAAAAAAAACGAGTGTGCTTTCGATCACACGACTGGAGTAAAACTTCTTTAGCTCCATAGTGTGGTACAGGCAATAGGCCTGCACTGTGTCTTAGATATACGAAACTTAAATCGCTATGAGAGAAACAAAATGTGTGCTCGCACCTCTCTCTCTTGCCCCTACAGTAATATACGAAACGTAACTCTCTCTCTTTCTATCTTCACTAACTTATATCTCCCTCTCAACTTCCGTTCGCCTCGCCCGATCACACTTTTCGTAACGCTCTCGTCACGCATTCACCAGCTTACTCCCCAAGTCAAGCGTGCGTAAAGAAGTTTTACTTCAGAAACATAAAAACCTCCGAGCAAAACTTGGTCGCCCACTATTTGTGAATACGGTTAACAGTTGGCAAACAATAATGACAGCATTAAGAAGGTGTTTTCACAATATTCTGTATATTTTAGGTTTGTTTTCAATCTATCCCCGTAAACATACAGTTGTTTGGACGATCAATTCTTAACTTTATGCCGTTGTAATAGATTACAGAGTTGATGTGACGGCCCTGACTGCAAATGGAAGTCGTGAGTGGGCAATAATATTCGATTTGTTCCGTTCTCATACGTCTTGGATCATAATCGTTTCATAGGTAATGTTTTTCGTTTATAATACTTGTTTGTAGTTAGAGCTGTGCCTAGTGGTTCTTACCAGCCTATTACCTGACTGGTCCCTCGTTCGAATCCTAGTATGGATATGTACCACTAAATTGGTAACCATCATGACAAAACACAAACATCCAAGAAATTATATTTTGTAAGACGTTAGATCTAAGGACGTTAGATTTTAGGATAAGTCTCGTTTGCCCTCTGGATCGTGGGAGGTCTGACGGCAGTCGCTCAATGTCAAAATCAGTATCTTCGCCAAATCTTTGGTAGGTATTGGAGTAATACTCGTGGATTAGAAAACGGGATAACGCTAGGAGGATGAGAGAAGAATTGATTGAAGTTGTTATGTAACTATAAATATATATGTAACTGTTTTAATAGATAAAATGCGGCAAGTTTGAAAATGCGGCAAGTGAAAAAACACGGAACGGTCCCTTCCGTGTTTTTTCCAACTAGCAGATTACGGAACATAAGAGTATTATGACTTCTTCCCGCGCTTTTGACGAGTGACATTGTTGTTTTACTTGAATTTTTTACAATTTAGTGTAAGATTAGTTTTGTGTGACGATTTCGATAGTATTTTGTAACATAAGTGCTAGTGAAATTATACAGTAATGAAAATACTCAAATATAACACGTTTATGCACTTTTTGGAAGACGTGAATAAGTTCATCAAGAACACCTTGTAAAAATCACTATCGTTTTACGGGTGGTATTTAAACTGGGTTGACTGGGTCTAGGTACCCTTCTCAAGTATTTTTTCAGCACAGTTACTGAAGCTGGAACATAGAATTAAGATTTTCAAATGGTTCTAAACTGAAGACTTTGACACTGGCATAAAGTAGCAACACTATTGCTATATATTATAAAAAAAAACGCTAGGAGGATGAGAGAAGAATTGTTTGAAGTTGTTATGTAACTTTAAGTATAATATGTAACTGTTTAAATAGATAAAATGCGGCAAGTTTAAGGAGGAAAACCGAAAAGATTCTAATTTTATAATAATGACGTTTATTGTACTAATCAATTCGTAAAACAAAGTCCCACATCCTCCGGGTATAGTGGGTGCGGTTGCATGCATCTAATAACGGTCGTAGGTGGGTACCGTAAAAAACACGGAACGGTACCCTTCCGTGTTTTTTCCAACTAGCAGATTACGGAACAAGAGTATTATCAGTAAAATATTTGCAAACCGGGCTTTGATGTCAAAAAACTACGAACGGCGCCAATTGTAGCCTAAATAAAAGTGCTTGGAAAATATCTCAATACAAAATGCCGCAGCCATATAAAAAATTTCTGCGAGGTTTTTCTGTGAGACTAAAATGAAACATATTTTTTTAAATCGAAGGAGAATAATACTTGTTTTCATAAATTGGATGGCTGGCACCATTTCAAATAGCCACTTCACTTAAAAATGAACTAAAAGAGCTTCAGAGCTTGTGTGGATTGAGTGATCAATTATTCAATCCTTACGAATCAAAGGAAGAATGTAGGAAACGATTGCGAAAACTTCGCGGTAGAGATTAAAAAAAATTGTGAATGTTACAGTCGATAAAACTTGAACACTATCTGCTCAAATGATAAATTGTATGTACCTCATAAAGTACTGCATTTGTATTTAAAGTATTTATATGAAAAAATGTGTCAAATTGGTGGAATCGATTCACAATTATTCTATAGATTTTAACGATTTATTTAGATTTTATATGGGTTTACTTGTAACACTCAATTATAAGAAAGCATCACTCGATCCACACGCACACCTAGAATTGACTTTTCAATTGAACCAAAACCGTTTTCGAACAGTACTATAAAGATACAGACTATGATACTTCTACTTCTGATTCTAGAATATTTCTGACCATTCATTTATTTTCTATAAGCTGTGATGTATAACATTTTCTTTGTTCAATTCATAGCTGCTAAGTAATATGAAAATATGGTTGTGAACGCTATGATAGGAGAAAGTCGTGTATACAATTTATTTTTAATGTACACCAACTTTGGAAACTTTCCACCTAAGGGTTTTTAGATCGTCGGGGATTTGTCAGATCGTCGATTCGTCCCACGCATATCGATACAATAATTAACCTTAAATACTTAGACATTTAGAGGCCTGTTCTAAATCATTTCCAGACATATCTTTATACAGTTAATAGATACAGGCGTTATTTTGCGAAAGTCAAACCTACATGCAATTTGATCCAACCTGCTTTGTGTGCTTCCGCCACCAATTAGTTCATACGGCCTAGCGCCGGCCGGCACCCACCCACTACTGTTAGTGCGTGCAACATGCCGACGCTGCCATGGCTGCTCCGGTAGTCTCTGCCTCGGCTGCTGCGGTTGTCCGCCATCTGGAACAGAATCCGCATGCCCCCTCCACCACCGTCGCTGCCACGACTGGCCTGGTCGTCGCTGCGACACGTGTTTCGCCTCCGCCTCTCCACGAGGCATCATCAGGCGTTGTAGACGTTAATCGTAAGAATAACATGCTACAAGTGACAAATCCATCGCAGTGCCGTCCCTTATATTGAATTGAGGGTGGGGGTGGATGGTGTGAGCGAAAAGATATTTAATAGTGGGGAATGGTTTACGTCAGTCTGTTTGTTCATGAGAGTGATTTTAGAATTTTTATGTTTATTAATTTCTAATTGTTCCCTACTGTTGACGTAAACCATTCCCCACTATTAAATATCTTTTCGCTCACACCATCCACCCCCACCCTCAATTCAATATTTCGGACGACCGCAGCAGCCGAGGCAGAGACTACCGGAGCAGTCATGGCAGCGTCGGCATGTTGCACGCACTAACAGTAGTGGGTGGGGGCCGGCCGGCGCTAGGCCGCATGAACTAATTGGTGGCGGAAGCACACAAAGCAGGTTGGATCAAATTGCATATATCTTTATACGTTGGATATTCATCGATTCTAGACCTCTTGATAACTCTGCCAGTTCGTTGTCTTTTTACCAATATATTTTTGACGTGGTTCTTGAACGTATTGTCAGGCAAGGTGAAGATTGTTAAATTTATTTCAGAGTATAATACATTGACAATATAAATTCTATCAAATGAATTACACTATATTTGGGAATAGGTGGGCACCATCTAGTGCCAAATATAAACTTTTGGGTATTAGTAAATTAATAGGTAAACATACGTATATACCTTTTGCCTTATACGGGAATCGAATCCGATCCGATTCATGATGTTTATTATTGTATTGCTCTGGACCACTGAGCGTATCAAAATATACATTAGGTAATTTGTCGTTATTTATTATTTCCAGGTTCGTAAAAGACATAGAGGATGGCTTTGTCCGACACCGGCCGACGGCTCGGCTCCGGCAGTCAGCCTCGCTGGGTGCAGCGTCCACGTCATACAATGAGGTGATCCCGCCGCCCCTGCCGCCACCGACCGCAGTGCTCACCCAGGGTCGCCGCGTGGACACTTCACTCAAACGCCTGGAGAGGGCGCATGATGATCTGTTCCAGTTGTAGCGGCCGAGACAGCGCAGGTGTGTACAGAAATGGTTATTCTTGCATTTGCAAAATGCCAGTCATAAAATGCCCAATGGCGCATCAATTCTCCTTTATCTCTAGGCCCAGTGTTTTATCTTATCTTAGTTTTATCCATAGATAAATTGATATCTTAGTAGACAGTTTAGTGGGCCAAAGCGAAAGTTAGCCGTCAACGATGATATTGTTTCACCGATAGATAAAACTAAAATAAGATTAAATCGGTTTAATCAGATAAACAAGCATACTGAAATGCAATTTACTAATTTTGATTTTGTTTCTGATTGGTTGAACACAGAGTAAGAAGTGTTGTAAAGTGTGTTCAGGTAGACGAGATAAACAATGTAAACAAGCATTCAGGGGTCTACAACATATTTTTATCGAGTATAGTAGTCATCTTCGTCGTAGCGTAACCACTACTAGGCTATTTCTACTCTGATATTTAGTGGAACATATTAAGTACTTACCCTAATCAATATTAAAGTTAAAAACTAAAAAATCTAGTACAAGAATTGCCTACCTACTGAAAAAATATAGACAACACTTGGAACTAGGCATATTTTTTATTATTGATAAACAATAAAAATGTAATATTATCCTACTTATTTGAGCAGATTGTATTTAAAATAAATGTCTGTTTCGTCCACTCGTAGTCACAAGTCATTACTAAATATTTAAAATGTCATATATTTTACCTAAACAGGCGCAGTTCATAGAACTTGTTGTTCTATTATTAATTGCTATTAAAATTTAATTAATTGACTCAACCACATAAATATTATTTGTCCTGCCAAATGTGACGAATTCCTGTACAGACATGATTCCTGTACCAAAATTTACAGACAGTACATATACACCGTTTCTGCCTGCGAGAGAGAAAGACGGGGATACTTATCGCTTGATTTGTAAGGCCGACATGGTTACCATTTTTAGTCTCGTTGAACGCACTTTAGATAAAAGCAGTCGAGGTAGACTTACCGCGTCACCCGGTGAACATTCTCGTAGCGGGTGGCTGCGGCTAGTGTTTCGACTTCTTCAATGATAACGATTGTTATGCATCGTGTATTGTTTTAATGATGAATTAGTTACTAGGGGTAGTCTCGTCTGTAGCTTATAGGAGTGAAGTGATTCGCTGTAACGATACTGAGATCCGTCGACACTGTCGCGATATAAAATAAATTAGTCAGTGGAAAATCTTATACGATTAGATTATTATGCATTGCAGTTAATATTTACACGTGTCTACAATAAATAAAGTGCTACTATCTAGATTAAATACTACAGGCAGTGGCGTTATATAAATTACAGGATTCAACAAAACTTAGCGATTGTTATTTGATTACATCGTTGTACGATCGTTGGGAATTCTCCGTATTGAGTTTAAAGGGGGGTATAAACAGAGCTAAGCCACTCTGCCCTATCGAAGTTATCGAAAATATTTTTAAGAGCAATACAAATCGCGATCCCATCGCGTCGGACACGCCTACTTTTTGTGTGATAAATTGCATACAAACACGAATGTTGCAAAAAGTTCCGCCCCGAATCGCTGGCGCTTTTCTAAATATTCTGCAGATACAAAAAGAGACACAATTTAAATAGTAGTTTTAAGTATTTTCAAATTAATTCAGACATTTAGAGGTTATTACTTTAATATATACCACTGCCTCTAAAATAGAACTGACAAACACAAGAAACGTAAAGACGTTATTATAATGATTTCACGTCTCGCTCTAAAATAAATATTTTTTTTATGCTACGTCGGGTGGTATACAAGCATACGGACCACCTAATGTAAAGTATCTGCTGCAACAGCATATTATTTGGCTGCGGTTTTAATATGGGTATCTTAGTGAATCGAGACCTAAGAAGGGACATTTGTCAAAAAATCTTTAATATTTGACAATGACGTGTTACAAGCTAACATGTTACACGCCATTGTCGAATATTATAGATTTTTTGACAAATGTTCCTTTCTGTAGTTATAATTGCCTCCATGGCCTATATTACAACAGTAGCAGGAAATGAAAAATATCTAATCTAAAAAACAGGCTTAAAATACCCGTTTTATAATAATTAAGAAAAGTGCTTTTAGAATAGGTTTCCTTTCCGTGTTCTTCGTCTCGCCAGAGATGTGATATGTTTATATATCATTAAAGAAGCATGGTAGCACTACTAATAACCCACTGACGTCATATACGTTCTCAATTTGCTTCGGTAATTAACATCATTTATTTCGTAAAATACTACATACATCATACGATGATGAAGTTTTGACAGTGTTTACAGTAGTTAATGATGGTTTGTTTATGTTTTTAACACGTTCTTGGTAAGTCGACCTGTGTACAACAACGCAAAGGAATCTTACGTACCGAATTTAAACTACTTCTTATTGTCAAATTTTATGTGGGCATAAATAGTTAAAAGAAATGGCTCAAATTGATTGACGCCCCACGGTTTTCTGACGATACTAATAGGTGAGTAACTAATTGTGTTTATTCCGTATCAGATTTATTAAACTTTTTTAAATAATATCTCACGTCACTTCCGAAGTAAGAGCCCAAGAGTTACAAAGGGGTTAGAAGTAAGACGATAAATATGGAGCCCGGAGCCGTTTGAATTAGATCTTTATATATCTAATTTTTTTGGACGTTTGTGTCACTGAACTCCTCTTAAATGACGGGACCGATTTTGATGAAACATTATGTATGTGTTTGTGTGGTCCTTGGATGGTTTAGATTCACAATTGGACATGGTAGGTGGCGCTGCAATCGGGTTGTAGGATTTTTTTCTGGCAGATCCACATCTATTGGGTGCTTTATAATATTCTCATTTAAAATATTATATGTATCTATCTTTATCTTCTCGATAATTCCCTTGCGGGGTAGGCATAGAGTTCAAGTTCGGTAATTGTTGAAAAGTCGTATGACAATAAAGGTACCTTCGAGCTGCAATGATGATGAATCCATGTAAAAATCATAATCTGATTTCATTAAATAGTAAAATTTGGTACTACTACTTTTTTCATTTCCCAAACTGCTCCGTGCGACACGACGTTGTACCCAGAAACATAGCCGATGTGTTGTACCGCACGTGTTTTCTATACAAACTGAAGTAATTCGGTACAATGTAAAAAAACGCAGTACCGCGCCCCGAAGCGTGGCGCGGAGCAGTCTGAGAAATGCCTCATTAAAATACGATGTCTATAAACATGTGCAATAAATAAATAAATAAGATGGTAGGTCTCGAGCTGGTATATTATAATGAAGCTTGATGGTAGTCACTTGAACTCGTCAACGGTTAAGATCGACGGTAAGGAGGGTAAGTCCATCTAGTATGAGCTCGTTCGACTTAAAAAAAAAATGAGCCTGTTGGCCATAGTTACTTGTTTAGTATTTCTTAGACTATAATTATATTTATTTAACCGTAAGTGTGTATTTCTCCCAGCTTCCTAACGTTTTCTTCTCTATCAGACACACCATGTTTGCGCTTGCCATTTCTTACGGCAGCTACTCCCCTCCTCCACTTCCATTTATTATTTATTGTTTTCACTTTGTTTGTTTTTTTCTAGTTTAGTTTTTCTCTAATAGACTATACTTCATCCAAAGATCCTCTAACAGACTAGTTTGTGAGTGTGCGCTTCGGTTAAAACCCATGTCTGACAGCCTATCCCATACCCAAGCGTGAACACAGGTACTAGACAGAGTTTTATTTACTTTATTACATATTTTCTTGTTCTTCATTATTTATTTTAGTGATCTATACATTCTGTGTACTAAGTATCGGGAATTTGTCAATAAAACAAAAAATACAAATTATTCATCTAAATTTATTTTATCGCCTTCAAAGTAGGCCCCATCGCTTGCAATACAACATCTCCACCGCTTCACCCAGTCTTCCATACATTTTTCATAGGCTATTTGCGGTATGGCCTTTAGCTCATTCAGCGAATTTTCTTTTATGGCTTCTATCGACTCAAAACGTTTTCCTCGAAGTGGTAATTTTAACTTGGGAAATAAAAAAAAGTCAGACGGAGCCATATCAGGTGAATACGGTGCTTGGTCGAGAACCGTTTTTAGCGAAAAATTCAACAAAAAGAGAGAGTTTTGTTGAATTTTTCGCTAAAAACTCTTTCACTATAATGGCTGTGTGTGATGGTGCATTATCATGGTGCAGCATCCATGAGTTGTGTTGCCACAAATCTGGACGTTTTCGGCGGATACTCTCACGCAAACGCTTCATGACGCCTAAATAATATTCTTTATTCACTGTTTCTCCCTCTGGAAGGAATTTGGAGTGAACCACACCACGGTAGTCAAAAAAAACTGTCAGCATCACCTTGATTTTGGAGCGACTTTGCCGCGGTTTTTTGGGTTTCGGCTCGTTTTCGAGACGCCATTCTGAAGACTGTTGGCTTGTTTGCATGTCGTACTCATAAACCCATGTCTCGTCGCCAGTTATTATACGTTTCATAAAGGTCGGATCCGTAGAAGCTCGGGAAACCATGTCTTCAGCGACATGCTTTCGCTGCGCTTTTTGAACAAAATTGAGCTCTTTTGGAACTAGTCGAGCGGCGACGCGTTTCATGCCTAAAATGTCAATGAGAATGTTGTGGACGGACTTAAAAGATATGTTCACCTCACTAGCCAACTCTCTCAGACTCATACGTCGATTTTCGAGCACTAGCTTCTTGATTCTGTCGATGTTTTCTCTGGTCGTAGCGGTTGAAGGTCTACCAGAACGAGGCAAGTCTACTACTACTTCTCGGCCTTCTTTAAAAGCCTTATACCATTCATAAGCCCTTGTTTTCGATATACACGATTCGCCGTAGGTATTTCGCAACATTTTTAGTGATTCACCACATGAAATATCATTTGAAACACAAAATTTAAGGCACACTCTTTGTTCAACAATATTTTCCATTGTAAAAATCGCCGAGGACTCAAAACTATGACCAACAAAAAGTGTAGTTTAAAACAAATTAAATGACAGATCCCGCTCAAATTTTGCGCGCTAAATCAGTACAGTGCTACCAACATGCAGTAAAAAAATTAGAACGACCTCTTTTACGCGGGTCTTTTTATTGACATATTCCCGATACTTTTTACACAGAGTAGTATCTTTTCCAACCACTGCTGCACTTTGATGTTAGGTCGTCTATGGATGGAGAACGTCCTGGCTGGGTATTCTGATTGACATTTGGCCAATTTATTCGGAGCTATTCGATATAAGTCTTGTTATATTACCGTTCATTGCAAAGTTAACCTTTTTGCTTTCCCAGAAGGTTGTTCGAGCACGGATTTAAAGAGTAGTTATCAAACGTGACTGTCGATTATCATTTTTGCCGATGGACAAAATATGTATACGTAATTATTTATTTTAATTACGTACTGTAATATTTGTAATACAGCATACACACATACAAATCTTTACAACTGTCTCTCATTGGGCTAGGCAGAGACTATGGAACGCCAGGTGCACTGATCCAAACAAACCCCTCTCGCATCTACCACATTCGAGCACCAAAACAAACAGACATGTTCATGCACACAAATGTTTACAGTATAAAGTAGCGTTACTAATTACTGCGCCACCAAGCTCGTCAACGTTATCATACAACATATAATATAAGACGGATTGTCTTATATTTCGACATATCAGAATTAGAAACTATATTAAGAGTGGCACTCTTTTTTTGATCCCGTGCCGAAGGTTTCTTCGTGGTATGAAATGAAGAAGCAGTTTTTGCAGTTATAGATCTCGATATCAGTAGGCTAATTATAATTTTGTTTGTGAGCAACACAATCCTCCAACGCAATGGAGAAGTTTCGAATAAAATGTAATACAATGTAATGTAATACAATCGCAGTACAATGTAATCGTCCTAGATGATGCGACGCCACGTGATGTTGTGACTTGTGACGTCACGAATGTTATTCGGAAAAATCGCATTATAGAAAATATGACGGCGCTACTAGTGTAGATAAGGTGTAAGATATTTCAAAATAAATGTTAGACCTATAAGAAAAGTTCATTTAGTGTATTAACCCTTCGAAACCTGGGTGGTCGTATACGACCGCGAAATGTATGGGAAAACGTATATAACGGTTTCTGACTGCTCAATATACTTTTATTGGATGTGCATGTTTGTCCAATGAGGAACTAACGAATATTAAGCAGTTTAATATTACTTTGTCTTAGGTTTTCGCGATTGTTATACATTGAATTAAACATTTTTTAACGGAGTATCGCGTGTTTTATTTATTTTGTTGAACCTGACGTTTCGAATGCTTTGCAGCGTCCGTGGTCGCAGGAAGACTTTCCTGAAAACACGCGATACTTCCGTTAAAAATTGTTTATTTCAATTAATATTAGTTGTTAAATCTTTGACATATTTGGAATTCTTTGTTGTTATATAATTCTGAAATTGTTTGTTTCAGATATGCGCGATTCCAATGAGCGCGATGGTCCCGCGCTGTGCTGACGTTACAGCGTTCGGATCCATCGGCGGCCGTGACCGCAGGGGCCTGTATCCGTACGGATATAGATCCGTAAGCAAGTCTGGCCCCGTGGCCGGATGGATGCCTGCCCTCGCGTACACTCCGCAGTATTGAACTGAAATATTGAAGTATATAGTCGGTGAGTTACACATGTGAGGACAGGAGGCGTGATATTAGATAATAATATGTGTTTTATAGCAAATATACAATCGTCATCTGTGTTTTTCTGTAGCTTTTTAAATCGTATCGGATGATCCCTGTCCACTGAAATTTATAAAACAATGGAGCGTCTAGTAATACTTGTTCACGTTGTTTAATCAATATTAATGTGTTTATTATATTAATGTATGTGGTCAAATATTACAAGGGGTATTCCTTAAATAGAAAATGTACTGTATGAAACATTAAATAGTACTCGTATATTATGATCTCCTTCTAGAACCCATCATGTATATCAGCTTATAATTAACTGTTATTCGATAATTTGTTTGGAAATTAGTAAACATTATCTTATTCACATGTTGTTTAGTATTAATCTAAACAATAACACATAACGTGATGGATTTGTCATGTATAAAAATAGCATTTTGGCACTTTTTCCTCATTATATACATATATGTACATCATTTTTTAATATCGATTGTTATTTCACTAACTTTTCCGAGATTGGAGGCGTTGAGCTCATGCCTAGTCGATCAAGTTCGATTTATGCTTCAACAAATACAGTAGGGTGTTTTAGCTCCTCGGACTACAGCTTTTTTTAATTTAGTGCCAATAAGACGACTGGGATTTCTTAGATTTTGATAATAAAAACCTTACAGCCGAAAGATGACATTGGCTTCTTAAGATTTAGAAACCGGATAAAACCGGATAGTCACTTTACAAATGTTGTGAACAGTAGCGTGTATCGAGTTCTTGTTCCGACTAAGTTGATTGTTGGCAAACTCAACGCACTGTACTAGAAGATAAGTCGCCCCGCTACACACAGACCAATTAATTTGGCAAATAATTGAAACTTCGTGCTTTGATACGCCCTACGATTCTTAAAACAGCCAGATCAAAACAAACAGGCATGTTTATGCACACAAATGTTTGTCCTGTGTGGGAAACGAACCCACGTGTATTGCTGTTAAAGAGCAATTGTTAACCACTCGATCACCAGGCTCGTTAACTCTTCTTCTTTCGTTCTCAAGAAAAATCCGCCTTTACCTTCATTTTTATTCACCATTTTCCCATAAATACTTATCAAGGTCAAAAGTGTTATTTTTACTATATCAAATTCATTTCTGTTTAATTTTGTTTACAATCAGGTTCTAGTTATCCACATACACATTAACATATTTTATAACTGTTATCTAATCTTTGGATTGATGTGGTTTACACAGTATGTGTACATTTTACTGTGAAACTTATATCTGTCGTGCACTGTTTGTCCATTTGTGTAAACGTATGTATAGTATACATAGTCTTGTCTATAAATATTGAATAGATAGAGTGGACGAGAGAGCGCAATATCAAACAAACTTTCGGAACGCACACATGTAAATAGGATGTTTACTGGGGTGCTGAAGATCAGCACAGATAGAACAGAGCGCCAAGGAGAGGATTTTTTTGATGTGACTGAAAAATAAACTTTGTTGCCATTTTTATATAGCGCTAATATATTTGTACATCAAAATTACAATGTTGTCAATAAATAAACATTCATTTATGTCATAAAAGGAAATAAGTACATCATGACCGGGGAGGATATACTACATGGAGCGGCGACCTCAATAAATTTGTAGGGATCAATAGATGCCGGTGGCTTAGGATCGAGGTAAGCGGCTCTGCAGAGGAGAAGTCTATGTGCAACAGTAGACGAATACACTGGGCTAAAATGATGATGACACTTCATTAGAGGTTGACTTCTTCTTGGAAGGGGAACCTTTGTCAGAAGTGGCCGCTTATCTGTAACAAAGGCTTGTTTATAACAAAAAAAAAAATTCAGTTTGGCAATGAGAACAAAGTTTACTTTCAACAGTTTCTGTTTAAAAAATCATCTATGCTCCTCTCGATTTGCTCTGGTCTTCACATTACATAAAAAACAATGCGATGCACACGTCTGAATCGTGAAAATTTGGTGTTATGCATATGTGGTGTGCACGGTCACGTGCCTGCGTTTTGAAACGTTTCTATCGCAACGCTCGGTCGTTCTGTTATAGTGCCTGATTGGTAAAATTAGGGATTAATTGGTAATTATAAAAAGATCATGAATTTTATATTTTTTTTTCAAAAGCATGTTATTAATAATTAACGTGATAGTAAGGGTCTGATTATAATGTACGTACACAATTAAGCGTACGTGCTGAGTGATGATGTAACGCGAATTAGAGCGTAGGAATTTGCTGATAACTGGCATTTGTAGTCCTGAATGCATGATAGAGTTCGTCAACAAGTGCGTGCGAAACGCATAAATGCCGTGCTTACGTTAATAGTGTTGTTGTTAAATTTTTTATAGTGTCGTGTCATTTATCTCAACAGGAAACAAAAAATCTATATATACACAAATTTCTATGTATTCCGTATGCACTATACGTCATCACTCGGGATTTACGTGGAGGTGGTAATCAAGCGTTGATACGCTTCTTCCTTCTTCATGGGTCACAGTCACAACGTCATTTATGAATGATTTATTTTATTGAATCTCAGAGGCTTGTCTCTGATGATTCTCAATATTAGTACCTAGTAAAAATAGTGAAGTAAGTGAATTCACAATTCACTTATTTTTAAGCACTATTTTAGCTACCTTTAAATAGGGCATTAATTTGTCCTTTACTAATAAATTAACTTACTGATGTAGTTTGATTGTTGATTTACATATCCGGTATTGAAAATTGTAGTGTAGGCTCGGAAGTTATGGTTGAAATGAAAGGGCCGTACCTAATATGAACGAGTTTTACAATAGACCCCACACATCTTAAAAACTGCCTTTTACATACAAAAGTAATCAACTGTTTGACTATTTTTCACGATTTTTTGTTGGTACCGTCGTAAAACGTTCATATTAACGAACTGTATCACCACGTTTTGACCACAATTTCTAGACTGCGTAAAGATAGCCTTACTGACGCACCAAATGCACAATACGAAAGTCTCCTTTGCTAAACAACGGGCTTGGATAAACTGGCGACGCTTTTTGTGTGGTTCAATACAAATCGCGACTGAACATCGTTGCGTGCCGTGCATTCGGTGCTATGCGGTCAGTCCCTTAATTCATATGACAGTCATATAAATATGTAATATGTATACTACTAATAGTGAGTCAAAACCTAATCGCGACGCCAAATGCTGCCTCGAAATCGGCACGACAGTAATAATGTACAAGAATTGTAACAAATTAGAATACTATCCGTACCTATTTTATTGACTGGACGTTATACTGTCGTGCTCGTCAATACTTGTGACAGTAATGCGTTTTATATGTAATTAACAAATATGTTAACGCAGTCTTCACCAAATTGATGTAATGTTGATTGTTTTCTTTGAACTCTATATCTACAACATGATGCACAATTTTCTAACGAGACAAAAAATACGCGCGTCTATTTTTATCTCGGTAAAAATGGTAAATTTAGATGAATTGATAGACATTAATATGCTTTATAACATTTCTTCGTTTCGACTGCGTCAGTCGACATAATAGCTACATTTAATGTGAAGTACCGGCACCCTTTGCCAATCGAGACAGTACACCGCAGGCGTCGCGAGAATTGGAAATATAATTGTTTTACCGCATACAGGTTTGACTCATTAGTACACGTATGATTTAATTATTATATGTACTGGAATTTCGGCCTCATATGTAACATATAATCTGTATAATATTGAAAATTAATGCGAAGTAATGTAGTTATATTGTAATTGTCAATGGCAAAGTATAGAAGGCTATTGTTTCTCTGATAATATTGCTGTGATTGATAAAGCAGTAGAACCAAATATAGATGAAATTATATATAATATATGCCTAAATATTATACTGCAAATTCCAATTCTTACTAGCATCATATGTGTAAAAGGATTAGTTTTGTTTACATTACCCTTACACTCTATATAGTCGTTCTTTCAGTTCCTCTCATTCTTTTCGGTTAAGTATATACGTATGGGCGACCGTGCGCACGCATCTGCTGTGTGCTGGGACATGTCTATGGAACAGTTCACAACCTTCATAATACCTGCATGTAAGTACGCGTGGACACAGTGACATTCAGGTAATGACAGAAGAACGGTCACACCGTCCTGTCGCGCGGATGTATATATTCAGAGCTTTATTACACTAGCACTTTACGGCAGCGCCTACCCTAAACGTTGTGTCATGTATTTAACGACGTATATGGTTTAAAATATGTAAATATTTTGTACGAAAGCTTTGTTGTATTTTGAAGACTTTCCAGGACTCGAAGTTTGCAATATTATAAGTTGATATTTATTATATCTACAATTTTTGTTTTTGACCGCTACAACCAAATGTTTTATGCAAAGATTTTACCAATGTTTCTGAATATAATTTATTGAGATGCTATAGATTATTATCTGAAAAAGTGAAATATAGTAATTGGATACATGCACTAAAAATGATCATATCGTTTAGATCTGAATGTAATTTCAGATGTTGATGTGCATACTGAAAGTAGAATATAAGCTCATATGCAGCTAACATATGTAATAAAAGTATAATAATTTGATATGTCTTAAGGCGTGATGTTATCGAGCAAAACAATTTTATAGAAATTTGTTTTTCTTTATAAGAGTTTGTACTGAGTCAAAACCAGGTTATACATACAGTTAGTCGACGTCTACCCCGTATTTTATATTACTCTACGTGTCACATCCTTAAAAATCATTATAAATAACTATACCACAAAATAAATATTTCGATCGAATATACATCCCTGATACGAATTTGCTCACAATGAAAACGATTTTCCTTTTGCTACTATTCTGTGTATCATATTTTTTAAGAAGACACATTTTTTTTAGTTATATAACTAAATGGGAACTAATATATAAACTATAACTAATAGGAAATAGTATATACTATTTCCCATTGCAAAAACATCTAGTCGAATTTAAAGTAAAAATCAATTGACTCTAGTTACTATACTGTTTCGATATAAAAACCAATTATTGTCTGTTAATATGTTATCACGTTACGACTCGTGAGATAGAGAATACGAATCAAGGATGATCGCGGGCGGCGTAAATAGATTCGGCGGGTAAATAGGTATCACGAATAACTGGCGATGTATTTTATAAAATTATTGTCAATTTTGCTTTTTTTCTTTTAGAGCAACAGGCTTGTAGAAAATTCTAGTAATAAGTATACAGGTTGTTTTTATTGCAACAAGATAAAGCATTAGTTTTTATTTAGACAAGCATTCCTGAAAACTGTTTTCAATTAATAGAATTACATATGAGTGAAAAAAAATGAAAATGAAATATATGAGTGAAGAAAAAGTGTGCATAAAAAATTAACTATGTAATTTGCAATTGTTTGGAGCGCGTCGTTTGTGCATTTTTGAAAATCAGTGCCTTGAAGTAGTCGATGCCACTTCTGATGTGTAGTGTCTGTCGTCATTTTTCAGATGGGTCGCAATTTTTGTACATTGGCAATCTATAAAATGCTGTGTCATGACCAGCATTTTGGGCAACATCACATCGATAATCGATAAGATAAATTGTAAATAGATGGCTGAAACTGCTGAACTAGGGTTGGTATGCCTTGGTATAGGGTGATAATGAAAAAAAAAATGAGTACGTGAGTACAGTTTTAGTTTTTCACTTCACGCAAACTCTATTATAATAACAACATAATTGTTTTGTTGTTTCATATGCGTTGTGAAAGCAATGGAAACTATATTGTATTAATAAATAATTGTTTAAGACCTTGTTCACATTTGTAGCGTAATGATTTAACACGATCATATTGCTATCGATTTGTCCTATTCTAATTTCGCTTGCATCTTACCAACATGTTCCCCGAAACACTTTGTATTATTAGTAAGTACGTTATTAATAACCTAACTTTACGTTAACATTGTGTTAACGTGTTTTTTTTCAATTTCACTCTATGTTCGATATTTCGCAGCTGAAGATTTTTATAAGAAGTAGTTAATTTAATAAGCGACATTAAATCGTAGCTCAGCGGTATATAGGGTTCATTTTTCAGCAATTACAGTGCAATATTTTACGATAGTTTTGTACGGGTATTTGAATTTGAAATTCAAAACTATTATTCAAAATAACTTTGTAGTTTACGTAATATATTTTTGTTAACTTCTGGTGCTATGAATGTTTAATTTACTGCTTGTTAAGATGCATGATCTAATGAAAAAGAAATCAAAGATATTATTACGTTCAAAAATTAGACCAGAAAATTCTAATCCATCTCACATTGGTTTCATAACGTTCAAATGTTATTCAAATAAAAGTATATGCAGTGCGAGACTAAGAGCGACCGATATAAAGCGCCATTTGACAAGTTTTCTCGATTTGACAGTAGTACTCGAAGATAAAAATGCTTGTTTCATTAAATTAACTTAAAATCATTGTGACGTATTTTTAAAATATATTAATTTTGTATCTGTATCTCAAGTCCCTATAAATACGTGTAACAAACATGTCCATTGTAAAGTATAAATACTATATGGTTTATTATTGAACATGGTTTATCATTTAACAATAAAATGTTACTCGTATGTATGCGCCAAGTCCCTTGCGGTGTAGGCATAGAGTACCGAGCACCATAAGACGCGGTCCTTACATACGTATGGTATAATAGGTATGAGCATTCATACTTAGGATACGAATAGCCGCTCAATATAATCGTGATACACCATTATGCCGTATTGTAGCATTCGTATTCTAAGTATGAATGCTTATATGATCCGTGATACATGATACTCGTACGAATCAAAGTATAAGCGATGAAAAAAAAACATTTTTCAGTATGAGCTCATCGAATCTATAACGTTTAATAAAGTGTTATTAGTTTTATCAATGTAATTAATTTTACAGTTGAAACTGATGAATTTATTTATTATAAGTACTATCCAAGTGTTTTTTTTTAGAGACAAAAGTGCATCACGTGCATTTTAATTTGGTCGAGTGACTGTCACAGAATTTGCCCAGACAAAAAGTATTTGAAACGACACTTTAGTAAGTTTGTAGCACACTTAAATGTAATATACAGGTTGGTTGTTGAAAACTTGCACGTATTGACATTGCATTTGTATAGTTGAAGAGTTCGCAATCTCTTTCATGCTTATCGCGAAGGAGAGAGACCTAGACAATTCTTCATGATGCGTAGGTATGCTATGGGTTTTTACGAGCCTGACCGTGTGCTTAACTACTTCAGCACCAAGGGCAGTGGGTTGGTCTTGATTTGGGTGTTTCATATGTATCATAACTATGCATACACAAAAATTGTATTTACGTAAGTTTGCATAGCAAGGCGAAGCTTATTCGCGGGTTAGTTGGAGCGGTGTAATTTGTCTAGAAATATTTATTCGAAGTACGACGACGTTTATTCAAAGACGCTATATGTCAACGCGGTACGTGCCTGCTTTTGATAACCGGCTAGTATTCTTGACAATAGTTTTGACAGTGTCAAAAGTTTTGGGAAATATTTCAAACTATAATTTCGTCATTAATGGATTTCTAGATTTTAAGCCACGTTCTGTAATAAGCCGATGTAAGTCAATAGCTGTATATAATATTTACAAACGTATTTTAAGAGCTTGATATTATGAGTTATGTATTATAGCGAACAATGTTTTGTTATAATTTGCGTGTTAGTGTTGCTTATAAATTTTTATGTATCGCCCCCATTAATTTATGCTAGTTGAGCTTTAATAAATATTTTATTACATGTTTATATTCGTGTTTTATTATGTGACCCTGTAATTATGGCTAGGGTTCCCAACTGCCTCAAATGCGTTTTATCATGCTAATATTTTAAGAGGCAGGACACGTCAAAGCAGCCCGACTGGAAAAGTACCACCACCTCACAGAAAACCGCAGCCAAATAACAACTTCCTAGAGGGTTGTTGAGTTCCTGTGTGTGAGGTGATGTCACCAGTACGCTCCTAAGGAGTTGCTGTGTTAGCAGCAGATGTGGCATCGCGCTAGTGATACCTAATGTACTATGCGTTCATTAGTCTAATGTGTCCAATTTACATCAGGTCGGCTGTATGCTTGCATGACTTTTGACATTGTATAAAAAATATATATATTTCCGGAAGAAAGCCGGTAGTTTGTTTCATGATCCCATTTGATATAAAATATTAAATAGTAGCTATTTTAAAGCTAAAGTTGAGTACGTAAACCGCGGTCGGCGAGTGCGTCACCAACTGCTATTTCCACTCCGTGTTGTTTAACGGTGATCAGATCACTGTTACACTTTCACAATCGAAGGACTTTCGATTGTGAAAGTGTTTGACATGTGACTTCTTGTGTTTGTGAGATGATTCGCCCTGTATATCATAAACCTTCATACATCACTAATGATGGACGGTATCAGAGATCCGTAGGGTTATTACGCAGCGTTCTTAGCCGTCTGGTATTGTTTTAAATAGGTCATATCTTTGTTAATTTTATGAATTGTGTAAAAAAAAAATATTCGCCTTTCTCGCAATATATATTGTATATGCATCGTCATAATCACAGCTGGTCACAAATGCGGTTTGTAATGGAAAGATCTACATAACCTAAATAAATACTAAATAAACAACATGAACTGAACGAGTAAAGTTTGAAGTCTGAGCTGTAGACATTGACTAAAATTTTTCTCCAACCGACTCTGAGACGAGTGCGAAAAATAGTGAATGCGGCGACGGGGGCCACCAACCATCACGCAGCTGTCAGCCCGGTAGAACGAGGAGTAGACGGGTAGTATTACGTGTAACGTAAGGGGTACCCTGAAAGATGAGATGAACTGATAGTTGTAATGAATGAATGACACTTAGAGTTTTGTGTGTAAAAGAGACTAAGGGAAGTGATATCGACGATCTTGAATGAATAGAATTTTATTGGCTTAGAAAAAGTTAAAAATATTTTATTACAAATGTCAGTTCACTATAATTATATTATTCCATTGAGAAAATTATTTACCGAGAAATATCTTTCCGCCGCCATTCATTGCTCCATTCAAGCACTCGAAAGCAATGGTCGGCTGGAAGAGATAGAATTGATGGAATAAATCCGCCTTTGCAAATCATGAAAGTTTTATACTTTGTAATTATGGATAATGCAATAGTTATACAAAACAAAAAAACAAATCTTTTCTCGAGATGAAACTTACACAGAGCATTAAGTACCTATTATAGTTTATTACTTGTTAACATTTTGATTTCCCCCGGAAGCTAGTTATTTTTATTGGTATGGCATAACATTTATTATGATATAATCATTTTCCTTTTGTGCAAGATTGCGTAAGTAAGTATATTTAAAATGTGTTTGTGGGTAAACAAAAGCATGTGGGGTTTTTATACAACGCCCGGAGGTATACATAGATACCGCCCACCTGGTGGTTACCGTCGCATATGAACGTTTACAATACATTAAGTGTCGCGCGATGGCACTGTTGCCGCTAACACAGCAACTCCTTAGGAGTTTTTCTGGTAACCTCACTCACTCGTAAAAGAGACTAAGGGAAGTGATATCGACGATCTTGAATGAATAGAATTTTATTGGCTTAGAAAAAGTTAAAAATATTTTATTACAAATGTCAGTTCACTATATTATATTATTCCATTGAGAAAATTATTTACCGAGAAATATCTTTCCGCCGCCATTCATTGCTCGTACACAACCCTTCATGGAGTTGTTATTTGGCTGTAGTTTTCTGTGAGGTTTTTATACCACTAAGGTGGCAATCAAGCATACGGCCTGCCTGATGGTAAACAGTTACCGTAGCCTATGGACATTTGCAACACCAGGGGTGTCACTCATGCGCTGCCGACCCTCTATAAACCTCTTCACGCATTTCTTGAAGAATTCCATGCCCAGTCTCTTGGAAAAACCTCGGCTGGGAGCTCATTTCACAGCTTGAGAGTTCTCGGAAGAAAACATCTTTGGAACCGCACAGTACGCGACCATTGCGGTTCCAGCGTGTGAGGGTGAACTCCCCGCCGTCGGCGAGCAGTGCGGTTATAAAAAGTAGCTGTCGGCATCATTTCGAACAACTCTTCAGAACACACCCCGTTGTACAATCGGTAGAAACACACAAAGGGAGGCAAAATCTCTCCTTAAACTTAAGGGTTCAATACCGTGTGTAAGCTTAGGATTGTCGACAATTCTCACAGCTCGTCTCTGAATCGAATCACATGGTCAAGCTGGTATCTAAGTGCTCCCGTCCAAAGGTGACTGCGGTACTCCAAGTGCGGTCTGATTTGAGACTTATATAACATAAGCTTTGCCCCGCACTGAAGTACTGCTTTGCTCTGTTGAGCAGTAGAGAGTAGGACGTGACCGCGATTAACGCAAGGATTGTAAAGGCCACTGACTTAGGTCAATGACTGTCATCTATCGACAACAGCTGAGCAGCCAGCATGTTGAACGCACATTAGATAAAAGAAACAAAAATTCAATAGTAAAAAATTTATTTGTAAATAAAAATATATTGTACCCGATGTAACGTAAAATATAATTCGTTTAGAATCATCTTAAACATATTTACACACACTTATTTACAATTTACTCATTGGCGGCCATAACTTTAATTATCTACCAATTATGATTATCTAGTTGTAAATGTTGTGATTGGCCGCGAAAATAGTCACTGAATATATACAGTTCTTATATAATTACAAGTATTAAAGTTAATTCTCGAATTGAATTCAGGAATTCTATACTAAATGGATAATAGAAATATATGATTTTTGCAGTATCAATTCGCTTTTTAATCGAATGCCGTTACTTGTCTTTAACCAGTGTTAACCTATCTGTTCTTTCTCGGTCTTCCTCTCCTCGTTGTAGCGAATTGTTTTGTTGAACATTGAGAGGAACTTCCGTACTTAAATATTAGGAAACACACAATATTTGCTTCTTAAAATTTAAATTATTAATTCCGATTCAATCAAGTTAAAAAATCGAATTTCAGAATAGGGATTGCAATATTTTATACCTATCGGTTCGGACTACATTTCACCTTATCCACAGTGACTACCTGATTACAGTATTTCGACTATCAGACTGTTACAAATTGAGTGATTTGAATGTAAAAATACATATAAGCACATAAATTTATTTCCTTTTCATCATTAGAGATTATTTGTGAATTCTAATTTTATAATACATACTTAGGTATAGACTTCCCAATTTCGAGTCAAGAACTTCAATGATGGTACATTCAATTCGTCCACTTTGGTAACTAAACTTACGTAACTAGATACAAGAGAAGATTTTTCTTTCGCTGTTTGGTAATTAGTTGTGAGACTAGTTACGGAAGTTTAGTTACCAAAGCGGACGAAGTCGGTAAATTACGTATGACCTCTATTTATTATTGAAGTAATTAGGTGTAAAATAGTTCAACTATTTATAAACTTTGTCAGTACTTAAACGAAAATAGCAATGCACATAAAAATAATATCACAATTTGTACGATAACAATAAACTTCAGATCTCTAGTAAGTACTTGTACATTATAATATGCTAAAATTTGAATTAGGTAGTTAAGTTCAAAAGTAGATAGGTAGACGTAGAAGATTAACTTTCACTTTATATTAGGTGAGCGAATTGGTCATGTGACCTGGCGTTGTTATCGGCGGGACACATGGAGCTTGCATTACAGTGGTTTCCACATAGTATGGGTTTGGTAAATTTGCCATTAAAAGTCTCGTTACTAACCAGAGTAAAACAGATGTTAATGCGAAAGTATTTTGAACACATACCTAATAATAATAACAAATATGTATTTGTTACTTTATTATTATTCAAAGGAAGGTTTTATTTTTATTTTATTACTTGAAACTGTTTTATATTTTTCCGATTTCTTCACCTTTTTTTAATTCCTTTGATGGTAAGCAGTCACCGTACCAGGGGTGTCACTCATGCTTTTGCGTAACCTCTGCTGTGAGTTCATTTCATAACTTATGAGTTCCCGGAAAAAGTGATCTGGAGTCGCAACGTACGCAACCATTGCGGTTACAGCGTGTGAGGGTGAACTCTCGGTCGTCGGCGAGTGGTGCGGTTATGAAAAGAAGCTGTCGGCATCATATCGAACAATTCTTCAGATCATAATGGGTAGATCACACAAAGGGAGGCAAAATCTATTCTTAACCTTAAGGGCTCAATACCGTATGTAAGCTTAGAAATGTCAATTTTTACAGTTCGCCGCTGAATCAAATCATAAGGTCCTATTTGGTATCTAGATGCTCCTGCCCAAAGGTGACTACAGTTCTCCTTATATGGTCTGACTTGAGACTTGTAGATAATTTGCACCGCGCTTTGCTCTGTTGAGCACACTAGGAGAGGTAGGGCGCATCAAAGCAGCCCGTTGGGGAAGCACATTCACCTAACAGAAAATCGCAGCCAAATAACAACTCTTTAGAGGGTATTTGCGTTCCTGCGTATGAATGAGATCACCGCTAAGTTCCTAAGTGCTCCAGAGTTGCTGAGCAAACAGCAGAGGTGGAATCGCGTGAGTAATAGTTAATGTATCGCAAGCGTTCATAGGCTACGGTAAACGCTTTACATCAGGTGGGCCGTATGCTGTATGCCTCCCGACGTTGTATAAAAAATATATATAAAACTACATTTCTTGTACGCCAGCTGGACCTTCTCCTCCTTCGGTAACGAACGTCACTTGAAATCTCGACACCGAGAATAATACTCGTAATGATTTTGGCGATGGTGAGAGGTATATTCTGGAATTGAGGAATTTGCTGTGGCAAACTTTAATAAGACGCGTAAGTACAGAACACAGTTTAGGACCGCACAGCTTCGACACCATCGCCGGTATGCTATCTGGCCCACTCGAGTTATAAATGTCGAGAGAAAGTAATGCCTGCCGGACATCTCACTAGGTAATTGAAATTTCCTGCATTGAACTACCGTACCACGGGATGGTAGGTGGCATAGCTCCCCCGTTTCCACTATCACTTCACTATACATACTCGAGTTATAGGCAAAGAGATTACCGAGTAAATCGGCTTTCTCTGTTCCCCTCAGTAGTTTTAGCGAGCTACCAGTAACCACAACTCCCAGAGGGAATGCTCGCAAGCCATTCGCCGACTCTGCCGATGATATAGAATTTTGTTCTAGCAATCACTATCTGGATCTCGAGCCAGTATTTCGTTTCTAAACAGAGACATAAGGATCCCCATTACCACGCGCCGTGATCCAAAGTCACCTAATCCATGAACGCATATCACGGTGCTGGGATTCGTATCTCTTTACGGGTTGGTGTAAGTTTATTCGTGATATACTTCTGGACTTGACTGAATAAACGATACATTTTGTAAATGCACCTGGCCGACCGGAACACGAGGTCTAAATCGGTGACATGTCCCGTTGTACGAAAAGGAAGGAACCGTTGGGGAATGTTTAGGATAAAAGTCTTTAGAGATTAATGCTAAAATCTCACAGTGTGACTTTCGCTTTCACCCATCGCGGTTACTAGGCTTCAAGAATGTGGAATCATAAGAAAAGTTGTGAAGTACACGAAGCGATTAAAGCCTGCGACGGGGTGCAGGCCAGTTATTGTATGGCGACGAGTAGAGTTGTCCCCCGCAAAGTTAGCGGCGGACGCCCAAGCGTTCTGCGGGTTAAAAAGCTAGCATCTATTCATATCGCTAGCTAGTATTTATCATAAGTAACCGCTTGACTTCGATCATCTAAGTTTGCGATCACTGCTGCAGCCGCCGTGGTCACGTGACGCAAGAATTTGTGGTGACGATTTTGAAATAAAATGAACGTAAAAATACGAGTAAAATTGAAATAATGACGTCCGGGAGCGAGAGCATTATCTTATGTGAGAAGTTTAATACGTATTCTTTCTTTTATGTATATTCTGTACTTACCTTTAGTTTACGTACTTATCACAATTTCATTAAATGAAAAATTTAAGACAATTGTTATTACTGCACAGACATTAAAGAATTACTTATTAAATAGTTCAAGTATGAACAGTCAGTTCATTTGTATGATTTATACTAACCTACATAATTTACAGTAAAACGAAAAAATGAGCCAATGTACAATCTTCATATAATTTATCGGAAACTGAGTAGGTACTTATGAAAATTTAGCACATACTTACACTTACGTTTAAAATCACATAATACCTAATATTTGACAAGTTGTGTTCTTAGTCAATAATAGAAAAAAAAACGTTTTTTGAGGTACTGGCAACCTGGACAACTGACATGAAACAGAGTATGATGCGTATTGTGTATTTCTTGACCTTTTTTATTGTATGTATATCGGTACATATACTTCACGCCAGCTCCCTTGCGGGGTAGGCGATTGTAAGCACCGCGTACTCAGAAAACCGAGCGCCATAAGACGCGGCCCTTACGCACTCGCTTCTCTAACATTCATGGCTCTTTTCATGAACGCTCGCCGGTTCCTGGGGCTCCTGACATCCTTCACCTTCCACCTTCTGATAAAACACGACCAATTTGGTCATGGTAGGTTAGGCTTGGCCTTCCTCGGCTCCTACATCCTTCCACTTTCGCATTGTATATCTATTTATGTGTCATTCTTTCATCCTGCATTCTTTCTACATGTGTCCAACAGAGCATGCCTTTTCTTATATTAACACCGACACTCTCTTTCAGACCAACTCTCTCTCTTACATCGTCATTACGAACGCGGTCAGCAAGCCTTATGCCACAAATTTTGCGCAATGCTCTCATCTCGACCGCATTTATTCTACTTTCATGCTGTCAGCTTTCACTTCCATGAGTTAACGTTGGTATTAGCACCACGTTGTGTACAGCGAGCTGTGCCTTCTGGCTCAGATTTCGGCTGCCTAGAACTTTACCCAACGCTCCATTCACGCTATTCCCTGCACTCACTCGTCTCTCCACATCAGCGGTGTACATTCCATTGCTGCTAAAGGCGCTTCCAAGATATACAATATCATCCACTTGCTCCAACACAATATCATCAACCGTAATTCCGTGTTATATCCTTTTTTATTTGAATTACTTATTACACTCAAGAAATGTAGCTGCGTATTTACATGTCTGCTGTTAAAATTGTATATTGATTTATACCTTCACTGTATGCGCCTATGTAAGTATATTTTCCATAGCTATGTTCAGAATCTTATAAAAATGTAAAATCAATTTTTCATTGGTACAACCATTTTAGTTGTAATATGCAGTTTTTAGTTAAGATATTGACTATTAGATTACATGATGTAACAAAATTAACTTGTTTATATTACGTTATACGAAAAATCTTCATTTTTTTGTAAATAAATCCGGGGTTATAACAATTTATATTTTAGACATATGTATGGAACGAAACCTCCTTGGGTCGAACACCTTATTCCATCACAAGAATTGAACAGAAAAGCGAATCATCGCTTCTTAGGGCGCTCGGTTCTCTCTACCTACCCCGCTAGGGATCTGGCGATATATAGGAATCCAAGGTTCAATTAATTTCCATTAGCCAGCGGTCAGTCTTTTATGACCCATTCGTTTACTAAATTTGTAATATTCGTAATGGTAAATGGTAAGTTTGTCAAGATAATTTTGTTTGATGTAATACAATACACCGCAGAGTAGCTTAGGAAGCCAGGAAGCGCCAATATCGACCTATAAATGAAAAGGTAAAAAATATATTTAACAATATGACCTCAAAGTCTACATGCTATTACATATTACGTCAATAAAAATTAGGTACAGTTGACACAATGATGCTCTATTATTTTAAATCCTCGAGATAAATCGAGCTATTCACAGGAAAAATATTTACTTTTTAACAATTTATTTACAGGTTATTTACACTTATGTAGGTACCTATTTTAATTATTATTTACATAATAAAACTAATGTTTGGCATGTTGCACCCCTGTTTCCATATTATTCGGTTGCTTACGCAGCTAAATTCTATCACTGTAATACATCACTAACGATGTCCTAAGTAGGCGCCTCTTCAATTTGGTCGAGTAAAACGTTTTTGCTGTCTTGCGTTCTGTTCAGGAGAAAATCCAAATCGCTTGAGATTTTGTTTAGCATTTTGTCTGTATCAGGCGAATCGTAAGCTTTATTCCATTCTCTATTAACTTGTTCGATGTCTGACTTCTTGGTATCGTCTTTGACGACTTCGCTGGACGGTAATGAAGTGCTCGATGAGAATTCTGGATTCTTGCTTTTCTTCAAGCAGCTTTTAATTGGTGGTGAGGGAATTTTGGAGACGTCAGGGTTGGATTGAACGCAGAGTGTGCAATTTTCTTTTTCGAAGTGCTTTTCAGAGTATGGTTCGAAGTCTACGGAGCATGTGAGAAGGGGAGTGGGTGTTTCTCTTGGTGGGGTGTTGACTACTCCTAGTTCGAGACAGACTCGAGCCAGGTACTCCGGTTGGGAGGGTGCGTGAGGTATGAGGTCACAGACTGCGTGCGTGGTGGTCACATGGCGCGCCTCGTAGCGATGCGGACTCATCATTGAGTCTTGGTATTCAACGCAGCGGACTATGTCTGCTCTGCTGTCGGGCGTTGATTGTCTCCTAGAAAACAATTGAAATTGAATATCTTTAAACTTAGAGCATAACTTTCGCCGGGATAGTCAAGGAATTTTTCAACAATATGCTTGCTTAACGCTTGTTTTCGGCTCAGTGTCGCTTTTCCCTATTAATCCTAATGTATTGTACTGTTGTAAATTAATTTGAAGGAATATTTCATCTATTCTGGCAAGAGGTAGTCATTATAATAAGAGTTAGTTTAGAATAGATTTACATTAAAAAGACATTTAGGGTGGCTTGTACCAAATTTCGTTTAAATATAACGTAAATAAATTTAACTAAATACGTTTAAATCGTTATATGTGTTTAACATGATTGCGTTTAATGACTTCAGTTAGTTCAGTTTAGTGAGTGCCAGAGCTAGAAGAGATTACTTACAACCGATGTACGATAAGTTGGAATCGTCTTATTTAAGGGGCAGAAGCTCATATATAAGTTGGCACATTCCAGGGTCAAAGCGGCACAGGATATATCCAAGTGCCGCTGTGTAATAGACCTTTGCGGCAGCCTATTGTGCGAGGACCTCATGGTGAAGGAGAGATGGCGCTCATAATTCCACGAGCTGCTGAACAAGCAGTATAAACAGGTGCACCCACTGGCGCTCCCTCCTAATCAGGGACTAGTGCCACTTATAACGCCTGAAGAAGCCCAATGAGCTCTTCGTCGTATGAAGAATGGGAAGGCAGTCGGAGCCGATGGAATCCCTATCTCATACTCCTCACCGGAAAAATCCCGAACCAATGGAGACTGAGCGTCACCACTCCAGTTTTCAAAGGAAAGGGATCAGTGCAGGAGTGTGGTAGTTACCGCGGTATAATGGTCATGTCTCACAATATGAAGCTCTTCGAGGGGATAATTGACTCCCGGATCCGGCAGGAGTGCAATGTCTCGGAGTGTCAGTATGGCGTCCGGCCTGGTCATGGGACCATGGACTCCATTTCTGCTCTAAGGATCGTCGTGGAGAAATACAGGACGAAGAATACGCCTCTGCATCTTCTGTTTTTAGACATGGAGAAGGCCTTCGACTGTGTTTCATTGAGAAAATCATTTATCTCTCGTGTCATTTGTGACCCTAGAATGCCGGTTAAGCTAAAGGCTTCACAGGTTTATAAATCCATCACTAGACCTGTCCTTTTATATGGCAGAGAAGTGTGGCCTGTATTTGAGCGGCATAGGTGCTGGGTGTCACGGAGATGAAAATGCTGCGTTTGATGTATGGAGTGACGCAAAAGGATTGCGTAAGGAACTCCCGCATTCGCAGTACACACGCAGACAAACTGCAAGAGTGTCACCTACGCTGGTACGTCAGAAGGGGCGACCCAAGAACTTGCTGGTTTGACGTCGTGAGGGATGACATGCGTGCCAATGGTCTCACTATGAGGAAGACCGCGCGAAATGGAGACGTAAAAGTCGGAAAGCGGACTCTGGGCTCCGAAGCGAAAGCTTAGGACGATGATGGTGAACCTGTGCCAGTATTGTTCATTATATCTTCTTGAGAGCCATATGGTACATCTGCTAATGCAGAGGTGAAACTCATTGCAAAAAACCGAGACTTCTCAATTGCTTCATTTTGTGGGGGGACGGGAGGATGTCCTTTCTCGTATCCTTTGAGCTATGACCATAGGCTTATATATAGGCTCTTTCCATTCACGCTGAGCGACCTTGAGCTTCCCCATACGGCCCACAGTGAAGGGCTCAGTTCCGTATGTCATCACTGACAACACACACTATTCGCTTTTTAGTCGTTGCGGTATTTTGGACGAGAATATGTGTCAAAGTTTCCCGAACGTTGCCCAGCCGAGTTAGATCCGTCTGTTGACCTTTCGGTCGAAGTTGGATTTACCTAACCCTAGGCAGACATATTCGTCAACAACTTCGAGCTTAGTACAACAACGACATTGTCATAAATATCGGTAAGCAATTTTTTATGTCGACATATAGGTGTAAACATCTAGTGTCCCGGTTTAAGTGTATTGGCCGTCTACATGAATCGCGACATGCTACACTTACTGCTATTTAGTGTGGTACATTCCATCGACGTGTTGTTGCCGCGATTGTCGCGATATGTGTTTCAATTGATTAATTTTAATCGGTGCCTTGCCGCTCTTCTATTTTTAGTTTTCTTAATTCATTATTAAATTGCGTTCGTAAATTGTGCAGTTTTCTATTTATTTCTATGCAGTAGTATTAAATTATTCTGCCAAACTTGCGGCACTTGTGTCGGACAACGCGCAGGTCCTGTCTCCACGATGGCGACACGGATACTGAGCGACACCACTAGCCACTACATCTGCAACTAAGTGTCGTGGCAGTGGACACACGTAGACACTGAGTGTCTAGTGCCTGGTGTCGTCGTGTATACTTTCCATTACTATATAAGCACTTCAAGGCTTCGATGTACCGATAGTTAATTCTGCACAGACTCCTTCCTGGACAGACTGTTCTCTCTCATTATATGTAATTTCATTAGAGATACGTTGTCATAATCTAGCTAATGTCTCGCAATGAAGAATCTCACCTATGTATTCCAGCTGGACTTTCAAGTCCTGGAGCTCTCCAGTAGGACGTTACAGGGGAGACCGGGGAAGACGATGATTCGACCATACCGACGCCCCCTCGACTTTCAACTTCACCGCCTTGTTTTATGTACACTGAAAAATAATTTATGACAATATATCTAATCGTTATGTTTCTGTTTATTTCAACAAGAGTCCTAGCCTACTATTTATCGGAACACATATAACCTATCTAGAGGACTGACCTAAACTCTTTAATTTCTTGGTGTCGATTTTATTAGAGATTTCTTTGTACACACGCACGCATGCAGGCGATTGAATCAGTTCAGCTTTTTGAATATTCCCGGAATATTCCCGGAACTCTTGCCACCAACGGAGACATTTCGAGTTTCGAGGATTCAAGATTTGTAATTTAAAGTTTAAAGGCTTTGAGTTAGAAATCTTGTGTAACGAAATTTGTTGGAGTACTCACGGCTGAGAGAGGTGTCTCCGGCGGGCGAGTCCTGCCAGTCCCGGTGTGACGGGAGGGACAGCACCCGCCGCGCCGACCGCAGGCACTCTTCATCACGAATCACGTAACATACCACCATCGCCACACCCTGGTTCATGACACAATAAAAAAACAATTACTAGTTAACCGTGAGATTGGACGTAAATAGCTTTTTCACAGCGCTTTCATATTAAAACAATTTATTTAATATAATCAATAATAATATTTGGTAGACGACGAACAGCTTAATAATGACCATTAATGCACAATTACCTTTTCAAGACATTAGGGATGTTTCAGGCATATTACAATTCGAATAAAATAGGGAAATGCCGCCTAATTAACCACTTTCCATAATTACATATTTCACATAACATTACAAAATTAAATACATAATAATATCGAAAGTGAAAAGAGAAAATATGAATAATGTAATATGATTCTAATTACGAATGGCAAGAAAATTAGAATTAATGTTAATCGAAAAGTAACATTCACAAGAAGTTCAGAAATTACCTATATAACAATAGAAAAATTAGGCTATGTCATTATTTCTTTAAAACTGTGTTTTACAAATATTTCTATAGGTCTATGATGAGCTCCTTTTTCAATTGTTATTGAATTCAACCGTGGATATAACCTTGGAGGAGTTTCAGAGAATAAGATCAGAGAATAAGGAGGTGAGACATGTTTTGATTGCTATACGTGTTAGAATGTAGTAAAGCATGTGATGAGTTGAGGCTTCTTAAATCATAACATAGATAGATAGATAAGAACTTTACTTGTATCAGCTTAACATATGGTCTATTTATGAGTGACTATTTCCATTGACAATTGAGTAAATGTCAGTGGCAATTGCCGATGATGAGGTAGGACAATGTAGATGTCAAATGACAGTAACTACAGTTGACGCTAAGAGAACCCAAAGGTCTGTGTTAAGTGATATTACAACATAGAAATATAAGTGAGAAGTTATACGTGACACTACGACAGTAAACGTTTGCATTAATTACGTTTTGTGTTACGAAAGCATAGATGTTTGCATGGATTGTCATGGTTTGTACGTACGATGGCGTAGATGATTGCATGAATTTCTACGACGGCGCAGATGTTTGCGTGAATTGCTACGCTTTATAGTAGGATAGCGTATGTATGAACTTTTACGGTTTATGAAACGACAGCGTTGATAATTGGATGATTGGGCACGCTTTATGCTATGATAGCGCAGATGTCTGATAGACATGCAATTGTCGCTACGAAATGATGAAATAGATGTTGGTATACAGTAACAGTAGGTACATAAAATGCCTAAGTGAAAAACTGTTCGTGTGTTCGTTATGTGGAAACTTCGCGCCGCATTGTCATGTTGTTCTAAAACATCAATTAACTGACCTATGAAAACCTGAAACATATTTTGGTGACTTACATAGCTTTTTAGAAGCTGGATGGCATTGCTATACATAATTTATATAAAATTGTCATAATCTATCAATTGTACCTTTTCCTAGGTTCGGAGGGCGTATTAAGATGTTGTTGTTAAGCCAAGATCCTTTACTGACACTAATTTGCAATCGAGCCGCGTACCGAAGTGCGAACCTTTAGTTTAAAGAAGTTTTATCAGGACAGTGACGTCAGTTTTCAACAGGACTATATGATGATAATAATGAACGTACATTGGCAAGTGCGGCAGCGGATAGTGCGGCGACGTGCGCCACTCGTCTCTCGCCGGGCTGCGCGTACGCAACGCCCGCCGCCTGCGTCGAGCACGTCGTCACTAACAGCACCAGTGTGTGGCGTATCACACGACTCCTGAAATAAAACATTTTGTAATCATCAGATCTCTGTACTATGCAGTAAATACCCACGGCATTTTTAGTTATGTTTAGTGGCAAAATTACACACATATCAAAGCAAAGGTTGCCATAATGAGAGTGAATTACGGAACAGTAATATAAATAAATATCTCCGGACTGGCCTCAAATTAAGTGAAGCTTGTACTATGATTATAGACTCTTGTTTTGTGTGCGGGAATCGAATTCACAACCCTTAGTGTTAAAGTAATCATTACTAACCACTCGACAACTCGGCTCAAAAATATTTTAAGCACAATCTGTACCAATGTGTATGTAAAACAAGTAAAAAATATGTACAGTTCTTCTATTTCATCTCAACATAATATATATTACAGTGTTATACAGTCCTTTCGATTTCCTATCTAGTTTTCTTTATGACATAAGAAACATTTTATATATATAAGCAATAACAAACATAGTAGTTCTGTTTTGCCCTAGAGTGAGTTTTTGTACAGACCTGTCTCGGAGGTAGGATCTTCTTTCGGGCGGCACCTTATGTGTGATGGTGCGTAAACGTGCAGCTGCGCATAGAGCGAGCGCGAGGCAGAGTGCCGCGAGCAGCGCGCAGCCGGCTGCACACACCGCCGCTGCTGCAGCACCCAGCTGCAGCGGCGCACCTCCCCACAGCCGAGCTGACAGCCACGCCAACGTACACACACCTGGAAACAGTAGAAATAGTAGCAATTATAAACATGTTACAATTTATTCAATATGAGAACGACCGCATGTTTCATCAATTTAATTATTATTACAATGAAGGAGATCTTTCATTTTTTCTCGGCTCCGAAGGGTCGTAATATAGTGATTTCCAAATTCGACTGGTTATTCCAGAGAGTTGCGCGTATAAATAAACGAACAAACTCTTCCGCTGTATATAATATGTTGATGATAGAATACATTTAAGAGAGGTAGGACGCATCAAAACAGCCCGTCTGGGGAAGTACCTCCACCTCACAGGCAACCGCAGCCAAATAACAACTCCCTTGAGGATTGTTGTATTCCTGCGTGTGAGTGAAGTCACCAGTAAGCTCCCAAGGTATTATATTATTATTATTAGTTGTTGTGTAAGCAGCAGAGGAGGCATTGCGCCAATGACACTTAATGTATCGCAAGCGTTAATAGGCTGCGGTTCCCGCTTTACATCAAGCGGATCGAGACGAATGACTCTCTGGAGGGAAGGCCTATGTACCGCAGTGGACAAATACGGGATGAAATGATAATGATGACAATGAAGGAAGTCAAAATTCAAACTACACTATTCTTTATAATTTTGTCTTAAATTCCCGAAGAAATTTACATACAATACTAATGCAAATTTGACATATGCAAAATAATACCCGAACCTATTACCTTATGTATTTGCCTGTTACAATCGATTTGGTATCCAGGTACGTGGTTCACCATCAATTTAAAGAAAAGTCAATCTCACATGGTACTGCTAATTAAAAATATATATAATAACAAAGCTGTTTATTTAGATAGACTTAAACGAGCAATACTTATATATATATATATATATATATATATATATAAATATTTCGTGTGTACAAGTAAACAGCTCTAACGATTTGGATCAAATTTTCTTTTCTTTTTATACATACATAAGGATCTTGAAAAATAATTATTTTATGTCTATATAAATATTAATTAAGTTGTTTGTTTATTTACAAATGATTAAGCTTCACCAGGAAGTTACCAGGTTGTCAGATGTTACTGTGAAGCAGCAGTGAAGCTGGCAATACGTGAGTGCTGCTCTTTGTGCGCCAAGCGTTCATCTAGTTCTATTTCATCAGACTAGGAAAACTATTTCATATCAGAAATGACGGAATGTTAACCATCTATGTAAAATAAAAATGGTCGCACCTGCTAACAGTCCTACTGAAGGCGCCCTCTGCGTGCGTCCAGCTAATTCAGCTTGTAAAAGCAATGGCTGAGCACACAAAGCAGCGCAGCCAGCGCACCAGCACGCAGCGCACACCCAGCCTAAAGTACCAGGACAGGCTTCTTCCTGAAGTAAAAAAACACATATTTATTACATAGAGTCTATAGAGGTAGTGATCTTACCATTCGTAAATGAATGTCAATGGATGACGTAGCAATACGACATATTCAAAACGTCACTAAATTAGGTATAACGATTAGTTTTAAGCAATATCAATCAAAGTAAAATCACTATATCTTTAGCACTAACCTCGGGCGGTTTAATTATCATTTTCTTCTATCAACCCACGATATATCATTATATATCATAAGTGTAAGGCCTCTATCACACACTACTCTTACAGAGTCAAATCGCAAAGTCTACTGTTGCACCATCTTACGGCTTACTGAGTCTCATATTGTCACATAATGCGACTGTTCTAGATTTCAATGGCAGAAGAAGACATATTAAAGATAGATAAGTTGTTAATAAACTTTGAACGTAGTTTTATTGAAATAATAAATCTTATTCTATTTTTTTTAATAATATATAAATTTATTAATTCATAGTAATTTACATTTACATGCTTTTCTTATATCTAAACATTTTACATATACAGACTTTCCAATGTAAATTCATTTTATCCACCACCACCACTCCACAGTATAAGCCACCAGCTTCCACACTAGGACAAACCTGTCTCGTGGAAGCCTTAGTGAGGTCACAAACATAATTAATATAACAAACTAATCGATATAGAAAAACTTGGGCAGAAAGGTATACAATGATTATAACAACAATTGACTGTGATTTTGCGATAGAACTTGATTGTAGCATACACTATTATATATAGCATGCATTATACATTTGATATGATTGAAATACAGCTATTATAATTAATGTAGGTTTAATTAATCAAATAAAACTATATAAAAATCAAATAAATAAGTACATTAATTGATTTTATAGTCTGAGTGGTATGTAAATTTTATATATTAAAGGACTATAAATTATCTCTATTTATAAAACAGTTGTATGTGACTCAAATACTGTCGTCAAGCTAGCAAATTTATACAGTAATTTTGATGAGATTTTCAGTGTCTGGTAGGATAAGGTAAGTAAGAAATTTTGAATTACTTGTTTTGCTTTCTTTGTCGTTAATGTCTTAAGTTTACAAGTGTTAATTATTTTATTGTATATAAATGATGACATGAAATTCTGCACATGTGGAGCAAATCGTGTGTCAACTTTTACAAGGTGTAGTTTAAAAGTGTGGCGAATTAGTAACTGACGATAATCGTTTGATCGGAGAACTAATGCATGTTGTTTAATGCTCAAGTGAGATTTTAAGTATATATAATTGGCGGACATTCAAAACTGTTGCTTCAGTGTAAAGCAGCAACAGCTTGGGTTGGGTATCGGAAACGTTTTTTTAATACATCTTTTAGTACAGAGCGCTGCGCTTTTTCTATTATTGATAAGTTAGTGATTCCTACACCGCCCCACACAGTTACGCAGTAGCTGAGAATAGACTCACACAGAGCAACATACACAGTAAGCAGGATTTTAGAGTTTGCAGAATTTCGTAATGCTTTCATAATGAAAATAAGTTTTCTGAGCCATTTTGTAAGCTGTGAAATGTGAGGCCTAAATAAATTGGATTTTTATTACAACTACACCTTTTCGTTTCATTAAAAAAGCTCCGAAGGGGCCATAGAAATTCCCCGCATTTAATTGTTATTTATAATATATAACGATTAACTGCGCGGAATCATTCTAATAAAATTATATTTTTATACGACGTCGGGAGGCATACAAGCATACGACCCACCTGATGTAAAGCTTAAAAAATTTAAAAATCCATAGGAGCTCACTGGAGACCTCACTTACCCGCAGGAACACAACAACCCTCTAAGGAGCTGTTATGTGGTTGCGGTTTTCTGTAAGGTGGAGGTACTTCCCCGCCGACTGCGAGGACGGACAGCTTTGATAGGGTGGGACCTTTTTGAAAACACTCAGACCAAGACAAACAGACATGTTTATACACACAAATGTTCGTCCTGTATGGGAATCGAACCCACGAGCGTTGGTGTCAAATTAGTGTTACTAACCACTGCGTCACCGAGCTAGATAGACAACGCGAAAGTAGTAGGTTGTAGTAGCTCAAGAAGGCCAATAATCACCTACCGCGGCCAAATTGCTGATTTCTGTGTGTTATGACTGCAACGCGACTGTAACTACGCAGCGACTATGCGTATCCTGCAAATGAACTACTTAATACCTGTTATGTCACCATCGTTCAATCTAATAAATTGGATTTTTACTTAATGTTAACTCCTATAATTTCAATCCCCATTGCCCTTGATTGATGGCGTGGAGGTATTTCTAATTGAAATGAAGCTTTACTTAATCATATATTCCCAAACATTACAAACATCTCCCAAAACAAAACAAATATTTTGTAATATAAATCACCGTGCAGAATATTAATTTCTAAAAAAGTCGCTTAAGATTAACGTCAGCAAAACTGCAAATAAACTCCTTCAAAACTTCTGTCACCGGGTGTCACCGCTATACAAATGTCGAAACATTTTATTAGAATACGATTATATTGCAGGAATCGTGCAGGTGCAGTGTAGGGTTTTTAACAGAATAACGTGTCATTTACTGCCGCGTTGTTGCAACGTCGCTGCTGTCAGGTCGCTTAACAGAATAATTAAACGTCAAAATGTACGCATTTTGACACACGCTGAGCAGCAGTGCAGTTGCAGTTTTTCAGTGGTATTGGCCTATAGTAGGCGGTGTAAGGAAGCCTAGGGACTGGCGAGCGTAGGTACCGGCGAGCGTAGGTACCGGCGAGCGTAGGTACCGGCGAGCGTAGGTACCGGCGATCGTAGGTACCGGCGAGCGTAGGTACCGGTGAGCGTAGGTACATGAAAGCTATGAATGTTATAGAAGCGAGTGGGGTATGTATGGACCGAGTCGTGTGGCACTCGGCTCTCTCTGCCTATCTCACAAGTGGCGTGATGATATACATAGATACTCGTAGTTGTATCGGAATAAGCTTAGACAAGTGATATCTTCTAAATATACCCTCCGAAGTATAAAGCGGTCGAGGTACTTGTGGTTAAACTTAATAAAAATGTGTTATGAGACAGACGAGTTCAAAGCTGTCTTAGCTTTTACTTTGATAATATGCTTCTCCTGTCCACTGAAGATCTTTGTAATATAACTCGCTTCTCCATTGTGGTTTTGCGGAGGGTTTTTACGCTTTAAAGCTGACCGTCTTGATTTACGTCACGCCAGTGACATTCGGGCGGTTTGAACGCCAGTTATGTATCAACAATTATAGTTTTCTATAGAAAATAGACGAGCATATTAAGATGTTTCACATGCCGTCCGATTAAGGCTGTAAGAGAAAGAAAGGAGGAAAGAGATAGTTAAACTTATACGTAAACGTGGTACGTTTGACATTGTGTTTGGACTGACATGTAACTCTCAATCTCATCGTATTATCAAACTTCTTATTTAGAAATTGAGATATAATATAAATTGCTCTGAGGGTTCTAAGGAAGCGATTATAGCTGAAATTAGAAATGAATACTTGTTTTCGCATTTCGTTTTCGCTTTGTTCATATTAAGGAATAATCTTATTTTAAGCGATAAGTATAGATATATGACGGTACTTTTAGTTATACCTGTCTTGTATCACATTCCAACAAAGCTAAAATGGCAGCCGAGTGAGCCCCAGCTGTAGCAGCCTTCAACAGCACTGGCAACCTCGCCTTCCGCCCTGGCATCAATCCTAGGAGTTGCAACGCTGCAGCAGCCAAACACATTGCACCACCTACGCTTGCTGTGATCTTTACTATTCCACGTAAATCCTTCTCCACGTCTGTCTATAAAAACAAAAAAAAAACAGATTACTATCAATAATTCAAGAGATTAAATTCGAGAGGAATGGATTCAAATCGGGCTGAAGCCTACTTAAAGTCGAAATACCATGCTAGAGAAAGGGTGATCAACAGTTATAATAATTACAGGCAATTTGATCCCGAATACTTTGTGAGTTTTCGCCACCAATTAGTTCAAAGAATTAGTGCCGGCCGGCATCTACTCACTACCGTTAGTATGCGCATGCCGTCGCTGTCAATAGAGAGATCTAATCTGTGAGGAGAGATACTCGCGGTCTATAGCTTTCTTATACATACTATAAAGCAGACACGCACAATACTAATCAATAAATATTTTATTTTAACTTGAATAAGCTACAGTGTGTATGTGTACCTATATATACCTTTATATATTTAGAGTTTCAAGAGTATACTTACTAGCGTCGAGCGGGCGATGGTGAAGAGCGCGTAAGTACCAAGGCCGCGACACCGGCATGCCACGTGCGTTGGCTCTGGCACGCGCACTTCGCAAGCTTTGGTACTCCACGCGCGAGGTTCTAATGATGTCCGCAACCCACACGCTAACTTCGAAGCTGCAAAATACAAATTAAGTTTGTATGCGACTGAAATTCTTAATAGCAATAACTTCTACTATCAAACGGTATTTGGCTACTGTGTTCTTATAGAAATTGACTATTTGCAACATATATTTCTAAAGCGAAGAAATTGACTAATTGCAACATATATTTTTAAAGCGAAGAAATTGACTAATTCCAACATATATTTCTAAAGCGAAGAAATTGACTAATTGCAACATATATTTCTAAAGCGAAGAAATTGACTAATGCATCATATATTTCTAAAGCGAAGAAATTCACTAATTGCAACATATATTTCTAAAGCGAAGAAATTGACTAATTGCAACATATAGATATTTCTAAAGCGAAGAAATTGACTAATTGCAACATACATTTCTAAAGCGAACAAATTGACTAATTGCAACATATAGATATTTCTAAAGCGAAGAAATTGACTGATTGCATCATATATTTCTAAAGCGAAGAAATTCACTAATTGCAACATATATTTTTAAGCGATTGTAGTTCTGAACGACAGCAACACTTCTGAACTGAACTAAAGTTAAAGCGAACTTCACGTGTAACTAAGTATAAGCTAGCCGATTGGGAAACGAAACTTTGACGAGGCTATATCTTTATAAGCAGCCTGTCTGGGTAAATACCTAAAGGATACTGCACATCAATATACTCGTAATAAATTATTGGCTTTTGAAAATGTTCCTGTGTGAGGTTACCAAGAAATAAACGAGGTGTTGTTACGCCATTAAGAAGGGTATAAAAGAACGAGCAAGCAGTTACTACGTATGAACTTGCGATACAAGAATATCGCGAGTTCATACGTAGTAACTGCTTCACACTAGGCGGCAAAAATGATCTGATTGTTATAAAACAGATTATTATAGACATGTAATAGAGAGTTTATGCTCATCGATAAATATCTTTCAGTAGAAATTATGGACAACATACTTTCACTTTCGTAGGTTGAGTATTTAAAAACTTACCAACAGCGCTATAATTTTTGATGTGGGTGAAAAGTAAAGTGACAGTGTGGTGTAAGGCAGCATCCACGCCACCACTCGTAGCCACTTGCATCTGCTGTGATGCTATCAGGTACTCCATCTCGCGACCGGTCCTGGAAGACGGCACGCTAGGGATATCCGGGCGAGATTAGCGAGAAAAAAAATATAAATAAAATAATTAATTTTTAATTCAAAGGAACAAAAGCTACCAAAATAGTTTAATAAAGTAGAAAAATAATATAATAATCAAAATAAGAATGTGAAATCGTTAAACTGAATTGAATTGGAGGCAGTGTAATCTCGAATTTACAATACTACCTATTGTATACTACATATTAAGTATTGCTGGAAACAACATATGAAATGGCTATCACTATTTTATACAGATCATTGCCGTCACATGAAAGAAAATCTATACAAACTTACTTAAATTCAATTGATCTTCTCAAAGACGGTAGTCTAGCTGCCAAATTGTGATATTGAACGGCCACTACTGACGCGTTTCCAGTTTTTCCCAGAAGCTCCACACCCACAGATGTCAGTTGCCATTCGTTGATCCCACCACTGGGCTGAAGGTCAAAATGAGCAGCGTTGTCCTCTCTGACCGGTTTGGACTTGACGGTAAATTCATGAAGGCGTAGATCTAGGTGGTTTCGCATACCAGCTGTATCTGTTACTGCTTGCTGGAGTTCGTAAACTTTCTGAAAATTAGAAATAGTGTTGAGCAAGTAATTGACTTGAGCCAAGTATAGCCATGCACGTGTAACGTTTCCAAGGAAAAATAGTTCATTTTTATAACCATTTCAGCCTACATTCGTCCACTGCTGAACATAACCATTCCCTTTAGAGAGCAAGTTAGGTATGCACTTTTTTAAAACTTTATTTTGCCGCCAGTGCCGATATCATATCAAATCAAGATAAATCTTCAAAGGGTTAAACAATGAGACTGGATATTAGATTACTCAAATACAAACCTCTTCGTCCAAAAAAGCATCGGGATGTTTTAGCAAAGTATCGTATATCTTCAATAGATGTTCTGTTGCCTCGCTCCTATCCTTGGGTTTACTAACTGATGAGAGTAGGTAGTTAAGCATTTCCCGAGAGTGCTCTAAGGGGAGAGTACCTTCCCCAGGATGAGAGGGGAGTGAACGTAGTACTGCCCCATACTGATGGGCCACATATGAGACATTGTCCCAAGAATAGCCGTACCAAATGCTGCTGAACTGAAACCAACATTTTAAATTATTTTAGTTTAGAATATGATTTCAAATGGGTCTTTCATTGATGAGAAGAAATAATAGTGAAATTACATGTTCATAGATATCTTTCAGTGAATCAGCAATACATCCAGAGAAATCTGGCAACATCCATTTGACTCCATGTTGCCCCGCTTTTGGTTCGCAGAACCTGAAAAGACATTATTAGATATGTATTGGATCCAATTGTCTATATTTTCGAGCTACTTGTCATAGAACTCCAGTAGCAGAAAATATAGAGGTTAGTTGCTAAAAGATAGATTAAGCTCAGCTAGAATGCTTTAACAGTCGTTCGTTGTTCCACCATTTACTCCCACACTTCGTAACTTCCTTTCTATCAGTATATGTTTAATAGCGTTAATCTTCATGTGTTCCAATAACTGAAAACATACCTCGAAACTTTTGCAATTTGGACACCTTTCATACAATTAAAGATAATGAGTTTAATGATAGGGGCTAAAGTATTAAATTGCCGTTTTATAGTAATAGATAATTTGAATTGACATTAATGCTTCATGGTGCGAGATTTTCGAGTGAATTTTTTTTCACATGATACATATGAGGTTTTGAAGTAAAACTTCTTTACGCACGCTTGACTTGGGGAGTAAGCTGGTGAATGCGTGACGAGAGCGTTACGAAAAGTGTGATCGGGCGAGGCGAACGGAAGTTGAGAGGGAGATCTAAGTTAGTGAAGATAAAAGGAGAGAGAGTTACGTTTTATATATTAATGTAGGGATAAGAGAGAGAGGTGCGAGCACACATTTTCTTTCTCTCTTTCTCTCATAGCGAATTAAGTTTCGTATATCTAAGACACAGTGCTGGCCTATTGTCTGTATCACACTATGGAGCTAAAGAAGTTTTACTTCAGTCGTGTGGTCTAAAACACACTCGCTTTTTTTAAAAAATGTGCAACATTTGATTTTTCATTTTTAATTGTTTTTTTTTATTCAGCTTAGACGGGAAAGATGGATACTTCGAGAATCCGAATAATTTTTGAATACGAGTTCCGTCGCGGAACTGGCGGCAGACATGTCTCGTAATATTAATGCTGAGTTTAGAGAAGAGACTCATAAATACTCATAAAGACTTCGACTTGAAGAACGAACCACGTGGAAAACCACCCATACTGGTGAATAACGCTGAATTGAAGGAGTTGGTGGAAGCCCATCCGAGGCCTATTTAATATTGACTCATTTGCATCAAATCAATAAGATAAAAAAATATGAAAAATGGGTGCCTCATGATTTGACTGATCTGCAGAAAGAAACGCGTATTGAAACTTGTGTTGCCTTGTTGAATCCGTACAGAAACAAAGAATATTGAATCGTGTGATATTGAATTGTGACATGTGACGAAAAGTGGATTCTTTACGATAACCGTAAGCGAAAAATGCAATGGCCGACTCCAGGTCAAACGCCGCAACAGTGCCCTAAAGCTTACCAATAAAAAGGTAATGGTAACTGTTTGGTGATCTGTTCATGACGTTATTCACTATAGCTTTATTGCTCCAACGCAAGGCAAGACCTCACACTGCACGAGAAACCGTTGTAACTCTACAGGAGCTGCAGTTAGAAACCATACGTCATCATCCGTACTCGCCAGACCTTGCTCCAACAGACTACCATTTTTTTCGTGATTTGGACATTTTTATTCGTGGCGAAAATTTTCTTCCCAGGAGGCAGTAGAAAATGCTTTCATACAGTTTGTCAAATCTAGATCTCCAGAGTTCTGTCGCAAAGGCATTAATATACTTCCGATTAGATGGCAGCATTGTATAGATAATGAGGGTAAATATTTTGATTAAATAAATATGTTACATATTAGTCGGTTGCCATATTGGTAACGTATGCGTCAATAGCATCAGCTACGCGGATGACATGGTGCTGCTGGCTCCCTCGATCAGTGCACTTAGACTCTTACTAGGTGCTTGTGAAAACAATGCCGTCTCACATGGTTTGTGTTACAATGTCAAGAAGTCACAATATATGGTTTTTAAGGCTGGTACTAAATGTCCCAAAGTTATACCTCCCGTAATGTTATATAATGAACCACTGGATAGAGTGTTCCAATTTAAATATCTTGGGCACGTAATCACTGATAGTCTGAAAGATGATGACGATATGGAAAGGGAACGTAGGGCACTGTCGGTCAGGGCGAACATGCTGGCCCATAGATTTGGTCGCTGTTCAGACGCAGTTAAAATTACATTGTTTAAAGCTTACTGCACGTCCTTCTACTCCAGTAGTTTATGGGTCAACCACACCAAAAAGTCCTACAGTGTCCTACGTGTTCAATATAATAACGCGTTTAGGGCGCTGATGCGGCTGCCGCGCTGTTGTAGCGCGTCTGCAATGTTTGCGTTGGCGGACGTGGATAGTTTTGAGGCTATCCTACGCAAAAAAACCGGTTCACTGGTACGCAGAGTGCGCGACAGCGGCAACAGCGTGCTGAAGGCGATAGCCGAGAGTGGGGATTGTCCACTAATCGGCAAGATGTTGGCTAAGACAAAATCTCTTCTAGAAATAAGCTACTAACATAGTTTTTAAGTGTTCACTAACAAAAATGGATTTTTGTTGTCCGAAATAAATAGTTTTAATTTTTTTAATTTTTTAATTAGAAAAAAAACGAGTTTTAATTTTTCAGTACAAATCGTCAATTTCATACTTTAACCCCTAATATCTTAAGGACATGGTAACATATTTTATTAAAAATCTATTTTCTTTTTCAAAAACATGCGAAATATTAACTAATATGCTCTGATCATTGATTGCCTTCGATGATGTGATGGTAAATGCAATAGTTTCTTACCTAGTAGTCTCACCAGTGTGTCCAGGTGGACAGGCGGCAGATGCATGGGCACCAGGTGCCGTCTTCGGCCATCGCAGGCCGTGAGATGCTTGGGATTCACACGCTTCATCCGTGGCACCTAACGCCCACACTGTTACGCTTTTCGAGTTAGTGCCAGCCACTGATGATACTTGACAGCGAAATTCACCAGATTTCTAAAAAAATATGTTATGTTAGGTATTTCTAATTTGCTGTAAAATCATTTCTAAATTTTTATAGTTTTAAATCCATTTTAGTTACGTTGTAGGCTTTTCGGTAAGTATTGTTACAAATCAAGGGTTCATAAAGTCACTTCATATCCGAAAAAAAGTTGTAAATAATTTATTTTTATGTATTTAGCATCGATCCTTACTTGAACATTATAAAGTTTGAGAACGCTGCCGGCAGGATACAAGTCTTCCCAAACTTCTCTACCTGGCGCCAGCGGCAACAAAGTCCTTTCCCTCGCCCAACTGAATCCTAAGGCGCCATGCACACGCCCGGCATCCGCTAAACATGTTATGCTTATGTTGTCACCCTAAAAATGTCTTCAACGTTATATTCGTGATAAATAGTTTTTAAATAAAAGACGGAAAAGGTTTATAAGCTAGCGAGATGACAATTAACAAGTTCAAGGTGAAAGTAAAGGTCATTATTGAATAGAAATAATTCATTATTTATGAGCTATTATATTTAAATTATCATATATAAATTATGAGTAACATGATTGCAGGCCAAGATATATCGTATAGAAAACATGGAAACACACATATCTGGGTCTCATAATAGGGTAGGGTTGCTAGTATTGCATCACTATTTATATAATACTCGGCATTTCATAAATACTTGACCTTCATCATCATCATTACAGTCAGCGATCGACCACAGCTGCACATAGGCGTTCTCTATAGAAAACCACTCGCCTCGATCCTAAGCCACCTGCATCCATCGACTCTCTACAAATCTTTTCAGGTCGTCATACCACCTAATGTGGGTCGTCTCACACCGCGTATACCAACCAGTACGGGGATGCCATTGGAGAACCTTTACCCCCAGCAGTTGTCGGTTCTATGAGTAATGTGGCCGTCTTATTGCCACTTCAACTTGCATGTTTTTGTAAATACTTGATGGAACAATATAAAAATAAGAATGTAACTATATCGAAGATGATCGATATTGCCCCCAGATTTGAGAGCATTGTATATCACTTGTGTTTGTACGGCGTAGTTTTCGTATATGGCATATATGCAAAATGTTATTAAAAACGATATATTAACTATAAATAATAAATAAATAAATAAAATAAAAAAAAAAGCCTTTTATTTCTTGCTTAAAATTAACAATGTTTATATCAGTAAACATATTTATCTTTTTATTTATCCTAAGCTTATTCTAGGGTTAGTACACGTTACATTTATAATGAATTGGGAAAAAATAAGGTTTAGTAGTTACCTAGTTGTTTTATATTTATTACACTATAGTAAAAGATTATAATTTAAAGTTTACTATAAAAAATACTTAATTTTTATTTTTCCGCAAGAACCCCTCTGCAGGTAAAGGCCTCCTCCAAGGTGTGCCAATCTTCTCTACATTTTGCTATATTTAGCCAGTTTGGTCCAGCTATTTGTTTTATGTCGTCTTCCCATCTTGCTCTAGGTCGACCCTGTCTACGCGTGCCGTGAGGTCCGTTCCATTTTGTCACTCTATATGTCCACCTCATGTCTTGAAGACGCGCCACGTGACCAGCCCATTTCCACTTTAGGGATTTAGCGTAAGTGCATGCATCAGCTGTTTTTGTATACTTGCGTATATCGATGTGACGGATTTTTTGGATTTTTCGTATATTCAGCATACTACGTTCCAGAGCTCTTTGGCATGTTATTATTTTTCTTTTGGCCTTGTTGGTAAATTTCCACGTCTGACAAGCATAGGTCAAGCATGGTAGAAGACATGAGTTAAATATTTTTGTTTTTATATTTGTTGGTAGATTGCTCTTGAATATCTCCCTTAAACTCCAGTACTTATTCCAGGTTAATTGTACCCTGCGTTCAATGTCTAGCTCGTTATTTTTTATATCAAATCCAATTTGTTTGCCAAGGTATACATACTGCTCATTGTATTCTAGAGGAATGTTGTCGATTTTGTTGCTATTTTATTATTATATTTCCTTGGAGGGTCGTGGTCGTGAACTTCCACGGTGACCAGCCGGCTTGGAAGATGTATTTTATTTTTTTGCTTGATTTTTTTGTTTGTTTTCGTTCTGAGAGGGGGGCGCTAATTGCTATTTGGTGTTTTTTGTAATAATGAAGTTAAGCATTCCAGGTTTAATTACTCCTTCTGATACGCTAAATGATCTCTGTAACCCTGTTTGGATTTTGTTCTTTTTGCTCGCTTGTGTTTTTTGCTCTTCATTTTGTGTAGGCGTTTTGTAATCTGGTGATAATGACAGCAATCGTTTTTTATTGGCTGGCGTATCGGTGTCTTTAGGACGTATTATTAACTTGTCGTACCTGATAGTAGCGAGATTACCCTTTTCCCTTTCTATTTTTACTCGTTCCTGCAATGCCTTCCTCTTTTCTAAAATATATTGAGGGAAGTCTTCTTTTATATAATATGTGGTGTTTTTTAGTGATTGTTTTTGTTTGAACATATCTATCTTTATGCCTAGTGTTGAGAATGTTACTGTAATAGGTTTCAGCTTATCTCCCTTTTTTCCTATTCTTCTAGCTTCCTGTACGTCTCTTTGTTGTAACTCAATACTGAAATATTTATGTATAAAATTCATTACAATTTTTTCTAAGTCTGCATAAGATCTTTCTGTTTCTTCTAAGCCAAAAATAACCACATTTCTCTGTCGTGATTGTTTTTCTAAGTAGTATAGCCTTTTTTCTTGATTTTCCAGCTTTTCTTTTAGATTTTCATATTTTATTTCCATGGCTTTGAGCTTCTCCTCTAGTAAATTATTTATATTTTTTGTAACTTGTTCTGTGACTTTTTCCGCTTGTTGCACTATGGTTGATTTTTGTTCGTCTAGTTCGTTTTGAATTTTGCGGAGCATGTTCATAACTTCCTCCATGATTGAGTGCGATAATATATTATTATCGCTGAATGACTTTTTATTATGGTCCTTGTGCTGACCTCTTTTTATTTTTGTATGTACTAAAAACTATGAGTTGTCTTTAGATGTGCGACGTGCCAAAAAGTACAGTCTTTATTTCTTAGATGGCGTTAGTAGCTCGATCGATTTTGCAATATCATGGTAGAAAAAACTTTGTTTTAGATATTACATTCGTTTTTATTGATTATTTTGTGTATGTCGGCACTGTTGCACTTATTTAATTATTTAACCACTGTTTTTTCCATTTTACTAAGTTCAAAGTCACTTATTTACACTTTTGCTCGTCCGCACTTTTTTCTTATTTATTTGCCTGATTGATGTTTTTGGTCCTTTTGCCCAATATATGTTACGAGTCACTTATTAAGACTTCCGCTACACTTAATTTTACTAAATAATTTTACTTATTTCTATATTTTTATGAATTTTATCGCAGAGACGATGTTTACCGTGGCTCAGTGGCGCCTACTCCAACTATAAATAATAGATATTATTCATAGTCAATGATATTTTAACGATTTAATAACATTAAACAATGTATTCACCGAAATTCTCGGTAATTTTTGCGTTACAGTATGTATGGCTAAGCGCTGCGTGCTCTACGATATCTATCTATAATCAGTTGAGCGCATGAAAAAATGTTTAGAAAAAAAAATTATGCATATTTTATGCTTTTTGACGAGCTCGGCCGTCGTAAATGACGCGACTTTATGTTCATACGTTATGCATTACCATCTGCCATCAATCACGTACCTTACTGACAGTGAGTGTAGAGGGTACAAGCCGTATATCCGGTGGCCGGAGTATAGTAAGCCGGAGAGTTCTACACCGGCGCCTACCACCGTCGTCAGCAGAGCAAGACCACTTCCCACTGTCTGCATGCTTTGCATCAGATATTAATAGCACTGAAGTCCTACGGCTCAGTCCGTTTTCTATTACTGCGTATGTAGATATCTCCCTGAAAAAGATATATTTTTAACTTCTTTCCAGAACTTGGCTGACAAACAAGCATACTACTTGTCTGATGGCAGTGGCTTATTCCATTATGATTCCTCGCAGTCGATGAGAGCAGAGAATACTTTAAACTCTTACTATTTGATAAATGGAAACTACTTACGACTAAAATTGTTTTTAATCCTAGATTCCTAGTCAAATTATGATATTTCAGAAATGCATAGTGCAAAATATCTCTATTTGATAAATCTTCTTTCAGGCTCTGAAACGCATTTGTGCATTGTAATTTATATCCGTGTTTATCTATCTATCTATTTATATCTTCGCGTCAAGTGCCTCGAGGGGTAGGCACAGTACCGAGCTCCACATGACTGATGCTTACACACCCCACTTATTTAACAATCATTGCACTTCTCGTTCGCCCTAGTCGGTTTTTAGAGCTCCTAATACCACTTTTTGACAAAATACGACTAAAAATACTATGATTAATCGTGGTAGATTATTTAATATTTATCCTCTTCGGCTCCTAGATCCTTCACTTTCATTTAATATATGTTTATTTATTTTATTTATTTATTTATTTATTCAAACATACACAGTATTGAACATTACAAATTAAAAAAAAATCCAATGCGTTCAACAGTGTTTAAATGAAGAAACGAAAAGAGACAAATTACATATCATTAATTAATAATTTTCAGCAAACTTTGTAGCTTCTATGTGAAATTCGCTCCTTGAGCAACTAAATAGATCAAATATTGAGTTTTTAATTATCATTTCATTAATGAGGCGCAGCGCTCTAGTCAATGGAGCGTGACTCGCCGCTGTCGTCCTCGTACCCCGGCAGGCGAACAACTTGTGGGAACGCGCTCTAATGTAGTTGTCCGGTACATATAATACAATCTGCTCCAACACTGCCGTTACGTGCATGTTACGTGATTCTTCCTCATGTAACGGAATATCTTCTTATTTTAAAATTTTCTTTTTCAAATCAACTCTATTTGTTACATCATCATTGCGACCGCGATGTACTTTTTTACATTTACGTACTTCTGTGTCCGTGGGATTATTAAAAATGCCTATGTCTATGGCTCCTATGTCAAAGCATAATGAACTCTGAAACTTTTATGATACTACTGGAATGGAATAAGGGAATCATAATGGAATAGGACCGTAAAACAATTGTTGTAGCTAGTAGATATACTTGTAATATTGAGAGAATGAGTCGCACGTTAACACTGCGGCTGCTAACGCAGATTCTTCTCATTCTGTATATATATATATCTTCATACCAAGTCCCTTGCGGGGTGTCGACAGAGAGAACCGAGCGCCACATGACTGATACTTACACACCTCACTCGCTTTTTAAACATTCATGGCTCTTTTCATGCACGGTCGCTCTTTAACCATTATTCTGGTGATGTTGTTGTATAAACAATTTAAACACATTTTCGCTTCTAAATTCCGGATTAAAATATTTTTATATGTCGGTTTACGTGCAAATCACAATACTTTTAGTATAAATACTTACCGTGTAGTGCCATTGAAGTTGACTTTGATCCCGTCTTTGTACCAAGTGAATTCGATGTCCGGGGACCCATAGGCTACACAGCTCAGCGTCACCTCGGACCCCTCCCATACTTCAGGGCGGTGGTGATTGATTAGTAACGACTGAAAGAAATGCAAATAAGTTTTGATGTTCAAAGCCTTTTAAAAGGTTAGTGCCGTTAGTGTGTTAACTATGACCTTTGCAACTATTTCAAAATATCTCGTGCCTGTAAGTCCAAGTAGCGAATGAAAAGGTATTTTTACTGCTAACTAAAGTCAGCCGTTACGTAAATTCATTTGCTTCTTACCGCTTGCCATCGACAGAAATTCATCCCAACATTTTGGAACCGAAATGGTCAAAATGTTCTAGAACTACTGCATGGATCATTTTGCTTTGCCGCGAACTTCCTCTGTGACATCAACAATGCTAGTGTCACGCGTTTGAAAAATATCGATTAGGCCACCAGCTAGATGAGATTTGAAGAGACGACCTCACGATTGCCGGTGACTGTTCTTACAACGGAGCTACCGGAAGGTTTGTAATGGCGGCGATTTTTTCGTCTTCTAATTATTCTAATATAAACTTCGCGATCATCTAACATAAAACTTTCGAAAGAAACCGTAAGATTAATGAGGTTCCGAATAAGCTTCGAGTTGTTTAATTCCCAGGGAGTCGGTTGCAGCACGTCAAAGACACTCATCTTTTACTAATAGTTATGATAACCGCTTCAAAAAATTTGGGCTGCATGACTGTTCCGATGACATGTAACAACAAAAATCCGAATGGGGATCTTTCTTTCACTTTCCAGAACATCGTGGTGAATTCCCTGGAAAATTATTAATTAAGGTTAAGAGAGGTACCCCGTATCAAAATAAAGTCTGGCGAAGTACTTTCACCTCAAAGAAAACTGCAGCCAAATAACAACTCCATGGAGGATTAATGTTCTTGCGAGTGAATGAGGTTACCATTAACGTCCTAAGAATTTCCTATGGTAACAACAGAGGTGGTATTGCACGAGCGATACTTAATGTATTGCAAGCGTTCGCAGGCTACGGTAATCACTTTACCGGTGGTGGTGGCGGAGGTGGGTCGTATGCTTCTCAATCATGTATAAAAAAAAACATAAAGTATTTATGTGTTCCTGCAAGTGAGGGGTTACTTAGTATGCATTTGAGGAGTTGTTTGAACAGAGAATGCAATATATGAGCGATTATTGAGCGTAGCTTCATGGGCTATGGTAATCGCTCGGCATTAAAGATAAAGATAAAAATTCTTTATTTGATATTGGGCTCTCGCAGACATTAGACACGCCTTACATTTTCTGAAATACGAGTATAATCTTATAGTATTTTATTTAATTCTCTTATGTTACTGTACTACTTTTTTAATCTGCTAGCATTTCGGAAATGACCTTTGGCAAAAAGGAAAGGCCGAAAGAAACTTGCCAATATAGGTCTCTTTTAAAATTGTCAATTAGATATTACAATAAATTCACATCAGCATATCATCAGCATTAGCCACATATCTTTCTATCCAAGTCAAACTCTATCTCCAGTAGGCAACGCCCTTCTTAATTACCGCCATCAGAACATGTTAAATTAGTGGAAGCAGGTACGTGCAGCTGGGTGAGAGCCAAGTCTCGCAGACAGCGTTTTAAATGTGCATTTTTAATAATTAAACTTTTGCAGAGGTGCGTCGAGGGTGAAGGTAGTATACTATTTCATTGTCGTAATACACGCGCGATGTCATCCCTGCTGGAAAGCAGCAATTGCTCATAAGCTAACCCAAGGGGTAAAGTATATCCCCTTCAGCTGTAAGACTGTAGCGAGATAACAGCTTTCTGGACGGTTGTTGTGTGCCTGCGAATGAATAAGTTACTAAGGCGTTGCTGTGCTAATAGATGGGATCGATACTTATCATATTGCAATCGAACATTCTTCACATCGAATGGGCCGTGTGCTTGTTTACTCCCGGCGTTGTATATAAAAAAATGATCTAGTTATCTTCTTAACAATCCTTTATTTAAAGGTTACTTGCTTTATTATTTAGGATGTATCAACGCTAACATAGATATACGGCAGTGAAACATGGTTATAGCAGAAGACGTATGAAAGTAGGAATAACGCTGTAAAAATGAGAGCGCTGAGGAGTACGTGTGGAGTTAGGAAGACGATGTAGTGAAAAAATTGAAAAGGGTATGCTGAGATGGTTTGGACATCTAGAAAGAAATAACGACAAAAGTGTTACGAAAGAAGTGTAGCGGGCAAGAGTGAATGAAGATATGGGCATTGGCCGCCCTAGATGCACACATATAATTCAAATTGGTGATGAGCTGAAAAAGGACTATATCAAAAGCACTCCAAACCGGAGAGCATGCATAAAGAGGTTAATGAGCGTGGAAAAGGTGACAGCGGTATGTTTGAATCGGTGCAACAGACGTTCCATAGTTTCTGCCTATCACAATGAGAGACAGGCATGGTGATACATGTATGTATGTATACAATTCTTAGTTTAGCTGCAGTTTTCAGCGATGTCTCATCTAATTAAAAATAACTGTTTCTTAAAAATATCCCTCTTCAAGATATTATGAAATAAGTTACGTCTAACTTTATTACATTCTGACTTTAATAAAAGGGGTGTTAGATCAGGTTAACTAGACATGGGCATTATCTATCTGGAGCGCAGCCAGCGCTGCTACTTGCTACTTGAAAGCCCATTCGAAATAATTACATTTTAAGTAAAATCTTAGACGTTGTAGCTCCGAGCGCTAAGATTATAAAGTTCGAATGAACACACTTGTACCTACCTTTCGAATTGAATTAGTTGCAGAAAAATTTAACAATGTAAGTAATAAAGAAATTGAGGCCTAGACATATCATAATTCCTACCTGCTATGACCAAATTGATCGTGTTTTATCAGAAGATGATATCAGGAATCATAAAAACCGACGAGCGGGCTTGAGAAGAGCTATAAATGTTAAAGAAGCGAGTGAGGTAAGTAAAGACCGAGTCATGTAGCGCTCAGTTCCCTCTGCCTACCTCGCAGGGGAGATGGAGATTAAGGACCTGTTTACGAATGTTCTTTATATATTTTATAATTTTGATTGGCGCGCTCGATAGTGGAGTTGCTAGCACTGGCTACTTTAACATTAAGGCTCGTGGGTTAGATTCTCGAACTTGTATGGACGGGTGACTCGATCGCTATCAAACTTCACAGGATCGCCCGCCGGGCAAATCTGATGATTCTCTGAAAAATTTATCGAAATCGGTCAAGCCGTTGTGGAGTCGATAGGAAACATATATACGTGCAATCTATACTAATATACTACTCTGTGTAAAAAGTATCGGGAATATGTCAATAAAAAGACCCGCGTAAAAGAGGTCGTTCTAATTTTTTTACTGCATGTTGGTAGCACTGTACTGATTTAGCGCGCAAAATTTGAGCGGGATCTGTCATTTAATTTGTTTTAAACTACACTTTTTGTTGGTCATAGTTTTGAGTCCTCGGCGATTTTTACAATGGAAAATATTGTTGAACAAAGAGTGTGCCTTAAATTTTGTGTTTCAAATGATATTTCATGTGGTGAATCACTAAAAATGTTGCGAAATACCTACGGCGAATCGTGTATATCGAAAACAAGGGCTTATGAATGGTATAAGGCTTTTAAAGCAGGCCGAGAAGTAGTAGTAGACTTGCCTCGTTCTGGTAGACCTTCAACCGCTACGACCAGAGAAAACATCGACAGAATCAAGAAGCTAGTGCTCGAAAATCGACGTATGAGTCTGAGAGAGTTGGCTAGTGAGGTGAACATATCTTTTAAGTCCGTCCACAACATTCTCATTGACATTTCAGGCATGAAACGCGTCGCCGCTCGACTAGTTCCAAAAGAGCTCAATTTTGTTCAAAAAGCGCAGCGAAAGCATGTCGCTGAAGACATGGTTTCCCGAGCTTCTACGGATCCGACCTTTATGAAACGTATAATAACTGGCGACGAGACATGGGTTTATGAGTACGACATGCAAACAAGCCAACAGTCTTCAGAATGGCGTCTCGAAAACGAGCCGAAACCCAAAAAACCGCGGCAAAGTCGCTCCAAAATCAAGGTGATGCTGACAGTTTTTTTTGACTACCGTGGTGTGGTTCACTCCGAATTCCTTCCAGAGGGAGAAACAGTGAATAAAGAATATTATTTAGGCGTCATGAAACGTTTGCGTGAGAGTATCCGCCGAAAACGTCCAGATTTGTGGCAACACAACTCATGGATGCTGCACCATGATAATGCACCATCACACACAGCCATTATAGTGAAAGAGTTTTTAGCGAAAAATTCAACAAAAGTTCTCGACCAAGCACCGTATTCACCTGATATGGCTCCGTCTGACTTTTTTTTATTTCCCAAGTTAAAATTACCACTTCGAGGAAAACGTTTTGAGTCGATAGAAGCCATAAAAGAAAATTCGCTGAATGAGCTAAAGGCCATACCGCAAATAGCCTATGAAAAATGTATGGAAGACTGGGTGAAGCGGTGGAGATGTTGTATTGCAAGCGATGGGGCCTACTTTGAAGGCGATAAAATAAATTTAGATGAATAATTTGTATTTTTTGTTTTATTGACAAATTCCCGATACTTAGTACACAGAATGTACATACATACATCTGAACCTACTAATCGGATTTAATCAGAAACACCGTTCCTATATGAAATCTATATGTTTGTCTGTGTTCTTGTCTGTCGCTTTTTTTCGAATATTCGAATTTTGACATCAGATTCGGATTCAGCATAAAAAAGTAGAATAGGAATGTTCAGGAACACCGTTCCTATCTCTTAAGGAAAATGGTCAAAATAGCCAACAATTAAAAAAAAAATTGAATTGTTATATAATTGACGAGCCAGGTGTTCGTCTGGCAATGCAAGTTTGCGCATTCTCGACTGGTTTTTTTTGCACTTGATAGCCTATTTTTTTTTATACAACGTCGGGAGGCATGCAAGCATACGGCCCACCTGATGTAAAGCGGTTACCGTAGCCTATAAACGCTTGCAATACATTGAGTATCACTCGCGAGCTGCTGCTAACACAGCAACTCTATAGGAGCTTACTAAGGAAGGCTACTCAACATCATGATACGACCCTTAGGGAGGAAGCCGAGAAAAAGCGCTTCCCACGGGAAACCGAGATACGCGCGGACGTACTCGCGGGCTGCAGCTAGTTTTATATGTAAGAAGATAAAGCATTCACATTTTTATTTTAATACCTGGAATATAATTGTACTATTTGCGGCCTTGGCGAATTGACAGACTCTTGGATGTACTGCCGCTCCAATCATGGTGTTAACGCGTGCGTGCAAGTTTTCTACTATATCGATTGATTACCATTGATACTGATGTGATGTTATTACCGTTGTCTATAGACGAACTCACTTGCGTAACAACTATAACCTTCCAGGGAATTGTGATTTGGCAGTACTGTTAAGTAATGTAGACATTATTCTACGCCGGACCGGTCTTTAAGCTAAGCTCTTTCCTCTGGATCTAAAAGTATTGATGACATACAGTCCTACAGCTACTTACCTATACCACGGGATTACTTAATCCAGAGAACAGAAGTAGAACTAAGAAAACTAAGAAGCTGTGTTCAATTGGAGGAGAGCCAACTCTTGCAGTTTGTACTTAGAAGATGCGCATTTCAAATAATTGAACTTAGCGAAACTCGACGTTATGCACGGAGTTTTTATTAGCTGTCATTATTGAAGGAAGTTTTGCGGCGAGCTCTCAAGTTTGTGTCTACTTAAACGCTTGGTAAAGAAAGTAGATATATAACTAAAATATTAGCGTTGTTCTTAATGACTACGTGGAATGTTGGAAATTGTAGTTTTAGAAGAAAGTACAGAAACTTCAATTCGAGTTTAAACTGTGGCAACAGGTTGGGTTGGGTATATATATGTATATATATATATATGTATATATATATATATATATATATATATATATGTGTATATATATATATATATATGTATATATATATACATATATATATATCTTATACAATGTATCAGTCGAGAAGTGACCTCTCGACGTTTTTAGAGAAAAATAATTTAGTATTTTTTACGAATTTTTAGATAAGTTAATGAGCGTACTTTTTGTTAATTAATTAATAAAAGTTAAAAAAATATTTTAACTTACGAGCTTTCATTCAGATTGACCCGCTAGAAATATCAGTCTAATCACAAATCAAACACAACATGAAAATAAGCGTCAGGAAACTTATTTTTTTTCATTGAAAATAAGCTTCATTTTTGGAAATATGAAATAAAAAATAATGAACTGCCCCTTAACACACTTTTCTTCGAATTATTAATGATTTGTTAAAAAAAATATATCTTCCAATGTATTCTAATCTAAAAATCTAAGTCATAATTTAAAAGCTTCCTGAGCTTTAAATATAGAGCTTAAAATGATTTTCTTTTTCCTATATATTGTTTTTAACAAAAAAGCTCCTTATATTGTTCACCTCAAGAAGTTGTCAGAATCGTTCATTTATTTTGCGAGGTGATAAAAAGTACTATTCAATAGTGCTTGTTGTTAAATCCCACAAATATTTCTGTGATATGGTAGTATAAGAAAAATTGGATGTGATGTGGTATGACTTTAATGATATAATAAAGAATTGAGCCGTAATAAAGATAAAGTGGACAAAGAACAGGCTTATTGACCTGCTCGTCTCCGGTTCGAATACTGTAATAATGTACAACTAAATTCGTATTTTCGGGTTTATGGACATATTTATAGTTATCACTTGCTCGACACTGAAGAAGAATATCGTGAAGAATCCCGCACGTCCAAGAAATTATATTTAGAAAGACGCGTGACCATATCTAAGAAAGGTTTGGTTTCTCTGTTTTGGTTTTGGTTTCTGGGTTGTAGAGGTATGACGGCAGTTGCTCAATGTATAAATCAGAATCTTCGCCAATTCTTAGACTTATGTAGCGGATCCCGCGAAGCCTAATAGCTTAGGAAACGGGATAGCTTTAAGAAGAAGAAGATATAAAATAATTGTTAATCAGTGAATATAGTTTGTATTGTTATGTGAATTTGAATACTCTTGATGACAGACGAATGATTCAATGATGACATAAAGTGTAATATCTGGATACCTAAAGGCTGAATGTGGTTTAGTTACTTACATCTATGTATTTGTCATATTTACTATCATGTGTACCCATATTCGAAAAATAAAAACATTGATTGATTCAATTTTACTTCTCACGGTTTCAGAAATAAACAGATATTTTAAATTACTTTTCATGTAATTGATAAACTCAGTCAATGCATATTTCAATAAAGTAAATATGAATATGCTCACTAAGCTCTTTCAAGTGTATCCTCCAGTACTATACGCGCTAAACACGGCCTGTGAGGTATAGGGCACGTACGGATAGAGGGTGGTTAGTTGTAGGCTCTTAAGCACCACTATTACCCTTGAAACAATGCTAAGTATTAGTAAAAAAAAACCTCTATCTATCTGTAACTTCACGCCAAATCCCTTACCAGCCAGCCAGCCATACGTAGCCAGAGAGAACCGAGCGCCACGTGACTCGATCCTTACATACCTCACTCGCTTCTTTAATATTCATTGCTCTTCTCATGCACGCTCGCCGGTTTCTAGGGCTCCTGACATCACCTTCTGATAGAACACGACCAATTTGATCATAGTAGGTAAGTCTTGGCCTTCCTCGGTTCCTACATCCTTCCACTTTTGCATAGTATATCTGCTTCGTCATTCTTTCATCCTGCATTCTTTCTACATGTCCGAACCAACCGAGCATGCCTCTTCTTATTTTAACACCAAAAAATACCGGATCCGAGAAAAGGCAAATAATGTTCGATCAGCCGAAACATCGGATCTGGTTTTCCGAACAAGGATTCTTATTTTTCACGTCGCCTCTCTAACTTATGAAGCTTTTTTTTAAATATGAAAGCGCGCGAAGTGACAGATGTTTCTTATAACGAAATGTCATGAGTGCTACATTGACATAATGTTCTCATTTTCAGAATTCTCTTATTATAGAAGCACATAAAAGAATACGTACAGACGTCACGAATAAAAAACAGTCTACATTCTAGAAACCATATTAGGAGTAAGCGCGCAATATTTCAACATTTTCTAGACGTGTATTAAGCACATCTGAAGCTGTAGTAATGTTATTAATATGAATGACGTCTGAGACACGAGTATGGTAAAAATATTCTTCAAATAAGGTCTTATGGCCTTATTATGTTGCTTATATTATTCTATATATATTTATACTTTGTCACTAACGCCCGTGGGTTCGAATCCCGTACAGGGCAAACTTTTGTGTGCATGAACATGTCTGTTTGCATTGGATGAAAAAAAAACCCAGAGCGTTTTTAAGAGAGGTAGGGCGCGTCGAAGCCCGTCTGGGGAAGTACGTCCACCTCACAGAAAACCGCAGCCAAATACCAACTCCCTGGAGTGTTGCTGTGTTCCTGCGTATGAGTGACGTTACCAGTAAGCTCCTAAGGAGTGGCTGTGCTAGCAGCAGTGGTGGCATCGCGCGAGTGATACTTAATATATTGCGAGCGATCATAAGCTACGGTAACCGCTTTCTATGCCTCCCGACGTTGCATAATAAAAACATTAGTCTACTTGACATTATCAGCATCATTCATACTCTGGACTGGGTCGCGTACTGGGCGATTCCAAATAAATTTTCTATCGAGAACTCTTAAGTTGTACGAATTCCCTGACGAAGTCTTTCCTAGAACTCCAGCATGGGGTTCTTCAAAAACGCGTGAAGAGGTTTCGATGGGATCGGTAGGATGTAGGCCACAGTAATTGTTTACCATCAATAAGACTGTATGCTTTCTTGCCACCTTAGTGGTATAGAAAAAATACACAATGGCTCACATATATTCATGGTTACCAATGCTACACTTACCTTCACATGTACTTTACTAACCAGCAAACGATGTTGACAACACCTTACAAAATAGCACAAATGATAACTCCCTGAAATGAGTGACGTTAACAGTAACCACCTGAGGAGTTGCTTTTTATATGTGTACTACGCCGGGAGGCATACGGTCCACGTGATATAATGTGGTTACCGTAGCCTATGAATACTTATAATGCAGGAAGTATTGCTTGCGCATCGCCAGCTCTGCTGCTAACACAGCCAGTCTCTAGGATTTAACTTATTGGTAATTCGACGCACTCACAAGAACTGAACAACTCTTTAGGGAGTTGATATTTGGTTGCGGTTTTCTGTAAGGTGGAAGTACTTCCTTACTAACTTCCTTTACTTACTACGAAATCTTCGTCAAATCCTTAATTAGGTAATGCTACCCTCTCGTTCCCGTCCCAGAACCACACGTGCAGGCTTGCAATGTCATTATTCCACTGTCGAGAACATTTCTTCGCGTACTAAAAATTTCGCCAATTCCTATCTCTGTCGTACTATTTAAAAGTGGAACGCCTTGCCTGCACATGTGTTTTCTCCTTCCTACAATATAGGATTCTTCATGCGAAGCGTGAAGAAACAGTTTTGCGGGCCAGCAGGGCAACGTCAACGTGTCAGGTGGGCCGTATGCTTGTATGCCTCCTGACGTAGTATATGAAAAAAAAAATGTATTCAAATGTTTTTTTTTTAAGTTTGTCTATATTAGGTACGAGTATCTTCATTTGAAAAAGAACTTAGGTCTTTGTAAAATCGCGACTTTATAAAAAAATACTCAAGTTAGGGTAATAATAGGCAACACAATGTTAAATAGTCACGAGAAATCCTTATTAACATTGTTTACTATAGCGTAAAGTTAATTTACATAAAGAAATTACTTATAATACAGCTTTTTTAGAGAATGTCGTTATAACTTTTTGCATGAATACGCGCGTAATGTGCCAATCATACATCGCTAAGCGTGATAAATTTATGTGGATAGTGTATAGATTTAAGAATATATCGAGATAAGACCTGTTCTACGTAGTACCTATATAAATTAAGAAAAAGTAAAAAAAAAAGAAAGAAAATGAAAACGAGTGTGCATTAGACTACACGACTGAAGTAAAACTGCTTTAGCTCCATAGTGCGATGCAGACAATAGGCCTGCACTGTGTCTTACATATACGAAACTTAACTCGCTATGAGAGAAAGAGAGAAAGAATATGTATGCTCGCACCTCTCTCTCTTGCCCCTACAGTAATATACGAAACGTAACTCTCTCTCTTTCTATCTTCACTAACTTATATCCCCCTCTCAACTTCCGTTCGCCTCGGCCGATCACACTTTTCGTAACGCTCTCGTCTCGTGGATGGGTGTCTAGGTGGATATTATGCCGTCGGTCGGAGCAGAGTATATATAGCTCCTAGATGCCATTTTTTTTTTAGAAAACTTCAATAATCATCGCCATAATTCAGCCGTATCAGATATATAGTCATTATATTAATATTCGATATTATAGGTATATTTCGAGAAGCTCCACTCGATGTATAACGACGAGAAATATGAAATGATATAAAGCATTCAAACACGGGCGAATCGAACTATAGGTATACTTTCGCAAAGAACAAAACAAAAGCGGAAACATCAAACATATTTTATATTTGTCAATTCTAGACTCCTATTAATGTTGACGTATGTTAACTCAAACGAGTTTCTCGATTTTCAAACTTCTTTTAAATAAACGTAAGTAGTGAAAATATATGAAGAGTTATCAATTGTCGTCGAAATATACGTAATATGTTTTGTGCAATAAATGGTAGATTATATTATATTTGTTTTCCATTGAATGCCTTTATTCAGTTGAGTGCTTCATTTACATGCAATTTGATCTAACCTGCTTTGCGTGCTTCCGCCACCAATTAGTTCATGCGGCCTAGCGCCGGCCGGCACCCACCCACTACTGTTAGTACTTGGTACATGCCGACGCTGCCATGGCTGCTCCGGTAGTCTCTGCTTCGGCTGCTGCGGTCGTCCGTCATCTGGAACAGAATCCGCATGCCCCCACCACCACCGTCGCTGCCACGACTGGCCTGGTCGTCGCTGCGACACGTGTTTCGCCTCTCCACGAGGCATCATCAGGCGTTGTAGACGTTAATCGTAAGAATAACATGCTACAAGTGACAAATCCATCGCAGTGCCGTCCCTTATATTGAATTGAGGGTGGGGGTGGATGGTGTGAGCGAAAAGATATTTAATAGGGGGGAATGGTTTACGTCAGTCTGTTTGTTCATGAGAGTAATTTTAGAATTTTTATGTTTATTAATTTCTAATTGTTCCCTAATATTTAGTTTTAAACCTTTGTCTATGGTGTGTAAAATTTGATATGTATTAGTGGGGGATAAGTTATGTCCTTTGTCTATAAGATGCTCGGCGAAGTGTGACCTTTCTGGGCGACCATCATCCATCACCATCCACCCCCACCCTCAATTCAATATAAGGGACGGCACTGCGATGGATTTGTCACTTGTAGCATGTTATTCTTACGATTAACGTCTACAACGCCTGATGATGCCTCGTGGAGAGGCGAAACACGTGTCGCAGCGACGACCAGGCCAGTCGTGGCAGCGACGGTGGTGGTGGGGGCATGCGGATTCTGTTCCAGATGACGGACGACCGCAGCAGCCGAAGCAGAGACTACCGGAGCAGCCATGGCAGCGTCGGCATGTACCAAGTACTAACAGTAGTGGGTGGGTGCCGGCCGGCGCTAGGCCGCATGAACTAATTGGTGGCGGAAGCACGCAAAGCAGGTTAGATCAAATTGCATATAGATTTGACTTTCGCAAAGTAACGCCTGAATCTATTAACTGCTTCATTTACCTTTGAGTACTGGCAATATTTTAATTTATTTAATTTAAATGGCGAACCGGAACTAATGTGTTACATTATGATATTAAAGTATTGTTAATTTTATGTAATTTATTCCCCGTAGAAAATATGGCTTAATTTTTTGGGAGACGTAGTGAAAAATAATGATTTGATTTATAATGTTAATCTTGAGTGTGCCCAACTTGAAACCTAAATGGGCATTCTTCGTAGATACGACTTCGTTTATAGATTTAAGAATGTTTCGAGATAAGACCTGTTGTAAGTAGTACCTATATAAATTAAGAAATATGTTGATAGATACAGTTGTTAGAATTAGTCGTAAGCGGTATCTGTTAGTGATTAGTAATAGTTATAAAAATGTAATCTTTAAATATATTTGTTACTCGAAAGGGAGTCATTCATTTACGAGGAAATAAGAAACTCCAAAGCAGTCCGCGGGCACAACAAATTACAACGACTATCAGTTTATAATTATTTGATATGTGGTTACAATACGATTTAACATTTCCAAAGATATTGCACGTTATATATACGAGTAGATTAATTTATCCCATACCGTTTTTATTCACTAATAAATAAATAAATATTGTCGGATAAATTACACAGCGCCATCTAGCCCCAAAGTAAGCAAAGCTTGTGCTATGGGTACTAGACAACTGATAAACGTACGTAAATACATTTTTTTTTTGTAAATACGTACTCTAGAGAATTTTTTGTACTTTTCATACAAGCAAATTATATTCACATAGGCTTTTCGTTCCTGGCATCATATAACTTTTGTAAATTCCCGCCAGGGACAAAACGGCGGAAAGAAATTGACACAGTAAAATCACAAAGTTTAATTTATTTTTACGCGCGCGTAAACATTTTATCGGCAACAGTGCGACAAATTCTTGTTTAATCCTTCGTACGTGGGTTTATTTTCTTAGGGGATAGTTTAACCACGGAATGGAATTAATATGACTGAAGTTAATAGGACATATTTCCTTTGTTTAGTTGCTTTCAAGGTGGAGTGTAGCGGATATAATTCAAGGGACCACTTTTATTGGAACTCTGTAGTACAGGTTTCACACCTAGTTCAGACTCCAGACTCTCACAAGGACTACTTAATTATGACTCTAAACCTACTTGTAAGTACCAAAATTGTGTAACCTTGTGAGAAGTAAATAAAGCATATTATTATTATTATCTGTCTTATTTCACGGGTTTTAATCCCGGTCATTTGATAGGCGTGCGCGGGGATATAAATCCAACGCGTAGAGGCCCCTTCTAAAAGAATGATGTAATGTATTATACCAGCTGTGACCTGGTCTGAAGGATATCAATGGGAGGATATACCACGGAACAGGTCACAGCAGGTATTGGGACTATTGCAAATGCGTCGGAAATAATTGAGCTATTGAAATGAGATCTGGAGGGATTATTAGTACTGGGCTATTACAGAAGAGAGACGGACACCTGCCATTTATTATTATTATTATATTGGTTAAATCAACTAACGAAGTTTGCTTCATCTCTTTCTCTCTTCTTCTTAAATTCTCTTTTCTCTTATTATTAAATTGTACTTGTGTCTTTAATAGTTGTGCTGTGCAATATAATGTAAAAGTAGCTGAGTATATTTAGAATGTTTGACAAAGATGTCTGTGCACAATGCGATTCGTACGTGAAAAAATAATGGCACAAATGTATTTATCGATATTGGGCAGTGACAACGCACCGGCCTATTGATCAACTGGGCCCCGGTTTGAATCCTGGCATGTACAAATTTGTGATTATCGTAAGGAATCCCCGCACGTCCAAGCAATTATATTTTGAAACACGTGTGAACTTACCTAAAAGAATTCTGGTTTTCTCTCTGGGTTGTGGAGCTCTGATGGCAGTCGCTTCATGTAAAAATTAGTATATTCGCCAAATCTTTAGATTTAGATAATGGAATCAGCCAATATTAATTAGGAAATGGGATAACGCCAAAAAAAAGAAAATGTTTTGATATCCTTACTGACTATATAGATGCGTGGGTGATGGATGAAGCAACGCAGCGCGATATGATTCTAAGCGGTTAAATTAAATTAAAGGTGATTGTTGAAGCAGATCCATCGCAAGCCACATCAGAGTTAGCGGCAGGCTTTGGTGTGACTGACAAAACACTTTTAACTCACATGAAACAACGTAAAAAAGTGAAAAAGCTCGAGAAATGGGTACCACATGAATTGAGTGAAGCACACCAACAAACACGCATTGAGTGCTGCGTTACATTACTCAATCGTCACAATAACGAGGTAATTTTGAATCGTATTGTTTCCGAATGTCGTACAGGATAGGATTTTTCATCATAAGAAAAATGGATCCTGTACGGCAATCGGAAACGCTCATCACAGTGGTTGACCCCAGGAGAACCGACTGAATCCTGCCCCAAGCGAAAGTTGACCCAATAAAAAGGTACTGGTGAGTGTTTAGTGGACTAGTGCTGGTGTCATACACTACAGCTCCTTAAGATCTGGCCAGACGATTACAAGAGATCTGAATTGTCAACAATTGCAAACCATGATGGAGAAGCTCGCTATTTAACAACCGAGAGTGGTCAATTACTTTAGCCGACTGGTGCTTACGGACAACGCTACCTCACACTTCACGCCAGACGGTCGCTAAATTAGAGGAGCTGCGATTGGAATGCATCCGACTCCCACCATACTCCCCAGACCTTGCTCCAACAGATTACCACTTTTTTGGTAATTTGAACAACTACTGGTAAGGAAAAAATTCAATTCCGGTGCGGCAGCCCAAATTGCCTTCAAAGATTTTATTGATTTTTGCTCCCATAATTTTTTCGGCAATGGAATTAATGAACTACCTATAAAACGACGAAAGTGTACGACGACGAATATGTACAATTATTATCTATGCACTTTTACGATTGATTAAATACATATTTTTATTGTTTCCATATAAAACGCCAATTTCATATGTAAGGACCTAACATTTCCACATGCACGTATATTTTCCACTGTTTTGGAGATGCTAAAAGGAAATATGTTTGCTTACAGATATCAACAGGTGTAAACTGAAAATATTAACAAATATATAACGACGGGTTATCAGGATGGTTATTATCGGTGGGTTCAGACATGGCACCAATTTAAAAATCACAGTCCGAAACGATGTTCACAAGGTATTATCTTCGTTTACAATCACGTTGACAACAAAATATTAGATAATCACTCAGATGTAGATGGAATAAAATAATTAGGAAATGCGATGAGTTTGACACGGAGGTGGCTTACTTCACGTACGTTCGAGTCGTTTCTCCAAAATGCATGGCCCGATATTTAAAGGCTGGTTCTATTTGTTTCACATGTCATATTGTGTATGCTTATGCCTATTTTATACGATTTCATCATGTACACAAAATATCTTTGAGTTTCTTGTAGATACTGAGTTTACAGTTTATTATTGTTGTTTCATTTACTATTATTACATTATAATCCGTCTCGCTTGTAACACTACACATCATATTTTAATATTTTAAAGTTATTACGAGTATGTATTATCTACCACAATAGGCACTTTCATTATTATGTATTGTATTGTGCAGCAAAGTTTTCTTCTGAGAACTGTTAAGGTGGGAACTCCGAGATTTTCTAAGAGACAGCATGAAGTTGCTCAAAAAACGCGTATATATATTTAACAGGGTCGGACGAGTGATGCTTATGATGTCATGCGACTTCAAGTGACTGTAACCAAAGGCAACTGCTTGCCATCAGGGAGACCGTGCACTTGTTTGCCACCTAGATGATGTAAAATACATAAGAATTCGCCTTCGTTCTCTCTTTAGCGTTATCCCGTTTCCCAATCCGCTAACTAAGTCTAAGGATTTGGCAAAGATACTGATTTCTACATGGACTGCCTGCCGTCAGACCTCCGCAACTCAGATGGAAAACCAGACATTTCTTAGATTAGATCACATATCTTTCAAAATAAGTTTTTTTGGACGTGCGTATTTCCTCACGATGTTTTCCGTTACCGCCGAGTAGGAGATAATTACAAATATGTACGCAATAAGAATTCACAATCATTCGTGTCGGCATGTTGCCAACACGATGATGATCAGGTGTCCGAATAATAAGAGCGAAGGTCTTTATTTATTATTCATATACAATAATTCGTCAGCGAATTGTCAGTGAATGTAATATTTGTATGGAAATAAAAGCGAGAACTCAGTAACATATGATCTATTTAAAACGTATTCATTTCACATTTTATACATATATGCCGCGAGATATACAGGCCTACATGATATAAAGCGGTTGTAACCCATGAACGATTGCAATACATTAAGTACTCGCGAGACGCCACCTCTGCTGTATTAACAACTCCCTTGGAGCTCACTGGTGACTTACTCACACGCAGGAGAACAACAAATTCTCAGGGAGCAGTTATTTAGTTGCGCTGCTGCTGGCTTTGTTACAAAATTTAAATAAAAATTAATAAAAATTTTCATAGTAATTAGTTTTGTAGACCAGTTTTTGCACTGATTTCAGTGATTTCTGTAAGCGACAATAAAACACAAAGCATTCAACACTTAATATAAATTACTTTTATCACCCCCACAGCACCAGATCTCATTTCAAACAATTAAACACGGCGGGAACGGCGGCCGTAGTTGTAGACTCACGAAAAATGAGGTCGTTTCTTATCCCCATCGGATGGATAAAGTTTCGCGGTTATTGATTGGGATAGTTATCTCTTTTAACTCTGTGGGCTCTAAGATATATATCCAGTTAATAGCCGCGTCCAAGTGACAGATATCTAATATATAGAGTGTGCACAAACGCTTTCTTCTAAGTAGAAACTATAAGGTAAATGGACTTCGTTGAGTGGAGGAATGCGGTGTATTTTTATTGGCTTTATTATTTCTCGTGCTATGGAACTTTGGTCCCTTTTGACGTGGATAAACGTTTCTAACAGTCATAATGTTCATGTTAAAATATAGATGTATTTTTAATGTATATTTTTTATACAACGTCGGAAGACAATTTATATATGTTTATAATTTCAAGCAAAATCCCTTGCTGCGTAGCAACCGAGCGCCACACGCCTCGGAACTTACATACTCGTAACACTCAAAGAAGCATCTTTAATATCCATGGGTCTCTTCTCATGTACGCTAGCCGGTTCCTAGGGCTCCTGACATCACCTTCTGATAAAACACGATCTATTTGGTGACGGTAGGTAAGTACTGGCCTTCCTCGGCTCCTACATGGTTTCGTAATTCTTTCTTCCGGCATGTCCGAAATAACGGAGCATGTAACAACAATATGACTAATATAGTACAATAAATATACAATACAATAGTGTATAATTGTAAGCACAATTAGGAGCTTTAAGGTGCAATAGCAAATACCATGTGTAGTTATGTTTTCATTTAATCTGAGATGGATCATTAACCTATGAACGGTTACAATACAAACATCGCACTGCTAATGTAGTAACTCCACAGAAGTTCACTGGCAAACTGTTCAATCGCAGGAACACAACCATCCTAAGACTTTTTAATTTAAATTTAATGAGTTTTATAATATCAGGTGAGCGATATTTGCGTAATTGATTTAATAAATAATAGATCTATAGATAGGTAGGTCTTTAGCTGTTATAGGGGGTTGGCTTGCGTTATAGTGGATCTCGTCTGAGATAACGTGATTCAGTTTTCGTGCCATCAGGACAAGTGAATTATAGACGAGATTATATTATACACAAACATCTATTGCGATAAACGATTCGGTTCTAATCATAGGCCTTTTTTATATTAGAGGGGGGCAAAGTAGCGCGTGGTCTAGTTTGCACCAGCAAAAATGTAAAGAGCAACGTAGCCAATAGCTTCTTATTGCAAAAAAGTCATCATCTGCCCACTGTTTGCCTGCCTATTTTATACGTATAATTCTTGATCTTTTTTCAACTTACTTAAACGTCCTTAACTGGTACTTACATGTTTTTATTTTAGTAACAGGCGGTTTTGCTGTAAGACTCCCAATTATAAGTAAATAAATATTGTAGATATTTTTTCTGACTTCGTCGTCATCATTAAATTTTATTATTTTCATCATCATTATTGCTGCGCGCTATCTCTCTTACACCAGTCTTATTTGCTAATTGCCAAAGTGGTTTTAAAATTAAATGAACTCCAAAATTTTATACATAGATACATAAAATTCACACTCTCACAGTATCTCCATCTTGTTCCTTAAGATTACCATACAATAATCATTGTTTCTTCTTACTGCTACCTCACCTGCATACTGAGCGCGAGTTGCATGTGGAAGTGCTGCGTAGCAGGTAGTATCCGCAGGCGGTCTGAGCGAGCCCGCGTAGCAGCGAGACGCGCTAGAGCGGCGCGCAATAAACCTGCGTCTCGGCGTGCTCCCCACAGACGCAGCCAGACCGTGCGAGCGTTGTTTGTTTCAGGAGCACTGGAATAGTATCATTTTATTAATTTAGTGTTCAAACAGAGCGCATGTATTAAAGTCACCGAACGAGTGCCGTGAAATAATGAAATATCAGAAAAAATTGAAAAGACATGTCACGACGCTTAAGTAAAGTATCTATATTTGCTTATGCATGTTGATGATTGTATATGTATTCCCCAGTAGTTTTTCATGTATTAAATCCCATTGTATATTTCGAGCATGTCAAATGGCGAAATGCATGCTCATTTGTTAGGAAAGATCACAATACCCAGATTATAGATTCTCCAGACCAAATGCATTCAATACACATTTCGGAAATTAAAAATATTTTAACACCTCCGAATTATTTTTAACTGCCATCTGGCACGAATACTGTTTCATTTACTGATTAAGCACTGTCATAACGTGAAGCAGATACCGTACCCGATGGACGCGTGCAATTCGAGGACAATCGCTCGTGCGTAGCGATCTCCACCCTAATCTAATTCAATTACTCTTGAACATTTATTTGATGACCTACTTACTCGCAGGAACACAACCATCCTCCAGGAATTATTACTTGGCTGTATACTGAATTTTAATATAATTAACCACGGTAATAAGAACACCGATTTAAAATCCTTAAAATCGGTTTCAGTGAAATCGTAACTTCATTAAATTTTCCGTTGGTACTAAATCTCTCGCCCTATCGGACGTGGAGACCTAATAAAGAAATTATCAAAATTGGTTCACAGTTGACGAAGATATAATATACATGTAAAAAGAATGGTTCCATTAACCATCTCTTTGTTTTCGAAGTGTAATAAAAATAGTCTTACCTTACATTTAAAACTTCAATTTCATCTTCTAATGTTATGTTGGACGCTTTTAAATAGCTTGTTATCTGAAAAGAACCGTAATAAAATTTGAAAGGGTACCATTTTGAAAGGTGAGCGATAAAAGTCTGCAAACGTGCATTTCATGTAAACAAAGGGATTTTTTTTGGTAACATCAGGTTGCAAATTGAATGTGATACGAGGCATAATGTAATTTAGATGGAAATCTGAATAAAGCAAATTCTACTCATTCGTTCGTTATGAAAAATACATGATTTTAAACTTTCACGGTTGTTTACACTATTAACGTAGGTACGGGACTTACCGTGATTTGATTTGTTTTTATATTTCCCTTATAATTCGGCGACGTTGCAGACGCCATGGTCACGGGATGACATTCAGTCATGACATGGGGATATAATAACAAATCGCGGTAAGTCCCGTACCTACAATAATAATGAAAAATACACACGAACTTGGTTGATTTCGTTGTCACAAAAATTCAGATTAAACACAGTATAAAAATTAAAAAAATTTGCAGCCCTGACCAGACGAATATATAATTGATTAGATAGCTAAGCATCATAACATTCATAGCTTTTTTATGCATGGTCGCCGGTTCCTAGGGCTTCAGACTTCACCTTTTATTATAACACAGAATTTGGTCATGGTAGGCGACACTCGGTCTTACTCAACTCTCCAGTCTCGTATTATATATCAGTCTTATCTTATATCGACGCTCTCTTTCAAATCAATTCTCTCTCATTCATCCTTGTTGCGTACGCGGCAAGCAATCGTTACGCTATAGTCTATACGCAATGCTTGCATCTCGACCGCATTTATTCTGTTTTCGTGATCTTTCTCCCATACCCGGTTTTTACTTTCGTATTCAGATTAGCATTATTAATATTCATCACTTGTTGTTATTAAAAACAAATTGTTCGTATTAAATAAAATATTTGGTGTCATAGAACAGATTAACTTGCCATTGTTTCAAATGTCTTAAAAACAATCACTTTTTTTAGTGGTAGGAATGAACAGAAGGTTTGTGGAGTTCTACATCTCGCTCTAGTGCTAGTGGCTTATTAAAACGGGACGCAACATCCCGTCATTTGTTCAATAACAATACTTTAATAAGGTATACCACTTCACCTCATACAAATTCCACTAGTGGGAAACGGGTCTCCCTTTAATTTAAAGCGTTTCACGTTGCTCAGATTTGCGGATTGCCAGACCTACCACCGTCCTTAGCTCCGTCGATTTTGCAGATATGAATCGTGCGAGATGCAAATTTTTACACTCTATATCTCTAGGTAAATTATTTAATTATCTGGGTATCTCTCTATTTGTTCTTGCTCCCCTTCTCTTCTTGTCTCTAGTCAAATCCATTCCGACACACGACATAGGTACACCTTTTAAATTGCCATTAATTTGTAAAATAATCACAACATCACACAAAAAAACAAAACAAAAGAGATTCAATGTACATCAACAGCTTCGCAAAGAGTTCTTTATTCGAAATATAAATAAATTTTTCATCGTCAACTTTTCATATTGGCCAATTCCAAAAACATTAGAGGTTGATTTGATACTTTTGTATCAAAAAGACATATACGTAGTAAATAATAACATAAAAAAAATAGTTTCACAATAAAAGTTACCTGCTTAACTAGTTCATGGGATATGTTGACGTTCGGTTGGTCCCCGATCTGCAGTCTTGTTTCAAAGCGTGCTGTTGCTGAAACGAGAGTCACTTGATTGATGATCACGAATTAGAACGCGGACGTCCGACTGTCCGGCCGACCGGGGAAAAGGAATGTGTGCGATCTGAGCCTAATGGAGTATTAGATAAAGTTATCATTACTCACGGTTACTTAAACTCACGTCGAAGGATTTACCTCGACGGATTTCAGTTCGGTCATTTGATAGCTTTTAAAAATGTGGCAAGTGAATGTATGTGTATTGTAGTCTAAGTTTACAAGAGCAACCTACTCTCATTTTGTCTGTTTCTATCAGTATATCGAGAGATTTTAGTGTAAATTTTTAGTTCACGGACCGTAATCTGAAAGCTTCGAAAAGCTCCAAGTAAAATTTGTACTTTCTTAATCCAGCTCTTTGGGTCGTACATTAATATGTCAGTCAACTAATTCCTTCTTTTATATGCAGGGTAGGCAATTTGAACGAGCCGTAAAGGAAGAATGTAGTAGAGCATGCCTCTTCTACAACAGCTCTTTTGTATTTTTCAACCTTTTTCTATTAATAAGGTCAGAAATAAATGTAGTCAATGGTTGTAGTACTAGGGCCATCAAATGCGCCTTCCCGAACTGTGAAACTACGAGTATCTATAAAAGTCGTTTTATGTTATCTATGTAGGTAAATCGTAAGGGACACGAAGATTTAATTTAAAAATGGTACGATTATATATGGTGGAACAATGTACGCTCGGACGTACGCTGTAGCTAGACGTACTGTATGCACGTCATGCAAACTTAAACATATTGACGTTTGGTGTGAATAGACAACACATTTTTGTCAGAGTTCATACAAAATTTTGTTGGTATCTTATCAGCATATAATGTGCTCGTTTGTTTTTGGGTTAGATGTAAAGTCATACAAAATTCTGGTTGAGCTTATACTAAAGTAAGATTTATACGAATTTGTATACAGTGGATGACTTAACCATTTTATGAGTTTAAACTCATCTAGATTTTCTGATGACTCTGACTCAACACCACCTTGAACTTTTACGTAATGAATATATTTCGATAAATAATAAACATAATTATAAAGTTTTCTTTTCTCAAAATATCCTTTTTATTAATGAGGAAGGCATATATGCATACGGTGTACCTAATGTATAGTGGATACTAAATGCTTGCAATACTGGAATTATCGCTCGCACGTTACCTCTCCTGCTGATGACAAGCAACTTATTAGAAGTTTACTGCAACCTCACTTTCACAGGAATATAACAGGGAGTTGTTATTTGTTTGAGGTTTTCTGTAAAGAGGAGATATTTCCCCAGTGGTGCGATTTTATTCCGCTCTACATGTTAATAATTGTCCTACGTGGGAATCGAACCCTCGAGCCTTAGTGATAAAGTAGTCATTGGTAACATCAGGCTTGTCGAATTTGTTTTTCCAATACATTATTGATGAATTATATTGGCAATTCGGCAGTATGTAGTGATTCGCTACTCATTCTAGCTAGATCGCACGACGAGGAGGTTGTGTGTGCCGACAGGCATGTACTCTGTGGATCAGTTCTGCGATTTTTTTGTACATAAAACATAAAAATTGTTTGGCTGGAAGAGATTCCTCGAAGGAATAAGCTCGCCTTTGCAAATCATGTAATTTTTATACTTGTAATTATAATTTTAAATAATGCAATAAAGTTATAAAACAAACATAAAGACAACAAACAACAATTTATATGATGTTCTTTGAACATTTTCTAAAATGGCAGATTGGATGCGACTCCATCAACTCTAGCATTATATTTACTCCTCTGGCTTATTTATATATAAAAAAAGACACGTTATACAGGTAAATCATTTATATTACACTATTAGATATAAATTATTGCAAGAGTTTTCATGCTAATGTAAATATAGTACTTACAAGAGTCGGTTTCTCTAGAACTGCAGTCACATGTGCTTCCTTCTCTGCAGCCATCTGAACATTCCTCAATGCCGCACTCTAGAAACATTTTTCTTATGAACCACATGCGTTATGAATTACATACAATATTGGAATAACTATGTATTGACAAGTTGGGAAGATTTTTTAAGGTATGGTAATAGCTTTTTTTCTGTTTCTTAAATATATAAATTATACATATTACATCTTCTGAGAGAGATATGCTATGATTGAGAGATCTGCCTACACGGAAAGGGACTTCGTGTCAAAGAATAGTCACAGTGAAAAACCACGCATAACTTTTTACAGTCTACCAATTATATATAGGTATATATTCCTTATACCCAATTACATTTAACTAGAGTGAAACGAATAAAACTCTCAGCGAAACTCTTAAAGTCTGCTGTTTTAATAAAAGTTTTAGCACTTGTTCCGGAATACTCGTAAGCACTGAAGTTCAGATTGATTTTCGTTTAAAGTTCCCACTAGACAACTGGTTAGCAAATATCTATAGAGAAGGAAAGTAGATGAGATATAGGATGAATGTGATCGAATGCTATTGAAAATATATACGCCACACGTCCGTAACAAATTTTTGTTATACCAATATGGTGACAAACAAACGAACGTCATGTCTGGTCGTACGCCGTCACGATGGCCTATGAACACAACAAGAAAATAAAACCAGAAGGGGATATCAGGCGGAATCGGCGTGCGCGCTTGTTAAGTATTAAAGTTAAAGAAGCCATTGAGGTATGTAAAATCGATTTGTGTGTGCTGCTCTGATCTTTTCTGTCAAGGGAACTTAGCTAAAGATGTAAAAAAATATACAGGGAGATATAAACTGAAGATAAATCAGTAAAAGGTATTATTTATTAATTACACAGAGTCCTGTAAAAAGGAAGAGTATTGAAAAAATATTCTTAATAGCACTAATATTTGTGCTTAGTTGTATCATAAGGAATCGATATTATAAATGGCACAACTAGTTGTGCATATCAGTTAGACAACAATTAAAATTAAATAAACCAAACTAAAATTTCACTCTCACCATCTTGATGAGTAGCAATCCACTACAGTACGCTTTTTGATACATTATCTACCAGGTACGGTGAAATTGTGGAATCAACTACTCTCAGCGGTGTTTCCGAACAAATACGAAATACTTCTTTAACCCGGCGAGATCCGACTGTCATAATTAGGACACTCGCTTACGATATATATATGGCTCGACGGGTTAAGAAAAGAGCCTATGTCTCCCTAAAAAGGCTGGCAACGGATCAGTGATCCTTTGGTGTTGCTGATGTCTATGGGCGGTGGCAACCACTTACCGTCATGTGACCCATATGCTCGTTTACCCCCCTCCACACATTTGCCACTTGCCACAAAATACCAAATGCAACAATAGTATAAATAATAATAACCAAATCAAGACCTAGGCGAGGCAGTTCTCTAAGCCACATTTCATTTCACAAAAAGGCCTTAACTGTGACAATGACACCATCTTTTCCACATGAATTTCGTAATAGTGCACGGTAACTATGTATTCTGTATATGTGTCGTGTTTCCTTTGCACAAACAGAGTTACTGTATTCCCAAACACCTGTTGTTTCGTTCTTGCCAAGTATTCCGTGATGCTCCAGTTCTACCTAAGTTATGGTCTTTGTAACTCGGACATCTGAACTCGGTTACTTGTTTTGTTTGTACCAAGTTTTATACTAAGAAATTATACAACTTGGTATATATAATACATGTTTAGTTGCAGTAACATAGGCATCAGTTTCGGTCATAGTTTGGAATGACGTGCTCGGTGGCGTAGTGGTTAATAAACGCCACTTTGACACCAACGTTCGTGGGCTCGATTATGATGAAATAACGTACATACATTTTCTCATAACAATTAAAGCGGTATAACACATCATATACAATTACAGCTAAACTAGCATGCAGATTAAATACGACCGGTGCCTGTAGAAAGCAAGCTTATGCCATGATTATTCCCACACATGACAAACATTTGTGTGCGTGAACATGTTTGATTGTTTTGGTCTAAGTGTTTAAAAAAAATATACTGTTATATGTAATATTACGTTTATTATATAGAATATTATTGATAGTCGTCGTGTGTAGCCTGTGTTGTAGACTGTATATATTAAGTAGTATGTGCCAGTAGCTTTGTTGTTAAATAATGTCCATTCTACAACACAGGTTACGCGCTACGACTAATAATAATGTTCTATATAATGATCATATAACGCATTAATGTCGTAGGTATTTTAAATTTTTATTTTAAAACCGATGAGACGTAGGGCGTCTGGTGAAATACCTCCAACTAACAGAAAACCACAAAAATGGCAACTCCCTGGAGGGTTGTTATGTTGTTGCGAGTGAGTGAGGTTACCAGTAAACTCCTAAGGAGTTACTGTGTAAGCAGCAGAGGAGGCATCGCGCGAGTGATACTTAACGTTCTAGAAGCGTAATTGACATCAGGTGGGCGGTATGGTTGTATGCCTCCCGACGTTATATAAAACTAAAAAATATCGATTCCTTGCTAGTGCAAACTATTTTCATTCTGTATTTAATGTTTGTGTACTTGATGCAAATCTTATTATCTAGTTAGGTTTAATTTTGTTATTCTAGTACCTACATTTTTTTTAAAATTCACAATATTAACTACAATTTGTAAATAAATATTTACATATTATAATAAAACTAGCTACATTCCGCGTTTTCGTCTGCACATATCCCGGTACCCCTGGGTGCAGCTTTTTCTTACTTTCTTTCTGCTCGACTTCTAAGTGGGCTATCAAACGCAAAAAATATTTTTTCATAACCGCCTGGTAGTTTTAGAGATTAGTGCGTTCTAACAAACAAACTATTTCGCTTTATATGTTAGTAATGATTACCGATATATTAATATTAGTTAATATATCGATATATATATACGAGTATATAAGACAAAACAATGTTTTGATAAAAAGTTTGAGAGATTTATCGACATTCGGTAATTTTAATTGTATTAAATAATTCTAATTATTCTTATATACATTACAAGATTGCTTCCAAAAGTGCCAATAATTGTATGGATAACCCTGTATTCGATTTATATCTGTTCACGACAAAAACAAAATGCTTCATGAACAGATTATAATAGATTTCTATCTATTCTAAATATTATCGTTGCCGACTATACTGCCAGGTCGCACGAGTAATCCCTTTAACAGATCATTAACCAATGCATCCACACACCTGTTGTTTCACGACAGCTACTTGGCAGTTTAGTACACTCGGCACAAGTTTAGCTCCGCTAACTTGGACATCTTGTGTTTACTACCTACATATTTTCAAGTGCCCATTCTCTTTATGAGGTGAATATATAGTGTTAGTGGTTGTTGAGATAAATTTGATAGGAGATTAAATAATTTTGTGTGTTGTACTGTACACGTGATGTGATGATAACCGTAGCCTGTGTACGCTTGCAATATAAGGAATATAGGTTGCTATCAACACAGTGGCTCCTCAGGAACTTACCGGTAAACTTACTCGTAGGAACACAACAATCTTCCATGGCATTGTATTTGCCGGAGTTTTTCCGTTAGGTGGGAAAATTTGAATTGTCAATTGGATATTACAATAAATTCATGTCAGCATATTATACAATAATAATGACATCAAATCCATTAAATGTCAAATGAATTAAATATTATTAAGAACAGGTTGTCTGTGTTGAATTATTTCCAGACATCTTTGTCAACTAACAACTAACTCTTTACAACATAATATGTTGTAATAAATAAAAGTGGCATGATTATATACGTGGTAGTTCTCCTGATGGACAAAAATAAATAAATGCAATAAATGGATTCAGGAACTATTGAAGTGTTTATGAGACTGAGAGAGAATGAAGATTTAGTATCTTCTTATACTTCTTCTTTTTCTATAATCGTGCGTCTGTCTACTTCTGCTTATCTGCGGAACGTTTTTGTGTCTCTTTGAATAGGTCCCATGTGATATAAAACGATTACAGTTGCCTATGAACGCTAATAATCATCAATCCAGTATTACTAACGCGATGCCACCTCTGTTGCTAGTATAGTAACTCCTTAGGAGCTCACGGGTAACCTTACTCACTCGCAGCAACATAACAACCGTACAGGGAGTTGTTATTTGTTCGCGGTTTTTTGTGGAGTGGAGGTACTTTCCCTGACCCTACCTCTCCTAAAAACTCCCAGACCAAGACAACTGTTTGCCCTGTGTGGGAATCGAACCCACGAGCAGTGGTGTTAAGGTAACGTTACTAACCATTGAACCACCGAGCTTGTCAAGTTGCCGAGGTGGATGGTTCATATTCACAATTGGATACGGTAGGTGGCGCTTCAAAATATCCTAGGGCTTAGAGGTGCTGTAGGATATTTTTTACTGTCAAGCGGACCAACATAAAATGATACAACTTACCTGGTTCAAGAATTTGCGACTCGCATAGGTCTCCAGTGTAGCCTGGTGCACAGATGCAGCTCACAGCCGCCGGGCCCATCTGCCTGCCGGGACGTAAGTAAAATGTTATAGTAACGGAACGTAAGTAATCGGAACGTAAGTAAGTAGTCTGGCTTGGCAACTGGCTGGAAACATATGGTGGACGAAAAGGTATGATCAAAAACTTTTTCAATAGTCTAGAAAATTTATTTAAAGCGAATATGTTTATGTATTTATTAATCACCAACATAATAAGGATCATACATATAAATAAGACTAAATTACATTTGCTATTGTAATTATAGACGAAGATTACATGCATTTATATTAATATTTAACTTCTTCCTGCAGTCGAATATTCAATTTCTTATAACAAACAAACATCTAAAGAAGTAGCGACTTCCTAACCAAAATGGCGGACCCGCTACGTATGCCTAAGGATCCTGGTTTTTACATGGAGCGACTGTCATCAGACCTACACAATACTGAGGGAATTTAGACATTTCTTTGGTAAAATCACATGATGTTTTCCTCTACCGCCGAGATGGTGATAATTACAAATAAATATATAAAAATCATTCAATACTGTTATTAGTTAATTCCCCAGGCTTAGATTTCAACGGCAATGTTAGTGATTTTGTAAACAATTTCTTAATCACTTTGAATGTAGTTTTATTAAAAGAGGCAGGGTTGTTCTATCGACTAACACTGCACTCGATTGTACTCGTACATGCTGCACTCTGCCGATTACGTAGTGCATATGAGAATTTATGTTTTAGCTTTTGTTTTTACCAACTATTTCATACTCGAGAAGATATACATACATACATACATTTCACACTCCCTTGGATACATTATCGCTGTGTTTTTCTGTTATGATAGGTATGCCAAATATAATATAATAATAATATAACATATTGCTGTATCAGGTAATATGCTCCAGGGGTGGAAGTATTAAAGGGCATAACGCCGCGAGTAACTTCGGAGAAAGCGCTGCACACCACTCGACACCCCTGAGTCACTCACACCGGTGTTACCCCCGGCCGAATTTCTCTGGCATTTCGGGGGTCCATCCAGTGAGTGGCGAGCCACCGCCTACCGGAAGTAACATCAGATATGATAGTTGTGGCAGGTACCTACATCCTAATTTCCCACACAAGACTATAATTTTACACCATCTCATTTTCACATACATCATCCTTATGCCATACATCCTTACGTCACACATTATTATACTGTACCATTTCAAATAAATATAATTTTTCTCATAATAATAAAATATATATTTTTTTATAATTATTCTTCTTTTGAGATAGTCTACGAGGATACCCCTAGGTGTTGTATTAGCACTGGGGATGACTAAGCCTGAGCTATGCTCTTCGTCTTGCAATTGTCCGTAGGTTGCGGTGTCCGTTTCATAAACAGGCGGGCCGTATGCTTGTTTTACAGTCGTCGTAGTATTTTATTAAACATTACTTTTTTAAACTAAATATATTATATGCTATTTTTCAGGGTCACGCGTCCGGTAAAATAGAAATTTGTCACAACATGTCGACACACCATTTGTCATGAACGTCCCACGGGGAACCTGGGGAAATTTCGAAATATATTACGGTCATTTTTAAAATGCCTATAATATCTGTATAAACAGTGTGTGGAGAGATTCCTTTTGTATGTTTTAATGCAATGACCACAATTTTATTTTCATTGAGGTTTTTTTACTTTTATAGCACTAAGAGTGTGGCGTGTGGTGAAAAACAAGCGAACAGCCTGCCCGATGGCAAGCAATTAGCGTAGCCTATGTACATTTGTAACACTAGGGGTGTCACTCTTGCGTTGCCGCGTTGCCGACCCTGTGAAAAGACTCATCACGCCTTTTTTGAAGAACCTCATAAATATAACAACTGACAATATCTTATTTACACAAATAATAAAATCACAGACTGTTTTTGAAATAGTTTTGCAATTAGACTGTAATATCCATTCTTTCTATTTTTATAGAAACCGCAACAGTTATTCATTTTTAGGGTTCCGTACCCAAAGGGTAAAACGGAACCCTATTACTGAGGCTCCGCTGTCCGTCCGTCCGTCCGTCCGTCCGTCTGTCACCAGGCTGTATCTCATGAACGGTGATAGTTAGACAGTTGAAATTTTCACAGATGATGTATTTCTGTTGCCGCTATAACAACAAATACTAAAAAATATAATAAAATAAATATTTAAGGGGGCTCCCATACAACAAACGTGATTTTTTTGCCGTTTTTATAGATAATGGTACGGAACCCTTCGTGCGCGAGTCCGACTCGCACTTGGCCGATTTTTCATTTCATATTTGACGAGGTCTGTGGCGCAGCGGTTAGTAACGCTACTTTGACACCAACGCTCGTGGTTTCGATTCCCACGGAAGACAAATATTTGTGTACATGAACGTGTCTGTTTGTCTTGGTCTGGGTGTTTTTAAGAGAGGTAGGGCACATCAATGTAGCTTGTCTGAGGAAGTATGTACCTACACCTTACAGAAAACCGCGGCCAAAGTAAAACTCCCTGGAAGGTTGTTGTATTTCTGAGCGAGCTCACCATTAAGCTCCTAAGCAGAGGTGGCGTTACGCGAGTGATACTTAAAGGGTTCATAGGCTATGGTAACAGCTTTACATCAAGCGGCTCGTATGCTTGTATACCGCCTGACGTTGACGTAAAAAAAATGTTGTAAGCTACTCATTAATACTATAGTATTATATTATATTAATATTAGTTCCTATATCACGAGTTTATCCCGGTCATTTGATAGGCGTGCGCGGGAATTTGGATCCAACGCGTAGAGGTCCCTTTGAGAAGCTTGATGTAATGTTGTATAGCCGCCGTGACCTTGTCCAGGGGATATCAATGTGACAATATACCCATGAACCAGGTCACGGCAGGTATTGGGACTATTGCAAATGTGTTGGCAATTATTGGGCTATTAAAATGAGGTCTGGAGGGATTACTAGTACTGGGCTATTACAGAAGAGGGACGGACACCTGCCACAACTATCATATCTGATGTTACTTCCGGCAGGCGGTGGCTCGCCACTCACTGGATGTACCCCCGAAATGCCAGAGAAATTCGGCCGGGGGCAACACCGGTGTGAGTAACTCAGGGGTGTCGAGAGGTGTGCAGCGCTTTCTCCGAAGTTACTCGCGGTGTTATGCCCTTTAATACTTCCACCCCTGGAGCATATTATCTGATACAGCAATATGTTCTATTATTATTATATTATATTTGGCAGTAGGCTGAAAAAGAGTGTCGGTGTAAAGATAAGAAAAGACATACTCCGTTGGTTGGACACGTAGAAAGAATGACGTCGAAACAGATACACAATTTGAAAGTGGAAGGATGTAGGAGCCGAGGAAGACCAAGACTCGTCACCATGACCAAATTGGTCGTATTTTATCAGATGCCTTAGCCTTAGGAATCGGCGAGCGTGCATAAAAAGAGCTATGAATATTAAAATAGCGAGCCAGGTGTGAAAGGACCGTATCTTATGACACTCGGGTCTGCCTGCCTACCCCGCAAGGAACCTGGCGTGGAGATATACATACAAGCATTAGGCTACTTTATATCTCAGACTTTTTAGCTTTACGCGGCAATCCTACATGTATAGGGTTATATAGCTTATAAACCTAACTCAACGCAAGCGAAGCTGTGAAAAGCAGCTCTATATATGCAGTACTGACGAGCTCGGTGGCGCAGTGGTGAAACGCGCTGTTACATTACTTTGACACCAACGCTCGTGGGTTCGATTCCCACACAGGACAAAGATTTGTGTACATGAACATGTTTGTTTGTCTTGGTCCGGGTGCTTTAAGAGAGTTACGGCGCACGAAATCCGCTCGTTTAGGGAATTACCTCCACCTCACAGAAAACCACAGCCAAATGACAACTCCCTGTGTTCCTGCGTGTGAGTGAGGTCACCAATAAGCACCCAACGAGTTGCTGCGTTACCAGCAGAGATGGCATCGCGCGAGAGATACTTCTTATATTGCAAGCGTTCATTGGTTATGGTAACCGCTTTACATCAGGTGGGCCATATGCTTGTATGCCTCCCGATGTTGTAAAAAAAAACTTGTAAATTATATTACTAGAGAAATTATAACAATATCATCACGGACAGGACTGTTGCTGCAAATAGGTCTGATATCGTGGTAATAGAGCGAGAGACGAGAACCAACTATAATTGTTCCTATAGTCGTGGCAGCAAATGGACTTATAGTGAAGAATCTTGAGAGCCTCTTGCTTGGCAATTAGGTTAAAAATCAGATTCAGAAAGCGTTTCGCCTGGGCACGGCTCGCATTGTGAGGAGGTTCTTCACTCTAGAACCCTGACCACCGGTAGCTCGGACCTTCGATTTGCTACCGGCGGGTGCTCCTCTTTTATATTTTTAAATGTCCTTTTTTATGAACTTTATTATTTAAAAATGAAACAAAACTGTAAATAAAGAATTAACAATAATAGATCCTTTATTTTTCATCACAATTATACAAAATATTGCACCCACCTGAGTCTGAATGTAATAGAGTATTGAATCAAAATCAAATTAATAAAGCTATTAGTTCATTATACGTATAACATTAACTTTGTTAAGATTTGGGAGCGTGACGTTATTAAGATGTTACCTGGGCTCGAGAGTTCGTTCGCTTGAAATATTAATATTATCACGGGTTTGAGCAAGGAAAAAGATAGAAACTCAATCTTTTGTAAATCTCAGCTTAAAGCTCTGGCGAAATAGAGGTAATGCAAAGATAAACATAAGATAAAAACTTTTTATTTGCCATTGCCCTCGCGGGCACTTGGACACGTTTTACATTTTTCAAATATAATCTTATTGTATCTTATTCAGTTCTCTTATGTTACTATTTTTCTTTTTTATTTCGGAAATTACCATTGACGAAGAAGAAATACCGAAAGAAACTTGCCAATATAGGTCTATTTAAAATTGACAATTAGATATCAATATATTAATACGTGAACCAAAAACTTTGTACCCCTTTTTACGAAAACTACGCGGACAGAGGAGTACGAAATTTGGTACAGTTATTTTATATGGAGAAGAAGTGCAGAAAGCTAATTTTTTTATAATAATGCTTAGAAAATACATTAAATTAATAAAAAAGAAAATACATACACTAGCACACTAACCCAAATATATACCTACTCTTTCTATACTATAGTATTAGTGAATGTCAAAAATACTTTTGTTTATGGTTGAAGTCTGTAGTCAAACTGAGAAGGATTATTATTGGTCTTTAGTCAGAGACATGTTACTAAAGGACCAGCCTCGTAGGATCATTCCCCTCTGTCATGGTACAAGATATTGTGATCCATTGCGCGCATAAATACTTCGTGCGGAATTGTGCGTAATCGATTCTCTAACAGTCTTGTAATCGTTATCGCTCAGGTAACATCATAAAGTGTTACACTAAAAATGCCAAACTGTGCAGTTATGTCATGCAAAAAAAGGTCGAACACTTCTAGTTTGCAAAAATATTGAGTTACCTTTCACATGCAAGTATTATTTTATTTGCTTTCATATAAAAGAAATCAAAATGGTGTGATAACGATTAATACATGAGAAATCGATTCAGTAATCGAGTACTGATGCAATCGAATCATATTCCGCGACTTTGGTCGCTTATCTCCTATCCCAAATTAGCGTAAATTATATAAACTGCAAAACAAAACAGTCCTTCTTGCTGTATAATAGAGTTTATTTAGCTAAAGACAAAAAAAAGTATATAAGACGTTTCGTAATTTTGAATCTACCAGCTTCGATTTACGAAGAAGTTCAGCTATTCCACAACAGATGGCAGGCAGCGGTAAGAAAATAACTTTGAACTGTAGACACCTCGAAATAAGGTTGACATTTCCTTAAAACATTATTTTCGTTTCTATGTAGTTGTTACCTCGTCCCCCGTCAAAAATGGCAGAATTATTTACTAACAGAATCACGCGTATGGCGAGTGCTTTTGTTGAATTGTCTAAGTCTTTAGTATTATTTGTCTATAGCATTACTGAATGTCAAAAATAATCATATGTACTTGTCATAGTTTGTGTAATAGATATGTGTGCTTTATATATTGGTTATTAGTTATATTATATATTAGTTATACGTCGCAGCAAGTAGAGTTCGATTATTCGACGGTTCGGTCAAGGACATTTAGAAAACGATGAATTTTTTTAATAAATTTTAATTAAATTATAGAATATGTATCTCAAGTTTAATAGACAACATTTATTTTTATCGTTTGGTTTTTGTTAAATTATAGAATATGTATCTCAAGTTTAATAGACAACATTTATTTTTATCGTTTGGTTTTTGTTTCAATAAAAAATATATAACAAAAGATATTATTTCATTTTTTTGTATTTGTTTTTTATTTAAATGTAACACAATTTGTTTGAAAATGTATGTATGTATGTATGTATGTATATCTTCACGCCAAGTCCCTTGCGGGGTAGGCAGAGAGAACCGAGCGCCATAAGACGCGGTCCTTGCATACTTCACTCGCTTCTGTGACATTCATAGCTCTTTTCATGCACGCTCGCCGGTTCCTGGGGCTTCTGACATCACCTTCTGATAAAACACGACCAATTTGGTCATGGTAGGTTAGTCTCGGCCTTCCTCGGCTCCTACATCCTTCCACTTTTGCATTGTATATCTGTTTCGTCATTCTTTCGTCCCGCATTCTTTCTACATGTCCGAACCAACGGAGCATGCCCTTTCTTATCTTAACACCGACACTCTCTTTTAGACCAACTCTTTCTCTCACGTCTTCATTACGAACGCGGTCAGCAAGCGTTATGCCACAAATTTTGCGCAATGCTCGCATCTCGACCGCATTTATTCTACTTTCATGCTCTCTCTGCCATATCCAGCTCTCACTTCCATAAGTTAGCGTTGGTATTAGCACCGCGTTGTGTACAGCGAGCTGTGCCTTCTGGCTTAGATATCGGCTGCCTAGAAGTTTACCCAACGCTCCATTCACCCTATTCCCGGTACTCACTCGTCTCTCCACATCAGCGGTGTACCTTCCATTGCTGCTAAAAGCACTTCCAAGATATACAATCTCATTCACTTGCTACAACACTACATCATCAACCATAATCCTAGTGTTCGTTCTGGTAGTCTCTCTTTCAAATACCATTATCTTGGTTTTCTTCGCATTCAATTGTAAGCCTTTCTTCATACAATCATCTTTCATTGTTGTAACTAGTGTTTGCAGTTCGGATGGTGATTCTGCTATTAATGCCGCATCGTCTGCATAAAGCAGGCAGTTGACCACTGAGTCACCCATTCGCATTCCCACATTCATATTTCTTATTCTCTGAAGACAACTGTCCAGATACAGGATGAACAGCCGAGCCGACAGCACGCATCCCTGTCTGACACCAATGTTGACATCAAACCAGGGCGACAAGCTGCCGTCCACCCGCACACATGCTGTACAATCCTCATAAGTGGATTGCACAGCACGGAGTAGGTCACCGTCAACCCCATATCCGGGCAAAATGTTCCAAAGATTCTTTCGCACGACTCTATCAAATGCTTTCTCAAAGTCCACAAAACCGCAGAAAACCTTCTGGTCCAAAGCCAGATGCTTCTCTACGATGTTGCGGAGTGAAAAAACTTGATCCGTACATCCTCTGCCGCTTCGAAATCCACCCTGTGCTTCCCAAAGCATTCCATCGGATTTCACCCTCATTCTCCTTTCAATGACTTTTCCATATACTTTAGCTGCTAAGCTGATCAAACTGATGGCCCTATAGTTGGCGCAGTCCATACGTGAGCCCTTGCCTTTATACAAGGGCACGATGACTACGCGTCTCCAATCGCTCGGAACCCTTCCGGTTCTCCAGCATAATTTGCTCAAAAACCAGAAGGCGTCCCTAACGCAGGTACCAGTTACCACCTAGCTTGATCATCTCAGCTGTTACCATATCGATTCCCGCTGACTTTCCATCTTTCAAACTTCGTATCGACCATTCAATCTCATCCATAGTAATGTCTTCATGGTACGCTGGCACTGCCGAGTCAATCACAGACTCATTCACAATGCCAGCGTCATGGACATAATCATACATTTCTCTAAAATATTCACTCCACCGTTCTAACACTTCCTGAGTGTTAGCAAGAATGCCACCAGCTTTACATCTTATCTTGTCCATTCTGGATGCTGACGAACCACTTCGAGACTTCTTTACCTCTCTCCAGAAGAGTTTGGTATTTGCCTCGAAGTTCTTCGTCAGCTTCTCTTCCTCAATCATATGTAGTCTTTCACGCTTCTCTTTCACTAAAGCTTTGGAGTCATTCTTGCATCGACGGTATATTTCTTTCTTCATTTCTTTCATACCATCACTCTGGTGCAAAGATGATGTTCGAAAATGATAGGCAAATTAACTATGTAGACTTGGCGAAATCTGTGATTATACTTAGATGTTATAGTTTTTGACAATAGAATACAATAGAATCGTAATAACATTCAAACTGTAAAATTAAATGAATGATGGTTGAATTACGACCACAAGATCACTAGTTACAATAAATTCACATCAGCACATTGGTACAATAATGATATCAAATGGTAGAATTATACATTATTAAGGAAAATACATCTGTGCTGAATTATTTCTACACATCTTTGTTAGTTACATATTCATCACTTCTATAATAGCTCGGTGGCTCAGTCGTGAATGACGCGACTTTGACACCCTCGTGGAAACGCTCGTGGGTTCGATTCCCACACAAGACAAACATTTGTGTGCATGAACATGTCTATTTGTCTTGGTCTGGATGTTTTAAGAGAGGTAGGGCGCATCAAAGCAGCCCGTCTGGGGAAGTACCTCCACCTCACTCGTGCCCGTGGCTAGGGTAACTGCTTTACATCAGGTGGACCGTATGCTTGTATGCCTCCCGACATTGTATAAAAAACAACCCCTTTTACTTTTTGAATTCATTGTCAGGAAAGGACAGAACCATTTCATGCAACTTATAGTAACATCGAATACAATTTACAAGAAAAGATCTACCAGTCCTAGCAAGACGGTGTACCGGCATACACGACTTATTTCTACTTCTAAGTTTTCGCTGAAGTTTGAAAATGACTTTATATTTGTACGACATACATTATATTTTCATAAATATATTGAGAAGTAACGGTGAGGATATTTATTTCTTTGAACAGTTCCCTGAGTGATTCTCTGGAGCCCAAGTTATAAATAGAGCGAATGGCTCTTTTTGTAAGATAAAAATTGTCTCGATGTCAGCTACCTTTCCCTACAACTGTATGCTATACGACATAATGCTGTGAAAGTTGTTGAAATAGACTAAGCGTGCAGTAGCCACATCCGTCAATTGTCCGACTCTCCAAATTGCATATGCAGCGGAGCTGAGCTTACCGGCGAGTTAATTTATGTGGGAGCCCCATTGTAATTTGGAGTCTACTGTAATTTCAAGAAATACAGTGTTAATAACTGTAATTTATTGCTCCCATGAGAACTTTTGTATTGACAGAAGTCACATTCGCAAGACTAAATTTGACGCATTTGGTTTTAGCCGAGTTTAGCAAAAGATTATTACATGTGAACCAGATTAGAATAGCAGATACAACACTATTTACCTTGTCAATATTTTCACACCGAGACGGACCACATTAAAAAATAGATACGTGAATACGTCTTCGTAACGGGTAAATGGAAGCAAGTTATACTTAAAAGGAAATTATATGATGCAGCGACATGATCTCAAAATGGCGGTGCTGCCCACCCCGTGCCGCGCATAATACTTCACACACAGTCCTCACTCAACGTAACGAATTCTATGATTCTTTAGCTATCAAGTGGTGTAATTAAATTTTAGATGCAAACGATAAATGTGCAGCTTCAACACCAAACTGTATCCCCCGATTTTATTATCATTAGTCACATTTTATGAATTGCTTCCCACTATGGCATATTTTATAAAAAAGCATATGTATTAAAAAGCATATGTTGTATGTATTAACGTCTTCGTAAAAAGCATATGTATTAACGTCTAAAAAGCAAATTGGTGAGAACAACAAAAGTACTAAAAGGTACATACGATAAATAGTGTGAGAATGCAACGTCCGCGTCGGGACGTATCTATGAACGCTCGCAATACATTAAGTACCACTCGCACGGTGCCACCTCTGCTGCTAGCACAGCAAATCCTTAGGAGCTTACTGGTGACCTCACTCACAGGCAGATACACAACAACCCTCTAGAGAGTTGTTATTTGGCTGCGGTTTTTCTGTGAGATGGAGGTACTTTCCAGACGGGCTGGTTTGATGCGCCCTACCTCTCTTAAAAATATCTGCTGACTTTAGACCATTTATAATTATTATGCAGAGCATTAATTTATTAGTTTGTATGACGCTAATAAAAATACAGCGCATATTATACTTTATAGAGTAGAGGTCCTTCGGGCTACAAATGAAATTACTATGGGAGTTTTATGGAACACTGCATAAAGTCTTACGGATAATTCAGTTTTTGCTAAAAGCGCCGCCCACTGGACATGATTTCGTTATAGTAGACAAACAACATGAGACCGGAGTTATAAAGTTTTGTCAGTTTGTTTGCGCAGTCGCTGGAACTTCGTAATCTCATAGACGATGAGTCTGAGAGATGACTGGGCTGAGAATCTGAAGTTCGTGTGACGTGATAAATCTTGGAAGAGCTTGTGCACGATGCATCATAAAAGTAAACTGTAGGGTGATTACGTAGCCAACGTTTTCGATTGATTGGCATTTTTGTACGTCGGTGGTACGACAACATATGTCACACCTGATTTAAAGTGGTCACTGTATTAGAACGATTGCAATGTAGCCAGTATACTGATAAACTCACTCACTTGCCAGAATAGAACAATCCTTCAGATAATTGTCATTTGGCTCTGCTTTATGCAAGGTTGAGGTACTTGCGCAATCTATCTATTCATTTATATGCTCACACCAAGTCAAAGTCTTACTTAATGATTACCAGCTATCGGAAACAGCCAAGACCAATGGCTTAACAGGCTCTCATATGCTTGGATACTCGTGAATACTAAATAGATTGGCTGTGATTGACACTGCTTAACGTGCGTGTCGATCATTGTTGTATATGGAAAAAAAAATTAAGATTGGCAGCGTATGACTGACACCCCTGGTGTCGCAAATGTTCACAGGCTTCGGTAACTGATTACCATCAAGCAGGCCCTACACTAGTTTGCCACCTTAGTCGTATATGAAAAGCTGTTTTTTATAGAGCTGCTTGTATGTATTGTTTGGCATAGATTATTCTTGTGGAAAAAGAAATAGAAATTCGTTCACATTTACGGACAACTTCAAAGGATGCTGATCTATCGGAAATGTTACGTAATTACGTCACTGATATGTTATTGTAACTGTTGGACAGTTTCAAGTTATTGTGACATAAATAGTTTGAGATAAGTAACTTCGTTGTTTATAAGAATTAAGAGTTAATTTATTACGGACATATAATGCTTTGAAGAAGATAGTTACAGGATTATTAGACTGGCTGGTAGCTTTAACCTTAGAAAACTTTGCAGCAAAATATAACGATAACTGTATATAATAATGGAATAATAAAATACGTGTATCTGCAAGTGTGGAAGATAGAGTACATGAATAATTGATCGTTTTCAAGACTCCGGAATAACTTAAACTTAGAGTATACATAAGCAAGGTATTGAGCGCGCCTTTCTAAGTATGAACCGTAGCACACGTATGTCGCTGTCGGTCAGTAGTAATGTGCGCTTCTATCCTGAGATATCAGTCTTTTCAGGAACACAGTTCCTATATGAAATCTATATGTTTGCCTGTGTGTGCGTTTGTCTATGTGTGTGTTTTTAACTTCAGATTCGGATTCAGCATAAAAAAGTAGAATAGGAATGTTCAGGAACACCGTTCCTATCTCTTAAGGAACACGGTCAAAATGGCTGACAAATTAAAAAACAACAATTTTGAATTGTTATATAATTGACAAGCCAGGTGTTCCTCTGGCAAAGCAAGCTTGCGCATTCTCAACTGGTTGGAAATGAGATCTGTACGAATGTCTGTATTGAAGTATCCGATAGCCTAGAAATTTCGTTACGCACCGAACAACAATAATAATAGCTCTTACTATTAATAAGTATCTATAAAAATTGCTTATAATGACTGAAGAGATACACGTGATCTATAGCTTGCTTATGTATACTCTAGGCGGATCGAATAGTGGAGTTAGGATGCATGATGTTGTAAATTGTATCTTAATAAATTATGTGGATAGTTCTTATGTAATGCGCGTTCAATTGACGGATAGACATATAAATGCAGTTTGACTGCTATCTCATTATGAGAGTCCAGCTTCATCAACTGTCTAGGAATACATATAGTACCTATATATATTACATTACATGTATAAATGCTACATTGATTCTATTGTGGGGTCAGTGCAACTCGGATCTGTTTTAAACCTATTTTTCGAAATAAAGTTATTATTATTATATTATTTTTATTCACGGGTATTATCCCGGTCATTTGATAGGCGTGCGCGGGGATATGGATCCAACGCGTAGAGGCCATTTGGAGAAGATTCATGTTATGTTTACACCCACCGAGACCCGCTCCTAAAAATATCGTTAGATCCATATATCTATGAGCAGGTCACGGCAGGTATTGGGACTATTGCGAATGTGTAGGAAATTAGTAGTCTATTGTAATGATGTCTGGAGGGATTAATGGTACTGGGTTATTGCAGAAGAGGGACGGACACCTGCCATAACTATCATATATGACTGTTACTTTTGGCAGGTGGTGGCTCGCCACTCACTAGATGGACCCCCGAAATGCCAGAGATAGTCGGCCGGTGGCAACACCGGTGTGAGTGACTCAGGGGTGTTGAGAGGTGTGCTGCGCTTTCTCCGAAGTTACTCGCGGCGTTATGCCCTTTAACACTTCCACCCCTGGAGCATATCACCTGCTAGAGCAATATACTCTATCGACTCCTCTCTGGACGGCCAATGAAGGTAAGCCAGAGCTGAGAGTCCTGCGGGCCTTCTTGATTTTTCACTCCGACCGACGAAGACACGCCGGAGACGAAGGCCCTGATCGACTCTCTGGAGCACTCGGGTACCCGTGGTGTCGTTACGCACCAACAGCTCGCCACAAGTTGCCATGTGGGGCTTAATAGATTAAATTAAATTAAATTAAAGGGTCTTTCATTCGACAATTTAATTAAATAATAATTAAATTGTCGAATGAAAGACCCTTTGAATATCAGGTTTGATTATGTTATTCTGAATTGAATATCCGAGTAAATTTATAGAGTCAGTTCCAAAAATGCATTTGTTCATGTTCAATGTCAGCTTGTATTTCTTTACTGCATCCATAAATCTTTTTAAATTTTCATCATGATCAAATTGTGTTTTCCCACAAATGGTAACATCGTCTAAATATGCAAAAGTTCCTTTTAATTTTTCCGAGCTTTTGATAAATTCAAGTGTTCTTTGAAATGCGGCAACGCCGTTAGTGACACCGAATGGTATTCGAGTAAACTGATATAGATTACCACAGGCTTCAAATGCGGTGTATTTCTTTTCATTTTGAAGGATAGGAACCTGGTGGTAAGCACTTTTAAGGTCGATTTGACTGAAGAAGCTATAAGTAGCAACTTTAGCAATAATGTTCTCTATATTAGGTAACGGATATGCATCTAATTCCGTGAATCTATTAATTATTACTATTATTTCATAAGTTAATTACCGATCCGGGTGAAATGCAGATACTATTTTTTTTCCAGTGTGGAGCAATTTTAAATGTACAACGTATCTAACATATTTATTTCCGTAGTACATTATTATGATCTATCTCGTAAGGTTTAGCCCGCGTTTGCAATGTGTTTGCACACAAAAATATATTTTTTACGACATCACTTTATAAATATTTTTAAATTATTGGCTTTTATTTACCATATTATGCATGTAGCATACATATAACCTTCGTATTCGAATCACTCTGTCTATTGGTGAAAACCGCATTAAAATCTGCTGCGTAGTTTAAAATATCTACGCGTACAGACGGCGGGAAGCAACTTTGATTTTTACTATGTAGATAAGGTAAAATCGGAGCCTTTATGAGATCACTCGCTTGTCGATCTGTCTGTATATCGGCAGGTATCTCAGAAACTATTAGACATACGTGAAATTTGTCATAGTCGCGTAACAACTTCTCTTTCGCATAATGGCCGTAATGCATCAAGAAAAAAAATGAAATGTTAAACATTTTTTTAATGTAGTCAATAGACAAAATTATTCAAAATTTGACAAACATAATTTTTACCTACTCTTTAGTCGGGTAGTCTCATAAGTACCTACCTTATTTTGACTTTTTTTTTATGAAAATTTCAGTAGTATCCGACTAAAGACTAGGTATAAATTATATGTTTGTCAAATTTAGAAAGAATTTACGTTATTTTAATTATAATCTAAACTTTTTCAGGTATACAGCCTTTAAACGTATTTCAATGGATCTCGAGAAAAATACTCGATCCTTTTCAGTGAAAAGTTGTGAGTGAATACTAACTCGATGAGCGAATTCAATTCTACTACGAGTTTTTATAAAAATGTACTTCCCTAATTGAACATGGTATGTAAGAGCCGAGTACAGTACATCCAACTTGCAGAAAACATTAGTCAAGTAATAATTATATAGAGTTGTTTTGTGTTCCTACAAGCAAGTAATTTTTAATGGATAATTTATAATGGAAGTGGATAGTTAGTATATCTAAATGAATGAGTTCATAAGTAGCATAACGCCTGCTGATCGTGTTCGCAATGCTGATGTAAGAAAGAGAGTTGGTCTGAAAGAGAGTGTCGGTGTTAAGATAAGAAAAGACATGTTCCATCGGTTCGGACATGTAGAACAAAATCAGGATGAAATAATGACTAAACAGATATACAATGCGAATGTGGAGGGATGAAGGGGATATCTATTTTAACCGAGGGTCTTCCTCGGCTCATATATTCTTCCGGAAAGACTCATCTGCCATGACCAAATTGGTTATGTTTTATTAGAAGGTGATGTTAGGAGCCCTAGGAACCGACGAGCGTGCATGATAATAGCTATGAATGTTAAAGAAGTAAGTGAAGTGTGAAAGAACCGCGTCTTATGCGCTGGGTTGTCTCTGGCTATCCAGCAAGGGAACTGGCGTGAAGATATATACAATAAATAAAAACTAAATACTTTCCTATTAAATTGCAGAAGATTAGTAGCCTTGTATCTAATTGCTAGCGTTTACAGGCTTCCGCAATCGTTACATATCAGGCGGTCTTTGTGCTTGTATTTACCACACCACGTACTATAAGTGAATGTTTTATTTCCTTTTTTAGCATGAATAATAGCTGTCTAAGTTCATACAAGAAGGTGTAAGATCTAAAGATTAAAGGTAAATTTGAGAACCATTAGTTTTCAAAATCTACAACATAGTATATAGTAACGGCGCCTAATTGGCTGTTTACGAGCAAACACGCTCAAAGAGAATACGAATACTTGGATATTTCCATGTCGATGTCGATGTCGGCAACATCACAACATTCCTAGAAGCGAGTGTACGTGATAAGGTAAACAATTAGACCTTTGTACCGAGTTAAGTAGTTGTCAACTTAAATAACATGCACAGGAAATCATGTGAAGAGTTGCCTCCAAGAAAACACAAAGATAAGGCTGTCTTACTTCCACACGAAAGTTAAATAGGATGGAACCGCTTTAGAGTAATGTGCATTTAACTTGGAACGAGAGAAACTTTCTCTCAACAAATATCGAGAGGAATTTCCGTCGCGGACCGCGAGAAATTCGTTATTTGGAGGAAATTGCATAACATTAAAGGAAGCCAGCGACCGACGCGCTCGTAAATAAATGCAGCGTGGAAACAACAAATGTATTGCGATTATAAGAGGGAAGTTTATAAGGAGCAGTGATAGTCTAGTGGATAAAGAATCGGCCATTGACCAACTGGTCTCCGGTTCGAATCCTACGAAGCACTATAACATGACACAGGCGTTTATAAAAGTAAAGTTCTCGACTGGTACAGATAAAGTTTAAGCCGAAGCCGGGGATGTGATTACGTATTTGTATTTATTACATGCTTGACGGTAAAGGATATCGTGAGAAAACCGCATGCCCAAGGAATAATATTTCGAAATACGTGTGACCTGACCTAAGAAAGGTCTGGTTTTCCCTCTGGATTGTAGAGACCTATAATATAGAAAGACAGCAGTCGCTCCATGTAAAAATCTGTATCATCGTATTGTCTTAGGTTTTCGCGATTGTTAGACATTGAATTAAACAATTTTTAACGGAAGTATCGCGTGTTTTATTTATTTTGTTGAACCTGACGTTTTTTGTGTGAATCGGAACATATATAATTAATCCATCTATGTTGGTAGATGTAATAATTGAATAACTAATGTAATGTAATTAGTCTTCCTGCGACCACGGACGCTGCAAAGCGTTCGAAACGCCAGGTTCAACAAAATAAATAAAACACGCGATACTTCCGTTAAAAATTGTTTAATTTAATGTCGAATATGGCGAAGATACAGATTGTATCTTCGCCATATCCTTAGGCTTAGGTAGCGGACCCCGCCAATCAGAATTGATTAAGAAACGGGATAACCCTAAGACGTAGTGGGGAGGTTATGAATTTGCTTACCTGCAGGTGCCACCGTTTTTGCACATGTTGGAGGACCGCGGACACAGCGGGCCCTCTCCGCAGTCCACCCCCGAGTATCCCTCGAAACACGAGCAGAAAAACTCCCTGCGAAACAGAAAAATAAAGGGCTAAGTAATAAATTTCACGTAGTACCGCGTGGATGTCCCCGGTGTGACACTGGCGGGACGACAAGAGGCCAGTTTTTGCAATTTGTAAGCAGTGAGTGATAGCGCTGGCTATCGCACTCAATTTGTTGTGACCTGCACTAAATTTGCGCGCCCTATTGACTGCGTTAGAGGGCTTTCTAAGCGTAATTTTTGATGAAAAAATCTTTTGCATAAAAATTCAAAGTTGTAAAGTCGTTTTAAAGTTTTTTTTTGTTCGTCTTTCTAAGCGTAATTTATGATGAAAAAATCTTTTGCATAAAAATTCAAAGTTGTAAAGTCGTTCGTAATAATATTCGTCTAGGCAATTTGACCTGAACTATTTCCATCGGTAGCTGAACCACACAAAGTAGTTTAGATCAAATTGCGTGTAAATTTAACTTGCTAAATTTAGTATTTTTCTAAACAACAAGACAAGTTTACATCAGGCCAAATGTAGTCAAGCAAAAAAAGTCATCGTCTTTATATAAAAATACTTACATTAAACATATTAGCCGCCATATTTGAATTTCTATGTCACATCGATCAACGTTACAACATGTAAGGAAGTGCCTTCCAATGATATCTCGTTTGTTAATCTGCACGACGAATACTTCAGGAGATATGCCTTGACAGATGGACATATATATATATATTGTACGTTGAAATCATAACTCTCATTTTAGCTGTGCCGTAGTCGAGTAAAGATACACTATGAACGCGAATTTAAGAAGTGCACCCTGCCCAATAACTTACAAGCGACGCTCTCACTCTTAGTCTCTGTAGAAATAGGGCGTAGGTATCTATAGAATATACAAAGAGATTGTTTGTTTGATTGAACACGCTAATTTCTCAAACTACCAGTTGGATTTCAAAAAATATTTTTGCATAGACCAATTATTGAGGTAGGAAAAAGAAAGAAAATAAAAAAAGCGTTTCGCACAATACTGCTACACGCGGGAACCTAGTCACGGGCAGCAAATAGTATTTAATAAAACGTAGCCTGACTAGAGAGTTCCGTTAGTAATAGAAGCCCACAGGCAAACAACAATTCCCTGTAAGGTTGTGTACCTGTCAGTGAGTCATTAGGAAGAGGAGATATAGTGTAAGTGGAGGTGTGAATAACCACTAGTGATACCTATTTCTTGCACTAAAAGTGTTTATGGACTGTGATAAATAGTAAAACTTAATATTATTCCCCATTCAGTACAAGAGTAAGTACAAAAAACCCAATAGACAAATTTGATTCTGATGTGCTTATTAGCGATAATTTGCTCTGATATTACCTTCGAAATTAATTTTGATTTTGTCCAAAGGGAATCTCAATTCGGAGCATTTCAGAGAATGATCAATTACGGTTGGGAACGAGGAAAATTTTCAGGTTGTATTAATAAAAAAGTTGGTCGGAAACAAAGTTCCTTTGAACATTTCATCATAGCTTTTTATTTGGATGGAAATACGAGAGTGAATACCGAGACCACATTCATAAATCATGTACAGCATATTGTGCGTTTGTTCTGGACAGGGCTGGCTTTGAATAAATAGATCAAGTATGGGTCACAGGGCATCACGATCATATGTTAGGTCGCTGAATAATACTGAATATATTTCCTTTATTCCAGATACATTACAATGTCATATTTGTACGCATGGATACAGTACATATAGCGAGGAATTATAATGACCACAGTAGAGATGTAAAACAGTAGGATAACTTCAAAGAAATTTGCGAAATCATCACACTCATAGAGATACGTGTAGATATAAGATTCTAAACAAATATTGCAGTAAATTTATCGATTGATGGCTTGATATGAATGGTTACATTTACGTTTTGAGTCAACCGCTCGCTGATCGTGTTAAATATTAACAAAGCTCTGACGTAAGCGTCGGTAACTATAAATACCTATGCTAGTTGATATGCTGCTCTACATATTTACTGTCTCTTCTGCTACGCGTTATCCAATAATGTGTGTTTTGTTATTTTGGTAGCATCTCTACGTCAAATTCTAGGCACAAAATTAAATTAAAGAAATTGAAATGCTTTTTTATGCATTATTTTTGAATTGCTCAGCAACAATACATACCTATCACATATTTAACTGAATAATTATCTACTCGAAATTATTACAATTATTGCACAATTGATATGGTGTATCTCTGCAATAACTTACTGGAAAAACATTACAATTGATTAATTGAATAATGATATTGTAGGTGATTTCTTAAGAATTCAACTTGTAATGTTTTTAGGGATTCATAGACAAGAGGCATCAAAGGAACCTGTTACTAATGCCCCACCGTCTGTCCAACTTTTGGTCCATCTATCACAGGGCTGTACGATTTGATTCGTAATAGCTATAGATTTGAAATTTTCACAGAGTTTGTATTACTATTGCATTATAATAAAAATGATGTTCAGTGGCGGAGTGGTCAGCTATGCCACTTTGATTCCAATGCTCGTGGGTTCGATTCTCACACAGGACGAAAATTTGTGTGCATGGACATGTCTGTTTGTTTTGGTCTGGAGTTTTAAAGAGAGGTATATCAAATATATCCGTGTGGAGAAGTACCTCCACTTTACAGAAAACCGCAGACAACTTCTTGGAGGGCTTTTGTGTAATGAGTGAAGTTACCAGTAAACTCCTAAGGAGTTGCTGTATCTGCAGCTGAAGTAGTGCGTGCGTGTGCGATATCTAATGTATTGCTCGTGTTCACAGCATACGGTAATCACTTTACATCAGGTGGGTCGTATATTAGTCATCGGTAATCCCGATGTTGTACAAAAAAGTTAAAAATTAAATGGAATCCCCACACATTAAACGTTATTTGCGCATGGTGGTACGCATCCGTTCGAGTGCCAGTTACATTCGCATGTGGCCGATTTTTTGAAGTAAAACTTCTTTACGCACGCTTGACTTGGGGAGTAAGCTGGTGAATGCGTGACGAGACCGTTACGAAAAGTGTGATCGGGCGAGGCGAACGGAAGTTGAGAACTCTTGAACATTTTCCAAGACAAACTGGTACTGGAACAATGACTAACATACCAATCTGCAGTGGTAATCCTGTAATTGTTAGTACAATTGTTGCGAAATGACCCGTCCGTCCAAAGAAAGAGGCAATCATTCTTTTACCTTGACTTCTACCATTCTTTACTTTTGTAGGTAAATCTTCGAATGAAAACATTCATTGGGCAGATTGTTTTTTGGTTTATGTAAAATATCATATGCAGCATATCATATCCAAATAAAGGCGTTTAGTGAAATATTCATCTTGTACAAAGCTTTCAGACGCCTAAATCTCAGTGAAAGACTTTGTGCACTTGGCTCATACCAATGCCTAAATTTGCCTGTATCTGGTTATACTTGTACCGACCACGTTTGAACACATTAAACCAGTTTTTTTTATAGTCGAATTCATTTCGACATATTATGTCAGCCACTTTTTGGCGCCAATCTGCAAAAGTAAATGACATGCGACTACGAAAGAACTCTTTAGAAAGCTATAGATGAACTATTAATCTTTAATTTTATAATACATCGACCCACGAAAATTGCCACCTTTTCTGGTAACACATTAACTCCTCACCAGTTTCCCGGTGAACTTCCTCGCTAGAAAATTTCAGAGAATTGATGTTTGGCTGCAGTTTACTGTAAGGTGAAACAATACTCCAATCGGTGTATTTCTTATTAAATATAGTCCTATCATATTTCTATGCCTAGTATACCTAGTTCCTGATTTACTAAATGGCAGGGTGCACAATGAAATCCTTAGATCACTCATTGATAGAACCAACTACCTTCCATGCTGTTATTTGGATACATTCTCCTTGATGGTGGAGGTATGTACTTCCAACGTCGGGTTGATTATTAAACATCAGTTATTATTTTTATTATAGGATATATGAGATTATTAAACGTCTCTTTTGCCAAATACTTGTATGCTTGTAGCCAGGTTACTCGCAGCAGGATTTGGCTTTCATTCTTAAGATGGTGATCAGCCATAGCTCTACTCGCGGTCAGTTATGCCAGCAGGTATTATTACATGGTGTTAACTTACTCATAATCATGGCTAGCATAGCAGTGCCCAAGTAGGCGGCACTCGATGGCACTGCACGATGTTGGGCCCGGCGCGTCTTTTGGAGCTCTAACAGCGTACGTCACGTTGAATCCAAATACTGACAGGAGCCCCAGGGCCCTTAGCTGGGTACCTTCAAGCCTGTTGAGTGTCAGCTCTACTACTAGAACGGGGCTTTGGACCTGTGAACAAGAAATAACAAATATATAACAATCGAAATTATAACATGTAATATATTTTCACACTAGATTTCTGGGTGGCGGCAGTAGCGGCGGTGGCTGGTGGCGCAGTGAGCAAACAGAATTTCAAATTTGAAATCAGACAATCGATATTGAAACTCTATTATGCTATTGGACCCTTGTGGACACTTAAACACGTCTTATATATATTTACTGATTTCCAAGACGGAGACTTTTTATATTTGTGTCGTGGTTGTATATTTCTGCTTATACTCTATCATATCTACATCAGCTCATTCCGATCCCACTACTCAGATATGCTAATGTTCTTCCGTAAAAGTACAATACCGTATATATATATAAAAATCTTCGCGTTATTTCGTTTCCTAGTCCATTAGGATTGGCGGGGTCAGCTACCCAAGCCTAAGGATTTGGCGAAGATACTGATTTTTACACGGAGCAACTGCCGTCACACCTCTCCAACCCAGAGGGAAAACCAGACCTTCCTGAGGTCAGGTTACACGTCTTTCTAAATATAATTTCTTGGATGTGGGAATTTCCTCATTGTATAAAAAAACCTTAGTCTTTGGTAATAAAGACGATTGATAGAGTTACGGATATCCTCCGCGGAGATAGTGATTTTGGGAGACTTTAATGCCCACCGTGCCGAGTGGCTTGGCTCTCGGTGTACTACGCGGGGAGATCTTCTCATGAATTTGCTCTGGCCCATGGTTTATCTCAGCTGGTTCATTCTCCCACGAGAATACCAGATATAGAGGATCATGCAAGCATCTAAGTGGATGCGCCGCTTCGCTAGTCAGACCACTGTCTCATTCGGGCCTAAGTGCTCTGCACCAGATGCGACCCATCTTGGCCTGCCAGATGGCGTAGTGTACGGCACTATAGATCTGCAGACTGTGATGGATTGCGAGAATTCTACGCATCGTACTCATGGAGGCAGCTGTGTTTCAAACAAGAGGACATCGAATCCTGTGCCATCGCAGTAACTGTGGCGATATTGGGTGGTATGGAATTCTACATTCCCAATCGTCTAGTGGGCGGGGCTCAAAAGCAGTCTGGCCTATTGGTGCTAAAGAGAAAGCAGATTTACTGGGTAATCTCTTTGCCTCTAACTCGACTTTGAATGACGGGGGAGCTGTGCTACCTACCATCTCGAGGTGCAATAGCTTATTGCAGGAAATCTCCATAACGCAGCGAGATGTCCGGCGGGCGTTGTTCTCCCTCAACATTCCTAAGTCGAGTGGGCCATATTAAGGAGAGATTTTGCCTCCCTTTGTGTGTTCTACCGTTTGTACAACGGGTTGTGTTCTGGAGAATTGTTTCATATGTTGCCGACAGCATTATTTTATAACCGTACCGCTCGCCGACGGCGTGGTGTTCATCCTCACTCGTTGGAACCGCAATGGTCGCGTACTGTGCGAGAACTCTCTATTTGTGGAATGAACTCCCAGCCGAGGTTATACCAAGGGACTACAGCATGCGGCTCTTCAAGAAAAGCGTGAAGAGGTTTTTAGAGGGTGACTGTTTACCATCAGGCAGGTCGTATGCTTGTTTGCCACCCCCAGTGGCATAAAAAAAATGATAAATTCTTAGGAAATGGGTTGAGTAAAATTTTGTATCTGAATGAAGTATTGATTCACAAACCAATAAACCACTTGAATGCGCCAGACGGCACCGCGCTCACAAAACGTTGTATTTTGACGCCTTATTTCGGCGTCTCAGCGTTTTTTTATACCACTAAGGTGGCAATCAAGGCGTGCCTGATGGTATACAGTCACCGTAGCCTATGAACATTTGCAACACCAGGGGTGTCACTCATGCGTTGCCGACCCTTATCTCTCAGCGATTTGAGCTTACTGATCAATAGAAGATCTTTTTAACCACTAAGCCGATAAGTGCGCTTTGTTGATGTTAATCCGTGAACTATTCAATAAGAGCTGCCCGTTCTACATTACAAACCACCCGATATACAAAATATATCGACGAGCTCGGTGGCGCAGTGGTGGAACGCGCTGTTACGTTACTGTGACACCAACGCTCGTGGGTTCGATTCCCACACAGTACAAATATTTGTGTGCATGAACATGTCTGTTTGTCTTGGACTGGATATTTTCTATGTATAATAAGTATGTATTTACATAAAAAAATGTATTTACGTATGTTTATCAGTTACCTAGTATCCATAACACAAGCTTCGCTTACTTTGGGGCTAGGTGGCGCTGTGTAATTTGTCCGACAATATTTATTGCTATTATTATTTATTATATAAAAAAAATAATTGACTATACAAAAGCGATCTCATTTGTACTTCGTAGGTTACTTCCTTAATGTATTTCGACGAGCTCGGTGGCTCCGTGGTGAAAAACGCGACTTTGACACCAACGCTCGTGTGTTCGATTCCCACAGAAGACAAACATTTGTGTGCATGAACATGTCTGTTTGTCTTGGTCTGGATGTTTTAAGAGAGGTAGGGCGCATCATATCATAATATATGTTAGAAGCGTTAATAGGCTACGGTAACTGCTTTACATCAGGTGGACCGTAAGCTTGTATATCTCCCGACGTTGCATAAAAAAAAAGTATTGATCTCGCTGTCTATGTATGTTTTCACGCTAAGTTTCTTTCGGCGCCGGCAGAGAGAACTAAGCGCCACATAACTCCGTCCTTAGACACTTCATTCGCTTCTTTAACATTCATAGATCTTCTCGCGTACGCTCTCTAGGGCTCCTAACATCACCTTCTGATAAAATACGACCAATTTGGTCATAGTAGGAGAGTCTTTGTGTTGTAAATTTCTACACCATATAGTACATGGACTACGGTAACTGCTTACCATCAGGTAGGACGTATGTTTGTTAGCCCCTTTAATGCTATATGAAGAAATAATGATGGAGATCGTTGTTGCCCATCTCCCCAAAGGTAATTAGTAAACCCTTACCAACCCTACCTTGATCTCGTTTTACCTACCTTAGAGAACTTTTTTTGGTAATATTGCGTGTATTAATAGATTTTTTTCTGCTGCAATTCTTGTGTACAGAAATTCTCGCGCTCCGTACCCAAAGGGTAAAACGGAACCCTATTACTGAGACTTCGCTGTCCGTCCGTCTGTCACCAGGCTGTATCTCACGAACCGTGATAGTTAGACAGTTGAAATTTTCACAGATGATGTATTTCTGTTGCCGCTATAACAACAAATACTAAAAAATAGAATAACATAAATATTTAAGGGGGCTCCCATACAACAAACGTGATTTTTTTTGCCGTTTTTATAGATAGTGGTACGGAACCCTTCGTGCGCGAGTCTGACTCACACTTGGCCGATTTTTAAGTAGTTTTTTTATACCACTAAGACGGAACAGTCGTAGTACTTTCCTGCCGTAACTTATAGGCGCTTGCAACACTAGGGTCATCAATCATGACCTTATGTTGCATTTGTAGTTGCTAAAATACGCAGGTGTGACAGACCAATGACTAAAAACCCTAACCCTAAGTGTTACATTGTTTGTCACCAAAGAACTATTTAAGCTTCCTTCTAAAATTCGTTGTTTGCCACATTGCAAGCACATATCTAGCTGCAAGCATATATGTTTATCATGTTTTCCAAGTAATGCTACATTCAGTTCTCCTTCTGTGTTTGTATGTAACCGAGAGAAATATGGCTTGCCAAGTCAACTGGAATAAGACAAACATTGGTTTGAATATTCTACGAGGCAATATTCGCGTTGTTTTAGCTTATCGCAAAATTTTTGATTAATTTTTTTTGTTTCACATGAAGGCTACTTGAAAATGTGATGTTATTGACGGACATTTTGATAATTGTATATATTTAACAATTGATTTAGACAAAACAACATCAAAGCAGTGATATCACAGTGGATAAAGAATCAACTTTATATCCGACGCTCGATGAATCCCTGTATGGGCATGTAATTAAAAGTTAAGTAAGGTAAAACTTTTTGAAGTAAAACTTCTTTACGCACGGCGCACGCTAGACTTGGGGAGTAAGCTGGTGAATGCGTGACGTGAGCGTTATGAAAAGTGTGATCGGGCGAGGCGAACGGAAGTTGAGAGGGAGATATAAGTTAGTGAAGATAGAAAGAGAGAGAGAGTTACGTTTCGTATATTACTGTAGGGGCAAGAGAGAGAGAGAGGTGCGAGCACACATTTTCTTTCTCTCTTTCTCTCATAGCGAGTTAAGTTTCGTATATGTAAGACACAGTGCAGGCCTATTGTCTGTATCACACTATGGAGCTAAAGAAGTTTTACTTCAGTCGTGTGGTCTAAAGCACACTCGTTTTTTTAGCCAAAGGAACTCATATAAACTAAACTAACATTAACTAACTCATTCGTGTTTTCAAAATTGTATAGATACAAGTAATTATAACATTTCTGCGGTGAAGGCAAATATCGTGAGGGATATTTGCCTTCACCCGCATGTCCAAGAAGTTATATTTTGAATAACATGTGACCTAACCTAAGAAAGGTCTGGTTTTCCTCGTTGTATATCTGTTTCGTAATTCTTTCCCCCTGCATTCTTTCTGCATGTCCGAACCAACGGAGCATCATCTTCTTATTTTAACACGGACACTCTCTGTCAGACCAACTGTGTTTCTAACATCATCATTGCGAATACGGTCTACAAGCGATACGCTACAAATTTTGCGCAATGCTCGCATTTCGAACGCGTTTATCCTACATTCATGATCTCTCTGCCATACCAGCTCTCGCTTCTCTAAATAAGCGTTGGGACCAGCACTGCACTGTGTATAGCGAGCTGTGCCTACTGGCTTAAGCTTTTACTGCCAGGAAGTTTTCCCAACGCCCCATTCACACTCCCAGCACTCACTTGTCTTTCATCGCATACAAGATATACATAATACAATCGATACAACCTCATCCACTTGTTCCAACACTTCATCATCAATCCAAATTCTAACATGTGTTATGGTTTCTTCTCTTTCAAATACCATTATCTTTGTCTTCTTCGCATTCAGTAAGCCTTTCTCCATACAATCGTCTTTCATTATTGTGTTTGCAGTTCGGATGGTGTTTTTGCTAATAACACGGCGTCGTCTGCATACTACAGACAGTTTATCACTAGGTTACCCATACGTAAACCTGCATTCGTTGACCTTATTCTCTGCAGACAACTATCGAGATACAGAATAAACAGCAACATGCAACCCTGTTTGACACAAATGTTGACATTAAACCAGGGTGACATGCTGTCATTTAGCCGCACACATGCTGAGCAAATCTTGTAAGTGGACTGCACAGCACGGAGCAGTGCACCGTCAATCCTATCTCGGCAATATATCTCACAGTACAACCCTATTAAATGCTTTCTCAAGATCCACCAAACCGCAGAAAACCGTCTGGTCTATGACCAGATAATATTCTTCACGATATTGCGGAGTGAGAAAACTTGATCCGTATCGTAATTATTAGGAAACAGGATAACGCTAAGGAGAATTAATTTGAAGAAAGATGTGACTGAGTAAAGATATAAATGAAAGGTAAGGTAAATATTAAATTTGTGGTATATTTTTTTTATATACAACGTCGGGAGGTATGCAGGCATACGGCCTACCTGATGTAAAGTAGTTACCGTAGCCTATGAACGCCAGTGCGATGCGACCTCTGCTGTTAACACAGCAACTCCTTAGGAGCATACTGGTAAACGCACTCACACACGGGAACACAACAACCCTCTAGGCAGTAGTTATTTGGCTGCGGATTTCTGTGAGGTGGAAGTACTTCCCCAGACGGGCTGCTTTGGTGCGCTCTACCTCTAAAATACCCAGACCAAGACAAATAGATATGATCATGCACGAAAATGTTCGAAATACGAGAACTGCTGCGCCACCGAGCTCGTCAAAATAATTTGCCTATTGTCATCTTTAGAGCCAAAGTCAACCTTAGTTACAAGTGGTGCATCCTGTATGCTTGTAAGCCTCTCGTCATTGTATAAACATAATTTGAAAGAAATACTGATACACCATTTTACGAGTATTCAACTCGAAGTCGGAGAACTCAAATACTGTCGGGAATTATTAATGAAGTTACAAAAGTACGTCGAACGTCTGCCGCGTACAGTCTGCAGAGGAAATGGCATTTGGCGACATTCCAGTATAAGGAATTATTGTACATTCTCGTGACCTTTAGGGCCTGGAGCTACTGAATGTCGGTCGAGGTCGATTTATTGGCGCCATTATTAGGGCGAGTATATGCACCGAGACATGCATGCTAATATATAATTATCTACTCGGTTCGTACATCACCACGAGAGTGAAAAAAAGATAAATATTATATGTATTATTGGTGCATAGCTGATTATATGGCGATGGTTAGAAGCGCGATGATAACCAAGTGGATAAAGAACCGGTATATTGATCAACTGGTACCCGGTTCGAATCAAGGCGTAATCATGTACCACTAAATTCGGGTTTTTGGATTTACGTGCATATTTGTACTTATCACTTGCTTGGCGGAGAAAAAGTCGTGTAACCTAACCTAAGAAAGGAAACCTAGTTTCCCCTCTGGGTTTTGGAAGTCGGACTTCCATGTAAAAATCAATGTCTTCGCCAAATCCTTAGGTTTAGGTAGCGGACCCCGCAAATTCTAATGGATTAGGAAATGGGATAACATTAGCAAGAAGATGGTATGCCGAATAAGGATCGAATTTTGCATAATTGTCTCCATACTCCAGGAGCTCAGCATCAGGCAATGTCTATCTGCTCTTATGTCGTACTCTTTCTGTCGTACATAATCCATTTTTCATCAGAAGCAACAATACGATTCTAAATTCGCTCGTTATTGTGACGGTTGAGTAATGTAACGCAGCACTCAATGCATGTTTGTTGGTGTGCTTCACTCAATTCATGACATTTCGCAAGCTTTTTCTCTTTCCCAATTTGTTTCGTGAATTAAAACTATTTTGTCACTCACATCGAAGCCTGCCGCTAACTCTGACGTGATTTGCGATGGATCTGCTTCCACCACATCACCACATCAACCCTAACTCATCCCACTGCGGGGATACGGGTCTTCCTTCAACCGAAGGGATTTAGAGCATACTCCACGACTCAAATGCGGATTGGCGGAGGCCAGTGTTTTCAAGGCGCCCGCGGGTCACCGACTTAGCTTAACGACTGTCATATCAACAACAGCCGGGACCGACGGCTTAAGGTGCCCTCCGATCACGGAGAAACTCGAGATAGAAAAACCCATCCATAGACAGGCTGCGGTAGACGTTGCTTAACCTGCGTGTTTGGTTAGAATAACACGCGCAACGACGCCATGGAGCTCTGCTTCCACGAATTTCCACCTTTAATTTTTCGTTGTCAACTAGGGTCTCCCATCGACGGGGTTTGTTCTGTAGATCTAAGTTTCCAGGACGAAAACGTTGGAACCGAAAACGTACCGTGTTTTCTTATACAGTAGCTTCCCCATACACATCATTAATCCTTCGAGCTGTTCCAAATTCAAAATAATTAAAGACTTGAAAAAAGAAAAGAGAAGAAAAGTCAATGTAACAGTATTTATGGCCAGACTAGTTAGTATGTTTTTTTTTTGTATAACATCGGGAAGAATACAAGCATATAGCCCCTCTGATTCAAAGCGGAACCCTATGAACGCTTGCAATATATTAAGTATCACTCGCGCGATGCCACCCATGCTGCTAAATCAGCAAATCCTTAGTAGCTTACTGGTGACCTCACTCATTACTCAGGAACACAACAATCGTCTGGGGAGCTGTTATTTGGCTACGGTTTTCTGTGAGATGGAGGTACTTCCCCAGGCGGGCTGTTTTAATGCGACCTACCTCTCTTAAAAGTGTACTAGGTCGAGTGGTAAACCACAGATGTGAAACAGTTACCGACGCCAAAATTACATTACAAAGAAATAGCTCACTAGAAGCGCAACCTCGTTTTCAGTCGTCATCATGTCGATTTAACAAAAGAGTTTCAATAGGGGTAGGGTATACTCCAACAGGCAAGCACCCTTGTCTCACAGAAGACTAGTCAAACAGTTTTCTGGAACGCGACTCAATGCCACGAGAAAGATAATGCTTTACAGAGGGTTGGCAACCTTGCTGTGTAGCGGCAGGAAGCGACCAATACTTATTTTTTTTTTATAAACAACGTACCAGCATACGGACTACGTGATGAAAAGTGATTTCCGTAGGCTATGCACGCATAATATAGGAAGTAGCATTTATACCACGCCTACTAATAACTTTTGACGAGCTCGGTTGGTCAGTCGTGAATGACGCGACTTTGACACCAAAGCTGGTGATTCGATTCCCACACAAGAGAAACATTTGTGCGCATGAACATGTCTGTGTGTCTTGATCTGGATGTTTCAAGAGAGGTAGGGCGCATCAAAGCAGCCCGTCTGGGGAAGTACCTCCACCTCACAGAATACCGCAGCCAAGTAACAAATTCCTAGAGGGTAGTTGGTGTGTGTGAGTGAGGTCACCAGTAAGCTCCTAAGGAGTTGCTGAGTAAGCAGCAGAGGAGGCATCGCGCGAGTGATACTTAATATATTACAAGCGTTAATAGGCTACAGTTAGTACATCTGGTGGGCCGTATACTTGTATGCCTCGCGACGTTGTATAAAAAAAAATTACACAGCAACTCCTTGAGAGCTTAGTGGTAACCTCACTCACTTGCAGGAACACACCAACCCTCCATAGTTCTTATTTGGCTGCGGTTTTCTATAAAGCGAAGGTACTTTCCAATCGAGTATATATTGTCAGGTCACGCTAACAGCTTTACCTTAATAGAATCATGGTTTTGCGTGCTTCTAGAAAGAATTTAAATAAATAAATTTCAGGATTATCTGACCAACGCCTTGGTTCTACGTAGCCGAGTAATTTTGACCAAGCGAAATTGGTACTTCGCAAACTGTAGTTCACACTATATAGGTTACTTCGAGCTATAACGAGAATATGTCGAGAATATAAATTCCATTTAACTGTAAATTAACGCCAGTAAGTTTCAGGTAAGTTAGTATTTAGCACAGGATATATTCAGACTTAAAATTCTAGACATACGGTAGTGTGGTGTAACGGCAATGAAAATTTATTGCGGAACCCTAAAGTGAACATTACCCGGCCGAATTGCGGCGGTATAATTGTTATTGCTGTCTTTATTGCTACCCTACCTAAAGAACTGATTTTTTTTCTGAACCGGAGGTGCATATGAATCAAAAATGTTATAGTTTTGGAATGTTTAAGACGATTTCCTAGCCTACAGAAAACCGAAAATATTTAGCTCCCTGGAGGGTTGTGTTATTGCTAGTGGTTACCAGTAAGCTAAAAGATTTTCTATGTGTGGCAATTAAATAGTTGTAGCTGTTATATGATTTATAGACGTAGGAATAGCCATTAACCATTACCGTTATAGTTGCACGAAAGCGGTTCTTAACTATCTTTGCAGGAGGTAACTATGCCTTCCGTTTCATAGTTACATCCTACTAAGACTGTTAAGTATCTATAAGTGGTATAACTATTACGTAACTATCATAGTTGAATAGTTAAAATTTGACTGAAGGATGAAATTTATGTGCAATTTGTGGTATTGAATCCCGTCTAATCTAAATTAAATGTTCACGTAATTTATTATCGGTATGTGAAGAATTTCGCGGATTAAAATTATGAGATATATGCGGAAAACTGCTCTGTATTAAAGAGAAAAAACGGACAATTTGAGAGCTGGTGAAAATAATTAAAATACAATACAACACACGAAAGATTCCGTATCACAGTATAAAAGAAAATAGTGAAAAATAAATAATTTATTTATTTAATTTGAAATTTTATTTGTTGTTACGAGTATTGTAATATATACCAGGTCAAAATTTTAAGCAGACCCTGGGCTCCGAAGCTAATGCATAGGACGCGATCGGGATCAAAGCTTGGATGATGATGATGACACCAGGTGAAAATTTCAAGTGTCTAGAAAATTTCTAAAGATAGAGGTCTGTGACAAGCGGACGGTCGTATAGCCGAGCTTTAATAATAGGATTCCTTTGGCACCTTTTGGTTATGGAATTCTAAAAATGCCAATGTACAAAGGCAGCTATATTTTTAGGATATAATAAAATGCGTTGAAATTAAAAGTTCGCGAACTCTACTGGGGTTTAGCAGGTTGAAATATTTAAGAAGTGGTAATCCGGTACGCTTATAAATTTTACGGTAAAATTATAAAATCCTTTAAGGTAGTGTATTTTATTATGTAAATCTCTACGTAAGCTTGAAACGTTTCGTGTTAAGTATGAAATTATTAAAAATTCATTTATGATTTTCAGTAGGTACAAAATGATATCTATGTTGAACAAGTTACGCAATTATTTAAAAAATAGTTGAAAAATTTGAAATTTTAAGATTAATTTTCTTGAGGGAAGGGAATGAAAGAGTGATTATGTGTGGAGATTTGAATGGATGGGTTGGGACCAAACGTGACAGCTATGAATCTGTTCTTAGACCATATGGAGATAAGAGAGTGAATGAAGCAGATAAGTCAATTCTAGATTTATGTACGGAACGAAACCTCGTGCCGAATACTTTATTCCATTACAAGGATATTGACACGTATACATGGAGACGGAATGACCAAAAAAGTGTGATTGATTTGATTTTAATAGATGGACGTGTCCGAAATATTATATATATGTATAATGGATACCAATAGCCTTTAGAGGTCCCACTCTTGGAACGGACCACTACCTGGTGGTAGTAAGTCGGTTTGTGGGACTTTTCAAGAAGTGGAGGCATTGGCGAGTGCGTATGCAGCAATATGTTGGGAAGGCACACTAAAATGCCCTTGAGAAATAAGCGAACCCTGTATGTACAAGGTTTGCATAAGGCCGGTCATCACCAGTATTTGCTCACTCTAGTCCAAATACCATTAAAAAACTCCAAACCGTCCAAAACATTTTCTACCGAAGATCTTCCAACGCGCCTTAGTACGTCCGCAATGCGGAGTTACACCGCGATTTAGCACTTTCTTCTGTCCAACAATATCTACAAAAATTCTCTAAACGATTCTTTGAATCGACAGAAATCCATCCTAAGCCTTTTATCCAAGCGGCAGCGGCATACGACCCGCCCCCGCCTACTCTCTCCCCATACCAAATACGTAGGCCGCTAAGTGTCCTATTAGATCCTCTAAACAATTTTTTAAGAGCTTTGGACCGCTTTGCGGTCGAAGCCTCCTTAAGGCAAAAGTCCTCCAACTGAGTACCCCGCGGTCGCTCTTAATAGTTAGGTATGTACCTATGGCGGCGGTCTCCTCAAGACACGCCGTGATTTTCTATGCGCATGCTCTGTAACTGAGGGAAGCGTCGCCCCGCTTCCCCTGGGGCGATCGCCTCCTATGAAGCCTTTAAAGCCTGCTAAAGGCAGGTCCTAGGTGGTGTTAAGTCAGTAAGAGTCTGACATAACTCGTTCGGCCGTCCGAAAGGGGTACTCATGAGAGTTTACGACCTCCCTCCCAACGGGTCCTGGAGGGTGCCCCCTCAGGAGAATGACTAACACACGCTCGGGATGGGTTAGTTCTTCTTTTGTAGGTCGTCGTTTTACATCGGGCGTAAAAACAAAAAAAAATAGTTTAATGATAAAACGAAAATATTAGATAAATTCAAGGTCAGTGGGGTACTGACAGTAATTAGGCTGATGATTGGCTTTGGTTTAAATAGTTCATATCTTTGTCATTTATTTTATAAATTAATTTACACTCTTTTATATAACCTCGGGAAACATGCAAGCATAGAGCCCACCTGATGTGCAGTTGTTACCGTAGCTTATGAACGCTTGCAAAACAACGAGCACTGCTAGCGCATAGCTCTAGTTGTGTTCCAGCGAGATAGCCTTGACTGGAACGCAACAACTTCAGATATTGTTTTTGGATGAAATTTTCAGTGAAGTTTTCTTCCCGAATCTGGCTACTTGTATGCTCTCTACCTCTTTTAATATAGCTTAACGACTATCAATTATCGAAAATAGTCGGGACCAATCAGATGCCCTCTATGCATGGAGGAACTCGAAATTAAGTATGGGATTGGTTACCATTCTTAGACAGGCTTCAGACAACGTACGTGTTCTATTAGACGCTATGCAATCGAGCTTCCCAAATTTGTATTTTTGTCAAACTTACACATTTTTTATCATTTCTCCTTACACAATATTATTTGTTTTGGTTATTATTGTTATTTAATATTTTGTGATATATTTTATGTATATATATATAATACGCCACAAAATATTAAATCGGAATCGATAAGTTTTCGGTTAAAATGATGACATCTAAGTGAAGACTTTTCGAATTCGTTTCGAATATGGCTTTCAGAGGCAATGTGGATACCCCTACGGGAGAAATTGATACTGGAGAAGGACGGACACCGGCCATAATTATCATTATTATAATCAATATATTTAGTTGATACTTAATATATCGCAACCGTTAATAGGCTACGGTACCCGATTTACATCAGGTGGGCCGTATGCTTGTATGTCTCCCGACGTAAAAAAAAGGTAGCTTCGGATCGAGGCGATTGGCTCTCTACAGGGGAACTACCAATGAACGAATATGAGATGAAATGATGATCACGACATTCGTAACGCGAATATAATTTAGTTAGAAATGGTTTGGTGCTTATGTAGCAGTGACAGCCCAGTGAATAAGGAACCGGCCTCTTGAGCAACAGGTCCTCGGTTCGAATCCTGGCATCTGCCACTAAATTCGTGTTTCCGGATTTATGTACATATTTGTAATGATCACTTGCTTAACGGTGCAGGAAAACATCGTGAGGAAACCCGCACGTCCAAGAAATTATATTTCGATAGACGTGTGATCTAATCTAAGAAAAGTCTGATTTTCCCTCTGGGGTTGTGGAGGTCAGGCAGTCGCCCCATGTGAAAATCAGTATCTTCGCCAAATCCTTTGGCTTAGGTAGCGGACTCGAAGGAACACGTGTCGCAGCGGCGACCAGGCCAGTCGTGGCAGCGACGGTGGTGGGGGCATGCGGTTCCAGCCGAGGCAGAGACTACCGGAGCAGCCATGGCAGCGTCGGCATGTTGCATCTACTAACGGTAGTGGGTGGGTGCCGGCCGGCGCTAGGCATGAACTAATTGGTGGCGGAATCACGCAGGTTAGATCAAATTGCATATAAACGGCATAACGCTAAGAAGGTTTGGTGCTTTGTGCAAATGAAACAGTTATCACTAAATAAATAACTGAGAGCGAGATACCACGATCTAATTTGTCTCGCACAATATTCAAAGTTGCTGTAAGTGTAGACAGAAACGTACGTAGGTACACAAGGGTAAACACCTTGCTATATTTTCAGCTAAAATCAACATTCAGTGTTTGTTTAGGTTTAGTTTCCATCTGCAAGTTAATTTCTCTGAGCCTGCACGGATATACTGTGTTATTATTGAATTATAATTCGATAGGAAACCCCTTGTGTAAGATACCCTTATTTTATTTTGACATCGTTTCTTTATCATTCTTCAAATGGAAGTAACTCACTGTAATGTTTAGACTCAAAGCCAATCTATGTGGCTCTGTAAAAAAAAGAAATTTGTTCACATATAAAAAAATATGTAAGGGTTAGGTCTCACGGCAACAGCTCTCGGGAGGGTTGCGGTGTTAAGTGATGTCACCAGTGAGCTCCTAAAGAGTTACTGTTAGCAGTAGAGGTGGTATCGCGCGAGTGATATTTACAAGTAATGTATTACAGGCGCTCATAGGCTACGGTAACTGCTTAATATCAGGTGAACCGTATGTTTATATACCTCGCGACGCTGTTTAAAAAAAACATACATATCATAATGCATGCCCCCCATTGGGGTAGTCGTACTAAGAAACGCTATGTGCACCGATCCAAACATACCTTTCTCGCTACTTCCACACTCATCAATCTCTTGATGCATGCTCTTCGGTTTTGGGTGTTTTTGATTTGGATAATTTTCAGCACATCATCAATTTGATCTATGCGTATCTAAGGTGGCCCCTGCCGATATTTCCACTCATTCTTGCTTGACACACTTTTTTCATAACTCTTTCATTCGAATCACAAACCACCAACCAAGACAACTCTTTCTCATCAAAACTTTGTGTTTCAGCCTCTAAATATATAACCGATTGGACGTAGGCTACGTTCCAATGCAAGGACATTTTAACCAATAACAAGATAAGTGACTCAATCTTTAATTGTGAATTAGCCATCATCATTCCTGACCTATAGTTATCAGTTGAGTTTCATAGCAAAATCATTCAATCTGTTCTCCATTGGTTATTTCTTTGATGGTACGAATCTGAATCAATTTTTATATTCTCGATCAGATTTACATCGTATTAATTAAAGCGTAATTCATATTGTTTGGTTTAGTTGTATATGGCGTTGGCAGGTAGCACTAAACCCGTGTTTTCTTATTTAAGTACATATTTGTGACTACCGTTCTATTTCTATCCTTTCTTTTCTGTCCAAAGTGCTCGAGCGGTTAGTCCACTGGCAATTAAGTTACCTCCAATAATCTTCACAATCCTTTCCAGTCTGGTTTCCGTCCTGGTCATTCTACGGCTACTGCATTGGTCAAAATTTCTGACGACATTAGATGTGGCATGGAGAACCAACAGCTTACAGTGTTAACTTTACTTGATTTCAGCAATGCCTTTAATACTGTTGAATTTGATATTCTACTTGGAGTACTCTCTTCTCTTAACATATCTCCTACGGTGATTAGTTGGTTTCATAATTACCTGTACGGGCGACGGCAATGTGTCAAAATTGATCACTCCAATTCCACCTGGTGTGACACATCTGCCGGAGTGCCGCAGGGTGGCGTGCTGTCTCCGCTGTTATTTTCTCTTTTCATTAATTCAATAACTCACAATATCACTTCATCCTACCACCTTTATGCAGATGATTTACAAATTTATTCTCAAGCCTCGCTTACTAACATTGCACAGGCCATTAATCAAACGAATGTTGATTTAAACCGAATTTCGACATGGAGTAAACGCTTCGGATTGAAAGTAAATGCAAGTAAATTCCAATGCATTATTTTAGGCAGTCCAGCGTTTATTTCCAGGCTTGATGTTTCTCAAATCTCTTCGTTTGTGTTTGATGGTACCTGCATTCCATTTAGTGAAACGGTAAAAAATCTGGGTATTATTTTCGATTCCACTTTATCTTGGACGCCGCATGTTACAGATCTTAGCAGGAAAATGTTTGCTGCGTCGGCGTCTCTCCGACGTATTAGAAATTTTTTGCCCACTACCACTAAAGTAGTTCTTGCACAATTCCTTCTTTTTCCTATCCTTGACTACGCTGATGTTTCTTATCCTGACCTTAATGTGGATCTACTGAATAAATTGGAAAAACTTCAGAATCTATGTAGTAACTCAATACCGCGAACAACTTAAATGGCTATCTATTCGCCACGTTGGCGAATTTTGCATATTCTTTCCTTTCTCTATTTCATACTCTTCAACCCTAGAGCTCCACTTTATCTTAAACTTTGGTTCAAGTTTTGCTCCTCCTCCCACAACTTGCAACTTTGTTCTTGTGAAAACCTTTCTCTGTCCTTTCCCTCTCATTCCTCTAAATTCTTCGATCAATCCTTCACAGTCGAAGCTATTAGGCAGTGGAATAATTTACCAGTGGTTATCAGAACAGCGAATTCTATTGCCATTTTCAAAAATGTATATTGTGTATGTAATGTTTACGCGTATATATGTAGTGTATATATATATATATATTTGTCTATATGTGTGTAGTTATGTTTATATTTGTATACATGTAACTAATATCAATAAGTTTAAATTAGTATCAGTTATATTTAATTATTCATTTCCTTCCGGACTAGCCCTACCTCTTTCTTGTAATCTGTTCCGTTACCTTAAGGTTGCCTTGAAAAGATTGCTTTTAGCAATAAGGCCGCCTTGTTGCATAGTACATTTCTGTAATTGTAAGAATCTTTTGAATGTATTTCCTTAAATTCTGTGTTATGCAAATAAAGTGTATTCTATCTATCTATCTATTTGTCACACTATCAATTGCTTGGCGGTGAAAGAAAATTGAGAGGAAACTCGCACGTTTAAGATATTATATATTAAACAAAAACGTGTTACCTAAGAAAGGTCTGGATTGTGGAGGTATGACGGTAGTTGATCCATGCCAAAATCTGTAGCTTCGTCAAATCCTTAGCCTTAGGTATTGGCCATTCCTAATGGGTTAGAAAATGCCCTGACACTAGGAAGAAGTACGATTTAGTTCATACTAACTTAACTGTTTTCACATATTACGTAGCTAAGTTGTCATAAGTACGTAATAGGCTATTTGACACTATTAAAAATATGCTACGAAATGTGGTGATTCTATTAGGTAATAGCATAAAAAAACATATTTATCTCTGTTTTATCCAAAAATATTTATAGATTTTTCAAAATAAACAAAATAAATTCAAATTATTTTTGAAATTAATTCAGCGACATGAACGTTCTGTGATTGGCTACGCCTCGCGTGACGTCACACGCTAGTAAACATTGTTTATTGTTATACGCTGTATGTGATTCTATCATTTTTGTCGTATTTTCTTCGTTTCTTGTGCTATTTTTACAAGAATTTTTGAAGATTCCGCAAGACATTAATGTCTAGTAATAAAAATAAAAGTGTTTGCTATCAAAATGGACGAGAATTTTGTACGAGCCGACAATAGAAATCTACCTACGATAGACGCAATTATGGTTGCACTTTTCTTCAAAAATAATACTGATTATTATGCTGCAGAGCTGAAAAATATAAAAACTGCTGTGTAAGTATCTACTTATTTATTTATAATGATATTTTTTATATAAATTTGCGTCGCGGTTCCACAAAATATTTAGGTTATGTCTATTAATACCTTTCAAAATTTCTAAGCCCATTTTGTACTTCATGTAATTAATTGTATCTTTTTCCATCTGAAATGTAATAATCGAAGCTAGGTAAAACCAGTTTTTGCTATCAAGTTGATGGAAACAACACATTTTAATCAAATGGTTTTAGGTTATGTATATGTACTATATTTATTTCGTTTTACAAAAATCAATTTTTACTTATTTCCTATTACTATTCGAATCAAATATTACTGGCATACTTACATCAAAGTGATCTTCACACATGAAAACATTTGTATGAGATAAAATGCTGTTTGGGTCTCTTCGAGCTAACTGTAACCACTTATTACGTCTCTTAGGGTTCGTTGGAACAGAAACAAACACTTTTTGTGGAGTTTTTATAGAAGTATTTGTACATTGTGGCACAATACACCATTTATACACCATTTTTTTTAGTAAATTGATAAGAAAAATATTAGAAACACGCTGAATGTACACTTCGGTACACTCGTTTACTTGTCTGTGACGTCACGCAGATCATATGCACCCGCCATTAAAAAAACAGCGTTTTTAGCGCGAATATTGTAGTTTAAATTTCAACACAATATTTTACGTAAAATACTGCAAATTTCGCAGAAATATGCATGTGGTGTATTCATCATATACCAACGAATAATTGAAAACAATTTTTCAAAATCAGTCAAATAGCCTATTACGAAACTTCCATTCCGCTGTGAATAACGCACGTTGCCATGTGCCACGAAATAATTTATACAAATTTTGCTCTTTGGTGCAATAAATACTACTGAGCGAAAAGGGCTTCAAGGGAATTTTAGGAGGAAGAAATTTGAGACGATTTATAAGGAGGAAACAAAGATTTATTGTCATTTTAATTTACGTTAAAGATTTTGGGTAAGCCGTTCATAATAAAACAGTTGCTGTGCGTGTATGTGGTGTGGTGTGTCAGTTGAAGTTAAGCGAAATTAAATGTTTTGTGAGCATTATGTGCAAGTGTGGCAAGAGAGAGGAGGAAAGAGATAACTTCTTTCGGTTCTGCCCAAGGTATGCCGATCTTCTTGAGATAATGATGGACCGGATAAAGTGTACAGAATAGGAAACGGGGCCGGTGTACTAGGCGGCATTCCGTGACTTCGCTCACGCGTGATTCGCTCCTTAGACAATTCGAAGTAGGAGGAAGAATTGGAGCGCGCTCAAGAGCAGGCGGAGGAAGAGCGCAATGAGTGAACATACTAATTTATTAGAATTATCCCCGAGTATCTTTGGATAGTTGGTAGCTAAGGCGTTTTTGTGTGAATTACTGCCCTAGAAACAGGAGAAAGGCTAACAGAGACGTTGTGGATAAAGAATGAAATAAATCGTAGGGTGCCAAGCATTGCCTACGCCACAATAAGAGCCGATGTGCAGCAACTACTTTGCACAATTCCCGAGACTCGGCTCATATGACCGTGAACCCAGAATCCGTGGAGCCGTGGGAAGGTGGTGGGCAGATTTGTACGGCAAACACTTTCTGAAATAAAATCCTGTGACATGCTGACAGAGAGTATGTATTTCATAGGCAGAGAGAATAAATGATCAATAAAACAATGACCTTATGTGGCGACTGTATTTTTCTCTGCGAAATCTCAAAGCTCGGCAGTAAACTAAGTTCTGCCCCCCTCTCGCTCTTTCACCTCTTCATAAATTTTCCACTGAGTGAGCAATTCTTCTAACATTGTCATTAAGTGGGAGAGCTTAAGTTTTATTTCATTCGTTCGCGGTACGAATTAACGTTCCAGGGGCAATTGCACTAGCGAGGGGTTTGAGCCCGTTTGAACTAAAAGCTCTTAGTACAATTTGCTCTTCTAATACCCCGCTTGTACACATATCTAATTGTACTCTAAAACTCATAAATAGATCTTAATGCTGTATACATAAGGTTGAACGGCGTAAAAGTTAATGTTTCACGTAGCTTTGGAATTTGCATGTAATCGTGTGCGTACTGCGAACGTTTACATATTTCATGCGAGTTGGCGTACGAATATGTTTGTACTCGTACGGCTATTAATATTATAATAGTGTACAGTATATTTAGTTCACTTTAAAATTAAATGTCAATGTAGATTTTATGAAGGTTAAACGAACAAGGTTTAGTAGCGTGAATCTATTAATCCGCTATCTACAAGATTACTCCCTAAATAATGATCGTCAATATGGTCTGCCCCTCCAGCTTTGTAAGTGAATTGCTGGTTTCCTACATGAGCGTAGAATCCGTGTCCTTGTAAGATAGGTGCGCTTCGCGGTTCATGTCAGTGAATGCCAGTGTCCCACAGGGCTCAGTTCTATCGTCCAACCTCTTTCTTCTCCATATGAATGACATGCTGCCACTAGGTAATACTTTTTGCTATGCAGATGACAGTACGGTCCATGGATCGCCCATGGTCGCCCATTTTGGTCGAACTGGTGCTGGTGGGACAGAAATCGATGAGAAGCGCGAGAGTCTTGTCGTTGAACTGAACCGGGTTTTGGATCTCATTAGTAAATAGCGTTCCAATAACCTGGTTGAACTAACTGACTAAAGAATTAAATTTGGAAGAAACTCCAAAGAATGAATTAAGAAGTATTGTAGAAGAAATCTGTGGGCATGGTATCGAACAGCTCACATAGTCAATTTTACAATCGTTGAAAGACACAGAAAAAGCAAAGTCTTGCCTTAAACTTAAAGGCTCAATACGTGTGTAAGCTTATAATTGTCGACAAATTCCACAGGACGTCTCAAAACAGACTCACAATATTCTAGGTGCTTCCACCTGTAATCAACTATGGTACACCGTGTGCGGTCTGATTTGAGACGTGTAAGTATAGCATATGTCTTTGCCTCGTGCTAAAGGACTGCTTTGACCGGCTTGACTTCTCTTTGTGCCTTCAGAACTGATTTCGCTGAAGGTCTTGACACCAACAGTCGCAAAACTTTTAGCTACAGTATGAGGCGTGTTTTGGAATTGAGGTAGTACAACAAGTGGTGTATTCTTGCAGTGCCATGTGTATTGAAACTAAGTTCTACACCCCCCCAGGATGTTTTAAACATTTGCCAGGATATTTAAGAACATAAATTCAGACATCAGATAATAGACAGCATCGTGAATAGCACCTATATAAAGTAATATTACGTTACTAAATAATATTGTGTTAAACATAAAGAAGACTTATAACATAAAAGATATAGTAATGAGGTAGATGTTTTTCTCTAACATGTCGTGTTTTGTCTATTTAGACAAATGTCGACTAAAGTAAAAATGTGCCATATTTATTCAGGTTCGCTCGGCTCGTTAGCAGCCGCAGAGCGGGTAGGCAGGATGAATATTACAAAGCACGCCAAAAAGCCCGCGAACTGGATATCATTTCACATAGTAGCCGCACACCGAGTTAAAGAATATGGAAGAGTTTTTAGGCCACGGTATCGCGTCAATCATTCATTCATTCATCGTCACGCTACTCGTGACGGCTCAAGCAACGGCAGTGATTTGGCAACGTCAAATGTGATGAACTCGGACAAATGTTTAGTTAGTCTTTTACTATTAATATCACTATTAGCTTCGCTCGGCGTTTTTTGTGTACAAACGCGTTATTTCAGGACATACCTAAATACATAATTTGATTAAAATCGATAGAGCAGTTTCCAAGATACACTAAAAATATTTATATCTACAAGAGTTCCCCGTTTTGAGTAATATGATATCTTCACGCCAAGTGCATTGCAGGGTAGGCAGAGAACACTAAGCACCACGTTACATAGTCCTTATCGATATTCTAAATATCGCGTAAAGTTTTTACCGAGAGAAGTTTTTACCGAGAGCTCTAAAGTTGTGGAATGAGCTCCCTGCCGAGGTTTTACATAAGGACTACAGCATGGGGTAATTCTAGAAAGGCGTGGGTAGGTTTTTACAGGGTCGGCAACGCAAGAGTGACACCCCAGTGGTGTTGCAAATGCCCATATGCTACGGTAACTGCTTCGCATCAGGCAGGCCGTGCGCTTGTTTGCACGTTAGTGTTATAAAAAAAACACGACGTTAGTAACGGATCATCCGTCAATTATATGGACCTATTAGTCTATATATATTTCAACAAAATAAAACTGTGCTTAGTACTCCCTACATAAAAAAATGATACATGTTTTTGTTTTTGTACAATGTCTGGAGGCATAAGGCACAAAGTAATTACCGTGGTCTATGAACGCAAGAAGTATCGCTCACATATTGCCTCCCCTATGGATTTAGCAACTCGTTATAAGCTCACTCGCAGAAATACAATCCTGGAAGTTGTTATTTGACTGCGGTTTTTTTTAAGGTTGAGGTAGATTCTCAGCCGGGTTGCTAGATACGCCCTACCTCTCACATGTCACACCTCATTCATACACGTTCATGCACAGAAAAGTTTGTCTTTTGAGGGAAACGAATTCGTCGAAAATGTAAAGCGGAGTCAGTCCAATCATGGGAATAATTGTACAGACGACTTCTACTTTCCCGACTTTCCCGAAGACTGAAGTTCTGAAGAACAGATTTTCCCGAAGTAGATTTCTGTAGGTTACAAATCTACAGAAATCTACTTCGGGAAAATCTGGGCGAGTGCATATAGTTATTTCATACGATATGATATGACTATATCATACCTACCTAACTTAATTTCTCGCAGGGCTAAATCCACATAAAAATCGCACCGCACGTTCCATTTCAAATAAGTTTCAAGAAAAATCAGGTCAGCGCTGATTTTCATGATATCCTGCTAGCAGGATTAGAAGGATTCTAGAATCCTAATTCAATCTCGTGATTTAAAACTAAATTCGCCTGAATCTGCTCAGTATCATTTGAGATTAAAAAGTACCTACTGACTTTCACTGAACTAGTAGGAGTATCATTGAGACGGTAAATTTATATAGTATTTCTAACATTCTAAATTAATAAGTAAGTAACTCGCAATACTACCACATTCCATCACGAACTACTTTTGAAGAGGGGTTTAGACCTGATAAATGTCCCATTTATTTGTATTCGTTCCGCGGCGCCGATTCCAGCGATTGCCGGATTCTATTTCCTCGTTACCTTCCGTTCTATTTTTCATTTGCGATCTTTCATTTTCGGTGCTATAAATGCAAAGAGGCGCCGCAATTTCGCGTGAGACCGCTTTTGGCCATTATCGCGCTGGTTCATTTGGTTGCGAATATAATCGTGTAATGTACCTGTGTCTCACTTTTGAGAACTTCGATATTCTAATCTTTGGTAGATTGAAAATTTGTGGAGTTTGATTTGTAGTTAAAACGTTTGGGAGATAATTGAATCCTTCTAATTTCAAGTTTAAAATGTTTTAAAATCATGTAGTTAACATTTTTTTTTGTACAACATTGGAAGGCGTACTCGGCTCACCTCATGTAAAGCGGTTACCGTAGCCTATGAACGCTTTTAATATATTAAGTATCACCGCGTGATACCTCCTCTGCTGCTAACACAGCAACTTCGTAGGAGCTTACAGGTGACCTCACTCACACGCAGGAACAACAACCCTCTAGGGAATTGTTATTTGGTTGCGGCTTTCTGTGAGGTGGAGGTACTTCCACAAACGGGCTGCTTTGATCCCTAAAGCTCTTAAAACGTCCAGACCAAAACAAACAGACATGTTCATGCACACAAATGTTTGTCTTGTGTGGTCACGACCGTTGGTGTCAAAGTCGCGTCCTTCACGACTACGCCACCGAGCTTGTCGAATATTTAAGTATCCGGCTTTAATTAGTGACATAGGTATTTCGAAATTCATATTATCTTGCATATCGTATTGGTTCGTATTCGTTACTTAATACGCGGTATTGATAACGACGTCAAGTATTTATACCATACATAGAACTTCTAGTAATTATTACAACATAGAATTTCGAAATTGTGTGTGCATCACCTAGACAGCTCATCGCCAGAATTAGTCGGCTGCGGTTTTGAACTTGCTGTGGAATATTGAATATCCATCTGGGTTTCAAATTAATATCTATGACTTACTACGTATGCATAACGTACTCGTACTTAGTCTGATCATACTCGATGTTACTAGATTTGTTTGAAACAATACATTTCCGGCGATATTCTCAATATTCCTACTAAATCAGCAGCTATAGCTTCTCAGCGCAGTTAAGGAACTAAAAATGAAAAATATTACATAAACGACTAAGATATAGAATAATGGTCACAGTTAATTTCGTACGTAGGTACGCGTTTTTCGCTGGTGGTATATTTTCAGGAACACCGTTCCTATATGAAATCTATATGTTTGTCTGCGTGTGCGTTTTTTTTTCGAATATTCGAATTTTGAGTTCAAATTCGGAGTCACCATAAAAAAGTAGAATAGGAATGTTCAGGACCACCGTTCCTATCTCTTAAGGAACATGGTCAAAATGGCCGACAAATTAAAAAATAAAATGAATTGTTATATAATTGACGAGCCAGGTGTTCTTCTGGCAATGCAAGCTTGCGCATTCTCAACTGGTTTTTATATTTCAAATACGAGGCACTTGATTTTGGGATATAAGTAAAAGGAAAAGCTCTCAAGGCAGAGACTCTCCATTTGCCCTTCAGAATTAGAGGAGAGTCTAGCAATGACTGTAGCATCATCAAGGGTCGTTGGTTCGGTTCTCGCTTAACACGTTTTGACACGAACACGTTTATTTAAAAATTTGTGGCATAACGCTTGCAGACCGAGTTCGAAATGATGACGTACGAAAGAGAGTTGGTCTGAAAGGAGTGTCGGTGTTAAGATAAGAAAGGGCATGCTTCGTTGGTTCGGACATGTAGAAAGAATGCAAGATGAAAGAATGACGAAACAGTTATACAATGCGAAAGTGGAAGGATGTAGGAGCCGAGGAAGACCAAGACTAATCTACCATGACCAAATTGGTCGTGTTTTATCAGAAGGTGATGTCAGGAGCCCTAGGAACCGGCGAGCGTGAATGAAAAGAGCTATAATGTGAAAGAAACGAGTGAAGTGTGTAAGGACCGCGTCTTATGGATCTCGGTTCTCTCTGCCTACCCCGCAAGGGACCTGGCGTGAATATATACATACATACATACGTTTATTTATGTCATGTTTACTACCAGTATTTACAAAAAATATATATTTACATATAATTAACAGTTATCTTGTGCCCACAGGACAAGCTTTGCATACATTTTATTTATTTAAAATCACATCACTCGCTTGCTTTGTTTTATATATCAACAGGAGAGGATTTGACGAGCTCGGTGGCTCAGCCGTGAATGACGCGACTTTGACACCAACGCTCGTGGGTTCGATTCCCACACAAGACAAATATTTGTGTGCATGAACATGTCTGTTTGTCTTGGTCTGGATGTTTTAAGGTGTAGGGCGCATTAAAGCAGTAGATAGTATTAAAGTATCGCCACCTCACAGAAAACCGCAGCTAAATAACAAATCCCTAAAAGGTTGTTGTGTTCCTGCGCTCACACGCAGGAACACAACAACCTTTTAGGGATTTGTTATTTAGGTCGCCAGTTAACTTCTAAGGAGTTGCTGTGTGAGCAGCAGAGGAGGCTTTGCGCGAGTGATACTTAATATATTACAAACATTAATAGGCTACGGTAACTGCTTTACATCAGGTGGGCCGTATGCTTGTATGCCTCCCGACGTAGTATAAAAAAAGGATAAACAAACATATGCGTAATAAATATTAATTAGAACGGGCTATTGACCAATTGTTCCCCAGTTCAAATCCTGGCATTTACCACTAAATTCGTGTGAGATCGCCGGTGAAGGAAAACATACAATAACAAAGAAATTACGGGTATATTTCGAAAAACGTGTAAACCTAACTTAAGAAAATTTTGGTTTTCCCACTGGGAAATTGAGGTCTGACGGCAGTCGTTCCAAGTAAAAATCGGTAGCTTCGGTAAATCCTTAAGCTTAGGTAGCGGCCCCCGCAAGCCCTAATGGATTAGTAAACGGTATAACGCTAAGAAGAAGAAGAGGTTTTACTAAAGTGTAATTAACGTTAAATGTGAACTAAAATTATTCCGTGACTAAGCTATTGGCATCTACAGAGAAATTTCCGCAAGAGACAAGATCGTCAGCGGAATGGAATCCATTTATAGCATGTACAGCACTTAGAGGCACTTAAATGTTGGTTAAACCTAAATTAATTAAATGTATACGTGTTCTGCCAACTAATACTGCAAACTAACCATATTTGATACTGTTAATAGAGTTAGTTTAAGGGTATTATATTATTCACTATCTGTACCTGTACGGGTGAACTTAACATGAAACTACGAGTATGTAACTTTGAGTCGTAATGAGATTTTTTTTTAAATATAGCTATTCTGGGATCTGACGAAGAATATACATTGCTTAATATCACATTAAGGACAGCTCTCAAACTTTGTTAGGGTTGCGTATCCAAAGGGTAAAACGGACCCTATTACTGAGACTCCGCTGTCCGTCCGTCTGTCACCAGGCTGCATCTCATGAACCGTGAAATTTTCACAGATGATGTATTTCTGCTGCCGCTATAACAAAAATACTAAAAAAGCCGAATAAAATAAATGTTTAAGGGGGCTCCCATACAACAAACGTGATTTTTATGCTCGTTTTTGCTCGATATTGATAACGGCAACAGGTAGACGCTTGAAATATTCACAGAATATTAAGTTATATATTCACTTTAAAAATAAATAATTAAATTAAAATAAAAGAAATATCTAATCCCATACAACTAACGTGAATTTTTTTGCCGTTTTTATAGATAATGGTACGGAATCCTTCGTGCGCGAGTCCGATTCGCACTTGGCTGGTTTTTTTTTACAACGTCGGTAGGCATTCGGCTCACAAAGTAGTTACCGTAGCCTTTGAGCGCTTAGTGTAGGATTCGAATCCACGAGCCTTTGTGTTACAGTTGCCCTGCTAATCACTCGGTCACCGGGTTCGTCAAAGAGTTGACGTTATATCTTAACTAATGAAGCGGAAGAATTTGTTTGTTTGTTTGTTTGAACGTGCTTAATCTCTGGATCTAACTGTCGGATTTGAAAACGTCCTGGGGAAGGTTTATAGGCTTTCTAACGTCCCGCTAATGGGTGGACGAAGCTGCGAGAAACAGCTAGCTATAAAATATATTGTCAAATAAGAAATATCTACACAGAAATTATTCTATTACCGTATTATTGTTGTATTTTCAAGTTAATTATTATTTATATTGTGATGTCCCTTCCAAAGTAATATCTGTTGATTGATTGATTGTCCATAGCTAATCAGTAGAATCAACTCGTTGTGATCATAATTTCTAAGACATAATTGCGTATTTTTATGGAACTAAACGGAAGATGATATAAAGAATTTTATTTGCCTGCGAATATAACTTACCGATAAGCTTCACCATTTTCTGACCAACATTAGTACTTATTCTATATTATACACGTAACTTATTATAATTGCACTTATAAGACGAGCTCGGTGGCGCAGTGGTGACACGCGTTGTTACGCTACTTTGACACCAACGCTCGTGGGTTCGATTCCCACACAGAACAAACATTTGTGTGCATGAACATGTCTGTTTGTCTTGGTCTGGGTATTTTCTATGTATAATAAGTATGTATTTACAAAAAAAATAAAATGTATTTACGTATGTTCATCAGTTGTCTAGTACCCATAACACAAGCTTCGCTTACTTTGGGGCTAGATGGCGCTGTGTAATTTGTCCGACAATATTTATTTATTTATTTATGGGTGAACTGTTATCTTAGTGGCTATATTCTAGTAAATTAACGTAATGCAGCCATGAAAAGAAAATAGCTATGAATGTAAGAAGCGAAAGAGGTGTGTAAGTCTTATGGCGCTCGGTTCTCTCTGCCTACCATGCAAGGGACCTGCGGTGAACATATTATATCATATAAGAATAGTTTTCACATAGAATATGTTATTACATATGTAGGTGTGATAAAACCTTAACCTGACTGTACAATAATGTAGTCAGGCTCCCTTTTATCACACCCGGATTACTACAATATCATATCTTATTTCAGATTTTTTTTATATACAATGTCGACAGGCATTCAAGCATAAGGACCACCTGATGTAAAGTAGTTACCGTAGCCTATTAACGCTTATAATATATTAAGTGTCACTCTGCTGCTTACACAGCAACTCCTTAAGCTCTCTCTCCACCAGTAAGCTCCTCTTACTGGTGACTTCACTCACACGCAGGAACACAACAACCCTTTATTTGTTGTTGTTATTTTGGCTGTAGTTTCCAGGAGGTGGAGGTACTTCACCAGACGGGCGGCTTTGATGCGCCCTACCTCTCTTAGAACATCCTGACCATGACAAACAGGCATGTACATGCACACAAATGTTTGTCTTGTGTGGGAATTCACATCGGTAACCCACGAGCGTTGGTATAACTGGTTCAGTAAAAACGTAGGAAATAGACGCGTGCGTTAGTTTGGTATATCGTGATATACGTTTATAAAAGTAAAATCCTAGGCCCGGTCAGATCAAGTTGAGTATGTCTTATTTGCGGAGAGAAGAAATAATAAGTGAATATGTGCGTGATAACATATTTGTAATGATGAGCAAATTTTTTTTTATAAACAACGTACCAGCATACGGTCTACGTGATGCAAAGTAGTTTCCGTAGGCTATGAACGCATATAATATAGGAAGTAGCATTTACACCACGCCTACTATTAACTATTGACGAGCTCGGTGGCTCAGTCGTGAATGACACGACTTTGACACCAACGCTTGTAGGTTCGATTCCCACACAAGGCAAACATTTGTGTGCATGAACATGTCTGTTTGTCTTGGTCTGGGTATTTTATATGTATAATAAGTATATATTTACAAAAAAAATGTATTTACGTATGTTTATCAGTTGTCTAGTACCCATAACACAAGCTTCGCTTACTTTGGGGCTAGATGGCGCTGTGTAATTTGTCCAACAATATTTATTAATTATTATACTATATATTTATTTGTAATTATCAGATGGTCTGCGGGGAAGGAAAACATAGTGAAGAAACCCGTACGTCCAAGAAATTATATTTCGGAAAACGTGTGACCTAAGAAAAGTCTGATTTTCTAGGTTGTGGAGGTCACACGGCAGCTCTACGTAAAAATCAGTATCTTCGCCAAATAAAAAAGATAAAAAAAGATATTTTATTTTTTTTGACTCCTTACCCTTAGTACGAGTATTTTAATAGAAAAGCTATTTCTGGTAATGTCACTTACTGGTATAATATTTCAAATGATTGAAGCGACACTTAAATGGTCATATTTTGGTCCAAAGAAATCTAAGCTCGGGAAGTGGATATGATTGAGAGCATTTCTAGTTCTGTCACGAGCTGGTTGCAGCGTTGAAATACCGATTGTATAAAATTGCACTTTGGCTGGTAGCCAGGGTACAGTAATCCTTGTCAAAAGTACTTTTGAATTTCTTATACCAATAAGTGTTGTAAACAAGCGTATGGCATGTCTGATGGTAAGCAATTACTCGTTCGTTGTTGATCCTATAGAATCTTGAATTTTGTTAAGAACCCGTGTTGTGGTCACATATTGATTTTTGGTTAACAAATGCTTTCTCTCACTTGATGGTCTAAAGAGTTCTCCATCATTCTCGTCTCCATTGTCGACTCTGGAGACTAAAAGGAACCAAAGGCGGACTTTTCGGATTTCGTATTCGTTTTTTTACGTATACGTGTTCTACCCACGAGGCTAAGTTCATAGTTGTATGCCACTTTAGGACTATAAATAAATGCTCTTGCACTTGTTCAGTGCACTTTGAGAATTTGTTTCATTCACTCACGAAACTCTCGGTGTGCTTGATTCGGCCTATGCACTTCTGATCCTGTAGATACAAAAGACTCCCTAAAAAGGCAAGAAGAAATCTTCTACTTGTATACTGAACTATATTTTATATTTAAAGGAGCTGTAATAGCCCAGTGGATAAGACCGATCGATTACCGACCATCCCAATTCCTGCTATATTAATTATCACTTGCTTGGTGATGAAGGAAAATCTTATGTCCAAGAAATTAAATTTCGCAAGTCGTGTGACCTAACCTAAGAAAGGTCTGGTTTTCCTCTAGGTTGTGGTGATCTGATGGCAGCCGCTCTATGCCAAAAATCAACATATTTGCCAAATTTTTATGCTTAGGTAACAAATCCCGTTAAATCTAATGGATTAGAAAACGGAATATGTAATTCTAAGAAGAAGAAGAAGGATGAATTTGGTCGGCAATGCTTTATACTTACGTACATTATGGGTTTGTATTTCAGGCGAATAATTAATACGAATTAATATAACAAATTCGGCGACATTTCGCAGATTCAATACATTCGTCCAAAATATTTAGAGACTGTATTGCCTTCATATCTTTGTATTAAGCTGCTAACACATTTCTCTCAGATACTTACATCCCTACTTCAAACCAGATGTGAACAAAACGGAACAGGATATAATCAGAAGGAATGACGGAACGAACCTCCACAATATAGCGAATTGGGACCGAAAGAAAAAAAATAGACGAAGAGAGATTTCATTATGGCGAAAAGATTTTTATTGTCCCCGGCCCCACAACAAAATTCAATAAATCGAGATAAAAATAATAAACTGGATGAACGAGTGAATGAATGAACGGCGGGGAAATGGCGGCGGTTTAAGCAAATCACATTGATTAAAATCGAATCTCGTTTGACTATCAGGAATTTGTCGCCTTTTCGCAATATGCAGGTATTCATTCCATTGTTGTAAAATAATTGGGATTTATTGAATATTTCTTAGCGTAGCGTACAAAATTTAATTGTACATGTTTGAAATATAAATTGGAAATAATAATCATAAAAATGCTTGCAGGATATATATATATATATATATAAATAAATAAACCGGCTACCGTAGACCATGAATTTTGCTGCTATGCTGATAACGCAATAGCTCCTTAGGAATTTCCTGGTAACCCCACACACTCGCAGAAAAGTGGAGGTGGTGCTGCAATAGGGTCATAGGACTTATTGCTTTTATTTTCGGATAGGGCAACGTCTGTCGTTAGTTAGTATATATATAAATTTTCTGTACGCGTGTAGGTTACTAAACTAAACAGCTGGACTGATTTTGATGAATTTTTGTATGAGTGTTTAAGTGGCACCCTGGAACTATCCAGGGTCAACTATTCGATACACAATTATACTATTTAGGTGGCGTTGCAATCGGATTCTACGATTTTTATTTCATTTCAGGGCAGGGCATTCTGTTAGGTCATTTAGTAATACAAAAAAAATATGTTTACTCAATCTTTCGTAATTGGTACTAGTATTGTATATATTTGTAAAAAGATATTATAATTTTGTATGAAATGGTTAATTTGTTAGCGTTTTCGTAATTGGTCACCCATTCACTAATACTAGCAAATACTCGTTTCAAATAAATTCAAGCTATAAATTTCCTTCATTGTACTCAAAAATATAATCGTACTCTTTTTAGTACCACAAAAATAAACATTTCAGCATAAATAATCACTAGACACCGAGCTCTCAGCTCGGTGATTTAAAAAGAATTGGAATAATGAAGTCCGCCAAAGCGGGCGAAGAATTAGATTAAGCAATCAATTCCTTCATTTCTCGTTGAATAACAATACAAAGGGAGAGAAGAAAAAACAGCGAGGGAAAACGAGTCAGTATTAATGATTGGATGAGATAAGTGGAGGCGTCTCTTGTTTATCTATATGAGGGTATCTTATAATTGACTTACGAGAAAAAAACGGATGTTGTGCCGAAGATAAGAATGAAGGAAAATATCAGAATACAGTTAATTTCGTGAACTAAACTCGTATTTTCAGATTTATATAGTTACTAGCTGCTGCCCGCGGCTCCGAGCGCGTGGAATCAAATAACGTAGCCTATGTGTTAATCCAGATCATAATCTATCTACGTGCCAAATTTCATTCAAATCCGTTCAGCCGTTTAAGCGTGAAAGAGCAACAAACATCCATACATACAAACTTTCGCATTTATAATATTATATACTAGCTGCTGCCCGCGGCTCCGCCCGCGTGGAGTCAAATAACGTAGCCTATGTGTTAATCCAGATCATAATCTATCTACGTGCCAAATTTCATTCAAATCCGTTCAGCCGTTTAAGCGTGAAAGAGCAACAAACATCCATACATACAAACTTTCGCATTTATAATATTATATACTAGCTGCTGCCCGCGGCTCCGCCCGCGTGGAGTCAAATAACGTAGCCTATGTGTTAATCCAGATCATAATCTATCTACGTGCCAAATTTCATTCAAATCCGTTCAGCCGTTTAAGCGTGAAAGAGCAACAAACATCCATACATACAAACTTTCGCATTTATAATATTATATACTAGCTGCTGCCCGCGGCTCCGCCCGCGTGGAGTCAAATAACGTAGCCTATGTGTTAATCCAGATCATAATCTATCTACGTGCCAAATTTCATTCAAATCCGTTCAGCCGTTTAAGCGTGAAAGAGTAACAAACATCCATACATACAAACTTTCGCATTTATAATATTAATAGGATAGTAGGATTACTTGCTCGGCGGTGAAGGTAAACAACGTGAGGAAACCCACACGTCCAAGAAATTGTATTTCGAAAGACGTGATACCTAATCTAAGACAGATCTGGTTTTCCCTCTTGTTCGTGGAGGTTTGACGGCAGTCGCTCCATGTAAAAATCGGTGTCTTCACCAAATCCTTAGGCTTAGGTAGCGGTCCCGGCGAATCCTAATGGATTAGGGAACGGGATAACGCAAGTAAGAAGAGTTAATTTAGTGTATGTTTAATTTTACAAATAGGTAGTGTTATCAGGTGGTGTCAGGTTCTTAGGAATCGGCGAGCGTGCATGAACTATGAATGTTAAAGCAGCGAGATGTGTCCTAGTCATGTTTTGAATGAGCTCGTAGGTTCAAATCCCATACAGGACATGAACATGTGCATGAACACGTCTGTTTGTCTTGGTCTGGGTGTTTTCAAGAGTAGTAGGGCGCATTAAAGCAGCCTGATTGCGGAATTAGTTCCACCTTACAGAAAACCGCAGCCAAATAAGAACTGTCTGGATGGTTTTTGTGTTCCTGTGTATGAGAGAGGTCACTAGTAAGCTTCTAAGGAGTTGCAGCAGAGGCGGTATCGCGCGAGTGATACTTAATATATCGCAAGAATTTACATACCACGGTAGCCGCTTTACATCAGGTGGGTTGTTGTATGTCACCCGACGTTGTATAATAAATGTGGTGCTCGGTCTTTTCTCACTAAGGGACCGTAAGGGACTTTGATTGATGAACACAACCCTAGTGTTCCTGCGTATAAGGGACGTTACCAATAAACTCCTGGGGAATTGCTAATAAGCAGTGGCGGTGGCAAGTTTACGAAAATCACTTTATCTATACTATCTCTAAGTTTACTATATTTTGCTATTCGTCATATTCTTCTGTCACAAATTTACTATAAATTTTTCAATTAATAGTAAGAACTATAACCTTATTGTATTAAATACGCCAATAGTGGAGTCGGCGAAATGAAATGCCATTCTTTAAACTTGGAGAATTGTAATGTCTATCCAAACCAGCAATTTCCAGCTTTTGTCCAGTCCTCCTCTCGGCTCGAATGCCATCAAAGTTGCGTTGTCATTCTTGGAAGCTTTATTTTTCTTGAGAGTCGGGACTGCCGACATTAATCCCTAACTCAAATGCGAACTAAATAAATCGGAAAGTTGCTATCGAGTTGGGGGATAGCGAAGGGGAATATTTTCCCGCACAATACATTTTTGATGGTCTACTTTTAACCGCTAACCGCGATAAAGTTACATGCGAACATTAACGTAAAAACGAGAATATAATTTGCAAGCTATATATTCTGCGAAAAGAAATCTTATCAAGTTACCCCATTCCTTTCACTCTGTACATGGCTATTTAGTTTGCTTATTTAGTGTTGTTTTTTTAAGAAGTTAATAAACTTCTCGATTTAGTGAAGGTTATTGTGTAGGTACACAGAAGACCACAGTTAAATAACAACTCCCTGGAAAATTGTTGTATTTCTACGAGTGAGATCGTCACAGAGCTCCTGAAGCAATGCGTTAGCGATACCCCTTTATATTGAAAGTGTTCATATATTAATATACTCCTTAATTTAAACTACACTAGCGCACTACTATAGCACTAGCTATAAATATAATAATTACACGATTGTATAATAAGCATTGTTCTCGTGTTTTTTAGAAGTAATGAACACAATCAAACGTACCATTTACAAAAAATAATTAGTTAGTAGTTTTTGAAACGAAAATTACAAGATTAGACCATTTTTACTACTTTTCGTTTTAAAAACTACTAATTAACTTTTAACTTATAAACGTGGTACAAACAAAAACCAAATCCGTAGCTTATTATACAATCGTTGCTATTATATATTTCTTTAGATATTTGTAACGATTCGATACAAAGGCGAGTTGTGAGAATTGTCGACGATCCTAAGTATACACACGACATTGAGAGCTTAAGTTTAAGGAGAGACTACCACCTCCTTTGAGTACCACGGAGTACAATAAATAGATTCGATTCTAGATTTGTTCTTGTGGGTAGTCCACGTTTGGTGTTGCTGATGTCCACGGTGGTGACCACTTACCATCAGGTGACCCACATGCTCGTTTGCCCCCCCTCTAATATATAAAAAAAGAGATTCATGAACGTTAGCTGTGGTTCCGATGTGGGTTGAGTAGCGGTAGTCTCCCACGCACGTAGAAAAAAAATGGTTTTCAATAATTTCCTTCCGATTGAAAAATTGAGAGCTCGTTGGTGTCGATGCGCGTGTCATTCTAACCGAACACGGATGGGTTTATCTATCTCGAGCTTCTCCGTGCTTCGGAGAGCACGTGACGCCGTCGGTCCCGGCTGTTGTCGATAGATGACAGTCGTTAAGCTAAGTCGGTCGCCCTCTGGCGGCTTGAAACACTGGCCTCCGTCAATCCGCATTTGAGCAGCGTGGTGGAGTACGCTCTAAACCCGTTCGGTTGAAGGGAGACCTCTATATCTGCAGTGGGATGAGTAAGTGTTGATGTGGTGGTTGTAGTGGATTGAGAATTTATCAAATTATAACGAACCCAATATCTTGAAGCACAAGAAAAGTTAGCTGACTATGCGTAACGACAATCTGTTTCTGGCTCTTGGACTGTGGCAAGTTTTTTTTTATACTACGTCGGAAGACATACAAGCATACGGCCTACCCGATATAAAGTGGTTGGTGTAGCCTATGAATGCTTGTAATACATGTCAATCGCGCGATGTCTCCTCTGCTACTAACACAGCAACTCCTTAGGAGCTTACTGGTGACCTCACTCACTAGCAGGTACACAACGATCCCCTAGGGAGTTATTATTTGGCTGCGGTTTTCTGTGTGGTGAAGGTCATGAAGGCCCCAGACGAACTGCTTTGATGCGCCCTACCTCTCTTAAAACATCCAGACCATGACAAACAGACATGTACATTCACACAAATGTTTGCCTTGTGTGGGAATCCACATCGGGAACCCACGAGCGTTGGTATAACTAGTTCAGTAAAAACGTAGAAAATAGACGCGTGCGTTAGTTTGGTATATCGTGATATACGTTTATAAAAGTAAAATCCTAGGCTCGATCAGATCAAGTTGAGTATATCTTATTTGCGGAGAGAAGAAATAATGAGTGAATAAGTGCGTGATAACATATTTGTAATTATCAGATGGTCTGCGGGGAAGGAAAACATAGTGAAGAAACCCGTACGTCCAAGAAATTATATTTCGGAAAACGTGTGATCTCACCTAAGAAAAGTCTGATTTTCCCTCTAGGTTGTGGAGGGACGGCAGTCGCTCCACGTAAAAATAAGTATCTTCGCCAAATAAAAAAGATAAAAAAAGATATTTGATTTTTTTTGACTCCTTGCCCTTAGTATTTAAATTATTTTTTTTGATGCGCCCTACTTCTCTTCAAAACATCCAGACCAAGATTAACAGACATGTTCATGTACACAAATATTTGTCTTGTGTGGGAATCGAACCCACGAACGTTGGTGTCAAAGATGCGTCATTCACGACTAAGCCACTGAGCTCGTCAAAACAGAGGTCGACGAGTTGTTCGTTATGATGCACACAGCTTCGTTCTACCGTTCGGTAGGTTGCAGAACATTTATCGCCATACAAATGGGTCGCGTACTGTGCTTTGTTGGGTTACAGAAGAGTTTTCTTCTGAGAAATATTAACTCATAAACTCACTGCCAAAGTTCAGATAAAGTTAAAAAAAAAATTATTTGTTATTGGGTCCTCGCCACTTGTATCTGTTCTTTCAATCAGTGCGAGACATATTAAATAATGAGTGGTTAGAAGTCGATCATCCCGTTGCGCAATTTTTAACTGGACATGGAAACTTTAGAGCTAAGCTCTTTTCGTTTGGACTTGTGTCATCGCCTTTATGTGAGTGTTCTGCGACAAATCATGAATTCGAGCAAACATCACATCATGTTCTCTGGGAGTGCGATCTCTGGCGTCGGGAGCGGGACGATATGTTAAATTCCTTGCGTGTCACATCCGGGGTGGTATACTATTTTGATTTGGTGGCAACAGGGGAGAATTACGAGGCGTTCAGGCGGTTCTGTAATCTAAATTATTGGAATCGATAACAGTTAGGTAACAACTCTCAATTTAGGTCGCAATAGTGTTAGTTATCTGATAAACCGTGGTGCACGGTAGTTGAGCTTCACTTGACTAGCCATCTATTTGAGGTTTTTTAAATGCCTTATTTGTCATATTGCTGTCTCTCACTTTGCTAAGAGGGGAGGTCAATTCCAAAATTTCCTACTCCTACAAATTTCTTTATGAGAGCGTTCCAAGGCAGGTGTAGTTTAACCCTCGGGACAGCAATGAACTTCACTGTTCATTGCCTTTTTTGTGGTCGCCGCTGTTAATTCTAGCTACACAGGAGACACAGATGGGAGAATGAGTGGTGGGCCGGCCTCGTGGGCACTTAATTACTTCTCACGTGTTTAAAATATTCAATTCTGTTAGTTGTTATTTTTCTTTTTAATTTTACTAGGATTTCGGAAATGACCATTGACGAAAAAGAAATGGCGAAAGAAACTTGACAATATAGGTTTCTTTTCTTTTCAAATCGTCAATTTGAGATTACAATAAAATATTGCATTAAATTTATGTTAGTATATTAGTACAGTAATAATGACGACTGACGATTGAATATATATGGTTGCCTGTGCCGAATTATTTCCAGACATCTTTATCAGTATTATTGGCATTGTCAGGAAAGGACAGAACTTTTTCAGGCAATTTATTATAACTATAGGATCGAATACAATTTACAAGGAAAGATCTACCAGTAGTACCAGCCCTAGCAAGTCGATGTAACAGCACAAGCAACTTCTTTTTGCTTCTTAGATTTTCAAGCGAGTCTACTTCTAAGATTTCAAGAGATGCCTTTTACAGGGATGAGTAATACCCCTGGTGTACACAACAGAGGAAGGCTGTACGCTTGTTTGCTGCTTTAGTGATGTCAAAAATATGACTAGTGTGAGTTTAAAATGATACTAAAAAGTAAGATTTGAAGTGATACAATATAGATTCAAATTTAAATATTATTCGGTCATAGATCCAAACGGCGTAAAGTTATTAAAAAATGGGTATGGCAGAAGCTAGCAGAAGCATCAAATAATTTAGTCTAGGAGATTTCAACTTAGCTTATATGTCAGTCCAAATACTTAACATTCTATTTCATCATGCATTTTGAGAATAAAATCATATGCCTGGCTTGACTCGATCGCTAGTCATATGTTTCAAAATTGCGACCTACGTCTTGTGTAACTAAATGCTATGAGTGATATGTATGTTCCAATGAAATATCATAGAAAATATATTTTTAGAGTCAATTTAGAGAGAACAGAAATATAGATTGCCTGTTTTATCGTTTCATTTGTCATAGGCATTGTCCCTCACTTTATCATTACTGATCGGAAATTGTTTGCTTCGTCCGTTGCGCTCGTGAAGAAATAGCCTACGGAGAACTAATGAGACTATTTTGCATACATATATACATAAATATCACGCCTGTCTCCCATTGGGGTAGGCAGAAACTATAGAACGCCAGGTGCACCGATCCAAACACACCGCTCTCGCTTCTTCCACACTCATCAACCTCTTCATGCATGAGTATTTTGTATTTATTATTATTATTTATTTTATTATATTTTTTTTTATAGATATACAAGTATATAGTACCTCCACCTAACAGAAAACCGCAGCCAAATAAGTAACTTACAGTAAGCTCCTAAAAAGTTGCTGTGTTATCAGTAAGGGTGGCAACACGTCGATACTTCATGTATAGCAATAGGTTATGGTAACCACTTTACATCAGGTGGGACGTATGGATGCATTTACTTCCGACGTTGTATAAAAAAATGTCAGTGGTTACTGCCAATAAATATTATGCAATACAACGAGCATCACTCGCACGATGCCTCACAACTCATCAAAATTTTGTTGGTAATCTCTCTTACTCTCAACGCATCAATCTGTGAGAATTTTATTTTGCTCTTTTGTGGAGGTACTTCCCCCGTCGGGCTGATTCGCTGCCCCCTGCCTCTCTTAACAAATTTTCATTTTCAATCAAAAACATTTTAAAGTGATAGTATGTATATCTGCACGCCAGGCCCCTAGGAAGTGGAAACTGTGCGCCATAAGACGCGGTCATTACACACTTCACTCCCATCTTTAACATTCATAGCTCTTTTCATGCACGCTCGCCAGTTTCTAGGACTCCTGATAAAGCACGACCAATTTAATCATGGTAGGTTAGTCTTGGTCTTCCTCGGCTCCTACATCCTTCCATTTTCGCATTGCTTTCGTCATTCTCTCATCCGGTATTCAAAGTGATAAGATGTCCTAAATCGATTCTCCAGCGTCCAAAGACCATGTCCCGGGGTCAAACCACCCGCCATGAATTTGTTAGCGAGAATTAACTTAATTCCACCTGTCAACCGCATGGGCACTTCGTTACCAGATCATTATCCCCGTAAAGTAGGTAGGGGAGTGGCGGGGATTAATAAAAATGGTAGTCAAGGGCATGTCACATTTCAGTACTTGATCGAATTTAATTTGTTAGAGACAGACGTAATGAAAAAAATTATTAGATGCAATTAAAAAATTTCATAGCGCTAAGAGCAATGACAGGCTAGTGGATAAATATACAAAAAACAGATATGATGACGTTCTTAGGATTAAGAAATGATCAAAAATTCCATTGGAAGAATCATATTGACCAAATTTGTAATAGATTAACTAGCTATGTAACTAGTCTGGCAATACTATTACATAGAAATTTTTAGTTTTTTCAACTCTTTATTTTGAATTTGAAACGCGTTTATTGTGTTAAAAACTTTTTTCGATTTCGCGCCGTTTTACATATTTTTTTCGTGTTTATAATCAAATTACAATATATATTTGTATGCTATACAAGTAGTTCAATCAGAACGAAATTGTTATATCCATAAGACCATGTTGTGCCTGTATTTAATGCAAATAAATTTCAATTTCAAAGATACCCGCATGTTGAACAAGTGATCCCCTGTTCGAATCCTGGCATGTACCATAAATTATATAAATTCGTGTTTTTTAATTTATATACATATTTGCAACTATCACTCGGTGGTGTAGGAAAACATTGTGAGGAAATCCGCACGTCCAAGAAATGGACAAGATATATTTGGTTTTCCCTCTGGGTTGTGGAGCTCGATAGCGTCGTTGCGCGTTTTCATTCTAACCAAACACGCAAGTTAAGAAACGTCGGCCGTAGCCAAAGTCAAAGTCAAAATCTTTTTATTCCGTAAAAATGGCTACATTTGTTTGGAATCGTCACAATTTTTTTCCCTACCGTGCAGTTTATGACTAGGTGAGCACTGATAAAAATACTGCCAAAAGCCTGTCTGGGTTTATCTATCTCGAGTTTCCGGAGGGCACGTTAAGCCGTCGGTCCCGGCTGTTGCCGATAGATGACAGTCGTTAAGCTAAGTCAGTGGCTCTCGGGCGGCTTGAAAACACTGGCCTCCGCTAATCCGCATTTGAGCAGCGTGGTGGAGTATGCTCTAAACCCCTTCGGTTGAAGGGAGACCCGTATCCCTGCAGTGGGATAAGTAAGGATTGATGTGGTGGTGGTGTGGAGGTCTGATGGTAGTCGCTCTGTTTAAAAATCAGTACCTTCACCAAAACTTTAGGCTTAGGTAGCGGATCATGCCAATCCCAATGGAATAGGACACGGGATAACGCTAAGAAGAAGAAGTACAAATTTAAAGTTAGAGAAGCGTAATAGTCTTGGCCATAGAAAAAAACATGATGTTTTCAATTATACGGAAAGAGACAGTAGAGTGGCTATTTTAGTACCAATGGTCATGATTTCGATTACTGTACAAGACAAATATCTATGCACACACGAGGCTGATTAGTTTTGCCTTCGTGTTTTGTGTCATAACTACAAAGAAAACCAGTTGAGAATGCGCAAGCTTGCATTGCCAGAGGAACACCTGGCTCGTCAATTATATAACAATTCAAATTTTTTTATTTGTATTTGTCGGCCATTTTGACCATGTTCCGTAAGAGATAAGAACGGTGTTCCTGAACATTCCTATTCTACTTTTTTTATGCTGAATCCGAATCTGAAGTCAAAATTCGAATATTCGAAAAAAGCGACAGACAAACGCACAGACAAGCGCACGGACAAATGTACAGACAAACATATAGAATTCATATAGGAACGGTGTTCCAGAAAACAAATGTGTCTTAATCATCTTCTTGTCTGTATTTGCGATTTAATGGCGCATCGAATTAGCCTGCAAAATATATATTTATTATACTCCTTTTATGTTATTTCTAAATAATAATTAGTTTGTACATCGTAGAGTGACATTAAGTATTATTTTCAAACGTAAACATCTCTTTAATTGAGTTATTATTTGATAAGACTGTAATTCGGTAATATAATCATGATTCACGGCAATAATCTTGTAGGGAATTGTTATACGCCTGCCGACTTTTGTAATAGGAGAAGGTATTACCTTAGTCTATTTATTGTAAACTAGCCCGTGACTTCGTTCGCGCGTATCCTAATATCTCAAGGGAACCGCTTTTTCTACTTTTTTTTTTCTCGCATTCGAAAGTGATTGTGATATCGAATAGTCTATAAAATTCCCCAAGAATTGCAATATCGAGTGAAAAAAATATTTTTCATATCCGCCTGGCAGTTCCAGAGATTAGCGCGTTCACACAAATATATACTACGTCGGGAGGCATACAAGCATACGGCCCACCTGATGTAAAGCGGGTAACGTAGCCTATTAACGCTTGTAATATATGAAGTATCACTCGCGCGATGCCTTCTCTGCTGGTTACACAGCAACTCCTTGGGAGCTTACTGGTGACCTCACTCGCACTTAGGAACACAACAACCCTCTAGGGAATTGTTATTTGGCTGCGGTTTTCTGTGAGCTGGAGGTACTTCCCTAGATGGGCAGCTTTGAATTTTGATGCACCCTACCTCTCTTAAAACATCCAGACCAAGAAAAGCAGACATGTTCATGCACACAAATATTTGCCTTGTGTGGGAATCGAACCCACGAGCGTTGGTGTCAAAGTCGCGTCATTCACGACTGAGCCACCGAGCTCGTCAACCTTTTTTTTTTTTTTTTTTGATATTGGCTCAGCATAGTGGCTCCTCTTCGCCTGTTGGTAAGCGAAAAGGGGAGCCCAAATTGCAGCGGCAACTGACAAAGGACTACGGTGTCCTGTCAGTTGACGCTACCATGCTGGCCCGCAAGGTGCTTCTTCACGCTTCGTTTGAAGGATCCCATGCTGTAGGAAGGAGGAAACACATGTGCAGGCAAGGCGTTCCACTTTTTAATAGTTCGACAGAGATAGGAGTTGCCGAACTTTTTAGTGCGAGAACAAATGTCCTCAACAGTGGAATGATGACATCGCAAGCCTGCACGTGTGGTTCTATGACGGAAGGGAGAGGGTGGGATAAGGGAAAATAGTTCTTCAGAGCACTCACCTTTTTCACCAGTCACATTTTTTAATCAGTAGAGTGTGCCAATTTGTTAGATTGGCTTAGGCTATAAGATGATGGTAAGCCATTTAACATTATCTATTCCCTTTTGTTTGTCTCTTTACCTACGTTATCTATTCATATAATACTTAAATAGGTATATATAATATTTTAAATAAACGCTGTTGAAAAAAAAGCTAGGCAAGTATTAACTGATACCTACTGAGAAGCTGTTGATGGATTCAATTTTACTTCTAAATGATTGAATCAATCATCATCCAAATTCTCATTTCGTAAATGAGGAAAAGCGTTCAAGGCTACGTTTTGTAATCGAATTTCATGACGATAGTGTTTAAAACTTCAATAAATAAAATAATCTATCTTGTCAGTGACTTGTAAGAGAAATAAAGATATATAAGTATTCCGAAATTAGTAAAAAAAAGTATTGCTCATTAGCGCCCGTTTTTGTGAGTCTATATAGGTATAGATAGACAAAGATACAATTGAGTACTTTTTTCTTCACTGCTCGTCAACCAATTTTAATTTTGTTTGAATTTAGTGTTGTCAATATAAAAAGGAGACAAAAGAAGAAAAAAAATAGACAAAAAAAATTGGTAGGTAACTATATGTTTTTATAAAATTTTTAGTAATAATTATGATCGAATTTCGGTCATCGTGGCTACATACACTAGAACAATAAAATGGAAAATTACTTGCTCTTCCGATGGCCGAAATGTCAAATAATAACATGTAAAAATTTGAAAAAAAGAAAAGATCTTTATAGAAAGGTGCACATGAATTAAAAACGTCTAAACGTAGGTATTAAACAAACAACGGTCAAAAGGTTGCTTTTTAATCTCATAATGAATTAAACAGATGTACGTGTAACAAAATTCGATTCAATTTAGTAAAAAGATTCACATATTCACAACATCTAAATAAATAATTGCTTATACGAGCACAGGACCTCTGCAGACTCTGCAATCCTCTTAATGCCTTTTATACATTAAATACCTTTTGTCCGGTTGAAACGGTTGCTCTGAATATTCAATGGGGAGAGTGCCCCACCGAATTATTTGCAAATTACTGGCCCCAGGTCAACGTATACAAACAACAGTTTACAAAGAGATAATTTCTTGAGAGCCCAGCCGCTGGAGTACTACGGCAGATTTGCCTCAAATATTTACAGTATAAGAGGTCTCTCTTCAAGTACTCTGTCACAGTAAAGAGATACAAGCAGTAGAATAACTTCAAATAGGCACTTCAAAACTTTTGAATCCGCACACTATATTTTTTTACTAAACTCTGATATTTAATTAAATATACTAAAATGACAGCAGGCATAGTGTTGTAGTATGACTGATTCATAAGTAATTCATCGAACCATTGTGACATAACTCTTTGATTTAATTAAATATAAACATTCAATACTCAGATCACTCTGAGTACAACACAATTTTTTCCTTACGTTATGATGATAACCAACAAAATTTCTATCTAATTAAAAATCAGTATTAAGCGAATCTTATTTTTTTTCGGGAGACAACTCAAATATGGCTCGAGTACGCGCAGTTATTTATATCTGCCGTGGTTATTATATATACTCTGTCGTAGCATATGAATGCTTGCAATACAAGGAGTATCACTCGTGAGTTGCCACCGTCACTGCTAATACGGCAATTTATCAAAAGTATACAAGTAATCACACACACTGGTCACTTGACATTGAATCCTTAAACCATAAGATGAATGAGACATTAAAGGCTTTTCATGCATGGTTTACCTATAATTTAAAATTGAACGCAAGTTAAACAAAAATCATAAATTATTTAAATCGGCAAGTAGGAAACAAACTTAGACATTAACTTTAATGATAGGCAAAGTGACATCGTGGATAATGTTAAATTTTTAGGCACATTATATCTATGAGTACAAAGTGGAAAAAAGAATTATCGTTAATTGAAAGTACTATTGCATTGCCACGTTATAGCATAAAATACTGGGGACAAAGCTACGAATATAATATAAACAGAGCTTTTGTCTCCTAAAAGCGTGCTATATGTGCAATGGTACGAATATCTCCGCAAGAGTCATGAAAACCAAATTTTCAGACGTTGGGAATTCTTACGGTACCAAGTCTATATTTGTTTGTGCGGTTGTTTAACGGACTTTAAAAAGAAGCTTCCCTATCTAGAAACTGAAAATCAAAGGATTGAGCGTGAAAAAACCAGAAGGAAATGTTTCAAATCCAATCTGCTACCCAGCTTAAATATCGGTAAGCACTGTCGTCAATACCAGGCAGTAAAATTTTTCAATGTGCTGCCAATTTTTGTGAGGTACTTCCCTAGTCGCGCTGTTTTAATGCGCCCTGCCTTTCTTAACAAAGTTTGTAGTCAAGACGTGACTGGCCGAAATGAGCGGTCACGTTTTGTGTGGCGCGGTGTTCACTATCCTCACACTTCATTATGACATTAACGTGATCACTGGTATTTATGTTTAAAAAGACCTATGTGCCCTAGCTGGCATACTGCTACTGTCTCTGCGCTATGGCTTTGTAGACTGTGGACTAATTTGCTGGAGATACAAAAATTAGTACGCTACGTAAAAATATTGCTTGAACTTAAATGAGGGGTTGTTTGCGGAACAGGTTGAGTTATTTAATGGCTCTTACTAATTCAACAGTACTGTAATTTTATGTTCATATCTCTTTTTAATTAGCAGAGCAAACGGCAGGTAAGTATAAATTAATTGTGAGCGCTGGAGTAAATTTCGGTGCAAATTTTAATATATTTATCAGATGCGGACGATATTTATCAGAAATGGGACATGTAACATAAAGCTTCTCCTCGTTTCCTACACCATTAGGATTGGCGAGGTTCGCTACTTATGCCTAAGAATTTGGAGAAGATACTGATTTTTATATGGTTTGACTGCTGTCAGGCCTCAACGCCCACAGGGAAAGCCAGACCTTTCTTAGGTTTTATCGCGTCTTTTGAATTTTTTTTTAATACGACGTCGGGAGGCATTTAAGAATACGGCCCACATGATGTAAAGCGGTTACCGTAGCTTATGAACGCTTGCAATACATTAAGTAACACTCGCGCGATGTCACCTCTGCTGCTAACACAGCAACTTCTTGGGAAACTTACTGGTGACTTCACTCACACGCGGGGACACAACCCGCTAGGGAGTTGTTCTTTGGCTGCGGTTTACTGTGAGGTGGAGGTACTTCCACAGATGGGTTGCTTTGATGCACCCTACCTTTCTTAAAAACACCCAGACCAAGACAAACAGATACATTCATGTATACCCAGTTTTCAGAAATTATCTTCTTCGCGAGCAAACTTATGTGATTGAAGGTAAACACTGCCAAAATCTGTTAGAATATGAAGTTGAGTTAGGTTTCGGCATGGATTGAGTCAAGTTTGAGTCATGTTAAGGTCAATTTGAATGATATAAGGAATGTACAGGACTCTAGATCCGTGCATCTGACTTGCACGTGATTAGCCGTGTTTGAAGAATCCCGTACGTACCCTTGAAAAAACCTCGACGGGCAGTTCATTCCACGGCGTAACATTTGGCGATGAGACCTCTCTGAAAACGTATGTGCAGTATTGATCATTATTCCAAAGTGAGAATGAATTCTCTGCCGATAACAATCAATGCAATCGCAGAAGGTTGAAAATAGTAAATCGAGCAACTCCTTTGAATTGAATGATTAAGCAATCGGTAGAATATATAAAGAAAAATTTAGGTAGAATGTAGGGTGTAAAATTGAGGTTATCAATCATTCTCGCGCTTAGTACGAGTAAATAAGGTTCCATTCGCTCAGAACGTATGACTTGCGTCTTCGTGGGATTGAATTAGGCCAAGTTGAATCACGCCCTATCAATCGCGGGCACAAATAATCATACAATTAAGTGCGTTGTGATACTTGGGTACACTTTGTATTCAAGCTTTCGAGGTAATTGCTGCCAGTTTACCTCTCAATAATATTTTGAATATTTGTAGAGGAATGGATTTTGATATCCATTAAGTCACACAAAGAGCTGTTGTTTGAAATTCTAAACACAAACGGACGAGTCAAATTTTATTTCTAAAAGGTCTGTTTTATTGATACATTCAATATAGAATCGCAATGCTGTGTTCAATCTCTACAGATATGCCAATCCGTCACGAATTAAAGAGCGTTTTCACAAAGCAATACTACGCAAACAATTTTGAGTTGCCCTAACATACACTCACATGTAACACTCATGCATGCACAGTATGTACACTTATTACAATTAATAAGTCACTCATCACATCATCCTATTTATTAAATAACTAGCGATCGGCCCAGCTTCTCACGGGTGAATGGAAAGATAAATTAGTACTTTACAAATAGAACATAACAGCAATTCCGAATTTTTCTTCCTATTTAGTTGGATTAATATCCTGATAATAAGAACTTCATCATCGTTTAATTTTACCCGCGCTTTGATTGACTAATTTGAACAAATAACGTTTATTGTGACTTACCTATAACCATTGGACACATAGCATCGCGGACTTTTTTATGGGCAATGACGAGTACTATAAATATATAGTACAATATTTCTTGTATCATCAATAGTTTTCACAGCGCACGCCAAATAATGACTTTTATAGACATGTTTTTGACAGCTTGGGATACATTATAATAATATTCGTAGAGATTATCGTTTTTTTGAAAATAAAATTTAATCTATGTTACTTGCTGATAAAGTAGCTAGCTAGTAGTAGAATATGCGAAATAATTTTATACATTTTTTAACGAAATTATTTTTGAGTTTATACATTAAAAACAAACACAGTAAAAAACAATCCCTGTGTCTTTATAATATTAGGGGTTAAAGTGTGAAATTGTCGATTTGTACTGAAAAATTAAAACTCGTTTTTTTCTAAGATGTAACATTTATTTAATTAAAATATTTACCCTCGATGTCTATACATTGCTGACATCTATTTTATATTGCCATCTAGAAGTTTATTTATGCCTTTGCGATAGAAATCTGGGGATTCGACAAACTGTGTGAAAGCATTTTGTACTGCCTACTACAAATCACGAAGAAATGGTAGTCAGTTGAAGCAAGGTCTGACGAGTACGGAGGATAATGTATGGTTTCTAACTGCAGCTCCTATAGAGTTGAATAAAAAAAGCTGAATAAAAGCTGTTTAAGCTGAATAAAAAAAAAACAATTGAAATTCCAAAATCAAATGTTATACATTTTTTAAAAGACAAACCTCATAGGTAGCATGTGAAAAAAGTTTCACTCGTAAATCTCACACCCACCCCATGAAAGTTTAATATCAATTCAAAATATCTATTACTATAAAGTGGTACTTCAACCCCTATTATTAGTTTGGATGTAATTCAATAATATGTTTTACTAAATTTAATAATATTATATTTTAATATATTGATGTAAAAAATAAAGTTAAATGTCAATATGAAATACCTTATCTATTAAGATAAGAAGAAGTATACTCCGTTAGTTCGGACATTTAGAAAAAATGCAGGGGGAAAGGATGACGAAACCATACAATGCGATAGTGGAAGACCGTATGAGTCGAGGGAACCAAAGACCAAAGGTTATGATATTATATTGTTCCCATGATCAAAGGTTATGTTTTAACAGAAGTTGTTTTTTTTTTATACCGCTTAGGTAGCATAAGACCTGCCTGATGGTAAACAGTACCTACGGAAATTTGCAACACCAGAAGTTTCACTCATGCGTTGCGCAACCATCTAAAAACCTCTTCACGCCTTTCTTGAAGAACCTCATGCTGTAGTCCCTTGGGAATACATTTAAGCTGGGCTGGGAGTTCATTCCACAGCTTGAGAGTTCTCGAAAGAAAACTTCTCTGGAACCACACATTACGCGACCATTGCGGTTTCAGTATGTGAAATTGAACTCCCCGCTGCGTTGTCGACGAACGGTGCGGTTGTAAAAAAAAAAGCTGTGGGTATTATATCGATCAATTCATCAGAACACAACCCGTTGTACAATCGGTAGAACACACAAAGGGAGGCAAAATTTCTCCTTAAACTTATGGGTTCAATACCGTATGTTAGGATTATCAACAATTCTCACACTGATATCAGGAGAGATCTCGTAACTGGCGAGCTTACACGTAAAGAGCTAAGACTGTTAAAGAGGCTAGTGAGGTAAGGACACAGAAAACTGTAGCTAAAGTTTTTGTTGTTGCATTCCTGCTAAAGATTCTGGTTATCAGCAACCTCCTAAGGGACTACTGTGTTCACGAACATATTGAAAAAATATTAATAGTTTTGTGAAAAATCCAATAAAGCCATTCTTGTTATTCTCTTCTAGGAGGACATGATACACGGAAATAGTGGGGATGTCAATTTATTGGGATAAAGGAGATTTAAAATGGAATCGAACGTCCGGCCGGTAAGTCCGGTATCAGACTGTGGCGAAATTGCGGTGCCCGGGGGCGTGCCGGCAACAAGTATTTGGAACAGACGTCGGCTTTGGACACAATTGCCTTGTGTTCAATAAAGGAAATGCACGACATATAAATTTGATGTTCCGACATGAAACTTTCTTTTATAATGGCTATTGGATTTCCAATTGCATTTTTTCATCAATCGATTTTTGACGAGCTCGGTGGCTCAGTCGTGAATGACGCGACTTTGACACCGACGCTCGTGGGTTCGATTCCCACACAAGACAAATATTTGTGTGCATGAACATGTCTGTTTGTCAGGGTCAGGATGTTTTAAGAGAGGTAGGGCGCATCAAAGCAGCCCGTCTGGGGAAGTACCTCCACCTCACAGAAAATCGCAGCCAAATAACAACCCCCTAGAGGGTTATTGTGTTCCTGCGTGTGAGTGAGGTCACCAGTAAGCTCCCAAGGAGTTGCTGTGTAAGCAGCAGAGGAGGTATCGCGCGAGTGATATTTATTATATCGCAAGCGTTAATAGGCTACGGTACGCGCTTTATATCAGGTGGATCGTATGCTTGTATGCCCACCGACGTAGTATATAAAAAAAATCTATACATCTATTTATATCTTCACGCCAGGTCCCTAGCGGAGTAGGCAGAGAAAAGAGCTTCGCTCGCTTGTTTGACATCTATAAATGGCTCTTTTCATGCAGGATTGCCAATTCTAGGTCTCCTGATATCTCATGTGTTACACAATATTGTAGCTAATATTGACTTTTAATATATATATTTTTAAATATATACTTTCTGATTGTCAAATGGTTACCGTAGCCTACGAACGGTTGCAATACAAGGAGTATCGATTGCGCATTAACACAGCAACTCCTCAGAAACCTTCATTCACTTACAGGAACACAACAACTCCCAAGGAATTGTTGTTTGACTGCAGTTATTGCCACGCGGATGTACTATCCAAATCGGATCGCTATATATTCCCACCTCCCTTTTACTTATCTTAATAACTTTCATCTACTGAAAACAGCAGGAAAGTGCACTTTTACCTTTAAACCATTTCACAATAGTGAAAGTTTTATAAAATGCCACCTGCGACGGTAGTTTCGAACATTACCAGGGAAATGAGGAGTTAGCGAACGCCCATAATTTATACTCTTTAGGTGATGTTTATAACTATCTCTGCCTGGATAATCTGGCTGGATTTCTTTTTTAAACTACTGAACAATTCGATTGGACCGTGTCTGCACGCATCACGGCGATCTCGATGGCGCTGCGGTTAATAATACGACTTTGTCACCGACGCTCGTCGAAGAATCGAACCCATTCTCAAATAGGACAAACATTTGTGTCCATGAACATGTCTGTTTGTCTTAAACACCCAGTTTTTAAGAGAGATAGGGCACATCAGAACATCCCATCTGGGGAAGTACCTCCACCTCACAGAAAATCGCAGTTAGATAACTCCCTGGAAATTTGTTGCGTTCCGACGAGTGAGTGAGGTCGCCTGTAAGCTCCTAAGGAGTAGCTGTGTTAACAGCAGCGGTGGCATCGCGCTAGTGAAATTTAATGTGTTACAAGCGTCCATAGGCTACAGTAACCGCTTTAGAGATGGGATGTATGCTTATATGCCTACAGACGTTGCTAAAAAAATACAAAAGGGTTTACTTGTGATTAATTATGTGATAGAACGTCTAGAGATGTATACCGCTTTATTATGTTAGTTCCAATTTTGCTTTTTATATTACTTGCGTGACTAACCCGTTCGACAAGCTCGGTGGCGCAGTGGTTAATAACACTACTTTGACATCAGTGCTCGTGGGTTCGATTCCCACGCAGGACAAACATTTGTGTGCATGAACATGTTCGTTTTGGTCTGGGTGTTTTTAAGAGAGATAGGGTACATCGGAGCAGCCCATCCGGGGACGTACCTCCATTTCACAGAAAACTGCAGCCAAAAATGCTGTTTCGCATTTCTCTTTTATTTAGTTATTTATTTTTTATTTATACAAAATTCATAGCCCTTAGATACATAATGACAATACTTGTATACCAAACATACTTACATACATACATTACATAGTTTTCCTGCGACCACGGACGCTGCAAAGCATTCGAAACGTCAGGCTCAACAAAATAAATAAAACACGCGATACTTCCGTTAAAAATTGTTTAATTCAACCAAACATACTCTTTGACCAGTACTGTCTTGTTCGCTGACCAGCTGGCTACACCACATGCAAATAAGGTTGGATGTGACAATTGAGATAATGAGCATGTGACTCCTCAAACCGTTATTGTGCTTAGTTAAAACAGTCAATGTAATTTAAACAAATCTTCCAAATACGAGTATATGTTTAACTAGAAATTAATTATTAGCCAGGATACGAATTAGGGTTCTCTCTGAACTCGTATACGGGTATAATTTGTGGTTCTGTTTGTTTATTTGCCATATTGTATTTCAAAGGAAAATATCGATATGATTTAGAAATTAGGCTTTTAAGCTGCGTTCTTAATATTTTTTATGTTAAGGATGAAAAACGTGGTGGCTCACCTGACGGTAAGTGCGTACCGCCATCCGTATCATTAAGCCTTATAAGGAGTACATAAATTCTTTTTTCGAATGGTGTTATTTCGTATTTGTTCAGGTTACGGTTGGGAAAGAAGTTGATTTCAGAACTTCACTTTACGTGGAAGAATGCTTATCCTTAAATACTTAAAAAGCATATTGTGATGGAATGCTGAAATTACCTACTCTTGATGAAATTTATAAGACACAAAAACGGTGTTTGGTTGTGTCGTGGACAAAGTCGTAAGGTTTACGTTAATACGTCTTCCTAACGGGCAAACGGAAGTAAGCTATGCTTATTTATACGAGTATGATGCAGCGAAATGATCTCCAAATGGCGGCACTTAACCCCTCACCGCGCGCGATGTGTCACTGTTCTCAATGTAAATAATTTTTTGATTCTTTAGCTATCAAGTGATGTAATTAAATTTTGGAGATAAATGATAGATTATAGCTAAAGCACCAAACTGTATACTCCGATTTTATCTTCAGTCAACTCAAAAAAGGAATATCTCTTAACGCAGAGGTTTACCTAATCGGATATCACCGATGCATATTTAATTTCAAATGATTTGCCATATTTGCAGTCAAATGTAAGAAAATACTGAGGTGCGGTATACCAGAGTGAACAGTGTTCCTTTTAGCGTTTTTTTTCACCCTACATAAACCCACAAAATAAATCCAACTAAGCTATTAGAAATAAGTACCGTAGTCATTCTTCTGAGGGGCACTCTCCGGGATCTGATGCTAGGGAGTTGGTGAAGTCTTAATGAATGCGACCCCTTGCGACCCTCAAGTTTTACAAAGCGACGCAAATCTTTGTGACATCGGACCTCAGTTTGATATATATTTATATACTCGTATATCAAACATCGTAATATATAGTTGAAAATTAGGCTGGGACATGACATATCTTTGGGTAGTTCTGTCAACAATTTAAATTTGGCTACAGACATAATTTTTCGTCGCAAAAACTACATTTTTTTATTATTAATAGTCTCATAAATTGAAAATCTGTCTAGGTTTAAGACGGTGGTTGAACAATGCGCCCTAATGCTTTATTAGTTGGGAAGGAAATTGACTCCATCCACGTCATTCACTACGAGTATTATAGGATAGGATATAATAAGAGCGTGTCATCAGGCCTTGACACATAAAACATTATCATGAAAATTTGAATTTCGATTTCCGATGTAATTATTTCCACCAGAACGAGAAGTAATGGTCTATACAAACGTTAATAATGTTATTTTAATAATTTCAATAATGAAATCTGCAGTTCCGATGAAGAACAATGAAACATTTTTTGTAATTAATGATTTTCTATGTAAGTATACACAATTTTCACTTTGAATATTTTTATGTAATATTTACTTTGTATTTCTATTTTAATTCGTACTTTTTAGAAGAAATAATATATTTATTATTTAAAACTAGAATGATAAAAACAATACCACTTACAGATTATATTAGATTTACATACATAAACAGATAAATTTAATTAGGTTGTAAACCTAAACTTTACAATTAAATATTTTGTAAATTTAAATACCGTTATAACATTTATTAAAATTATTCACAACAATGTTTGAGTCAATAAGTCAATATTGCATACTTTTATTAGTACGACAGAGAGAGCATTATGTCGTCTGCCCGCATGTTGGAACTGACCTATTTTGGACCTTTTGATATTTTAAAACACACTTGGAACCTCAATAAGTGTCTGCCATTGATTTTTTTAATAATAAGAAACATATCTAGTTTAAGATATCAAAACGGTAGACAACCTGCGATCACTTTTTAAAAGTCAATTTTGACGTTCTTGGACTTCTGGGAATACTCGTACATAAAGGAACCATCGTCGCGGATAATGAATCCCCATTTCACCTACGGCAGGTCTAATATCATAACTAACATCAATATGCAGTTTGCTAAAATACCGTAAGTCAGCCGATCGCTGGCTCTCAGCCTATATAAAAGAGCAAATATAAAATAATATAAAAGAGAATATAACCACCATTCCACTCGGCTTTTGATTTTGCAGCCTTTTTAAATAAAGGGCTTTAAAGCTAGAATAATTGACATTGTTGCAATGCAGCATCGACATTACGAGACAATTATCTTCGTTATTCAAAATTTCAGAGCGAATCGTGAACATTTCCAATGTTTCCGAGGACTCCTCGATTTCCCACGTGACCTTTTGTAATTTAACCTCTCGCCTTTTTGGCGACGATTAAATCTTTTACTCAGTACTATGTATCTCTGTACTTCACGTATTGTATTTCTTGTTCAATTTTAAGTGCACTTCAGATTAGGGCTATATAAGTATAAGGGGTAGATGCACTACCTTTTTTTTCACATATGAATTTTGATATATTATTATACAACAGTTTCGGTCAAATGAGGCCCTTTTGGGGTGGGTACCGCATCTTTTTAGTAAGGTTACTAAAAGTTAAAAGTGTAACCTTGGGGCACCACTCTTGCCGTCCGTCTATCACTCCTCAATTCATGTTTCCGACCAACATACTATTTTTTAGAAATCAAGATAGGTCCAAAAATTTTACAAACTTGTCTTGAATGAAAACTTACAAAAATTCACACATTTGGAAACACTTTTCTTGGAAACAGAGCACAATATTTTTTAATAGCACAGCGACAGGGAGAAGCGCCTCCTCTTACTTCATATAGCAGACTACGCAGCGTCTTTATAACACTTTCCAAAGTGTTATTGGAGTAAAATTAAAAAAATGTCTTTCAAGTAGTAGCGGCGATGTTCATGGAATTACATACAAGTCAAATGTCAAGTACAAATGTTATACATTTTTAACTATAGCGCCATCTACCGGTAATACCGTGAAACATTTAGCAGCTTCAACCTGTTACTTTTGTGTTACAGTGATGCGCGAGCATCTTAAAATTTCACTCTCATAATTTTTTCATAACGCGCCTAAAGAAGTATAACTTCAATAAAGCCGTTTGTAGTATAAAAATATCTACGGTCTAAGTTAAAGCTGAATGAATGTGTAACTCAGCGAGACGATGGTAACTTAGGGCTATTCTTTACCAAAAAAAACCTCGCTTTTGAGTGAATATTAAATGAGAATTTTTTGGTAAAAAATTAATTAAATTGGATGTTATGTTAATGCGATCATTCTCTGCAGTTGGATATTCGTTTCGATTTCTAAAATTAGGCTACCGTGTAAAAAGGGGTGGGTAACATACCGATGTTTACATTAAAATATCTTCATAAAACATTTTGGGTATAAGCCTCTAATTTTTCTTTGGAGAAAATGTAATTCATATCAATTAGGGTTTTGCCTTCTTTGCATTTTGATGTTAGATGTTAAATGTCCCATGGTATTGCCAATATAAAGTGTATAGACGTCTATAGTATTTGTATTTAACATTTGTCTTGTTTGTGATTCATTCCAATTGAACATCATAGCTCCTATGTGAACGACGTTTTAATTATAATCGAACAAAACTCTGAGACAGGTAGGGCGCAGTAAAGCAGCCTGTCTGGGGAAGTACCTCCACCTCGCAGAAAACCGCAGCCAAATAACAACTCCCTAGAGGGTTGTTGTGTTCCTGCGTGTGAGTGTGGTCACCAGTAAGCTCCCAAGGAGTCGCTGTGTAAGCAGCAGAGGAGGCATCGCGCGAGTGATAATTAATATATCGCAAGCGTTAATAGGCTACGGTACCCGCTTTACATCAGGTGGGCCGTATGCTTGTATGCATCCCGATGTAGTATAAAAAGAAAAACTTCACCATCCCTCTGAGTACTACGTCTATCGCCCACAATGCTATTATATAGTTATTGAATTTTACTTCGACGAGAACCTTTGATTCTCCGCTACTATGACCAAATTGGTTGTGTATCATCAGAAGGCGATGTCAGGAGCCCCAGGAAATGGGAGTGCATGAAAATATCTATGAATGTTTTCTTTTGTAATCTTTTGCTATTTACAATTATACAGTAATATGTATGCGGCTGATTATTTGAACAAGACTGTAAGATGGAAGACACTTTGGCCTGTAACACAGTTGTATAACTACCACAGGCCTCAGGGTCACATGGAAACCTGTAATTCATATGTCATGGTAGCAAAAATAAAGCAATTATTATTATTATGAATGTTAAAGAAGCGAGTCAGGTATGTGAAGACCGAGTCATGTGGCGCAGAGTTCTCTATACCTACCCCGGAAGGGACTTGGCGCGAAGATGTAGTGTGGTAGTAGTAGTAGAGAATCTTTACCTCCCGTTCTATATTTTATCGGATGTATAAAGCTGAATTTAGTGGAATTATTTGATGTTAATTGTTGTACACAGCATCACGATCGCATAGGCTTTCTTCAGGTATAAAGAAACTGCCTAAATGTTGATCCGTTCTAGAAGAAATTACAAAACTACACAAAAAAACACTATTAAAAACACTATACAAAATTTATTTAACAGTAACACAAACAGACGGACGTCTGCCTCGTCTGTATAAACATATATATATATATAGTCTGTATAAATGTTTTTGCATCACCAGGGGTATATTGTTCATGCGTTGTTGACTGTAACGACCTCTTGAACTTATTCTAACCCTATTTGAAGTACCTCGTGGTGTGCAAGAAATTCTAGCACACGATTCCTTATATAAAGTTACAATTTCACTGTAGCAATTTGGATTACTAAACCTTCATAAATATTTTTGAAGTGAAAAAGTCTTTAGACACGTTAGATTCGGTCTTTTTAGGGTTCCGTACCCAAAGGGTAAAACGGAACCCTATTACTGAGGCTCCGCTGTCCGTCCGTCCGTCTGTCACCAGGCTGTATCTCATGAACCGTGATAGTTAGACAGTTGAAATTTTCACAGATGATGTATTTCTATTGCCGCTATAACAACAAATACTAAAAAATAGAATAAAATAAATATTTAAGGGGGCTCCCATACAACAAACGTGATTTTATTGCCTTTTTTATAGATAATGGTACGGAATCCTTCGTGCGCGAGTCCCACTCGCACTTGGCCGATTTTTTATGCACTTAGGGAGTCATACAAGCATACGGCCCACCGTAAAGTGGTTACCGCGGCCTATGAACGCTTGAAACACATTAAGAATCACTCGCGCTCCTTACAAGCACGTCTGCTCCTTGGGAACTTATTTGTGACCTCACTCACTCGCAGAAACACAACAACCCACCAGGAAGTTGTTATTTGGGTGTGGTTTTCTATGGTGGAGCTACTTCCCCAGACTGGCTGTTTTGATACGCCCTAGCTCTGTTAAAAACACCCAGACCAAGACAAACAGATTATATTCATGCAGAAATGTTTGTCCTGTGTGGGAATTTAACCCAAGAACGTTGGTGTCAAAGTAGCGTAATAGCTCGTTTCACCACTGCGCCGCCGAGCTCGTCAAAATATATATAATCTAGGAGAATAAAAATGTTCACTACCAAAAACACAACTAAAAATAAACGACTCGCACTTGACTAACCTATCTTTTTAAGAATCACCTAAGATATTTATATTATTCAAAAATATTTATTATGCAACAAAAGATAACAATCTTTATAAATGTATAAGAGCAATAAATGATAATATTGAGTCCAAGTAGAAGTAAAATATCAAGAAAATTTACAATTTAAAGAGTACCCAAAAAGAATTATTTAATCCCGGATCCATCTTCAAATCCGAGGAGTTTGGATGTGGTGTTCCATTTGTGGCGAGTACCACGGATACACATGCTGGTAGCTCTTATGGTGGAAATGCAGATACGAGTTCGTAACCAACCTGTCACAACGCTATAATGTCGGTGCCATCGGTCAGCTAAATTTATATTATTTATCTACTAGTTTCTTGCAATATAGTAACACTAATAAGTATTAGGCTTAATGACGTATTTTAAGCCACTTAATTTCGCATCAGTGATGGATTTGAGTCTCACGGAAGCACCAATTATCCGCTTACTGGAATCATTGTTTGAAAGTAATGTGAATATTTTAATCATATTTATAATTTGACGATGACGGTGCTGTAGAGGCTACAGGTAACCCTACTTTGACACCAACGCTCGTTGCTTCGATTCCCACGCATGACAAACATTTGAATGAACTTGTTTGTTTATTTTGGTCTGGCTGTATTCAAGAGGTCGTGCATCAAAACACCTCGTCGGGAAACTGCAGCAAAATAACAATTCAAGAAGAACTATAATTTGTAAATAATATAATGGATTAAACTAATGTTGATTAAATGGAGCTTAATCTGGTAATAATAAATTAGTAATTCTGTCATGATATTCATTTTGAATCACATGTTTAACAATTAAAGATATTGGCATTGATTAATATACAGAAGCATTATATTACAATGTATAATTTAATTGATTAAATTAAATTATAATTATACACGACCAATTAATTTTTATAAATTAATTGCTCGTGTTCTATCAGAAGGTGATGTCAGGAGCCCTAGAAACCGGCGAGCGTGCATGAGAAGAGCAATGAATGTTAAAGAAGCGAGTGAGATATGTAAGGATCGAGTCACGTGGCGCTCGGTTCTCTCTGCCTACCCCGCAAGGGATTTGGCGTGAAGTTATAGTAGTAGTAGTATAATTTCACATTTGTATACGACTTTTGTTAGAATGATATCTGAGACAGACTGACAGACTGGTGAGTGGTTAACATATAAGGTTTATTCTTTAATTTTGTGTTCGGAAGGGATGATATTTTATAGTATCACTTTTCTGATAAGCAAATATCCCATACACTAACAACAACAACAAATAAGAGTGGTAAGGCGCATTAAGGCAGCCCAACTGGGGAATTACCTCCACCTCACAGAAAACCGCAGCCAAATAATAACAACTCCATAAGAGTGAAATCCTAAGGAGTGTTAACAGCAGAGATCTCATCGTCCGAGTGATACTTAATATATTGCAAGTGGTCCTAGGTTACAGTGACCGCTTTACATCATGTGGGCTGTATGCTTGTATGCCACCCAACGTTATGTAAAAAAAAACACTGTGACTTTTCTTCTTAGCGTTAACCCGTTTCTTAATCCATTAAGATCGGGGAGGTCCGCTACTTAAGCCTAAGGATTTGGCAAAGATACCTATTTTAACATAGAGCGACTGCCGTCAGATCTCCACAATCCAGAGGGAAAACCAGACCTTTCTTAGACACGTCGTTCGAAATATAATTTCTTGGACAGACAGATTTTGACATGATGTTTTACCTTTATCGCCGGGTAAGTGATAATTACAAATATGTACATAACGAATTTTGTTTTTATACTACGTCGGGAGGCATACAAGCATACGACCCACCTGATATAAAGCGGGTACCGTAGCCTATTAACGCTTGCAGTATATTAAGTATCACTCGCGCGATGCCTCCTCTGCTGCTTACACAACAACGCCTTGGGAGCTTACTGGCGACCTCACTCACAAGCAGGAACACAACAACCTTCTAGGGAGTTGTTGTTAGGCTGCGGTTTTCTGTGAGGTGGAGGAACTTCCGCAGACGGGCTGCTTTGATGCGCCCTACCTCTCTTAAAATTTAGTGGTACATGCTAGGATTCAAACCGGGGATTAGGTGTTTACTAGGCCGGTTCTTTATCCACTAGGCTCCACTGTGACTTTATGACACATACGTGAGCAAAGCCGTAGGGAAAACAAGTGTTTAATTGACCTGTATAACTTAATTACACGGGCAGCAAAGGTCAAAAGGAACAAGTTTATAGCAAACGATTTGCGTTAGTTTTCTTTGTATTGCACTAATTGGCCTTACCGTACCGGATTCGGCAGGCCCATTACGTAGACAATTGCTTCCAATTTTGTGCTGGTTGTTTACTGAGCCTGATTAACATGTATATTGGCTAAGTTAGTGAGTTTCAGGCTTATTAGTATTCAGAAAATATTATACTCGATATTGTTAAATTTAACATTTTGTTTCATACAACTTACCTTTTTCAAGGTTTGTTAAGTTACAAGGATAAAAACAAGGGTTTCTAAATAAAAATATTATACATTTAATTAAACTCCGAGTATAATTTGAATTTTAAGTATTAAAAGAATAGTTATTTTTTATGTAAAATCATCGACTACCATAAACATTTAAATAACAACTAAAGAAAAAGTATCAAGTCACGTGGCATCTAGTTCACTCTGCCTACTCCGTAAGGGATTTGGCGTGTAAATATAAGTAAGTAAGTGAATTATGTAAAGGTATCAGTATATCTCAAAAGCTAATAATACTTTATAATTATTTATTCACTGAATTAAACAATTTTTAACGGAAGTATCGCGTGTTTTATTTATTCATTGAATTAAACAATTTTCAACGGAAGTATCGCGTGTTTTATTTATTCATTGAATTAAACAATTTTTACAGGAAGTATCGCGTGTTTTATTTATTAATTGAATTAAACAATTTTCAATGGAAGTATCGCGTGTTTTATTTATTCATTTTAAACAATTTTTAACGGAAGTATCGCGTGTTTTATTTATTTTTGTTCGCTGTTTCTGGCCCGTACACCGTGCATCTCACTCACACACAGGAATACAACGAACCTCTAGGGAGTTATTATTTTGCTCCGATTTTCTGTGAGGCGGAGGTACTTCCCCAGACGGCCTGGTTAGATGCACAGTACTTCTCTTAAAAAATTGGTTTTCTGTAAAGTCGGTTTACGGATCATAATTTTACGTGATAACGTCATAAGAAAACTTTCAATAGTTGATAAAACAATTCATGTGTAGGTTGTGTGCTGCCGCTGTCTCTTTTCTACTCGGACGCATCGGCCGATGGAGTGGAAGAGAGATGGATGCGTCACAAGCCGAACGCTTATGCCGATCGTGCCTCTCTATCGCTTGTTCCGCGCTCTCGCTTGCACGCTCGGTCAGCCGGCGTTCATCGATTTATAAGACGTTATCACGTCAAAAAAAACTTTACAAAAGTAGTTTACATATTTAAGTGAAAATATAAACATGGTAATATTTTGGTCCATTTTTTGCTATAATATCACAGTGAGGCGCCATCATCTAAATAGTATTGTATAGGTAAGCGGACGTAACAGTACATTTTCGCAGATAAAACTTAGCCATTTACTTTTTAAACTAAAAATAATAGTTCATGACACTGTAACATACAAGAGCGTATTCTAGTTATAACAGTGCATTTAAAAACAAGGACTTAACAAGGTTTTTAATATGTTACATGAGTGTCATACCTACTACTTAAATAACCACTATCACTAACTACTAATATTATTGTATATTTTAAAATGTACATTAAAGATATTACAAACAAACAAGTCACCTAACAGTGTTACATTTCACAAGTAGTCGTTTCTTCATGTATATATCAAATACAATGGCGGCATTAAATTATTCTCCCTACTGGAATTCTCGATCATTGTCATTCACTCAATAAATATTTGGTTCAAATAATTTGTGTCAAAGTTTAGCACTCAAATTTAATCCTTCAATTAAGTATGTGCAGAACTTGATAGCAAGTTATATGCGCTATCACAGACATAAATTTATTCAAATTACAAAAAGTATGTTTGCTCTACTGTTAGAAATATATGTATAAAGTCCTACCAGTAGGTAGGACTTTAATTGAAGTATTAAATTTGAGTGCTAAACTTTGATACAAATTGTATTCGATTGTTTGGTGTAAATAACCAATTCATTAATGATAAATCTCCCGGATTCTTGCTAGCATTACACTGGGATCGTGATGAAAGATGCAAAATGCTTTCGATTGGAACTCTTGTAATTTATATTATTCGGGGTTCAAATTTGTATGAAAGAAACAACACAATGTATCTTTCTTTAGAGAAAACTGTTAATAGTTTCGTGTGCCATTGTTTACCGCCTGTACAGACTGCAAACAATGGAGCACGAATAAGGCGAGCTCAGAGCTTTCACGCACTGGTTGTGTGTCATGTATTGTGTCTATACGTTGGCCACTGAAAATATATAGAATCGTCAACATTCTGGTATGAAATTCCGACTTCACCAAAATCGATATGCTTTTTTTCACTTTATAATATCAAAATTTTATATATTATTTTAATATTTCATTGGAACATATTTAATAGAAGTATAATAAACGTAGCCGCATCAGGAAGAGAGTTGGTCTGAAAGAGACTGTCGGTGTTAAGATGGCATGGTTCGGGCATGAGAGAATGATGAAACATATATAACACAAAAGTGGAAGGACATTGGAGTAGAGGAAAGCTAAGACTCACCTACCATGATGGAAAGATAAAATTAAAGAAGCTAGTGAGGTATGTGTGGACCGTGTCTTGGGGCGTTCGGTTTTCTCTGCCCACCAAGCAGGTGCCTGGCATAAATATGAAGATAATAAATAACTAAAAATTATTGTTATTAAATTATTAAATATAAAATATTGTCGGACAAATTACACAGCGCCATCTAGCCCCAATGAAAGCGAAGCTTGTGTTATGGGTACTAGACAACTGATAAACATACGTAAATACATTTTTTTTTTGTAAATACTTACTTATTATACATAGAAAATACCCAGACCAAGACAAACAGACATGTTCATGCACACAAATGTTTGTCTTGTGTGGGAATCGAACCCACGAGCGTTGGTGTCAAAATCGCGTCATTTCCGACTGAGCCACCGAGCTCGTCGGGAATGACGCGAATTATTAATATAATATACGTATTAATATATAAACGCATTGAATGAAACGCTGTGAAAAGCAATTATAATAATTAGTGATATAAAAATCATAAATCATCATAAATAATCATAAAATCGAAATGTATATATAAATAATTTATAAATGTTTCATTTTATATCGTCTCATCAATATGATTACGTCTTTTGGCGAATGACTTATACGTAAGCCTTAAAGTTCAAGTTCAAAGTACTGCTGGAAGTACCAGATTAAAATTTTAATACAAACCACACACCGAGTACCGCTCGTGAGTACGGCTCGCGTCATGTCTTCCGGCAGGACGTTATATGACTACAATACGTCCGTCCTTTCGTATTCAGGAACATTAAATGGACCTTCAGGATAAATCGTTGGGCAATCTATAAACCATGGTAGAAATATAGTTTTTATTTTTATTAGATGATTCTGAAGTATGTAAATTTTATTAATACATAAAGCGGTAGAGTATGTTTGTTTGAATACGCTTATCTCCGGAACTATCAGTAGGATTTGAAATTATATTCTTATATTGAGGAAGATTATAGATTCCCTAGAAGCCGATGAAAAAGAAAGAAAGTAGAATAGAAAGAAAATAGATACCGGGACGCGCGGGGACGAAGACACGAACTGCAGCTAGTCTATTTATAAAATCATTAAATTATCATAACGTTATTAAATATAACGTGTATACAAGTTAATATAAAGCAAATTAATTACATCGGTTAATTTAACATATGTTGACATAAAATATGCTTTCTGCTATTATAACGATAATTACGGCACCTTGAATAAGACATTTACGATAAATGGAAAGCAATTCCGGGGGTGGTACCACGGATAATGCATCGTTGAGTTGATTAGGGTCCGTCCATAGGAAACGAGCGGAGTGGGTACTAGATGTAAATTATCTAATGTTAGACATAGAGATGTTCAAAATTATCATTATTACGTTTTTTTTTTATTATATATATATATGGCAATAGTGTTGCTACTTTATGCCAGTGTCAAAGTTTTCAGTTTTAGAACCATTTGAAAATCTTAATTCTATGTTCCAGCTTCAGGAACTGTGCTGAAAAAATACTTGGGAAGGGCACATAGACCCAATCAACCCAATTTAAATATCACCCGTAAAACGATAGTGATTTTTACAAGGTTTTCTTGAAGTCAAAGTCAAAGTCAAAATCTTTTTATTCCGTAAAAATGGCTACATTTGTTTGGAATCGTCACAATTTTTTTCCCTACCGTGCAGTTTATGACTAGGTGAGCACTGATAAAAATACTGCCAAAAAACTCAGGCATCCCTCTTTTGGTGTCCAAACAAATTTACATATTTTATTAATTACATTATAATTGGATCGACTCACTCCCAGGCATTTTTATCATTAATATAGTCAGATACTTTATAATATGCCCTGCTACACAATTTGGCTTTAATAGTAGTTTTAAATTTGTTTATTGACAATTCTCTTATATTGCTGGGAAGTTTGTTATAGAACCGTATACATTGCCCCATAAAAGAATTACTTATTTTGTGGAGACGGCTTGCATGTAACACAAGATTATGCTTATATCTAGTATTTATGCTATGAGTATCACTCTTTTTACAAAATGAGTCTATGTTTTTATGGACATACAAAAGATTTTCATAGATATATTGCGATGCGACTGTTAGAATATTTATTTCTTTGAATTTTTCTCTAAGGCTCTCCCGGGGACCAAGTTTGTAGATAGCTCTTATGGCTCTCTTTTGCAATAAAAAGATGGTGTTAATGTCCGCGGAGTTACCCCAAAGAAGAATTCCATATGACATAATACTATGAAAGTAGCTGAAATAAACTATTCTAGCCGTATCAATATCAGTGAGCCGTCTAATAGTTTTCACTGCATAGGCTGCAGAACTTAGTTTTCCTGATAATTTTTCAATTTGTGGGCCCCATTGTAGTCTGGAGTCAATTGTTATACCCAAGAACACAGTTGTCTCCACAGGGGCCAAATTAGTTCCATTAACATGTACATTGGTAGCCACCTGTCTTACATTAGGTGTTGAGAACTTAATTACTTTAGTCTTTTTATCGTTTAAAAGCAGATTATTAACACTAAACCAATGAATAACTTTAGAGAGAGCATCGTTAACTTCGTCATAATTACCTAACTGTCTATTAATTTTGAATGTCAAAGAGGTATCATCCGCAAACAATACAATCTCATGTTTATCCCTTACATAATAAGGTAAGTCATTTATATAAACTAAAAATAAGAATGGACCTAGAATTGACCCCTGTGGGACTCCCATAACTACAGGGGACCCCCGAAGATCTTTTACCATTAACATCGACCTTCTGTATCCTATTGCCCAGATAAGAAGACAGAAGTTCGAGAGCCTTGTTCCTGATACCGTAGTGGTGTAATTTTCTGACAAGAGTGTCATGGTGCACGCAGTCAAACGCTTTAGACAGATCACAGAAAATTCCCAAGGCATCTTGCGAACCCTCCCATGCCGTTGCCGCCCAAGCCAATGAATCCCTGCGTCTATAGTTGAACAACCTCTCGTAAATCCGAACTGTTTCCTATGAAGCAAATTATGTGCATTGAAATGTCTGAGCAACTGGCTAAGCATTAGTTTTTCAATAATTTTACTGAGAATGGGCAGTATGGAAACAGGTCGAAAATTCGAAGGGTCCGAACTATCACCAGATTTAAATAATGGAATGATTTTACTATGTTTCATCAAGTCAGGAAATACACCAGATGCCACACAACAATTGAAAATTGTAGCTAAATGTGGAGCGATTGAAATAATAATAGAAGAAATGGTTTTGACAGATAGACCCCACAGATCTTTAGTGTTTTTCATATTTATTGATTTAAAAGCGTTCAAAACATCTTTTGGGCTTACAGCTGAAAATTCAAATATTGTGTCGCATTCTACCACGCTCTGTTTGAGAACCAGTTCAGCAGATATAGAAGAAGACATAAGATTTCTCGTAGTAATAAGAGGAATGTTAGAAAAATATTTTTCAAACTCAGTCGCAATTTCTACATCATTTTTGATATCTATATCATTTATCTTTAACCGAAAGTCTCGACTACGTACTTTCGCTCTACCCGTCTCATTATTTATCATATCCCAAACAGATTTAATAATATTTGTTGAACCATTAATTTTATTTTTTAAATATATAGACTTAACATTGGAACAGGCTCGTTTAAATATTTTGGCATAATTTTTTACAAGTTCTTGAAAAGTCGGATTGTGATTACAGGTCCTTTCTTCATAAAGTTCATACAATTTATTCCGACTTTTGTAAATACCAGGAGTTGCCCAATCACTGAATGTCATACGGTCACTTACAGACAGTCGTTTTGGAGTAAAGATTGTATTAAATTCACTAGTGATTAAGCTAAATAACGAGCTGTACAAGTGGTCCGGAGTACCGTGACAGGGCAACAATACAATTTTTTCTGCTATATTAGACTTAAATCTTTCTAAGCGGCTTTTAGTAAATGGTATATAATTTATTTGCTTTCTTTGTATTTTTGAAGAATTTGGAAATGAAACCAACTGACCTGAATGGTCTGACTGAACTTTATTAATTATACATTGATACAAAGGTTTTACAGTGCTAAATATGTTATCAATACATGTAGCACTTGTAGCAGTTACTCTTGTTGGCTCTGTAAAAATATGATGCAAATTGTATGATTTAAATAAATTTAAAAAGTTGTAGGTAACAGTATTTTTCTCCAAAATATTTATATTAAAGTCTCCACAAATTATAACAGTTTTATGGCTATTAGATAATTTATTTAAGGCATCCTCCATGATATTTGAAAATGTTTCAAAGGGCGTGCTAGGAGGTTTATACAGGTTCATAACAATGAATCGTTCCAATTCAATGCATGAAATCTCTACAACTCGCTCAACAGAGAGGCTCACAATGTCACCCCTTTCTTTAAATTTAAGCAACTTATTTAATAATATTAAGGAGCCACCATGTATACAGTTATCTCTGATGAATGAGCTTGCAACCTGGTGGTTATTGAAGCTGAAAATGAATTGATGGGGTTTTAGCCAGTGCTCAGTTAGACATAAAATATCAATATTGCTACAATTCATAAACAACTCCAATTCTAACTCCTTTCCTATCATCCCCTGAATGTTTTGGTGCACCAGGTTGATACAATTATTATTCTTTCTATATTCTTGACACTTTACAATTGATGGGGATATAGTCCTATTATTACTTTTAGTTCCGTTTTTAATATTGTTATTATTACTATTTACATTGCCAGAGTAAAACTCTATTGTCTTGTAACCTAATTTAAAGAATTTGGAATACCTTCCAAGGTACCATTACTCAATGTCAAATTATCTAACTGCTCAAAAGAAGCAGGGTTGTTAGCCAAACTTTTGGCTGGTTTCATAAAACAATATGATAGAGAATCTGCTATTTGTCTTTTATAAAAATAACATAGTGATTTGAAGGTTTTATTCACGTCTTCCAAAGATTACCTATGCTAATTCTTTATCTAATCTAATAATATTAATATAAATAAATAATATCTAATATAATAATCTAATATTATTCTTTATTATAAAGATTAATATACTTTATAATAAAGAATAATATATAAAATATAACCATCGAATTTTGGGTTAGTTAGTATTGAATAAATAGACATACGCAATTACCTCTACAATGTTCTCCTTCATTCACATTTGCGAAATATATCAGATTTCATCAATACCCATGCAATGATGAATGAGGGGTAAGATATCGCTTCTTGGAAGGAAATTACACTAAAATAAATACCGAGATTGCTAAAATTGATTGGCATACTATACTGAAAAATATGTCTATAGACGATGCGATTACTGTTTTTTATGATAAAATTTACAATATTATCGAGGCGCATATACCTCGGCGGCCTACAAAGAATAAAAAGTTTCCCGTTTGGTTCTCTAGACCCCTCATTCATATATTTAAAAATAAGGAAAAGGCCTGGAAAAAATGGAAAAGGTATAATAATATTTCGGATTACGAAACATATTCGATCTTGCGCGGACGATTCAAATCACTATGTTCCGATTGCTTCAAATCTTACTTAGATTCTGTTGAAGATGGTATGGATGGTAAAAAAAGATGTTAAAGTTTTTTGGTCATTCGTAGGCAGCCGTAAACAAAATAATGGAATTCCCAGCGAAATGAGTTACAAAAACACTAAATCCAGCGATCCAATTGAAATTTGTAATCTTTTTTCAAACTTTTTTAGTTCTATTTACGAACAAAGTGATACTCAAAACTTAGACCTTGACTCATTTTCTGCAACATCTCATAGCGGCGATTTCATTATATCTGACATCATTATGTCTAGAGATATGATTGTTAAAGAACTTCAATCTTTGAACGTAACAAAGGGCCCAGGCCCAGATGCAATACCTCCTTTTTTTCTCAAACATACTGCTGAAAGTATCAGTATTCCTCTCCTTATCTTATATAACCTTAGTTTACGAAGTGGTACGGTCCCTCAAGTGTGGAAAATTGCTAATTTGACTCCTGTTTATAAGAGTGGTTGCAAGTCTGATGTAACAAACTACCGTCCTATATCTCTACTTTCCACTATGTCTAAGGTACTCGAGCGATTAGTTCACGGTGCAATTTACGCTCCATTGCATAGTACTATAATCTCCCAGCAGCATGGATTTGTGAAAAAACGATCTACTATCAGCAATTTATTGCTGTACACAAACTACTTATTTGAAAACATGGACAAGAATATACAAACAGACTCTGTCTATACAGATTTTTGCAAGGCATTTGATAAAGTAAACCATGCAATACTTCTAAGGAAAATAGCGTATAATGGTATTCGTGGCAATTTGCTGCGTTGGTTTAAATCTTATATAATCAATAGAACGCAAAGGGTCAGTCTGAATGGATTCACTTCTAATGACATATCAGTGTCTTCAGGGATAATTCAGGGCTCCATATTAGGTCCCCTGCTTTTTATCCTATTCATTAATGACATCGGTGATTGCTTTGTTAACTCCCATTTTCTTCTGTACGCAGATGACCTGAAAATCTATCGTAATATTAATTCTAACGATGACTGTTTAAAATTACAAGAAGATCTAAATCGATTATCTAATTATTGTACTGTGAATAAGCTACAACTGGGTTTAGCTAAGTGTAAATCAATAACATTTACAAAAAAAAAAAAACAAAATAAACTACACTTATTTGCTCTGCAACACACCGTTAGAAAAAGTAACACTCATTAGAGATCTTGGAGTACACTTAGATTCAAAACTCCATTTGGATATTCACATTAACTGTATAGTAAATAAAGCTTTCCAATTGTACGGTTTTGTGATGCGTACATGTATACCTTTCAAGCGACCGAGCTCTTATTTACTGCTCCTTAAGTCTCTAATAAGACCTCAGCTAGAGTACGCTGCTACGGTGTGGAGTCCTTACTACGCCAAATATACTGCTCAACTTGAAGCCGTACAGCGTAAATACATGCATACTGTTAGCTACAGGTGTTTCCGAAGAAAGTTCTCTTATCATGACCTACTAAGAAAATTTTCTCTCACGTCGCTTGAGACGAGACGATGGTTACTGGATATGACTACCTTGTATGACATTTGTCATAATAAATTTGATTGTAGCCCGTTAATCAACCAAATGTATCTCACAATCCCAAGTAGTTCGCTACGTATTCGCGCTACTCACAACCGTGGTCTGTTTGCGCCAAAACCCTCTCGAACTAACGCTGGTGAACGAGCACCACTATATCGCATTATGAATTTGTATAATGCAAATTTTATACATATAGATATATTTCAACTGTCATCTAAAAAATTCAGAGCATGCGTTGTTGAGAAGCTGACAAAAGGAGAACACTAATATGCCTCCTCAATAAATAATCACATAAAATGATTTTGTGACTGAAAAGTTTAAGATTCTTTACAATTTGCCACACTATGTATTACTTATTTTTATTTTATTTTTTTATTTCAGTCGTATTCAATTCGAGTCCATTATCTGTTATATTTCATTTTGTGGATAACGGTGTTGGTTGTGCATTTTTTTTTTTCTACTAGTTAAAATAACTTTAACTCTAAGCATCAATGTACAATTGTTTGTTGTCCTTAATAAATTAAAAAAAAAAAAAAAATGACAGCCCAGTCGAATAAAGAACCGGTCAAATGAGCACCTGATCTCCGGTTTGAATCCTGGCGTGGATCATTGAATTCTTGTTTTCGGATTTATGTATCAACATACATTTTTATTGGCGCTGAAGGTAAACATCATGAAGAAACCCGCACATCAAAGAATATTTCGAATGACGTGTAACCTAATCCAAGGAAGTAACTGGTTTTCCCTCTGGCTTTTGTGGATATCTGACGGTAGTAAAAGTCTGTATTTTCGCCAGATGCTTAGCCTGAGGTAGCGGACCGCGCTGATCCTCATGGATTAGGAACTGAATAATGCTATGAAGAAGGACGTTCATTACTAACTACTGTATCAATACCTATAGAAATATAAAAGGTATATAAAACACATCTATCTATCTATCTATCTATAACTTCACGCCAAATCCCTTGCGGGGTAGGCAGAGACAAACGTGTGCCACGTGACTCGATCCTTACATACCTCACTCGCTTCTTTAACATTCATTGCTCTTTTCATGCACGCTCGCCGGTTTCTAGGGTTCCTGACATCACCTTCTGATAGAACACGACCACAATTTGATGTGTAAGTCTTGGCCTTCCTCGGCTCTTACATCCTTGAACTTTTGCAATGTATATCTGCTTCGTCATTCTTTCTACATGTCCAAACCAACGGAGCATGCCTCTTCTTATTTTAACACCGACGCTCTCTTTCAGACCAACCCTGCTTCTAACCTCATCAAAAATATATATAAAAGATAATTAGAAAGAAATTCTGCATTAACAGTAATCGCTACCGCTACATCTTATTAGGGTTCCGTACCAAACTGGTAAAAAGGAACCTTAATAGTGCGACTTTGAGCGCTTGTTCGGCCGTTCATCTGTCCGTCTATTTTAGCAAATACTAACGCTGCCGATTTGAAATAGTTTTAAATATTGCTTAACCTAATTGAAAGTTGAAATTTCAAAGTGCGCTTACTAGTTTAAGTGGCGTATCATATAAAAGGGTTCCATTTGCAATTCTAAAACAGGCTCTTTTTATGCCGTGTTTGACTGATGATGGAAAATGTAAATGAAGTACCATCCTTCCACCCTTTAACCTCGAAGTTTGTAATGCGAAAAATTTGAAATAATTTCAGGCCACAAAAGTCCACTTGAGTGACAAAAGTCTATATATTACAAGACAAAAAAAAACGATGTTTCCAACTGGCGCAGTTTTTTTAATCGTCAACTCTCTTCACTATGAAACTTAGTGATGCGATTGGCATTGTTTTATTTTTCTTATTTATAGGTTAAATATTACGAGCACCGCAGGCCACATAGAACTTTATTTTGCAAGTACAGTATGGAACCATTGGTACACGAAGTAATATTCGCCCTTGATCGGTTTTTTCTAATACAGCGGTATATTCGACGAGTTTGGTGGTTGGTTTGGAGTTCGGCGGCGTAGTGGTTAGTAACGCTACTTTGACACCAACGCTCGTGAGTTTGGTTCCTACACAGGAGAAACATTTGTCTGCATATACATGTCTGTTTGTCTTGGACTGGGTGTTTTTAAGAGAAGAAGGGCGTATCAAAGCAGTCCATAGGGAAGTACCTCCACCCCACAGATAACCGCAGTCAAATAACTCCATGGAGGGTTGTTGTATTCCTGCAATGAGTGAGTTCACCAGTGAACTACGAATACTAAGGAGTAGCTGTGTTATTAACAGAGGTGGTATCACGCGAGTGATACTTAATATGTTGTAAGCGTTCATAGGCCACGGTAATCACTTTACATCAAGTGGGCTTTATGTTTGAAAGCCTTCCGACGTCGTATAAAAAAACATTTCACATACAAGCTCCTAAGGAGTTGCTGTGTAAGCAGCAGAGGACGCATCGTGCGAGTGATAGTTAATATATTACAAACATAAATGGGCTACGGAAACTGCTTTATATCAGGTAGGCCGTATCCTTGTACGCCTCCCGACGTTGCATAAAAAAAATGTAAGGTCTATATTGCAGCGCTATTGCTATCTGTAGGTACATAATAGGCAGCATATCTGCCATCTAAGTCTTGCTTGAACGTGCATAAATTGTAATTGAACAGTCAATGCACAGTCCGATTTATATAACTTTGCTATACTGTTTGAATATTGTTATATTGTTGTTAGTTTCCACTTTTATAATACCGAGCGATGCAGTGGCAGATAAGCCGTGCACGGTTTGTGTCCACTCAATAGGCAAAAAATCGAATGTACTTATTGTAAAAGAAAATAAATAAAAAAAAAAGGTGTTTTATAATGCTAGTCCACCGACGTCACTTCCGCTTCACGTTACCACCCAACCCGCAGCGTTAACTAGTTGGTGTTCACCTAACCACACATATAAGCGCTCAAGTTGGTGCCTGTAATCCTACTCCCCATATCAGGTCATTAGGGCCAGGTCGTCTCTCGTCTGTTCCATTATGCAGGAACCATTGTCTATACTCAGGAGGTTATTAGACTGCAATGTGACATAAATACCGTTGGTATACATTGTATTATCTGAATTTCGAATTTTCGGCCAATTATAAAATTACGGAGAAGTTAATTTCTAATGGCCCTAAAATTCGAAATTCCAATATTACGTTTCAATGCCTCCTTTGCAAGGAAATAAAACCGGCCAAGTGGGAGTCGGAGTTAGTACCATCTATAAAAACGGCAAAAAAAATCATGTTTGTTGTATGGGAGCCCCCCTTAAATATTTGTTTGATTTTAATTTAATTATTTATTTTATAAATGAATATATAACTAAATATTCTGTGAATATTTCAAGCGTCTACCTGTTGCTGTTATCAATATCTAGCAATAACGAGCAAAAAAGTCACGTTTATTGTATGGGAGCCCCCTTAAATATTTATTTATTCTATTTTTTAGTATTTGTTGTTATAGCGGCAACAGAAATACATCATCTGTGAAAATTTCAACTGTCTAACTATCACGGTTCATGAGATACAGCCTGGTGACAGACAGACGGATGGACGGACAGCGGAGTCTCAGTAATAGGGTCCGTTTTACCCATTGGGCACGGAACCCTAACAACCATTATTGTATGAATGATTAATTGTATGTCTCGCAGCTTTTCAATTGATAATTACGATGAGCCGAGAGAGAGATAGTTGAGTCGTTAGTATCGACTACTTCCACACCAAGGCTTTCTTCGTTTCCTAGAGAGGATATACATTTGTTTGTATGAACATGCCCGTTTATTTATGCACTGAGTGTTTAAAGAGAGGTACGGCGCATCATAGTAGTCCAACTGGTGAAGTCCCAGAAAACCGCAGCCAAATAACATTTCCGTGGGTTGTTGTGTTGTTGAGAAATAGTGAGGTATAGATCGCATCAAATTTCTATTTAGCTCTGAGTACAGCTCGTCTCATTCGCACAGTAGTAAGATATATGTATACCTGACAGAGCAACTTCAGTAGGCCAATTGTGCTAAATAACTGCAACTGCACGTTTACGCTTGTCATTAGAATCCTGCAGGAGTGCAGTGCCAATTATGTATGTATTATGTGTGTATTCTACTAAAATTTCCTGCACTGCAACAGCACTGCATCTACGCTGCAACTGTGCGTATCCTGCAAATGAACTACTTAATACCTGTCCCATATTTCAATCTAATAAATTTTTATCTTATTTTTAGATTTTTCTTAATATTGACTCCTGTAGTTTCAAGCCCCATTACCCTTGATTGCCGGCGTGAAGGTATTTCTGAAAATAAGCTTTACTTAATCATATATTTCCACAAGCATCTTCCAAAACAAAACAAATGTTTTGTAAAATAAATCACCGCTCCTGAATATTAATTTCACTTCGCAAAAGTTGCTCAAGAGTAACGTTAACATAACTGCAAATATACTCCTTCAAAACTTTTGTCACCGGTATATAAATGTCAAAACAATTTATCAGAATACGATTATATTGCAGGAAACGTGCAGGAGCAGTGCAGGTTTTTTAACAGAATAGCGAGTTATTTACTGCAGCGTTCCTGTAACGTCGCTGCTGTCAGATCGCTTAACACGAACGCTTAACGAATAACGAAACGTCAAAATGTACACATTTTGATACACGACGCGTCGCAGTGCAGTTGCAGTTTTTAGAAGAATTGGCCTACAGAGCGAACTACTTTGACGCGATCTATAAGAAGTGCAAGCTCCTAAAAGCACAGCTGTGTTAGCAGCGGTGATGGCAACACGCAAGCTACGGTGGCAGTTAGGCTACGGTAACCACTTTACATTGGTGGATCGTATGTTTGTATGTCTTCTGACGTTTTATATAAAAGGCAACATTCTAACACGCCTAGTTAGTAGTTTTTTTCACCACACCACAAATATTTTCGGGATAAAATAGCCTGTAATACACAGACTATTATTATTATATTATTTAATCCAAAATATGTACTATTTGTGTGGTAAATTTTGTCCAAATCCTTATAGCCGTTATATTGTGAAAGAGCAATGTACACATGTCGTTACAATTTTTCTCAAATATAATGTTAGTACTCGTAGTATTCTCGTCAGTTCGATTACGTGGTTCGTCCTCTCCTACCAGATATTATGTATGTATGTATATCTTCACGCCAGGCCTCTTGCGGGGTGGGTCGAGAGAACCGAGCGCCTTACACACTTCACTCGCTTCTTTAACATTAATACCTCTTTTCACGCACGCTCGCCGGTTCATATATTATATACCCTGTTGCCGTAGATAAATCCAATTCAATTAAGTTATATCTATAAGAGCATTATAATTTTTTTTTTTTTTTGTTTGTTTATTTTATTTATTTTCTCCACAATCTTAAATACAAACTAAATATAGACTACTTGCGGCATCATATGATTGTGTGAGACTGGAGCCCTGAACTAGGCCAGGGGCCTGTATCTCAGGACTCCAGTGCTCTGCCCTCATGTGGTGTCACAGTACAATTTTCTTCAAACAATAGATTGGAGAATTAATCAACTATTAAATTATACTAGGTACATTTACAATTATTTCTGGGATGGTTGTGTAATCGAGTGGTGGGTTATGGGTGAGACCTTATCTGTGTAAGAGAGAAGTGTTTATTTAATGTGTGGATATATGTTAACAAGAAAACCCACACAAACACATGATCACATGTAAGTCTACGTTATATTATAAGTGGTGTAGGATATGACTAAGTGATAGGGTAACTGCACACATAGTAATACCTAATTTACACAAGCGGTTGAAGCAGATTTTCTGTTTCAGCATAATTCAGACTGTTTAAAAAGGTAAAGAACTTTTTTTAACAAACAAATTTTGTACAGGTCAGTAGGTTAAGTTTCCTGTGTAACTTGTTGTAGAGAAATGGACCTAAATAACAGAAGAACCGGTGGGAAAAGGTCGTATTAAATTTAGGGAAATTAGCAACAATAAGTTTGCGACTGGATCTACTAGATGAGGTGTTAGGATTAGTGTTAGCATGTTGTTTCAAGACAATTTGGGAGATGAAAAGCTGACGGACAGTAAGGACTTCACAGGATTGATAAAGATCAAAAGTAGGGAAAATGATAGGCTTGGATGTGCATACCTTGAGAAGGGCCCTTTGAGCTCTCTCTAGTTTGATGAAAGTGGTTTTAGAAGCACCTCCCCAGGATATGATACAGTATGTGATTATCGATTGACAAAGAGCAGTGTATAATAACTTCACTATTTTTGGCTCTGCCACGTGACGCAATTGTTTAAAAATGTATATGAGTTTACGAACTCTTCCAGCGGTTGTGCTAATGTGACCCTGAAAATTCAGCCTATTATCAATAATGACCCCCAAATATTTTATTGTATTAGAAGAAGACAAGGTAGGACATGAGCACATATTTTGGGAAGTAGTAGTGTGTGTGTGCGCGATGATGGACAAATCTGAGACGGTGGTATGGGATTTATTAGTTATAGAAAAAGTGAGGTACTGGGTCTTGAGTATGTTAAGAGTTAACAGATTTAGACGAAGCCAATCTGACACAGAATCGAAGCCAGCCTGTGCTAGAGCAAAAGTATTTTCCCAAGTGTCGGCGGTAAAAAGAAGGGCAGTATCGTCTGCATAGGAAATAATTTTACAGTTGGGCATCTTAAGAGAACACAGCTCGTTAATGTAAGTTAAGAAGAGCGTAGGACCTAAAATGCTTCCCTGGGGGACGCCATAATCTATAGGCAGATAGGAGCTCGAATTCCCGTCAATTACTACACTCTGACAGCGACCAGAAAGATAACTCCTGAAGAGAGAAAGTTGTTTTCCACGTACACCCAGCGATTCCAACCTATTCAGAAGGATGGGAACCGACACAGTGTCGAACGCTTTTGCGAGGTCTAAAAAGATGGTTAAGCATTTGCTGCCATTATCCAAGCTCCTTGTTATGTGGTCAGTGAGAGCGTGAACCGCGTCAGCTGATGACCGGCCAGTTCTAAAGCCGTACTGGTTTGGCGAGAGTAAACCTTTATCCTCAAGAAAACTCGATAACCTTTTGTTGATTAATCGTTCAAGGATCTTGGACAATGCTGGAAGGATGGATATAGGACGGTAATTGTTCGTATTGCTGCGGTCCCCAGCCTTAAAGATAGGGTGGACGATAGCTTTTTTGAAAGCGGATGGGAAGACACCAGATGCCATGCTGATATTACAGATATGCGTAATCGGGGCAGCCAGAACTTTAATGTTGCGCTTTAGGAGCTTAGACGAGATGTTATCCCAGCCCACTGCACAGTCTTCTCTTAAAGAGTTTATAACCCCGTCTACTTCACGAATTGTAGCTTCATTGAGGATGAAAGATTGGAGCGGGGAGGAGTCAAGACAATAACCATTGGGGGGCAGGGAAGCGTTGTTGCAAGCGGAATTATGTATGTTCTCTGCCAGAGTTCTACCGATGGCTGCAAAAAATGAGTTAACATGATTAACTGATTCTTTAGGAGAATGCTTGCAATAAAGAATATCGTTGGATATTGTAGAGTCTTTATTCAAGTGGGTGATATCCCTGACGGCACGCCATAATTTTTTTGAATTACTTCCGGCCTTACTAATAATATCTCTTTCGTATTTCTGTTTGACTTTTTTTAATAGAGAGTTACAATAATTACGATATCTGTAGTAAGTGATACGCAAAGTATTATTATCGGGATGTTTCTTCAATTTTTTGTGCATGCTATCTCTGTTCTTAATACATTTTAGCAGGCCGGGTGTAATCCAAGGCCTTAGAATACGTCGGCTTTTCGGAAGATTTACATTTGAGGTATGCAAGGAGATAACAGATTGGAGGATTTCAATAAATTTGTCAGTGGCTACTTCAGGATCAGAATAAGCCATTATATGCGAGAAGTCTGTGTTATTTAGAACATAAGATATATCGTCATAGTTGACTTTAATAATGGTTCGTGGAGGCGATATTTGTAATCGTGTATCTAAGGATAGTAATACAGTCTCGTGGTCAGTCAGTGAAGATTGTATGACAAGAGAGAGAGCACGGTGTGGGGTCTTTAGTATGACGTGATCAAGACAAGAGCTATTGCGAGTGGGGAATGTGTGAGCAGGGAGAAGACCATGGTGTGCCAAAGCATTTAAATAATCTTCAGCATCTCCGTCAAGGTTACCAGGTGCGATATCAATATTTATGTCACCCATAAGAATTATGTTTTTAAAGCATCGAAGCGAACCTAGCACTGAAGCCAGTGACTGCGTAAAATTAACGACATTTCTAAAAGCGCAGGGCCGATATAGGGCCACTATGACAGTTTCCGCGTGGAGCTTTATCAGCAGGCCACTGGCATCTAGAATTTTAGGTACCTCAATGCTAACTCCTGTGAGTGTGTTATTATAGTAAACAATTACACCGTCATTTTGGTTAATAGGATTACTAGAGGATATCGCGGAAAAACCTTCAATTTGGGGTATACTTGAATTTTTTAATAGCCAGCATTCTGTTAAAATCATAATGTCCAGTTTGCAACCAAGGGTGTGAAGCAGAATATTAAAGCTGTCAAAGTTGGCGCCTATGCTACGTATGTTTTGGGTGATTATGTTAAGTGATTTCTTATGATTTGATAAATAACTACTTACTTCGCATGGATCGCAAGTTAGCGAGGTGGCAACCGACACATTATCAATATTATTTAATAATTGATCATCACAATCCATAGCGAGAAGTAAATGTTAAGTGTGACTGTCCAGTATCAGAGGAATACAAATAAAATAAAAACAAAACAAAACTGTGCAGATATGACCTGACTGAATAAAAAATCGTGTATACAGGCTGGAGTGGGGTATATCGGCGGCTGATTATTAGGAGTTACATTGATTAATGCTAGCTGAACATCAGAACAAGCACTGGTAAGTATCGGGCAATTACAAGAAGTTGCATAGTTAATTACTGCAAGAATATCAGATGTTCGTGTTATAATGGTAAGCAACGGGTGAATATGAAGTGTCGCGCAGGTAAGTTTTGGTTGAAAATAAGGTGATGCATTGGTGGGAAACGGCTGAGTATTTGGTAGTACACGAATAATAATTAGTTGAGTATCAGGTATAACACCGGTAGATATTTTCGGAACATCATGCACACCAACACTTGCAGCATTGTTATTATGTGATATTACCATACCTCGCCAAATTACCGATTTGGTACAACAATATATATTTTTATAAGAAAGATGTATATAAATTAGCTGTGTATGAATTTGTGAGTCGTGAAGGTTTGTGAATAATTGGTGTTTATATAGTAAAATCGAAAAATAAAAAAACAACAAAAAGGAATACGCCCTGAACCACACAAGTAAGAAAGACAAGAAGCCAACGAAACCAATGCCTAAAATAAACCAGCAGTATACCCTAACATGAAATAGTCAGTCCTTGTTTTTTTCTTTTAACTTAGTTAAGTCAGCCTCTTCCTCAATCAGTGTCCGCGGTGACCCCTCCTTCTTGCGTAAATACACTTTACCAAACGACGTCCAACAAAACGAATATCCAGAAGCTTTAGCGAACTCGCGTGCCAGATAAAAGAGTCGTCGGCTCTTAGAGGTGAGGCTCTCGGAAATAAATATTGGCTTAACCGGCATTGGTTTTAAACCCGTAGCAGCAACAGTGCTGTACCCAGCTTTGTCAGCTGGCTGCTGTTCAGACGCGTCTGAAGTCTGCTTGGTCCTCTCTAGGAATATGCCGGTGTGTAATTTATCGGTCCTATCCTTCATGCTCATTTTTCTAAGACCCTTCAATATCTTCTCTTTCGTGAGAACAGATGTAAACTCGACGTCGACTATTTGGGGCATGTTCGGTTTTGCAAACGGTCGATATACATCCTTAATATCCGATGTCTGTACGGAGACGTCGAGTACCTTAACGATCTTAACAACGGCTGCACACAAATCTTCCTTTTCTTCAGAGCCTAGACGAGGCACATTTCTGATTGTTACCTTAGGCAGGCAAGCGTGGCGCTCAAGCGACTCTAATTTATTCTCAAGCAATTTAATATAGGAGATATGTTCTTTCCGCTCTTGACGAATGCTGTCTAATTCTTTATGTATTTCGTCGTACTTGTGAGATAAGGTGTCAATAAACAAATGAATTTCACCATTCTGAGTTTTTATTTCAGCCAACGACGTTTCCAGACATTGCATTTTTTTATCCTGCTTTTCAGTAAAATTCATAAATAAGGAACGGACCTCCTGCATAAAATCCTGTAAATCATTATCACGTTTTCTTTTAAATCGAGTTTTGTTGACATTTTGTAGTGATTCGCTATCGTTGAACTCCTGCGCGCTACCCTCGGCAGCGCGCGATAAATCTGGGTCTGAAGCATAAGCTTTCGGCGGGGTGTGTTTCAGTGACATCATGATATATATGAGAGAAAAATAGTATTTTAACCGCCTGGATACACCAAAAGTAAGGGTAGTTGCACTCACACTTAAATTTATATCCTTCAGCTTCGTACCTTGTGAAAGCACAAGGGTCCACAATCCAAATTTTAGTTTATATTTTTAAACAAAGCTTTTTAAAAGGTTACTATAACACAAACAGAGCACTAACACGCTGCCCGTAGCAAGTTCTTAGATCTGGCGCTGTAACCGCAGCTCATCAACAGCTAAGCAGTGTAGTGTACGTGACGTAGTAGCTCGTAGCAGGTGGTAGCCAATTTCGTCGAAAACCGTCGCTTGTACAATGGCTCGGGGGCGCATTCACCCAACACCGCGACGCCTAGACCCGGGTTCAAATCCTCCAGCGCACTTTTCACAGAATTTAATTTTTCTTGTTTATAATTTAATAATATTTAATGAAATTAGCAAAACAGTTCATAGGCACGTCCACGCTAGTCGCGGTCCGGGGGGGAAGAGGATACACACACATAATTGACACAATAGTATTGCAAAATAAATAATACTATAATTTATTTTGCAATCTTGTATCAATTATAATGCTATATAAGACCATAGAATAATTGAATTGCATTTTAGGGACCTTAAATTATGAATGCGGCCCAAAATTTGCTTATATCATATTTAACGTTGATAGATGTTAATGGTGTTCAATTTATCTAAATGTACAAATGTAAAACTTTTTGTTAATACACCTCTATTTATAAAATATTTTAATACACTCCTACACCATGCAGATAACAGCAGTTACCTTGTACTATTTTCTGATGATACCACATTAATTTTGTAATGAGGCTCGCTGTTGTAAAAATATGAAAAAGTAAAAAGATTTTGTTTACTACTCTGTATTGGTTATCATATACCCTAATTTTACTTCAAATCCAGCAAAAATCATATGAGTCAAATGTGTTTCAAGACTTTCGTCACAGTTTAAAGATGACAGTTAGTAGCTTAAACATCCTGGCGTGGTTCCGCTTCCTTAGGATTAGCGGGTTTCGCTACCTAAGGTTTTAGCGAAGACATCTATTTCCACATGGAGCAACTGCCGTTAGACGTCACAACGAGTAGGGAAAATCAGATCTTTCTTCGGTTTGAGCACGAGTTATTGAAAATATAATTTCTTGGCCGGTTTTTCGCGATGATTTTTTTTCATCGTCCATCAAGTGATTATTATAGATAAGTAAATAAATCCGAAAACTCTTATACTCTATAATAGCCATACACTTGCTCTGTTATGAAAATTCTAACAATACCACAACCATTAAAATTCATCTAACAGTTTGTATTATGAGGACAAAGACTCCATGTAATTACTTACACTGAAGCGCGTGAAAAGCACACACATGGTAGGAATTTCCGGGAACCAATTTGGATTACGTAGTATCGAATTTACAAACGAGTGGGTAACTCCACTACTTTTGGAAAGCTACTCCAAATATGGCGCTGTTCTTAATGGAGTATGTAGTATATATTTCTTTTAGATAAAGATAAAAGATTATTTATTTGCTATTAGGCCTTCACGGCACTTAGATATGTGTTACATTCTCATTTATATATACTTATAACCAGTACCATAGTAATGAATACAAAGTTTTAGAAAGTATGAGAACCGATAAGCAATTACTATGAATATGAAAAAGTTATATGGAGCTAATTGAAGGGATATTGAATGAAGGAATGGATGATATTGCCAATAAAATAGGTTTTTAAATTCGGTTCTTAGTTATTTTGATGAGCTCGGTGGCTCAGTCGTGAATGACGCCACTTTGACACCAACGCTTGTGGGTTCGATTCCCACACAAGGCAAACATTTTTGTGCATGAACATATCTGTTTGTCTTGGTCTGGATGTTTTAAGAGAGGTAGGGCGTATCAAAGCTGCCTATCTGGGGAAGTTCCTACACCTCACAGAAAACCGTAGCCAAACAACTCCCTAGAGGGTTGTTGTGTTCCAGTGTTTGAGTGAGGTCACCAGTAAGCTACCAAGGAGTTGCTGTGTGTTGTAGTTAGGAGATCTAGATATCGGTGCGCATAAAAACAGCCATGAATGTTAAATAAGCGACTGAGTTGTGTAAGGCCTAAGAGCACGCGATCGCCAGACCTTTCTCTAGTATAAAAGCGAAAGTTTCTCTCCGCATGTCCCCGACAAAGGTAGGAACAATGGGTGATTATGAAGTTTGGATCACCGTGGTTTTGGCAGATAACTAGTATTAAAGGCGTATAAAATTGCTACTCAAAATCATCAATGTGTATAAAGTATTTTTTTATATTTTTTTCGTAATAATCGCGCATTTTGTATTTCAAGTACATATTTGTAATTATCACTGTGAGGCGGTGATGGAAATCATCGTAAGGAAACCCGCACGTCCAATAAATTATATTTCGAAAGACGTGTGATTGTACCTAAGAATGATCTGGTTTTCCTCTGGGTTGCGGAGGCCTGATGGCAGTCGCCCCATATAAAAATCACTATTAGTATAATTTAACCTTATTCTTAGACTTAGCGACGAGCTCGGTGGCTCAGTCGTGAATGACCCTAGTTGACAACGAAAAATGAAAGGTGATCGAGAAAGCAGATCCATCGCAAACCACGTCAGAGTTAGCGGTAGGCTTCGGCGTATGTGACAAAACAGTTTTAATTCCCTTGAAATAAATTGGAAAAGAGAAAAAGCTTGAGAAATGGGCACCGCATGAATGGAGTGAAGCACACAAACACGTATTGAGTGTTGCGTTACATTACAACCGTCACAATAACGAGGGAATTTTAAATCGTATTATTACTTGACGCTCATCATAGTGGATGAACCCAGGATAACCGGCTACATCCTGTCTCAAGCAAAAGTTGACTCATAAAAAAGTACTGGTGAGTGTTTGGTGGACCAATGCTGGTGTCAATCACTACAGCTTCTTAAGATCTGGACAGACGATTACGGCAGATCTGTGTTGTCAACAATAGCAAACCATGACGGAAAAGCTCGCTATTCAACAACCGAGACTGGTCAATTGCTTCAGCCCACTGCTGCTTCAGGACAACGCTAGACCTCACACTTCACGACAGTTGGTAACTATCTCCGACACCCACCATTCTCCCCAGACCTTGCTCCAACAGATTACCACTTTTTTCGCAATTTTGACAACTACTTGCAAGGAACAAAAATCAATTCCGATGGGGCAGTGCAAATCGCCTTCAAAGATTTTATTGATTCCCACTCCCACAATTTTTTCAGCCATGGAGTTAATGAAGGAAACCCTATAAAATGGTGAAAGTGCATAGATAATAATAGTACATAGGTACTTCGATTGATTAAATATATAATTACATGTATATTTTTGTTTTTATTTTTTCCATATCAGACGAGCTCGGTGGCGCAGTGGTGAAACGCGTTGTTACGCTACTTTGACACCAACGCTCGTGGGTTCGATTCCCACACAGTACAAACATTTGTGTGCATGAACATGTCTGTTTGTCTTGGTCTGGATGTTTTCTATGTATAATAAGTATGTATTTACAAAAACTATTTACGTAAGTTTATCAGTTGTCTAGTACCCATAACACAAGCTTCGCTTACTTTGGGGCTAGATGGCGCTGTGTAATTTGTCCGGCAATATTTATTTATTTATTTATATAAAACGCCAATTTCATATGTAAGAACCTAATATAACAGTCGGGACCTCGGGACATCGGGTTTAACGTACCCTCTGAGTATGGAGAAGCTCGAGATAGATAAACCCATCTATAGCTTAACCTGCGTGTTCTGTTAGAACGACATTGACATCGAGCTCCTCGATCCTGGTTCCATACCAAAGACTGTTAATATCATTAAGTAATACGCCTTCCTATTCGATATATCCTTTCTGATACACTCTGTATAGAAAACTTGCTTAGGAGTATACTCGTTTAATAGTCATTACCGTATAGAATGACCCCTTCGGTCCAGATACAGCTCTTTGATCGACTTACACGTGCTTGGAGGGGATAAAACCCTAAGCTATGTTCACACTGTTCAGACGATGTGATTATAGAGGACTTTTTTATTTCATGAGGTGATAAACAAACACACAATCCATCTGATACTCGTATGTAACAAGGAGTATTGTTTATACCCGAAATTATTTCGTCGGAATCTCGGTTGCGATGTGACAACGTTCAGACAGATTCTGACAGATTACACGCCCCAAAGCCACCCCCCAACTAAACAAAGCTGGTATTACAGGTACCAGACAAGTAATAAAAATATACGTGATTGCCTTTTTAGGTAAAAAATGATCATTTACATTACAGATCTTCCCTTTTATCTAGGAAAATAGCAAAATGAAAAATCCTAAATAATTTAAATAGGATAAAGAGTTCAGTGTATATTACAGGAAAAATGAAAGCTTTCAAATTCAAATTTTATGACGATCACAAAACATTTCTCGGTTAAACTGAATTGAAAAGTTGTATGGATTTTCGTTGATGTTGCTTTCTGGAATGACATTTACAAATGGGAGTAGAAAAAAACAACTTTCTAGTTAAACGCAAACAAAAATAGTGCCGTTTATGCCTTATAACTTACGAATAAATAATCTTATTATAGACCCTTACAGCACAAGTAGAATATAAAACTACGGTACAAATAGAAAAAAAAGTATAAACTTAGATTTTTTACGGTACAAATAGAAAAAAAAAGTATAAACTTAGAGAATCGACTACGACCTAGTCCTATGTTTGGGAATCCAGGGAGTTGTAAGCGATATGAGCTTACGATAACTGTTTTCTTACGCCGTATGATTTTGTTATTGTGTGAACACGGCCTTATCCCCCACGTTGGTATTTAAAGGTATTTCATTTATCTTAAGGGTCTATCAAGACCCATCACGTAATGAATTCGATGCCTTTGCTAGGGAATTCTCATTATATGTATCGGCTTATCACTGAGTTAGTGGTTGCTTAGTTGATAATAGGTGAGAGTAGGGTCATATAACATGCTGAAAATTCGGATGCTATTGGAGCTTAACCGCCTGAGCCTATTGTTTTCGCTGTTGCCGTATTAAAATAAAGGTATGAAAAAATACATTAGTCAAGCTCACAACATTATCTATACACTTAATAAATATTCTATCTATCAATTTTTCTATTTCTACACCTACTCCTGACGATAATGTGCGAGTGAACTTAGGGACCATACTGGTATTTCGCAAAATATAAATCGTAGGATTTATATTTAGTAATAGTAGTTATATTATAGTAGGAAGAATCTGGGGATTTGTAAACAATTATATTAAAAACTACAGCCCTTAAAGTGCGGTCCCTACCGTCACAGACACAGACGCAAAATATATAACGACTAAATTGTGGTCCCTCATTCCACACAAGAAAGATAAATATTTTAGTGAATATTACCGAATCAAATAAATAGAATACTTCTTTTTCTATATAGTGTTTTCATAACAGTCTTAAAACATTTTGTATAAAAAAAGAGGAAAAAATGTCGACTCAATTTGAAGATAGCGATAATTAAAACTAGTCCCTCAATCCTCTCCTCCACCGCCAAAATGGGACACGGTCAAATTCACGGGAAACATTCATAGCTCTTTCACATACGCTCCGCTGTTCCAAGGGTATCACATCTGATATAACACGACCACTTTCCTTGGCTACTATATCCTTCCACTTTCACATTTTATGTCTGATTCGTTTTTCTTTCCTCCTGCGTTCTTTCTACATGTCAGAATAGACGGAGCATGCTTCTGCTTATCTTACTATTACTCGTACTTTCTTTCAGGCTAACTCCCTGCCTTATATCATCATTGCGGACTCGGTGACAAGTCTCGCGTTTATTCTGCTTTCGTCATCTCTATGGCATACCCAAAAAAACTTCGATCACTAATAAATTATTAATAAACCAGTTATAGCCTAAATTTTTCTAGGATTTGCTATGACTTGTCTATTAATAATCTATTATCTAAGCGGTTACTTTTTTTAATCATCATACCCTAAATAAAATATTAAATAAAGGCATGCTAGTTTGAATGGAGGATGGAACCGATAAGCACAAATTACGTAGATACAATTTGGTATAAAAATAATGATGTATGAATGTTGAGTAAGATCAATATTTAAATAGCAAGGACAAACCAATGTAATTCTCTTTTTTCCTCTGTTTGGCAACCAATTTTCACAATAATAAAATTGGAAATAATATAAAATACGGAACAAATTCACATTTATGTCTCAAATTCCAATAATGAGGTTTGAATTTAGTTTCTTTTTCTAAACAACTGTGTGTTTTTACACAACAATGGGAGGCATATTAACATACGGTACACCTCATGAGTTAATATATGAATATTCTGACTACGGTTATGTCCATGTGGGGATCAAGTTATAGCAAAGTTAAATGTTAAGAAGATGGGTAAAAAAAACCCTACTGCGTACTACCTTGGATGCTCCCAGCCTTACTATTAAATTAAATTTCTTTGGGGATTCCGTTTGTAACATTTGTGTCGACATGTGGGATATTGAATATTGCTCGATTAATATTTAAATTAAAAGCGAGAGTAAAAGTAAAATAAACGCGATTGAGACGCGAAGATTGAACTAAATCAATGGCGTAAGCGGTCAACTCACGTTCACAACAATGTCACAAGAAAGGGAGTTCGCATGTAAGAGGCCTCGAGGAAATTACATCTATAGTCACTGCAATCTATATCTTACTAGACCAGAGTACAAAACTTACCCATCTCATTGAGACCCAAGTACATGCGATTTTTTTAAAACGATAATGTCATGCACTTTACCATTAAAAAAAATCGCATGTACGTGCATGTGCCACTAGTAATTTATGTATATATATATAAATAATGTTTATTATCTCTTGAAAACTCTTTATTTGATTGATTAAGTACTATTGGTAGGACCATGAGCTTCAAGTAAGTAGTGATTTTTACGAATATTTAAATATTAGGAAATAAATAAAACTATTTATCATGTGGTAGATTAACTCCAAGAATACAGTATACTAACGATGTTAATTAGTCATTTGTAGCTTATTAGATGTTTTATGCAAATCGTGTTCATATTATAAATTTAATATTAAAAATATTCCCGAAAGGAAGAATAAAATTAGAAATTTTAAACAAGAAGTTGTCCGCTTTCTCCAAACACAATTAAAAATCTTAATCTTTTACAAAACGGCCTTTTCTTTGTCCTCTGATTCTATTTCTGAATCGCTGAGTGCAAATTCAATTTCCAAGTCATTTACAAAACTGAAACAACAGCCGTCATTGTATGCACTTATATCTTATTTTAATATAAAATACTTACTGGTCTCACTCACATTACAATTAATGACAGTAAGTGGTTAGCGACAAGAACGAAAAAATATTTAATTTCTTAAAATAACAAATAAAAATAAAGATCTTATGCAAACAGTAATGAAAATATACGAGATTTTCTAAATAACTTTTGATTTACTAAACTCTCTTGGGTGGGTTTTCTATGTCGCCAGCTATCAATTATCTATTACGAACTTATATTTTTAATTAAATAAATCTATTTGTGGTCAAACTATGACCACAAATAGACTTATTTAATTAAAAATTTACCGTGAATTTGCAGTCAATCAGTTGAAAACTGTACACATGTCAATATTATAGACAAAATTGTATAATAGTACTCGTAAACTTTAACGAGAGGTCTGGTAGCCGGGAATGTGACTGTACGTAAAAGATATAAACCCGAGAGGCCCTCGTGCCCTACAAACCAGCAGGTATCAAGTTGGATCATGCTCCGATCGCAGGTAATCAATATTAATTTCCCTAGATTCATTCGCCTTATCGCACACCTACAGATGTACTAATTGCTGCATAACAGTTATATTGCGGTTATATTGTACACTAGTGGCCCATGGCAGTTTGCAGTTTACTTTCCATTTTACGCTGCAACTCTACATATAGGCGGGTATGCTACTTGAAGTAGAGACTCCGCAGGAATAAAATTGCTAGTCTTCACTAAAGTCACGAACGCATCTTGTAAAAGAAAAGTCCAAATTTTATAACAAAACATAGACACGAAGAAAGTTGATACTTTAAAATATTTTTTAAATAATGATTTATTTGTCCAATTAAAATTTTCCGTAACAGAACACTGTTTGAATTATTCAAACCCCATTGCGTCGTACTATATTGAGAATCAGTTGCATAAAAATATAAATAAATGCGAGGAACACAGAAACTTCACAACTTTTTGTAGTCGGTTAATTTTCCCTTTAATCAAGGGCATTAATCCTGGTCATTTTATAGGTCATTTATAGCAGAGACCCGCTTCAGGGGAGATAATATTATTTATCTTGTAATTTTAGCCTCGGTGCAATATTTCAACTCCTCAATATACTTTCGCCTCCGATTTCAAACAAAAGGCACATTCTGTTACTGGGTTCGTTTTCAATCGAAGTTCTATGTCTCGAGAGTAATCTGAACTTTGCAGTTTTTATTAAGCGGGATTTAATGTGTTTCATCCTATGGGTGTCCGTCTTATTTTTGTGGTCTTTCCCACAGAATTTCACTTTTTATATACAACGCCAGAAGACATACAAGCATACAGCCCACCTGATGTAAAGCAGTTACCGTCGCCTATGAACGCTTGTGACACGTTAAGCATCATTTGTGCGATGCCACCTATGCTGCTAACACAACAACTCCTTAGGAGCTTACTGGTGACGTCGTTTACACTACAACTCTATAGGGAGTTGTTATTTGGCTGCGGTTTTCTATGAAGTGGAGGTACGTCCCCAGACAGGCTGCTTTGATGCGCCGTACCTCTCTTAGAAACGCACATACTAAGAAAAATAGACATGTTCATGTACACAAATGTTTGTGTTATGTGGCAAACGAACCCACGAGAGTGTTGGTGTCAAAGTCACGTCATTCACGACAGCGCCACTGAGCTCGTCACAGTTGACATTGATCTGTATACCTCTTTCATAAGTTACTAACTTTAATACTTCGATTACCGGGCTACAAAGTGAAAAGGGAAGATGAAAGTTTCCCTAAGAGAGGTATAGTAAAGCAAGTCCCCGACTGGGACAGTTCGTTCATCTACACAAAAAAACAGCTAAATTATAGCTCTCTGGATGGTTGTTGTGCTCCTGTGAGTGGTTGAGGTTGTTAGTAAGCTCCTGAGCTTGCTGTTTTAGCAGCAACGGTGACAACATATTGCAAGTCTTTATATGCTAGTAACAAATTTACATTGAGTGGACTGTATGTGTGTGCCTTCCGATGTTGTATATAAAAAGAAAGTAACGCAAATAATTGTGCACTTAAATAGTCTGTAACTTCAAGTCAAATCTCTTGCGGGGTAGGCAGAGAGAAACCAGCGCCACGTGACTCGATCCTTGTACATCTAACTGGCTACTACATTTTTTTTATACTATATTGGGTTTTTTTACCACCATGCTACTAATGGAGATACGTTTCTAGTGTTTACCTTTTTTTATACTACTTCGGGAGGCATGCAAGCATACGGTCCACCTGATGGAAAACAGATACCGTAGCCTATTAACGCTCGCACCTCACTCACGTGCAGAAACAGAACAACCCTAAAGGAGGTTGTTATTTGACTGCGATTGTCTGTGAGGTGGAGGTACTTCCCCAGATGGGCTACTTGGTTGCGCCCTACCTCTCTTACTGGGTAGCTCACTCAATTACAGGAACACAACAGCTGTTTAGGAAGTTGTTATTTGAATACCGTCTTTGGCGAGCTGGAGGTGCTTTCACAGCTGGGCTAAAAATAGATATCAATGTTCGCTACCCCTTTTTCTGCTAAGCTTTATTTATTATTTAGTAGGATGTACCACGCACAGACGAGATAGGCTTAGGCTTTTATAATGATGTAGAGCCACATAAATCCAATATTTTGTGTTTTAAGTGTGTTTTAAATTATATAAATTTGTAATGAAAATCTTATTTAGCGATATGTATCATATTTATATAGGGCATAGCATTCCACAAGTAGTAGTTTCTAAAAGTCAGACAACAAATTATAGCTGATCTATATAATTTTTCCAACGTTGTCACCTACTCAAGTAAAGCAAAAAAATTGGTTTTTCTAAGTGTGTATGGCGCAAGCTATTACTGTCACCCCGGAAAAAAAAGATATAAATATCCTAGTCAAATTGTTCAAACAAAACATGAAAATGGTTTCGAAGAAATTAAGAAGACCAAATAAATCGATTCTAACGAGCTCGGTGGCTCAGTCGTGAACGGCTTTGACACCTGGGTGCGATTCCTACACAAGACAAAAAAATCGCCGGAGTGCGAGTCGGACTCGCTTGGGAAGGATTCCGTACCATTATCTATAAAAACAGTAAAAAAAAAACACGTTTGTTGTATGGGAGCCCCTCTTGAATATTTGTTTTATTTTTATTTAATTATTTATTCTTAAAGTGAATATATAACTAAATATCCTGTGAATATTTCAAGCGTCTACCTGTTGCCGTTATCAATATCAAGCAAAAATGAGCAAAAAATTCACGTTTGTTGTATGGGAGCCCCCTTAAATATTTATTTTATTCTATTTTTTAGTATTTGTTGTCATAGCGGCAATAGAAATACATCATCTGTGAAAATTTCAACTGTCTAACTATCACGGTTCAAGAGATACAGCCTGGTGACAGACGGACGGACGGACAGCGGAGCCTCAGTAATGGGGTTCCGTTTTACCCTTTGGGTACGGAACCCTAAAAAAGAACTGGTTGTTTTAAAAGAGGTAGGGTGCATCAAAATAGCCTGTCTGGGGAAGTACCTCCACCTTACAGAAAACCGCAGCCAAATAATAACTCCCTAGACGATTGTTGTGTTCCTGTGTGTGAGCGAGGTCTGGTGTGTTAGCAGCAGAGGAGGTATCGCGCGAGTGATACTTAATGTATGACAAGCGATCACAGGCTACGGTAATCGCTTTACATCAGGTGGGCCGTATGTTTGTATGCCTTCCGACGTTGTATAAAAAAACTCCTAAGGAGTTGCTATGTTAGCAGTAGAGGAGGCATCGCGCGAGTGATACTTAATGTACGCTTTACATCAGGCGGGCTCTATGCTTGTATACCTACTGACGTTGTATAAAAAAAAAGTGATTGCAGATTTCCAATCTCTCTCATTAGGCCTCATTCACTTTTGAAAGCGCCATTAGAATCATTTTCGATCGTCCTCTGATCGCAGGCTTTTAGTAAAAAGAGAGAAAAATATTTTTTAGCGATTAATTTTCTGTACAAATATAATGGTTTAACGGTTTTTATTTTTAGAAGAAAAAGATTGGGCAAGTTACTTAAAAATCGTCGGTAGTCGTATGCCACTACAGATGTTAGCAATAAATAAATATAAACATTTTCTTACCAATAACAAATAACATAATGCCATTGTTAATAGAAACCACCTTGTTTTGCTCTATACTAAGAAGTGTTAAGTGTTAAGAAATTGAGGTTTTTCCAAAGGACTACAGTATGGGGTTCTTCAAAAAAGGCGTGAAGAGGTTCTTACAGGGTCGGCAACGCAAGAGTGACACCCCTGGTGTTGCAAATGCCCATAGGCTACGGTAACTGCTTACCATCAGGCAGGCCGTACGCTTGTTTGCCACCTTAGTGGTATAAAAAAAAAAAGTGTGCAGAAAATTATTGGAAAACTCATTACGTCCCACTTTTTGTTAATATATTTTTTATAAGGCTATGAAATTATCGTTTTTTATAAAAATAATCTAATATAAAAAAAACATTTTCGAACCAAGCTTCTATATATTTAGTTAAAGTATCTAAATACTCATATCATATATATATACAAATAAAAATAAGAAACTAAATCAATCATAAATCAAAGCCAACAATTTATATGATTAAGCTTGTTGTGAGAATTACTTGCCTAAATTTATCTTATGATATATGAATTACTTATTCATATAGAAATGATCAGAGATAGCTCAGTAGATAAAGAACCGGCATAGTAACCGACCGGTTCGTATTCTATAGTGGGAGAATGTACTACTAAATTCGTGTTTTCAGGCGTAGATTCTTCTAATTATCACTTGCTGGTCGGTGAAGGAAAACATCTTGAGTAAATCCGCACGTTTCAGAAATTATAATTATGAAATTATAAAGGTCTGAGTTCTCTCTAGGTTGTAGAGGTTTAACGGTATCACTCGACCTAAAACTCAACATCTTCGCCAAATCCTTACTTACGCAGCGGATTTCTAGGAAAACGAAACAAATAGCAAAATGAGCCTTTGAACAATTTATTTTTATTCATTAACTATTGAAATAGTCCATAATTATATTGAAGATGCAATTAAAATACAATATACATGGTGACATAAGCAAGGGCTATAGTGGTAATAATATAACTTGGAAAGCATAATATTAAATCACGATTACATCCATATTCTGCTTACTATTTTTAATAATAATCAGATTTTAATAGTTTCAAATGAACTGATTAGATATATCTGTTTAAAAGAAGATTGACAATAGAATGTACTGGTCATAAAGAATTTTTTAAATAATATTTGAAAGTATATTTTCGGCCAGATCATAGTATATTATGTCCCACCGCAGCGATACGTTTACATGGCGACTATTCACATTACAATTTCTCACGTGTACTAGACATTTATTCACACGGCGACGTTCTCCATTTGGTACTAACGTACGTTAAAAAGTGCTATCATAGATCTAGATACACTTCTTTTATATTGGTATAATATAGTTATACGGAGACGCAAGACACATTCTAGGAGATATATTTGTATGTAAGATCCTCATTGTAAAAATTAACAATAGTTTATAAAAAATATATATAAGTATTACAAAGGAGGGCTTATTTCTCTAAGAGATCTCTTTCAGTTAAGCTTCAAGTATTTGAGAGGATTGTAAATACGCGAGGTTATAACAATTGACCCAAAAGTACAAGACAAATTTGGATATTACACAATGAAAAGTTGTTAATGTAATATTTGGAAACCAGTTATTAATGAGCTAACAGTTCAAAGCTTGAGGTATTGAGTTCATCAATTTCTAAAGACTGGTCCACGTCGGGAAAAAGATTCTAAAACGTTTAGAAATGAATAACGTTAAATTTTTGAAGTAAAAACTTCTTTAGCGGTGTTGTGCACTTTTTAGGATGAGTAAAAAATGTTAAACTCGCGTCAGGACACGTGGCCCTGACGGTAAGATTTTGTCGAGAATTAGAACTTAGTTCGCTGCAGCGCTAAAACATTAGTTACCTCTAATTAAACAATTAAAACATGAAACGCTCCTACATCCTTCCACTTTAGCATTGTATATCTGTTTCGTCTGTATTAATTTTTCTTACAGAGAATTATCAAAATGAAGTGAGTACTTTTTTTAGTAGTATCTTTATCAAGCATACGGCCCACCTGGTGTAAAGAAGTTACCGTAGCCTATGATCGCGTGTAATACATTAAGTATTACTTGTACGACGCCATCTCTGCTGCTAATACAGCAACTCCTTACAATCTTACTAATGACCTCACTCACACGCATGAACGTAACAATCCTCAAGAGAGTTGATATTTGGTTCGGTTTTCTGTTAGGTGAAGGTTCTTCCCCAGATTTGCTTTTATGCGCCCTACCTCTCAACTATATCAAAATCAAAGTGTAGTGAAATCAATACTGCAATTATCCGAATATTGAATTTTGGCATAATGAAATTTGGATAAAATTTGGAGAGACTGGTTTTCAATATGAAAAATATGTTTACAGTGAATGTGTATAATTATTATCAACAGGTTCGAAGTGAAATTTTGGAATCCTAACGTCTGTTGTTGTTGTATAGTGCTATTATATGTTGTTGCTCGTCATTAAATTTGTCCGGAGTCTGTATTTAGCGTTGAAAATTAAAGATATCTATTGCTTGGTTTAACTAAGAGGATAAACTTGAACTTAATAATCTTTTTCGCATCGGTGTTTTACTTTTGGTTGGTTGTCCTTATGTTCATTATATTGTTTTTTAGGGTTCCGTACCCAAAGGGTAAAACGGAACCCTATTTCTGACGCTCCGCTGTCCGTCCGTCCGTCCGTCCGTCTGTCACCAGGCTGTATCTCATGAACCGTGATAGTTAGTCAGTTGAAATTTTCACAGATGATGTATTTCTATTGCCGCTATAACAACAAATACTAAAAACTAGAATAAAATAAATATTTAAGGGGGCTCCCATACAACAAGGTGATTTTTTGCTCATTTTTGCTCGATATTGATAACGGCAACAGGTAGACGCTTGAAATATTCACAGAATATTTAGTTATATATTCACTTTAAGAATAAATAATTAAATTAAAATAAAACAAATATTTAAGGGGGCTCCCATACAACAAACGTGATTTTAATGCCGTTTTTATATATAATGGTATGGAACTCTTCGTGCGCGAGTCCGACTCGCACTTGGCCGATTTTTTTGCTCATTTTTGCTCGATATTGATAACGGCAACAGGTAGACGCTTGAAATATTTACAGAATATTTAGTTATATATTCACTTTAAGAATAAATAATTAAATTAAAATAAAACAAATATTTAAGGGGGGCTCCCATACAACAAACGTGTTTTTTTTTGCCATTTTAATAGATAATGGAACGGAACCCTTCGTGTGCGAGTCCGACTCGCACTTGGCCGATTTTTTTTTAAACCACTAAAGTGACTAATACGCGTCCGGCCTGCCTGATGGTAAGCAGCCGCCGTAACCTATGGACATTTGCAACATCAGTGACGACACTCATGAGTTGCCGACCTAAAGTGTTGAATCGAAGATAGATAAAATGTTTATTTTGCAACTTCCAACACATACATGCTATTGCAGTGCACAGTGTACGAAGAGTCACCAAGTTGTATACATTTACCTAAGAACTTGCGCCAACCTCAGTACTATCAGAATCAATAGTGTCTCCTATATTCGTAGCTCTCAAAATTTCAATACTGGAGACTGATGATTAGGTTGTAGGTACGTAGTTTTAAAGACGTAAATTTGTTTCACCCATCATTTGACCTCCAATTTTGTGTCTAAATTTATAAAAGTATACCTAATCTATGCCAAATTTCAACGGTCAACAGCTGAAAAAGTATAACATAAATAAGTAACAAGCAAAATTAAATTTAAAAACCCTCGACGCAAAAATAACTTATATGATGTACACAAAAATACACTCGATAAGGTCCCCTTTTAAACAAAAAAAAAAAAAACAAAATCAAAATCGGTTCATCCATTTCGAAGCTACGATGCCACAGACAGATATACAGAAACATAGATACACACGTCAAACTTATAACACCCCTCTTTTGTGTCGGGGGTTAAAAAGTAATATAAAAGTCATGAGGTAATTTAACATTTAATGCGACATAGAGTCTTCGGTGGATGGTTTAATAGAGATTATATCAATTATATTATTAGATTGCTTAACGATATATATTTCTCCACCAAAACGTATGATGAAATATCTTCGTTATAAGTTTAGAGGTACTCAACAAAAACCGGAATTATAAATGGTGTGTGCTCAACGCTGGAATGGAATATTTTACAAGGAAAACTTCTGACAATACCAAGTAACAGGAAATTGGAAGAAATCGCAATGGGTTTTGAACAATAGGCCAATTTTCCTCATTGTATAGAGGCTATTGACGGAAAACATATATGAACTAAGAAACCGGAACACAGCGGATGTTTATATTTTAACTACGAGAATAACTATTCTATTTTATTACATGCAGATCTTATATATTAAAAAATCCAATTTTTGGAAGCAACTATAGTTTTTTGTCATTACCATAAGCCAGATCATTGACAGAGTCTGGCGATACTGTGCTCTTTGTCTTAGTAATAGATGAAGTATTTGCTCTACATTATATGTATGTATATGTTCACGCCAGGTACTTTCCGGGTAGACACAGGGAACCGAGTGCCGTAAGACATGATCCTTATACTTCTCGCTTCTTTAACTTTCATAGTTCTTTTCGTACGCGCTCATCATTTACTATGCATTACCTTAACAAGGTCGGTTTTGTCTTTAAGTTAACTATGAACTGGCTATAAGCATTAAATGTTAAAGTAGCCATTATTACTAGCAGCACGAATTGACAAAGAATGTTAGAACCAGAGGCGGAATATCCACAGGGACAAACTATCAGTAGTTGTTTGTATGCAAGTTTAATACATATCCCCCAGTTGGCGGCACTCCAGCTGAGAGTCGACTCGTGTTGAAAATCGAAGGGGGAATTTCTAAGAAAAGACACAAGGAAAACAGCAGAGAGTTCGAGGTTCTTTTTATTGCGATGTCTAGCCATGTACGAATATTTTACGCGGTTGCAAAACAATGCGTAAAATAAATTAAGAAAGATGATTTTGATTACTTTTATGTTTTATATTAATTTAGCATTTTCTTATGTTAATCCACGTAACTGAAGTATTTGTTAGGTAAGCATTATTAACTTAAAATGAGCCATGCGTGTGTATACATATCGGCGACTTTTCAGGAAATATTCACCTATATAGATAAATTTAAAACCCTTATCTAAACACAAACACTGATCCAAATAACAAGAGCAATTTCAGAAGTATATATATTAGTATTTTTTAAGAATATGAATGCCTTTCTTGAAACAAAAAATGCAAAATTACAAAAAAAAAAAGAAAAAAAACTGCCGATTCTATTATATACTAATACCAGTTACTTCATATTATGTATTTGGTTCCACAGTACGGACGGTCTATATCAGAGTTTCTCAAAATTACGGCTCTACGCAACCCTGTTAAAATTTTCAGGTGGTAGCCAACTTATAACACAATTGAAGAAAACAAGTTTTTTTTTCAATATATGTAACAAACATATTGGCAAAAAGAAATCGCACTTCAATGTTAATGTGATGGGTAGACTTGTTTTTTTGTCGCAAATGGAATCAATTGAAAAAGTAATTTTGGACAATTTTAACTTTAATTCTGTTTCAGCATCAAGTCGATTTCTGTACATCGTTTTTATTATCGCCAGGTGGGTGGAAAACACATCAGCGCGGTGCGAGCGAGTTAAGGCGCTCGCGCGCCAGCATACCTTCCCTACGTGTCTGCCCGTCATCCAGCTATCATTACGTAAATCTTGTCGCCAACCCCCCTACCGAATGGTGAACCACAAGGGGTTCGCGTACTTCACTTTGAGAAACCCTGGTCTACAATTTACAGTCACAAAGGTCCCCGATTCGAAACCCACTAATAGCACTGTCTGTTTGCACATTTTTGCCAATTGACAGGCAATTATTGTACATATAAAAACATATTCCGTGTATCTCAGAAATGGCTCAAATGATTTGGATCAAATTTTGTATTAAGATAAGGTTTAACTTATTAGGTTATTGCTTACGTGTATCTCCTGAGAAAACTGAATATTCTACAAAACATGCCGCCCACGTACTTAATAACATAAATTGAAGGATTCTTATTTATGTGTATTTGGCGTATTTTGGAAACTGCTCTAACGATTCGGTTCAAATTTTGTATTAAGATTATCCAATAGGTGTTGTTCCTGAAAAAAAAAACACAATATTATTAAAAAAAGCCAGACTCTATGTACATAGGTAAATAGGCAAAGATAAAACGGTTCATACAAAAATGAAATGAAATGAAATGTTTATTTGCTAGGGTCATACATTAATTTCCCGCCTCTTTACAATAGGCATGCAAAAATTTAATTAATTGTAGTAGAATTAAAATTATACTAATAAATCAATAAAATTGTTGAACATTACCTGTTAGTTTTTTGTCTCAAAGAATTCATTAATGTCATAAAAACTCTTATCAATTAGCCATTTAAATAATTTGCACTTAAATAATTCAAAACTAAGCATTTTCAAGTGGACAGGCAGTTTATTATAAATTTTTATTGTCATAAAATAACAATTTTTCTCAAACACTGTGCCTTTACATGTAGGCCTCAGCAGTAACGTTGGATCTCTAGGTCTAAGTTTTGGAATCACTGGTTTGATATTAAAGAATTCAGGATGTAGTTTTACGAAACAGCAGCATTGGTATATATATAATCCAGTTAGTGTTAGTATGTTAAATTTCTTAAATAAAGGCCTGCATGATTCTAAGGGCCCGATACCAGCGATGGACCTTATGCATTTTTTTTGGCTCACAAAAGTTTTATATACATCGGTGGAATTCCCCCATAGTATCAAGCCATACCTAAGCACAGAAGCGACATAGCCGTGGTATGCAGTCAAAGCAGATTTAGTACCTGCTGTGCACTTAAGCCGTTTTAATGCATATACGAATCTTTCTAATTTTGTACAAACATTATTTATATGCGTTTTCCAATTACAATGCCTGTCTACCGTTATTCCTAAAAAAATTGTAGCTTCAGTTTCTTTTAAATTCTGATTTTCACATTGAATATTTAATTTAGATCTTTGAACTTGATAGTTGCAAAATTGGATATAATTTGTTTTTGTCAAATTTACTTTTAAATAATTATCTTTTAGGTAGTCATGTATATCTTTAATCGTGTTATTTATTAGATTCTCATAATTTGAATTGATAATGTCATTTGGATCGGAAATGTCGCATGGTATAATCAAAGATAAGTCATCGGCAAACAAAACACAATCATAATTAGTAATTAGAGGCAAATCATTTATGTAAAGAAGAAACAATAAGGGGCCCAATATACTACCCTGGGGGACGCCTGCAACATTATTCAAATAAGCGGATCTGATATTATGTATTTCTTTATCTTCGTTTATTTTAGCAATTTCGACACATTGCATTCTGTCAGTTAGATAGCTTTCGAGCCACCTATATGCTACACCCCTGATCCCATACTTTTCGCATTTATTTAATAATTTACTGTGATTTACCATGTCAAATGCTTTGGTCATATCGAAAAATACTGTAACTGTAACTGGTTTTTTATTATCAATATTTTCAGTTATACATTTGACTAATGAGAAGGCTGCAAGCGTGGTGGATTTGTTTTTTTGAAAACCGTTTTGTTCTTTACGGATGACATTATGTCTATTTAGGAAATACGTCAGTCTGTTTTGAAAAGCCTTTTCAAATACTTTTGATAGTATAGGCACTAGAGTTAAAACAACAGAAAATAACAGTACAGACAGAAAATAAGTTTGTCCTCGGTTGGTCAACCGTTACTTTTTGTTTAGTAACTTTTTCGAGCCTCGGTGTTAGCAAAGAAATAAAACAATTTTAGAAACAGGACAAATTTGAAAACATGCAAATTCTTATAGGTAAAATTTTCAAAATGGTCGAATCTCGACCACTGTCTGGGCCAAATAATACAACAATGTGTAATGATAAGTAATTATGCTTGTTTTTTTTTCACTAATTTCCATCTGGATAAGTGGTCACAAGCGCAAAAGCTGGATACATAGGCTAGCTACTCGTATTTCATACGCTTTCAAAGTAAAATCTCAAACAATATTACAATTTTCTTCTGATTAAATTAATTGTAATACAAGGCAGCCGCAAAATTACTCCGGGGACTGCAATGATTACACTGCCCTTCTTTCTCTTGATCTTTTAGCATCCGCTGATTTAATCATTATGCTAAATATGGTTATGCTAAATATACAGCAAGAAATTTGCATATTTATTAGGTGAAATATTTTAGAACTTCTAGTCTTTTACGAGAGTGAGAGTGGCTACAATGGCTGTCTAGTGTAAAACAGTACTGTGATTGACTAACATACTCGTACAATGCTCAGCTTAGATCATTGCAATATTAAGATATTTTTGGGTTGTGAACCGAATGTAATCAAGATATGTTCAAGAGTTTAGTTGCAAAAGTAGCAAATATACCTACTTCTTAGCGTTATACCGTTTCTTAATCCATTAGGATTAGCGGGGTCCGCTACCTAAGCCTAAGGATTTGGTGAATAAACTCATTATTATGTTGAGCGTCTGCGGTCAGAACTTCACAACCTAAAGGGAAAATCAGATTTTTCTTAGCTAAGACACGCGTCTTTCGAAATTTAACTTCTTGGTCGTGCGGGTTTCCTCACAATGTTTTCTTTCACCGTCGAGTAAGTGATCATTTCAAATATGTTCATATATCCGAAGATATAAATTTAGAAGACTGGCATGTATCAGGATTCGAACAAATAATAAGTTGTTCAATAAGCCGGTTCTTTGTCCATTACACTCTGTTGTATTAATTACTAGCTGCTGCCCGCGGCTTCGCCCGCGTGGAATCAAATAACGTAGCCTATGTGTTAATCCAGATCATAGCCTATCTACGTGCCAAATTTCATTCAAATCCGTTCAGCCTTCCAAGCGTGAAAGAGAAACAAACATCCACCCATACACCATAACTTTCGAATTTATAATATTAGCAGGATACTATTGTAAATGATGTCAAGAATTGAATAGAAACTAGTACACACAAGTGCGAGTGGGACTTAGGCATCAAGGTCCATACGTTCCTTCAACTGAATAATTAAGTTTGTTTCTGAATGTTATTTGATATTACACCTCGTAGTAAACGCAGCCAAATAACAACTTCATCGATGATGGTTGTGTTCCTACGAGTGAATGAGGTCACCAGTAAGCTTTAAGGAGTATCTGTGTTAACAGCAGAGGTGGCTTCGTGCGGGTGATACTTAATGTGTAGCATAGGCTACGTTGACCGCTTTATGGGCCGTTTACTGTGTACAAGTACTCCCGACGTTGTTTAAAAAGATATTCGGTATATTCATCAGGGTCACTGATCAGGATAGATGGAAGTGATTAGATACAAGATCTATTATAGCAGCAACGCTGTACTGCAATCGTTCACACGCTACTTGTTTGCCATCCGACGTAGTATAAAAATGTGTGTAATGCACTGTATTTTTGTGTTTTTGTACTACTAACGTGGCAAACAAACGGAAGGACCAATTGTAAGCAGTTGCCGTGACCTATATACAGCCACGTGCAGCTCAAGCTTTACCCTTAGACCTTTGTACCGATAAGAGAGAGAGATAAGAGAGGCGTGATCTGCTCTTAGCTGTACACATACTACTCGTGAGACCTGAAAAGCTGTTAGATTTATATAGCGCTCAAACTTCAACACGCACAGTTTAATTTTACAGAATTGCGTTATTATTTTAAATATATAGCGCTCAAATTTCAACACGCACAGTTTAATTTTACAGAATTGCGTTATTATTTTAAATATATAGCGCTCAAATTTCAACACGCACAGTTTAATTTTACAGAATTGCGTTATTATTTTAAATACATAGCGCTCAAATTTCAACACGCACAGTTTAATTTTACAGAATTGCGTTATTATTTTAAATATATAGCGCTTAAATTTCAACGCGCACAGTTTAATTTTACAGAATTGCGTTATTATTTTAAATACATAGCGCTCAAATTTCAAGGCGCACAGTTTAATTTTACAGAATTGCGTTATTATTTTAAATATATAGCGCTCAAATTTCAACACGCACAGTTTAATTTTACGGAATTGCGTTATTATTTTAAATCTGCGCTAGCAAACAACAAGGAACAACAACTGTAAGAATCTGTAACAAAAGAATATAAAAGAGGGATAATCGCATCGCTAACAATCTATTCGTTGGCGGCGTCGAGCACACTCGCGATCAAAGACTAGCGCATAATGGGATTCGAGCGCTGTTCAGCGGAATAATGCAGCTCTTTATCGAGTCCAACTTCAATTTATCAACTTCATCGAACTGAATGTCTGTTTAACATCTTTTTACCATGTTTTCATATATCTTCATAACTTTACCGCATTACCATTAAAATAAGCTGTTGGGATTAGCGGGAGCCATGAGAATTAGGTAAGGATTTAGACATATACGAGTGCCTATAAAACATGTCGTTGAGAAATATTAATATATATTTATGGCGATTGTATATCGACTAGATATAGACACCGAGACGGATTGCATTGCATGACAATAAAAAACTTTAATCATTTGCCTGACAATTTTAAATGTTTGACCCAGGTTCAATTGACTCCTATTCAATCATCATCATCATCATTTCATATTCGTCTACTGCTGGACATAGGCATCCCTTCTATAGAGCTACTTGTCATGATCCTGAGCCACTTGCATCCATCGATTTCCTACAAGGAGCATCTCACACTGCGTGTACCAGGACAGAGACAACATTCCGCGGCCTATTTCCCCATCGGTTGTCGGTTCTACGCGCAATGTGGCCGGCCCACTGCCTCTTCAGTTTGCTTATCCTTTAGGCTATATTACCTACTCTAGTCCTACTATGGGTATCTTCATTTCTGATTCTATCTTGCAGCGAAATTTCCATAGCAGGTTTATCGACTTTGAGCTTGCCCATAAACTCACAGTAAAGGTCCATATCTAACTTCCGTATATCATTGCCGGCAACACAAACTATTCAAAGACTTTAGTCTTCAAACGTTGAGGTATTTTGGACGACAAGACGTGCCGAAGTTTCTCATTAGATAATCTGGTCAGATTAGTCTCAATTGAAGATAATTAGTTCACGGCTATTGTGCATAAAGGAACGAGGCATCTCAGTACAGCCTATATAAATAGGTATTCCCGGTGCTGTCGTCCGCATCCATGCTATCAACTGACAACATAACGTTCATATTCAGAAGTAAAAGAACGACACATGCTTGATTTTCATGCATGTTTCTTAATTTTTTGGAGAAAAGTTTGGAAAAAGAGAGATAGGGCGCATAAAAGAAGCTGGTCTGGAGAAGTACCTCCACCTCACAGGAAAACCGCAGCAAAATAACAACTCTTTAGAGGGTTGTTGTGTTGCGCGTGTGAGTGAGATCACCAGTAACTCCTAAGGAATTGATATGTAAGTAGCAGAGGCATCTCGCGAGTGATACTTAATATATTGCTGCTTTACATCAGGTGGGCCGTATGCTTGTATGCCCCCCGACTAGTACAAAAAAATTTGCTACACGACTACCCCGGTGGTGATATGGTTAGCAATTTTACCTCATTATCAAGGCTTCTTAATCGTTAAGCTAACATAAGGGAGGAGTAACCGACAATCGTTTGGGAAGAAAGGTTCTCGAAAGGCGTCCCCATATGTGGGACCACGCCCCACTAAATGGAGCGACGACCTCAAGAGGTTTGTAGGAAGTTCACGGATGTGGGTGGCACAGGATCGAGGTGAATGACTCTCTAGAGGGAGATCAACGTCCAGCAGTGCACGAATACGGGCTGAAATGTTGATGATGATGACTCTAGAATAACTTCAAAGACATTTTGGAAATCGACGTACTCTGCCACTACTCTGACTCTGACACGCGCGACTATGAGATTCACATTCCTCAGTCTAGGCTGATATTTGAGGATTGTTAACACACGAGTGACACCCCTGGTGTTACAAGGGTCCATGGGCCACAGTAAATGCTTACCAACAGACAGGAAGTAAACTTGTTTTCTTCCTTAGTGGTATAAAAAAAGACTAATCAAATGCGCTACTTAAATTGGAAACACGTCACAACGTACAGTCGGAATGTCGACGAAGCGATGTTTCGCAGGGCTCCTATTTCTACGTATGGGGTCGATAGTGAGCCATTTTTATTTGAATTGTATTCGTGCGTATAAATCATTGGTAGCTCTATCAAAAAACGTTTAAGTTCGATAACCTACTGTTATATATCTTCTGTGCTATAATGACCCGAGCTACAATTATTTATTCTATGCCCGAACGCTATTAACCAGATTTCAGGGGTTTAATGTTATCGAACAGATAAACTCCTGTTTGTAAAACGAGCATTTGGTTAATGTGTTTTCCTTTAGTACCGTTTTGCTAAGGTTCCGTACTAAAATGTTAATAAAAACCGATCAACTACGTGTCTAGTTTTATTACGGTTTCATAATGCTTTTTCTGCTTTAGTTTTGTCTTATGAAAGAATTCAAAATATATATACAACGCTAATATAGAAGGATGTAGGAATCGAGGAGGGTCAAGAGTTACCTACCATGACTAAATTAGTCATATTATTATCAGAAGTGGTCCTGTATAATACGTCTTATACTGAAGCTCAATGTTGTACAGTGTGTGATGGAAAGAGCCATGCTTGGAGTATCTCAGCGAGACAGATTCAGAATTGAGCACATACGTAGCAGAACTGGAGTTATTGGTGTGGTTTTAAGCATCAGCAAGCTGAAGTGGCAGTGTACAGACCACATAACTCGGAGAACCGATGGATATTTGGACAGTAAGGTTCTCGAATAGCGATCACAAACCTGAAAACGCGTTGTAAAACTGCCCCCGACACGATAGACCGGCGATCTTGTGAAATCGCAGGGAGCCGATAGATGCAAGTGGCGCAGGACCGATCACTGCTAAAGTTTTAGGAGGAGACCGTGATGCCAGGAGCCCTAGGAACCGGCGAACGTGCGTGAAAACTGTCCTACTCTCCGTCTTCCGTTCTCATACTTGGGACCTAGTGTGAAAAAATGTACGCTTTGCTCATAGTTGAGTTTTCAATAAATGATGTTTACAAACAGACTGTCTACTTAAAATTTGGCGATTTTTCGCTTATTAATAAAACATATTTATACTCTTCACAAGATAACAGCTATGAGCCTTGATGGCTCAGTGGATAATGAACCGGCGTATTAACCGATTGGTTTCTGATTCGTATTCTGGTGGGTACATATACCATTAAATTCGTATTATCATACATATTTATTACTTGCCCGGTGATGAAGGAAAACATCGTGAGGAAGAGCGAATGTAGAAGAAATTATATTTCGAAAGACGTGAGACCTTACCTAAGAAAGCTCTGGTTTTCCCTCTGGGTTGTAAGGGAATGACGGCAGTGGGTCCATGTAAAAATCAGTATCTTCGGCAATTTTTAAGCTTAGGTAGCGAACCCTGCTAATCGTAATGGATTAGGAATCTGGGTCACGCTAAGAAGAAGATAAGATGACATTTACAAATAAGGAGATGCCAAAGCTAGGTAGAAAAAAATCCCGCCTTATTAAGAGATTGTCATGTTCCTGTGTGTGAGTGTGCCAGTCACTAGTAAGCTCCTAAGAAGTTGCTGGGTTAGCAGCAGAGGTGATATCGCTCAAGTAACAGGTAATGTATTACAAGCGTTCATAGGCTTCGTTCGTAACCGTTTTACATCAGGTGAGCCGTATGCTTGTACGCCTCCGGACGTAGTACAAAAAAAAATTGCTACACGACTACTCCAGTGGTGATATGGTTGGCAAGCAATTTTATCTCGTAATCAAGGCTTCGTAATCGTTAAGCTAACATAAGGGAGGCAGAGTACATCAAAGCAGTCGGACAGACGAAGTCAACCTCACCCGAAGAGTTTGTGTTTCTGCGAGTTAGATAAAAAGCAAAATCTTACTTAAATAAAGTTTGACCCAAATCATTATAGCCATTTCCGAGATTCTTGTATAAGAAAGATACAAGAAGAAACTAATAGGATATGTATCCATTATCTTTAGCCCTTACATTGGCAATTCTTTAACGTCTGACTGCAGCTGGCATTTTCGGCATCACTCAAGTGTCGTTTGAGCTCGCCGCAAATAACCAAGCGATCTCGGCGAGAGCCTGACGCCCGAGGCTGTGCAGACATCAAAGAAACTACACTCAGCACGTAATAGCTTTCATAACTAGCTGTTTTAAAGTAACAGTTCCATTTTGCAAAGTTGTAGAGGAAAATATACGCTTTACTTCAGTTTTTATGATGCCTTTATTCTTTAGTTAGTTTTGCGCTGAGACACGATAATGCTGTTTGTTGTTTATAAGAGTAAAATTGAAATAAATATAAACAGCGAATTCATTGTACAGAGGATTGTAAAGCGTACAAATATAATTGGTATATTATTTGGATAAATATAAAGATAAAAAAATCTTTATTGGGCCCTGGCGGGCACTGAGACGCGTCTAACATTTTTTGAAATATAATCTTATTGTATCTTAATTAATTCTCTTATTTTACTTTTTCCTTTTTTTAATCTACTAGCATTTCGGAAATGAACTTACTATCTTTTATTTCAGAGATTGGGTTTCCAAACCGAATCTACTTCTATGATCTAGGTATTTATCGCCTGTATAATTGTAATGGCCAGGATTTGCACACACTTTTTAATTTAACCAAATCTATATATTTATATGCATGTTTCAAGCACATTTTATCAGTTTTTATCATTTAGAATTAATTTTATTTTCTCTGCGACAGCGAAATATATTGTGAATCAACAGTGATTGGAAACTTTTTTGTACTACTGAGGTGCCAAATAACCGTACGACCTGCCTGATGGTAAGCAGTTACCTATGGACATTTGTAACACCAGAAGTGTCGCTCGTGCGTTGCCGACCCTCCAAATTCTCTTCACGTCTTTTTTGAAGAACCCCATGCCGTAGTCCGTTGGGAAAACCTGGGAGTTCAGTTCAGAGTTCCATAATTTGAGATTTCTCGGAAGAAATCTTCACTGGAATCGCACAGTACGCAGCCATTGCGGTTCCGGTTCTTATGTACCTATCTAAGCGGTCGAACATAGTGCGATAAATCAAGTGTAGGCAACTCAAATGGTAATGCCAAACCTTCAAGTAACAATGCCTTAGTGAATTTATATATAGTACTGATTTAAGCAAATATGTAGTCAGAGATTTTATTTAGGTAACGCGCTATGAGCAAATTAATATAACTTTAAACTAAAAAGGCTGTTTCGATATTTTTTATACGATGCCCCACATAAATATCCTCGTATAAAATTTTATATCGAGCCACGCTGTAAATGTTTGTATAAAAATCACGTATTTACTTTCTCTATATCTTTTCCAACCAACATTACAAAACGGTTTTACTTAAAAGCATATTTTTTCCACATTTTTAAATAAGAAACACCTACAGTGCAAAGTTCAACACAGCAGAATAATGTAATCTTCAATAGGATTCATTATGACGCTTTACAAAATAAACAAGTTGGTTTGGTTTCCTGTGATCTTATTTATGCATCAGATAAACTGCGAGCAGCAACACTGGAAATGAAAATGCACTAACTTAATAATTCTTGTCTCTCGTGACACCGACGACGACACCGTGACACACGATCTGTTCCGTTATGTTGCAATTTTTAAAAGCTGGGAAACTTGGGTGAGGAATATTTTATTCCGCAAAATTCCAGTTACGTATGTATGTAACTTTTGTGTGTAAATTATTTAGTATCTTTAATGGACTATATTTTATAAATTAAGGATTACCATGCACAGTCAGGCATGTTTATTTTCAGGAACACCGTTCCTATATGAATTCTATATGTTTGGCTGTGCGTTTGACTGACGCTTTTAATCGAATATTCGAATTTTGATTTCAGATTCGGATTCAGCATAAAAAAGTAGAATAGGAATGTTTAGGAACACCGTTCCTATCTCAGGAACATGGTCAAAATGGCCGACAAATAAAAAAAAATATTTGAATTGTTATATAATTGACGAGCCAGGTGTTCCTCTGGCAATGCAAGCTTGCGCATTCTCAACTGGTTTTTATATACACCTGATGTAAAGCAATTACCGTAGCCTATGAACGCGTGCAATACATTTAGTGTAACTCGCGCGATTACATCTCTGCCGCTAACATGGCAACTCCTTCTGGTGACCTCACTTACACGTAGGACCACAACAACTCTCTAGAGTGTTGTTATTTGACTGCGGTTATCTGTCAGGTGGAGGTACATTCCCAGATGGGCTGATTTGATGCGCCCTACCTCTCTTAAAAACATCCTGACTAATACAAATAGACATGCACACAAATGTTTGTCCAGTGTGGAATCGAACCCACGAGCGTTGATATACCGAGTGCGTCAGTGACTCGTCAACTCGAAAATGGGTAACGCTGAGGAAGACTGACATACCTACTTTTGATGGAACTAGATGGTATAAACTAGGAGGAGGAGAGGTGTATGTGGGAATATCGGAAAATGATTATATATACGGAAAACTAATCTTTATATACTCGTAGGTAATAGATTCAGACGTTATTACGCAAAAGCCAAATTTATAATTTGTTATAAACTACTAGTACATGTTAGTCATTACAATAACATGACATGAATTTAGGTTATTTCGTAGAAAATTGCATTGCATATTGTAAAAAAAAAACATAAATCCTACATATTTTTATGTTAGTCTTTATTATACACAAGCTACCACCATATACATAAACTAAAAATGGTTCAATATTTTGTATTAATTGCTGAGTCATGCAAAAAATAATGATGTCTGTTCAAACTCGAACCTATTCGGATTATATGTTACAGACGTTCATATTCATAACACCAGAATTGTAACAACTTTATATGCAGTAAATAGAGAATTTAAATCCAAAAACTGGAGAATAGAGAATTGTTGTCAAGCAAATCAGATGAACTTCCCGTCCGTATGTAGTTGTCACGGTAGTTCCTTGCTTCTTATTCCTCAAGAGCACTGTCCATTTCAAAATCCGGATAAAACTTGAAGCATTCCAGACATGCATTATGCAACAACAGAGAAGGCTTTAGTAGAGCATTTTATTCGTTAATCCCTTACTTATGTCTTATGTTGAAAGCTTTCAGGAATTGCTTTGTTTACAAGAATAATAGTTGAAATATGACTCGATTTAAATTATACGACAATATTATTATGTTTCTTCAGACCGCATGAAGTAGTACTCAAAACAGACATTATATGATATTATATTGTCATCTTTAATCTCTTTGCCAGCATTACGTTACATGTCCCTGCTTCTTCCGTGGCTATTGACCTGCCATATAAACTAATAAACCACTTGCATTAGTTTATATGCACTTGCGCATAAAGCCACCCTTCACTCACCAAAACGTAGTGTCTTAGTCCCTGAATATCACTGCGATTCGATCCTACTGACCAATGGGAGCATTTTTTAACCAATAAGCCGAGAAGTAACGCGATGTTGGCCTGTTAACTGTCCAATGAGAGTTGCGCGTTCTACTTTACCCCGTTACCCGTAGCAGTGAGTAGATTTGTTAAGAAATCTCGTTTCATCGGTTCACCATTGGTTAATTCTTTGATTACCTGATATCTTGTGGCACAATTGTAAATTTGAACAGCTTGTCTATCAGTGTACATCAAGTATTTAATAACATTGTAAACCTTTAATACAAATCTAAATGTGCAATATAAACACCATTGATTTCCAATTCGAAATTATCGAAAATTAAAACTGATTTGTAGCTTTACCACTGGCGCACCTGTACCAAGCGGCACATTGTTATTATGGTAATGATAGTATAGTATCAGTTTTGTATAACGTTTTGGTCGTTGAGTATGACAGTCTTCAAGCTTGGAAAAACAAACTCCTCTAAACTTAATGTAATAGACCGATATAGTTTCGCAAATATTGCATATAATTTAAAATACACTACAAACATTTTATAGAAGCTTTATTGGAATTATGTACGTAATAAATAGACATTTACTGGCACTTCGTAAACGTGGTATATCCAAAAATTCTCTGCAATGCTATTAGCAAGCATCTAAAACTATTTGCAAGCATCTCTAGACTTCACGAGCACTTTTATTTTTAAAAGTCTCTAGGTTTAGAATTCAGGGAAGATTTAAGTCTTACCACCTTTGATGTAGCAGTAAAATACGTGCTGCCTTTAACCGGTGACGTGGAAATTTCCATCACTCTCAGCTTTGTTGTGCACTGAACGGAATGATCATAAAGATCCATCCGAATAATCGGAATAGCGGAGAAATATTCTGTTGAGTATATCTACTGTGTATACTAACATGACAATACATTCACATAGTGATTAAACAAGGATATTCCTTGTTAAAGGAAATGCCACAAAAATTTATGTGCCAACGTAAACGTCGTGAAAGAAAGAAAGAAAGCTTTATTTCGCTTTGAATTAGGTAACATTGGGAGTTTAAAAATTACATGATGAGCCTTTTTACATTCAGCCGATTCATGGCATGCAAAATTTACATAGCACAATATTTAAAGTAATGTAGAGAATTTATTCACACAATTTTAAATAATAGATATTAATAATGTCAGTAATATTCAAATAAGTACATAGTACGTGTTTAATATTAGGAGTGACTCTAATTTTATTTCCTGGGACACGCATTTACTATTCTCAAAGTCTACAGCGGTAAAAACAAATCAACATAAAAATACATTCACAGCAGCTTCTCTAGTAACCGGATATTATTATAACGTATAAGTATTCCTAAGTTATAAATATCACAAACCGATTGGTGGTGGTTGGATTCTGGTGTGGACACGTATCACTAAATTAGTATTTTCGTAATGATATATAATATGTTGTACGGTATACAATATAATTGCATTTGCATGGCAATCGTACAGATTCGCAGCGTAAGCATTTGTGCGTCGTTCACCTATATAATTAATGCAGTTCGTATTTTAGCAATCAAAATTTCAAAAATCTATTAAATCATTATAAAACTTTATATATCATCATCAGCGTATCAAAACTTTTGTGTAATAATAATATCATTTTAGCAATAAGTTTGAACAATATAGACATTTTCCAGTAGTTAAATCAGTTTATAATTTCTATGAGAATCAAGACATTAAATATCAACTAAGTGCGTGCGCGGTTATCAGTAAACCGTACATACGTCATTTTCATTTATTCGGTTGTGAAGGAAGATATCGTGAGGAAACCCGCACGTCCAAGAAATTATATTTCGAAAGACGTGTTACCTAATCTAAGAAAGGTCTGGTTTACTCTCTGGGTTTTGGAGGTCTGACGGCAGTCACTTAATGTAAAAATGAATGTCTTTGCCAAATTCTTAGCTTTAGGTAGCGGATCCACCAATCCTAACAGATTAGGAAACGGGATAACGCTAGGAAGAAGAAGACTGTATGCGAATAGATGTTTTGGTCAATAACAAAAGGAAAATAGATATTGCGACTAATTACATCTTTACTATAGATACTTTTTTATCAGTATATTTTACAGTGCCTCATTTGGTAGTTGGCAGAGGGCACCATGCGTACCATATTGATATTGGTTCTAAAATGAAAGCAAACCTTTTACATTCGGAAAATAAAGCTCTGAAAGATATTATATCTTCACTGATGTACTTATTTCAGAAAAAATGCTGAGTAATTCAGTTCGTTCGCAAACCGTTCGTTGTCTGCAACGCTTTGTGCGCTTAAAAACTTAATCCCTTTGTCTGTTTAAAAATATTTAAATGGATTTGTCAGCGATGAATAGGAGAAATAATAAAAAGTTAATTAATTTTAGTCTATATTTTAGTGGAGTAAGATATAGTAGGACTGCGTTGTTGGTACTAGTGTTGCTAACGTCAACAATTGGAAACGACTTTCTTGTATGTATATTTTATAATACTTATAGCTATGTAGCATATAGCAGAAGAAAATATATTTTAAGAACATATTATTCGAACCAGAGATGAGTATATTTTTATATATTCAACTAGATGCAGATCGCGACTTCATCTGTGCGTATCGCGTGGTAACCGCTTTTTTCGAAGTCGAAAAATCCACAATCACGATACCTACATCGTGTCCTTGAACACTTCCAAGTAAATAGGATATAATGACCTGATTATTGTAGTAGGTGGGAAAATAGTTTGCCATTTGTAAAATATAACCCCTAATCATATTATTTTTCCCGCTTTTTAACAGATTTCATGCAAGGAGAATCCAGGTCTAAATGAGTACGATTCATGGAATTGTTCCTCATGGCGTGTTTCAAATACTGTCTTCTCGATACTTGCTTTTGTAAAGGCATATTTAGTAAGGTACTTATTTCTGATCATTTAGTAATGTCTAATTCGGATTGTAACTAAAAATACTTTTTCGCTTCCGACGTTTTATTAAGAAGCACTTGCACCCTTTCCAAACAGTTCGGACTCAAAGGTCGACTGGGGTTTAAAGCCTATGGTTATTTTTTCCTTTTTTGTATTGCTTTTTATATGTTAATAAAGTAACATCATAGTTCATGCTAGTAATACAACCGTCTTGTTAAAAATGAAAATTAGGTAAAAAAGTGGCTAAAAATGCCAAAATTAGAAATCTTGATAACATTTGCGCCTCGCGCGCGAAGTTCCCAACTTCTTTCTCGTCTCTCCTCAATTTAACAGACAATTTGACGAAAAACTTGCGAATATAATGGCGAGTCAAAGGTAAAGACTTAGGGAAAATTGTTCTTCTCTTGGGTACCTTGCAAGGCTTAACTTTTACAAATTAGTTTAGAAACTGCGAACATCCGACCTTTAGCATCTGACCTGTGCATATATTTTACTTGGTCTAAAAAAATCAATACTCTAAGCGGTCATGAATATATTTTACTAGGTCATACCCGTGGCATCTCTTAACACATAGCGGCCAATTTTTACTCAGGAACATAGAGTATTATATCGTTTTTAAATCTATGGGTTCCTGTGGAAAATGGCAAGCCTTTCTTAAGCCTAGTCAGTAAGTAGTCTTGGTTTGTCTTCAGGCGGTTTTTATATGCTGGATCTACTAACAGCTGTAAATGCATGCAAAGTATCATCGTCATTTATTCACTGCTGAATATAGGCCTTTGTTAACGCTTTCCATCATACTCCGATTACTATACTCCGCTTGCGGCATTCAACTACTACCAATCACTCGTTTAAGATTAAGAAGAGAATAGTTGATAGATTCAGGCGTTATTTTGCGAAAGTCAAATTTACATACATTGGTGGCGGAAGCACACAAAGCAGGTTAGATCAAATTGTATAAGTAGATAATGTTTGGTTTGATGATGGCTTGCATAAGTGGTATCACTCGTCAATGATTGTAGGTGATTCACATCAACGAATACTTAATTCAATGATAGAATTCAGCTCATACAGTCTAAAACAGTTGAAGTAAGAGTGCTTCAACTGAATGTTTTGGAGTATCTTTCGCCGTGCTGGACTACCGATTGGCGCAAGTCGCTGGAAGTCTCTATCTACTTTAATTTTTATCTATCGAGGAAAGCCGGGACTGGTGGCTTGACTTGCCCTCCAAGGTAAATAAATTTATCCATAGACTGACAACTATGGCAACTTACTTTTTCGATTAGAGTGATAAGCGTAACGACAAAATCAAGCTTTCCATGGGATATTCACACCTGTGGAATTTCGATAAAGTCAGCTTTCTTGTCATCTTTGTTTTGTAATTTTCTTCGAGTTCTCGTAGTAAACTCATTTTCACTTCGCATTTACACTGAAGACCAAAATTGTTGTTTTAAAACATTAAGTCTCCCTTCTTAAAATTTATTTCGTTACTACAACTCCCCAGTTAAACGTATCAAAACTTTTTACAAAAAACTCACTCGGATAGTCCATAATTACTCATTTCCCTGGAGCTGTCTGCAAAACTGTCCTATCGCTTCGCTAATATAAACTGGGAAACAAAGTTTCGCTTTACGGAAGTGAATTTCACAAGCAAGAAACCCGTGAACTCTTAGAGGCTAATTTATGACATCCTAAAACAATTTATGGCCTACGAGTGGATGGAGTTATCATGTTCTAGGGCTGCCCGTTTAACTACCATGGAACTTTCGTAAAGGTGTTATTATGTATAAAGTTTATGAAATATTTATAAGCGGTTAGTATATTTACCGTCTCACGAGGACGTGGCGACATATGCTGAGTGGATGCCAATTCGGTGTCATAGTGTTAAGAGCTAGTCTGTTTCCTTCTTCGTTTCAATCTGTAACTATTTATGTCACCGAATAAATAATTTTCTTTCTTTCTTTCTTTCATTTAGGTTATTTTTGTATTTCAACTTTGGATCCCATCGATTTTAAATAAATATATAAGAGATATATATCATCACGATAATTCTGTTGCGGGTAGGTAGAGACAACCGAGGGCCACATGACTCTGTCCTTACGCACTCGCTTCTTTAACATTCGTGGCTCTTTTCATGCACACTCGCTGGTTTCTAGGGCTACCGATGTTACCTTGTGATAACACACTATTTATTTATTTTATTTTTATTTGGAAGACTAACAGCTTTTACAAAATATTCTAAAAAAAAACTTATTCTAAGCACCTGTAAGCCAATAGTAAGTCTTCACGTGTAGTCACATAATTAGGATAATTGCACGAACAATGATTAAATTACATATTTTCTAATATTTCTCGATTTACATACAAATACACAAGGTATGTAACAACATATAAAGGATTTTCAACAATCAACTAGTAACAGTTACAAATTTATACAGTGTACATTTTAAAGAATTCACTGCTCAGCTGCCGCCTCACCGACGGTACGCTCGTATTGAATATATCCAACTCTAGTTTACGGTTTAGTTTACTAAGCTTACTAGCTGCTCGCAGCAAAAACGAATTTTTGCGATAATTTACATGAACTAGTGGTAGATAGTAAGGCGCATGGTATCTTAGGGGAATTTTTGGTGGAACAATAAATTTTAATTTGGATAATAGTTCAGGACAATCTATGGCATTCGTATTAATTTTGATTAAGTACAGAACATCAGCAATTTCACGGCGTTTATAGATAGGTAACAAATGAAATTTGGCACAGTACTTTAAATATTCCTCTGGTCTATATTTATATTTTAGGCGAAAACAAAGATATTTAATGAATTTCCTTTGAATATTTTCTATTCTATTAATGTAAATATTATATTGGGGGTTCCAAATTTGTGAAGCATATTCAAGGGCGCTACGAACATACGTGCAGTACAATATTTTAAAAGTTTTTATGCTTTTGAAGTCCGCAGAGGTACGCATTACAAGAGTATAGTTCGCTCCAATTTGGTTGTGGTAGGTGAGTTTTGGCCTTCCTCGGCTCTTACATCCGTCTACTTTCGTGTTGTTGTATATTTGTGTCGTCATTATTTTCGTGACCACATTTGAATTCCATCATCAGATCAGCTCCATGGTATTATAATATTGTAATTATGTTTTTTTTTATATAATTATAGTATCAATAATGAATTACACGATTGTTTGTAACCCATGTAATTTATTTATAATCTACAAAAGTAATGGAACTTAGTACGTTGTTTTTTTTAAAACGAAACGTGCTAATGACGACCTTTTCTTACACTTATCATGTCCCTATTTTTTTAAATGTGTATTTCTCGTATCACTAATTAGTTGAGTGAGACGCATTAGAGAGCCGGCTACCTTAACAACACCAATCCCAATATCTACTGCAAATTGTACGCAGTCGGAAAGTTTTCTATCCATTAGGATTGGCGGGTGCCGCCACATAAGCCTAAGGAACATACTGATTTTGACTTGAAACGACTGCCGTCTAACCACCGCGATCATGAGGAAAAAGCAGATATTCCTTAGGTTAGATCGCACCTCTTTCGAATTATAAACTTCTTGGACGTCTGGATTTCCACGCGATGTTTTCCTTCATTATCGAGCAAATGATAAATATTAATTCCGTGGTACACGACCACACCAGGATTTGAACCAGAGACCAGTCCGTTCATAGGTTGGTTCGTTAACGTTTTTTTTATACATCGTCGGGATGCATCCAAGCATACGGCCCACCTGATATAAAGCAGTTACCGTAGCCTATTAACACTTCTAATATTAAGTATCACTCGCGCGATGCCGCCTCTGCTACTTACACAGCGACTCCTTAGGAGCTTACTGGTGACCACACTCACACACAGGAACACAACAACCTTCTAAGGAGATGTTATTTGGCTGCGGTTTTCTGTGAGGTGGAGGTACTTACTCAGACGGGCTGCTTTGATGCGCCCTACCTCTATTTATCTAATAGGATAACACGTTTGTATCTATATACAAATAAATAAAATTGATGCTGTTTACATGTTTTTAATGTCAAAATAACAGTTTTTTACTAAATGCATACCTACATGTCACTAACACCAAAATTTTTTTTTTATTATTTCTACCTGTTTGTCTGTGTTTGCTCGTGTTCCGGCTAATTTCCGACACGACTGGACCGATTGTGACAGAATTGTTTAGAAAGAGAATAAGGATTCCGCGGAAATTTCAGCAGTTCACAACAGCTTCATGGGGGTTTTTCCGCGAAACTCATTTCCAAGTCCACTCGGACGAAATAGTTTAATATAACCACTAGCCAATGAACGTAATAAATCGTACAAATATTCTAAATGTGAATGTTTGTACGGATGTCTGATATTATTGTGATAATATCAGAAATTCGTACAAACTTGACGTGTATACACGTAAAGACGGCTGACGGGACTGTTTATAAAAGTATAAAAAGCAATTTTATTGCATATAATAGTATTCACATGCAAATGTAAGTAGGAATAACTCAATAGTAGAATGCCGGGACTGGTGGCTTGACTTGCCCTCCAAGGTAAATAAATTTATCCATAGACTGACAACTATGGCAACTTGCTTTTTCGATAAGAGTGATAAGCGTAAAGACAAAATCAAGCTTTCCATGGGATATTCTCACCTGTGCAATGTTAAGTTTACATTCCACAGGTGAGAATATCTTGTCATCTTTGTTTTGTAATTTTCTTACAGTTCTCGTAGTAAAGTCATTTTCACTTCGCATTTACACTGAAGACCAATATTAATGTTTTAAAACATTAAGTTTCCCTTCTTAAAATTTATTGCATATGATAGTATTCACATGCAAATGTAAATAGGAATAACTCAATAGTAGACCCAGGTGCGAACAATGCACTCGTATTTCTAAAATTGAGTTTCAAACACGGCGAGACGTATCAGCCAGCTTGCGCGGTAGTTTAACGGCGAGAAAGTTGTATTGAAGTGAAATGTGTAGATCTATATATCATATTGATAAATTGGTAGAACATTGTGTACAAGTGTTCCCATCTTGAGACGTTAAGCTATTGTGCATTAGAAGATACATAAATCGTAGAACAATATTATAAGTGTACTAGTTTCGAAGTAATTTGTCAATTAGAGAACTACAGCTTATAATAAGGACGTAGTGGTTAATATTATGTTTATAACATATAATAGTTAATAGATTCAGGCGTTATTTTGCGAAAGTAAAATTTACATGCAATTTGATCTAACCTGCTTTGTGTGCTTCCGCCACCAATTAGTTCATGCGGCCTAGCGCCTACTACTAACTACTAACAGTAGTGGGTGGGTGCCGGCCGGCGCTAGGCCGCATGAACTAATTGGTGGCGGAAGCACACAAAGCAGTTTAGATCAAATTGCATGTAACATATAACTACTCCGGCCATCAATACTGTTATACAGAAACTTCTCTTTTTTTCAACTATTTTATTATTACGAATTTGGACGAGTTTATTATGTTAAAAAAATTCTTACGATTTCCCGCCGTTTTACATATTTTTTTCGTGTTTATTATCAAATTACAATATGGAATGAGGCCTTAAAGAAAATAAGATTGCAGTGATTGCCTTGCACGACGTGGATATGGAGCCGTCGGTCATATTCAAGACACTTCAAAAGCTTGGTATCAGCCGTATATCGTACTATCGACAGATATACCAACACTTCCTCTGTTGAAGACCATAAAGGATCGGGGCGACCGCGTGTTGTTAGAACTACAAAGGCTGTTACGCTGTGAAAGCCAGAATTCGCCGAAACCGCATTAGGAAACAAAAAAATCTTACGAAAAATGAAGATTCCCTGTAAGACTCTATCGCGTATAATAAAACAAGACCTGAAGCTCGGCGCTTATCGTCGCTATACAGGACATGCCCTAAATCCATCCCTACATTTGAAGAGAGATGATCGATCACAACGCCTTCAGTGCCGATACGCTGGTGAAAGGCACAGAAATATCCTCTTTGCTGACGAAAACATTTTCACGATTGAAGAGCACTATAACAAGCAAAATGACAAAACGTACGCACGCAGTTCTAAAGCAGCCGCCCAAGTGGTCGGAAAGGTACGTGGTCATGATCCTGCGTCTGTAATGGTTTGGTCGTATCTTATCAAGGAGTCTCACAACTTCATTTTGTAAAAAATCGGCCAAGTGCGAGTCGGACTCGCGCACGAAGGGTTCCGTACCATTATCTATAAAAACAGTAAAAAAAATCACGTTTGTTGTATGGGAGCCCCCTTAAATATTTATTTTATTCTATTTTTTAGTATTTGTTGTTATAGCGGCAACAGAAATACATCATCTGTGAAAATTTCAACTGTCTAACTATCACGGTTCAAGAGATACAGCCTGGTGACAGACGGACGGACGGACGGACGGACGGACGGACGGACGGATGGACGGACGGACGGACGGACAGCGGAGCCTCAGTAATAGGGTTCCGTTTTACCCTTTGGGTACGGAACCCTAAAAAGGAGTGAATACTTCAGCCTAAGCGTATTAAGAGATGTTATGGATCGTGTTGTGAAACCTCTCAGCAATACACTTTTTAAAAATGTACCGTGGACTTTCCAGCAGGGCTCTGCACCTGATCACAAGGCACGAACTACCCAAGCCAGGCTCGAAACCAACGTTCCGGATTTTGTAGCGGCTGAGACTGGCCCTCGCCTAGCCCCGATCTGAACCCCTTAGACTTCAAATTATCGTTAGTTTATGAATATGTACATATAAGTTTTATTAAGATTTTAAATATAATAAATTAATAAAACTTATATGTACATAAATATGTACATATAAGTTTTATTACGAGTAAGATTACATTACTTCATAAAAAAATAAATGCATATTCATTTGCAACAGAACTTATGGCCGAACCACAGGTATACAGGTCGAGAGGCTAGCGATGCCTACCTTAACGTCAAGACTAGCAGGTTCGAATCTCAACATTTGTGTGAATGAACATTGTCCATGAGATAACAGCAGTGATCGCCCAGGGAATATAGAACTAGCCTTTTCAACAACTGGTTACCAGTACGAATTTTAGCACGCACCACTAAATTCGTGATTTTGGATGTATGTACATATTTGTTATCATCACTAACTTGGCGGTGATGGAAAATATCGTGAGGAAACTCGCAAGTTTAAGAAATTATATATAGGAAGACGTGTGACCTAACCTAAGAAAGGTTCTGTTTTCCCTCTGGGTTGTGAAGGTCAAACGGCAGTCCTCCAAGTAAAAATTCAGTATCTTCGCCAAATCCTTAGGCTTACGTAGCGGACCCCGTCAATCCTAATGGATTAGGAAACGGCATAATGCTAGGAAGCAGAAGAAGAACATTCGCTAAGTAAGATCATTTTATATGTAATTATTATAATAAACATTTATAGAAAAAGCATTTAAGTTTGTCTTTCTATTTTCTAGTTACCATAGTACATGTTGTGCTTAGTTGTTGTTAGTGCATATCAATCATTGAAGTCACTTTGTGGTAGATATTTTTTTTTATTTTAAGTATTCCATTTTAGTGACCTTTGTGCCCTATCCAAATATAAAAATCGTCAACTGTAATCCGTACATTCGTTCGGGTTTTCCTTTTTTCAAATATCATAATACTCGTAGGTTCCTTTTGCATTCAACTGTAATCTTTTCTCCGTACAACCGCCTTTATATATGATGTAGATGATACTTCTGCTAATAGCCATGATTTCGTTTGCATTACACAGACAATTCACTACAAGGAGTCCATTCCAAAAAATTAGTAGATCTTACAGCTATCACAGAAGGATACCGCCAATCCCATATACCGCCAATATGCCCTAGGGGTGCGCACAACCCTATCTTGCATTATGCATTCTTAAGATTCACCAAACAAAACTGTAAAAATCCTTTTTAAGGACAGGTAGAGCGTGCCAAAACAAGAGAAAGTACGTTCACCTCACAGAAAATCGCATACAAAAAACAATGCCCTGCAAGGTTGTTGGGTGCGTGTGAATGCGGTTGCCGGTAAGCTCTTGAAGATTGCCGCGTTAGCAGCAGAGGTGTCATCGCGCGAACTATACACTTTACATCAGGTTGGCATCACTCTACACTTTTATTTTATATATATCGTCTTAAGGCATACAAGCATACGTTGTATGCCTCCAAAGGATATATAAAATAAAAGTCTCAAGTCATTTTTGGAATTTAGGTTACGTAAAGTTACGTAAAGCCCTTGCTTTCCTTATCACTATCACATACAAACATATATGTTCAAATGAAACAAAAAATAAGTAATAATCAGCATTGCTTCTCCATTACGAGAGTAAAATACAAGCGTCGCGTGTTTCTCTTTATTTGTATTACAAAAAGCCACATTTGCTCTGTCACACAAATCTTTCATAAACAGTCTGACAAAACCGCAGATATTGCCACAATGTGCTTTTAGAGTGCCCTTACTATTTGCTTTAATAGATTTTTTATATCTTTTTTCGACGATTTCATATTTTTTAAGCGCACAACCTGTCTGATACTAGTCTATAGGCGCTTTCATTCCTAGAAGAAATATGACATCATAGTACCTTTACCTGGGACGCCCTGCTAGCACATAGAAACAGCTCGATTAGGGAAGTACCTTCATTTTGCAGAAAACGCAACTACATAACAACTCCCTATATAGATATTGTGTACCTACGAGTGGTGGCAAAGCTCGAAAGTTACTTCTTGAATTGCAAGCTTTCACAGGCGAGGTGATACCACATCACATCATATAGGCCGTATGCTTGTTTGTCGTTGTATATTAAAAAATGCTCAGATAATAGTGATTCCTTTATACCAATATACTCGTATTTCCCATTTTTTACCTTTCGATCCTTGTCAGAATTAGTACGGTCACAGTAGAGAGATAAGAAATATGCCTTTTTCCAAATAACTGTCAACGGAAGCGTTATGGCATTAGGCTCACCACTCTTCAAGATCGCGAGTAGTGTACCTACTTCATGCTATAAGTACATATAATACGTGTTGGTTCATTTTAACACTACTGATTAGATTTGACTTGACCCAAGGTCGCCTTCGCTTAGTTTCGTTTGGTGCCGCGAATATGTCTGAGTGCGACGATTTGAAACATTTCTTAAAAGTTATCCTAATATATTATCCTATTAACATTTCTTTTTAGAGTATTTTAGTCCGGTATGTAACAATCAATAGGAAATATTGTTCAATTATTACAATAACTACTTTCTATACTGTGTGTCCAGTTTTATGTGCTGCGCAATCATAGACACTTTTGTTACCGACGCGGGGCGCCATCAAACAAAATCGGTGTTTGGTTGCCGTAACTGGACACAGCACCATTGTTTTTAGGGTTCCGTACCCAAAGGGTAAAACGGAACCCTATTACTGAGGCTCCGCTGTCCGTCCGTCCGTCCGTCTGTCACCAGGCTGTATCTCATGAACCGTGACAGTTAGACAGTTGAAATTTTCACAGATGATGTATTTCTGTTGCCGCTATAACAACAAATACTAAAAAATAGAATAAAATAAATATTTAAGGGGGCTCCCATATAACAAACGTGATTTTTTTGCTGTTTTTATAGATAATGGTACGGAACCCTTCGTGCGCGAGTCCGACTCGCACTTGGCCGATTTTTTCTATCACGGTGTTCCGTATCGGCAAGAAAAAATATTTTTTGTTTGCGCAGCACCTTAGTGCGCTGGACTTGCTCCTCAATGGGATTGCGATAACTATGTTAAATGTTTTACAGGACAGTAAAACCCGATATTACTTTATAACTGTTTTGTACTGTTTTGTACAACATGTAACTTAGTTATCGCAAGACAGATATGACTTTATTTTTTAAGATTCTTAGTCAAAAGAAAAGGATAAGCAAAGGTAAAGAAACGAATTTTCAGTTTCATTGATGCCAAGCCACTTTCTACTTGATTGATTTTATAGTTACGACATATTCTTAGGAAGATCAAATGAAATTACATAAAAAAATAAATGAAGATGCAACTTTTGTTTGCCGTACGATGAAAATATATTGTGGAGCAAACATAGATTTACCTCGCGGTATTTCCAAACAGGTTAATCCCTTGCCTCGGGCGATTTAAACGCATACCCAGTCTCTCGCAGACATCTTGGCATCAACTCAACTGCCGCATTCTATAACTCGATCGAAACTCACTTGGAATAGCAAACTGGTGGTAGAATTTTTATATGGCCGAATTGAGTAGGCGAGAGTCGAAAAATGTTTATACAGGTAAGAGGTTTTCAGTTGACGAGTGTTCGAATTTTATTTCATGTATTTCTTTAGAATGTTTAGGTATGTGGAGGGTTATCAGAGTGGTAGGCTTTAGAGACTTGCGGGCAACCTATTCCTGCATTCCTCCTCTCCGGCGCGTACGCATATTTTTGGACGCATGTTGGATAAAATTGTCTATGTGCGAATGTTATCAGGAACTGCATCAAAACGAGACGTGTAAGTACAGGAAGTGAAGATTATTTCGTTCTCGATGGTGTGTGGTTCCAATGAATAATCTTAATATATAAAACACAAAAGATGTTTCCTAGACCTATATCCGTTATAGACTTTGAAACCATTTCTCCGATTGTGATGATACTTGTGGGTTATATTCACACATTACCCAGAAGGTTTAGAAATAAAAAAGAAAAGAAATTGAAAACGCCCTGCGAAGCGGTGCCGGGCACAGCTAGTAAATATAGGTAAATAGTAGGGGAATTATATAACTACTCTATAGAACACAATCCGTTGTAAAATTAATAGAACAAGGAAAAGAGAGACGTAAAGTCACTCCTTAGCCTTTATGCCATCTAACTTGGGATCGATAACGAACGAGTTTCTACAACGCTTTCAACAACAAAACTTCCACGCTAAAATATTTAATGCTCTTGGCGGCGAAGATTGTGTGTGGGATTCAATTATATCGTATCTGTGATTTGCGAAGATATAAACCAATAGACTTTTGGCAATAGGAATCCTATCAATAGACAACGTATCATTGATATCCAGTCGGCGAGCGTGCATAAGAAGAAAAGAATGTCAAAGAAGCGAGTGAAGTGTGTAAGGATCAAGTCACGTGATGCTCGGTTTCCTCTACCTACCCCGCAAGGGATATGGCGTGAAGTTATAGATATATAGATAGTATCGACTGCGTCGGGGACAGTTCAAGTTGCTATGACAGTGGCACTTATGTATCTACAGGCCATGACGCCGATTACTCATTTGCAAGTTCTCGAACGGCCATAATAACAACTTTGGTAGACGACTCCACTGGCCGACCTAATCAAACGCCTTCCTCCGCCGGGCTGACGCCGGGCTGACAGCCTATCCTTCACATTGATTCTTACCTAATAAGGTTCGTAATTAAATACAACTACCATGGCGAAAGCCTTATTGACTGCCGCTTATTAAGTCAAGTTCTTCCAGCCTAATGCCGCAGTAAGTGTTAGATGCTTCACCCTGAAGGAAAGTATGATAGTAGCAATCAATCTCCGAGACTTGGCAATTGAACATGTCGAATCTATTATCATCGAATCTATTATAGCAGCGACGATCAGGCCAGTCGTGGCAGCGACGGTGGTGGTGGGGGCATGTGGATTCTGTTCCAGATAGCGGATGACCGCAGCAGCCGAGGCAGAGACTAACGGAGCAGCCATGGCAGCGTCGGCATGTAGCACGTACTAACAGTAGTGGGTGGGTGCCGGCCGGCGGTAGGCCGCATGAACTAATTGGTGGCGGAAGCACACAAAGCAGGTTAGATCAAATTGCATGAATCTATTATCCTTCTTCGTTGGCAATGTGTATGTAATAAGAGGAGATTGGCGACAAATTAATTAATTTGAATTTAGGCTAACTATTTTTTAATCAATTTTAAATATCAGGCATTGATTGATGATGACTGATTCATTGGTTACTTACGTTTATCGAAAATGGCTTCCTAATTAACCTCTTGTTCAGGTATAATGCCTTCATTGGCAATTCGCTCTTTTGGGAAATAGATCAAAAGAGCTCTGATTAATATGTTCTAAAATCAACAATAGTAGGGGCTACGGGTACATAGCAAAAATAGATACTTATTTTATTTGACACGTCAAAGAGAGTCAGTAGGGCTGGAGGCGCTTGAACTGCCTTTATGACAAATGTTTGTTGAATGTAAGTGATTTGTATGTATGAGGGAATTGGTGATTGATTGCGTATCTATGTCCCCGGGGCTTTGATTCGCTGGAAGAAATTGCGAGCGAGACATTATAAGAGACACAGGCATTGAGTTTCGTCAAAGACTGTTCAAGTACTAGTTGCCGCCTGCGGCATTACCTGCAGATTTGCAAGTTTTACGCAACATCTCTAAATATTTCTGTAATAAAAAGCAGGCATTGAATTCGCACTTTGATTACCTTGTATGTATGTATGTATGTATATCTTCACGCCAAGTCCCTTGCGGGGTAGGCAGAGAGAACCGAGCGCCATAAGACGCGGTCCTTGCATACTTCACTCGCTTCTGTGACATTCATAGCTCTTTTCATGCACGCTCGCCGGTTGCTGGGGCTTCTGACATCACCTTCTGATAAAACACGACCAATTTGGTCATGGTAGGTTAGTCTCGGCCTTCCTCGGCTCCTACATCCTTCCACTTTTGCATTGTATATCTGTTTCGTCATTCTTTCGTCCCGCATTCTTTCTACATGTCCGAACCAACGGAGCATGCCCTTTCTTATCTTAACACCGACACTCTCTTTTAGACCAACTCTTTCTCTCACGTCTTCATTACGAACGCGGTCAGCAAGCGTTATGCCACAAATTTTGCGCAATGCTCGCATCTCGACCGCATTTATTCTACTTTCGTGCTCTCTCTGCCATACCCAGCTCTCACTTCCATAAGTTAGCGTTGGAATTAGCACCGCGTTGTGTACAGCGAGCTGTGCCTTCTGGCTTAGATTTCGGCAGCCTAGAAGTTTACCCAACGCTCCATTCACCCTATTCCCGGCACTCACTCGTCTCTCCACATCAGCGGTGTACCTTCCATTGCTGCTAAAAGCACTTCCAAGATATACAATCTCATTCACTTGCTCCAACACTACATCATCAACCATAATCCTAGTGTTCGTTCTGGTTGTCTCTCTTTCAAATACCATTATCTTGGTTTTCTTCGCATTCAATTGTAAGCCTTTCTTCATACAATCATCTTTCATTGTTGTAACTAGTGTTTGCAGTTCGGCATTACCTTGTAAATTTTCAAAAAAGCACTTTGAGCTATGACAACACTAAGTTCAGAGATACATAGTTTATTACAAAATCCAGAGATACATACAAATGCATACATATCATCATGCTTCCCATTGGGATAGGCAGAGATTATGGAATGCCAGGTACGTCGATTCAAACATACCTCTCTTCCATATTCATTAACCTTTTCATGCATGATCTTCCGTTTTGGGTGCTTATTACAAGACATTACCAATTTAATCTATATATGTGCGTCTAGAGCGGCCGACAGTCCAGAGAGATCACTATTTAAGAATAATATTTCATTGAAACTGAATCCAGCCACAATTTTATTGGCGCCAACTGATAGAATTTCTTCAATCGCCTGCGGCACGATAATGGATTCGAGGAAAACTTCACATGGGTGTAACATATGCTCGTGTCCTGACGTCTCATAAGAAAAATATTTATAGGAAGATACAATTACGATATTTCATTAATGGTTCCTATTTGCACAGCCTATATAAATAGAAGCAATACAAGTTGTATAAATAGATACAAATAATTGAAACGGCAGACAACACTCCTATATCCATAGTCTAACATTATGTGCAAATAGAGACAATTGAAGGCTGGAGTGTTTTGAATACATGCCAACTGTGCCGAAGTAAAATAGTAACCATTATGTTTAAGAGTTTCCGAATGTCGTATTTAAGTTTTCCATTCAAAATTCAACATTTTCATCCTTAGGGGCCCAAACAGGAAGAAATTTATGAAAATATTGCGCCACTGTCTTCAAACATAAGTATTTTGTAAAAGACAAAGGAATGAAAGGAACAGTGAATCAGTTATTTAAAAAAGAAATCGCTAATATTCATAGCTCTTTCACGTGCTCCTAGGGCTCCAGGGGCTCTCGAAATCACCTTTTAAAAACACGTAACTAATTCCACGGCAACTACAACCTTCTGCATTCGCATTTATACATATGTTTCGTCATTCTTTCGCCAAGCTTTCTTTTTATATATTCGAACCATCGGAACATGTGTCTTCTTATTTAATATCTATACTCTCTTTCAAATTAAGTCTCATTCTTTAATCTTCATTACTAGATTCAGTTTACACTGCCGAGAAGGTTTCCCAACGCTCTATTATCACTATTCCCTGTACTCATTCGCCTCTCCATTTCAGCGGCGTGCCTTCAATTTCTAAAATTCCTAACGTTGTTCTAGATTTTTGGTGACCTCCTCGTCGTCGATTATGCGGATAGCCCGTCGCTGCTACCTATCGAGAGCCTCGAGAAGATACTGAGCAGAACGGTCCCAGAGATGAGAGCAATACTCGACGCAGGCCCGAACTTGATTCTTATAAAGCAGACAAAGCTGGTCTGGCGTGAAGAACCGTCTACTGCCTGTTCAGGACTCCGAGTTTTCTTGAAGCTGTTGAGACGAGGCTCTCGATGTACGTACGTAACGTTAGTTAAGGTCGCAACGAATAGCCATGCTTAGCATATTCAGGCCATCTCACATACTGACAGAAGCGTCCTTAGAAGTGTGAAGGAATGGGGACAATTTTGTTGTAAATGCGCACACCTGTGTTTTCTTGGCATTAAATACAACTAGGTTCTTAGAATCCTGTTTACTAATGAGATTCAAAACACGATTCAGCTAATCGACAAGGCTTTCCATCGATTTCTGTCCGACCAGCACCAGGCCGACCGAAATATCGTCCATGGACCGTACTGTCATTCGCATAGCAATGAATATTACCAAGTGGCAGCATATCATTGATATGAAGAAGAAAGAGGGTGGGCATGATAACGAGCCCTGTGGGTCACCGGCAGTCACTGACATGAACCGCGAAGCGCATTCATTGCAAGCAAGGACGCGGATTCTACGCTCATGCAGGAAGCTACTCGTACCAATCCAATTACAAAACTGGAGAGGCAGACCGTATACCGGAATTTGGAGAGAAGTGGTTTATGCCAAACCCGATCAAATGCCTTAGCAATATCTAGGCTGACTGCTATAGATTCGCCATGTTTATCGATTGCTTCCCCCCAGAGGTGCGTCACACAAGCTAAAAGATCACTCATTAATCGTTTCGATCTAAAACCATACTGAAGATCATTAATTAGGGAGTGATCTTCTAGGTAGGGGATCATTTGATTATTAAGGATCTGTTCCATGACTTTGCACAACACTGAAGTTACGGCAAAGAGGTGGTAATTCGATGGGTCGGAACGGTTTCCCTTTTTAGGAACCCGTCTCTGCAAGCCTTCGGAAAACAACCGGTCGAGTACGTCCGGGAGTTAGCCGCAAAGACGCTGACCATAAAGTCGGCTGCAGCTGATGCGTCAATGAGCCATCACAGCATCTCAGCGGAGGCAGCGAGGGCTACCAGGAGTTGGCCTGCACGGCTTTGGCTAGTCGCCAGTAGTTACGCAACCCAGTAGGGTGCGCCACTAGTTCCGTGCCAACTCGTGTAACCTTGCAGACCTTGGTAGCAGTATTATAGGTTGACTTCAGCAAAATAATATTCGGATCTTTGAGGCTGGGACTCTTAATCAAAGCGCGATACGCCGCCTGTTTGTTACTAACAGCTTAAACGCACTCGCGTTTAAACCAAGGGCGTCTCCGGCTTTTGATGACGACATCGGAGTGGAGGAATGTAGTATTCCATGCCAAAGCCGATCTCATCACCAATGGCCGCAGCACTCCGCTGGGACGGAAGCAAATCTGCTGACGAGTAGTGCCTGACACGATGCATAACCGCAGTGGGCTGTGGCACAACTGTGTTGGCACTGTGCTGGACACCAGCAGGGGTCAGATGTGCCCAGGGGTGCCATGACCTCAACCTGGCAGTTAGTAGGGTGGATGGTCAACTGTAGGTCTAGTAGAGGGCACCTGACCAGCGATGTCTGGTATTCTGGTAGATTGGTCTACCAATTGCGTCAGGCTGTGCGAAAGAGCGAACGCGTGGGCGGTCCTTCCTGCATGGTTGGTTATGGAGGATTCCAATCAGGAGTCATGGTGAAAGTTAAAGACCCCGAAACATACCATCTCTGCAGTAGGATACTGCTCCTGCGCTTCCCGACTCATGTACTCAAAGAGCCGAGCCGTCTCCGTGTCCCTAGTATAGGGTCGGTATAGGCACATGTGAATACGGCTCTGAAGGCCCAGGTTTACATGCACCCAGAAGACGGGAAAGGAGGAATTCTCTAGGCAGCGCAGACAATGACAACAGACATTCGGGCGGATAAACAAACAAACCCAGCCGGGATTTGTTTCGCGAGTTCTCCTCAAGCATGTAACCGGGGTACTGCAGGTGGTGGGTCGTGTCTGTTGAACGCTGGATTTGTGTCTCCATCAGGAAGAGCATGGCGGGCCGTGCCGTCTCAAGGTGTTGGTAGACGGCATTAAGGTTTGAGTGGAGTCCGCGGATGTTAGCAAACTCAATCTTGAACAACCCTTGAACACCCGGTGGGGGAGAGCACCCCTGTAAGAACATCTATTCCCACTTGCGCTGTCATGAGAAGAGTAGAGAACGGAAGCGGGAGAAAAAAATCAGCCAAGTGCGAGTCGGACTCGCGCACGAAGGGTTCCGTACCATTATCTATAAAAACGGCAAAAAAAAACACGTTTGTTCTATGGGAGCCCCCTTAAATATTTATTTTATTCTATGTTTTAGTATTTGTTGTTATAGCGGCAACAGAAATGCATCATCTGTGAAAATTTCAACTGTCTAACTATCACGGTTCATGAGATACAGCCTGGTGACAGACGGACGGACGAACGGACGGACGGACGGACGGACGGACAGCGGAGCCTTAGTAATAGGGTTCCGTTTTACCCTTTGGGTACGGAACCCTAAAAACTACGACATTGGAGAAGATCCGCGGTGGATTGTTACTCCATTAGTTTGTGTGTGTCAAAGTAACGTAACAGCGCGTTTCACCACTGCGCCACCGAGAATAACTGGTAATGGCATTGGCGAAGTACATATTTATAATATTGTGCAGTATAATTTCTGGACGTAAAGATCAACAGACAGAGTGCGTGTTTTTAGTAAGGAGACACTAATTCAAACGAACCCAAACCAGATGAACTTGCCTATAGAGAACTCTATATTACTCGTATTACCAACTCCGTGATTAGATCAGCTCAATTTTTTATACCACTAAGGTGCAAACAATACGATTGACACTTGCCTTCTTAACGCCTTTTGTGAAGAGTCTCATGCTGTTTCAACTAGGGAAAACCTCAGCAGGGAGTTTTTTTTCTTTTTTTTATACAACGTTCAAAATTCAATCCATAATTTAAAAGCTCGCGATAGAAAACTTCTCCCGAATCGCTGAGTACGCGACCATTGCGGTTTCAGTGTGCCAGAATGAATTCCCAACCGTTGGCGAGCGATGTGATTGTAAAACGAGGCGACATATCGAACAATTCATCGGAACATAACAAATATGGCAATAAAAGCACTTTAAAAATGTTCACTTTCAACAATGAAAAGCTTTAGTCCACTTTGTTTACCGCCAATTTGCAATCATGATTCTCATCGGGCCAATTTTACCGTAACTCTGTTACACAAACCGGTTCATCGTAATTTCGGTATGCTTAAGGACTTCATTCTATTTGTTCTATCAATCTTATGTTTAGTAAATTGAACCGTTTGCAATGGGATTGTTTACATTTCTACTTGACTGTTATGTTAGTTTATACATTTATTGTTTTCAATATTATTTTGTACAATATTTGTTTGTTTGGTTTACAATAGCATTGCTCGCCGACGGTTGGGAGTTCTACCTCATACACTGAAACCGCTATGGTCGCGTACTGTACGGTTCCAGAGTAGTTTTCTACCAAGATCTATTAAGTTGCGGAATAAGCTCCCTGCCGAGGTTTTCCCAAGGGACTACAAGAAAGGCGTGAAGAGGTTTTTACAGGATCGGCAATGCAAGAGGGGCGCCCCTGGTGTCGCAAATGTCCATAGGCTGCGTAACTGCTTACCTTCAGGCAGGTCGTACAAGCGTTATCCACCTTAGTGGTATAAAAAAAAGTAACCCTTAAGACGATTTATCTTGCTCCCCACGTCTGTAAGAGCATTATATTTGAGATGTAGACACATCTCAAAAACACACACACTCAATCTCACTTGGAACTTATTATTAGGTTGTTCAAAGTTGCAAAAGTTGTGTACTTGTAACGTACATTGTTATTGAAGGCTGTTCCGCTATACAAGCAACATACTGACAATTAATCATAATTATCAGTAGGTAGATCCGAATTTGATTCATATTGTTTTATTCATATACATTTATTATTCAAATCTTATACTTGCCTTCGAAACAGAAGAAAGGACTAAGTATACAAAATTCGTCCACGTATATATTTACCAGGTTGATAAAAAGATCGGTCTTTATACCAGAAATATTTTAGGATATGTGATATTAAAATATTTTTTTTTATACCGCTAAGGTGACAAACGCGCGTACGGCTGCCTAATGGTAAGCAGCTACTGTAGCCTATGGACATTTGGAATAGCAGGGGTGTCACTCTTGCGTTGCCGACCCATTATATGGTGGACGCATATGCATGAAAATAATTGACAGCGCCTGTCAAAAACTGTAAAAGTGTTGTGACCTAAATCTATAGGTATGTCATCCAAGTAGTTAAATGAATATTGATCAATGATGTATCTTGCTGTTCAAGATACCTCATTGATCAAAATTCATTAATTCGGGTTTTGGGCAGTTATATACGTTTTCCCATACATTTCGCGGTCGTATACGACCACCCGGGTTTCGAAGGATAATAATCCACTTGTTTCTTTGTTTGTAAAAAACCAAGTCTTCTTATTTGATTTTGATCATTATTTATTTGAAAATCTATTATTATTCGGGATTTTCCTTATACATTTGAAGATTTGACATTGGTTAAAATCATTTTAAATGAATTAAAGTAATTTTTTTAGTTGTTAACAAAACTTGCATGGGATAACATACTTACATTCATTGTTTAAAATCTGATTCCTTTTATTTTATTATGAATGTGACGGTCCCATGTGAAATGTGAAATATAATAAAAAATAACATTGAGCATGGCGTCTATTCACGCATCAATTTCAGAGAATTCAGTTTTATCTTTTGATTACAGAGTTATAATATAACGTATTTTTTTATTATTTTAAAGCTCATCATACAAAACCATTTTTCATCTAATGGATATGTATCGCGATCGTTGAAAACAATTTATTACATAGTCGACATGCTGGCTTTATTCCGATGATATTGGCACTCTTTATCTCTTTATTTATAGCCTCCAGTAAATCAGCCACTTGATCCAAATTGCCGTTGCATCGTCAGAAAAATATGTCCATTCAAGACTTTCCTTAATGCTGTTATCCTTCTAAAAGATCCACAGCGGCTGTATCCAGGCCTCGCCACATGGCTTCTAGCACGCGTCATTTATTTTTATTAACGCTAGCGTAGACTGTAGTCTCCAGATTTTATGTCTTCATAATTTTATACACGCTCCACACAATGCACATGCTCTAAATAATATACTCGTACAGTTCAGATATTTACTTTCGAGTGAATGTAGCGTGTGCTAGCATTATGAATGTAATTTTTTGACTGCTAGATGTTGATACAATATTCAGTAACTTTATATAGATATAGTGTGTGGATAGAGTCCACAATCGCGATGAAAATTTACATTTTGGTCTTTGTCTATTTATCGTATGTTGTATGACATATTATGACGATATATAATAAAACAGTGATTGCTCAGTGAATAAAGAACCAGCCTAACGCCTAGGGTCCCGGGTTCAAATCCTAGAATCCACGGGTGCTGCAAAGCAAATTCAATGTATAACAATCGCGAAAACCTAAGACAATAATAATAATATATTAATAAGATACGTACAAAACTAAAAAGTAGGCATATTTCTCATTATAAATTAAAAATAATATAATATTGACCTGCTTATATGAGCAGATTATAATTAAAATAAAAGTTTATTTTGTCCAGCACTAGTTACACATCATTATTAAATATGTAATAATGTAATGTATCTTATTAAAACAGATACATAACATACGATTTGTTGCTTTAATATAAGTTTCTATTAGATATAGAGCTAGATATCTACAAACTTGGTCCCCGGGAGAGCCTTAGAGAAAAATTCAAAGAAATAAATATTCTAACAGGCGCATCGCAATATTTCTATGAAAATCTTTTGTATGTCCATAAAAACATAGACTCATTTTGTAAAAAGAGTGATACTCAGAGTATAAATACTAGATATAAGCATAATCTTGTGTTACATGCAAGCCGTCTCCACAAAATAAGTAATTCTTTTATGGGGCAATGTATGTATACGGTTCTATAACAAACTTCTCAGCAATATAAGAGAATTGTCAATAAACAAATTTAAAACTGCTATTAAAGCCAAATTGTGTAGCAGGGCATATTATAAAGTATCTGACTATATTAATGATAAAAATGCCTGGGAGTGAGTCGATCCAATTATAATGTAATTATTAAAATATGTAAATTTGTTTGGATACCAAAAGAGGGATGCCTGAGTTTTTTGGCAGTATTTTTATCAGTGCTCACCTAGTCATAAACTGCACGGTAGGGAAAAAAATTGTGACGATTCCAAACAAATGTAGCCATTTTTACGGAATAAAAAGATTTTGACTTTGACTTTATTAAAATTTAATTAATTGCCGACTCAACCACGTAAATATTACTTGACGTGCCACATATAATGAATTCATGTACATACATGATTCCCGTACCAAGATTTAAAGAGAGTAAACACTTAGCGACTGTTACACAGTCATTACTGCCTGAGAGAGAAAAGGATGGAGATACTTATATCGCTTGATTTGTAACAAACCTCGGTAAAGGCCAGAGTGTTTACCACTTTTGTCTCGTCTCGTTAACCGCCCTTTACCTCTTTCGACAAAACCACAGCATCTGAGAATAGTCATATAATACCAAAAAGTATGGCGGTTTGCAAATATCGGATGTGAAATTCAACAAAACAGTCGACGTGGTACGGTGGCAAATATAAAAACATAATTCATTCAAACGCCCTTCCCCAGTTCCTGGCGTAAAGAGTTAATAGGCTTTAATGATGGTATTATTATATATGAAAAACGGTTTTGTACGATACCATGACGTATTTATACGATGTTCCTGAACAAATACGATACAGGGGTATTCAAGAAAAGAGGTTATATTTCCTTTAAAAGGATGGTAAGTGACAGACGTTTTTTTCTGTTGAACGTCGGGAGGCATACATGGTCGTGATAAATGGGTATTGTAGCCTATAAATGCTTGCAATATTGGAATTGACACTATGGGGTTGGAAACGTAAGAGTGACATCCCTAGTGTTGTAAATAACCATTGGTACGGAAACTGCTTACCAGGCAGGCCGATCAATGTAATGTGTAGCGCGCGCTTTGCCAGTCCTGTTCTTAACACGCCAACTCCTTAGGCGCTTACTGAGAGCCTCACTCACTTGCTGGAACACGACTACCATCCAGGAAGTTGTTATTTGGCTACAATTTTCTGTAATGTGGAGTGGAGTACTTCCCCAGATGGATTGCTTTGCTGCGCCCTACCTCTCTTGAAACACCCAGTCCAAGCTGCTAACATGGCATTTCGGATGGTGAACTATTTTTAGCCCGAGTAAGTAAGTCGTATTTTCGTAATGTAAATTGAGGAAAAAGCTATGATGATGATACAATTAATTACGAAGTCCCATCAAAATTATAATTTACTAATAATAATTTTCCAATATAAAATTTTCAAAAAATTCCAATAGTGATTTACTACCGCAAAGAAAGCATGTAATTGGAATGGACTATAAGTAATTTTTACCTACAGTTCATTCTAATAATAGGTAACGAAATATTTTTTGTAATACATTATTTATTATCTCTATTTACGTACTTTAAGTCATTATAACCAAACATTATTTGTTCTAATATTTGACAAAATATTTTTTATCTCTTTTATTTATGAATAAGTATTGAAATTTCTTACTAGAACGCATATCACTACTCCTACTTCATCATAATAGCCACAAAATTAAATAATTTAAATAAAATAGTAAAGAGGAATTCTTCTCCCTTTTCCTTATTATTAAGTTGTGTAGAGATAAAGTACACAAATTTACTGCAGCAAACTTGCTATACGATACCAGTCATGCGGCTGTTGAAACCTTGCACCGCCCGTTGTGTATCCAACTTGACTTGACAAATGTACGTCGTTGCAAGCTCCCGACAACTACCGCTATTTCCGCTGCCGTCTCTCACCCCTCGTAAATTATTATGTTCTGACTGACCTGGACAGCATTTGCAATTGACGCTTACCTGCAAAATAACAAGACATTATTACATATTTTTATTTTATTTTGGATAACAAACAATTGTAATAACGATGTAAGAAAGGACCTCGTCTTATGGCGCACAGTTTCATCTGTCTACGTGAAGATATAGTAAAGTTTGTAGTCTGTTTGTAGCTGTCTGCTCGGTTGTACATCCTGTATCTAAATAGTTGTCTGCAGAGAAAAAGGTCAACAAATGCAGAATTGCGCATGGGTGACCTAGTGATGAATTGTCTGCTATATGCAGTCTATGCCTTATTATTAGCAGAAACACCAGCTTTGTGATCACCTATAGATAAAGATTTATTGTACACGATTGATTAAAGTAAGACAAATATAGAAGTGATTCAAAATATGGATGAAAGAATGACGAAGCACATATACAACGCAATAGTAGAGGGATGTAGAAGGCGAGGAAGGCCAAGAATTACCTACCATGACCAAATTGGTCATGTTCAATCAGAAGGTGATGTCAGGAGCCTTAGAAACCGGCGAGCGTGTATGAGAAGAGCAATGAATTTTAAAGAAGCGAGTGAGGTGTGTAAGGATGAGTCACGTGGCTCTCGGTTCTCTCTACCTACCCCGCAAGGGATTTGGCGTAAAGTTATCGATAAATAGAAATAAATAAGTATTATTTGGACCAGAAGTAATTTTATTTCACTTTCACCAGAGTCTTGTTTGTTAATTAGCAAAGTGTAAGTTGATTTTGAGTCTAAAGATGATAGTGAGCCCACTATACCTCAGCAACAGCTTGTAAATACGCGAGTGGAAAACATGGTATGCTTACACTCTGTCGATTTCAACTGTTATGTGTGTAGAAGTTCGTTGTACGAGGCGGTAGTTTAGTTTTTATACGAAGTAACATCGATTTGATTGACGAGCTCGTTGGTGCAGTGACGCTGCTTTGACACCAATGATTCGTGGGTTCGATACCTACACAGTACAAATATTTGTGAGCATAAACATATATGTTATGTTTGTCTTGGTCTGGCTGTTTTTAAGAGAGGTACGCGCAGCCTGTGTGGGGAAATATCCCCACCTCAAAGAAAATCGCAGCAAAAAAGGAGTGGTTACACTCCTTTGAGGATTGTTGTGTTCCAGCTAGTGTGTGAGGTCACCAGTAAGTTCCTAAGGACAAACTGTGTTAGCAGCAGAGCTGGCATCGCGCGAACGATACTTAATGTGTTGCACACGTTCATAGGCTAAGGTAACTACTTTACATCAGGCGACGGAGGCTTTTGTAACCTCTTCAACTCCATAGGGCTCGCTAAGCGTATTTTAACGCCTATACCATGGCTGAAGAACTGTTTTCCCTTATCCCACCCTCTCCCTTCCGTCATAGAACCACACGTGCAGGCTTGCGATGTCATTGTTCCACTGTTGGGAACATTTCTTCGCGTACTAAAAAGTCCGGCAACTCCTATCTCTGTCGTACCATTAAATAGTGGAACGCCTTGCATGCACATGTGTTTCCTCCTTCCTAAAATATGGGATTCTTCAAGCGAAGCGAGAAGAAGCATCTTGCGAGCCAGCATGGCAGCGTCAACTAACAGGACACTGTGTTGTCTATTGTCAGTTGCAGTTGCGATTTGGGCTCCTCTTTCGCTTACCATCAGGCAAAGCGGAGCTACTATGGTGAGTTTATGAAAAAAAAGTTAGCGATGCATTTGATACAGCCAATCACTTGCAAGCCATATCTCAAGCATTCATTCGTTTCTGAAATTGAAATAAATAAACATTTTGAAATAAAAAGTTCGTAATAAAAAATAATCCGCTGTGTTATTGGCTTTGTTGTAGTGAAAGCTTCCAGCGGTATATTCCCAGCGGCTGCATTTGGAATATATGAACAAAAGGCTAACCCCAGCATCCCTTAGCAAATTCTCGGATAATGTTGAAAGCTGCGCCGTTCAGTGTGCAAACGTGACTCGAATCTAAATTCAGTAGCGGGAAAATTATGCAATTATTAAGGACTCGATGATTTGAAAAAAAAGGTACGCGAACTTATAATACATAAATAAGCTAGAATCGTTTTCCCTATTAGCAAGTTAGATATTCCATTTTAAGGTGTGTAAAAAAATAAATATTAAAAACATTTTATATATGACGGCGCTTCTATGATTTTCGATTATCGATATAACTTGATCGGCTATGGGAAACAAATCGAGTGACAAGAAAGCGAATGACAGTATCGATTCGCTTGACGTAACGCAGAGCGCTGGACGCATGTGGCCGTTGCGCGGGATTCATTATCCTTTTGCATCGGGTGCGCGCACCACGGGTTCTGCGGAACGTTGTCGATTTATTTCGGATAAATGTATCATAGTTAATTGTACTAACTGATTTCTGTAATTATTTGCATAAATTAAAGAAGACAATCATTGTAATTACAGTATTGTGCAATTATTTCTCCTCGCCCGTTTACCTACGCCTGCTTCACATATAATGGACGATAGTGGTACTCCTGACATGGACCAGGTGCCTATATATATATAACATAATAAATAAATATTGTCGGACAAATTACACAGTGCCATCTAGCCCCAAAGTAAGCGAAGCTTGTGTTATGGGTACTAGACAACTGATAAACATACGTAAATACATTTTTTTTGTAAATACATAGGTACTTATTATACATGAAAATACCCAGACCAAGACAAACAGACATGTTCATGCACACAAATGTTTGTATTGTGTGGGAAACGAACCCACGAGCGTTGGTGTCAAAGTAGCGTAACAGCGTGTTTCACCACTGCGCCACCGAGCTCGTCGAACGTCGAAATAACATAAAGAGTATTGTTTTAGGTTTTCGCGATTGTGACACATAAACGTCAGGTTCAACAAAATAAATAAAACACGCGATACTTCCGTTAAAAATTGTTTAATTCAAAACATAAAGAGATTAAAAAAGAGTCAGGCGGTGTAAATGGTGGCAAAAATGACATTAATCATCGTCTTCGTAACGTTATTGGCCGTGTTCGTTTCCTAAGCATAAGGATTTGGCGAAGATACTGATTTTACATAGAGCGACTGCCGCCTGCCTGTCAGACCTCTGTAACTCAAAGGGTCAACCAGACCTATTTTACATAGAGCGACTGCCGCCTGCCTGTCAGGCCTCTGTAACTCAAAGGGTCAACCAGACATATTTTACACCGAGTCACACGTCGTTCGAAATATAATTTCTGGGACGTAGGTTCCCTTGCAATGTTTTCCAATTCACAAAAATGTCATTTACAAATGTCATTTAATTATAATGACAAATGATGAATTTTTAACTACAAAAAAAAAATGTCAGTCATCAATTGATTGTTATAAGAACTGCATTCCATAGTGTTTTTTGTGATTGTACTCCTTGGAATCAAAATGAAAATGTAGTCGTGGAATTACAAAAAACTTTACCCAATTAACCGTGGACGTAGTCTCCAATCACACAAAAGGCTTTCATCTCCAATAAAGATGAGGTGGAAAGATAGCCAATTAGCAAAAAAAGAAATTGCCAAGAATCGTTGCAGAATCTCCACCACATAGAAAACCGCAGCCAAATAACCACTACCTGATAGGTTTTCTTTTACACCACTAAGGTGGCAATCAAGTAAACGGCCCGCCTGATGGTAAGCAGTCACCGTAGCCTATGGACGTTTGCATCACCAGGGGTGTCACTCGTGCGTTGCCGACCCTCATGAGTTTGAGTAAGGTCACCAGTAAGCTCCTAAGCAGTATCTGTGTTAGCAGCAAAGCTGGTATCGAGCAAGAGATACTTAATGCAAGCGTTCATAAGCTAAGGTAACCAGTTTACATCAGGTGGGATGCGCAAATGCTTATCGACGTTAGATGAAAAAGTAATTTCTCGAGTAATTTTTAATGCTCGCCACCCGTACTGGTGTCAAAGTGGATCTAATCAACGAGGTCAACGTTCTTCAACCATAACTACGTTAAAACGAGATTTCATTGTTCATACACCTGCACCTGACAACCCGTCACACTATATTGCTGGATTGCATGGTTGGATTGCCAACGCACGACGCCCGATCTTATACTGACCCGAAATGTTATTGAAGTTGCTAATCTTTCAACTAGTACCACGTTGACCTCAGATTATCTTCCTGTAATTTAAAGCACTATAACATGCTCATTGGATCGTACGAGAAGTACCCCGAAATTTTTATGTCATGAGGCCGACTGGAAACAATTTCGTGTTGACTTAGATGATAACATAACACTCATGTCTGGACCATATTTCCACTACAGTTGAATACAGATGAAGGAAACAAAGAAATAGGTAATCTGATATCACTTATAATGTCGACTAGAAACAAATTCGCTCCATAATAGTTAATAGATTCAGGCGTTATTTTGCGAAAGTCAAACTTACATGCAATTTGATCCAACCTGCTTTGTGTGCTTCCGCCACCAATTAATTCATGATGCCTCGTGGAGAGGCGAAACACGTGTCGCAGCGACGACCACGCCAGTCGTGGCAGCGACGGTGGTGGTGGGGGCATGCGGATTCTGTTCCAGATGGCGGACGACCGCAGCAGCCGAGGCAGAGACTACCGGAACAGCCATGGCAGCGTCGGCATGTAGCACGCACTAACAGTAGTGGGTGGGTGCCGGCCGGCGCTAGGCCGCATGAACTAATTGGTGGCGGAAGCACACAAAGCAGGTTGGATCAAATTGCACGCTCCATAATAGTTCCGAGTTTAAACAGAAAACATTTCCGGGCTTTACCAAGAAACTAATTACTGCTAAACACCTACTACAATTTTAAAATGTATGCTCATGAATTTACATATTTCTAAACCAGAAAATGTTTAGATATATTACTAAATTAAAAAAAACTAAAGCATAACTAGAAAAGTGGGGCAGAAAGCTTGTCAAGGTCACTGGAAATTCGTCAAACCCTTATCTCGTAGACAGGTAATCTTCTCACCTCTAACTAAAGAACACACATACAGTTCAGATCAGTGCAACATCTTAGATAATGCTTTCAATCTTCACCTGAAATCCTCTCGTACAAATCTAGACACCTATATTGCAAAGGATAATTTAAATATTATTTATGTTACTCACTTATATCCTAATATATGTCTTCGAACGTACTTGCCCGGTCACCAATGAATCTCATTGTTGTAGTTAAGTACTCACTATTCTATAGTATTCTTATTTTACATTGTATCATTGCATTTGCGTCAAACCTCAGTGGTTTATAAAATGCATTAATATTGTTTTTATAAAATGTTTATGTAAACTGGTATAATAAATAAATAATAAATAAATAAATAAATAATTTTCAATCAGGCTTCCTAGAACGTCCAACCCACCCTCGAGAAATAAACAAGTACCTTAATAAGTTAAAATGTCACAAATCACCTGAATTAGATAATATATAATACTATTTTAAAAAAAGCTTGACGTATAAATGTGTAGTATTATTCACAAAAGTCTTCAATTTATGTCTCCATCTCAACTGCTTTCCCGATTGTTGGAAACAGTGTAAAGTAATTGCTCTAAAATACCAGTCAAAGACAATATTGCAAGGAAAATACCACCCTATAAGTTTTCTTCCTGTACTGGGTAAGCTGCTTAAAACTATTATTCGCGAGCGTTTATTAAACTATGTGTATTGACAAACAATCCGACTTTCTAAAATCTTATTCCACCGTACAGTAATTAGTTTGTGTTGGTTGCTTCTCACACACTAAATTTTAATGAGTCAGAATGTAGGATAGCCTGTGTTACAGTATTTCGGCTCTCCGTATTCGGCATCTTAACAGGTGCGAAACTGTTTTACAATACCGTCTAAGTCTCAATGATTAGAAATATACATACCTATTACCTATAAATAAATTCAAGTAAACCTCAATAACAAAATAAATGTAATACATAGTTAATAGATTCAGGCGTAATTTTGCGAAAGTCAAATTTACAGGCATTTTGATCTAAATTCCTTTCTGTGCTCCCGCTACCGATTACTTCATGCGAACTAGTGCCGGCCGGTACCCACCCACCATCACATACATCGCCGAGGATGCCTCGTGAGAAGGCGAAACACGTATCGCAGAGACGATCAGACATGCACATTCTAATGGTAGTAGGCGGGTACCGGCCGGCACTAGTTTGCATGAGCTAATCGGTCGGAGATATTGTTTGGATACGTGGTACGCAAATTAGATGTAGAATTGTACATTAAAGAAAATAATAATTCTATCGTGTGTGTTTTTGTTATTACTAATTTTTATATTTTCGATGTTTGAAAATGTATTCGAACTAAGTTCACATCACAACGTCGGGAGGCATACGTGCATACGGCCCGCCTAATGTAAGGCGGTACACGTATCAACGTTTGTACATTAAGTAGGTATCACTTGCGCGATGCCACCTCTCCTGCTAACACAGCAACTCCAAAGCAGCTTACTGGTTACCTCACTCACACGCAGGAACACAACAACCCTCTAGGGAATTGTTATTTGACTGCGGTTTTGGAGGTGGAGGTATCAGACGGGCAGCTTTGAAGTGTCCTATCTCTCTTAAACACAGCCAGACCAAGATAAACAGACATGTTCATGCCCATGAGTGTTAGTCCGGTGAGTGAATCGAACCCACGAGCGTTGGTATCAAAGTAACATTACTAACCACTGCGTTATCCAGTCTCTTTATAGACAGATATATAGAATAAGCTTTATGTACATAATAATGGTTACAGAGGTTTTTTTTTATATATACTACGTCGGGAGGCATATAAGCATACGGCCTACCTAATGTAAAGAGAGTACCGTAGCCTATTAACGCATGCGATATATTAAGTATTACTCGCGCGATGCCTCCTCTGCTGCTTACACAGCAACTCCTTGGGAGCTTACTGGTGACCTCACTCACACGCAGGAACACAACAACCCTCTAGGGAGTTGTTATTTGGCTGCGGTTTTCTGTGAGGTGGAGGTATTTCCCCAGATGGGCTGCATTGGTGCGCCTTACCTCTCTTAAACAAAAATCTTAATATTTATATTGCTATTTATATTGAAATTTGTGGCATAACGCTTGCTGACCGCGTTCGAAAGAGAGTATCGGTGTTAAGATAAGAAAGGGCATGCTCCGTTGGTTCGGACATGTAGAAAGAATGCAAGATGAAAGAATGACGAAACAGATATACAATGCGAAAGTGGAAGGATGTAGGAGCCGAGGAAGACCAAGACTAACCTACTATGACCAAATTGGTCGTGTTTTATCAGAAGGTGATTTCAGGAGCCTTAGGAACCGGCGAGCGTGCATGAAAAGAGCTATGAATGTGAAAGAAGCGAGTGAAGTGTGTAAGGACCGCGTCTTATGGCGCCCGGGTCTCTCTGCCTACCCCGCAAGGGACCTGACGTATTATATTGCTGCAAGTTTCTTAACTTGGGCGAATGCCTGACATAGAAGCAAAAACAATGATTCATATAGTCAGTCCATATGCCAGTGTATTTCATTAGACGAGAATACAAAAGTATCGATTTCACAATTTTCACAAGCTATATGCTTCCATAATTAGGTCATTAAACGAAACGTTTACATTATTCATCATTATTATTTTTGTGTATTCTTTTTGAAAGGTTATTTTTCGTTTTTTTTTTAATTTTCGGTATATTTTGGTTCATTTCCGTTTCGCATTTTTCTCACTTAACAAAAGAAAATGTTGTCTTTGTAAACTCTTTGCACTGCTCCTAGTTATTTGAATTTTGTTTCGTATCAATTACAGACAGGAATATTTATTCCAAATTTCCGTATCGACATTCTATTTGACGAGCTCGGTGGCGCAGTGGTGTAACGCGCTGTTACGCGACTTTGACACCAACGCTCGTGGGTTCGATTCCCACACAGTACAAACATTTGTGTGCATGAACATGTCTGTTTGTCTTGGTCTGGGTATTTTCTATGTATAATAAGTATGTATTTACAAAAATAATGTATTTACGTATGTTTATCAGTTGTCTAGGACCCATAACACAAGCTTCGCTTACTTTGGGGCTAGATGGCGCTGTGTAATTTGTCCGACAATATTTATTTATTATATTTATATTTATTTATTCAGTACAATTAAAAATATTTTGATTTAATGCAAAGGAATTTCTTAATTTAAATGTTTGATTATTTACTACCATACTAACAACGTCTGGTAATTTATTTGTATTCGAGAGAGTAGATAGAATGAAGTATAATATGATAATAACCTGGGAGATTTTGACCAGCTCGGTGGCTCAGTCGTGAATGACGCGACTTTGACATCAAGGCTCGTAGCTTCGATTTCCACACAAGGCAAACATTTGCGTGCATGAACATGTCTGTTTGTCTTGGTCTGGGTGTTTTAAGAGAGGTAGGGTGCATCAAAGCAGCCCGTCTGGGGATGTACCTCCATCTCCAAAACCGCAGTCAAATAACAACTCCCTAAAGGGTTGTTGTGTTCCTGCGTATGAGTGAGGTCGCCAGTAAGCTCCTAAGGAGTTGCTGTGTAAGCAGCATAGGAGGCATCGCGCGAGTGATAATTAATATATCCTAAGCGTTAATAGGCTACGGTACCCGCTTTACCGTATGCTTGTATGCCTCCCGACGTAGTATAAAAAAAAAGTTTGTGACCATGAGCAGACAGACGAACGTCCCGAGGCCAAAGTATAAGTATTCCGATTTTTCAAGGTAGGCCGATTGACTAAAAAACTTAGCCACGTCACAATAAAGAATGACAACATACTGTCAAATTTGCATTTAGTTAGACAGTTCTTTAGGAGCTAAGTTTAATTTTCATACATCATGATTCTATTAAATAAATATGTAGCAAAGAAAACTTTATCCATTACAAGAAGCGTTGGAACTCTATTGATTTCCCATCGCAATATTTGCCGAATTCACCGGATGGACGAAGACAAAGCATGACGATTAACCCAATTCCTATTACGCAGTACCACAATGTGCAACCCATCTCCTAACTTGACCGAATAGTCCGTCTCTTTTCAGCATACTTATTTTTTTATCGCCGAGACAGAGAATACTGTGGGGGCCATGGAATAAATGCCCTGTTTTTTATGCAAATGGAATAAACAATTTAGGGCTGTTTACCATATTTTTTTTATTTACACTCTTATAAATATAGTATAATATTGAAATCGTAGTTATATTTATAAGGAGGCAATATCCTCCATCCGGATGCATACGTCCGCGTGTATAAACAAATCTAAGCTATTATGTTACTTTCAATTTGATACGTAAATATCTTTCATGGCTATTTGAAAATTCCAGTGAGTTTTTTACGGCGATATACATTTTACGTTAACGTACTTACTTTTAAATAAGGTAATGGAATATATTAGGGGTTAAAGTATGAAATTTCCGATTTGTACTGAAAAATTAAAACTCGTTTTTTTCTAATATGTAACATATTTATTTAATCAAAATATTTACCCTTATTATCTATACATTGCTGCCATCTAATCGGAAGTTTATTTATACCTTAGCGATAGAACTCTGGAGATCTATATTGGACAAACTGTGTGAAAGCATTTTATACTGCCTTCTGGGAAGGACATTTGTTACCTCGTAGAAAATTGTCCAAATCACGAGAAATGGTAGTCAGTTGGAGCAAGGTCTGGCGAGTACGGAGAATTACGTATGGTTTCTAACTACAGCTCATGTTTCTCGTGCAGTGTGCGATCTTGCGTTATCATGGAGCAATAATGGTGAAGATCGATTCACGAGTAGGGGCTGTTTCACTACCGCTCTCGCCATCATTGTTCGAAGTTCGGCACAGTAAACATCTGACATCAGCTGTTATTGCTTGACCAGACCTGAGAAAACTATAGTGAATAACGTCATGAAGAGACCACTTAACAGTTGCCATTACCTTTTTATTGGTTAGCTTTGCTTTAGGGCACTGTTGCGGCGTTTGACCTAGGGGTCAGCCATTGCATTTTTTTCGTCACATGACACAATTCGATCCAATAATCCTTCATCTCTGTACCAATTCAACAAGGTAACACAAGTTTCAATTCGCGTTTCTTTCTGTAGATCAGTCAAATTATGAGACAACCCATTTTTCATATTTTTTACCTTATTCATTTGATGCAAATGAGTTAATATTGGAGACAAAGTAACGTTAAACCATGCCGCTAATTCCTGGGTAGTTTGACTCGGATCAGCTTCCACTAAATCCTTCAATTTAACGTTAATCACCTATGTGGGCAATCTTCCACGTGGTTCGTTCTTCAAGTCGCGTCATTCACGACTGAGCCACCGAGCTCGTCAATAGATAGGTTATTATATATTTGTTTTTAAAACAAAAAACCTTGATGTATGCTTTCAGCGAACTGTGCTGTGATAAGTCCAAAAGTGACATCAGAGAGAACCATGATGCGTCCACTTCCAAAGTTCGGGCGAAAAATATTTTTTTCGAACAGCGTAGGGGCATTCTGCCACTCTTCTCTCTACGTATTTATATCTACAAGCTAAATCCCGTGTGGGGTAGTCAGAGATAACCGAACGCCATATGACTCAATACTTACACATCTAACTAAGAGAGGTAAAAACTACAATGTAATGAAAAATAGATCATTTGAAATCTCCTACAACTATCTTTATAAGTTCGCCATTATCCTGAACAGGCTTAGGTTATATCTTTAGTAGGTTAAGGTGATAACGTTAATGCTCGATGAAATGTAACACTAACTGTTTTTCTTAGCGTTGTCCCGTTTCCTAATATAATTAAATCGGCGTGGTCGGCTACCTAAGCATAAATATTTGAAGATACTATTTTAAAAATATAAAATAATAATAAAATATTTTAAGAGAGGCAGGGCGCCTCATACCAGCCCGTCTGGGGAAGTACCTCCACCTCACATAAAACCGCAGCCAAATAACGACTCCCTAGAGGGTTGTTGTGTTCCTGCGTGTGAGTGAGGTCACCAGTAAGCTCCCAAGGAGTTGCTGTGTAAGCCGCAGAGGAGGCATCGCGCGAGTGATACTGAATATATCGCAAGCATTAATATGCTACGCTACATCAGGTGGGCCGTATGCTTGTATGCATGCTCCCGACGTAGTATAAAAAAAACCCACTCACTTCTACAACTTTTATAGCTTTTTAATGCATATTTAATAACGGTTTCTAATACTCTTGAAATCACAATGCGACAAAATGCGACCAGTTTTATAATGGTTCACTATTACAATTTCAGGTTATATATTTGTTTCGTCATTCTTTCATCTTGCATGCTTTCTGACCCAACCAACTCTATCATTGACTATTGTTCATTTCTGTTTCTAAATCTCATAACAATATAATAATGTTATCAGGAACATCGTTCCTATATGAAATCTATATGTTTGTCTGTGCGTTTGTCTGTGTGTTTATCAGACGCTTTTTTAGAATATTCGAATTTTGACTTCAGATTTGGATTCAGCATAAAAAAGTAGAATATTGATGTTCAAGAACACCGTTCCTATCTCTTAAGGAACATGGTCAAAATGGCTGATAAATAAAAAAAAAAAATTGAATTGTTATATAATTGACGAGCCAGGTGTTCCTCTGGCAATGCAAGCTTGCGCATTCTCAACTGGTTATTTATCCTACTTTTTACTTTCAATAAAAGCGCAAAGTTGCCATTAGCAAAAATTAAAGACCTGAATCATCGGGGTACATCAATTTCATATCGCTATTAGTGTTACATTTTGTGTTACATTTGATCAGTGATAGCTCAGTGGATAAAGAACCGGTCTATTGACCAACGGGTCCGGGTTCAGATCCTGGCATGTACAACTAAATACGAGTTTTCAGTATGAAAAGTCTAGTTTTCCCTCGGGGTTGTGGAGATCTGATCTGACGCTCCATGTAAAAATCTGTTTTTTTTTATACAACGTCGGGAGTCATGCAAGCATACGGTCCACCTGATGTAAAGCAGTTACCGTAGCCTATTAACTCGCGCGATGCCTCCTCTGCTGCTTATACAGCAACTCCTTAGGAGTTTACTGGTAACCTCACTCACAAACAGGAACATAACAACCCTCTAGGGAGTTGTTATTTGGCTGCGGTTTTCTGTGAGGTGGAGGTACTTCCGCAGACGGGTTGCTTTGATGCGCCCTGCCTCTCTTAAAATATTTTATTATTATTTTATATTTTTAAAATAGTATCTTCAAATATTTATGCTTAGGTAGCCGACCACGCCGATTTAATTATATTAGGAAACGGAACAACGCTAAGAAAAACAGTTGGTGTTACATTTCATCGAGCATTAACGTTATCACCTTAACCTACTAAAGATATAACCTAAGCCTGTTCAGGATAATGGCGTACTTATAAAGATGGTTGTAGGAGATTTCAAATGATCTATTTTTCATTACATTGTAGTTTTTACTGCCGTAGTGGCGTTTACGAGGCAGTAGTTCAGTAAATCTGTTGTAAAGAGGCGGTTTATGAGGTGTTAACACTGTTAAATTTTCAGTAGGGTCTGCAAAATACTACTCTAGCTTATATTTATCTCTAGAGTGCTCATTACTTATACTTCAGTAGTATAAAAAAATAATTACTCCAGCAATAATGCTTGTAAGATTACTCAATAAAAAAGGAGTTACTTTATAAAAATAATGTAAATTTAAATAAAACTAATGTTTACAAATATTGATATAAAAAAGATAGGTCTAAAACGTAGTGAAATTCGCGCTAGAGCGAGCTTTAAGGACTCACGAGGATGGGCCCAACCAATGTTCAGAAAGATTGGACCCGGTATATTAGGTCCCGACGACTATGCCCGGTAGTTCTCGAGCACAACTGGAGGTGCAGGCCTTAGATAGGTAGTTCGCCCAGTGAACCACAGCCCGCAAGCAGGATCTTGAGGCGCTTGCGGTCACAGAAGGTCCAGGCGCTGTTATAGGTGTGAAAAGTGGAGATTACCCTGCGGTTAGATACAGGTGCGGTTGATATTACCCTCGGTCTTCAGTGACACTATCAAGATTTGGGAAGATTAATGACTGTACCGAACTAGACACTACCTGCTTACTAAAGCGAGACATCTCTGTGAGCCAATATAACCATACAGGCAGGCATAGATCACAGTGCACTGATAGCCCAGTGGATACAATACAGGCCTATTCACCAACTGGTCTCAGGTTTGAATCCTGGCATGTATATACCACTAAATTCGTGTTTTCAGATTTATGTACATATTTGTAATTATCACTTGCTCAGTGGTGAAGGAGACCCATACGGTCAAGAAATAATATTTGACAAAGACATACATACATATATCATCGCGCCGCACAGTATTTGATATTACCCGAAAAAAAACCCTCTGCTGTTTACATTATTAATGGATCAAGGGATGCATTTAAAATGCAATAATAAACACCCACGTGTCTATTTCGAATAGTTTATTTTAAAAAAAATGTAGAAGTTTACGTGACCTTTTCATGAAAAAAAAAATATTTATTCTAAAAAAAAATCAAGCATGTTCATTTTATATAAATAGTAGTCTGATGAAGCATTTTTCATCTCACATTTTTCAGTTTTTATTTCCAAAAAAGCGCTTCTATATACGGCAAGGAATTTTAATTTTATTGAGATTTCCTTTTTTATTTTTTTCTCCCTAAAAACACTAAAGTGTAACGACAAAAGCGCGGTGTCATTCACCATAACACAGTGCAGATAGTGCGGTTTGCTGGCGTGGCGGGCAGAAGGACCCCCGATCGCCCCCTGCTGCAGCAGCCGGGTCTACCACGGCACTACTTCCTTCTCCGGCACGACCGCTGCAACAGTGACTTCACACAGGTTGGCGATTCAGCATCCCGGGACGGAGATTAAGTGATCCCCTGGGAACTACTAACCTGCGGACGGCCAGCGGTCAACCGTTTCACCGGATTTGCCTGACCGCCGCGCCCACACTGCTAGTGGCGCTACGACATCCGCCGGCCCTCGCGCCGTACGCCTACGACCCCTGAGTTAGCTGGCGACCTTACTCACGCACAGGAACACAACAATATTTCCGGAGTTGTAATTTAGCTGTGGTCTTTTTTAAGGTGGAGGTGCTTCTCTGGGGAAGCACCTGTACCTTACACGTCTGGACGGATATTTAGAGCAAGAAATCACGCTAAGCTAAAAATCTGAGAGAGTGGAGCACTGCCCGACCTCTCGCTGGGTCCTCCTCTCAGTAATTGTGTTTGTACCTCTCAATTTTCGGATTTATGTACATGATCACTTGCTTGGCGGTGAAGGCAATCACCGTACCTACGTGTGACCTAAACTAGGAGAGTTCTGATTTTCCCTCCGGATTGTGCAGGTCTGACGGCATCCGCTCTATATAGAAATCAGTATCTTCGCCAAATCCTTAGGCTTAGGTAGAGGACTTCGCCCATCCTAATTTTCACATCCAAAATCCATCCTCCATCGAAATTTTCACATTGTTACACAATACTTCATTAGAAAACGTTATTTAAAACACCCTTTTTGTCAACCTTACCTGAATACACACATTAACTTTGATCAGGGACGAATAGTGCATTCATTAAAGTTCAAACAAAGTTAAAGGTTTAACATTGAACAATGACTATGTCGTATCGATACTATGCTACTTTGTTGTAAGTTGGGTAATATTGCAAGGATTTCCGATGAAGACCGTTTTGGGTGATATTGGTAAATATTTTATGTAGCACATGATTTTAATTACTTTTACGTTTTTTTTTAGCGTTATCCCGTTTCTTACTTAAGCCTAAGGATTTGATAAAGATGATTTACTTGATTTTTTTTTTACATTTTAATTATTATTACTATGTGGATATACAAGAACCACAATGGTTTTTCGACAATGCCTTTCTATGATGTTTTCTTAAAAGGTCTAATAACCAAGTGCTTGTTTTCAATTTAACCAAATACCTTATTATGGATGGATGGTGGGTGTACTTCACCAATCGGCCTGCTTTGATGCGCCGTACCTTTCTTAAAAATACCTGAACCTTGATAAACAGATATGTACATCTACACAAATGTTTGTCCTGTGTGGGAATCGAAACCACGAGCCTCGTGAAAAAAATAGTAATGCTAACCACTCCGCCAGCGGGCATGTCAAAAGAAAAAATATTTGTCTATGTTTGAAATTTACAGTTTTCTCCTTCAGTTCATTTTTTTGTATAACAATTCTGATGTTCAACAATGCCTCTTTTAAAACAGTAAAGAGTCGCTGTCCTTTTTTAATTGCAATGTCGCAATAAATATTGCAGAAGACATCCTTTACCGTCCATATAATTGCGCAATTAATATACTTGGGCAGGAGAATGAAATTATACTGCCTAATTAGGTGGTCATAACGGGGTCCCTACATCATCTTCAGGCGGAAACGCAGCAACCAGGATATTGTTATCTGGTTGTGGTCTTCCGCATAGTTGGGATTATTTCCTTCTAATTCTTATTAAATATATCAGTTCTCCTGAGGCGACACTCTCTTCCGATAATCAGCAGATGCATGGGATGTAGATTACGGCTTTAAAAATGAGTGCCAGTAGACTTACACCCCATATGGTATACTCTTTCTTTTTTTTTAAATATCTTTCTTTCTATCGAAGAACGTAGAAGTTCATGCAGCTCTAATAAACTAAGCGTTCTAAAATTTCAAATTGACTTAAGCAGTCTCCCGTGAACGGTTATAAACATCCAAAATTATGACTGCATAAATTATATCCATTAAAATTAATCCAATTACAATATTAGCAATTAATTCAATTACGCAATTAGTTAACTCAACTGAATACATTTTATCTCTGAGTTTTACTCATTATCATTAATCATCAATTATCATTATCATATCATTGAGGGTCTTGTGATTCAGAGAGATATGAAATTGAAAAATTAGGCCGATGTTATTAGTTATAATGGAGAGAAGTATGTTATTTTTCTTTCATTTATACGTTTTATCTTTTCTATATCGTGCCCTTTATTGAAAACGAAACATATAAAGTTGGTTACACAGATGATGTAAGAGATAGCTGGGAGGTAAAAGATATGCAGAATTAAATGTTTATATTTTCCATTAACTATACTATAACTACGCGAAAATTAATACACATATATTATATAATCTGCAGTAACATATCAATAAATACACATATAAATGCGTAATATTAAATACATATAATACCTATTACTTATCATGAGTAGGATAGTGCACAATTAACCTCTTCTTGAAAGTAGCCACAGAGCAGCTGTTCCGTATTCGAACGGTATTTTATTCGACAGCCGTGCGGCATTTACAGAGAATGACCGATAGAAAAAGATTGTGTTGGATGAGGTATAGTTTTGGTGAGACAGGTTGGGATTATATGGGAGTTGTATTATGTGAAAACCGGGATCGAAGGTATTGGGGCTATTGAGGATTTTAAATAGAGAGCATAACATGTGCACATTTCTGCGAAGGCGGATAGGGAGGCACTTTTAGACGTGTACGGAATTCGGAAAAAACATGATCATATTTACGCAAGCCATCAATATAAAGGATAGCCAGATTTTGTAAGCGTTCTAGTTTATTAAGTAGCAACTCAGAAGCATCAAAATAGTAAATGTCAACATAGTCATTTTCTAGGAAAAGGCAAGAGTTAGTTATGAATTTCTCGAGATACATTATGCAACAATAAATTTATTTTTGATTGAGGAGACTTTTATAAAATAAGACTATATAAGTCTTCCTGCGCGGAAAGTTACACGCGTATTGCGCTTGTCATTTCGTTAATCTAATCGTCTTATTTCTGTAAATTTCCTCTCAGTCGAACCCGATAACGGCCGATCAGGTCAAGGACGGATGACCCTATTCACGTAGAACTAACAGAATTGTAAGGGTTAGCATTAATGTTCTAGTGAAGGTATCAAGTGACTAACGGGGTCTTCAAATAGCTACTTCGTAACTAGCTTTAGTGTTATCTTACCGAATACTAGATACTACATATTAAATTTGGTTCTGGTTAAATTATTGCAATTTTCATTCATCGTAAGTTTACCCAGGTACCTTAGCTCGCAGCATGTTAGTTCTGTTTGTTCTTCTAGGGTTGGCAAGTTACTTGAAAAATAAATATTAGTTAAGCCAAAAACTACACGAAATTTAGGCTAGTTTGCATGACATTCCAACAATGTTTACAATTAAATAACTCCAACTAAGGTATGGAATAATATATTCCTAATCGGCTAGCTACTGCGGAAGCTAAAAGGCGACCGCTTAATCGCTCTTGTAAAGAAGCTATGATACCTTTGATTTGAAACGCAAACTAAGTGCTAACTTTTGACGACGAGTGAGAACCCTCTCAAAATGAATGAATGCTAAAGCAATATTAAATTTCGTCAGTAGAACTCGTGAGTGAGTCTTCCCTCTGGGAACTCGGTCGCTCGCTAAAGCTGTTAGGGTGTCCACGCTTTTACAGCGGAAACCGGATGGTAGCATATAGTACTACAATAAACCTGATCTCCTATTTTTGTACAACCTTCACTTATAGACTCCTCTCCACTTTGGAAATCTTAATCACCCACCGAGATATCCGACGCCGAGAGAAAGAGAGAGCAATGCCGATGGCAATGTCGAGAGTTGTGCTGAAGCTGTGTGCTCACAAGTTATGTTTTGTATGAACACGCCTTTATGCGCTTTCGTAATCTACTGGGCAAGGCCCATCTTCGCGGAAGATTGCTAATATGTAATAACTGGTACTCAAATATGCCAATAAATCAGATCTATTGAATTACAACTTATCCCTCAACTTCCTTCCCTTCAAAACGCACGTGATAAACGCGCGACTCCTGGTATATCTAGACAATCACGACTTGATTAGTTACCACCAAATATTGCTTAAAGTTATTCGCCTGACGAATCGATGGGCAAATATGTCGGCTTGTCCGTCAGTCATCGTTCAGCCTGTCCGTTCGTCCGTTTCTAATACTATTCGTGCATCCATCGTGACGTCTGGAAGTCCAACCATCCATTCAGGTGACGAGTTCGGTGGCGCAGTCGTGAATGATGCGACTTTGACACCAACGCTCGTGGGTTCGATTCCCACACAGAACAAAGATTTTGGTATCCCTAAACATGACTGTTTGTATTGGTCTGGATTTTTTAAGAGAGGTAGGGCGCATCAAAGCAGCCCGTCTAGGGAAGTACTTACCTCCACCTCACAGAAAACCGCAGCCACATAACGACTCTCTAGAAGGTTGTTTTGTTCCTGTGTGTGAGTGAGGTCACCAGTAAGCTCCTAAGGAGTTCCTGTGTTAGCATCATCGCGCGAGTGATACTTAATGCATTACGAGCGATCATAGGCCCCGTTAACCGCTTTACATCAGGTGGGCCGTATGCACATATGCACTGACGTTGTATAAAAAAAAAAGATCCTCTGTGACTTTAAGTTCAAGGATAGACTAATTTATACTACTCACAGGAAATGTTATTATTTGTGGTGAAATAATTCTTTGTTACTTTTCAAGTTGGTAATTTTTTTAGGTTACATGAAGGCCAATAAAATGCTATTGCTGTTTTTTAGGGTTCCGTACCCAAAGGGTAAAACTGACCCTATTACTGATACTCCGCTGTCCGTCCGTCCGTCTGTCACCAGGCTGTACTCATGAACCGTGATAGACAGTTGATGTTTTTCTTTTGTGAATTTTCACAGATGATGTATTTCTGTTACCGCTATAACAACAAATACTAAAAAATCGGCCAAGTGCGAGTCGGACTCGCGCACGAAGGGTTCCGTACCATTATCTATAAAAACAGCAAAAATATCACGTTTGTTGTATGGGAGCCCCCTTTAAATATTTGTTTTATTTTAATTTAATTATTTATTCTTAAAGTGAATATATAACTAAATATTCTATGAATATTTCAAGCGTCTACCTGTTGCCGTTATCAATATCGAGCAAAAATGAGCAAAAAAATCACGTTTGTTATATGGGAGCCCCCTTAAGTATTTATTTTATTCTATTTTTTAGTATTTGTTGTTATAGCGGCAACAGAAATACATCATCTGTGAAAATTTCAACTGTCTAATTATCACGGTTCAAGAGATACAGCCTAGTGACAGACGGACGAACGGACAGCGGAGCCTCAGTAATAGGGTTCCGTTTTACCCTTTGGGAACGGAACCCACGTCCCTTGGTGTTATTCAAGTAACATTGCTAGTCCTTTATTGGAGTTTCGTACATAAAATTGTAATATAAAAATTCTCATCCTCATGTGAGGTGTCATGATGTCACGTTGATGACGAGCTCGCTGGCTCAGTCGCGACTTTAACACAACGCTCGTGGGTTCGATTCCCACACAAAGCAAACTGCAGTCAAATCACAACTCCCTAGAGGGTTGTTGTGTCCCTGCGTGTGAGTGACGTCACCAGTAAGCTCCTAAGGAGTTGACTATGGTAACTGCTTTACATCAGGTGCGCCATATACTTGTATGCCTCCCATCGTTATATAAAAAAATGACATATATTATTATTTTTTGTAAAATAGGGTGCAGAAAAGTTGTTTTTTTTTTTTTTTTTTAATTTCGCCCAAGAAAGTTGAAGACCCACAAAGGAAGGACCAACCCACACCCGGGTGTGCATTGGTCATTCCTCCGTGAGGGGCACCCTCCGGAAAACGGGAGGGAGGAGGTGAAATCTTTTAAAGATACCATTTCGTGCGAACGAACTGATTATGTCGGATTTCCACCGACTAAAACACCCCCTGGGACTGCCTTTAGCCGGGAGGGCTACAAAGGCTTCATCTGAAGCGATCACCCCAGGGGAACGGGGTGACGCAATTTGAAAAGTTGTCACCTTTAGACCATTTATAGGCACATTACATTTACGGCATTGCTTTTCTCTTGGACTGGGTGTTTTCAAGAGAGCTAGGGTGCATCAAAACAGTCTATTAAATTACCTACCCCTCACAGAAAGCCGCAGCCAAATAACTCCCTGGAGGGTTAGTGTTCCTACAATCGTGGTTACCAGTAAGCTTCCAGCCATGCAATTCTCTAAGCGACTCGTAATGGCTGTGTGCGTCGCTGTGATCACAGATGTCACAGCTTTGACATCGTCTACTGCGATCACGGCTAAATTATTTGGTATTCTATAAGGCTGTAAGCGTACGCGAGGCTGTTTGCCTTGTAGAATTCCAATTCCAAACGCAGCCTTGCGGCGCTAGTGTCGCACAACCATGAAAAGCGACACCAAAGAATTGCAATTTTGTGTTCAAGGCTGTAACAGCCGATGTTTCCGAGGATGTAAGTATGTTTGCTCTTACAGAATTGCATGGCAGTTTGCAACGAGGGCGTAATCGCGTGACCGATAATTGAAGGACAAAGGTAAAGGCATCCACTTATCATCAGCTGCACCGTATACCTGTATAAAAATGAGTGATATACTGACATAGACGGAGAGACAAAAGCGATTAGTTTGCCTATAATGTACCCTTGTATGCCTCCTGCCATGCAATTCTGTAAGAGCAAACATCCTTACATCCAAGAAACATCGGCTGTTATAGCCTTTAACACAAAATTGCAATTCCTTAGTGTCGCTTTTCATGGTTGTGCGACACTAGCGCCGCAAGGCTGCGTTTGGAATTGGAATTCTACAAGGCAAACAGCCTCGCGTACGCTTACAGCTTTATAGAATACCAAATAATTTAGCCGTGATCGCAGTAGACGATGTCAAAGCTGTGACATCTGTGATCACAGCGACGCACGCAGCCATTACGAGTCGCTTAGAGAATTGCATGGCTGTACCTGTAAAAAACTAGCTACACTCTGCGTTTTCGGCCGTGTGTATCCGGTATCCCTTAACAACCGCATTTTCTATATTCTTTCTTATTCCTCGGCTACTAAATGTCGTATCGTGGTGTTGAATAACCTTCCTCAAGTTTTTTGAAGTGAAAACTTCTTTAGCGGCGTTGTGCACTTTTTGGTATGAGTAAAAAATGTTAAACTCGCGTCAGGACACGTGACCCTGACCGTAAGATTTTGGTGAGAATTAGAACTTAAGTTCGCTGCAGCGCTAAAACATTAGTTACCTCTAATTAAACAATTAAAACATGAAGCGTTAGATCGTTCGTAGGGCATTACTTTCTCGCGACCAAAACGTTGTAAACGCCATGAAATTCTTGGCGTTTACGCGTTTCGTTCAACGTAGTTTATCAACATCGCTGTTTGGTTTAAGCGGCGCAGGGCGCTTGCGCGAGTGTGCGTGTGTGTTTGAGTTTGAGAGATTGGCGATAATGATGCTGGTAATGATGATGGCGAGAGTCGTTGAAATTATGGATGAAAGTTGATTTTTCTGAGAGATAAACTTTTTAATATAATATAAACTGTCATGTTTGTGTACGACAGCGCAATAAATTAATATTGTATTTTACCACATACATGATAGTACTTTTATACTGATATATAAAGCAATTCATGCGAAATTATTCCCTAACCATTCAAAAATATTCAAAAATGCACAACGTTAATGTTCAAGTTTTCATTTCTGCCGGCACTCCCGGAGTGCAAACCGTTTTTTTTATACAACGTCGGGGGGAGGCATACAAGCATACGGCCCATGTGGATGTGGATGTAAAGCGGATACCGTAGCCTATTAACGTTTGCGATATATTAAGTATCACTCACGTGATGCCTCCTCTGTTGCTTACACAACAACTCCTTGGGAGCTTACTGGTGACCTCACTCACACGTAGGAACACAACAACCCTCTAGGGAGTTGTTATTTGGCTGCGATTTTCTGTGAGGTGGAGGTACTTCACCAGGCGGGCTGCTTTGATGCGCCCTGTCTCTCTTAAAACATTCAGACCAAGGCAAACAGACAAGTTCATGCACACAAATGTTTGCCTTGCGTGGTAATTGAACCCACAAGCGTTGGTGTCAAAGTCGCGTCATTCATGACTGAGCCACCGAGCTCGTCAGAATTGGGTTATAAAATACAAAAATAATTTCTCTAATTCAATTGGCGGTTCTAGAGATTAACGCGTTCAAACAAAAAAAAGCTCTTCCGCTATATTAGTATAGATAAATATAGGGTACGCCAATATACAAGGTTCAGCTTCGTATACAGTTGGCGGAGTTGCTGGCAACCCTTGCCTCTTTTCAACTATGTACTTGCATGTTAGTTCGCGAAGACGATGCAACTCATCTTATATCAGTTGTTTGTTAGAAACTACACGAATGGATCCAGTTACAAATTACATTTGAAGTTGCCCTGTGGACCGGCCAATACATTATCTGACTTTTGAAGGTTGCAGTAACATTTGACTTTCATAATGTCTTATAGATTACGAAACGGAATAACGCCAAGAAATAGATTAAGTCTCTTGAGGAACCTTGTATTTCCTCAAAGCCGTTGGTACAGCATTGTATGACGTAGTGGTTGATGTGACTTGTAGATTTAAGAGAGATATGACATATTATAGCAGCTGGGGAAGTGCCTCCATCTCGCAGAAAACCGCATCAAAATAACAACTCTCTATACGGTTGTTCTGTTCCTGCGCGTGACTCAGGTCATCAGTAAGTTCCTAAGGAATAGCAATAAAAAAAAAATTGCAAGGGTTCATACCGTACCGTAACTGCTTTCACGTGTTATTAGGTGAGCCGTATGTTTGTATGGTTCCCGACGTTATATAAAAAACATTTACTATACTATAGTATACCATACTATAACTTCACGCCGAATCCCTTGCGGGGTAGGCAGAGAGAACCGAGCGCCACGTGACTCGATCCTTATATATCTCACTCGCTTCTTTAACATTCATTGCTCTTCTCATGCACGCTCGCCGGTTTCTAGGGCTCCTGACATCACCATCTGATAGAACACGACCAATTTGGTCATGGTAGGTAAGTCTTGGCCTTCCCCGTTTCCTACATCCTTCCACTTTTGCATTGTATATCTGCTTCGTCATTCTTTCATCTTGCATTCTTTCTACATGTCCGAACCATCGGAGCATGCCTCTTCTTATTTTAAAACACCGACGCTCTCTTTCAGACCAACTCTGTTTCTAACATCATCATTGCGAATACGGTCTACAAGCCTTACGCCACAAATTTTGCGCAGCGCTCGCATTTCGACCGCGTTTATTCTACTTTCATGCTCTTTCTGGCATACCCAGCTCTCGCTTCCATAAGTTAGCGATGGGATCAACACTGCATTGTGTATAGCGAGTTGTGCCTTCTGGCTCAGGATTTTGCTGCCAAGAAGTTTTCCCAACGCTCCATTCACACTATTCCCAGCACTCACTCGTCTTTCCACATCTGCGGTGTACCTTCCATCCCAGCTGAAAGGGTATTCAAGATATAGAAACTCATCTACTTGTTCCAACACTTCTTCTGTTCTGGATTCTTCTCATTCTAAAAAACATTTAAGTGTGATTTAGGTAAGTTAGATAAAGATAAAAAATATTTATTTACCATTAGACCCTCATGGACACTTGAAACACATCTTACATTCTCAGTATTAAGAGAAGTAGGGCGCATCAATGCAGCCCTTCTGGGGAAGTACGTCTCACAGAAAACCGCAGCCAAATAACAACTCCCTAGGGTGGTTGTTGCGTTCCTACGTGTGAGTGAGGTCTCCAGTAAGCTCCTAAGGAGTTGCTGTGTTAGCAGCAGAGGTGGCATCGCGCGAGTAATACTTAAAGTATTTCAAGCGTTTATAGTCTATGGTAACTGCTTTACATCTGGTGGGCCGTATGCTTGTATGCCTCTCGAGGTTGTATAAAAAAATGTATCTTATTAATTTTTCGTAGTTTTGATTTCCCTTTATTAATCTATCAGCATTTCAAAAATGACTTTTGAGCATATTGTCAGGCAAGGACAGAACTGTTTCAGATAATTTATTATAGAATCGAATACAATTTACAACAAAAGATCTACTAGTCTTAGAAAGCCGACGCAATCTATTCCTACTTCTAAGATTTTCACTACATTTTGAAAACGACTTTATATTTTTATGAGCATACATTATGTTCACATAAATGTACTGAGACGTAACCGTGATGAAATTTATTTCTAACAATAGTTCGCTAAGTGATTCCCTGAAGCCCATATTGTAAATAGAGCTGATGGCTCTCTTTTGTAATATAAAAATAGTTTCCATATCAGCCGCTTTTCTTCACAATAGTACAGTAACAACCTCGTTATATTACTTTATTTAATTATAATATTGGTTTGGATAATTTCGCTATATTATTTATTAAATTATAAGTTTGTCGTAGGTAATTTCAATTTATCATTAGCTTTATTTATTGAGAGAATTACTTAAAGTCGTAGCCAAAACTCGATGATTGAGCTCATCGTGTGTCTAGCGCACTTTCATACGTAAATTACACCAAAAGCCATGTTCATAACGTACATTAGTATAAAAAACTTAAATATTTATTTAAACTTAAACACAAACACACAACCATCCTACCAAACGGTACATAATAATTCAAGAGGCAATAAAACGTAAACATATCAACAAAGTTTAAATTTCGAATTTAGGGTAATTAACTTCGCCTAAACGAGAAGATAATGAAATTTAAGCCCGCGCCGGTTGAGAGTCTAGCGAAGGCTACTTTACGTCTACCGGAGTCGTAGATTTGTATTCCGCATAAGACAAAAATATATTTGCAAGTTTCTGGCAGTTATGATCTGCTTTTCTAAGCATCTATACAGATAAAGAAGGTAGTATCTATGTACGTTTATTAGTTATCTATTAATTTTCTTGTTTATTTATTATTTTTTTATATTAGGTATAGTAATTCATGTCTATAACTAGTCCGGCCATAAGTTCTGTTACAACTGAATATGCATTTATTTTTTTATGACATAATGTAATCTTAATAAACTATGCCTCGAACGCTGGCAATGAGAGTGAGTCTGGTGCTTACTTCACGTTGACGGCGTCCGACGAAGGCATAACTATGGATGAGATCAAATAGTCGATACGAAGCCTGAAAAATGGAAATACAATGGGAATTGATCTGATCACAGCTGAGATTATCAAACTAGGTGGTACTTACGTCTGGGGTGCCTTCTGGTACTTAAGCAATCTGCGCTGGACAACTGGAATGGCCCCAATGGACAGGAGACGTGCAGTCTTCATCTCCTTGTAAAAAGGCAAGGGGTGACGCTTGGATTGCGCCAGTTATAGGGCCATCAGTTTAATCAGCTTAGTAGCAAAAGTATATGGAAAGGTAATTGAAAGGAAAATTAGGGTGAAATCCGATGGAATGCTGTGCGAGGCACAGGGAAGATTCCGAAATGGAAGGGAATATACGGATCAAATTTTCTTACTCCGCAATATCGTGGAGGACATCTGGTCATAGACCAGAAGATTTTCTTCGGTTTTGTGGATCTTAAGAAAGCATTTGATAAGGTTGTGCGAAAGAAACCGTGGGACATATTGCGGAGAGATGGGATTGATGGTTCACTGCTCCGTGCTGTGCAGTTAACTTACAAGGATTGCTCGGCATGTGTGAAAATTGGTGTCAAACAGCGTTGCATGTTATCTGCTAGACTATTTATTCTGTATCTCGATAGTTGTCTGCAGAAAATTAGGTCAACGAATATAGGATTGCGCATGGGTGAACTAATGTGAACTGACTGCTGTATGCAGACGATGTCGTGATATTAGCGCAAATACCATTTGAACTGCAAATACTGGTCGCAATGATGAAAGACTGATGAAAGAATGCGAAGAAAACAAAGATAATGGTATTTGAAACAGAAGAAACCAGAACCAATGTAACCAGAACCAGTGTAGGTTACGGATGATGATGAAGTGTTGGAACAAGTGAATGAGATTGTATATCTTGGATGCGATTTCAGCAGGGATGGAAGGTACACCGCTAATGGTGAAAGACAAGTGAGTCCTGGGAATAGTGTGAATGGGGCGTGAGGAAAACTTATTGGCAGTAAAAACTTCAGCCAGAAGGCAAAGCTCGCTATACACAATGCAGTGCTGGTCCCAACGCTTACATATGGAAGCGAGAAGCTGGGTATGGCAGAGAGAGCATGAAAGTAGGATAAACGCGGTAGAAATGTGAGCGTTGCGCAAAATTTGTGGCATAACGCTTGCAGACCGTATTCGCAATCATGATGTTAGAAACAGAGTTGGTCTGAAAGAGACCATCGGTGTTAAAAACGAAATTAATTTCCTTTTTATCACTTTATATTTATTTTAGAATAATTGAAAAGGATTGGAGTATATTGAGTTAGTAGACTTTCTATGGCTGTTGAATAAAATATCAATAATTAAAAATTATTATCTGCTTTTTAGTTCAATTTACTATTAAAGCGTGTTTTTTTAGTTTTATTAAACTATATTTTATTTTAGCTGAGCCTCCCATAAATATGAACATATAGGTTTCATTAAGATTACATTACTTCATAAAAAAATAAATCTAGTATATATATCTATATATATATATATATATATATATATATATATATACACACATAGATGTATGCCCATGGCTATGTAAATAAAAACTTGCGTATAATTTTCATCTCTTCCGAAATCCTGACGAAAGCTATTCTTTATTTTCAATGTATCTTGCTGTTATTTAAGCAAAACTGACATCTCTCTATGCATAAATACAAAATTTTGGACATGGACAAGTAGTAAAAAGAACTATTTAAGATACTGAAAACTATTTTCCTGATTAAACTAAAAATCGTGACTTATTAAACTAGAAATCAGGGCAATGTTGTGAAAATCAGTTCATTGCTTTTCGAAAAGTTCGAGAGAAAATTTTCTCATGCTTATTTATGACAACAAGCTCCGTTTGGGCTGATGTGGTTAAAGCGATAAGTTTATTGTAATTACGTTAATGTTATCAGTTGTATTTATACTTGATTAGGTTCCAAACTATCTCATTACCAAATCTAATATGATCGGTCGGAACCCCTAGCGAGATTTTTCCACATATATATTTTTTTATTAGTAAAACAATAATTATAAATAAATATCAAATAATCTTTAATTGTAAAATTAGGATTTATTTTTAATGCAATGTCTAATATTGCAGCAAGAAACTTCTAATGTAATTAGTTAGACAATATTATTACTTATACTGACGAGTAGTACAAAAACCAATTTTTAATAACATTGCGCTAAAAGTTTTAACTTCTTTCATATTATACTAAAATCCAAACATTTTAGCGTATTATTATTTATGAAATATTGTTTTAAATTGATCGTGAATTTAGGCTAGTACATTTAAGTAACAGTGGATGTAGAGACTGTTTGTTTGTTTGTTTGTAGAGAATGTTTTTTAATTGGGATCCTTCTTTTCCCGTAATGTTTTTTCCTAATATACTTGGCATAAATATATTGGCATATATTTTTGGTATAATAATAATTTGCTACAGTTTTTTTTTGGTCTACATTTTATGTCGACATACTCGTAATTATCTTTTAGGCTAATTTGCCTTGGCGTATAATTTTAATTAGGATAATATTTCTGGGTTAAATTAGCCTATTAGTACTTAGGCATAAAAATCAATAGGAATGACGTAAACAAATTTAAGTTTCGAAAAATAAAAAGTAGGAAGTATACCCAATATTATGTTATTCCAGTGGCGTGCACAGAGATTTTTGACAGGGTAGGCAGAATTTTTTTAAAGCTATTAACTTACCAAAAAATACAGAATGTTGATTTTGGTTACCCAATCTTGTGGAAATAATGATGTATGTGATCACTTGTTTTTTTTCACCGAAAGATAGTTTTGAAAACATTTATTTTCCCTACACACACCACATGAACAACTTTCGCAGTGAATATCATCATATTTATCAACTTTAAAACTTTAAAATCTTATTTCGTCTGCTACCAGTCAATCGATTCAAAACAAAAACAATGGCGGCCGTTTTAAAATCAAAATAAAATTGAACATCAATTTTATACGAAAAAAAGAAATGGCAATATCTTTCACTATAATTATATGCAGCAAACTACTTTTTAAAATAGTTACGTAGCAATGCTCGCGACACTTCGGTGATTTACGTTATAGTTCAGCTGAAAAGACATTGTCTATACTTTGCGATTGTGTGCGTTATTTGTGTTATTGTGGGCAATGTAATTATAGGAATGCACACTACAGTATTTGTATAAACAACACGGCACACATACGTAAATTTAGACAGATATAGTTAGTGTCTCTGCCGTAAAAAGCTGCCAATGCGGCGCTAGTGTAGCGTAGCGCCTAGCTGCGATTTGAATATGACTAGCGATGACTTTAATAACTTACCGATACCGATAGATGGAGCTTTTAATTTTTTGTTTTTGATACGAAATATTAGTTAAAAACTATGTTTAAGAATGAAACATCGGATGGTATTTATCAAATTGATAGGGTAGGCAATGTCTTTTTGCCTATATGGAGTGCACGCCACTGTGTTATACCCATATTATATGTTTTGCATACATATAACAAATTTACAAATCTTACCTTTTCTTTAATGTAGCTCGGTGGCGCAGTGGTGGAACTCGCTGTTACGCTACTTTGACACCAACGTGCGTTCGATTCCCACACAGTACAAACATTTGTGTGCATGAACATGTCTGTTTGTCTTGGTCTGGGTATTTTCTATGTATAATAAGTACGTATTTACAAAAAAAAAAATATTTACGTATGTTTATCTGTTGTCTAGTATCCATAACATAAGCTTCGCTTACTTTGGGGCTAGATGGCGCTGTGAAATTTGTCAAAAAAAAAGTATTTGTATGTATTTTTTTATACTACGACGGGTACCAAACAAGCATACGGTCCATCTGATATAATGCGGTTACGTAACCGCTTTATATCAGATGGCTACGTAGCCTATAAACGCTAGTACCAAAAAGAATGTCGCTAGCGCATTGCCAATCCCCGCTCTCAACACAGCAATTCCTCATCTTCTGGTGACCTTACTCACTGGCAGGAACACAACAACCCTGAATGGCGTTGTTATTTGGCTACCGTTTTCTGTGAGAATGTACTTCCCCAGGCGGGCTAACGTCGTGCCCTACCTCTCTTTCGCCGGAGCCTCGTCTGGTAGTAAGCAGGGTGCACCTCGTACTGGTGAGGTTGGCTGTAGCTCCAAAGGTGATATTAAGCCACTTACACTTACATTTGATTGTGGTTTTGCATATGTTTTAATACTATTTCATGTCGTTGGTCGTTACTCAGTTTGGTAATAAGTCAAGAGTTACCTTTATAATAATTATATTAGTGTCTAAAATTTTAGGAGTTAATTTATAAAAAATATGTTTTAATATCATTATCCGTAAACAAATTTATGCTCTAGAATATTATGCTTATACATTGCTGTGCTTAAAAAATATGCGTAAGATTTTATGCGGAAATAATGTTATGCGTAAATATCATTAGGATAAACAAAAGTATGCCATGATATATTATGTCTTAAAAATTCGACGAGCTCGGTGGCTCAGTCGTGAATGACGCGACTTTGACACCAACGCTCGTGGGTTCGATTCCCACACGTGGCAAACATTTGTGTGCATGAACATGTCTGTTTGTCATGGTCTGGGTATTTTCTATGTATAATAAGTATGTATTTACAAAAAAAAAAAAAAATGTATTTACGTATGTTTATCAGTTGTCTAGTACCCATAACACAAGCTTCGCTTACTTTGGGGCTAGATGGCGCTGTGTAATTTGTCCGACAATATTTATTTATTTATTTATTTAATTTATGCAAATGGATAGGGAACCTTTTTAATTTGACTAATATTGTAGCATGTGTCCATAATTACATAAGGGTTCCTCTTTTGTAATTATGAACACTAAAGTAACACAAAATATAATAACAACAGTATTTATATAATATTACGGTAAAAGCCAAAAGGACCTAGAGTGATGGGCGACTTCAGTGCTAAGGCAACAAATGGGTTCGTTTTGATCGATGGTCGGCAATATTGACCCGCGACTGCCTCTCTTATCCGATAGCTTTTTGGAACTGAATTCGTATTACAATGTACTACGTGACATAGTTGAATGAATCAAATACATATGAAATTATAATGGATCCAGCTGTCCTGGTGATGACTCGAAAGGGAGAAAGGGCACAGCTATGTTTAACATGCAGGTCGACTGGGTAAGCAGTATCAATATCAATACCCCTTTTTACGAAAGTTACGCGAACGGAGGAGTTTGAAATTTGACACAGTTAAAGTTTATATGCTGAAGAAGTGCACAAAGTTATTTTTTTTATAATAATGCTTGGAAAATACAGTTAATTAATAATAAAAACATTACACACACTACCATGCCTTTGACACACAAACAAATATAGGTATACCCTAATATATACCTACACTTTTGTTTATGGTTAAAGTCTGGGTACGTACCTCTACACCACAGTGTTGAGATAGGTACCCAGACGGGCTGCTTCGATACCCTCTATCTCTCGTAAACTAGTTTATTTCAAATTGCCTGATAATTAGAAATATACAAAATTTGATTCCTTGGATTTTATTACATACATCTCGAACCAATAAAAGTGACTTAAAAACAAATAAACCCGTAATCGCATCTGTTGATCGTCTATCACATGTAAAATAGAGTAAATTTCTTTGTTCGTGCATAGTGAACACATCCTCCGCCGGGACATTACGGGCGGTTTATGTTAATTCCAGGCCTGAATCCCGGCCTCGGGATTGTGGTAGGTAATGTCGAAGGGATCTGTTCAAACGACTAGACTGGATATATACTCGGCAAATATTAACCTTCGTTTGATAGTGAGTGCTTTCTGAGTACAAGGAGTGAATGTTGTGTGAATATAAAATAATGTAGTACTGATTGAAATGAGCGAAATTCGACCATAATCGCTACTGAAATTTACATGAAAACATTGTGCGTAGGCACGTTTGCAATTATTTTGTTGATAATACTAAATGTCAGTAACAGAGTTTTATTGCAATCAGATGAACGGTATGACAGTGTTTATAGTACGAATAAACGAATTTTTATTTTCATTTCTAATACCAGTAATTAATAAATAAATAAATCAATAATACTAGATAGAACTTAAGCTAAATTAGTACTTCATGGATACATAGGAAGTAAGATACTTCATGAGTAGATAGGAAGAAAGACAAATTAGTACTTCATGGGTAGATAGGAAGAAAGATAAATTAGTACTTTACAAATAGAACATAACAACAATCAAAAACTATTTAGTTGGTTATGGAGTAATATCGTGATATGAATGTCATCATCGTTTCATTCTACCCGTGCTTTGAACAACCAATTTGAACAAAATACGGTTATTGTGACTTAACTATAATAGTTAGATGTGCATACAGACAGAAGATCTATGAAATCGTATCCACCACATCAACCCTTACTCATCTCACTGCAGGGATACTGGTCTCCCTTTATCCAAAGGGTTTTTTTTAATACGTACACCCCTGCCGTGGGCAAGGCACTTTTGCAGCAATAATATTTATTTATACAATAATTTTTAAAATCATTACAATACACATAAATATATTCATACATCACACACTTTCGTTCCTCAATTCATTCTTCCATTCATCTTTCAGTTTTATTCTCAAAAATTTTTGATTTGCCCATTTTAGAACACCGGTGAAACGTTTGTACCTATTGCCAAAGTTCCCTCCCCATAATGCGTCAGTCCAGCCACGGGCGACAGCGAGTTTCACAGCTCCACCTGGCCACCGCTATCCCGTCGGCTATACTGAGTATAGCCGAGGTATACAACATTAGTCCTAGGTGGAGTTGCTTTGCTTATTATGATCTATAACGGCCATGGATAGACTGACGCAGTATTTTAAAAATTTCGATCTAGTTTTCCCCACTACTAATTCGGAGACTGTTTTTTCGGCGACCCGCATTCCCAACTCCTGCACCAAGTCAAACCTTGGAGAATGCGGGACACCGAAACAATATGTGCTGCACTGTCTGGTCGACGCCGGGCTCGCAGAAGTATGATGGGTCATCCGCGCATTTGAATCTGTGCAAGTACGCGGAGAACCCACCGTATCCCCGAGAGGACCTGCGTAGTGATGCTCGACGGCGCCATTTTGCCCACGATGGAAGAACAGCTTCGTTGTCGAAGCTGTTGTTCCCGATTTGTATCTCCATTCGGCAATAGTTCCCGTACGGATCATACCTTTGACGAATGAGACAGGGCAGCGGTCGTAATCTGGCCGCCTCCGCAACCCCAGTGCGACGCTCCTGGCGAGTTCATCGGTACGTTCGTTCCCCTCCAACCCCGCGTGTGCCTAGATACAAAACAACGAGACGCTCTTACCCTGGCTTTTGCAGTTTAAGAGCGTCCCGTGTCTGCACCGCCAGGGCCAGGGGGATTCGACGTTCGTCACCGCCTGAAGCGCCGCCATGGAGTCGCTGAAGATGTCAATGCTGGGTCCATCGCAGCTCAAAGCGTACTCGGCCGCCGTGCAGATAGCCAGGAGTTCCGCCTGGTAGACGGTACAATAGGACGACAAAGCAAGCTTGACGGCCTTGGTTTCGACGTCGCCGTTCCATATGGATACAGCGGCGCCAACCCGGCCCCTAATCTTGCTGCCGTCCGTGAATATTCGCAGGACAAAGTTGGAGTGTGCCCTGCATTGTTCCTCGTCCACCAGGCTGCCGAACTCCAAGCTATCTAACTCCGCGGGATGCGGGGCCTCGATCTTCGAGGCCATCCGCTTGATCTCCCTGTCCCCGAGCATCGGATGCGGTAGCCCCCTCTCAACCTAAGGGATTAAGAGCATACTTCACCACGCTGCTCAAATACGAATTGGCGGAGGCCAGAAGCCGCCCGTAGGCTACTGACTTCGCTTAATGACTGTCATCTATCGACAACAGCTGGGACCGACGGCTTAATATGCCCTGCGCAGCACGAAGAAACTCGAGATAGATAAATCCATCCATAGACAGGCTGCTGTCGAAGTTGCTTAACCTGTGTACTCGGTTAGAATGACAAATATCATACCTATTCTGTTTAAAAGTGCTCTCAACTTGTCCATAAAAAGAAATGTATAAAACAAGGAAGACCGAAATCAGTGAGTAAATAGGTGCTACCATAAAATAAATTAACCAAACATAAGGTTTCCAATATTCAATTTTCATACAAGCCTACGCAAACAGATAAGTTGCGATACAAAATTTTATTTGCTACATTTTCGCCAACAATCCTGGTAAATGCCTCTTTTGCAAGCTTTGTGTTCACAGTGTAATATAATACAGTAGCATCCCTCCCGGTGATAGTCTAATTCAGTCGCTTATTTAGGCACTGAACGAAAGATGGTTAATGTAATGTCCGTGGAGCATCAATATTTAAATATAAATTAAAATGTTTCATGTAAAAACGAAATCAATGGTTATAGTGAACTTATATATAAAATTATAAAGATTTTCATATAAATTGATGTGTAATCAGTTTATTTATTTAACTTTATTACATCCAATCTTAAAATTCGATGTACCAAGATGTGCTTCAGGGCTCCTCCATATTGGGTTCCTTTTTATTTATAGTATATGTGAATGATCTAACTTATATGGTGCTGTTTGCTGATGATACCTCTTTAATTTTTAATATTACTCGCCGGTACGAAAATGTATGTATGTATATTGTCGGACAAATTACACAGCGCCATCTAGCCCCAAAGTAAGCGAAGCTTGTGTTATGGTTACTAGACAACTGATAAACGTACGTAAATACATTTTTTTTTGTAAATACATACTTATTATACATAGAAAATACCCAGACCAGGACAAATAGACATGTTCATGCACACAAATGTTTGTACTGTGTGGGAATCGAACCCACGAGAGTTGGTGTCAAAGTAGCGTAACAGCGCGTTTCACCACTGCGCCACTGAGCTCGTCAAATAAAACATTGAAAAGGTGGACTGTCTGCCATTCTAAATTGGTTCTAATAATCTTTCCTTTTAAAAGTAATATAAATGTAATCTTTCCTTACTATATATATTATATACTGACATAAATTTATTGATGATTTGAGAAGATACCGTATATTGACAAGTTTCTTTCGGCATTTCTCCTCGCCAATGATCATGCTGGTAGAATGCTGGTAGAATAAAAAGAAAAATTGGTACTACAGGAAATTAAAATTATTTAAAAACTGTGTAATGTGCAATACATACATAAAAAGTCTACAATACTATGAATATCTACGAACAGCCTTTTAATGTATCCAGCTACCTTTTTAGGTTTTATGTCTGTTTGTAATCTAGTTACGTGTGACCTAATTTATGAAAGGTCCGATTTTCCTTCATGGTTGTGGAGATTATTATATCCACAGTAATAATAATAAAAAAAATGGGTTGCACTCCCGGAGTGCCGGCAGAAGTGAAAACTTGAACATTAACGTTGTGCATTTTTCAATATTTTGGAATGGTTAGGGAATAATTTCGCACGAATTGCTTTATTTATCAGTTTAAAAGTACTATCATGTATGTGGTAAAATACAATATTCATTTATTGCGCTATCGTACACAAACATGACAATTTATATTACATTAAAAATTTAACACTTCAGAACTATTACAATTATTTTACATTAAAAAGTTTATCCCTCAGAAAAATCAACTTTCATCCATAATTTCAACGACTCTTTCACCATCATCATTACCAGCATCATCATCGCCAATCTCTAAAACTCAAACACACACGCACACTCGCGCAAGCGCTATGCGCCGCTTAAACCAAACAGCGATGTTGATAAACTACGTTGAACGGAACGCGTAAGCGCCAAAAATTTCATGGCGCTTACAACGTTTTGGTCACGAGAAAATAATGCCCTATGAACGATCTAGCACTTCATGTTTTAATTGTTTAATTAGAGGTAACTAATGTTTTAGCGCTGTAGCGAACTTAAGTTCTAATTCTCACCAAAATCTTACGGTCAGGGTCAATTGTCCTGAAGCGAGTTTAACATTTTTTACTTATCCCAAAAAGTGCACAACGCCGCTAAAGAAGTTTTCACTTCAAAAATGTAAAAGAAGTATATAATAATCAGTAACTTCGCGAAATCCTAAGGGTTAGGTAGCGGACCCCGTTAATCCTAATGGATTACACAGAAACCAGGATAAAGCTTCGAAGACGAAGAATATAAATATAATATTGATAAAATATATTTTTAACATAAGTAATTTTTTTTTTAAATACAGAGTTACAGCAGATTCATCTGTGATGTACTTACCTACAATAATAATACATACATAAACTTCAAAAGCAAGTAAGATTACCTACTGCATTAAGTTATACTGTGTAACAATAGAATAAGCACAATAGATTTTCCTCCCAAATACGAGATCGCCGTATCCGTATAGTGAAGGATTTGGCCTTTTTGATAACTGGGAGCTTTAGAAATTCAATACAAACGTTAAAGGATTGACCGGAATTCTTTGTAATGTGGACGATGCTTGTTTTAAAATATTTCGATGTGTTTACGTAATTTTGATAGTGATTTCGTGGTATTGACCATTCTCGGAGGAATCTGCACATTTTTATGGGAAAAATTGGTGTTTTAAATTGTACAGGTAAATCTATATATATCGGTGCGTATATATAAAAAGATACTGTGTAATTGACGTAATTGCATACGTCATTTGACATATTTTCGTATAATGTATCTTTTTCTTCTCAACGTTATCCCGTTTCCTAATGCATTAGGATTGGTGCCTAAGGATTTGACGAAGATACGGATTTTTACATGGAGCGACTGCCGTCAGACTTTGAACTCCAACCCAATCACCAGGGGGAAAACTACACCCTTCTTAGGTTTGGCCACACGTCCTTTGAAATACAATTTCTTGGATGGATGGGTTTCCTCAGAATGTTTTCCTTCACCGACGAGCAAGTCATAAATATGTACATAAATCCGAAGATATGAATTTAGTGGTACATGCCTCCGCCAGGATTCGAACCGGCGACCAGTTAATCAATAGTCCGGTTCCTTATCCGCTGGGCTATCACTGCTCAATTTTCGCATAATATATATCTGACCTAAAATTCATACGTAAATGTCCAAATACGATGCGGCAGCTATATATGATGGTAGCGTGCGAAAGTTTGTCATAAAATATAAAATTTTATTAATGACTTCATACTACTCAAGTAATTGGTTTTTGAATGAATGGAAAATAAATATTTATATAAATTTCCAAAATTTCTCTCTAAAAACCAAACCTACAATGGTGCAGAAAAAGCGGGAAAGCGGCAGCGGTCCGGTATGGGATTCTCTGTAACATTTTCAGGAACACCGTTCCTATATGAAATCTATATGTTTGTCTGTGCGTTTGTCTGTGTGTGCGTTTTTTTCGAATATTCGGATTTTGACTTCAGATTCGGATTCAGCATAAAAAAGTAGAATAGAAATGTTCAGGAACACCGTTCCTATCTCTGGAACATGGTCGAAATGACTGACAATATTAAAAAACAAAAATTTTATATATAATTATATAATTGACGAGCCAGCTGTTACTCTGGCAATGCAAGCTTCCGCATTCTCAACTGGTTGTATTTGTATGCAATCTGTGACACGCACCGCATCGGATCGCTCCCTCTTTTAATGTGATGGTTTGCACATAAAACACAATGTTACAGAAAATCCCTTTCCGGATCGCTGCAGCTTTCGTGCTTTCTCCGCTCCTGCGGGTTGTGGCTTTTAGTGCATCTGAAATATTATCTCCAAATGTAAACTTAAATCTTATTTATTAATTAATTATTACTTTCTTTGTTAGCCAATAATAAGTTCTATTTCAGTATGATGATTGTTTTATGAAACGTGGGAGGCATACAAATATTCGGCTCACCACTGGATCAACCCTTACTATCGACAACAGCCGAGACCGACGGCTTAACGTGCCCTCTGAAGCACGGAGAAACTCTAGATAGATAAACCCATCCAGGGATATGCTGCGGTCGACGCTGCTTAACCTGCGTGTTCGGTTAGAATGACACGCGCAACGACGCCATTCGAGCTCTCATATTACATATATTCGGTCCATCTGAGGTAAACTGGTTATTGTCGCTTATGAACGCTTCTATGCGATGTTTTGCAGGGAGATAGACGTTTTTTTGCAGACGGGAAGCTTTGATACGCCTTACTTCTCTTTAAAAAGTGCTGTTTTATCGGTACTAAATTATTCAATAACATGGTAACTTTTATTATTTTGAAACAAAATTTCACACACTACCATCATAATATAGCTTCAGCATCGCATTTGACTATTAATTGAAGTATGAGATACATTTTTTTCTGTAGCAGACTAGAACATTATAAATGATACTGTCTTAAAAAGGAAAATACCCCTATTTTAGGAACATATTTTTTTTATACACCGTCGGAAACATACTAGCGCAGCCGTACCGTACCGTAGCCTATTAACGCTTGTAATATGTAAGTATTACTCGCGTGATGCCTCTTCTGCTTGATAGCGTTGGTGTCAAAGTGGCGTCATTCACGACTGAGCCACCAAACTCAGTCAAAATAAAAAGCATTTCAAAAAGGCTGACTAGAATAGGTGGGTTTTAAGATTGTAACAGTATTTCGTATTGGAATATTTGTTCATTTGTCACGCGTATACGTAGTGTTGTAAATAAGCATACAGATAGCCTAATGTGAATCCTAATGTGAAAGTTAGTGTAGCCCTATGGCCGCTTGTTGCATAAATATCTTTTCCACGTTCCCGCAGCTGCTGCTAACGCAGACATTATTTACCGTCTTCCTGGTGATCTCACTCACTCGCAGGAGCACAACAACCTTTCAGGGAATATCTAATCACTGTAACATTCTACTTTTCTAGTCGCCATGCTTCTTATAAAATATTGATTTGACCTGTATCTATCTATTTCACCAGAGTTTGCTAATGGCAGAGTGCACCACGTGGAAAGTGGTTAGCGTCAGCTCGGCTGAAGATCATCCAAACTCATACTTAAATTTTCCAACAATCATTAATATTACCGCTAATTCTCTAAACTTCGTAAGTGTGATCCATTGGGAATCGAGGGCACGAACAATTTCAAGTTGCATTAAGTAAATAGATGGAATTTTGGCGAGAGTTCATTGAGTAAGGGTGTACTTCTAATGAAATGTTCAAAATTTACTGGTTTTTGGCATTACTTCATAGTAGTAACATATGTTATGGCTGCAGTAAAATAATAAGGTTAGTGAAATGTATTTTTAAAAGAACTAAACATCAGTTTTATGTCACTTCATGAAGTTGTCGAAATGAGCAGTAATAATGACACAAACAGTTTTGCTGTTGGCTCATATCAAAACATTTGAACAACTAGCCATTTCTGATTCACTTTCATACTTACATAAATAGACATGTTATGACCTATACCAAAAAAAGCGGAAGAGTTTGTTTGTACGCGCTAATCTCTGGGACTACCAGTCGGATTAGAAATTTTGTTTTTGCATTTGATAGCCCAATTCTTGAGAATTACTCAATATCACGACTCAAATTCAAGGTTATTTAATATCACGATACGACCTTTAGACGTCGAGAAAAAAGAATGAAAGTAATAAAAAGCTATTCTCACTGGATACTGGGATATGGGTGAATGGCAAAATAGTCTGAAGCCAAAACTATAATTAAACCAAGGGTCGTGGTATTTTGTCTATTAGCGAGTTGCAAGACTTTTAAGATGAGTTCCCATTTTAAGAGGTGCAAAACTTTCATTTTTCTTTAAACTATTAAACAGATGAAGCCAAAAAAAAAAACTTGAAAATCTATTTATTTTGAATTAAACAATTTTTAACGGAAATATCGCGTGTTTTATTTCTTTTGTTGAACCTGACGTTTCGAATGCTTTACAGCATCCGTGGTCGCAGAAAGGCTATTATATTTAATAATATAATCTATTTATATTTCAATTTCATTAAGGAAGTTCTAATGTAAAAAAACCTACACAATTGTTTTTGCAATTTGGAAGAAAATAAAGAGCATAATTATATTTCTGCTTGTGTGTGTTTGTGTGTGCATATGTGAATGCATTTATGAGTATGTAAGTCCGCGGACATACACACGCATATACATTTATTCACATATGTACACAACAAACAACCACTGCATAAAATACACAGATGACTTTTAAATGTAAACATAGGAGAAGTACGTTTTTCCATATAAGTTTGGGCCCACGTATGAATGTAGTGTCATTTGAAAAGGAATACTATGACAACTTCTCATAATCTGACGATATTTTTACAATATATTTCGGTGTAGTGATATACAGGTTTCGTTTATTCCTTCATCGCAGTTACTCAAATTACTCTTATGGTCTAGAATATCGAACGCTTTAGAGGAGTCTACGAAGGGCCTAGATAAGGTTGCTTTTTCTTCTTCTTCCAAGCATTATCCCATTTCTTAATCCATCAGGTCAGGTGATACATTTTCGAAATATAATTTCTGGGAGGTGCGGGTTTCTTCACGATATTTTCCGTCACCGCCGAAGATACGAATTTACTGGTACATGTCCCCACAAGAATTAGAGCCAGGGCCAGGAATTTACCACCGTCACCAGTTACCCATTGGGCTGTCACTGCTCTGGTACTTGGTGTATTATTTGATTTATTGTGTGCAAATGAATGAACGGTAGGCTGGCGTTCATCTAGCTGTAGGGAGATTCTATTTTCTACTACTTTTATAAATGTTTTAAAAAGATTAGCTATTAGACTAATCGGGCGATAGTGACTTATCACCGACTTGTCCCCTCTTTTGTGTATAAAAACTAAGTTTGCATAACACAACATGTTGGAAACTAAGAAAGTAAGTAGTGAATAATATTGTAATATGTGGTAAAAGTGTAAATTTTTTGGTTGGTTTTCTATTTTTCATTTAGTTTCATTGTCGTTTACTGCAATAACCAGTATAAGGCACAATTCTACTGTTACGAATATGTTTTCAGCTTCTGTTTGAATGAAAATGCACACACGATCCATCCACTGTGACACACCATCAAGCTACGTATGGATATGTAGCTTCTTGACGTCGCTCAGATATGTGTGACCTGCAGGGGTATTCACATTAACACTGAAAATTCTCATTCGAATCGAAAAGTTATTATGTTAAATTGGAGTTGTATCCAGTGAAATGTATTTCAATTTCATTCGCATTGACACGGTGCTAAATATACGTCAAGAATCGAAATCTATTCAATGCAATTTGAATCCATGCAAATTACGATTTCGGCTCAAAATGGTTTGTTCTCCTTCATTCCTAAAATTACGTTATTTTGACTCAAAATACAGACAGATTGTAGGCTCGCGAAATTTTGCCGGAGTATATATTTATTATATGTAAATTGCAAACATTAAGTATAACGATTGCGGGATTCGAAATTAGTGTATTTACTTTAAAATTTAATAAAATTTGCTATCCTTTTACGGGTTGTATTGACACTTCAGAATTTTGTCTGAAAACCGTTCGGTTGTGTTATTCAGCAGAATTTCTGAAGCTAGAATCTAGAATTAAGAAAATTTTGAAACGATTCTAAACTTAGAACATGTGATGTATGGACATAGATACTTTGCCTACTCTGGACTAAAATTAAGAAAAGAAATACGTATTTTGCTTCACTTTATGTGACGACTTTTCGATTGGCATGAGTACCATACCAATACGAATACTGCTGCTCGGGTACTTCGCATACGCAGCGTAGCAGGCCAACGTCGCACTCGCTAAGTATGCGATACACGGAGACGCAGCTTCTCAGCAGGTAATGGCTGGGATAGGAGGGAGCGAACACATATCAAGCAATAGACGTACCGTAAAATAGACACATAGCAAGCAAGTTAAGTTGTGTAGTGTAGTTGTGTTGTGTAGTACTGTAGTGGGAAGGTCGACACATACATACGCAGAAATGAAAATGCATAAATTGAAATCTTAAAAGAGAAGAAATAATTTTATACTGCTCAAAAATATTTAATTAGGAATTACAACATAATACAAATTAGCAAATAAAGTAAAAATAAAAATAAAATAAAAAAGATACAAATACCTGAGAAATTGCTCAGAATTTCACGTCTTGAAGAATCATATTAAAGTATTCCACAAAGTCGTACTTAAGTGTCGTATTCAAATGAATCCGCGAAGCACCCATTATGGTTTTATTTAAAGACACAATATTATGCATAAAATGTTCTTGCTTTTTATATGCTGTTACAAAAAGTCGACAATGTTAGCAATAACAGTTAAGACTAGGGTTGACACAATAATTTTGGTATTTCTTTTTATTTTACATTTTGTGCTAATCAGAATAATTGTACCATACGCCTGACATGAAACGGTGATCTCTTTAATACGGCATGAAGCAATCCTCTCTGGATTCGTACAGTATACAATGAATTTCATTTCAATGTGTTGGGATGAATGAAGCAAGCAATGATAGCCCAGTGGACAAGGAACCGGTCCATTGAACAACAGGTCCTTGGTTTGAATCTTGGCATGTACCACTAAATTTGTCTTTTCGGATTTATGTACATATCTGTAATTATCACTTACTCGGCGGTGATGGAAAAACATCCATCAAATCCGCACGTCCATGAAATTATATTTCATTATTTCATATTCAATTATTTTTTATTATTTCATATTCAATTATATTTCAATAGACGTGTGACATAACCTAAGAAAGGTGTGGTTTTCCAAACCAGAGGTTTCACAACCCAGAGGGAAAACGACACGTTTTCGCTCTGGGTTGTGGAGGTCTGATGGCAGTCGCTCCATGGCAAAATCAGTATTTTCGCCATATTTTTAGGCTTAGGTAGCAGATCCCGCTAATTCTAATGGATTAGGAAACGGGGTAAGGTTAAGTAGAAGTGTTAGGATCAATGTGTTTTATGCTACTTAGGTGATACGCAAGTGGATGGCCGACCTGATAGTAAGTATTCCTAAGTTTTTACTACGTGGTCCAACATGTAGAGGATGCTTTAGGAACATTGATATAACGCAGCGCCATTAGCTTATTAGCTATATCTAAGAGCAGGTTTCCGAACCATGTGCCCTGTTGCTGATAGATCCGGGGCACCACACCAAAGCGATGGCATTTCGCGGGGTCGTTTAGTGGGTATACCGTCGGACAGCCGACGGGGAGTCCCACACTGCCACCGGAGGCCACCCAGGCACCGGTGGTGTGCGTAACGCATTTTTTCCCGCGTCAAAAAAAAAAAAAGGTTCCCGAACCATTGCGCAGTGTGATCTGTGAACGATTACGATCGCTTCCCGCCACACGTCACAGTCATGAATATTAATCAACGAATTAGGCGACCGCGGCCTAGCCGCTGTACGCTACCGTCGCTATGGGTTCCGAAAAACTCATAGCTAATGAGTAGTTGGCGTTCATAGAATACGCCATCGAAACTATTGACGAAGTCATAAGACGATGCATCTGTAAGTCTACCTTCAGTGAAGATGAGATTTGCAGTGGTAAGATGCTACTGATCAATACGCTGGACAAGACCGCGGGGATGCCTTCACGCAGGAGGGATCGAGGAAAAGACGTCATCAGCCTTTTGAAGGTGACCGATCCATACGACGTGCATTCCTTCGTAGCGAAAGACCTACACAAGGTGCCATGTCACCCAGGAACTCGTCGACGTTAGTATGCTGCTGAAGGACATCAGAAGCCTGACGTACGGAAATACGAGTATTATCTCTTATAAGTAATGTAGGTCACCTGAGGTAGACAACATTAATACGCGTCGTGTTACACAGAATGCATCCGTATGCAGTTTAATGGCGTCACCGACTACTGTCGCTACGAGCAATGTACCGTGCCATGTCGCTCGCTCCTCAACAGAGCCGACTACAATTGTAAGCACGTCAACCCCGGGACGTGATTACGCAAAAGCTACCCGTACCGCATTACCATCTCACCGGGAGAAGTCAAGTCGCTCGCAAGGCTTTGCAACCGGGTTCTCGCAAGGACCATTGCGTTGAGGGACAAGTGGTTAGGAAAAAGAAGAAGAAGCCCTCCAACCGCAACTACTGCGACGCCGCAAAGACCGGATCGTCACAACTGCGCGTGAAAATACCAGCGAGGCTGTTATACATTTTCAGACTACACTGGTCTACAAAGGTCAAGGAGGTTGTAGACTGTGTGAAGAAGAAGACCAACTTCACCGTGAAGGTCGAGCGACTGGAATTACGCCATAAAGTAAATTTTAGTTCCTTTGTGGTGAGGATTTCAACTCATCATCTGGCGACCTTCATGAAGGAAGAATTCTGCCGGAGGGAATCGTGTTTCGAGGACGGTTGCCTAACGACACGCACTACACGTCGCCGACTCAACGTGGAATTACTGAAAATTTAAGTTAAGGTATATATATCTATGGTGTTCTAAAACATATCTGAAACTAAAATTATTTGAACTTGAATTTATTATTATAATATCTATGATCGCATAAAGGGTAAATATTCATCATAAAGTACACATAAATGTTAGCTTCAGCTTCGTTGTAAGTGTTTCTTCACACTTCGTCTCCGATAAATGTCTGAGATATAGTCATGTCACATCATACTCGACTTCTAATCGCTTCTTGGCTATCTTACTAATGGCACATACATTTCACATTGTTACAAGTATATAAAACGTGTTTGTTATTACGTTGATGTTTGAAACATTACACGAACAAAAACTGATCTAACAGTGATGTTATTACAAATATTTTTACTAGCTACGGCCCGCGATTCTGCCCGCGTGGCGTTCTATACAACGTCGGGACACATATAAGCATACGGCCTACCTGATGTATAGTATTTTTATACAACGGCCGGAGTCATACAAGCATACCGCCCACCTTACGTAAAGTAATTACCGTATCCTATGGACACTTGCAATACATAAAGTATCGCTCGCGTGATGCCACTTTACAGCAACTCCTTAAGAGTTTACTGCTAACCTCACTCACTCGCAGGAACACAATAAATCTCCAGGGATTGTTGTATAGTAGGTAAGTAAGTACACCAGACTGGAGAAGACGGACGTGACGTTAGCTTCGGTCGGATAAGGCAAGTTCGGGCAAGTTTTGTACGTTTCAGTAATCAATTCACAGCAGGTGGTATGTTTTTTATACCAATAATATAAATGTAAAAGTGAGGATTTGTTTGTCTGTCCCGCAATAACGACTGAAACGATGAAGTTTGGGACACAATTGGAGTATGTTATGGATTATTATATAAGTTACTTTTTATTAAAAAATCGGAGCATTTAGAATTACAATATAAAACTTGAAAAGTGGAAAAACTTACTATTATAGTAAGTTTTTCCAGTTCAAAAAAAAGAGCACGGTGATGAAGTAGTTAATAGATACCAACTGCCAGGAGGGTTGTTGTCTTCTTGCGAGTGAGTGAGGTTACCAGATTTAAGCTCCTAAGGAGTTGCCGTGTTAGCAATAGGGATGGCAACGGGCGATTGATTCCTGCATTACAAGCGTTCATAGGCTACGGTAATCGCAGTACTTCGGGAATTGTATATAAAAAACTAGTTTTAAATCTATAACATATATATAATAAAATGTAGATTTAAAACTGGCAACCCTAAGCAGGAAGCAGTAACGCCGGAGTCGGACAGCGGTTCTAAACTACTAACATAAGTGCCTTTTGGGACCAAACGAAATATTTCTACATCACATTTTAACTGGAAGTGGTCCTTACCCAAAGGAAAAACATTTCTGATATCCGAGGCTATAGGAAGCCAATTTAGTGTCTAAACTACTGTTATGCCCTTAATTTATGACAAGTTCTCGCCTGCTTCGCTTGTTCAGCTTTCCGATCCAAACATAGGCTTGTTTGATATTTTTTTTACGACGTCAAATGCAAAAAGCACAAGGTATTTTTTTGTCGGGTGGCATACGGCCCACTTAGCGGCCGTAAATGTAAAGCGGTTACCGTAGCCTATGAGCGCTTGTAATACATTTAGCAGCACTCGCGCAATGTCACCTCTGCTGCTAACACAGCAATTCCTTAGGAGCTTACTGGTGACCTCACTCACACATCAACCCTCTAGAGAGTTGTTATTTGGCAGCGGTTTTCTATGAGGTGGAGGTACTTCCCCAGACGGTTGGGATGCACCCTACCTCACCACCTTATGTGAAACGATTACTTTAGTCTATTTATAACTTCACGCTAAGTCACTTGCCGGGTAAAGAGAACCGAGCGCTACATGATTCGGTCCTTGTCCACCTCACTCGCTTCTTTAACATTCATAGCTCTACTGTATTATAATATATGTAATATAAATGCTATAAACAATAAAAAATAAGTTGTCGTATCCAAAAGATTAGCTGAAATTGAAGTCCTGAGGGACTATTGATTGTTTTCCGGGTTCTGAGACTATTTGTAGGAACAGGAAATAACCTGTGGAGAATCAATGAGAACGATATTATGTAATAACTCAATTCACAGCTACGGGTCGGGGGTCGGGGGGGGGGGGGGGGGGGTTAAATAGAACGCGCGGCCCTTATTGGCTAGGTCACGCATCGACATTGCGTATTAGCTTCTTCTTCTTCGCATTATCCCGTTTCATAATCAATTGGGATTGGCGGGATCCGATACCTAAGCCCGAGGATTTGGCGAAAACACTGATTTTTACAAGGAGCGACTGCCGTAAGATCTCCACAACCTATAGGGAGAATCAGATTTTTTCTTAGGTAGGTACATGCCCCCATCAGCATTCGAACCGGGGATCAGTTGGGTAACAGGCCGGTTTCCTTCCCCACTGTTACACGGCTATCGTACTGCTCGTGAGCTCTTATTGGCTACATCGCGACTCTTACAGGCTTATTGGTTAAAATATTCTCCCATTGGTCGGCAGGCTCGCGTCGTTGTGAGGTTTAGACGCTAAAACACAACTAAATAATAATTAAAGCCCCAAATTCCCCATGCAAAGAAAGTATTACTTATGTAACCAAAGGGTAATACGAAACCCTATTACTGAGATTCCGCTGTCCGTCCGTCTGTCACCAGGCTGTATCTCATGAACCTTGATAGTTAGACAGTTGAAATTTTCACAGATGATGTATTTCTGTTGCCGCTATAACAACAAATACTAAAATATAGAATAAAATAAATATTTAAGGGGGTTCCCATACAACAAACGTGATGTTTTTGCTCGATATTGATAATGACAACAGGTAGACGCTTCAAATATCCACAGAATATATTTAGTCATATATTTACTTTAAAAATAAATAATTTAAATAAAATAAATATTTAAGGGGGGCTCCCATACAACAAACGTGATTTTTTTGCCGATATTATAGACTAGCTGTGCCCGCGACTTCGTCCGCGCGGAATAGTTTTTTTTATTATTTATTTATATTAATAAAAATAAATAACATTTCTAAAATAAAGGTAGCCTAAGTTACTCCTTATTACATCAGCTATCTGCCAGTGAAAGTCCCGTCAAAATCGGTCCAGCCGTTTCAGAGATTATTAGCCGGAACCAACAGACAGACAGACAAAAATTGTAAAAATATTCATTTTGGTATATGTACCGTGTATATATCCATATGCGTTTAGTAAAAAACGGTTATTTTAATATTACAAACAGACACTCCAATTTTATTTATCTGTATAGATGATTAGAACTAACTAAACGTAGTAAGTAAGCCTAACTTTTGCAGATAAGTAAACTAATTACTTATCTGCAAAAGTTAGGCGACTGTTTTCTATACGTGGTGTATTTCTATAGTCAAATCGTAGGTATACCATGTAACCAGTTAGCCACTTTTAAAACTTTCCTTTTCCTTTAACTTTTTATTGCATTGAGTTAGAGACTTATTTTCTAAAGATGGGTTTTGATCCTCAATTGTATATTATGTCATCATGACATAATTTTGTAAAAGCTAAATATATATCATATCAAACAGCCAAGGACCTTTACAACTTCGTACGATGACGTTTCCGTTGAACTTGCAAATACTTTCTTAGCACTTTCCTAACGTATGTAGGCCCTTACCCTCACCGCCGCCATGTGCGCTGTAATTTGCACCGATAGGGGTGGCCTATTGCGCGTCACCTATGCGAGACCGCTCTAACCCGCTCATTGATCCAGGATTGCAATCCGCTGGATTGGTCGCTTCTGGCACTTGGCCTCCAAAGTTTTTACGACCATTCGTTTTTAGATTTCGCTTTGTCTATCGAAGCAAGGTACTGTTTTACAGGCAGAAATTTCTCAGAAATTCTGCCTGGACTAGAAACCAATGCAATACCTAGTTACAAAGAATTAGAGACCGTGAAAACCTATTTTAGGAGTTCAATTAAGTCGTAGTTTCGCCAAACTTATATTGGACACATCTGATTATTTTTAACTAAAGTGGCAAACAAGCTGATGGTAAGCGGCTACCGTAGCCTAAGGAAAATTGCAACACCAGTGGTGTCACTCATGCGGCATGTTGCCGACCCGGTAAATACTAAGAGCTTTACAATAAGACGTAACTTCTATAAGTACATAGGTATAAAACCCTTGAATAACTTATTTGATACTTGAGAAACCAAACGGATACATTTAGTATTATCAAAATTGCTATATACAGGGCGAAGATATCACTAACTTACGCACAAAAATTTGAATAATATATCTATATATATAAAAGGAGAAGCTGACTGACTGACATATCAACGCAGGGCCTAAACTATAAGGGTTAGAGACTTGAAATTTTGCACAGGGGTTTCTTTTATAACGTAGGGGAGTACTAAGAAAGGATTTTTGGAAATTCATCCCCTAAGGGGGTAAAACGAGGGTGCAAATTTAGTATGAAACTTTGCCGTTTTTGAAGTTATTCGAATGAAATTCAGCATGAAGGTTCTTTATTTTATTTGAAACTACTTTTTTGGATTTTAATAAAGAGTATCTGTATAAAGTTTCAAGTCACTAACTTGAAACAATTTTTCAACTCTATACAAACTGTCAAGCCTCTCTTCACTCTCGTGAGGATTATAAAAGTAACCTCTTTGCAAAATTTCAGCTTTCTAGGTTCAAGAGTTTGGCTACGGAGTTGATGAATCAGTGAATTAGTCAGGAACTCCAGTTTTATATATATAGGTATCCGCCTTAGATTGTGATAACACGTCCTATTGTAGGCAATTTCTTAATATTACCAATCTCTTAATTTAGTATTATGGAAAGAGGAGATCTTGTTTCCATAAATATTTTTATAAACCAGCATACGGTCTGCCTGATGGTAAGCCGTTAGCCTAGTCTATGGACATTTGCAACATCAGGGTTGTTACTCGTGCGTTGCCGACTCTGTACTAAAAATAGAATAAATAATAATAATTAATCCGAATATTGCAACAATTTTTTTCTGTTATAATAATCAAGGTGATCATCACCTACTTACTCTACGTCGAAGTACGAATTAGAACATTCAAATCAGTCTTTTTTTTTTGACCTGACTATGTAGTTAGCCCCGATCGGGCTGTTACTACGTCACCGGACTAAAGAGGCGGGCGTGAGGCGCCACAGCCTAGCAAAACTAACAAATCAGTCTTTTTTTTTGACCTGACTGTGTAGTTAGCCCCGAGTGGGCTGTTACTACGTCACCGGACTAAACACACATAAATCAGTCATCACCACTGAGGTCTATACTTAATGAGCTACAAAAGAAACCAGAGCGCGTTTCAATTTGGCTTATGGCGCCATCTCTTAGCAATAATTGGAACTAATCGAAACTAATACATATATATTTTATGCCTCTGTTTTTAACCCCCGACGAAAACACGACGGGGTGTTATAAGTTAGACATGTGTGTGTGTGTGTGAGTGAGGGTGTGCGTGTGTCTATGTGATTCTGAGTCTTTCTGTGTCATCGGAGCTCCCGCACGGATGAACCGATTTAGATTTTTTTTTTGTTTGAAAGGTGTATTAGTCGGGAATGTTTGGTGAAAATTGGTCCAGCACTGAAATGAAAGGGCGAATGACGAACTAACTTTCTGGACTGTCGGGGAGGTTTTAAATTTTAAACAGTTAGATATTTTCTGCAGAGCAACCCGAATGGTTGCCCACTTGACGACCGCGGCACATCCGTGCGCGCAAGGCCCGCGAGATAGAAGAGTTTCGACAGGTTCGAATCCGATAATGTAGGTAAAAACGAAAATCTTTTATACTTATTAGTTTAGAAAAAATATTTTACATTTGGTTCATGACTTTCAATGAAACTCCTTAATATTGAATTTCAATCGAATAACTTCAAAAACGGTAAGTTTCATACTAACTTTATACCCCCGTTTTACCGAAAACAAGGGATGATTTTTGAGAAAAATATTTTACTCGTGTTTCATGCCTTTCAATACCTTCATGCTGAATTTCATTCGAATAACTTCAAAAACGGCAAAGTTTCATACTAACTTTGCATCCCCGTTTTACCGCCCTTAAGGGATAATTATTGAGAAAAATATTTTACTCGTGTTTCATGCCTTTCAATAAAGAACCTTCATGCTGAATTTCATTCGAATAACTTCAAAAACGGCAAAGTTTCATACTAACTTTGCGCCCCTGTTTAACCCCCTAAGGGATGAATTAAGAAAAAAATATTTTACTCATGTTTCATGCCTTTCAGTAAAGAACCTTCATGCTGAATTTCATTCGAATAACTTCAAAAACGGCAAAGTTTCATACTAACTTTGCGCCCCTGTTTAACCCCCTAAGGAATGAATTTTGAAAAAATATTTTACGCATGTTTCATGCCTTTCAGTAAAGAAGCTTCATGCTGAATTTCATTCGAATAACTTCAAAAACGGCAAAGTTTCATACTAAATTTGCACCCCCGTTTTACCCCCTTAGGGGATGAATTTCCAAAAATCCTTTCTTAGTGCTCCCCTACGTTATAAAAGAAACCCCTGTGCAAAATTTCAAGTTTCTAACCCTTATAGTTTAGGCCCTGCGTTGATATGTCAGTCAGTCAGCTTCTCCTTTTATATATATAGATAATGGCACGGAACCCTTCGTGCGCGAGTCCGACTCGCACTTGGCCGATTTTTCATACTATTATGATAGCAAACCGGCCTGTCTAGTATGGACGTTTATAACACCAAGCGCATTACCCCGTGTTGTCGATCCTACTGTTGAATCACTTCATGCTAAATGCATTTTTTTGAAACCCTCTAGTACAGTTATTTGACATGTGGTTTAGTTTTATCGGGGTGAAGACTTTAGATACAATCCGGATTCGAGTTGTGAAAATTGTCGACGCTCTTAAGCTTCAGTCCTTAAGTTTGAGATGAGAATTTGTCTTCCTTTGTGTACTAGTGACAGTATAACGAATTTTGTTCAGAGAAGAAGTTCGATATCCTTAGCTACCTTCTAGATCGACAAAGGGAATTCACTCTCACACACTGGAGCCGGAATGGTCGCATACTGTGTAGCTCTAAGCTGTGGAATGCACTCCCTGACGAGGTTTACCCAACTAGGTACAACTCTAAATTAAAATTCTACAGCAAGAAGATCTTCAATAAGGTTATGAAGAGATTTTTAGAGTATTGCCAACGCACTACTGTACTGTATCTCTATGCAAGGATCCATAGACATTGACGAGCTCGGTGGCGCAGTGGTGAAACGCACTGTTACGCTACTTTGACACCAACGCTCGTGGGTTCGATTCCCACACAGTACAAACATTTGTGTGCATGAACATGTCTGTTTGTATTGGTCTGGGTATTTTCTATATATAATAAGTATGTATTTACAAAAAAAAAAAATGTATTTACGTATGTTTATCAGTTGTCTAGTACCCATAACACAAGCTTCGCTTACTTTGGGGCTAGGTGGTGCTGTATAATTTGTCCAATAATATTTATTATTTTATTTATTATTATAGGCTACGTTAATTGTGTCAGGTAAATTATCAGGTAGGCCGCACGTTTGTCTTTCGCCACAGTACTACAAAAAAATAGGAGTACAGAGTACACCACTCGCAGGAAGCATTGTCTTCAATGAGTTGCGATTGCGAGCCATTAACGTATCACTATCAAACCCATTCTTCTATCATATGTTTATCTATTTAAGGGACTATAAAGTCAATAACAGAGATTTGTAGGGCCAAAGTTGTAACAAGTATTCCGCGTACCGTATATTAAGATTTAGGAAATTGAATGTGATTCTAGTTACGTGTAGACAACGCAGGGGATCAGAGAAGCCCTGTTAATACGGTTTCATGTAATTAAACTTCGAGCGGGCCGTTACTTGCCGGATCGGGTATGGCTGATACAAGGTATTCAGAGTTTGCCTGTCTAATTAATTATTGATCAATAACTCGATAACTAACTATATTGACGGACTGAAACTTAACGGCCTCTTACATTGAATCAACCGCTTTGTGCTACTGACGATAAGCTCGGTGACGCAGTGGTTAGTAACGCTACTTTGACGCCAATGCTCGTCAGTTTGATTTCCACACAGGACACAGGACAGACATTTGTGAATCTGGATATGTTTCACGTATCACATGTTTGTATATGTATTTACTAAAATAAGTGTAATTACGTATGTTTATCAGTTGCTTAGTACCCATAACAGCTTCGCTTTCTTTGGGGTTAGATGGCGTTGTGTAATTTGTTTGTCCGGCAAAAAACAAAAGACATACCTATACAATCGAAATATTTTCAACATACGATGAAACAAAATTGCTTTGCAACTCACTACAGTAAAGTAGAATCCGTTGTTCTTATTGGTTTGTTCACGGATTAACATCGCATCACTTAACCTTTTATTGGTTAAAATATCCTGCTATTGGACCATATTTACTATCTAAATTGTATTGCTAAAATAAACATTTTGTTGAGTGATGGTTACCTTTATGCACAGTCAATATTTTATTGTTTAGTGACAATAAATTACTAGAACCCATTAAATACTGGACTGAAAAATTCAATAGAAAATGAGCATATGATATATACTTATTGATATGAAATTGGCATTAGATTTAATGACATGAGATGTGTATTATAATTTATTTTTAATTGTAATCTGTTAATAGATTGTGCGTTTAAACATCAAATATTTACACACCTCAAATACGGCATGCGTGAAAAAAAATTCATAATTGTATGATGTTTACATTTAGCACAAATGTAAACTTGTATTTTTGCAAATAAAATTATTGATTTGATTTGAAATTATTTACGTCGTAAGCTTAGTTCGCTAAACCTAGGGCGAAATAGTACACAATGTCCTATTTAATTGCCTCCGATGACATACCTATAGTCCGGCCATTAGTTCTGTTACAAATAAATATTAATTTATTTTTTATGAAGTAATGTAATCTTAATAAAACTTATGTATATATTTACGGAATCCTCGGCCAAATATAAAAACAATGATTTTGTTCCAAATGGCCACCTATGGCTTTGATATAGGGCCTTTAATCTATCTGCCCATGAATCTATGGATTTACGCACTATTTCCATGGGAAATTTAGCCACTGTTTGCTCCAGAGATTTCCTAAGAGACACAATGTCGGCATGCCGTTGTACAAAATAAAAATCAAGATAAAAGTTAAAATATATATATATTTTAAGTGGGTAGTTAACAGTTTCATTTGTGGTTGAAGTCTAGAAAGATAGTGGTGGCAACATGCGAGCAATACTACCCGTATTTCAAGCGTTTATAGGCTACGGTAGCCACCTTACATCAGGCAGACCGTATGATTGTTTGCTACCCGATGAGTATATGACAAAGTGGTTAAGGTAATTTTACATATATGAGCAAGTGAGGTCGTGGGTGGATGCCTAGGCTTTCTAGGAACTGGTCGGTCGATCTGAACACCGATTTTCCTTCCCGCTTCACTCCCCTTCGTCCGCGTCTGCGTCGTATAGGCCGGCACAGGCACCAAGACGTACAGAAATACTTTAGAAGCAGCCGCAGCAACAAAAAGAACTCAGTTAACTGTGGGTGCTGCAGGTTGGCCCGTAGAGTGTTAGAGGCAAAGACAAAGACAAAGATATTTATTTGCCAGAATACGTTTTACATGATGTAGAGTAGATAATTGTTAAGTAACAGTATTCAATCTGCATGCAGATGTGCAAATATTACCAGATATAATATGGAGTAGGTACATATTATTAGAATAAGCTAATTGACACAATTTTTCTTCGTATGGTTCATATAATCCTTTACACTATAAAAACAGTTTTGTAGTAACCATGAATTCAATTTATGTTTAAATAAATTCACATTTAGTGCTTTTATCTCATTTGGCAATACATTATAAATTTTGATGCACATATTAAAAACATTTCTGCAACCAATATCAGTGACAGGGAGGTCGATATAATAAGTTAGTGTACTGTGCTCTTTGTTTATTGTAGGTTTTGTCGTCACGCTTTTCAAAATAGTTTAAGTGTGTTTTTACAAATATACACACGGTCTTAATGTACATACAAGGCAGAGGTAGCACCTTATATTTTTTAAATAAAGGTATACAGCTGTCGAGAATCCACGCTTTGTCAATCGCCCGTATACACTTTTTCTGCAATTTGAAAGCTCTGTCTATGTCCACTGAGTTACCCCACAATAGAAGCCCGTAATTTAGTACAGAGCTCACACAGCCGTGATATGCCGTTAAAGCGGCTTCGGGAGATACAGTTTGCCTGACTCTCCTCAAGGCATAAACTAAACTATTAAGTCTTCTACACGTTTGTGCAACGTGCTTTTTCCAATTTAAGTGTTTATCGATGTTTAAACCCAAAAACTGTATATCGTCTACCCGCTGGTAACCCCGGGGTAGTTCCTGAAACGCGGCGAATTTTGCCGTTCTTTGTGTGGTTGCATGCCAATTGACCTGGGTTGCAGTAGATCACTCACTACTCCAAGGGGCTGTTTTTCACATTTTAGCAAGCAGATGAAGGAGATGCGTCCCCAGATACAATGGTAGCAAGTAGTGAAGTACTACACTTTATGAAAATCAGCTACCTACTCTAAATAATTGATAGTAAAATAAATATGGCAAGCAATTGCGAAGCAAAGGAGTAGTATTGCGATTTACATGAAATGCATGGTCCCTCCAAAGGAAAATGCTTAGAAACAACATTGATTTTAGTGCAGTATGTACCTACTTTAAAATCCATCTTAAATTTACTAGTATTTTTGTTCTCTATCCAAAACTACTATAATTTGGAAAAGAGGTAGCCAGTGATGCGAAAAAAAAGAACATAGGCTATCCATCACTACGATACCGCGACCCCACGCAAGTGAAGCCGTCAGTAAATGCTAGTTGTTAGAAAAAATCTATGGGGCCAATTGTTTCTTATAAGGGAAAAATAACAACGAGGTTTATTAAAAATGTAAAAAGAAATAAAGTGAGTGGGTAGGTTAGTACATTTGTATAATAGAAAGAAAATATTCAGAAACGAAATCCAATTATTTCTCATCATGATGAACTATCGCTAATATGTTATACATGAATATATTGACATGACATTATCATTATTTTATGTAGGTTCTCGAATTAAGAGGTAGTGACAAACGTTACGTTCGTCCCGTCTACACGCTTGGATAACCTATATAGAATTAATTTTAAGCGTGAGACAAGTAAGTTTGTCGTTTGATATATTTGTAAGTTAAAATTGTTTTAATTAAAAGTAAGTTTAGGTACTAATTGTTTTAATTACAATAAGTTTAGGTAAGAATTGCAGTTTTCTGTTTGATTATTAGATTTACTGTTAAGTATACCCATAAATAATTGATATTAGTTAGAATAATATTTAGTATAAGATGTAGTTAATTTAATATTTGTAGGTAATAACTTACATATTACAGTCAGTCTGAGTATATAATATGTTTCTCTCAAATCATAAACGTATACGTTACACATGACTAACCATAATTTGTAGTCTAAGGGGTTCAGATCTGGGCTAGACGAGGGCCAGTCTTCAGCTCTTATAAAATGCTGGACGTTGGTTTCGAGCCAGACCAGAGTAGTTCGTGTCTTGTGACCAGGTGCAGAGTCCTACTGGAAGGTCTACGGTACATTTTTAAAAAGTATATTGCTGAGAAGATTCACAACATGATCCAAGACAGTCTCATGATACACTTTGGCTGAAGTCTTCACTCCTTTTTCACAAAAATGAAGCTTTGTGCCTCCTTGATAAGACATCCTCCACCAAATCATTCCAAGGGACTACAGCATGGGATTCTTTAAGAAATGCGTGAAGAGGTTTTTAGAGGGTCGGCAACACGTGTGTGACATCCCTTGTGTTGCAAATGTCCATAGGCTACGATGACTATCAGGCAGGCCGTATGCTTGAATTCCACCTTAGTGGTATAAAAAAGACTGACTTTTTGACTTCTTTTGTCGTAAGACTGTTACAAAAATAAATAATTTCATATCACGCTTACATTATTTCATATCACGTTTTACTGCTGCTAATACAGCTTATTGAAGATCTCACTCACATGCAGGAACACAATAACCCCCTAGGGAGTTGTTATTTGACTGCATTTCTGTGAGGTGAGATTTTCTGTGAGGTGGAGGTATTTCCTCAGACGGACTGCTTCGAAGCAGCCTATCTCTCTTAAAACTCCCAGACCAAGACAAACAATCATGTTCATGCGCATTTTATGGGTACTAGACAACTGATAAACATACGTAAATACATTTTTTTTTCTAAATACATACTTATTATACATAAAAAACACCCAGACCAATACAAACAGACATGTTCATACACACAAATATTTGTACTGTGTGGGAATCGAACTCAAACGTCAAAGTAGCGTAACAGCGCGTTTCACCGCTGCGCTACCGAGCTCGTCATATAGATATATACTAGCGGATCCGACAGACGTCGTACCCGATAATAAAGTCAAATCCTAATACCCAACTATAGCACCAACTACAGGGTCTAATTATGAATCTAAGTCATCCAGAGATTCGCTCAAACACACACACACATTTTTTTATCAAAATCAATACAGAACATTTATTACATAAAAAGACATTCAAAAGTATTATTTTTATACATACATATAATGTTTACATTTTAGTTATTAATGAAATGTTAATAATTAAAATAACAAGAGACATGCCCCGATGGTTCGGACAAGTAGAAAGAATGCAGGAGGAACGAATCACGAAATAGTGACATATACCTATATAACGTGTAAGTGATGACGTAGAAGAGGAAGAAGGCCAATACTTACCATTATGACCAAATTGTTGGTGCTAGAGAGGAAAGGGAGTTTTTAAGAGAGGTAGCCCGTCTGGGGAACTACCTCCACCTCGCAGAAAACCGCAGCCAAATAACAGACCTACAGCCCTAGTGCGTTGTTGTGTTCCTGCGTGTGAGTGAGGTCACTCCCAAAGGAATTGCTGTGTAAATAGCAGAGGAGGCATCCCGTGAGTGATACTTAATATATCGCAAGCGTTAATAGACTAAAGTACCCGCTTTACATCAGGTGGGCCGTATGTTTGTATTCCTTCCGACGTAGTATAAAAAAAAAGATACACTCCCGATTAGAGGAAGTACTTTCGCTTGACACAAGACAGGTGATGATTTCTATTTAAAAACAAAATTCATTATATGTAAGTGATAGAGCAGGAGCAGCGATAGACCAGTGGATAAGGAGCCGGCCTATTGAGCAACAGGTTTCCGCTTCGAGTCCTGGCATGTACCACTAAATTCGTGTTTCCGAATTTATGTACATATTTGTAATTATTACTTGCTCGGCGGTGATGGAAAAACATCGTGAGGAAACCAGCACGACCAGGAAATTATATTTCGATAGACTTGTGACCTAACCTAAGAAAGACCTGGACCTTTATGGGTTGTGGACGTAGGACGGTAGTTGCTCCATGTCAAAATCAGGAGCTTCGCCAAGTCTTTACGCTAAGGAAGCGGACCCCGCCGGTCCTAATGGATTAGGAAATGGGATAACGCAAGGAAGAAGAAAGATAGGCAAGTTTGGAATTTAGGAGAAACTTTAACCAAAATAAATTTGCACAGTAGGCAGAGAGAACCGAGCGTGACTCGGTCTTTTTACACCCCACCCGCTTCTATAACATTAATAGCTTTTCTCATGCACGCTCGCCGGTTTTTTGGGCTTCTGACATTACATTCTGGTGAAACACGACCATTTTAGTCAATATAGGTAACTTCCATGGCTCCTATATACTTTACTTTCGCGTTATATATCTATTTGGTAATTCTTTCCTTCTGTATTCTTTATACATGGCCGAACTAACGGAGCATGTCTCTCAAAGCCTACTCTTTTTCACATCAACTCTGCTTCTTACGTCATCATTGCGAACACAGTCTACAAGCGTTATAACACAAATTTTGCGCATTGCTCACTCACATTTCCACCTAAATAAGGTCATTCCCATTGTAAACACTTAAAATAACATACAAATTACCCTTGTCAGAAGTACAGTCGGCAAGAAACTCTCAAATGCGCGACGTACACTTGACTTTATCTCCAGTACAATAGAGTCAAATATATACGTGCAGAAATTTCTATTTTCTAAATCGTATTTCATTTCTTTCAAGACACACTGATTACAAAACATAATTTCCACGAAACTTACACTTGAGATAACCAGATGTGTGAAATGGCAAAGGAAACGGCAAACGACTCCGTTATATCTGCCAGGAGAGTCGTCCCACGCGTTTCATTCCGTTGAATGATCACGAACCTTATTACGAGGTGCTGGTTGCGCCCGTTGTTTTGTCTACGTTTTGTTCGAGATTACTTGTAGTGGTCTAGAAATAGCTCCGAAGGCGTTTCAGAGAAAATGAAATATCTTGAAGAGATTGTTTTTATAGGTCACCGTAATCTATGGACATTTCTTGTACCACCAACGTGACAAACAAGCGTACGGCTCGCCTCATGGTAAGAAATTACCCCTAATGGATACTTGCAACGCAAAGGAATCACTGGTACCTTGCTGATCTTAGAAAACAACTACATTGTCCTTTTGAAGAACTTCGTGCTGTAATTTGTGGGGAAAAGTACTGAAAATATCATTTGTAGCATAAGGAGTATCTCTCCTGCGTTGCCGCAGAGGAAGCATTTATAATATACTAGCTTTTACCCGCGGCTTCGCTCGCATTTTTTTTTAATAAAAAATATCCTATGTTACTTCTGATATCTCCAAGAATATGTGTACAAAGTTTTACGATGAACGATTGAGTAGTTTTCGCGTGAAAGCGTAACAAACAAACGGACATCCACATTTATAATGATGATGATCGGTTGAGTAGTTTTCGCGTGAAAGCGTAACAAACAAACGGACATTCACATTTATAATATTATAATAATATATATAATACTAGCTTTTACCCACAGCTTCGCTCGCATTTTTTCTTTAATAAAAAGTATCCTATGTTGTGTCTGATACCTCCAAGAATATGTGTACAAAGTTTCATGTTGATCGGTTGAGTAGTTTTCGCGTGAAAGCGTCACAAACAAACGGACATTCACATTTATAATATTATTATAATTATAATATATATAATACTAGCTTTTACCCACGGCTTCGCTCGCATTTTTTTTTAATAAAAAATATCCTATGTTACTTCTGATACCTCCAAGAATATGTGTACAAAGTATTACGATGAACGATTGAGTAGTTTTCGCGTGAAAGCGTCACAAACAAACGGACATTCACATTTATAATGATGATGATCGGTTGAGTAGTTTTCGCGTGAAAGCGTCACAAACAAACGGACATTCACATTTATAATGATGATCGGTTGAGTAGTTTTCGCGTGAAAGCGTCACAAACAAACGGACATTCACATTTATAATGATGATGATCGGTTGAGTAGTTTTCGCGTGAAAGCGTCACAAACAAACGGACATTCACATTTATAATGACGATGATCGGTTGAGTAGTTTTCGCGTGAAAGCGTAACAAACAAACGGACATTCACATTTATAATATTATTATAATATATATAATACTAGCTTTAACCCACGGCTTCGCTCGCATTTTTTCTTTAATAAAAAGTATCCTATGTTGTGTCTGATACCTCCAAGAATATGTGTACAAAGTTTCATATTGATCGGTTGAGTAGTTTTCGCGTGAAAGCGTAACAAACAAACGGACATTCACATTTATAATATTATTAGGATTAGGATAATATGTACAAAATCTGAAAATATAATTTTACTGACAAATGCACCAAGATTCGAACCAGGGACCAGTAGGCTGCTTGTTTATCCACTGAGCTATTGCAGTTCTAAGAAAAATATCTCGAAAATAACGCGATCAAGAAAATATAGATGTTATATATGGATGGTTTATATATTTATTGTATAGAGACTTATTTTTTTATGAAGGAAGTGAGTATGGAACTGACAAGTGACTAATAGAAATGGGAGAAGACAGTGCAAATGGAGCCAAGTCTTAAGAAAGACATGATCTGACAATTAACAGTACTAATATTATATTCGCGTTTTAAAGTCTACGAAAGAATATAATTGTATTTTAGTTTTCATATCTTTATCTCTGTTTCAAATCTTTATATACCTCCATAACATCTATAACATCACACCAAAACCCTTGCGGGGTAGGCAGAGGAACCGAGCGCCACACGATTCGATCGTCACTCGCTTCTTTAACATTCATTGCTCTTCTTATGCACGCTCGCCGGTTTCTAAGGCTCCTGGCATCACCTACTGATAAAGCACGGTCCATTTGGTCATGGTAGGTAAGTCTTGGCCTTCTTTGACTCCTACATACTTCTACTTTCGCGTTGTATATTTGTTTAATAATTCTTTCTTCCTGCATTATTTCTACATGTCCGACGCAAAGGAGCATGCCTCTTCTTATTTTAACACCGGCATTCTCTTTCAAAACAGCTCTGTTTATATCATCATCATTGCGAATACGGTCTACAAGCGTTACGCCACAAATTTTGCGCAAAGCTCGCATTTCGACCGCGCTTATTCTACTTTCATGCTCTCTCTGCCATACTCAGTTCTCGTTTCCAAAATAAGCGGTGGGAGCGGCACTGCACTGTGTATAGTGAGCTGTGCCTTCTGGCTTAAGCTTTTACTGCCAAGAAGTTTTCCTAACGCTCCATTCACACTATTTCTTTAAACCAATACTACTTTTTTGGTCATTCCGTCTCCATGTATACGTGTGTGAGGAGGTTTCGTTCCATACATAAATGTAGAATTGACTTACCTACTTCGTTCACTCTTTTATCTCCACGTGGATCAAGAACAGCTTCATTGCTGTCTCGTTTAGTCCCAAACCATCAATTCCAATCTCCGCACAATCACTCTTTCATTCCCTTCAGCTAAATCCAGAACATTCCTCACAGCCTTCCAAAAGTTCTCTAGTTCTTGGGCACACAAGGAGCTTACGGGAGCGTATGCAGCAACCAGAAATACTCCCGTGAAGCCCAGTTTTATACGAACCCAGAGAAGTCCTACCAAACAGCAATCGTTTACACCAGAAGCTAAGCGAGAGGAGAATACAAAACCTACACCAGCACTGGCATGATTGTCCTGGTATATCCCAGACCATAGGACCATCACGCCACCGGGCAGATCATCGGTGTCGTTCCCCTTGTGGTCTATCACACAGAAAGCATCTATGCGTTGCTTATTACGTCCATCAGCTCGTTCATCTCGTCACTCAATCCACCTGTCACATTCCACGTGCCTATGCAGCACTCGGTTCAGTCGGCGGACGGCGGATCGGTGAGCGTCGCCTCCAGGGGACGCCCTATCTCGCACATTGGTGTGCATACGGTTCAGAATTGCAATCTAATAGATTGTCAGGGGTTGCGAACGAGCATGCTTTTGCTTTCTAATAGAGGTAAATCATTTTCTATAACTCGGGAGTAAAGTTAATAAGAAATGAAAAAAAATCACGAGCATACAAGGCCTCGAGAATATTTCGAGTCAAATGATGTAGATTTAGGAAAGAAGAACTCCCGTTGTTGTCCCCGAAAATTAAATTTTAAAATTTCGTGACGAATATGGCGTATCATATCAATCTGAATGAAAATGAAATACATTTCACTGGAAACAACTCCTGATTCAGTATAGCATCTTTTCCATTTGAATGAGACTTTTCGTGTCAATGTGAATACCTCTGTATATATTTTGTTTACCTCAGTGTTGAGAGGTAAACAAATCTCGGGTAGATCGTCGGCATAAAGAATGGTCTGAGCTAACTTCACACTTACGAGCAATAATCCTGTCCCATACGGAAGGATGCACAGTAAGAATAGTGATGGTACTACCATGGTAACGGTTTTTCTATTTCGACACGCAACTCTATAAAAATAAAATGATTGAAAATAAAGTATAATAGAAAAAAATCAAATTCTCTAAAACGTTTAATACCTGACCGCAACTGAAACATTTCTTTTGTCTTTGTCATCGCAAAAAATATAATTTAACAAACATTCGGGCGATTAATGTTCTCTTTATCCTTAATTTCTTTCATGTCTTCTGCAGAAAGGGTTAAATACGATTGTTTTAAACGATTTCATAAATATTAAAAGAAAATGCAAATAACCTTGGAGAATAGTATTTTATTAGTAAACTATGCCCGTAATTTCAACCAAAGTTTTCAACTGAAATTTAAACCACACGACTTGCATCTTTTATAATAAAATATCGTAGGATCTCTCCATAAAAATAACTGGGCAAGTTTATGGGCGATGCTGTCAACGTCTGGGAGACAACGGGCGGGTGCCAAAACAGGCACTGTGCCAATTTTTATTCAGGCAAGAAACTACGTGTAGAGATTTTAATTCTTTCAACGCGACTTTAATATGGCTGAGTTTAGCTCCTGATTAGATAATACAATTAAAAAAAAAATATGTATTGTTACGTAGGTTTACGTATTTATATTTAGGTACTTCAGGTACTGATATTTTGAGGTTTATATGTTTCGACGAACTCGGTAGCGCAGTTAGTAATACTGCTTTGACACCAACGCTTATAGGTTCATTTCTCACACAGGACAAACATTTGTGCGCATAAACATTTTGGTTGGTGGTTAGTTGGTTGGTGGTACGTGTTTTTAAGAGAGGTAGGTCGCTTCAAAGCGGTTATACTTAATTTGCGCTACGGTAACCGCGTTAGAATAGGCGGGCCGTATGCCTGTATGCCTCCAGATGTTATAATAAAAAAGAGAAAAAATCAATCTATATTTAAGATAGAGTACATGTAAAACATATTAAACAAAGAAATCAAATATAAATGATACCTTGTTGTAGTTGAAGAGACAAATAAGAGTTCGAATTTCCCGCAATATTGGGAGATAAACAAGCTCATGTCTCACCTGTTGTGAAGGGTTTAAGTATGCCTATGAAACTTTGCAACAAGGAGCGAATGTCGTAAAACCGACAACCATCTGCGGTATTGTTATTTAGCAGGCGACATTTTTAAGGTGTTTTATAAAATAGACATACTGTTCACCTGATGTGAAGTGGTTACCATAGCCTATGAACGCTAAAAATACAAAGAACATCGATGCCTACCCAGAAACTCATTGGCAGCTTACTTGTAACCTCTGTTACTCTATGAATATAATAACTTTTTAAGGAGTTGGTATTTGGCCACGAACTTCCGTAAGGTACAGGTAGTCCCTCCCTCTTGCTACCACTAAAAGGATAGGCACTCTTTAAACAATCCCCATTTATTATTTGCCAATTCCAGATACTTAACATTTTTTCATGTTATTTTTCATGAAACTATTTCACAGGTTTGCAGCGGCGTACTTTACTCAAAGTCAGCTATTTCTCTGTACTTAAACGAGACATAAAAACTGAATGTAACGCTGATAGCTTGCTATCATCTTCCTTCCCTTCGCTGCTGCTATCTCCTACATCATTTTCAAACAATGTACACTTTTTCCAGTAAAATTAATTGTGCAATCCCGAAGTGAACTGTAAGTTCACTCGGGGCTGCTTGAACGTTTTTGTTTATATTTCGTAGTGCCGCACTTTATCCGAACTTGAAAGTTATTTGGGGAATTTGATGGCAAACCTTCGTCATGTAAACAATGCTTAGTCACTAAGCGTCAATTGTGAGTTAATGAAGCCTTTGTAAACTGACTTGCGACTTTGGTATTTTTCTCTTAATATTAAATCCCAAGGGCACATTTTATGCAATCTCGGGAGGTCTACAAGCATACCGACCGACCTGATGTGAAGTGTTTACCGTAGCATATGAACGAACACAAGGAGTAGCGCCCTCGTTGACGTTGTATAACATTCTGTTTCCGTCGTTTTTTCTATCAGTGTCTTGTTCTTGTAGGTATATTATTTAACATGTATTATATATAATATTATATATATTTGTAATATTTATATATATCTATGTGATATTTATTTGTGTTCACATTTGATCAGTATTTATATTTCATAAGCTACTAGTAGGTATTGTACAACTAGTTAGATAGATATGTGGAAATGATTCAGCTCAAGTTTATATATTTTTTATTATTTTATCACTTGAGATCATCATTATTGTATGCTACACTGACATTATATTTTACCAAAATTATCGTGTTTTATCAGATGGTGATCTCAGGAGCCTTAGAAACCGAGGAGCGTGCATGAGAATACCAATTAATGTTAAAGAGGCGAGTGAGGTGTGCAAGGATAGAGTCATGTGGCACTTTGTTCTCTCTGCCTACCCCGCAAGGGATTTGGAGTGAAGTTATAGATAAATAGATAGTACTATAAATTGAAAAAGGATCTATATTGACAAGTTTCAGTCGGCATTCCTTCTTCGCCAGTGGTCATTTAACTACAATTAGATTTGATTATTTTAAACATTTAAGACATGTCTAAGTGCACGCCAGAGCCCAATGACAAATAAAGAACTATTGTCTTTTTCATCTTTTTATAATATGGTAACACTTTGCCGGGGTCTTACTGTGCCACCTCCCATGTAATTCTTAACTTTTTATCAACCTTGAAGGTGCCCGGAAGTTTGCAATAAATATAAAGGTAAAAAATATTTATTTGCCTGTAGGCTCTTCCGGGCATTTAGACACTAGATTTAAAATATAGACTTATTGAAGCGTATACAATTCTTATTCAATTTTTAGTTATTATTTTTATTTTTTAATCTACTGGCATTTCGGAAATGAACATCGGCGAAGAAGAAATTCAGAAAGAGACTCTTTTCAAATCGTCAATTTGATAGTACGGTAATTTGTTGTTGAATTAAAAATATATGGTTGCCTGTGCTGAATTATTCACATGCGATGAAACCACTTGCGGTATTTTTGAACATTGCAAGTACTGTAAGCTATTATTCTACATTTTATTGGGTCAATAAAGATAATTGTATTGTAAAAGCAAAATTTAAATATCATTAATTAATTTTGACGAGCTCGGTGGCTCTGTCGCGAATGACGCGTAAACATCGCGCGAGTGATAATTAATATACGTATTACAAGCGTTAATAGGCAATGGTAACTGCTTTATATCAAGGGGGCCGTTTGTATGCCTTCCGACGTTGTATAAAAATATCTCTAGATTTGAGGTATATTTGAATCGTTTTTATTTATCCCTGTTTTAGACATGTACTCTGAAGAGCCACAAAACAGAAAACATGTCAGATCCAAGTTCTGCTTAAATCTTCCATTTCATAGATGCAAAAAATAGATTAAAGTGCTGCCCCGGGAGCACATGTGGGATTTTTGTCCAGTTCCGTTTAACCGCGAGGGTTGTGTAGGCAGGAGGAACAAAAAGCCACGCTAACAGGCTAACAGGCGGGCCATGCGGAAAATTGAGCCGCGCATTTGTCGCTTTACTACTCAATCGGATAAAGCCGCATGCCAAAACATACAATTAAAATCTTCCAGCTTTCCAAGTGTCTTATTTATTATATTTTTATATAGAATTTAGTCGGAAAATAATAAAATAAGTGTATAGGCTCTAATGCAAATGGGATTTACTAGAACCGGAAAATAAACTTTCTAAAACACGTGTTTCCTGAGTTAAGTCTAATGGAATTTTCGGGAACGAATTTTTACACCGTAGGCGGTATGACGCGGAGACGAGTTGTGCGGAGCCTAGGGAATGTCACACGGGGATGTTAAATAAAGCGAGAGAACGACCTTTATAGCCCATTTTCGACTTCACGGAAAGAACCCTTTTTGAGGGTAAAACCAAACTATAAATTAACTGTGTTGTAGAAATTCAGTACGTTATGAATGAAGTTGTTCTGATTATGACATAACGCGATTGCCACCAGACCCAGAGGGGTGCGTTGTAGAGACAACGCAGAGGAAAATCAACCTTCCATAGGTTAACTTACACATCTTTCGAAATATAATTTCTTGGGCATGCAGGTTTCCTCACGACATTTCCCTTCACCGCCGAGCAAGTGATAATTTGAAATATTTACAAATTCAACAAGTTGAGAATGCGCAAGCTTGCATTGCCAGAGGAACACCTGGCTCGTCAATTATATAACAATTAATTTTTTTTTAAATTGCTTTTAGTTGTAGTAAATTTTGTCGGCCATTTTGACCGTGTTCCTTAAGAGATAGGAAGGGTGTTCCTAAACATTCTTATTCTACTTTTTTATACTGAATTCGAATCTGAAGTCAAAATTCGAATATTGAAAATATTATACATCCGAATTTAGTGATATATTCCTATACCACGATTTGAATCAGAGACCTATAGATAATAAGCGGTTTCTCTATTCACTGGGCTATCACTCCTCTCAGCTTCGCTTCTACATCAATATGAATACGTGACTCTATCGATTTAGCATTGATACTAAATCACCTTAGTTTGAATTCAGGCGATTCGATGAGGGATATTGGAAAGTGAACAGAATGATCTATGACAGTTTGCAATACGAGAAGCATCGCCCTAATGTAATAACTTGCTTGCTTACAATCGCGCCAATATAGAATGTGTCTTATCATATATTGATAACCACGATAAATATAAGGAAATACGTTCGTGTATAAGATATAAGAATAATACAAAGACAAGACTAGTTTGATGTATATATCTAGTATATAGGTGTTGAATAGTTATGAAGAAATCAGTTGTTAATAGATAGTTGTAAAAATGTAATCTTGAAATATATTCGTTACTCGCAAGAGATGTCAGCCGTTTACGGAAGAAACAGCGTTTTACTATAACCGTAGGACGTAACATTTACTTGTTTGCAGCAACCTGTACGGGGTTTGTTACTAGTTGCGGTGTTTTCTAAAGAAAAATTAAAATACTTCTACCTTATCGTACTTTCCTAGCTTAACGAAGCGGCCAAACTAATTAGTAAGCATAGAATATTGCTGCGCCTGGCCTTTGTTTCTCTAGATCCTGGGATCTAGATACTTTATATAGGTCGGGGATGCGTCGAGAGGCATACAAGCTTACAGCCTACCTACTTATCATAGCTTATAAACGCTTACATTAAGTTCACGCAAAGCCACCTCTGCTGTTAACACAGTGATTCCTTAAAAGATTAGTAGTAACCTCACTTGCAGGAATACAATTACCCGCCACGGAGTTGTCATTGTAGTGGGTTATTTGTGAGGTTGAGGTACTTCCCCAGAAGGGCTGTTTTGTTGCGCCCTACTTCTCTTAAAATGTGATATAATCGTCTGATTCATTATCTTTTATGAAACATAAATTCTACGACAATTTTTGATCACAAGGCTCTCATAAATACTTAATATAATAATAAAAAATATTTGGATCGAAGAAACCTACCTATTTTAATCAATTAAATGATCAATTTACGCGAAATTCAGGTGTTTCGCGGTAACATAATTAATTTACGTATTCGTGCGTACCTTCGCCGCCAGAGTCGATAGCGGGATCATTTAAGCGAACTTTTAGATATTCACTCATAAGATACAGTTACACTGGTCAACAAAAAATACCGTTTGGATGTAACTAGGATTATTGTTATGTTTAGAACAGGGTTAATTATGACGTAATTGGGTTAGAATATTTCAAATACTGATAACCACACACAATACCTCTGTAGGAGTTTGTTATCTGGCTGCGATTTTCTGTGAGATAGAGGTAAGTACTTCCACAGGTGCGCTGTTTTTATATATTTCGGCGAGCTCCGTGGCGCAGTGGTAAAATGCGCTGTTACGTTAATTTGACACCAAAGCTCGTGTGTTCGATTCCCAACGCAGTACAAACATCTGCGTGCATGAACATGTCTGTTTGTCTTGGGCTGGATAAAGATAGGTAGGGCGCATCAAAGCAATTCCCCGTCTGGGAAAGTACCACCACCTCACAGCAAACCGCAGCCAACTTTGTTGTTATGATCCTGCATATGAGTGAGGTCACCAGTAAGCTCCTAAGGACTTTCTGTGCTAGCAGCAGAGGTGGAATCTCGCACGAGTTATAGAAGTACTTGTAGATACTTAATGTGTTGCGAGCGTTAACAAGCTACGGTAACCGCTTTCCATCAGGTGGGCTATATGCATGCATGCCTCCCGACGTTGTATAAAAAAAACTGTCTCTCTTAGCCATCTATCGAAAGCAGCTGAAACCAATGGGTTAACGTATCCGCCAAAGCACGGAGCTTGCCCTCGCCGATGTTTAACTTGCTCATTCTATTAACAGGTGTTGATTAAATATTATATAAGGTACTTAGCCTATTTTACCGTTGAATTTTTTTTCTATACGTATTCCATTTGTTCTAAAAAGGTATGACCAAGTTTGGAATACCAGATGGATTGGCGTTATTTTGCGAAAGTCAAATTTACATGCAATTTGATCTAACCTGCTTTGAGTGCTTCCGCCACCTATTAGTTCATGCGACCTAGCGCCGGCCGGCACCCACCCACTACTGTTAGTAAGTGCAACATGCTGACGCTGCCATGGCTGCTCCGGTATTCACTGCCTCGGCTGCTGCGGTCGTCCGCCATCTGGAACAGAATCCCAATGCTCCCACCACCACCGTCGCTGCCACGACTAGCCTGGTCGTCGCTGCGACACGTGTTTCGCCTCTTCACGAGGCATCATCATTGTGTGCTTCCACCACCACGAACAAACAGATTGACGTAAACCATTCCCCACCATTAAATATCTTTTCGCTCACACCATCCACCCCCACCCTCAATTCAATATAAGGGACGGCACTGCGATGGATTTGTCACTTGTAGCATGTTATATTTACGATTAACGTCTACAACGTCTGATGATGCCTCGTGGAGAGGCAAAACACGTGTCGCAGCGACGACCAGGCCAGTCGTGGCAGCGACGGTGGTGGTGGGGGCATGCGGATTCTGTTCCAGATAACGGACGGCCGCAGCAGCCGAGGCAGAGAATACCGGAGCAGCCATGGCAGCGTAGGCATGTTGCACTTACTAACAGTAGTGGGTGGGTGCCGGCCGGCGCTAGGCCGCATGAACTAATTGGTGGCGGAAGCACACAAAGCAGATTAGATCAAATTGCATGTAATTTTGTCGATCTTGGATTTATCCTATACACGTAACATTTCTTTCGTCGAGCATACAACATTAACATGTTATAGAATATGTTTTGTGTGCCTAAGCGGTAGCTGTTCCACCTAAAATTAGATCGTTCTCGTAAAATTCTTCGTTTGTCTTTGAAATTTGCGACTACTTATTTGTTCGTTTCATACAATTTAAAGTGGTTGAACTTTGGTACCGTAGCATTTGTTACACACGTGCAATCTGCATTTTCTACCTACTGCCCAGCACGATGGCATTATATTATTATATGGACATACGAATAGCACTCAGCTAATAAATTTCATGATAAAATAATAATTAGAAATGGTTGAAAATAGACTCGATAGATTTTACTTACTAGATTTCAATGCTCTTTTATACACATGCTGATCTTATGCTAAGATACTCTGGGTTGACACTAACTGATTATCTACAAATACAATCAGTACACGAAGCAGATCAGTGATAGTCCAGTAGATAAAGAACCCGCCCATTGATCAACTAGTCCCCCGTTCGAAACCTGGCATGTACCATTAAACTGATGGAAAACATTGTTAGGAAATTTTCACGTCCAAGAAATTAAATTTCGAAAGACGTGCGACCGAAGAAAGATCTGGTCTTCCCTCCGGGTTGATGAGGTCTGACGCTCTATGTAAAAATCATTATCTTCGCCAAATCCTTAGGCGCAGGCATCGGACCTCGCCTATCGTAAGGGATTACTTTTTACCATCGAAGAAAGTTCCAACAAACAATATGATAAGGTGTATGCCCACAGTTGTGAAGAAGCGAGCACGCGTATTCCGAGGGTCCAGCGAGGGCATTATCCTTCATCAATCATGGTTTGGCTTGGAGTCTCATATTCAGGCTTAACTGAGGTGTTTTTCTGTGGAAAAGGTGTGAAAACCAGTGCCTTGGTTTACCAAAATACCGTCCTAACAAACATAGCAGAACCTGTTTCTCAAACAATGTTCAAAAACAGACACTGGATATTCCAACAGGACTCTGCACTAACCCATAAGGCACGAAGTACTCAAAACTGGTTGACCGCCCGTGGAATTGACATCATCGGGCATGAAGACTGGCCCCCTTCTAGTCCAGATTTAAAACCACTGGACTATAAGATATAGCAACATTTGGAGGAGGAAGTCTGCGCTAAACCTCATCAGAATTTGGAGTCTCTCCGAGCATCTCTGGTTAAAGCAGCGGCAGAAATAGATACCTATAAATGTGGTGCATGCTGCGATCGATGACTGACCGCGTCGATTAAGGGCATGTATTCAAAATGGAGGAGGGCATTTCGAATAATGTAAATAAGAACTCTAGACTAAGTATATGTCTATATACGACGTTGGGAGATATACAAGTTAAAAAAATCAAATACAAAATCTTTTTAAGGAGAAAGTCAAAGACAATCAACTCATAATAATGAAGGTGGAAAATACAAAATCGTTTATTTTCTCGCTACAAGATAATCTTTAGAAAATTGGTGCCTGAGCTAGGTGAGCGTGATCCTCCCCGTATTACAGGTTACCCTTTCTTCTTCATGAGAACAGGTTTTAGAATACAATTTACGTTAGGTTACGTCTGAATATTGTCGATAAATGAGAAAATATGGTATTATAGATATATATGTAAGTAAGTATGTGTTGGTGTGTGTATAGACAACGGAAAAATCTAAATATAGTGAATTAATGCTAGTAGGAAAGATTAAATTACTACGGCCGCGTGCTCTAACTCCTGTGTATAAGATCTGATGATCGTCACAATCTGTAGTTCTCTGAAAGACTAACAATATCAATTACTTTTTATACGATTCGGGTTTTTTTTTTACTACGTCGGGAGGCATACGGCCCACCTGATGTAAAGCGGGTACCGTAGCCTATTAACGCTTGCGATATATTAAGTATCACTCGCGCGATGCCTCCTTTGCTGTTTACACAGCAACTCCACAGGAGCTTACTGGTGACCTCACTCACACCTAGGAACAACAACACGCTAGGGAGTTGTTATTTGGCTGCGGTATTCTGTGAGGTGGAGGTTCTTCCCCAGACGAGCTGCTTTGATGCGCCCTACCTTTACTCTTCTTCTTACGGTGGAAAACAAAAGTATGAACTGTATGTTACCGTAGTCTATGGACATTGGTACACCAGAGGTATCACCCATGCGTTATCGACCTTGAAAAAATCTCTTTTATTGTTCTTCAAAAATATCCGTGTGCTGTATCATACGATACGTAACTATTGTGATTATGTAAGGATAAATTCTCTGCCGAAGAAGATGATATCGGGAGTACTAGGAACCAGCGAAATAACCAAGTATGAAATAACCAAGTCATATGGCGCGTGGTTCTACCAACTCTTCTCTGTCTACCCCGCAAATGACTTAGTGTGAAGTTATAGAATTGATAGGAAGATGTCCTTTACTCTACTCCTTTACCTTTGCATTAACTGGCAGGGTGCACCGCGCACATTCAGGTTCTCTAGCTCAATAGACTACATAAAACGTAAATAGCGCAAGTCGTCGACAAGAATATAATTGAAAATATTTTTAACCAGAATTTCCCCCAACGCTATGAATCAAGCGGCGTCTAAGGTAAATACAGGCAGTTCTCAGAAACCTGCGTCTACGAGATATGTTCAAAGCTTTATTTATACGGCTTTTATTCCATCGGAAGTTGCCTTCACAACTTATTCTGATTTATTATTCTGTAATCTGTAGTACAGTGATATTTATGTCGTTAACACTTGATAAAGATTAACATTTTCTTTATCTGATTACAAAAGATCCCAGTGGAATGCATAGCAAATATAACACCACGGGTTGTCGGATTCATTCCCGCGCATGACTTCAAATTCAAATTCCTTTATTTCAAATAATTTGTCTTACATTAAACATGGCCAGGGTCTCCTTTTAAGTAAAAAATATACTTGTGGTAGGAAACCCTGCTCTTCCTTATTTACATAACTAAATTATTTGGATTTCACCGTGCATGATTTTACTAAAATTTTATAAATTTAACTTTGAAGTTGAACATTAAAATTAGGTACCTAAGTATAATTTATGTATTACAGAATATTAGGAACTAGATTTAAGTAGTATTACATAAACATAAATAAGTATAGGTTGCCTGTATGTTTGCCTGAGAAGTGCAAGTGTGTCTTTATATGCGAGAGGCTACGCGCGCGTGAGGTTGTGTGTGAGGGTGTGTATATGTGTATGGGTGCATCTGAAAGCACACATGTGCGTGTGTAAGAGAGAGAGAAAGAAAATATGTGTGTGATGAACTGATGAAGTTATATGTGCGTGTTTGGGCGTATACACACTTCTGTTGCCATTACAGTATATGGGTTCCTGACCTGTAAGTGATGAAAGTTTTTGATATATGAAAATATTGATAAATTCTAAAAGGTATCATTTTAGAAGCGCCTCAACTTCGTCATAACTTAAAGTTTTGAGCCAAATAGTAAGCGATTTTTTACAAAGATGATATGTAAGAGGGTATATGTTGATACTCTTATTAACAGAATTATATAGGTAAGGCGATTGATTGATGAATTGTCTCCTAGCATTCTGAGTTTTAACAGGGCCTATCGGTGCAACGTTATGTGTTCTTCTTCTATTCGTCACACTATTATCATATTTCAAAGATTTATGAAGCCTAAGAACAGCCAGCAGGACATACAATTTGCGAACTGTTAGGAGGTCGCAGCAGAGATAGAGTTCTTCGGTGGGGAATCTATAAGGTTTAAAGTACATGGTCTTTAGTAACGATCTCTGGACCCTCTCCAATTCTAGGAATTTCATTTTCGTGGCACATCCCCAAACTGGGATACAGTACGCCAAAACTGATTGTGTCAATGTGACATATATTTGATTTAATAGCTTTTTTCCAGCAATTACTCTTAATTGTTTAAAGACCCATATCAATTTACGTATTCTAGACATAATTAGTTCCGTATGAGCATGCCACGATAACCGCTGATCAACCATAATGCCAAGATATTTAGTTTTATTGATTCTAGATATTGTACTACAAGAGTAATAGATATTATCGTAAAGTCCGCATCTATGAATTTTTAGTTTAAAGTTACTGTTAGGTTGAGATTTTATGTTGTTGGTAAAACATATGTAATTGGTTTTATGAGTGTTTAACGTTAATAAATTTGTGCGTAACCAACTGTATATATCGGCAAGCCCTTTCTCAGTCACTTTACGCACCGCATCCCAGTTTCGTCCAGTGAAAACAATTGCAGTGTCATCCGCGTAGGCAAAGATGTTACCATCGTCAATTTTCAAGTTACACAAATTATTTATGTATATCAAAAACAGTGTCGGACCCAGCACACTTCCCTGGGGTACTCCGTAAATTATATCTGCCTGCTCACTAGTGAATTCTTCTATTTTAACACGCTGTTTCCGATCTCGCAGATAATCCTTAAGTAATTCTAAGGGAGTACCTCTAATACCAATGTTCACCAGCCTTTGGACAAGAATGGGGACAGAGATCGTATCAAAGGCTTTTTTTAGATCTATAAATACAGTGATACATTTTTTGCCTGAATCAATTTTGTTGGAAATAAGAGAAGTTAGTTCTACAATTGCATGTTCAGTTGACGTACCGCGTCTAAAGCCAAATTGATATTTTGATAGAATATTAAATTTGTCTAAATATTTTATCAATCGAACATTAATAAGTTTTTCTATAATTTTTGAAATCACAGTAAGGATCGAGATGGGCCTATAATTGGAAGTTTTATCTTTTTCACCATCCTTGTGCACGGGCGTTATAATAGACATCTTAAGTGCAACCGGGAAAACACCCTGATGAAAACAAAGATTGGCCAAGTGAACTAAAATAGGTACAAGCTTTTTGTGAGCCAATTTTAGAAAGTGGGTAGGAATACCATCCCATCCTGTAGCACTACTAGATTTGAGATTCATCAAAATGTTATAGACTTCGCTAATATCTGTGTCAATAAGTCCAAAGGATGATACTTGTGAGTTATGAAAGTCATTGAAGTGATCTTGGTGTGACTGGTTGAGGAGAATTTCTTCGGCTAATTGTTGGCCAACTTTGGAGAAATAATCGTTCACTGCGTTAACTGATTCAAGGGGCGTAGATTTGATATCGAGTAATTCAAAATTTTGAGTTGGGCTTCCTTTTCTTTGGGTAAAATTGTTTATAGATTGCCATAGCTTTTTAGAATTTTTTTCATATTTTGACAACTGCTCTCTATTGTATTTATATTTTAGATTTTTTATTAAGTTATTACAGTAATTTCTATATCTTTTATAAGTTATTTTTAGAATTACATTTCCTGGATCAGATTTCAGTTCTTTTTGTAATTTGTTTCTGTTTTGGATGCACCTTAGTATGCCAATGGTCATCCATGGTTTTCTTACGCGATTATTACAGGGGACAACATGTGTAGTTGAGTTCTCTTGCATACATTGTTTTAGTTTATTTATTAAAAGGAATGTTAGAGTATTAGGGTTTTCTAGTGACATTAAATCCGAAATATTACTATTTTCAAGCCAAACTAGAGCTTTTTCATAATCGACAATTGTTTTAAATTTGGAAGATTTTTGTTTACACTGCGCATTTGTTAACTTTATAAATATCATACAATGATCTGTTATAGATGTATTAATTACGCTAATGGACGCAGTATTTTTACTCTTGTCAATTTTTAACATAAAATGATCCAGACAATTTGACTCTCTAGTTGGCAACGTATGTCCTGGTAACATACCGTGCATGGCCAGCATGTTTAAATAATTGAGTCGGTTACTACGTTCATTACCTTGTAGATTATCTTTATCTATAATATTTATATTGATATCACCTGTTAGTATGATAGATTTACACTTTTTGATTGAGTTCAAGTACGAGTCTAGAGAGGTTATAAAACAGTCAGCGTTGGTGTTCGACGGTGACCGATAGATGCCAGAATAGTAACGTTAGTAAAGCTTATTTGTAGGCATGAGGCATGGGTAAGCTTCACTTCCTTAATAGTGGCTTTACGACTCTTCTTTACGTAGACAACGACCCCGTCACACTGATTCATGTGGTTAGTTGTAGAAAACGACACATAATTATTAATTTGTGGTATGGGTTTGTTTGAATTTAATCTGCACTCAGTTAAGACTATCAGGTCTGGCGTAAAATTAAATAGTGACATAGTGATTAAGAGGTCATCAATATTACTGTAGATACTTCTTATGTTTTGTGTGATGATTGTTAGATCAGTGTTTGCTATTTCCCGGATTTTGTTACAAAATTCATTGATCTCATATTTGTTACATTGCGCTAATTCCAGTTTGTCTATTTCAGAGATGGTAGTTAGTGTATTATCCATTTTCGATATAATTAATGAAAAATAGTGTCAGTTTATATCTAGTACACAAAAGAAGTAAATAATTATCAACAAGTAGCGCAATAGAGGTTGGTAAATGATCATTGTAAATGAATGGATTCCCCATAACATTATATTGGCTGCTAGGGAGTTTTATGTTGTATGTTGCAAATTTGTAGTGTAGAATAGATTGAAATAGGAGATTGTGTAAGTGTAGGTGTGTATCCTTTGAGTCAGTGAATAATGTGATAAGTTTTGTAATATGTGTTTTAAGTGGAAAACTTCTCGGCAACAGATATGACACAGTAATAAATATAAGTATTGGTTGATACCATCGATTTATACTACTAAATAGTCAATCTTCTTGCATTAATTTCTGTACCTGCGCTTCATTGGAGATCATAATAATTGGAGACCCGTCAATCTTACGAAGATAGATCCTTCCAAAAGAAGTCCAGCAATACTTATACGTTTTGGTCCTCGCAAGGTCTCGAGCCAAGAAGTACAGTCGAGCTCCCTTTGGTGTTAGGTGCTCTGAGACAAAAACCGGCGTGTTCTCTAGGGTTTTGAGCCCTAAATGCTTAGCGCACAGCTTGTCTTTGGTTTGTGTATTATAAACTTTACATTTCTGTATGAATGTGGTCTTCAAACGTGTGGAAGTGGTCTCTACTACAATTGGAGGGTTTTTCAGACCATCTTTCTTTCCTCTTACTCTGTATATGTCACTGATATCGCTTTCTTTTAAATCACAATTGATCCTCCCAGACAATTCCAGGACCATATTTACTAAATCATCTTTATTTTCGTTATGTTTAATTTTCGGTGAATTTTTTATTTCAAAATTTGGTTTTTGTTTTTCTCGTTTCATGTCTTCTAATCTTTCTTCTAAAATAACAATATAATCCTTATCTTTTTTATTCTGTGTCTCGAGTTTTTCTAATCTTTTTTTAAGCTCTTCATTTTGAGCAGCTAAGAAGGATATGCTGTTCTCTATATTTTCGTTTGTTTTCTTTAATTCGGCAAGGACGGGGTTGATTTTTTTAATTTCATTTCCTTGTGTTTGAAGCATAGTCTGGAGCATAGTTTTTATTTCCTCCTTGAAAGTGTCTAATCTGTCCATATCTAGGTCGTCCCTGCTTCTTTTATTACGGAGAGCCGCATAGTTAGGTGGTGTAGTGTACTTTAAGCCTTCTACTGACGCATTTAGATTAATATCTGAATGTGATTTATCAATTTGATTTTCCCTGTCCAAACCCCCTGTCTTGATATTAGCATCGGAACTTGATCTGTGTAACTCTTTGTCCATTTTTCAAAACAAATGTACTTATATGAAGCAAGTGCAAGCGCCAATAAGATAAAGAAGTCAACCAAGGTACAGCAGTGGTCAGACGAACGAAAAAGTGTTTAGCAAATACGGTTACAGTATCCGCTACTCAATAGTTTGCACCGCATATACTGTACGTACGTAGCTCCTCCGTAGCGTATCCGTCGTAGCACACCAGCCGTTGATCATTCGTAGCAGCGATGACGTTAGAACTTGCAGCAAGTGGTTATCTTTTTAAAGATGACGCACACTCGTGTAGTGGCTCAGTGGTCAAAGACGACGGTCACTTACATTCAGTGTCTCCGAGTTCGATTCCCTCTGGCGCACTCACAAAAAATTTAATTTTTTAAATTGAATATTTAATTTAAATAAGAATTTACAAACAATGACTGGGCACGTCTACGCTAGTCAGCGGTCCGGGGGGAAGAGGACTTAAATTAATACTTAAGATTTTAAGTGAGGTTGGCCATGCTATAGTAGCTGTCTTCGGAAATACCTCCACTTCACAGAGAAGCATATATTAAAGCAATAATTACCTGAACTGTGTCCCTGTACGTGCGTGAGTTTTCTAGTAAACTTCTGAGGAGTTGCAGTGTAAGCCGGGATGGCAACGCGCAAGAACAATATACGCTACACGCTAGGAACCACCGATGCTTCCAGATTTTGAACAAAAAATAAAGATAAACATACACGCATAAACTTGCCTGTTTGTCTTGGTCTTGGCAATTTCTACGTCTTACTCTTATGTGTAAAATTTCTTATGTTAGTACTTAGTTTTACGGCAGCATACCTTAGGACTATTATGGAGCCATGTAATTTGTACGTAAATATTTAATTGTTCATTCTACCTATATATATTATGCGTCTACGTAAACGATAAAAGTTTAAACTAAAAGGTAAACTTCGAGATAGATAAACACGTGGTAAAATTTTAGTAGTGTCGAACTTGTACAGGGATTTTATAAAAAAAATATTAAAAAAATGTAATAAATAGTAGTACTATTTTTATCTTCGTCATAAAAAGTTCGTTCGTTGTTTCATTCGTCTGTCTGCTCGTTGTAAATGCATCACATCAAAAAAACTGAATGGAAGGGAATTTCACGATATTATTTGTCGATAGCTGATATTCCATGCCAATATTTAATTTACTGTTTGTTTAAAAGAACCGAAAACGTTTAGGGTTTCTGCTAAACCGAAAAACGAAACTCCACCCTGGCGGAGCCGCTGGCATCACCTAATTACTTTAGGACTTTAGAAGTTACTTATAAATACTTTTATTAAGCAAATTTCTTTGCTTTTGTTTAAGCAGAACACCTTTCTTTATGACCTTATTTTGTTTATGTTTTTATGGGTAAAGTCTCGGTGCTGTGACTGTTTCATGTAAATCTCAGAAGATGAAATATTGTGGTTTTATCAATTAGATTTTACGAACGCGATGCCTATTTATAATGTAGATTTAGTCTTTGCTGGTGTAGGTGTTACTATTCGTCGTATTATCTAAGGATGAATCAAATTCCATTCAATAATTAATTGATAAACATCTGCATATGGCGCAGCCGGTAGGATTTGTGTTAATGCTTCTACAGCAGTGTATTAAACACTGCTGTCTACTGCCGAAGCGTCCTACCGACTGCGTCATACTCGTTACTCAGTAGTAACGGCTTAAGATAAACGAATGTATTTAAAATAATATATATCTAAGCCTTAACTGAGAACACAACATAGAATAGAATAATAGAAAGATTTTCTATCCCGCCATTGCAAGTAAATACGAATTGGTCTCTGAATATGGAAAAAAAGCAATTAGAAGGCACTCGTTTAGTTTCCACGATGCCGACTCGACAAAAACGAACATGACTGGCTAATATATGTGTGCTGGGTATTCAGAGACGCTTTTTTAATTGAATAATGTTCATAATATTTCTCCAGTCGAATGTATACTGTTAAGGATACCTATAAGTTATAGGGTGTAATTGTTTTACTACCGTAACCGGAATTACCAGTAAGGTCCTGAGACATAATGTATTAGAGTTGGTCACATGGAGAGTTGAATTTGAGATCTAACATTTCTCTAAAATCCGTGTTAAAGTGATGCCTAGGATATATGAACATTAATTTTAATTTTATATTATTCGTCATAAAAATATAGTTGGGTGGCATTCAATTATTTTTATTGTAGAATTAATAGGCTAGTGGAAATACCTTGCGTAATTTCAAGTCGATCAATTCAAAAAATCTACGGGAGTAGCTTATTCTGTCTGTACTAAGGGATCCAATAATAGATGTATTATTCGCGCATTGCTGAAATGTGAAGTCACATGATATTCAATCATGGCTGCCTATGTTTCGTATGTTAAAATTTATATTTATTTCGATGAAAAAATATTGTGTGATTATGGTTTACAAGCTCAAGTTTTCATATGGAACATATTTCTTATTTTTATTGTTGCAACTGTCATTTTTTTTTTGAACGAGATGTTAATAGTTGAATTCAACGATGAATGTTAGAGATGCGACTGAAGTATATAAGGACCGCGTCTTATGGCGCTCGGTTCTCTCTGCCTACCCCGCAAGGGACCTGGGGTGAAGATACACTTACACACGTACATACTTATGTAGTTTCATTCGGATGTTATTTTGTTTAGTATCTAAGAAAAGTAAAAATTTTGATATTAAATAACACTCCCTCCCTCCATCTCTAGTAACATAAGTTTTTCTTAATTCTGAATACCCTTACTATTTATTTTTCCTTTTAATTGGCAACGTGTTTACACATACATATATTTTAATTTATAATAATGTTTATATTTTAATAAAAAATATTCTTATATTTATCACGCTGTTTTTCAAGATTTAAAGAGACTCTAAATAAATAGGTCGGTCGGTCTATAGCCCTCGGCGATAATGTTGTTTCTTATTAGTGAATTTTCAAAATCAGATTTGTATTTCTTGGGAGGTGTACATACAAACAACAAAAATTACTTTTATAGGATTCCGTAGTTAACAATAAACTAATAGTTTCGCCATGTTCGTCCCGCCGTTCGTCCGTCTGTCTGCAGCATAGTTAGCTGTTATTTAACACAAATAATACACGCTGTCACGCCGACAAGGTTGTAAAATAAAATCATGACAAAAAAAAAAATGTAGGGTACGTCCTATCCACGTAAAGTGGGGATGCTTTATTTTATTCTCCTCTACACATGGTGTGTGATATCGTTGGATAGGCCTTTCGAAAATATTGCGAGTTTGCGGAAACAATTTTTCGATTAAGAGATCCGTTTGTGAAATATTAAGTTATATATTGTTAAATTTGTTAGTCAAGTGTACCCGCCCCTGCCAGATAAGTGATAGTTTTTAGGTTCGTGAAAACATTCATAGTTGTAGAATAAAGAAGGCTTTGTAGGCTTTACAAGTTTACGACTAATAGTAGAGCAAGTTTTAAAATGTACCTGGAGAACTAGAAATCTCGTACTAATTCCATTGAAAATTATTTATCTAACAATTATAGTAAATATATTTATTTATTTTATTTATCCACCAACAACTTATACAATCTAAATAATACAACATTACGTGCATAAAAAATGTGTACATATAAGTTAATTATAGGTAGATATCACATGCTTGTATATAAATACGAGTATTATGTTCTTATTTACGTAACTAAGTTTTAAAGTAATATACTTTTTTGTACACAAATACATTAAACATGTGTATGAAAGGTATTTCACAATTTTGTGTTTTAAGCTAGCCAATGAGCCAGCGCGTATATCTATTTCGGTACTGCATTTATTTATTATTTTGCACATACGAGGTATAGGCGAGTTGACTCCTAGTTCAGTACGTCTTGGTGGTAGGACTACAGGTGTAATTGAGCCACGCGGAATTCGATTAGGCGCTTTAAAATAAACCTTTGACAAAAGTTACGGGCATTTTTTTTAATTTAGTGATAAACATACCGTCCAATAATTTTCCTCTGGTTCCTAAGGAATGCATTTTAAAATGCTTGAGTCTATCGCTATATGATTGCTGGGAATCAGCCATACATGTCGAAAAAGCCAAATGCCATAAGAATCTTTTCTGTATTCTCTCTAGCCTTAGTTAATGTGTGGCATAATGTGGTCTCCAGATTAAACTACAGTATTCCAAGACGTTCAGAACTAAGCAGTTGTACAGCAGAATTTTTGTTTTTGGTTTTTGAAAGACCTTAGCATTCCTCAACAGGAATCCCAAAGTCGAATAGAATGCCAAAGTCGAATAGAAGTTTTTAATAGTAGATACTATTAAAAACTTCTTAAAGAATGGTTCTCTCGGTATTATAGACTGTCGGAAGTGGATATAATTTACGAATTTGATATGGTAGCATTTTTTTACATTTAGATTCATGCTGTTTTGCTTACACCACATTGCAAGATCCTTTTGTAATAGTATAGAGTCCTCAAGATTTTCGATAACTTTACTGAGTTTCAGGTCGTCCGCAAACAGATAAGGTATCGAGTTACTAAGAAGCTCGGGTAAATCGTTTATGAACATAATCGGTCCCAAATGCGAGCCCTGTGGCACTCCTGAATTGATATTATGCGTTCGCGATTTAAAACCATTAGCAACAACATAAAAACTCCCATCTGTAAGGTATAACCTTATCCAGCTTAACAGCGAACCTAAAATACCATAGGTCTGCAGCTTCCGTAGAGGCTTGAATGCGGAATTTTGTCAAAGGCTTTACTGTCCAAGTCTGCATAGATGACATCTACTGTTTTTATTGTCTATAGCCTCACTTAAATCTTCAGTAAATGTCACAAGATTTGTACATGTAGATCTGTCCCTCTCGAAACCATGTTGGTGAATTTATTAAAGTAACACAGAAATAACGGACAAACGATAGACTCAAACACATTAGCAAATACAGAGAGCTAGAAAATTTGCCTGTACTCAGTTACAATACTACCTTTTGGAACCGGCACCAGTTGCCATTGCTATTTTTCCATTGATAAGGAAAAAATTCCGTAGAAAGTGATGTGTTGAAGATCAATCATAGAGGAAATGCATCATCTCACGATCCCTTACAGATATTGAGATTTTGAGTTTCTGAAATACTTCATCTTCGCTTATGTTCAAATTCGAGAAACAGATCGTACTATCTTTTAAGTTATCCAAACTGTAAGATGTATCAGAATGGGTTTCATATACAATAAATAAATAAATAAATATTGTCGGACAAATTACACAGCGCCATCTAGTCCCAAAGTAAGCGAAGTTTGTGTTATGGGTACTAGACAACTGATAAACATACGTAAATACATTTTTTTTTGTAAATACATAATTATTATACATAGAAAATACCCAGACCAAGACAAACAGGCATGTTCATGCACACAAATGTTTGTATTGTGTGGGAATCGAACCCACGAGCGTCGGTGTCAAAGTAGCGTAACAGCGTGTTCCACCACTGCGCCACCGAGCTCAAATACTGACGCGAAATGTGATGCAAACATATTGCAGATCTCATTTCCGTCAGAAGACGATATTTCACCATGAGTCATAATCGCCGAGTAATTACTACTGTCTCCTCTTTTATTTTTTCACAAACGACCAAAATAATTTTGGACGTATAGCAATTTCATCTTCAACAATTTTTACATACATCTTATAACAGTCTGAAGATAGCTTATTACAAATTTTTGTTAATTATTTTAAGTAAATTTTGTTCATTGACTGCTTGCATAATTTGTAATTGCAAATTATTTTTTACTTTTAATAACGTTTTAAATTATTATTAAACCAGGGAGGTACTCTGTCCAATTTCTGTATTTTAAGAGGAACGGAAACGATATCATTAACGTCTTTACAGCTGTACAGAAGCGTTCACCCAGTCTATTTTATTTAAGTGATTCCGGTTAAAGGATTGTATGAAGAAAGGCTTATAATTGAATGCGAAGAAAACCAAGATAATGATATTTGAAAAAGAGACAACCAAAACGAACATAGGATTACGGTTGATGATGTAGTTGTTAGAGGAAGTGAATGAGATTGTATATCTTGGAAGCGCTTTTAACAGCAATGGAAGGTACACTGCTGATGTGGAGAGACGAATGAGTGCAGGGAATAGGCTGAATGGAGCGTTGGGTTAATTTCTAGGCAGCCGAAATCTAAGCCAGAAGGCACAGTTCGCTGTACACAACGCGGTGCTAATCCCAACGCTAACTTATGAAAGTGAGAGCTGGGTATGGCAGAGAGAGCATGAAAGAATAAATGCGGTCGAGATGAGAGCATTCCGCAAAATTTGTGGTATAACGCTTGCTGACCGCGTTCGTAATGAAGACGTGAGAGAAAGAGTTGGTTTGAAAGAGAGTGTCGGTGTTGAGATAAGAAAAGGCATGCTCCGTTGGTTCGGACATATGGAAAGAATGACGAAACAGATATACAATGCAAAAGTGGAAGGATATAGGAGCCGAGGAAGACCGAGACTAACCTACCATGACCAAATTCTGTCTATCAGAAGGTGATGTCAGGAGCCCCAGGAACCGGTGAGCGTGCTTGAAAAGAGCTATGAATGTTAGAGAAGCGAGCGGAGTATGTAACGACCGCATCTTATGGCGCTCGATTCTCTCTACCTGCAAGGGACCTGGTGTGAAGATATGCATACATACATACGTGATTCCGGATATCATCTTAATTTGGTTGATAAAAATTGTATTTTACATTAACATTTGGTCGTAAAGTTTTTACCGAGTTACCTGAAAATTTTATGAAAAGAGCGAGATGAAAAGGGTCTACACGCGTAAGGACATCTCTAGCTTCAGAAAGTTTACGGTCCACGCCGTTTACAAAAACAAGATCGAGAATGTTTTCCATTTATGTCAGATATGCTGCAGATTATTAAGTAACGTGAAGTTTATAAATATTTTACCGATAGGTGTAGTGTCATAAGTCTTAAATGTCATAAGTCTTAGTAGCTAGCTTCCAGTCAACATATCATATGTTGAAATCACCCAAAATACACAGATTCATTGTACAATGTTTAAGAGCTCTATTACAATTGTTTAAAAAGTCTGTCAGTGGTCCTCGCCATCAGATTCCCATGTTTTAATTCCGTATTTTCTTAAAACGGCTATAATAATACCACCACTAAGAGAGGTAGGGCGCATCAAAGCAAAAGAAGTCTGGGGAAGTACCTCCACCTCACAGAAAACCGCAGTCAAATAACAACTCCCTAGAGGGTTGTTGTGTTCCTGCGTGTGAGTGAGGTCACCAGTAAGCTCCCAATTTCCAATTCCAAAATATTTTTTTATAGAACGTCAGGAGGCATACAAGCATACAGCCCTCCTGATCTAAAGCAGTTACCTTAGCTTATTAACGCTTGTAATATATTAAGCATCGCGCGATGCCTCCTCTGCTGCTTACACAGGAACTCCTTAGAAGCTTACTGGTGACCTCACTCACACGCAGGAACACAACAATCCTCTAGGGAGTTGTTATTTGGCTGCAGTTTTCTGTGAGGTGATGGTATTTTCCCAGACGGGTTGTTTTGATGCGCCCCATCTCTTCTAAAAGACCAAGACAAACAAACATGTTCATACACACAAATGTTTGTCTTGTGTGCGAATCGAACCCACGAGCGTTGGTGTCAAAGTTGCGTCATTCACGACTGAGCCACCGAGCTTGTCAAACGTCAAAATCTACAGCTTGGCCCAATTGCGACAATAAGGACAACAGATTCTTCTAGTTATTCTCAGGAACGCCTTGGATCTCGATATTACTGTAACGTGCGTGTTGTCCAAAATTATTTAGACGTTGAGAAAGGCTGCTGACTAATAACCTTTAATTTTATCATTTGATATCATTATTGTACCAATATGTTTATGTGATTTTTTTGTAATATAAAATTGATAATTTTAAAAGAGACCTATATTGGCAAGTTTCTTTCGGCATTTCTTCTTCGCCAATGGCCATTTCCGAAATGTCTAAGTGCCCGCGAGGGCCCAATGGCAAATAAAGAATTTTTATCTTTATCTGTAAGTGGATTTTCAAAGTTGACTCGGGTGAACAAGATCGAGAGAACCTTTTTTTAGAACTCTTAACTACATGTATGCTCTGTGGACCTACCCGTACCGGAGTATTGTCTTCTCTTGGAGACTTCGATTTCAGAGATTTGCAGAGAGGACTCACCCACCTCGCAGCCAAATCAACAGCTCCTACAAGGCAGTCTGAGTGATACCTTTTTTCCACACATGATTGCCTCATCGTTTTCTGTATATACATCACAACATCCCTACCCAGACGCGATATGCTACATCTCAACGTAGTTGCTATTGCCGCACCTTACACGAATCGTATGTAAATACTGCTATGCCCGTAGAACGCACAGCAACCTCGGTTAACAGAGGTGAGGTCCAAAACACTCCAGTGCCTTCCAACGTGTGTTTGTTTGAAGAAATAACAATGTTACCGTAGTCCAGTTTAAGGTCGCCGTTGCCGCTGTCCTCGCTTACTGCATATCACAATGTTGACCCAGGTCAGGGGTTTTGGTATCGAGATTGACGGTAGATCATTATTTCATTGCACTACTATCTAGTTCAAATTCCACTTTACGAGAACAATTTTGGATAGCTTCATGACCAAACTTGTTCAACATTTACTTATTAAACGTGTTTTACAACTTTTAACTGTGAATTAAAAAAAAAATCAGGAATAATACATTAATTCCGAAGAGCAAAACAAAATGCATCCACCGCGTATAATTAACGTACGAAAAAAGTGATACAATAAACATAATATACATCGTCAGAAGGCCGGAGCCAAGCCCTGTTTCTTCCGACCCAGGCACAGGTTATGAATAATAGACAGTAAGGCAGGTACGAATAACTATCATTGGTTAGAACAGTACTATAGTCACACTTTATTCCATGTATAATCACTCGATTAAAACAAAGCTAGGCAATTAATCTGAATCATAAATTAACTAGGCACGGCAGAGACACAATGATCCATTGAAGTTCCGCGGTGTCCGCTCGACGAATGCCGACGTCTGGCATCGCCGCTTCACCGTTTCGTTAGCACGTCAGCACTTGAGTCTCGAGTCAGTTGAGTGTCTATTAAAATTTTGCGCTAATATATACAAAAATAAAATCATAATATCCTTAATAATAGTAATTTCTAATTTAATAATAACGTTTACGCTCGAATAACGCATTGGAGCGGGCGGCGCTTGTCAGTACTATTTGAAGAGTTTAATGTATTCAAATTAATATGTGATGGTAGTTATCAATCTTCATTAGAACCGCTTGCCTCTAAATGCGGTGGTACTCAAAGAGATAATAATTATAAATAGATAATAATCCTTTCTAACTTCACTTGTAAAGTTGTATTTTATAACTCCTCCTTTACTCCTATGTGTTTGACGTTATGAACCGCCGAAACCGTTCACGTTAAATGTTTATAGTATGAAACAACAAGAAGTCCTCTCCTTAGTCCACATTAAAGTGAATGGCATCTACGGAACCTACACCGCGCGCTCGCACTTTGCCGTTTTTATTATATCATTACTGTACGCGATATAATACGATATCTATATATATATATGCTCCTTTTGAATCATGCAGGGTTTTGTTATACATTCAACTTATCAGACGGTCTGTCAATTGTTGGACATTTGAGTAAAGCGTTATTAGCGTAGTACACCGAGCGCAATCAGCTACAATGTCGTAGCTGCCATCCGTAGTCACCTACGTCGTAGACATGTAGTCGTAGCATGCAACAGTGGTCTACGAGCGATTTTATTATTCATTATATTTTTTGTAGTATAGTTTTTCGGCGAAACAATCTTATAGTCCTCTTTTAGTGTCATATTTTTAACAGTGGTGGAATATTTATAGTATCGTCTATAAAAATAGCAATCATCAACAACTGCCAGCCATGTTTGTCATCTCAGTGGTCACTGGTGAAGTAGCGCATGAAGCACACTGGTAATGATAATCTGCTACCATACCGTAGCTACTATGAGATACATGGCATTACATACAATATTTGCAGAACTGCGTTAGCCAGCGAAGCTTTATAACCGAGACAATTGTCTTTTTTGCAGTTTTGCGGTTTTCGACTGTTACACGTAGTACTCCTTCAGTTTTGAAGCTACAGAGCTGATTGTTTGACGTGAATATACCTTAAGTATTGTAGATTCCCTTAAAATAGATTAAATTTCGATTAGCTCAATAAAGGATATCGAGATAAGTCAATTGGAGCGCGTATGGCTAGCACTGAAAAACAACAACACCGGGTCAAATTAATTATTGACACGAGGGTTAGGTTTAGGGTTAGGGTTAGCAGCTCTGCTTACGCAGCTTGCTGTTATTTACTTATTGTGCAAAAGCAGCTCTGCCAATGCGCCGCAGGCCCAGCTCCCCTAGTAATAATAATGGCAACCACTGCTTGGCGGAATTAGTAATCATATATTATGGTTATGGCCGGCGTCTGCCCCTCTTCTGTAATAGCCCAGTGTGTATAATCCTTCTAGGTTTCATTCAAGTAGCTCGATTCCCCACTTCACTACTTATTTCTCACACACTTGCAATAGTCCGAACACCTGCCGAGACCTGCTCATGGATATATTGTTCCACTGATATCATCCGGAGCAGGTCACGGCGAGAATACTACATTACATTAATCTTCTCAATAGAGCCTCTACATATTGAATCCATATTACCGCGCATGGCTATCGGAAGACCGTGATAAGTACCCATAATTAGAGAGATTAATATTCAATAGTTCCATTATTCGTCACAGTCAGCCAGGTTTTCAGTGAATTGAACTTAATGATTGGCATGATGGCTTTTTGATTGCACTGCTGAGATCGTCAGTAAAAGCACCAATCATAAAATTCTAGTCACGTTTCTCATCCGGGTAGTAAGCGTAGCACACTAGTAACGATCTGCTACAGCCCCGTTGATACTATATGTATATATGTAGTTACATCGTAGACGCGGTACTGATAGACACGGCAGCCCGAAGTACGATACAGATTTTCTGCGATTCGTTTCAAGGTCGAAGGTTTTGACGAGCTTGGTGGCGCAGTGGTTAGTAACTATACACCAACGCTTGTGTAAAAAAAAAGCAGCTTGCCTCGGGAAGTACCTTCACAACTCCCTGGAGGGTTGTAGTATTCCTGTGTGTGTGAGGTTATCATTGAACTCCTAAAGATTTGCTGTGTAGCAGCAATGATGGTGGTAGAAATTTTCAATAAAAGCACCAATCGTCTAATAAACGGCAATAATTAGCATCAGAATGGTCACCACCGCCCAATGGCATCCGCAACACCAAAGGGTCACTGATCCGTTGCCAGCCTTTTTAGTGAAACATAGGCTCTTTTCTTGAAAGCACCCATATCGTATTTGTTCGTGAACACCGCTGAGGGTAACTTATTCCAGAATTTCATCGTACGTGGTACAAAATGCCTCAAAAAGCGTACTGCAGAGGACTACCTCTCATCAAGATGGTGAAATTTAAGTTTGTGGCAAGTGGTACGATAGTGGAACTCAGCGGCTGGTATTAAGTTGAACAGCTCCTCCGAACATGATACAATTTGCACAGTACACAAAGAGAAGCAACGTCCCTTCGTATACAAAGCGAGTCCAGCCGAGCGGAGATCACTGGGTCGCCGACGACTCGAACTGTTCTACGTTGTATGCGATCAAGTCGAGTAAACAAATATTGCAGCGCGCCGGCCCAAAGCTCTTATAAAGTTGAAGGCGATGTTGAGGTGTAAAGTATTGTTTATCACTATTGATCACACCAACATTCTTGGACGCCAACTTAGCCTTGCTCTCCGTATAACCACGAAACTGTATATCGCTCGATATGACGACACCCAGGATGCCAGGCGTAATATTGAGGGGTATGTATAACTTCTAATTGAGGAGCTACAGTAGCTTGATGTAGCATACCAGTAGTGATCTGCTACGAATGATACCATACATTTTCAATTATGTTGCGTCATAGACGAGTATGCAATAGTAGGCTGGGAATAGTTTTATTATTAGATGCAGTAACGTACGGTTTATCTACGCTGCATAATAAAATCTTGACCATAGCATAATGTCATATTGACTACTACCAAGATAGAACTAACCGTCAAACAAAATGCCAGACAGAGAGACGGCACCCGCACTCACAAATCAATATTGTATTGTAATAAATAACTTTATGTCACATGCAATAGTAGATTTAACGACCTACGTATTTCAGATGTCAGTAGTTTGTTTCCACGTCGTAAAATGGGATATATTTATATGTGTACCGCTAGACAATAAAATGCTGTATTAGAAATGGATTTGTTTATAAATTGATACGTCATAACTTTTTAATTTAAATGCTACGTACTATACAACAATTTTCGGTAAGGCGTAAACATCCGGAATCCTATAACACTGATTATGATTTAAGCCGTATGAAAGGGTTTCGTATACATTTATGAATGGCTCATCTTTCTATATGCGATATGCTACCACTAGCGAATGGATTAAGATTTTAAGCGGCTAAACCACTCATATGTTTTGAATAGTATGCCATTCGTAGTGTAGATATTTTTTGTAGCAAAGGTAGCAAATATTTAAGAGAGGTAGAGGGTGTATCAAAGCAGCTCGTCTAAGGAACCTCACGGATAACCGTAGCCACTCCACTGGAGGGTTGTTGCGTTCTTTCGAGCGAGTGAGATCATCTGTAAACTCCTAATAATTTACTGTGTTAGCAGCAGAGGTGACATCGCGCGTGCTATACTGAATGTGTTGCAAGCGTTAATAGGCTACGGTAACCGCTTTACATTAGGTGGGCTATATACTTGCATGACTCCTTGCCTGCCTTTTATATACGTTGTATATAAAAAAACAAGCATAAGACCTGCTTGATGGTAAACAACATCAGGGATATTACTCGTAGATTGTCGATCCTAAACTCATTAGATTTAATCATAATTTAAGTGTCATTTGCATAAATCATATTCTAAGAGAATGTAAACTCATTTCTATTTATGTTGATACCTTTATACACCTATAATAAAACACAATGAAATATACAGTTTTCAGATAGCATAATTAACCTTCCAACAATCAGTTATTAAAAGGTTCGAAATGATACTTATATTATATATACACTTTCACCATCTATTATAAATCCCTCCAATATATATACCTCACCCAAGAAAATATTATTAAGTGTAACAATTTAGAATATATATGATATAACGTATCTATAAGTATGCGCATGTATTAGCTGGTTCTCCGGTAGACGAATGATACTTACTACAGCACAATCTCTGCACACAAACTTATTTTTAAAAATTATAATATTTTTTATGCCAAATAAAAAAAATATATATAAAATATTTAAAATATGAGTACAAAAATGCATGTGATATGAAATATCTCTAAAAATGTATTACTAACGTTGTTTATATATATATTGTGTATTATATCCTGTTCTCCTTCGTAGCGTTAACCAGTTTCTTAGTCCATTAGAATTCGCGGGTTAACCTACCTAAGCCTAAGATTGCCATTAGACCTCTACAACCCACACGGAAAAGCCGATCTTTCTTGGGTTAGGTCCCACGCCTTTTGAAATATAAATTCTTAGACGTGCAGGTGCAGGAAAACATAGTGAGGAGTCACGATGTTTTCGGGAAAGATCAAAACATAGTGAGGAGTCACGATGTTTTCGGGAAAGATCAAAACATAGTGAGGAGTCACGATGTTTTCGGGAAAGATAAAAACATAGTGAGGAGTCACGATGTTTTCGGGAAAGATAAAAACATAGTGAGGAGTCACGATGTTTTCGGGAAAGATAAAAACATAGTGAGGAGTCACGATGTTTTCGGGAAAGATAAAAACATAGTGAGGAGTCACGATGTTTTCGGGAAAGATAAAAACATAGTGAGGAGTCACGATGTTTTCGGGAAAGATAAAAACATAGTGAGGAGTCACGATGTTTTCGGGAAAGATAAAAACATAGTGAGGAGTCACGATGTTTTCGGGAAAGATAAAAACATAGTGAGGAGTCACGATGTTTTCGGGAAAGATAAAAACATAGTGAGGAGTCACGATGTTTTCGGGAAAGATAAAAACATAGTGAGGAGTCACGATGTTTTCGGGAAAGATAAATACAACTATGTACATAAATCCGAAAACATAAATTTTAGTGGTCGCCACTAAGCTATTACTGTTTTCATATCTCATACTATATTTGTAATCATATTTAACATATATATCACTTCACGCCAAATCCCTTGGCGTTGTTTATAAATCACGGTATCAAGGAAACGTTGTGAATGTATTCCATACGTAAACATTTGCCACTCGTAATTTTTTGAACCGACTTTTATTAATTAGTAGTAACAAGACCAACGTCATTTCAATTCCCTACGCTTATGCAAAACCTTTTAAGAGAGGTAGGGCGCATCAAAGCAGCCCGTCTGGGGAAGTACCTACACCTCACAGAAAAACGCAGCCAAATAACAACTCCCTGGAGGGTTGTTGTGTTTCTGCGTGTGAGTGAGGTTGCCAGTAAGCTCCTAAGGAGTTGCTGTGCTAGTAGCAGAGGTGGCATACTTAATGTATTGCGAGCGTTAATACGTTACGGTAATCGTTTTCCATCGGATGGGTAGTATGCTTGTGTGCCTCCCGACGTAGTATAAAAAAAAACCTGGATTATGTTGAATTAAACTATTTTTTAACGGAAGTGACGCGTGTTTTATTTATTTTGTTGAACCTGACGTTTCGAATGTTTTGCAGCATCCGTCGTCGCAGGAAGACTAAGGTGACATTTGTCTTACATTGGTTATTCAATTATTACATCAACCGACATGGATGGATTAATTATATATGTTCCGATTCACACAAAAATCGCTCACGGTGTCCGAACGTTTTTGAGTAGATCTCTGGGTTTGTGACTTGACTATTTTTAGGACTTGATCGCAAGCAGGTGGTACTTGCCAACCATCTTCTCTATTGAAATTGGGGTGTTTTCTTATTTCAATAGCCTCGCGTAGCATTCTAGGCATGTAGCGATTCTCCTTTGCGAGGATTTGTGGTTTATCGAACCGCATGTAATGGTTTGGCTGGGCCAGTGTATGTTCACATTCTGCAGAGAATAGTTTAATTCAATGTATAACAATCGCGAAAACCTATGATAATACAACCTGGATTATACCACATACCATCATTGGAAAACCGATTTAATCTTCTTTTTAATAGGATAATAAAATTATAATGTTATCCTAGATTAAGGTAATACGTAATTCTACCAATAAATTCACTAACAACTTCAATATTTAAAAACGCTTCATTAAGTATAAGATAAACCTTCACAATTTTGAAAAGCTTTTAACAACACCCACCATTATTTAATGTAGAAATAAGAAAAATACCCCCTTATTCCCCAACTTTAGGTGTACGGGAAGTACTCTTAATTATATCTTTTTACCAGAGGGAGACTTTGTACAAAAGTCGTCTGCGTGGGTAACTCTGTCGCACCAATTTCTACCGCGAAGCATCTATATTTATATAGCCGTGTTTCGATTTGAAGGGTGATTTGGCAGATAAATTACTGGATACTGTGACGAAACAAGTTTAGATCAGAAGACTGGCAGCGCGCGAGTAACATCCCCGTGGTATTGCGAGCGTCAATAGGCTGCGCTGACCGCTTACCATCTAATGCGGGCTGCATGCTCGTTTGCTAATCTAATTACATGTAAAAAAAAAGAAACCTTTGCTGGAGTTATAAACGTCTGTAAGTGTTTGACAAGTTTTAGGTTCCTAAACCAGATAGATAGCGAATAAAATGGGCGAGACGTATAAATAGAGATATATAACGAAACTATAAACGTTTCGCTAAGTCCAACGATGTGCGAGATTAACTAGAAGATAATCAGTCGAGCGGACGTGGCGAAAGCCATATATAGCACTTACTTAAAAATATATGAACAACCTCATTGCGAGGTATATTTTTAGGGTTCCGTTGCTTAAAAGGAAAAACTGAACTCTTACAGGATCACTTTGTTGTCTGTCTGTCTGTCTGTCAAGACCTTTTTCTCAGGAACGGGCGAAGCTATCAAGTTGAAATTAATATCAAATACTCAGGTCTCTAATCCCTTCGAGCAGTGAAAAATTCACACTTCTAAGTCAATGCAATCAAAAGATACGGCAGTTTATGCCTCGTTTATGAGCATATTTTGACACTCGCAAGGGAATCAAAACCTATAAGGTACTTCCCATTGACCTAGAATCATGAAACTTGGTAAAAAGCAATGTCATGTAGCACAACTAAAGGAACAAATTCGTAAACTATAAATTTGTAGTTCCATCACAAAAAAAAATACAATAATTTGCGAAAATATTTTTTTACGGAACCCTCAGAGCTCGAATTGGACTCGCACCTAGAACCACCTAAACCTTCTGTAATCGAATTTCGAATTATTTTTTTTGGTTTTAAATCCACATTCAACTGTATATTGCTAATATTGTTTATACGCTAATATCCATTAGGTACGAAAATCTAAAAATACTTCATCCTCTTCATCATCATCAAGTATAAAGGATAGATTCACACCGCGTTGCGAGCTGAAAGTTTCGTGATTTCGTAAGGTTTTAATTAATTCAAAAAACCTACATTAAAATATGATTTTATCAAAGTGTCGCTATACAAAGCCGACAGCATCAGATATGCCTGCGAAGTAGTCACTAACTTTCATTAAAATATCTTCACAGAATTTTACTAACATTTTCTTTTTGTGGCTTGGCTCGAGTCCAAAAACGTCACATAGGTAGAATTCCCTTATCAACGCAGTAAAAAGTGTTTCAAACATTAAGGCTAATGCTACATTAGTGGATAAGTTCTGTATAGAACACTACTAAAAGAATATCCAAGAGTGACGGTAAAAAAATATTTTTCCCCAAAAGATATGAACACAAAAGTATATAAGTATTTTTAAAACATTTCCATTAGGTACTTGTAAATATGTAATGGAAATTATTGTATAATTAACATGACAATAATATGGTAGTAGTTGTTACTATTAGTAAAATTTTATTTTATGGTTTCATACGACCAATAATTGTATATAATATATAAACATGTTTCGAGTATCTAGGAAACGGCTCTAACAATTTGTTTTTTTTTTAATAGGTAACATTTTTCTATTTAAGTTTATCCATATCATATCTTTCTTGGCGCATCAAAGCTGCCCCGTTTAGCGAAGTACCTCCACCTCACAGAAAACCGCAGCCAAGTAACAACCCCCTAGAGGGTTATTGTGTTCCTGTGTGAGTGAGGTCACCGGTAAGCTCCCGTGTAAGTAGCAGACGAGGCATCGCGCGAGTAATACTTAATGTATTACAAGCATTCATAGGCTTTGGTAACCGCTTTACATCAGTTGGGCCGTATGCTTGTATGCCTTACGACGTTGTATAAAAAAAAGAAAAAGATAAATAACAAAATCTTCTTAACAAACAAAGCGCATAAAAGAAAACCAAATTAAATAAATATTATATCCCATTGTAACTTCTCAAGACGAGAGCTGATTTTTAATACAACCACAAAAATTATATTAAAAAATATTTTCTTCTGAAGACTTTTAATTTTTGTGTTCCTCATACGAATTCTTACCTGAATAATATTGTGAATACTTGTATCTACTAATGAAATTTACCTCCAAAACGGTAACTTGAGATATTCACGCTTGCTTATTTTTATATATACTTGGCAAAGAACGGACGCGGGGTGAATAAACGGGGAATTTCTGAAAGGGAAAGGAACAAAGTTCCGTAATTTATTTGGTGGTAGTCGCGGTTCGAGGTTAGGGCCGTTATATAAGTTGGATTGCTTAGAACCACATACACGGAAATCGAGAACCATTCCACGGTGAATATGTATGTAATCTAGTTGAGAGAGGAAATTAGCGTGATAATGGAACATAGAACACTAATAAGTAAGAATGACGTATATATAAATACGCAGAATAATATAATTTAACAATAGCAAATGTACAGGCAATTTGATCTAAACTACTTTGGGTGCTTCCGCTCCCGATTAGGTCATGCGAACTACTGCCGGCAGGCACCCACCCACTACCGTTAGTACATGCATGCCGCCGCTGCCATGGCTGTTCCGGTCGTCTCTGCCTGTCTCAGCGAGTGTTCGCCATCTGAAATGTGAACCGCATGCACCCGCCACCGTTTTGTTTTTTCCGACAAAATGGGGAAAACATGAAGCAAACACAAATCCAATTTTCAAGTACAAGAAATTACTTATTTGTAAATGTACATATTCACTGAATTGGATATTGAATTATCTTAAAGTATCAACGATGAATCCAAGCGTTGGAATTTCTGAAATTTAATTCCCAAAGCAATCTGAGAGAGGCATTCGGAATAAGGTAGATCAAACAAATTCATATTACTGGGGATAGCACATAGAAAAACCAATATGAGATTGTAACTCAATTACGGAATTGACTGTGTGTTTTACACGAGTTTTGTTGGAACAAGGAATCGTAATAAGCCATATCAATTTTAATTGTTTTCCTACTCATTGTTTACTTAGCAGATATATTATAATGACTTGGTGAAACAATAACATAATGCTTCATAAAGTATCTATACTTTCGGAAGCATTATGTTATTGTTTCACATATGAATGAAGGGCTCAATTTTTGATTTATTACTTTTTTTTCCTAATAAGAAGGCAAATAAGCAATAAGCGGCCCGTCTTTCTTTTACTACGTCGGGAGGCATACAAGCATACGGCCCACATCAAGCATGATGTAATGCGCAATGCCATCTCTGCTGCTAACACAGCAACTCCACAGGAGCTTACTGGTGACCTCACTCACACCTAGGAACAACAACCGCCTAGGGAGTTGTTATTTGGCTGCGGTTTTCTGTGAGGTGGAGGTACTTCCCCAAACAGGTTGCTTTGACGCATCCTATGTCTCTTAAAAATACTCAAACCAAGACAAACAGATATGTTCATGCACGCAAAGGTTTATCCTGTGTACGAATTGAACCCACGAGCGTTGGTGTTAAAGTAACGGAATGAAGCGCATTTCGCCACTGTGCCACCGAGCTCCTTTAAATCTGATCATGCCTGTTTGTTTTGGTCTGGGTACTTTTAAGAGGTAGGGCGTATCAAAGCAGCCCGTCTGGGGAAATTCTTCACAGAAAACCACAGTCAGATAAAAACTCCCTAGAGGGTTGTTCCTGCGTGTGAGTGAGGTAACCAGTAAGCTCCTAAGGAGTTGCTGTGTTAGCAACAGAAGTGGCATCGATCGAGTGATACTTATGCAAGCATTCATAGGCTATCGCTTTACATCAGGTGGGCCATACGCTCGTATGCCTATCAACGTTGTATTAAAAGATATAAAGTTATTGAAGCTAAATCGCCGACATTTCACTGCTGAAAACTCAGCTGTTATCAATGCATACATAAAGCTAACGTACTGTGAACTGTGCACTGGCCATCATTGTCCTCTGAAACATGACTGGCATTGTTTGGTTCTCTGTATTTATTATCTTGTGAAGACCAGATTCCATGAGACATGAGAATGTGCAATTTGATATGAAACTTCCTGCAGTTAATAGATATGTACGGTGTTTTGCAAAATAATAAATAGTAACACGTGTACTTCCGCCTAACGTTGGCCGGTACCTGCTCACTACCGTTAATGTTACTTTTCATACAATGTCGGGAGGCATACAACCATACGGCCCACCTTATGTTCAGTGGTTATCGTAGCTTATGAACGGTTATAGTACGTTAAGTATAACTCACGCGATGCCATCTATGCTTTTAAGACAGTAACTCCTTAGGAGCTTACTGGTTACCTCACTCACACGCAGGAATGCAACAGCTCTCCAGAGAGTTGTTATTTGGCTCCATTTTTCTATGAGATGGAAGTACTTTACCAGACAGGCTGCTTTGATGCACCCACCTATTAGTAAAAACATCCAGGCCAAGACGCTAATCCGCATTTGAGCAGCGTTTTTTTCATATTGGCTCAGTATAGTGATACTCGTAGTATAGAACCCAAATTGCAGCGGCATTGACAAAGGACCAAGTGTCCTGTCAGTTGACGCTACCATGCTGGCCCGAAAAGCGAGGTGGAGTATGTTCTAAACCCCTTGGGTTGAAGGGAGACTGCAGGGATTCGGCTGCAGTGGGATGAGTAAGGGTTGATCACTGAACGCACGTCGCCCCTCGCTATTTTTGTTATCGCTTACATGCGCTCCTTCCGATTTTCTCTTGCTTCTGCTTGTTATCGGTGAATTGTGCCAGCGTATTGTCGTTAATCTGTATTTGTTTATCAATATTACAACACAATTGTAACTGTGATTTTTATTTGAGACGAACCAACTCACAGTTCACTACAATTGACGGTAATCTTTAAAAATAAAAGAGAATCCTAGTAGACCGTGCACAATAAAGACCATGAAGGAAATAACCAATGGAGAGCCGACGAGCCCGATATTACATAGCAAGTCAATTCACCGCTACGGGTCGGAGGGCAAAGAAGAACGCGCAGCGCAGTAGGTTAGTTATCTGCTTAATGGCCAAAATTTCTCCCATTGGTCTATAGACTTGAACTGTTGAGATATTTAGGCGCTAAAAGACGTTCATTGGCACAACTCGTTTATGAGGAGCCACTTAGTTGGCCTGGAGAATATTTTGTCCCTGATACTATCACCACAACCGACATCACAGATTTTACTGCGCGTCTAGCGAATTTCACGAGGAATCTTCAACCTGTGCCAGCTTCTCCGCATGGTGAGAAGACAAGGATGGAAGGTACACCGTTGATGTGGAAAGACGAGTGAGTGCTCGGAATAGTGTGAGTGGAGTGTTGAGAAAACTTTTTGACTGCAAAACCTTGAGCCAAAAGGCACAGCTACGGCACTATACACAATGCAGCGCTGGTCCCAACGCTTACTTATGGAAGCAAGAGCTAGGTATGGCAGAGAGAGCATGAAAGTAGGATAAACGCGGTCGAAATGCGAGCGTTGCGCAAAATTTGTGGCGTTACGCTTGTACACCGTATTCGTAATGATAATGTTAGAAACAGAGTTGGTCTGAAAGAGAGCGTCGGTGTTAAAATAAGAATAAGCGTGCTCCGTTGGTTCGGACATGTGGAAAGAATGCAGCAAGAAAGAATTACGAACGAAAATAGTTGTTTGAACATTTGGATAAAAATATGGAACATTTCATCTCAGGAAACATCAGTTCCTTGATGATAGTTGTAGCAACTGCTTTATTGATACTCAAGTTTTTATGTCAGTTTCTTTGGACGTTGGTTACTAAAGCGAATAATCCACTATTTTTAAAGGCATTGCTGTCTATTGTAACTAAATCTTATATGAATATTTCGTAGTACGGCCTCTTGTAACTTTTTATACGCCGATTTTTATTGACATGAATATTTTTATGGGCGTAATAAATAAGAATAAAAACAGTTTTTTTAAATTCTACTAAAGCGAGTGAGGTAGTCAATAGAATAGGACGAGAGAGGAAGGTAAAGAATCAAAACAGCGCGACTGAGGGACCTAAATCTCACAGGAAACCGCAATCAAATTACAACTTCGTGGAGCCGTATTTTTGTAAGTCAGTGGAGTTATCAGTAAAATCCTGAGGAGTTGCTGTTAGTATCGATACTTCATTCGTAAGCGTTCGTAGATTCCTAACTGTTTGTACCGTAATCATCGGACTCCTACCTAATGTAAAGAGGTGGGAGTCCGTTTGATATTGTACAAAAAATAAGCAGGTTTTGTTGGGATGCTCTGTTAGCAAAGGAAGTGTTCACTTAATTCATTGCAAGAATTTTTATTTCAAGAATCATCACTGATTTTGCACTCAATGTTTCTATTAAGTAATTCTTCATTGGAGATCAAACCTTCCAAGTAACTCACATGTAACAGCTTATAATCAGGCAGACTGCAAGTTTATTTTAGCGAATAAGCATGCTTACTGCTTTTAGAAAGTTGTTGTTCTGACATTTAATTTCTACAAACAACGCAGCGGAGTCCAACGTAGTTCACTTGCTACGCTCTCCATTTTGTAACAAACTTTAAGCTTAATTAATGAGTATTACAAGAATTTTCATTATACTTCCTTTTAAACAACATAATTTATGCATGTAAAGTAGGGTGTTGACCTTCATCACGCTCTGGCAGAAAACATGTTTTGTATTTTAAATAAATTATGTTTTACCCTTTACGTCTAATTCCTGGCACTAGTTTAAAAGAATACAAAATAATTTTTGGTTTTAAACTTAATGAAATATTAAAGCCATAGCAAAGAAAATTAACAATAGGTTAACTTGCGGACTTACACCTTTTTGCCATTGACGGCCCGTTACACAGCCATGAGCGGTTTTTTCCATGGACCAGCCAGCGGTCATTGATTTAACAGAGAACTTCGTTTAGAAGCGCAAGGGCATCGATAGCCTAGTGGGTAAAGAACTGACCTATTGCCCTATTTTACTAAATTCGTGTTTCCGGATTTATATACATATTTGTAATTTTCACTAACCCGGCGGTGAAGGAAAACATTGTGAGGAAACCCACATGTCTAAAAAATTATACATAGAAAGACGCGTGACCTAACCTATTAAAGGTCTGGTTTTCTCTCTGGGTTGTGGAGGTTGGACGGCAGTCGTTCCTTGTAAAAATCTGTAATTTCGCTAAATCTAAGGGCTTGAGTAGCGGACCCCGTCAATCCCAATTGATTAGAAAACGGTATAACGCTAAGAAGAAGACTTCGTTCAGAAGCGTGAGGTATCGCAGAACTGCGTGAATGTGACATTTCGAACGTTTATAAAGTTACCCTCATGCTCAAACTCTCTACAAGGCTAAATTAATCCGAAGTTTCATACTTCAAACTTATTATTGGCGTACTTAGACATTAGGATTAGTAGAACCTGCGCGGCCTTCTGCTTGGCGTTTTTTAAACTTTTACGGTTCCGTACCAGAAAACTCAATGGCGTAGTTGCTCGTGTCATTCTAACCGAACACGCAGGTTAACCAACGTTGATCGCAGTCTGTCTGTGGATGTGGATAGTCGTTAAGCTAAGCCAGTGGCCTTCGGGTGGCTTGACAATCTGATTCAATCCAGAGTTGAGCAGCGTGGTGGAGTGCTCTAAACACCCTCGATTGAAGGGAGATCCGCATCTCTGCAGTGAGAGAGAGTGCTCTGTTACGTTCGGTGTAGTAGTACCTGAAAAGAGAAAACGGATTTTTTATCTATTACTCTAACTACATCTATTGGGATCATTTGGTTGTCCGTATGTCAGTCTGTAAAGATCCTTTTCCTCACGAACGCGTGGAGGTATCAAGTTGAAATTATGGGTACAAACTAGAGCACTTATTTGTGCGTTGTGCCGGGATGTACGATCGGGAGGATACTTGTTGTCTACATAGTCTTGAAGGCAGGGACCTGTCGGTTTTGTGGGTACGTGTGGACCATGGCGGCAGCACCCGGATCTACGCGTGCCTTTACAGGTCCCATAGCGGTGATACAGGCACAACTCGTTTATTAGAGCACCTGCAAATGACGACTGACAGAGTTACCGAACAGTATCTCTCCGCGGAGTTAGTGATTTTGAAAGATTTTAATGCCCACCATGCCGAGTGGCTAGGCTCTCGATGCACTGACTACGTGGCGAGATCTGCTCAAGAATTTGCTCTGGTTCATGGTGTCTCTCAACTGGTTCATTCTCCCACGAGAATACCAGATACAGAGGACCATGCAAGCTCTCTGCTGGATCTTCTGCTGGTTGCGCATCCGGATGAATACAACATCTCAGTGGGTACGCCGCTTAACTCGTCGGCCCACTGTCTCATCTGGACCCAAATGTCTTGCACTAGACGCGATCCATCTCAGACTGCTGGATGGCGTCGTGTAGGGTACTATAGGTCAGCAGATTGCGACGGATTGCGGGAAATCTACACATCGTACCCGTGGATACAGTTGTATTTCAAACCAGAGGACATCGAATCCTGTGCAAGAACAGCGGCTGCGGCGATATTGGATGTCATGCCATCCAATATTCATATTCCATGGAATGCTACATTTCGAATCGTCAAGTGGCTGCTGCGGGAGCTAAAAAGCGGCCGTGGTTTATTCGGCATTGTAAGGAAGGCAACTTTGTTAAGCAGACTGTCTACGAGGCTTGAACCACGGCGCGTGCTAAGGGAGATCCTGATGTCGCAGTTTTGAAACGCAAACTTAATGCTGCCTCGAGATCCTGTAAGAGAGCGATTTCTAGAGCAAAATTCGATTTCGTCGGCAGAGTTAGCGAGCAGCTAGCAAACCTTTCCTCAGGGAGCCGTGCTTTCTGGTCGCTCGCCAAAGCCACTGAGAGAAACTTCTGTCAACCGTCCTTGCCACCACTGCGAAATCTGGATAGCAGTTTGGCCCATAACGCTAGGGAGAAAGCCGATTTACTCGGAAATATCTTTGCCTCTAACTCGAATATGAATGACGGGGGAGCTGTGCCACCTACCATCCCGTGATACGGTGTCTCAATGCCGGAGATCCCTCTTATCCAGCAATGTGTTCGGCGGGCATTACTCTCCCTCGACATTCATAAGTCGAGTGGACCAGATAGCATACCGGAAGTGGTGCTAAAGTGCTCCTGAGTTATGTTCTATTCTAACGCGTTTTTTCGTACTTTCGTACTCCACTGGGCAAGTCCCGTCTTCATGGAAGACCGCCAATGTACATCCAGTGCCTGAAAAGGGTAATGGATCAGACACATCGAATTACAGGTCTATTGCTATAACCTCCCTTCTCTCCAAGGTGATGGAGCGTGTGATTAACACACGACTCCTGGCATACCTAGAGGAACACGATTTGATCAGTGATCGTCAATACGGCTTCCGTCACGGTCATTCGACTGGTGATCTTCTAGTGTATCTTACACATCGCTGGGCTTCGGCGATTGAGAGTCAAGGTGAGTCATTGGCAGTCAACCTAGAAATGGCGAAGGCATTCGATCGGCTCTGGCATAGGGTCTTCTATCGAATTTACCATCATGCGGGCTGCCTGATGGTTTATGCAAATAGGTTGCCAGCTTTTTACCCAACAGTCTATTTGCCCCATTTGATGTGGTTTCCCAATGCCAGAACACGTTGCTCGCAATTGCTAAGATCATTAGGAATCTCGGTGTTGAGATCTCCAGCGATATTCAGTATCGAGGTCATCTGGAAGAGAAGGTCAAGCTGGCGTCTAAAAAAGTCGGTGTGCTCAACAGAGTCAAACAGTACTTCAGCTCGGGGCAAAGACTTATGTTATATTAAGTCCCAAGTTAGATCGCATATGGAGTACTGTTGCCACCTTTGGGAGGGAGCATCTGGATACCAGCTAGGACCTTGTGACACAGTACAGGGACGAGCTGTGAGGATCGTTGATGATCCTGAACTCACACACGGTATTGAGCACTTGAGTTCGAGAAGAGATTTTACCTCCCTCTGCCTGTTCTACCGATTGTACAACGGGTTGTGTTCTGAGGATCTGTTCGACATAATGCCAACAACTTTATTTTTTCAATCGCACAGCTCGCCGACGAATTCACGGAGTTCATCCTCATACACTAGAACAGCAATGGTCGCGTACTGTGCGGTTTTAAAGAATTTTTTTTACAGAAAACTATTAAGTTGTGGAATGAGCTCCCTGCCGAGGTTTTCCTAAGGGACTACAGTATACCTAAGGGACGTGAAGAGGTTTATAGAGGGTCGGCAACGCATGAGTGACATCCCTGGTGGTGCAAATGTCCGTAGGCTACGGTGACTGTTAACCATCAGGCAAGCTGTATGCTTGTTTGCCACCTATGAATCATGCCTGAATATATTAACTAGTCAGGCGATAAATATATCCATAGCGGTTGTTATTATGGGCTATATCCTTGTATGTATAAATGTATAAATATATATATATTATATATATTATATATATATTTATACATTCTATAGCAACATTAGTTAGACATCATTGTCATTTGTCAGACAAATTGCTTGTATCGCCTGATTGTTGTAGGAGATTACAACAGGTTTTACAACCAATCCACAAAACGTATTTTCATTACACTTCTCCTCCATAGCCAGATAGCCATATAATCCCTAATAAGTACAAACACTATAAGAACTAACACACTTATAGACAAAGATTTTTCCAATTTCGATGTAAAATGTACGAATGAATAATGAACAATTCCTTTATCAGTCACTACTTACAAATATGGTTCAAATTTAATACATACGTATTAAAATGTAAAATAACTTTGATTTCCAATTTAAAATTTTATCTATAAAGATATTAATATGTAATTATACGTTTTGTGTTTTAATTTTGGCGGGAAACCTACAACAAAATCGGAAAAAATAGGAAAATTTTTGAGGCTCGTACGAAACACTCGGTACGGGAATCCGACTTAGATGTAAGTCGGATTCGCGCACCGACGAATTATTTCTATAAATTAAAAGTAAAAAACATTTTTAAAAACAAGCTTTTATTTAAATGCTCTAAAAAGAAAAAAATAAACTTTTACTGTTAACTTATAACGTCATTTCACATTTGACACAATTTATATGATATAAAAGCTTGTCGCGAGATTTAAGTACTCGTATTTACTTAGTTTGAAAATTTTAATAGATATTATTCCCATCAAATTATTTAATTTACTTGTTAATCTACACAAGTAAATCTCGCGACAAGCTTTTATATCATATAAATTGTGTCAAATGTGAAATGACGTTATAAGTTAACAGTAAAAGTTTATTTTTTTCTTTTTAGAGCATTTAAATAAAAGCTTGTTTTTAAAAATGTTTTTTACTTTTAATTTATTTTTTACTTTTTAGTTGTCGCTGGACACGTTTCTCAGTCTGTTCATCTCATTCAACGCATCATTGTTGCATGGTCGTTTGCCGGTTAATTTCGAACAATCTAGCTCTTCAATAACAAGACCTTCTAATGATTTTGCCCTACTTAAGGCCACGTATGCTTGACCAGCAGCGAAAAGCTTTGAGCCTAAGTATACAACGGCATGGTTGACGGTACTACCCTGCATTTTGTGTACTGTGCAAGCCCAACATAATATAATTGGCAGCATTCTTCGTTCTGCAGTGCCGTGACTATATTTTGCTGGAAATTGCACAGTCTTGGGTTGAATGAGATGAACACCATCTTTATCGAAGTCTATACGGACGGATGGTATGTCAGTTTCATACATTTGTGCTCTCCGGAAGCAGGGCCATATGATTTCTGTAATATGTCCAATGGCACCATTCACCGGACCCTTGGACACATCTACATTATTTCTAACTCCTTAGGTAGCCCTCCTGTCTTGTTTATGTCGGATGGTATAATATTATTTAAATCTTTGTTGTTATTTTTTCGTGTACAATCTACTAGGCTGTCCTGTGCAATTATTTTGTTAATAATTACACCACAAGCTCGGAAATGTTCGAGAACAGTTTTGTTGTGATTGTATACTTGTTGGTTAGTGGGATAAATTCGCAGAGCTTTTTCAATCGCAAATTCACCAGTTTGTTCTTTGTTTAGTCGATTCATTAAAATAGCAAAATGTTCTGATTGAAGTTCACCAATTCGTAATGCATTCAAGAGGTCTTTAAAAGTTGTGCTATCTTGTTGTCTCATATTTTCAGTCAATTCAATTAATGAGAAAGACCGCCATAGGTGTGTTGCTGGGACAAATCTAGAGGGTTGTTCAAACACTTGATTTCCTCGCACAGGAGGTAACTGCATTAAGTCACCAAATACACAAATATTTATACCACCAAAGAGTAATTCATTGTTTTTGAGTTGTTTAAGTCGGGAATCTACCATACAAAGCATTTCATACGGGACCATAGAGATTTCATCAATAAATAAAAATGACGTCACACAGTTAACCATGCATTGTCACCCAAACTGAACGTGTATACAAAATTTCAGCTCAATCGATGTAAGATATCTGCTTCGAAATACATTTTCAAGCTTTAGAAATCCGCCATATTGGATTAATAGTGATGTCACATTATTTTTCGAGTTATTCTTAGCAAGCCCTTTTATTTGATACCCATATTGTAGGAGTGCATTAAAAAATAGTTGGTCCGCCATCTTAGGTATGCCGCCATGTTGGATTTAGAATGACGTCACACAGTTAACCATGCATTGTCATCCAAACTGAACGTGTATACAAAATTTCAGCTCAATCGGTTAAAGATATCTGCTTCAAAATTGAGTTGCAAGATTTCACCCGAACATACTTACATACTTACATTGCAAGTTAAATAAAAGCTTGTAAAATGGTGTTCTTTAGGAAATACACATATAGATAATCTTGAGATAAAAATCGGCATTGTAATTCAATGCCGGTTTGTGCTTTTTAATTTCTATCTGTGAATTAATTTCTATTGTAACATTTTAATTTTATTTACTTTAAACATTTAAAGTTAAATGTTTAAAGTAAATAGTAGGTAGTTCTACCATTTACACCTTTTTTCGTGGCACGACATAGTAATTGTGATAGTTGACAATATCAACCAGCAAGCTTGCATTGCCAGAGGAACACCTGGCCTGGCTGGAACAAATGGCCGACAAAGTTTTAAAAAAAATAATTAAATATAACAATTTAATTTCTTTTTTTAAACTTTGTCGGCCATTTTGACCATGTTCCTTAAGAAATATGATATTGGTTTTTAAGACATTCCTATTCTACTTTTTAATTTACTTTTCGAATCTAAAATAAAAATTCTAATTTTTTTTAATTTGTCTGCCATTTTGACCGTGTTCCTTAAGAGATAGGAGGTTGGTTTCTCAGACATTCCCATTCTACTTTTTTATGCTGAATCCGAATCTGAAGTAAATATTCGAAAAAAAGCGACAAACACACACACAGACAAACGCACACACTATTCTTATTATAGGAACGGTGTTCCTGAAAATGGTTTTTAAATCAGTTTACATTTTCACTCCCGTAATGGGCAGAATGAGGGACAAAACTGTGCATGTAACATTGTAACTTTCTATATGTACCTGTATCTACAAATAAATTTAAAAAGAAAAATGTTATAGCGGTGTCTGCTACCTAATTCTAAAAATTTGGTAAAGATACTGATTGTAACGACTAGCAGACCTTCACAGGCCAGAGGGAAATCCAGCCTTTCTTAGGATAGGTCACACGTCTTTCGAAACACAATTCCTTGGTAGCGCAGGTTTCCTCGTAATGTTTTCCTTCACCACTGAGCTAGTAACAATTACGAATATGTACATAAATCCGATAGCCCGTTTATATCAATAGGCTAATAATTAAAAGTTTACATTTTCAATATTTCATAGACAAACATTAAAATTTTGGATACCCTGTGTATCAAGTGGAATATACACAACATACCTCCACGAATTACACGTTACCTTGGATATCGTCTTGTTTCACATATTTGGCATTACAATAGTTGGATCACTGATTCAAAGCAATTCCTTACGAGCCGTTAAACGTTTCTGAAGCAGAGCTTGGCTCCTTGCCTTTCACGAAGTAAATAATAGATGCGGCTTTCATGTGGAACACTCTGCTCTACTCAGTCAGAGACTCTGCTCAGACTTTAATCAGGATTTAAGGGAGGTAGGTTACGTGAAAACAGTTTGACTGGGGAAGTACCTCCATCTCACTGAAAACCGCAGCCAAATAAGAACTTAAAGGATTTCTCTTTGCGAGTGTGGTTACCAGTAAATTACTGGGCACTGTGACGAAACATCCTTAGGTCACAAGATTGGCAGCGCGCGAGTAACATCTCCGTGGGGTTGCGAGCGTCAATAGGCTACGGCGTCCGCTTACCACCTGATGCGGGCCGCATGCTTGTTTGCCAATATAGTTGTATAAAAAAAAGTAAACTCCTGAGCGGTTGCCGTATTAGCAGCAGAGATAGCAACGCGTCAGCGACACTTCCTGTATTTTAAGTATTCATTGGCTACGGTAAACACTTTACATCTGTTGGGTGGTACGCCTGCCGACTTTTTATTAAAATAATACGATAAAACTAAGGTGATGAAAGTTGATAATAGATTCAAGTGCTAGTTCGAGGAAGTTATTGCAAGCAAATTGATTTATGTTACAATGGGTACAACAGTTGGGATACTGAAGAAGGGTATTTGCTACTTTCATGCTGTATCTCTGGTACATACTAATTCATAAAGGAAAAGTGTGGTTTAACATGATAGAAAGTGAAATTGATTAACCCATCTGGGAGATTTTGACTATGAGAATCATGAGTTATTGCAGCTCCAGCAGTGGGAACTGTGATATCCGAACGATACTCTTTATATAGCAATCGTTCCAAGGCTTCACGTCAGTTATATGCTTTATTGCTAACCAATAACAACTTCTAAAATCAATTTGATCCAAACTACGTTGTGTGCTTCCGCTCCCGATTAGCTGCTGCAACTGGTCATCACTGCGTTATATGTTTTGCCTTTCCACAAGGCATCCTCAGGCGCTGTAGATGTTAGTCATTAGAATATCATATCAAATTCATCAAGAACAAATTCATCGCAGTGCAGTGTAAGCTTAATAGAATTTATGCCATATCCATTGCGTTCCTTTATGCTAGTTTAGCCTTCGTGCCACTGATTGCAAGTTGCAACTATGACGGGTTTACCTCGAGAGAAACATTCCTTTCAGGCATGCGTTACTCTCGACGAATTAACTTAGAACTAGTTAGGTAGCTTGTTAAGTTATATTACATTATGATATGGTTTACCTACCCAGTGATTGTTGCTACGAGTATAAGTGTTGATTTGCATAATATATAGGTGTATGTTGAGGATAGAGTTAGTAAAGTGGTAGGTGGTTATTTTGAGGGTAGTTAGAGAGAGTAATGTGTTGGTAATGATAAATGGAATGTAATGTTGTTGGTGTAATCGATTAGCTGAAAAAACATTTCTAAATAAAATTCCACCAATTACTTTTTATAGTACATTGGAATTTGTTATTGTTATTTTACATGCCGCACAAGTTAGAGGAGAAACACAAATCATCATAATTTCGGTCACAGTTTTTGCTATTTGCACAGTATCTATCTATCTATAACTTCACGCCAAATCCCTTACGGGGTAGGTAGAGAGAACCGAGCGCCACGTGACTCGATCCTTACATACGTCACTTGCTTCTTTAACATTCATTGCTCTTGTCATGCACGATCGGCGGTTTCTAGGGCTCCTGACATCACCGTCTGATAGAACACGACCGATTTGATCGTTATTTGCACAGTACTTTTAATATAATTGTTACAAAAAAGAGGTTGATGTTTTTAAGTGCATGTTCTTTTGCAGAAATCATCTAACTTCGTTATGTTGTCTAATGAATGTAAGTATGCCGTGAGTAGAGTACTAGAATTTGACCTGAACTTAGTGACGTTGGTAGATTTGTAATTATTTAACATATGGATTGAAAATTATCCTACAACTACGTATATATATATATATATACTTGTTAAAATAAAAAATACATAGAAAACAATTAGTTAATACATATACACACACACCACACTCACTCATTTAAACAAACACAACACTTACTTATCAAATTGTTAGTTCTATATTCTTAAATAAATTACCTAATCTGGCCAAAACTTTAAAATAATCCTTCACCTTGATTAGCTTGTAATAATAGTTCTTTGTATACTTACATATTTTTAAAATCGAATCGTGATAATAGGCAGTCAGTGTATCGCAATGTCAAGATGTCGCGGGAAGAGGACTGGCGTACTGAGCGACCGGCTTCGGCCTATCTTTGTCACCAGTATCTCTCGATCTTATTCTGTGCATGTGAACCTTAATCTTATTGTGTAAAAATTGGCTAGATTAAGAGAGAAAAAAGAATAAATAAATAAAAAAATATGGAAGTATATTTATACTGTATTAGTTATTGGTTTCTATTTTTTTTTTATTTAATACTATTTAAATTTTATGCACAATAACAAGTGAAACCAGGTGACCAGAGAAATGTAATTCAATTTCATTCGCATTGACACGGTACGCAATATCTGTCAAAAAAACGAAATCTATTCAATGCAATTTGAATCCATGTAAATTACGATTTCTGGTCATCACAAAATGGAATGTCATGAAAATTTCGATAGAATCGATGGTTTTTTTCGGAACGCACTTCGATTTTATTGAAACTATAGATCCACGGTACGTGTATCTTACAAAACCCAGGTGGCTGGTAATCATGAAGGGTTCGACCTAGACGATCAGTGAAAATACTTGAAAACGCTTGTACTTGTATTGTGTTGTGTTGTACTTGTCTATATCACGAGTGCTGTATAGACCAAGTATATTTTTAGAAAGCCGTATTGATATCGTTCACATTGAAAGGGAATTTGCCGAAAAATGTCCCGGAGAAGAAAGTCCTTAAATAGAGACCCTACAAATGGAGTATATCTGAAACACCTCGTATGATATCTCGACGCTAAACCAAATCCTCTAATTAGCAATTCATCGCTTTGTTGTACTCCTACGTTAAACGTTGAAGTTCCCAACAATAACCGTGAAGTGACTCTTGATGCTATTTGCTTATTAGGTACTTGGAACGCTCTTTGTACTTACCTCCGACCTTTTTTGACAAGGCAAGCTTAGAGCCGTAAGTTTGGGAAACCCTGTGGTAGATTAACTCATTTTTCCTTTAATTTATGAACGCCATGTAGTGAAGATCTTGGGTTTATTTTTCCAAAAAAAAATCCTCTTAGTCGGTATTCATTTAACTAGTGGGATCTTCTTAGGAAGAAAAACGATAGTAGTATCATGGGCCAATAAGGAGCCGTCCATAAATTACGTCACGTGAATTTCATGATTTTTTTACCCTGTCCTTGTCACAGCTGCTCACATTTGTGACTTTCCCCTTCCTAGTTTGGCGTCACATAATTTGTCAAATGAAATGGCAAGGCCATGATTTCATTGTTTCTATTTCATTTGACAGTGCGTGTGGCGGCATTTATCAAAAGGCTCTTAGGCGTGTGATACTAGTAGAGCGAGTGTAAACTTGCACACTTACTGACAAGTTATAATTATATTAGATAATAATAATTGATAACATCGTTTTAGGTCAGTAAAGAAAAACAAACAAATTGCTAAAATATCCCAGTGCATGCAAATTGTCAGAGTAATACAACGTAGCACTATAAAATATCTACTACTTAACATTGTATTTAATTCGTCCGAATTCGTCAACGGTACATACACAGTTTTCGCAATGTAAAACAAGCGAGATTTAAATGTTTTTAGAGGCAACTCCTTAATAACGTTCGGTAATGGGGCCCACAAATTGAAAAATTATCAGGAAAACTAAGTTCTGCAGCCTATGCAGTGAAAACTATTAGACGGCTCACTGATGTTGATACGGCTAGAATAGTTTATTTCAGCTACTTTCATAGTATTATGTCATATGGGATTCTTCTTTGGGGTAACTCCGCTGACATTAACACCATCTTTTTATTGCAAAAGAGAGCCGTAAGAGCTATCTACAAACTTGGTCCCCGGGAGAGCCTTAGAGAAAAATTCAAAGAAATAAATATTTTAACAGTCGCATCGCAATATATCTATGAAAATCTTTTGTATGTCCATAAAAACATAGACTCATTTTGTAAAAAGAGTGATACTCATAGTATAAATACTAGATATAAGCATAATCTTGTGTTACATGCAAGCCGTCTCCACAAAATAAGTAATTCTTTTATGGGGCAATGTATACGGTTCTATAACAAACTTCCCACCAATATAAGAGAATTGTCAATAAACAAATTTAAAACTACTGTTAAAGCCAAATTGTGTAGCAGGGCATATTATAAAGTATCTGACTATAATAATGATAAAAATGCCTGGGAGTGAGTCGATCCAATTATAATGTAATTAATAAAATATGTAAATTTGTTTGGATACCAAAAGAGGGATGCCTGAGTTTTTTGGCAGTATTTTTATCAGTGCTCACCTAGTCATGAACTGCACGGTAGGGGGAAAAATTGTGACGATTCCAAACAAATGTAGCCATTTTTACGGAATAAAAAGATTTTGACTTTGACTTTAATATATTGTATAATACTATTGACATGTTGTAACTATTTTTGCGGAAATAGACGGTACTGTGAGAGGGCAAGACTAGGATATCTGTATATCTAGTTAAAAAACTAACCATTTCAGGCCTTTGTGTGTACACACTGAAATTTTCTTTTTTGTCAAAAATACATAATTATGTCGAAAATGTACATGGCAGGTAACGTATAATTTTAGTCTCCTAGACAGTGGTCTGCATGATTCAAGAGGACCCGCAACACACATTGCTCGAATGCATTTTATTTTTAGATCAGAAAGCCCGATTTTTATCTTTCGAGTTACCCCATATGATGAGCCCATATCGTAGATTAGAGCATACGAAACGTGGCATTTTATAACAGCGAAAATATACTGAAGAAGCACCTTTATTAATGTGCAAAGGCACATTTGTAAATACTTACGGTAATTCAGCACCACAAAATGTGCACGGATGCATGCATCTCTTGACATGCTTTATTGACAGTTTATATATTTTTTAGGTTTAAATGCCAATACTTATTATTATTTTTTTAGTTAACCTTTGCATTATTACAAAAATACCTAATAATGAATATTAACACAAAAAACAAGTCAACAATTTTAAATCTTTATTTGCATAAACATGTAGGTTATATATATATTTTATAAAATACTACATTTTTATACCACTAAGATGATAAACAAGCGTACGGTGTGCCCGATGGTAAGCAGTTACCATAGCCTATGGATATTTACAACACCAGGGATGTCACTAATTCGTTGCCGACCTTCTAAAAACCTATTTACGCCTTTCTTGAAGAACTCCATGTTACAGTCTCTAAGGATAACCTCGACACTCTCTTTCCACAGACTGACTTCAGATTTGTGTAAAATAAGTGTTTGTCACGAGCTGTACTGTTTGGTTTTATTTAGCACACCACGACTGAAGCGGCAGGATTCAGCATATGGCTTTGATGCATTTCTTATATGCTACGTGTTCAGTTTCTGTCTGTCCTATTTCCCCATTATCATCAGACGGTAACAATGAATATACTCGATATACGTATGATAGGATAAAATGGCTGTTTTATCTGTTTATTTCCGTTTTAGGTCATACACGAATTGGTTTACATCAATTTTTCACATGTATTTTCCTGTTCAGCAGGAGTATTTATATTGACACGGAAAATTCTCATTCGATCTAAAAGTTGTTACACTGAATCATAGTTGCTTCCAGTTAAATGTATTTCATTTTAATTCGCATTGACATGGTACGCAATATACTCGTACGTCACGAAATCGAAATCTTTTCAATGCAATTTGAATCCAAGTAAATTACGATTTCTGGTCATTAAAATGATTTCTCTCTTCTTAATTCCTAAAATTACGTCATTTTGACTCGTAACATTTTTTGATTGATGATGAGAGATTGTATGTATGTATATCTTCACGCCAGGTCCCTTGCGGGGTAGGCAGAGAGAACCGAGCGCCATAAGACGCGGTCCTTACACACTTCACTCGCTTCTTTCACATTCATAGCTCTTTTCATGCACGCTCGCCGGCTCCTGACATCACCTTCTGATAAAATATAAGAGATTGTAGGCTCGTGAAATTTTTCCAACGTGTATATTTATTATATGTAAATTGCAAACATTAAGTAATTTTAACGATTGAGGATTTTGAAGTGCACGTATTTAATTTAAAATGTAAATAATGAAAAACATGAAGATAAAATTGGAAAATTTAATATCGTTTTACGGGTTGTATTGAAACTTCAGAATATTGTCTGAAAGCCCTTATTCAGCAGAATTTCGGGATCTAGAATTTAGACATTTTTGAAACTTAAAACTTGTGCTCTATGGACATAGACTTTTTGTCAGTACCCCTCTGGACTAAAAATAAGAAAAGAAATACGTATTTTGCTTCATTTGGGGTCACGACTTTTCCGTGCCAAGTGAATACCCCTGCATATCTTAGTGAATAGATACCTAAATTCTGGTCGAAATTGTATTTAGTGTATATTTGGTTAAATTGTATATAGTTGGGCTTATTTTAATTTATTTTAAAGATATTTTTATCATTTATTATTTTAATCAATTGCATTATAAATATCTATTCCAACAACAATATTATATACTTTTTTTTTATAGCAGAATACAAGTGTCAAAATAAATATCTATCCTGATACTTACAATGAACTGTTAGAAATTATAATAATTTAGTTGATTTACCCACCACGCAAGCCAAATATGGGCGTTGTTACATTAATTCTAAAATCCACACATAAGTTAACCGCCGCTAGCCGACCGCTTAACATTTGAGAGCAATTTATTAGCGCAATTCCCGTTTAATGGGTTTTCTCGTGTAAGTACACTAATCCTGCTACGTCGCTCATATTTACTAAAATGTAATATTTATTATTAACAAATATATATAAATAAATTCTTTCTGATAAATTGCAACGTCACCATCACGCCACGTCTCTTGCGAGGTAGGCAGAGAGACAAAGCGCCGTAAGACGTGGTCCTTACACACATTACTCGCTTCTTTAACATTCTAAGGTTTTTTATGCATACTCGCCGATTCCTAGGGCTGCTGTGGACATATGGAAGTGGAGTATAATAGGAACGTGAACGGTCGGGAGTTGATTAGATGCAAGCGCAAAATTTGGGAAGCCACAGCGAGTAAGTGGCTTGCTCGCTGGGAAGTCGAGACCAATGGAAGGGAATTCTATCGATTTTTCCTGGACGTGTGGGTGAGAGACAGGTATGTTTTGCCTGTAGGAGAGCGGACGAAGCAGCTGATAACGAGCCCAAATAACGAGAGGAGGCAGAGCGCAACGAGGGTATGGTTGTCTAAGGTTACCCACGAGCGCCTTTGGACGTAGCGTATGTAGCGAAGGCGTCTTCGTGTGTGTTGCCACCCCAGAAGGGAAAGAATGGTTATACAGGGACACTGTGGAAAATAATTAACTAACTTGTAGGGCGCCAAGCGTTACCCACTGCCACCCACCACGCAGCGCTAATTCCGGCGAGACGAGGGGAGCCGAGTGTTGTATAGGCACGTGGAATATTAGAGGTGGATTGAATGATAAGATGAACGAACTGATAGCCGTAATGAATGAGAGACGTTTAGATGCTTTGTGTGTGACAGAGACTAAGCGCAAAGGGAGCGACACCGATGATCTGCCCGGTAGGATGATGGCCGCATGGTCTGGGATAGACCGGGACGATTATGCCAGTGCTGGTGTAGGTGTAGCAGCCCGTCTGGGGAAGTACCTCCACTTCACAGAAAACCGCAGCCAAATAACAACTCCCTAGAGGGTTGTTGTGTTCCTGCATGTGAGTGAGGTTGGCAGTAAGCTCCCAAGGAGTTGCTGTGTAAGCAGCAGAAGAGGCATCGCGCGAGTGATTGTTAATATATCGCAAGCGTTAATAGGCTACGGTACCCGTTTTACATCAGGTGGGCCGTATACTTGTATACCTCCCGACGTAGTAGTGAAAGACAAATTATGAATGAGGAAGAGAGAGGCCGACGAAAAACTTCGAGGAAAATACTTTGGTATTTGAGAGTTTGCTCTTTTGGAGAGAGGTAAAGAAGTCTCGGAGTGGTTCGTCGGCATTCAGAATGGATAAGATAAGGTCTAAAGTTGGTGTCATTCTTGCGAACACTCAGGAAGTGTTAGGTGGAACGGTGGAGTGAATATTTTGAGGAAATGTATATATGTACATTTCCTCAAAATATTCCGTACATAGTCAGCGTCCGAGACATGTCTCGGAATGAGAGAGAGTCTAATGCTTACTCCACGTTGGCGGCGTCCGACGAAGACATTACTATGGATGAGATCGAATGGTCGATATGAAGCATGACAAATGGAAAATCAGCGGGAATTGATCTGATCACAGCTGAGATGATCAAACTAGGTGGCACGTAAGGACCCGGTCACGTGTATTTTGAATATTTTTTGAAATAAATTGCTAATCAAATCCTAATACTTAAAGTTGATCTGCGACTCTACTCAAACCTTAATGCTTGCAGCACACGTGCTGGCTTCCGATGTCATTGTTCCATTGTTGAGAACATATCTTCCGTACCAAAAAAAGCGTACCAAAACGTTCGGCAACTCGTATCTCTGTCGTACCATCAAAAAGTGGAACGCCTTGCTTGCACATGTGTTTTCTCCTTCCTACAATAAGGAATCCTTCAAATGAAGCGTGAAGAAGCATCTTGTGGGCCAGCATGGCAGCGTCAACAGATAGGACACCGTGTAGTATTTTGACATTTTGTGACATGACAGTTAAAAATAAAAAAAAGTCGTTTTATAATTACATTGGCGAGGTTCGCTATCTGAGCTTATGAATTTGGCGAAGATACTCTTTTTTATATAGAGCGACAGCCGTCACATCTCCATGTACCTGAGTGAAAAACATACCTTTCTTATGATCAAATAATTATCACTTGCGCAGCGGTGAAAGAAAACATCGTGATGGCAGCCGCACGTGCAAGAAATTACATTTCGAAAGTCGTGTGATCTAATCTAAGAAAGGTTTGGTATTCCCTGTAGCTTGTGGAGGTCCGACTGCAGTTGACCCATGTCATAATCAGTATCTTCGCCAAGTTCTTATGCTTCGGTATTGGCTCTGCCAATCCTAATGGATTAGGAAACGGTATAACGCCAAAAATAAGAAGAAGTATAACTTAATTCAACAACAACAACAACTCTCGGATCAATTGCAATCTAAATTATCGGTGAAAACAAAAGTAAAAAGAGATTCTCTCGCTGCAGATTACTTTGCTGTATGATCGTAATAAAGAAAATAATCAAAGGAAAATCAATTTTGGCGGTTGTAAATATTGCTTTGTCGGTTTATCACTTCGCCCCTGGAACATAAACTGGGTTTTACTGCTGGATCGGCCGGCTACCCTCTAAATGGTTGTCAAACTGTAATAAACCGAATGGGAAATAAATAAAGGAAACATAATAAATATTGGTCGCTAGCGTAGTTTGATTTGTCGTAAAAGTGCTGTTAATTTGGCCGATTGGTTTTTTTTTGGTTTTATCAGTTGTAATCGGGTCACTTTGTTCTAAAACTTTGGAGTTTATTGTAAACAAAATTAGTCTGCACAACTAAAATGCAGACAATTATGCTAACGAAGACATTCGACGAACATCTGAAGTCGACACAGATCAAAAGGAAAGGGGTGTCGGTCTCACGTTTATATACTAGCTTTTTTTTTGTACAAAGTCGGGAGGTATACAAGCGGCCAACGGCCAACGTGATGTAAAGCGGTAGCTTATGAACTCTTGTAATACGTTAAGTAGCCCTCGAGCGATGCCACCACTGCTGCTAACACAGCAACTCCTTAGGAGCTTACTGGTGACATCACTCACACGCAGGTACGCAACAACCCTCTAGGAAATCGTTATTTGGTTGCGGTTTCCTATGAACTAGAGGTATTTCCACAGACTTACTCTTTTGATACGCCTCGGTGCTTATGCAACAACTTCTCAGGAGTTTATTGATAGCCTCACTCACTGGTGGGAACACAACAACAATCCAGGGAGTCGTTACTTGGCTACGAACTTTCGTGACGTTTAGTTACTGCCCTAGAAGGGTTGCTTTGCTATTTCTCTTAAAATCGGATATAATCTTCTGATTCGTTTCTTTCGAAGCAGATATACAACGCAAAAGTGGAAGTATTGGGGACGAGAACTGAGGTATTGGGGAGAGCTGGGTTTATTAAAAGGTTTATAACGGAAAGTTAACAGGCGCACATTTCTACGAAGGTAAATAGGGAGCTACTTCAATTGAGAACGAAAGTCGGACACATGATCAAACTTTTTGAGACCAAACACGAACGGATCGCCAAGTTTTACAGGCGCTCTAGCTTGTTCAGCAGCTCCTCTGACGCATCTAAATAACAGATATCGGCGTAGTCGAGAATTGGGAGTAAGAGGCTTTGTGCTAACGTAACTTTAGTTTTGAAAGGCAAAAAGTTTTGGAGTCGCCTGAGAGAGTGAAACGCATAAACATGTAGGGTCCAGGACAAAGTTTCGTCAATAATTAGGCCGAGATTCTTGGTTTTATTTGTAAAAGAGATTTTGTGATCATCAAAACGAACAGTCGGAAAATCGTCAAAAATCAGCTTACTTCTTAACGGTCTGCTACCGACCATTATAATTTGAGACTTCATTGGGTTTACCAGTAATTCATAGTTGTCAGCCCAATCTTTGATAGTAGTAAGATCCCTGTTAATGTCGTTGAATGCTTCACTAATTTTTGAAGGAGAGAAATGACTGTAGATCTGCATGCTTCACAATGACCGGTCGTATTAGTATATGTCTATCATAAACAGATATTAAATTGGACGTAAAAATGTCAACCTTTTCATCAATTGTCGACGCTGCAACAAGGATCAGTCAATATTAGACGCATCACTCCTCAAGCGACTTATGTTAAAGGGCAAGGAAAAAGAGGAGCATAAAAACTTGTGATGTATCTACACTATCCAGTATTTTATGATCCTGCCGGTTAAATTTTACAAGAAAATCATTGCTAAAATTCTGAAAAAGTAATATAAGGGCGATTTCATGTATTTTGATTCTTTGAAAGTTTCATTATTTTGATAAACAAGTTTTAACAAAATTAGCAAGCAATATGAACCGGCGAGAATAATAAACCTGCGAAATGAATGTTAAAGAAGCGAGAGAGGTGTGTAAGCATCTCGTCTTATGACGCTCGGTTTTCTCAGCTTACCCCACAAGTGACCAGCGTGAAGATATACATACATACTACAATACTGGATAAACTCGATAATGTCTATATTGTAGTCATTACAAAACATAAGATATATACATATGCCCCTTTTTCAAATTATATGGGCACTAGCAATAGCACGCGGTATTCTGCTCTTAAGAGCCGTATCCTGGTGTTGAATAGCCTATATAACCTTTCTCAAGAAACGGGCCATCAAATACATAAATAATTTTCGTCAAATACATAAATAAACAGTCCGGCACGAACACTCGTATACACAGCACGCGATTCAAGTGAATCCATACATTGACAACCTTTTTTTATTTCTTTTTCTTTTGTTTTTAAGCACCAAGTGTATTAAATTAAATTCAGATTTAAATCAGTTATACGTCAACATGAAGTGTGTATTATGTAATGCGGTCTTCACTGATGGAGTTCAATGCGCCTCATGTAAAAAGCAGCTGGACTTTGGGTGCGCGGGTATCTCTGAGTCGGGCTGGAGGAGGCTGGGAACGGATCGCAGATCCACCTGGAAGTATCCATCCTGCAGATCTACATCTCCAGTTCCTGCTGCATCTGGGGAACCGATGACTTTGGAGAAGATATTTAACGAAATACGCGAACTTAAACTGCAACTGGCCTGTCTTCCCAACCTTATTAAGGATGTGAACACCTTAAAAGAAGATATGGAAGATGTCAAATTATCCTGTGACTTCTCTAGCACCAAGATTGAGGAATTATCCAACAAACTTTGTAGCACACAAAATGACTTGATTAAACTGGAACAGAGTCAGTCAGAGATAAATACACTCCATGATGATATAGCCAACCTCAAACTCCAATATTCCATGGTCGAGCAGCGATCTCGTTTAAATAACGTTGAAATTTAAGGAGTACCTCAGAAAAAAGATGAGAACCTCTTTAAAATAGTTGATGCGATATGTAATAAGTCTGCTTATCAATTCCCTAAAATGCAAATAAATCACATATCGAGGATACCCTCTTATACAAATAAAGAGAAAAATATTATTATCAGCTTTGTGAACCGCTACATAAAAGAGGAATTCATAGCGTCTGTCAGAGCACTGAAGACTTTGAAAGCAGAGGACATCGGCTTCCCGGGATCATCACAGCGGATCTACGTCAACGACCATTTGAATGCAGAGAAAACTTGCTCAACAAAACTCGTCAGTTCGCTAAGGACCAAAACTTCAATTACGTATGGGTAAAATTCGGAAAGATTCATGTACGAAAGAATGACACTTCGCGTATATTTGTCATCAGTAGTCTCAAAGATGTAAACAAAATTGCTTAATCAGTTTCCTTACAAATGGCAACGACTTCAATCTTTTTATTGTACTTTATGAGTTTCTCTTAATCATTAACAGTGCCTATTTTATACACAAACATAAACTGCTTAGCACGCCTGACCCCCCGCTTGCGTTATCAGCTTACCACTGCCTTGCATCGAGAGTGGAGACGGCAGCCGGCCGCCGCTGCATCTTGTTTCAAGTAATAAATACCAATTATATATCCGTCTCTTTTACATTACAATGTATTGCTATTTGCTTGTCGCTTTATGCGTACGCGCATTGCTCAAATGACGATTATATTATTACCGCCCAAGTTACCCGCAAATACTGTAACAAAGATAATTGTAATTTGCTATTATTCACTAACTTTTTATGTAGTGAGATCCTTTATTGCATACATATACGTTCATTATTGCTCCTAAAGTACCTCACAGTTGCTGTTGATGCTTACACTATTTTATCAGTATTTTGTTATTGTTGTATTGTTATTGTTACTACAACTCATTTACCACTAAGGTGGCAAGCATACGGTCTGCCTGATGGTGAGCGGTTGCCGTAGCCTAGGAAAATTTGTTACACCAGATTATTGTTTACCACTGAATAAAAATGATTAATTCGTCAGTTAAAGACTTGAACATTTATTACCAAAACGTTCGGGGTCTCCGCTCTAAAACTTCTACATTTTATCGTAATTTAAATCTTAATTCCTATGATATTATTATATTGACGGAGACGTGGTTAGTTAGTGGTGTGGGCAACTCAGAACTTTTTGACGATCGGTACGTGGTATGGCGACGAGATAGGGACTATCAGCTGACGGGACAGACTCGGGGAGGTGGTGTACTCATTGCTATTCGTAAAGAAATAGCTGCAGTTTCTCAGCCTCAGTACTGTTCTTCCGCTGAGGATCTTTGGTTAACACTGTCTCTTAAGCATCCCATTTCTAAACTAAGTTACAAGGTAAACCTGTGCGTTCTGTATTTATGCAAACAGAATCTAGGTCTCTCTTTTTCGCAGCAGCTACAAAATTATATGAATAAATTAAATGAAATAGTTCTATACAATCCCTTGGACAAATTTTTGATCGTGGGCGATTTTAATATGAGTGGAATAACATGGCATACTAATGATAGCTGCTTATTACCTATCAGTGTTACTAGCTCCGACGAACAATTTTTAATTGATGAATTATATACCAATGATCTAAAACAATTCAATTGGGTAAACAATAAATATGGTAGAATATTAGATCTCGTTCTATGTAATGACGATGTCACCGTTTCGGAGTGCATTGATCCTTTAGTATCCATTGATCCTCACCATAATGCCTTATTAATTCATCCAACTTTTTTAAATTACGAGGAATTAAAACCAGCTTCGCGTACTAAATTTATTTTCACTAAGGGCGACTATGATAACATAAACAAAGAGATTTTAAATATTGACTGGAAAAATCAGTTTTGTAACATGAATATTGAAGAAGCGGTTACTTATTTTTATGTTATTATTAAAAAGATTATCGCAAAAAATGTACCCAAGAAATCATCTAATTCCAATTCGTATCCGGTGTGGTACACCTCACCTTTAAAAAAAATGATTAAAGAGAAACATAAATATTTTTATAAGTATAAAAACTACGGTAACCGATCCGATAGTGATACATACAAGTTATTAAGAGACGGGGTTAAAAAATTAGAAAATCAATGTTATAAAAATTATATTTCTTCCGTTGAATCATCAATTTTAAATAACCCAAAATATTTTTGGTCTTATGTGAAACATCGTTCAAAATCGTCTAGTATCCCAGGAACAATAAAATACGGTGGTATTACGGCAAATACTGGTGAATCCATATGTAACACTTTTTCTGATTACTTTTACTCAACTTTCTCAACTCCTACTCAGACCTCAAATTCTTCTTCTATTTTTTATGACAGAGAACCCCTATCTAATATATCTAAAATTAAAATAAACAGAGATATGGTAACAAAATTACTCCTTAAGCTTGATCTGGCTAAATCCGCGGGGCCCGATGAATTACCACCAGTTTTCCTCATTAAATGCGCTCACAGCATCTCGTTACCTATTACTATTCTGTTTGAGAAATCTCTGAGTGAAGGGGTTGTGCCGTCTATGTGGATGTCTGCATTTATAACGCCAATTCACAAGAAGGGAACTAAAACTGAGGCAACTAATTACAGACCCATCTCAAAATTGTGTATTATCGCAAAAATTTTTGAAAGAATAATTTATGACCAAGTGTATTCTGCTTTAAATCTTTCATTCATCAATTCCCAACATGGTTTCCTGAAGGGTCGGTCCACTGTTAGTAACCTTATCTTATTTAACGACTTTATTACAAATTCTATGAGCAAAGGTATGCAGGTTGATGTCATTTACACTGATTATAGCAAGTGTTTTGACAGGATCGACCATGTGAGACTGATTTTCAAGCTGGAAGCCATAGGGATAAGAGGTGACTTCCTGAGATGGTTCACATCCTATATTTCTCACAGATCTCAGGCTGTAGTGGTCAACAATTACATTTCAAGCTGGGTTATTGTCCCTAGTGGAGTTCCGCAAGGCTCTCTTCTAGGACCTCTATTGTTCCTTATCTTTGTAAATGACATCAACACATGCCTGCGTTCATCACACCTACTATGTTTTGCTGATAATATGAAGATATTTGCCTCTATTGCTACCCCTGACGACGTATCCTCACTTCAATCTGATTTGTATCGTCTAGATCAATACTGTGCCATAAATGGTTTAGACTTAAATCCATCCAAATGCTCTATAATAACGTATAGTCGTAAAATTAATAATTTAATTGCAAATTACACTCTTAAAGGGCAAAATCTTCAACGATGCCATAAGGTACGCGACTTAGGAGTGACACACGATTCCAAATTGATGTTTGATGAACATATTAACAATATTGTAAAAAAGGCCTCTCAAGCTCTGGGTTTTGTTATGCGTATATCCACCGACTTCAAAAGCTTAAAAACCTTTAAAATATTATACTGTACGTATGTTCGCAGTTCTCTTGAATATGCTTCTCAAATTTGGAACCCGTATTATAATATTTACATCAATAGAATAGAGAACATTCAAAAGAAGTTCATCAGATATCTCTGCTTTAGGCTTAATCATAAATATAAATCGGAAGATTACTTAAATTATTGTGCGAAATTCCATTTACTACCACTCTCCAATCGTCGTGAGATCGGTGATGTCACGTACTTAATTAAAATTACTACTAAAGCTATCGATTGTCCCGAATTGTTGTCCAAACTAAACTTTAATATTCCCTCCAAATTTGCCATGAGGTACCATGCGCCGTATCACGTACCACTAGTTAAAAATAATTATCGTTTAAATTCATTTTTGTTACGAGCAACTAGCAAATTTAATAAACTAAACCGTCAACTAAATCTTGACATATTCAATACGAGTGTACCGGCGGTGAGAGGGCTGCTAAGTAGTGTTCTTTTTTTCGAAAAATACGTAAACTAGTAATGTAGTAATATGTGTACTTTTCTATCATATTGTAAACCTTATATACTCGGTAGATCGGAAAACGGTGAAGAGAAGAAATATATATATATATATATATACTTAAAAGAGAAATGTTGTTAAGCTGTGTATTATTTATGTTCGTGTTATGTGTATTTAGTCTAAATCCTATAAGTGAAGACTTGTTATTGGCTCTCTGTTATTTATAAGTTTTTAATGTAATTTGATTTAAAAAGCTGTTGGTCTTCCAAAGAATAAATAAATAAATAAATAAAATAATTTTTTCAAATACAACCAGTTAGTTCAGAGATTAGCGCGTTCAAACAAATAAACAAATTCTTCTGCTTTATGTCAGTATATATTTTATATTAGCATAGATGTATCCACGTTTGTAAATAAACTTACCTCTGTACTTATCAAATTTACGCAATGCGTAATGATAATTTATTTGCCTTTCACAAATTCACCCTTTTATGACAAAGGGTGAATTTGACCTGAGAGTCATCGAATATTCAAAGGTTCTGGGCTCTTACTATCAAGTACGGTTCTAACCAGCCATTGCACTAGTTCTCATAGAGAATTAAAATTCGTTTATTTACTAGAAGAACAGAATATTTTTATACACCGTCGAGAGGCATACATTGATACGGCCTACCAGTTAAGGGCTTACCGTAGCTTATGAACGCTAGCATTTCTAGATGATGTATTAGATAGTAATACGGCTAGGTTTGCAAAAAGCAGAAAATTCACTGCTACATCACTCCTCCATTCGCAGAACTTATTATCTGTGGGCAATTGTCAATACAGAATGAATAGCCAACCCAACAATAAGCAACTATACCTAACACCAACGTTGATGTCAAAGCAGACCGACAAGCTGCCGCCCATCCGCAAACACACACAACTAGATCCGTATATCCTCTTATATTTCGGAATCCACCCCGTCCACAACATTCCGTCGGATTTCACTCCCATTCTCCTCTCAATTATTTTTCCACACAGCAGCACAAGGGTACGTTAACTGGTACGACGTACGTTTCAAGAAGCCGCTGTAGGCCCTTATATCCAATATCAATTACACTTTTTTGTTTAATCCGTCCCAAATGTAAGTATGAATAACTTTGTGATGCAGTAAAGTATGTATGTATGTATGTATATCTTCACGCCAAGTCCCTTGCGGGGTAGGCAGAGAGAACCGAGCGCCATAAGACGCGGTCCTTGCATACTTCACTCGCTTCTGTGACATTCATAGCTCTTTTCATGCACGCTCGCCGGTTCCTGGGGCTTCTGACATCACCTTCTGATAAAACACGACCAATTTGGTCATGGTAGGTTAGTCTCGGCCTTCCTCGGCTCCTACATCCTTCGACTTTTGCATTGTATATCTGTTTCGTCATTCTTTCGTCCCGCATTCTTTCTACATGTCCGAACCAACGGAGCATGCACTTTCTTATCTTAACACCGACACTCTCTTTTAGACAGTAAAGTATTCGACACAAAAAGGGTTCGTTTCATGCTTGTGTCTGAAATTAACTTACCTGCTTCGTTCTCTCTCTTATCTCGCTAGTTTCCAAACCAGCCATTAAAATTTCTACATATTCTCTCACTCCAAAGCAAAGCGAGTTGTGAATCCACAGTAGCAGATCACGTAAATTTTTAATCGATGCGCACACTTTCGTGATCTGTAGCTAAATAACTGCAAAATTTTGATGTTTCGTTATTCTTCTTCTAATCGTATTCTGCTAAACTTTTGCATAGCTTTGAAGGAGTTTATCTGCAGTTTTGCTAACGTTAGTCTCAAGCAACTTTTGCGAAGAGATATTAATATTCTGAAGCGGTGATTTATATTGCAAAATATTTGTTTTGTTTTGGTAAATATGTTTGTAGGAATATATGATTAAGTAAAGCTTCTTTTCAGTTAGAAATACCTTCACGTCGGCAACCAAGGGCAATCGGTTGTGAAACTATAGGGGTCAACATTAAGTAAACATTCAATTTATTAGATTTAAATATTGTAACATGACAGGAGTTAAGTAGTTCATTTGCAGGATATGCACAGTTGCAGCGTAGTTGCAGTGCCGTTGCAGTGCAGCATATACACAATATACCTAATCGCACTGCACTATTCCAGCACGACTCAAGTGACAGGCGTAAACGTGCAGTTGCAGTTATTTAGCAGAATTGGCCTACTGAGCAAGTACCCAAGAACTGGAGAAATTTGTGGAGTCTGTAAGGGAATTTCTTGATTAAAAGGGAATGAATAGCTGATTATGTGTTTTATTATTATTTCAACAATTTTGCGTAACGTCCGAGTGATTCAACATAAATTTAGTGAGGTTACATTTTTCGCATCACATTTGAGCACTGATAGTGAGATTTTTGAACTGGTCCCAGGTTCAAATCCTGGCATGTACCACTAAATTCGTTTTTTCGGCTTTATGTGCATATTTGTAATTATCATTTGCTCGGCGGTGCAGGAAATCATAGTGGGAAAACCCACATATCCAAGAAATTATATTTCGAAAGATGTGCGTCCTAACCAAAGAAAGGTCTGGTTTTCCCTCTGGGATGTGGAGGAAGGTAGCGGACCCTGCCAAGCCTAAATAAGGGAACAGAATAATGCTAAGAAGAAGAAGAAGAAGAGAGGTCTCCGTCCATTTTTCCTAAGCAACATATCAGTTTATGCATCCGCAGAATCTTGATACAACGAATAGAACAAGTTATTTCTCATACGAGTAAGATTTAGATAACGTGACGGACAATGTATACTTTGTAACATTCTCCACAAAGAAGGGGTACAAGGTCTTTAGAGGTTTCAATATAGGTAGACATTATGACAACGGGGATCTAAGCAAAATGATGTATTGATCTATTTTACGGCCAACCTCAGCGACCCACATCTGATCGGAATTCCTGATTTATGGCTCCATTACTCTAGATCGATACAAAGATACCTCGGCACTGATCGACGTTTATATTGTCTCTGGTTTATTTTACCGAATTTGAACGGTTATCGATTAACCCTTCTGCATGCATGACAATCTTGGATTTATTGTGGCTCGTTATTATTGTGACCAGAAATTGGGGGCTGGAATCGAATAATTTTGATTGTTTTTTTATAGTTAATAGATTCAGGCGTTATTTTGCGAAAGTCAAATTTACATGCAATTTGATCTAACCTGCTTTGTGTGCTTCCGCCACCAATTAGTTCATGCGGCCTAGCGCCGGCCGGCACCCACCCACTACTGTTAGTACATGGTACATGCCGACGCTGCCATGGCTGCTCCGGTAGTCTCTGCCTCGGCTGCTGCGGTCGTCCTACTATGCTACAAGTCTTGTAGCATGTTATTCTTACGATTAACGTCTACAACGCCTAATGATGCCTCGTGGAGAGGCGAAACACGTGTCGCAGCGACGACCAGGCCAGTCGTGGCAGCGACGGTGGTGGTGGGGGCATGCGGATTCTGTTCCAGATGGCGGACGACCGCAGCAGCCGAGGCAGAGACTACCGGAGCAGCCATGGCAGCGTCGGCATGTTGCACTTACTAACAGTAGTGGGTGGGTGCCGGCCGGCGCTAGGCCGCATGAACTAATTGGTGGCGGAAGCACACAAAGCAGGTTAGATCAAATTGCATATTTTTTTATTCCACTGACAGTGGTAAATGAGTATATAATCCACCAGATGACCGTAGCGTAGATGTTACCATTGCCTATGAATACTTGCAACATCAGGGCCATCACACGTGCGCTGCAAAAACCTTTTCACGGAATTAATTACACAAACTAATTGTACTCTTTCTAATTTCTTTCTTTTAATTGAAGAAAACATCTCTGGAACCGCAAATTACGTGACCATTGTGGTTCCAGTATGTAAAGATGAATTTACTGCCCATTGCGTAATGTAGACGAGCCCTGTGGTCTAGTGGATATCAAATTTTATTTTAACACCAAGGGAGTGAATTGTTAGTGAATGTCAATGCATAGAATAGTCTTTTTCTCCGTGTGTTTGCTGTATTGTGCTGTTTCTCTCATCGGGGACCACTCAAGACCCAATTTACCACTGGAAATGTTGGTAGGTATCTCAATAGTTGACCTCAAGATAGTTGATAAGTGCGTTTCGGCTAATATTGATGTTCTTCTTGGTTTTCCCAAACTCATATTTTTAATTATCTGTAAGATCTACCTTGTTTTTCATGTTCCAAAAACTTGTGTTTTGATCCAACAGAAATAATTGTTTGCACGTACGAGTACATGGTTTGTTTGTCTAGATCTGTATGTTTTCTACTATAAGTAATTGTAAAAAATGTGACGGCAACTGCTCCATGTCCATCCTAACCCAAAAGGTATGGTTTTTCACCAGACCTTTCTAAGGTTAGGTCTCATGCCTTTTGAAATATAATTCATTTCTTCACGATGTTTTCCTTCACCGCCGAGCAAGTCATTATTACAAATATGTACATAAATCCGCAAAAACACGAATTTAGTGGTACATGCCAGGGTTTGAATTCAAAATCGGTATCTTCGTTAAATACTTATTTAAGCAGCGGATCCTGCCAATCAATCAGATCAGAAATTGGTATAACGTTACTAAGCAGAAGAACACCAATTATAATTTATAATCGCTTCAGTTTTCATCCAATCTGGTGAAATTCAAACGTATAAAACTCAGTTTTCGTTCAGCCTAACCGTGATTACAACGTCAAAGTTTAAGGGACTACACACGATGTTAGTTCTGGAAGGTCGTAAAAATAATGGGCTCAAACTTCACTGAGTTTCACTTTCATTGCTTGAAAACTGTCGAGGGACGGGACGCGAACCGAATAAATGAGAAATTTATTCAAGAGGCCAAGTGTTGCAACAAAGTTGAGCAATTTATCGCCATCCTACGTGAGCATAGAGGGCTGTGTACTGTTTGTAGAGGAATATTTGCAACTCGAGACAATTGTGGGTGACGTGTGGCAGAAATCCAGATTTATGACAGGGAAACTTTTTGTTTCGCTAGTTCAGTTGGGCAAGGTAAAAACAAACTTTAAATGTTTTGACAAAAAGAGGGATGTATTTGCTGACGCTACGTCAGATTCCAACAGTTTACTAACTTGCCCTAACTTTTTGTTAGTCTTATAAAATTATTTCTGACGAGCTCAGTGGCGCCGTGGTTAAAAACGCTAAAAATTACAGAAAAGCTTTACTCTATGGACACCCATTATGCAAGTCTGGTTTAAAACTTGCGTGAATGATCCAAAGACCAAAACGATCTTCTCAAAGAATTTTGTAACCTAGAATTATTACCATATATATCTCCTGACATCCTGACCTTCAAAATTACATACTATCAATTTGGTATTACATACTAACAATGTTATTATAGTCTTATTTATTTATTTATTTGGTACACCAACAGGTTACATGTATACACTTATAACTAATTAATTCTAGGTCTTATTACTATCATGTAGCCCAATTAAAGGTGAACACATCACTCGCTTAAGATTATATAATAACTAAAATTAATATATAATAGACCTAAATATAAATTTTTGTATGAGATTTTGTACTGTTTTGACATTTTGGCACATTAATTTTGTTGACAAAAAGACAATATTTTTCTTCTAAATGCCGGAAAGGAGTCATGGTTAATATCGATGTCACACTTGCTATTTACGATATTATAAGTGCCTAGCATTCTGGGGAGAGGTGCATGCCCACCAAGATTAGTCCTAGACCGCGGTATTATATATGTATTCGTTAGCTTTCTCCGGCAGTTTGGTCTAGGTACGGATAATCTTATGTCATTATGAGCATCCTGACAGTCGACTACACCATGGGTAAGTTTGTGTAAGAACATCAAATCTAAGATCTTCCGACGGTTTTCGAGGGATTGTAGGTTAAATTTCTTGAGACGAACCTTGTATTCATTCCTGTAGCTAAAATGCGGAGTCCTGAATGCTAAATGGCGTGTGAAAATTTTTTGCACCCGCTCAAGACTGTCAATGTGCTTCTGGTAGCTAGGATTCCACACAACACTAGCAAATTCAACGTGACTGCGAACTAATGTATTAAAAAGGACAATCAATGTTTTGGCATCTTTGAAATCTGATGTATTCCGCTTGATAAAGCCAAGCATCTGGAAGGCCCTTGATACAACTGACTCATAATGAGGTATGAAACTAAGCCGGCTATCTAGTGTAACACCAAGATCACGTATCTGGTTTACCTCATCCAAAACAACCCCATCAATGTTGTAAGATGATGAGAACAGTTTTTTATTCCTGGAAAATTTGATATGAAAGTATTTGCGTGCGTTTAAGACCATGTGGTTATTTTTACACCAAGTATTTATATTGTCTAAATCGTCTTGCAAATTCTTGACATCACTCAGGGAAGTTATCACATTATACACTTTCAAGTCATCAGCAAACATGGAGCAATCACTAAAGTTTATGGAACTAGTAATGTCATTGACAAATATGAGAAATAAGATTGGACCGAGGTGCGACCCCTGTGGTACGCCAGAAGTTGCTACATATGGTTTTGAGGAATAACCGTTTGTCACCACAGTCTGTGAACGAGACTTTAAGTACGAGCCAAACCAAGAATGCAAGGATCCGCATAAGCCAAAGGTAGATAACTTGTTTAAAAGGATAGAGTGGTTCACTTTGTCGAATGCGCTGCTGAAATCAGTGTAAATTGCGTCAATTTGTATTCGCTTATCAACATGGTCAATGAGATGTGAAGTATATGATATTAAGTTGGTAGTAACCGATTTACCCCGTTGAAAACCGTGTTGATTGGGACTTAATAAGGGTTTGACATGTCTAGTGATAACGTCACAAACAACAGATTCGAATAATTTTGAAAATGCATTCAATATGGATATTGGCCGGTAATTTTTTACATTTTGTTTATCGCCTTTTTTATGAACCGGAACAATGCGTGCTTCCTTGAATTTGGCTGGAAATACCCCTACCTGAAGAGAATAATTTATTATTAAGCATAAAGGTAAGGCAAGTTGTGTTGCACATCGTTTTATGAATAAAGGTGGTAATCCATCAGGCCCAGCGCCTTTGGTTGGATCAAGTCTCTTGAGAGCTTTAAGTATGGTATTTTCTTCAAAGTGAATTTTACTGAGAACTGTGCTTGAGGCTCCAATACCATCCAAACCGACGCTCGGGTTACCTGAACCAGTATCATTCTCACTCAAAAAAGTCGAAGCAAAATGAGAAGCAAATAAGTTGGCAATATCATTGCCAGCCGATTTAGTTACATTGCCATAATTCATATTGGAAGGCAAAAAGTTTGAATTATTGCGTCTATCGCTAAGAAATTTCCAGAATTTTTTCGGGTTATTGCTTATATTTTCCTCAGTACGATGAATATATGCCGAATAACACGCCGTTGAATAGTGATTGCAGCGATCCCTAAGCAACCTATATTCATGCTCATCACGCGGATTTTTATATTTACGATAGCGTCGTCTCAACTTATCTTTCTCGGCATAAAGTTTTATCAAAGCTAGATTGAACCAAGGAGGATATTTTAAATTTCGAGGTTGATGTTTTGGTACATGCCTATCAATGACATATCTGAGTTGCTTATAAAAAATATCGGTCATTTCGTCAACACTTTTAGCTGCCGAAAACTCGATCTGCCAATTAACTTTTTTAAGTTCATTAATTATGCTAGGATAATCCGCTCTGTAAAAATTTGGAGTTGAATGCCATTGCCTGGGCAGAGTCGATACAACAGATAGGTCCAAACTAATATATAGTGGGGGATGATGTGCATCTAACTTACTGATAATATCAACCGACCGTTCAAGTGTTGCCCTAGTTACAGTTGTTAATACCAAATCCAACGTTCTATTATTCGCATTTTTTACATGGTTTAGCTGTTTCAAATTGTTTAAATTAATAAAGTCAATAAGTTTATACCCTAATGAGCTACTAAAGTTACTGGGAATAAGTACATTTTCATCACTGTCATGAGACCAAGATATATCCTTTAAGTTAAAATCCCCCACTATTGCAACTTCGTCCAATGACTGCATCACCGAATTTACATTATTACAAAAAAAGTCCAGGATGTCATATTTTGGATAAGGCATATGAAAGCAGCAGATGCCCAACTTTTTCTTATTGTGATGAGCATCTTTAGTATCCAGCACTACCCAAATATCTTCATGTTCTGTCTCCCATTGCTGCATCCTCATAGTTTTGAAGATATTTTTTATCGCAATAAGTACACCGCCACCTCCATCTGTTGGTTTTCTGTCTCTTCGATAAACTGTGTAACGTTGATCAATGAACTCAGCGTTTTGAATTTCCGGTATCAGCCACGTCTCAGTTATCACAATAGCATCATAGTCTTGCTTGTGGATTTCTTTCCGTATTTTGTCTGTTTTTGTGCGCATTCCCCTAACATTCTGATAATATATATTGAATTTTGATAAATCCTCCATCTGAATCCCAGTTGATACTTTCAGAGAGTCAGTTGATGAGTTTCAGGCTTTCATGACTACGAATGTGTATAGCTTGAGTCTTTTCGTCTTTTCTAGCATATATACGCCCATCTCGCACCCAAACAAATTTGTACCCCTGCTCGCCAGCTTTGTGCCTGGTAGCAGCGTGCAAATATTTATTAGATGGACTTAGGTGTTCTGCAACAAACACAGGTACCCGCGGTACCCCGTAACCCAAGTGATGTGAGTTCAGTTTCTCTTTGGAGTTGGCTTTATTGAATTTCATAACAGAAGCTAGAAGTTCATCCCTTATGGATCTACTCTGGAACTTTACTATCACCGTGCGAGGTCGAGTGTCGTCCTTTTTCATTCTAGCAATTCGAGTTACAAGCAAGACGTTATTTCTTTCCAAGGGATAATTAACGATTTTTGCCAGTTGCGAAACTGTATTATGTAGGTTTTCATTGGAATGCTCCGGAATACCATTGATCTCAATATTACCATCACGCATGTGTTGCTCCACCAGATTTAGCCTAGCCGTGAGATCCCTTACCGTGGCTTGGAGTGAATCGTTTTGTTTCTGTAGTTGATCCACTGTGTTAATCCGGTCATCAAGTTTTCTTTTCAGATCTTCATATTGAGAGTTGAAAAAAGACATATTTTTCTCAAATGCTGCAATCTTTTCATTCAGATTTCTGAATTGCTCCGATACTACTTCATTTAGAGTGCTTTTCAGTGTAGTTTTTAGTGCTTCGGATATTTCCTCCTTGATAATGGTCCGCAGGGTTTCATTATTTGCATCACATTCAAGGTCGAGGTCAGGCATATCATCAGAAGACTTCCTGCGCTGTTTTCTCATGTTTCGCCTAGTCACGTTTTCTACAATTTGTACTGGAAACTCTGTGGAGCGAATAGGCGTATTTGAATTGTCCCCTCTTGGTTCCGCACTGCGACATTTGAGGCACTTCTAGGAATATTTATATTCGGCTGTCATTAAATGAAAAATTTTGTTTGAAACATTAGCACACTCGAGGTCATAAGTTGCCGAGCAAGTGGAGCATTTCATACATTGCTTGGTCATGATAACGCTTCGGCAGCCGGCGCACTTAATTTTAGATGGAGGCGTCATAGTGCTTCACTTATATGCAACTCAATTAAAATATAAAATTGCAAATGCACAGTAATAAAGGCCTGTAGGTAAAAGTATATTGCGGGTGAAATAGCAAAGGTACAGCAATAAAGGCCCGTAGGTAGTAACACACCTCTCACCAGGTATTCTCGTACAAAGTAATTACTCTCGCTCCAGTTTTTGGCTGCTGTCTTCACCACTGATGTCGCTTGTCGCGTATTACTATATTGACCCAGGTCAGGAACTTCGATAATAACAACTGCCGGTAGATTTGTTTAAATGCACTGATATTACACAATTATGCTTATTTATTCGCAATTTTTTGATGTAAATTTTGTTAAAGATTGATCCATGTACACTTATATTTGCACTTTGTAACTATCACTTTGTATCTCGAAAGATAACTAAGGTTAATAATTTAATTTTGATGCGCAAAGTTATTAAGCGTCTGCTATGAACAGTTACCCAACGATGGAATGGAATGGAAAATAGTCTTGACCTTCCTTCACTCCTACATCCTTCTATTTTCTTACACATACTTATACACTCTTGAACTATATATCCGAACCAACGGGGGATGCCTTTTCTTATCTTAACATCAATACTTTTAGAATTATTATCATTCTAAAAAAAATATATGGTCATTGAAAATTCTTGAACATCTATAATCATACATTGAGTATACTCCTCATGGATTGGACTGAATTCTATTATTAAAAGAATTTCATTTACTTGAGTTAATATTACATAATAAAGTTACCACAAAATAAATATATTAAAAAATTTCTGAAGTTCTATCATTTTTTTTTTATGTTTGTAGATTTGCCTTTGCATAGTTGTACATGTAGGTACACCGTAACCCGTCCAAAAGTTGGCACCCATCTAATTACATTTTTAGATAAATAATAAGATTCCAATACTTTGTACACAATGTGCCAATAGTTGGCTGGATACCTAATATATATTTTTTATTAACTAAGTATACTCGTATTCAGACTCAAAGTAATGTCTTGATAAAAAGTTTGAGATACATTATAAATATTTTTAACCATATAAGATTTCATTTGACATTAAATATTTTGTACGAATTGTAAGTTTTTTTTTTATATATACAAACGTCGGAAGGTATACTACGACCCACCTGATGTAAAGCGATTACCGTAGCCTATAAACGTTTGTAATACATTAAGTATCACTCGCGTGATGCCTTTTTTTACACAACCTCAGGAGGCATACAAGCATACGGTTCACCTGATGTAAAGCAGTTACTGTAGCCTATTAACGCTTGTAACATATATCACTCGCACAATGCTACCTCTCTAGGGAGTTGTTATTTGGCTGCGGTTTTCTGTACTTCCACGGACGAGCTGCTTTGGTGCGTTACCTCTCCTAAAATCTTGCCTTCTCTGCTGCTAACACAGCAAAAGCACCAAAGCACTCCATAGGAGCTTACTGTGAACTCACTCACATGCAGGAACACAACAACCTCCTAGGGAGTCGTTATTTGGCTGCGGGTTTCTGCGAGGCGGAGTTCCCTTCCCCAGCTAAAGCTATGAAAAATTCATAAGATACAATATAATCTGATTTAAAGAAAACAAAAGACGTGTCTAAATGCCCGTGGGGCCTAATGGCAAATAAATGATCTTTATCTTTATTTCTATTTGTCTCTTGGTCGGTGGTGTACGAAAACATCGTGTAGAAAGGGGAAGAGGGGAAACGTGTGGCCTAACCGAAGGAAACTGTGATTTTCCCTCTTGGTCGTGGAGATCTAATGGCAATCGCTCCATGTAAAAATCACTATCGTCGTCAGGTCTTTGGTAGCGGACCCCACCAATCCGTATGATATAGGAAACGTGATAATTAAGAATAAGAAGTGTAAGTCCTTCTTGATAAACCCGTCAAATGCCGTTATATACTTGTTGCCGAAACGCGCAAGGTTTGATCAAACCGTTCGGCACTCAACGGGTCAACGAAAACATAAATCCCAATCAAATAGTGCGATATATGAACGGTTATCTGATACCTAAACTTTATCTCTCCCCGCCGCTCAAACTTGTACTGTTACCTAAGTTGACCTGTTACCTAGATTATACAAAGTCTGCAACATTGCTATCTATATTTACATAGTTACCGTTCCTCAAATATCTTACTATCTGTAGCGAAACTTCCGAAGTAATGATTGAATGGAGGGCAAACATCTCTAGGGCTATCGCCTACAACAACGCCCCAAAGTAATTAATTTTAATTGTGATGAACGAACATGATCGAAGCGAATTTTTGCGTTAATTTATCATTCAAAGACGAAGTTTTGAAGAAATAAGAAAGTTATACATTAATTAAATTAAACGATAAGTAGCACGATGGCGTCGTTACGCGTGTATAATCAAATACGCAAGGTAAGCAATGTCGGCCGCATCCTCTTTACTGATGACTTGTTCAACTAAAGAGCATATCCTGTGTACTTTTTTTATACAACGTCGGGGGACATACAAGTATACGACTCACGTGATGGAAAGCAGTTACCGTAGTCTATGAACGCTCGTCATATTTTAAGTATCACTCGCACGATGTCACCCCTGGTGCCAGCTCAGCAACTCCTTTTTAGGAGCTTACTGGTGACCTCTCTGTATAGGGACAGTATTATTTTATTTAATTACCTTGATCTCTTTTGAGCATCGTAGAGGATAGTTTCTTCTTTCTAGAGATATTTCCTAATTCATTAGGATTGACGGGGTTCGCTACGAAAGCCTAGATTTAGCGAAAATACTGACGTTAACAAAGAGTTACTGCCGTCAGAACTCCACAACTCAGAGGAAAAATCAGTCCTTTTTGAGGTTGAAGCGAGGTAAGGTCACACGTCATGCACACATGATGTGAAGGTTTCTTCGCAATGTATTCGTTCAGATTCTACGCTACCGAGTAAGTGAAAAGTACAAATATGTATAAAAAATCCGAAAACACGAATTTTAGTGGTACATGCCCACCCCAGCATTCGAACCATGAACTGTTCGTTAATAGACTGGTTCATTAACCACGTTGCTATTACTCCTGCCATCGTAGAAGACGACGTGTCATATTATTTTCGATAGATGACAGTTATGTTATAGACCACAGGGAGACCTTTGTACAAAAGGCGTCTGCGTGGGTACCTCTGTCTCACCTATTTCTACCTCCAAGCAGCAATATTTATATAGCTGTGCTCCGGTTTGAAGAGTGAGATATGGCATATAAATTACTGGGTACTATGACGAAACAGCCTTAGAACAAGATTGGCAGCGCACGAGTGACATCCCCTGTGGTGATGCGAGCGTCAATAGGCTGCGGTAACCGCTTACCATCTAATGCGGGCCGTATGCTTGTTTGCCAATCCAGTTATATAAAAGATTATAGACGTCCAACTGTCCGTAATTGAGCAGATACCCGCTATGTTAAGTTGAAGGGAGAAATCAGATTTATGATAAGCATATCATCGCTTCAGTTCTAACACCGCGTAACTCATAATGGTGGACTTTTCAGGAGAGCAAAAAAAAACAGTTTTTTTGCATTATTTAACTATGCAATACATTTGTTTTAACTTAAAAATATATAAATAACGCGTCGCCATTGCATACAATTCTTGTTTTTGATTGGTCAAACATTACATCTTTCGATCCTCTATCGAATGGCATACGTAATTCAAAGCAACCATTTTCAGGAACACCGTTCCTATATGAAATCTATATGTTTGTCTGTGCGTTTGTCTGTGTGTGCGTTTTTTTCGAATATTCAAATTTTGACTACAGATCAGGATACAGCATAAAAAAGTAGAATAGGAATTCAGGAACACCGTTCCTATCTCTTAAGGAACACGGTCAAAACGGCCGACAAATTAAAAAAAAAATTAATTGTTATATAATTGACGAGCCAGGTGTTCCTCTAGCAATGCAAGCTTGCGCATTCTCAACTGGTTTGAGTTATGCGGTGTTCGAACTGAAGCGACGATATGTAGGAAAAGCATAAATGGCTTTGAACAACACTTTTCAGAGAATAACAAAAGCTAACTATTAATAACCATTTGAGCTATCAACAGGGAAAATACCAAAAGACTAAAATATTGCAGGATGAAGGCTTAGGAAAGCTTGCATAAAAGGGAGTATCACTCTCACGCAACACCTTTTTTTTTTTTTTTTTTTAACGCGGGGAAAAATGCGTTACGCACACCACCGGTGCCTGGGTGGCCTCCGGTGGTAGTGTGGGACTCCCCGTCGGCTGTCCGACGGTATACCCACTAAACGACCCCGCGAAATGCCATCGGCCGCGTTGGTGTGGTGCCCCGGATATGTCAGCAACAGGGCACCACTGCGACTGGCCAGCCCCTCAAAAGGGGCCGGACTTCTTCTCTCTAGGGGCCGTCCCGGCAAATTGGGACAGCCCCTCCGGCGTCGGGACCATTATGGGGCCAGGTTCCCATCCTGACCCCTAGTCCCGCAGGTTAGGGAGGCGGCAGTAGGTGCGCGTAGCGCCTACGCCGCACTCCCGTCCGCCGTCTCCGGAGCGGGACAGCCAAGGGATCATCCTCCCTGTCCCGCTCCACGGCCTCCTTCTGGGACACGACCGTCTCACAGAAGGAGGCCATCGCCTGCCAGGCACTGTCACTCCCGAGCATGAAGCGGACCACGCTCGGGAGCGAGAGGTCCGCGCTTCCTAGCGCGGACACCAGATCATGGCGCTGCTGAGACCATCTGGGACACTGCTCCAACGTGTGTTCAGCAGTGTCCTCGGCCGCGCCACAATCGTGGCAGCCTGGCCGCTCCTCCCGCCTCGCGACCCGGTGCAAGTACTCACCGAAGCACCCATGCCCGGTGAGCACCTGCACCATGCGGAAGGTGAGGGGTTTGCGCCTTCGGCGCATCCACGCCTCCAGGACCGGGCGCAGCGCATCCGCAACGCGGACTCCATACCGCGGCTGCGCCAGGTCCTCCCCCCACCTCCGCATCATCTCCACATGCCCTCGCTAGCGATACCGCCCCACCTCCACCGACGTGGGGCGCTCGCCGAGACTCCTCCTTTCAGCAACGAAGCTGTACTACTCTCACGCAACACCTCTGCTGCTGACATAGCAATTCCTAGGAGCTTACTAAGCTAGCTTGGTAACCTCGCCAACACACAGGAACACAACAAACCACCAGGGAGTTGTTATTTGACTGCACAATATTTTGATAAGCCATACCTCTCGTAAAACACCCAGGGCAATACAATCAAACATATTCATGCACATGACTGTTTGTCCTGCGTGGGAATCGAACCCGCGAGCCGCGAGAAAGTAGAATTACTAAATCCATCCATCACCCAAATGTACCTAAGAAAGTAGAAATAATAAGATGGTGGGTGACATAAGATTTTTTTTTTATGCAACGTCCGAAGGCATACAAGCATACGGCCCACCTGGTGTAAAGCGGTTTCCGTAGCCTATAAACGCTTGCAATACATTAAGTATCATTCGCACGATGCCACCTCTGCTGCTAACATTGCAACTCCTTACGAGGTTACTGGACTTCACTCACACGCAGGAACACAACAACCCTTTAGGGAGTTGTTATTTGACTACTGTTGTCTGTGAGGTGGAGGTACTTCCCCAAACTTAGATGCGCCTGGCTCTCTTAAAAAACCCAGACTAAGAAAAACAGATATGTTATGCACACAAATGTTTGTCCTGTGTCGGAATCGAACTCACGAGCATTGGTGTGAAAGTAGCGTAACAGCGCGTTTCACCACTGCACCGCCAAGCTCTTCGATTTTATACATCGACAATAAGCAGGGTGAAATGGTTGCTACGAGTATAAACGTACCCAATTAAGACCAGATTAAAGTTTAAGTCGAAGTATTTGAAAGCTTACCAAGCTTTAAGGGTTAATTGAAAACGATAGGTATGTATGTATGTACATCTTCACGCCAGGTTCCTTACGGGATAGGCAGAGAGTACGGAGCGCAAAAAGACGCGGTCCTTACACATTTCTCTCGCTTCTATAACATTCATAGCTCTTTTCATGCACGCTCGCCGGTTCATGGTGCTCCTGACATCACCCTCTGATAAAACACGACCAATTTGGCCATGGTAGGTCAGTCTTGGTCTTCCTCGGCCCTTACATCCTTCCACTTTCGCATTGTATATCTCTTTCGTTATTCTTTCATCGTGCATTTTTCTACATATCCGAACAAACGGAGCATGCCTTTTCTTAACTTAGGACCGACACTCTCTTTCAGACCAACGATAGGTATGACGCTGATAAAGTTGACATGTCAGTTGAAAGGCCGAATAAAACATTTGAAATAAATTGCGTAACTAAGTCTTACTTACGCAATTTATTCCAAATGTTCTATGTGATACTAGCTGCAGCCCTTGCCCAGCCTGTAGCTTTGAAAACCGCAGCCAAATAACAACTCCCTGGAGGGTTGTTGTGTTCATGCGTGTGAGTGAGGTCACCAGTAAGCTCCTAAGGAGTTGCTGTGTAAGCAGCAGAAGAAGTATCGCGCGAGTGATACTTAGTATATTACAAGCGTTATTAGGCTACGGTAACCGCTTTACATCAGGTGGGCGTATGCTTGTATGCCTCCCGACGATGTAGAAAACAAAAGGCCCCCACCTCGTCCGCGCCTATGCCGTATTCCCATAGGAATCGTTTTTCTACATTATTTCTTTCTGCTCGACTTCTTGAATAGCCTATAATTGAACTATTAAATGCAAAAAGAATTTTTCAATGCGACTGATAGTTCCAGAGGTTAGCGCATTCAAGCAAGCAAACAAACTCTTTCGCTTTGTATATTAGTACTAGCCGTGCCCGCGACTTCGTCCGCGCGGAATAGCTATTTTTTTATTATTTGTTTATATTAATAAAAATAAATAAACTTTAAAAATAAAAGTAGCCTAAGTTACCCCTGAATTAAACAATTTTTAACGGAAGTATCGCGTATTTCATTTATTTTGTTGAACCTGACGTTTCGAATGCTTTGCAGCATCCATGGTCGCAGGAAGACTTCCTGCGACCACGGATGCTGCAAACCAAAGCATACTTCCGTTAAAAATTGTCTAAATTAAACTGAATATTTTTAATAAACTGCGTAAGTAAGTGTTACTTGCGCCAAATTTATTATATATACTTAAAATTAATGAATATGCGAACATGCAAGCTACATCTGCGATTTTACGATAATGTGATAATATGGCAGCAGGGGTGGCAACGCACGAGCAATATTTCTTGTATTGCAAGTAGTCATAGACTACGGTAATCACTTTATATCACGTGGGGAGTATACTTGTATACCCCCCGACGTCATATAGATGTCGATGTCATTCTAACCAAACACGCAGGTTAAGCAACGTCGACCGCAGCCAGTCTATGGATGGGTTTTCTATCTGGAGTTTCTCTGACCTTCGGAGGGCACGTTAAGCCGTAAGTCACGGCTGTTGTCGATAGATGACAGTCGTTAAGCTAAGTCAGTAGCCATCGGGCGGCTTGAAAACACTGGCCTCCGCCAATCCGCATTTGAGCAGCGTGGCTCTAAACCTCTTCGGATGAAGAGAGACCCGTATCCCTGCAGTGGGATGAGTAAGGGTTGATGTGGTGGTGGGCGCCACAGTTCGCGCGCTTTCGTTTCGTTTTAAACATCCATACTCATGACCGGATGCGACATATACATACATATCATCACGACTGTCTCGCATTGGGGTAGACAGAGACTATGGAACGTAAGGTGCACCGATCCAAACATACCTCTCTCGCTTCTTCCACACTCACCAACCTCTTCATGAATGCTTTTTGGTTTTGGGAGCTTTTGATATAGATCAAATTGGTTATACAGGCAAATATCTCTTTTAATCATGCTAATCTCTTAATCATGCTGAATCCTTAGCGTTTTCTGTTATCTGCACGAGCAGGTTATAAGCCTGTGAGCTATTGCTATGACGTGGTTTCAGACAATAATGTCTTCCTGTAAAAAGTATCCAGTTGAATTGTAAATCAACATAACTGGCGGCTAATGGGTACCTCACGGTTTAATTCCGGGACCGCAACTTTAGCCAATCAGCAAAGGTTACCTGGAACAAATGAATTATTTATGTATTAGTTCAGAGTCAATTTAATGGATTTGGATAGAATGGGGATACTAGTTACAGGCAATTTGATCTAAACTACTTTGTGTGTTTCCGCTTCCGCTTCCGCTCGGGAGTGGAAGCACACAAAGTAGGTTTAGATCAAATTGTATGTAAATTTGACTTTCGCAAAGTAACGCCTGAATCTATTTAATTACAGGGATACTAGTTGCCCATATGATATTATGAAATGTAAGAAATCTATTTCAGTAGGTAATAATCTCTATTTAGTCAGAAAGGGTCAAGTGTTGCATCTCATAAATCTCAAATGGATAATGGATTTGTAATAATAAATATGTGAGAAATATATTCCGGCAGGTAATACGAGTACCTATCTCTGAGTCAGAAATGTTCAAGTGTTGCATCTCATAAATCTGAAATAGATGATTTGTGAAACTGTATTTCTTAAGTTTAATGTATTCGTACATGATGAGGGCCGTCTACATCTGCTCATGGTAGGTTCTGCAGAAACAGAGTCTAGTGAAAGACAAATAGTCTATGGAGACCCGATGTTACGTAGTAACTCAACTCACGCTACGGGTCGCGGGGTTACAGTAGAACGCGGAGCTCTTATTGGCTAGTTCACGGATCATCATCGTGTCACTTATCGGCTTTTTGGTTAAAATATTCTCTCATTGGTCAATAGGCTCGATATTTAGGCGCTAAAAAACAACGTTGTTGTGAGCACGGCCTTCATGCGCAGTTTATTGGTTTGTGAGCACGACTGAAGAAGTACGATCATCTATTTCACAGAAGATCGCAATAAAATAATAATTAAATGTTATATTCAGTCAGAACTAATGTGGATTTGTGTGGACAGTGAAAGTGGAAATGTTCAAGCAATACTCTAAAAAGCTGATATGCTGGTATACTTAAGTTTATGCTCGCATTACTTCCTATAAACAGCAGAGAATGGCTATACTATACTATATAGCGGGTTTACTGACTGCATAATATAATAAAAAAAATGCGCTAAAGTTTAATGGTAACTGCCGATATGTTTCGGTTACGATTAGGTGTGAAAAAAAATTAAAGAATGAATCAAAATTTTAGAAGTAGGCAAAATACACGGATATTAATTGTGTAACAGAATAATATCTACTTGAGCTACGAATAAATAGACTTATTATTTATTACGAATAAATAGACATGTAATGTAATGGTACCAGCAAATCTTATCGATAATAAGATTGCGTAATATTATTCAAAATTAAAATGGTTTAAAATTCCTTAAGATTGGTGTATGGTCGAATGCAACGTGGCTGTGCGCACATGTGCAACCCATTAATTTTTTGTTTGTTGGCACCGAACTCGCCGAATCTATGAAATCAAATTAGTTACATAAGAGTATAGAAAGAAACCACGTAAGATATGTCGATGTTTTGGTGAAATTCAAAATTGATAATGAATACAAGATCGAAACGATCTGTTGGAAATAATTATGACAAAATAGTTGTTTGAGAATAAATGGGATTACAAGTGGATCGATGCATCTCTGCCCTAAGGTAATAGGCCTTGGGTTGTGACAGACATACTTAGTCTGGGGTCTATTCGGGTATTTAGAATAAGATCTAATTTTGGTACTAATCACGGTTAATTAGCATGTGTGAATTATGCATTATTCGATAAATTAAGTTAGTTGTAAGATCTAGTCTGGAGTGGATAATGTGTACGGAACCTTGCGTCTAAACACAGATCGGCGTGGCGGTTTTACGGGGTTGAAGCGCGCGCGGGGTTGTCGTAGGATATTTATACGATGTTTAGAGGTTCGTCGTGACACAATAGCCAATACTGACTTGTGAGACGGAACGTATTTCGGGAATTCTTAAAACCTTGGTATTTTTGTAACTTAAGTAATCAGTATTCGTTTGGGCTATTTGGCTATAAGATTTGTTAAGCAATTCTTATAGTTTCTTTAAATTCGTGATAGTTTGTTTAAAGTGGCTTGTTATTAAGCAACATTGACACATTTCAAACTCCGTGGTAAACTGACTGTGACAACTGAGCGAAGTTTGAGTGTTTAGAATCAAATACACGATTTAGTACGGATAGGTAAGCTGTACTGAAATCTCTCCACAGAACACTAGGGAAACGCTTTGCTAGCTCGAAATAAAGCGCTAGTGAAGTGTATACATACATTTATCGAATGTCGGGGCGACTATGAATTTCTAGATTTGAGCAGTTTATTAATTGCGGAAAATCTAGACTTGCGTGAGTCTGCGTAAGTCACATTCGAAGTTAACGGGCCATAGAACTAGGAGATCAGATACACACACGCTCGTTGGCTGTCTACACAAAGTTATATACACATATATATATTTTATAACACAACTATCTATACACAACGTTCTTAGACACACTCGCGTTAGGGCGTTAGGTCATATCTCGGGTCTTGTTTCTTTAAATCCGCGATAGTTTCTGTTAGATAATTAGGATATAGGATTAGAGAATTTAAGTTGTAAGGTTCCGTATAGAATCCATTGTCGACTAAGTTATAAATAAGTGCTTGTTTCGCATGAGTTTGAATGTTTATGAATAAGGTGGTTGTGTAGTATAAGGACCTCGCGATTTTGGATATTTAACGCTCTCATTTTATTTTATTGTGAAAAAAAGGATATATATTTATATCAGTAAATGTAACATCATAGTGTGCGGTAAAGATTAATCCGTGTTAGCCCCGTGGTTTTGAACATTGATTAATTTTGGTTGAGCGTCCGTGGCGGATCATGTCGGGCCTGTAGCCAGTCTGAATGCACTGATATCAGACGGTTATTCACTCGACTGATATGGTTGGGTACCGTACACTTTATAATAAATGATGAAGTTTCTTAAAGTACTGTAAGGTTGGAATACCATAAACACGAGAGCATAACTTGCGCGATAACGTCCCGCGTGAATAATCAAAAGAACGCTATAAGCGTCAATAGACTTTGATTTCCGATAAGCTTGTAATTCGTTCGTATAGCGAGAAAGTAATTAACATGTCTTTAAAATGTTAAGGCAATCCGCCGAGTGTATTCAATTCACTCCAATCCAGTCCCATTAATTGGTAAAACCCGATCAGGGTTTAAGAGCTTTTACACAATCAATAAAGCGCACATATAACTTATAATATATAAATTTATACCAATGGACTTGGAATAGTAAGGCTTGGAGCAAGTGGCTATTAGTTGCAACAACAAAATATTAAATAAAAGTCGTACACATACAAATACATGTTTATATAAATACATTGTTTCTTTGCGAAGAAACCAGCTCCAAAGACCGTAGCTGTGTGTTGGGAAGCCTGGCCAGGGTAAATCAGCCACGATATAAATACCATAATACGTACCACACACATGCAAATAAAGTTAGATTAATCCCGAGCTTATGGGCGGATTTCCATTATTAACTCGTATATACGACTCTAGGCATAAAGACATCGAAATATCTTACATCAATAGATATATATATATATATCAACAAATCGAAATAGAACTGCTAATTCAACTGTACATAGGGTTGGGAGATAGGGTTTTAGGTAAATATAGAACACATAAGACGATATTAGGTAACATAGGTAGGTTTTATCACGAAACACATAGGTAGGGCTTAAAACTGAGATTAGGTTATCTGGGTAGGTCTTATATTAGACACACGTAGGGCATAAGACAAATAGGTAGGTTATCTAGGTAGGACGTAACATTAAACACATAGAACTTAGAACAAGTACATAAAAGAAATATAGGTTAGGCACATAAGTAGGGAAGTTAGGACATTAGGTAGGGAAGATTTGTAGGGCTTAGCAAGGCAGGAACGTTTAGTTCGTTAGGTAAGATAATAATAACAAAATAGCAATAATATTATTAGGTAAGGTTCTTCAGTAGCAGTAGGTGTAGTTAGATAGTAAGTAGAGGCAATAGTAGTAGGCAGGTAGGCTGGACACGCTCCAGTCCATTAAGTTAAATAGAGGCAGTAGACAAATCGGTAAGTAGGCTAGACACGCTCCAGTACGTTACATCTAGTGCAATAGTAGTAGGTAGGTAGGGTGGGTCGCGCTGCGGTCCATTACAGTAAATTTGACTTACGTTATTATTTATTCGTAGTACCTGAGCCTATTGGCAAGTTTCTTTTGGCATTTCTTCTTCGCCAATGGTCATTTCCGAAATGCTGGTAGATTAAAAAAGAGAGATTAAAAGTAAAAAAAAAAAAACTGGAAAATTATTAAGATACAATATGATTTAATTTAAAGCATGTAAGACGTGTCTAAGTGCCCGTAAGGGTCTAATGGCAAATAAATGATTTTTATCTTTTTTTTTTTTTATCTTTTATTTTTCAAAAGCCTACCTCTTTTGAAAAATAAAAGATAAAAAAAGATAAAAATCATTTATTTGCCATTAGACCCTTACGGGTGCATCAAAGCAGACCAACTGAGGAAGTACGTCCACCTAGAAAACCGCAGCCTGGATATCAAATCCAACATCATGGAGGGTTGTTATGTTTCTACAAGTAAGTGAGGTCACCAGTAAGTTACTAACGAGCCGCTGTATTATTCAGTTGAAGTGGCGAGACTGAGACTTCCTGCATCACAAGCGTTCAAGGGCTACAGTAAGTACTTCAATTGGTGAGTCGTTTGCTTGTATGCCTCCCGACGTTGTATAAAAACAGTCAATTTTACAAAATCTCTACGTGATACAGTATGCAAACTTTAATAAACATCTGATTGTATCCTATTATCTCTTACAAGCGTACCACTAGAGACAAGCGGGGATTTTTCCTCACATATTGCAATCGAAATGGTCAGGTAGCGTGACATTCCACAGGAGTCTTCTCCCATTTTGGTTCGATCAGTTAATTCCCTGTCGAGGTTTTTCGAGGAGACTAAACACTGACTTCAAATAGAGCTTGATGTACCCTTGTTTTTGTAAATTCTCCATATAGCCCCAAATGCTTGTTACATTATTTTGTTTTTTTTTTACTACAGTTTTCGGCCTCAGTACCTAAAAAGGAAAAACGGAACCCTTATAGTACTAGTAAATAACAGCAAGCTGTGTAGGCAGAGCTGATATTTTTAAATTTAAAAAATATTTAATTATTTTATTTTTAATTTTTTAATTTTTTAAAAATATATGGAACCCTGTACGACATCTAGCGACGAGTGCTGTTACTTTTTCTGTTGATGGGAGTGCAGTGCAGACTCTGCACTGCAGAGTGGCCGGCCATACGTTTTCCCATATATATTTTTTTCCCAATTGGATCGATTTTGGACCGTTCTTCCTCACCAACGAACATTTAAATTTCAAATGAAAGGATACAAAACTACAATATGTTAGCTATTAGTGTGTCGATTTTGGAGTTTCTCACTATTACCGTCTAAACGCTAGCTGGATGACATCAGTCTACCCCAAACGGCAATTTTGAGGGTAATGTGGCTCCGCTGGCTATCGCAGCTCTGCCAATAACTTTGTTGTCCGTCTGTTTATCTGTCAAAGTCAAAGTCAAAATCTTTTTATTCCGTAAAAATGGCTACATTTGTTTGGAATCGTCACAACCCCTGTCAAGACCCCTTTTCTCAAGGACGGGTGGAACTATCAAGTAGAAATTAATGTCAAATACTTAGGTCTGCAATCCCTTTGAGTAGTGAAAAAAACAAACTTCTAAGTCAACGCAATCAAAAGATACGGCTGTTTATGCCTCTTTTATGCGCATATTTTGACACCCGCAAGGGAATCAAAACTATAGGGTACTTCTCGTTGAGCTAGAGAATCTCTCATGAAATTTGGTAAAAAGCAACGTTATGTAGCACAAGTAAAGGAAAAAATCCGAAATGCGTAAATTTGCAGTTAAATCACAAAAAAAATGCGAAAATATTTTTTTACGGGACTCTCGGTGCGCGAGTCGGACTCGCAATTGACAGCTTTTTTATGTTTACCAGGTCCACCGGGCCCATACTGTTACATTTATTCGAAATATGTTATTGTTCTTAATTACGTAATATTAATATTAATATTTTCGACGTGAATGTAGTTTTATTGAGTTTAAAATCTGTGTACATTTTAAGAAATAATTCCAAATATTTCAATATGACTTTGTCCCTTGTATGTATTTATATATTCACGCCAGGTCCCTTGCAGGGCAGGCAGAAAGAACCGAGCGCCATAAGAGCGGCCCTTACACACCTCACTCGCTCTCACATTCGAAGGTCTTTTTAGGGTTCCGTACCCAAAGGGTAAAACGGAACCCTATTACTGAGGCTCCGTTGTCCGTCCGTCCGTCCGTGTGTCACCAGGCTGTATCTCATGAACCGTGATAGTTAGACAGTTGAAATTTTCACAGATGATGTATTTCTGTTGCCGCTATAACAACAAATACTAAAAAATAGAATAAATTAAATATTGAAGGAGCTTCCATACAACAAACGTGATTTTTTTGCTCATTTTTGCTCGATATTGACAACGGCAACAGGTAGACGCTTGAAATATTCACAGAATATTTAGTTACATATTCACTTTAACAATAAATAATTAAATTAAACTAAAATAAATATTTAAGGGTCTCCCGTACAACAAACGTGATTCTTTTTGCCTTTTTTATAGATAATGGTACGGAACCCTTCGTGCGCGAGTCCCACTCGCACTTGGCCGATTTTTTATACTATTAACATTAGCATGTCTGTGACGCGAACCCATAAGATTTTCCCATACCAAAAATCGACCAACATTTTCATTTCACACAAACGACTACGGAACAAATTTTGGTGCAGTTTTGTTCACTATTTAGAGTATTACTTACCGAAGGCTTTTGTTATCCCATTTATTGAAGTTATCCTGACTCAGGATGACTTCAATGAACTGATCGAATAATCTGTATGGGGATTTTTTTAATGATTTCCATTTTGATTTGGTTTGATTTTGGTTAATAAGATTTATACATACAAACTACTTCATAACTTGAGGCCATTCCAATATTGATATAGTTCTGGACGCACTATTAAAACGTTGCACTAGCCAGATGTTACCAGGTCTACGTTAATAAATCGGTGTGAAGTTATACAAGTGAGTCACAACTTCACAAGGAACAAACTTCCGTAGGAGTGTTAGTTATTTAAACTGCAATTGCGACTGTTACTGGCTACCATTTATCAGAATAAAGCGGCGTTCATTCCTCGCAGAGAAGTTGCTAACGTAGAAAAGGCATTTAAAAAAGTGCCTTGAAATTCTATGCACATACTTCTTCATATAGAGTAAAATTGCAGTAATCAATCATGAGCGGTGATATCTGAGATAGTAGTCCTAGTGTAGGCATGTACCACTAAATTCGTATTATCGCATTTATGTACATATTTGTAATTATCACTTGCTCGGCGGCGAAGCAAAATATCGAGAGGAAACCCGCACGTCCAAGAAATTATATTTTGAAAGACGTGTGACCTGACCAAAAAAAGATCTAGCTTTCCCTCTGGGTTGTGGAGGTCTGTCAGCAGTCGCTCTATTTAAAAATCAGTATCTTCTCCAAATCTTTAAAGTAAGGTAGCGGACCCCGCCAATCTTAATGGATTAGTAAAACGGGATAACGCTTTAAAAAATAATGCTGATGTCTCAATGATTAAAACAGTGACGTAACTAGCATATACAATCTGATTTCTGATTTTAAATTCCGATACGGAACAGTGATATGTAATTTCGCACACAGCAAATCCATTAGATGAAGTTTTAACACCGTGGAATGGAAACACCGTGCTGGTGCCGTGTCCATCGTATTACATTGACAAGAACTAGAAGTGCCTAGGAGTTTTGACCTATTTTTAATTAATAGTATAACTTTGTAAAGAGGTGTCCGTAGAGGAGACGTATCTACATTATTTTTATCCTTCCACTCACGGGTATTAATCCTGGTCATTTGATAGGCGTGCGTGGGGATAAGGATCCCACGCGTAGAGGCCCCTTCGAAAAGACTGTATGTAATGTTGTACACCCGCCGTGACCCGCTCCAGGGGATATCAAACGGACAATATATCAATGAACAGGTCTTGGCAGGTATTGGGACTATTGGAAATATGTCGGAAAAAAGTGGGCTATTAAAATGAGATTTGGAGGTATTATTAGAACCGGGCTATTGCAGAAGAAGGATGGACGCCTGCTATAACTATCATATCTGATGTTACTTTCGGCAGGTAGGCAGTTATTATGAGTGAAAGAATATTGTATAACAAATAAAAAAACATACAGGTTACGCAGTACTCAAAATACCCAGCCACCGTTGACTACATATAAAATGGTGACATTATTGAAGAAAGCTTGTGCCAACATCACAAAGGAAGACTGGGCTAAGGTCATGCAAATAACAAGACAAATAATAAAGGAAGCTTTTGACAGAGACGTCAATATTCATAATGTCTATATATATAAATAAAAAACTGTAATGAAAATGAATCAATGAGATACCAATTATCCATTATTGCAAAAAATCAACTGGGGAATTAGTGAAGTGATAGCATTAGATTCCCTTTGTTGAAGCGTAGGGTCGCGAAGATTGGAGCAGATATATTTTTAAAATATGGAGTCTTGTTACTGGCATATTGTTATTTATTGTTAATATAAATTAAATTATTTTGCTGTAAGACTCCCAAATAATATAATATGAAACAAAAATTACTATTTAATTGTGTTAATTTTTCATATTCATATGTTTCATATTGTAAGTAATAAAATTGATGATTTAAGTTCGTGATTTTTTTAAATTCCATACGTGTTGGCGAATGTGAAACATATAAAATTCGTAACGTGCCTAATCCAGACATGTAGCGAACGTAAATTTGTACACGTGTTATCCTTTATTAAACATTTCATAACGGCTGGAAGTTACCTTCCTTGTCAGATAGGAATTATGAAATTTTGACAAATCATACATACATTTTTTATACGATATTGGGAGCATGCAAGCATACGACCCACCTGATGAATACAGCAACTCCTTAGGTGCTTACTGGTAATCTTACTCTCATGCAGGAATGCAACAACTCTCCAGAGAGTTATTATTTGCCTGCAATTTTCTGTGAGGTGGAGGTACTTCTCTCTAACTCTATGCTGCTATGCTCTAACTCTCTTAAAACACTCCCAGACCAAAATAAACGGACATGTTCATGCACCCAAATGTTTGGATATAATAGAACCCGCGAGCATTGGTGTCAAAGTAGCATTACTAATCACTGCGTTCTGCGTGCGTTGCGTAACCGACCTCGTTATAAATACATGAATACATAGATCGCAAAACAAACATATATATATATATATATATGATAAACTAGGGGAGCTGGGCCTGCGGCGCATTGGCAGGGCTGCTTTTGCACAATAAGTAAATAACAGCAAGCTGCATAAGCAGAGCTGCTAACCCTGACCCTAACCGGCGATAGTGATCGTGTTGTTGTTCTTCAGTGCTCGCCATACGCAACCGCAAAACTGCAAAAAAAAAAAAAAATTCTTGGTTATATAGCTTCGCTGGCTAACGCAGCTCTGCAATAAATTACAATATTATTTTATACATTATTTAAACACCATTCGTAAACTAAGCTTTTAAATTTTCGCGTTGCATAATTACACAAATTTATATAGTGCGGGACTTAACGTGTAATTTAGATATTACCTTTGTTTGTATTTGCTGACGTTTCGGCTGAGTTGCATTAGCCGTGGTCACGGGGGGACTGGGGGTAGGCTGCGTCGCCGGTAGCGCTCAGAGGTGTTTTCTTCAACTACCCTCTCTTGGTCTTTGTATTTGTCATAGTCACTAAAGACGACACTTATAATGTCCACGGACGCAATAGACGCTAAATCGCGAAATTTTAAAGTTCCTGTCACTGGCTGCCACGCCAGTGACAGGTTATATCCATCCTCATAATTAAAAAAAATAGGTTTTTTAATTTCAATCGCTTCGCAAACCACTCGGCTGTAATATTGGGGATCAATGGATAAAACCTTTGTCCGGGGGAGCTCAATCTAGTAGTTGGTGTTGGAGTCAAGCAGATGTTCGGGCATCGCAGGTTTTGTCGTCTGACGATTCTTTGCAGTTATAATGTATTCTTTAACACTTGGCGATGGTACGCTTAGTCTGGCCAATATACGAACTACCACAAATGCAATCAACCTTGTAGACACCCGGTGTCTGGTACGTTACATCGTTTGATGTACGCAGGGGTTTTGCTGTTCTGGAGAACGGAACATTATACAGTTTTGGATTAAACAATTTTTAACGGAAGTATCGCGTGTTTTATTTATTTTGTTGAACCTGACGTTTCTTCTTCAGTCTTCCTGCGACCACGGACGCTGCAAAGCGTTCGAAACGTCAGGTTCAACAAAATAAATAAAACACGCGATACTTCCGTTAAAAATTGTTTAATTCAATGAGTAACAATTGCGAAAACCTAAGACAATACTATTATACAGTCGTAATGGAGATTTTTTTAGAATTAATCCAACTTTATCCGAACTATTCGTAAACTTAATTTCAATAAACATTTGAGTTAGGAATATACGCTCAACTTTTTCACATTGGAATCCGGTTTACGTGAAACGGCGTACATGCGTTTAACACGAAGCAGCACGAGTGCGACTCTCCGCCCACTACTGCCTGAAGTACGCTCGTGATGAATGACCGTCTAACGATTGATACTTATTAAAAGTGCAGTCAGCACTTTTACTCGCTCAGTATAATGGAATAGATTATTAAAAAAATTGCAGTTCCTATAAACAGGTGTGGACTCAGGGTGTGAAAGTGAGGCAAGTCCGATGAATTTTCAGTCGAATTTCCCGACTGTGCAAAGTCGAAAAACGGGTAAAGTTTTTACAATTGGTAAATTATGACTTTTGGATACGTATTTATTACATTGAATATGAGTATGAATATAATAATAATAACAACAACAAACAACAATACAACAACAACAACAACACTACGTGTCAGCAGACGTGGTTTATTTTTACAATTCCAAATTAAATTATTTTTAACGTCTTTATAGCAAAATATATACTAATTTATTATTTTTTGGCTTTGGATCAGGATTTTATAAGTTTAAATAAAGTTATATGGTGATTTCCTCAACAAAACATAAAATATTAAAAATTAAAACACACATCAAAGAAATGACAACAACAAAATGTCATCAATGCCAAATTATATTTTATATTACCGGCTACACGAATTACCGGTACACATTTGGAACTGAATAATACACAAGACTGGAAATGACTATTAAAAAGGAACCGAGATGCTGACGAGAGCCAGAAGACGATTCGCACACCTACCACCTCAAGAGTCGTCGCTCGACTCCGCCTCGCAGCCGTCGCCCTCCGTGTACAACACAACTGCGTCGGCTGCAGTAGCGTTGAGTTCGAGTGACGAATTCTCCACTCCCCCGGCGACGCCAAGACCTGTGCGCCGGAGAGGACGACCGCCGGTCGGCTTAGGACCACGTGGGCAACGTTCCGCGAACAGGGTCCCCGCTATCGGTGGTGCAGTGCGTCGCATGAGATGGACTCACGGGGTAAATGAGAATGTCATGCGAGCGTACTTTGAGGTCACAGAGGGGGGAACTAACCTCACTGCGTACCGTGTACGAATGCTTTCTGTGTTTCAGGCTCTTGAACCAGCTCTCAACGTCTCGGCTTAACGACTTTCGGACCAAGTACGGGCCATTCAACGCTGCCATCTGTTGGATGATACCACACTTGAGCGGCTGCGTTTCCAAGCACAGGAAAGCCGTGTCACTTTTGAACCGCTGCCGCTGGGTCGGACCGATTCGCCGCCAATGGCTGCGGTCGTGCCTGATCCTGTTTGTATAGACGGATATGAAGAAGATACGACTTTTACTACAGGGAACAGGTATGATGAATTGAAGAGCACTTTGGAGCATGCGATTGCTGAATACCGATACGTACCCGCACATCTTCGACCGGATGTACCGCGTTTGCCGATGAATAGACAAAATAGGCTACTAATGGGAACTTTGAATTCACTGTTGTCAAATTATTTTGATAGCAGTGAAAATTTAGTAGATACGCACTCAATTTTATATTGCGCAGCGATTGCAGCATGTCGTGTAGCTCATGTTAGATTTCCTGACTGTGACAGAGTTACACGACCGGCCCACCAAACACCTGCGTGGCAATATAGAATTGAGAAGCGAATAGCTGATACCAGAGTTCTCATTGGTAAACTTATTTGTTTCAGGGCGGGTAATACTCGCCCTAGAGTCATGCGTTTTGTGAGTCGAGCATTTACTGGTACTAATATTGAACCACGTGAATATCTGTCTCGGGTCACAGAACGCATAGACTCACTGAAACAGAAACTCTATGCATGGGCAAATCGCATACGTCGATATAAGAAACGCGTGGATAGATGGAAGCAAAATCGCATGTTTCAAAGTAATCAAAGGAGGGTGTATAGAATTTGGGAGAAGTCTGAACAAAATGCGGCTGATGTGTGTTTACCAAATGTAGAAACTACGAATTTATTCTGGCGAAACATCTGGTCGACACCTGTCAGTCACTCTGACGATATGTTGTTTGAAACAGTCGAACAGGCATGTGAATCAATAACGCCGATGTCCAAAATAACCGTCACACAAGACGACGTAGCCAGCGCTGTCCGGTCCATGACCAATTGGAAGTCACCAGGACCGGACAAACTTCAAAACTATTGGCTGAAGTGGCTACCTAGTTCACATGCTTGTTTGGCATCTCAATTTCAGCAGGCGTTAGATGTTGGATCTCTCCCAAATTTTATGACCACGGGTGTAACTCATCTCCTTTATAAATCTGGAAGTACCACAGACCCTAAAAACTATAGACCAATCACATGCTTACCTACTACCTATAAGCTACTTACATCCATTTTGAGAAGCAAAATCTCGCAGCATATTAATACTAATAATATTATGTGTACTACTCAGAATGGATGTAAGAATGGATCTCGCGGTACCAAGGACTTGCTCCTCATTGACATGGTCATTAGTCAACAGGTTCGTCGAAACCGTAAAGATCTATCGGTATGTTGGATATATTACAAGAAGGCCTATGATTCCGTACCTCATACATGGCTTATGAAGGTCTTAGAGTTGTACAAAATTGATACAACTCTATGTACCTTCTTGAGGTCATGTATGGAGCGATGGAGAACAGTCCTCCTCTATCCTGGATGCCGATCAATCACTGGTGACGACGAACTAATTGAGATTAAACGGGGTATTTTCCAGGGTGACAGTTTGAGTCCCTTGTGGTTTTGTTTAGCCTTGAACCCTTTAAGCACATTATTACAGGATTCAAGACTAGGCTACAGATTACGAAGGGGATGTCAGGCTATATCTCATCTTCTGTACATGGATGATTTGAAACTTTTTGCTACTAACAAAGTCCAATTAATGACTTTACTAAAGATGACTGAAAACTTTAGCAAATGCATTAAAATGGAATTTGGTATAGACAAATGTGCTGTCATACATGTGAAGAAAGGTATGATATTAGCATCTGAAAGACTTGATCTTTCAGATACTATACGTCTGAAATCCCTCTCGGAATCTGAAACTTACAAGTATTTAGGTATGTCTCAAAACTTAGGAATTATTGAGACTGACATGAAACAGACATTGAAAGAACGTTTCTTTGGCCGTCTGACAAAAGTCCTTAATAGTCTTTTGTCAGGGGGAAATAAAGTTCGAGCTTATAATGGTTGGGTTATGCCAGTCTTAATATATTCATTTGGCATACTTAAATGGACTCAGACTGAACTTGACTCTATTGATCGCAAAGTCCGAACACTATTGACTGCACACCGTATGCATCATCCGCGATCATCGGTAATGAGGTTATATATCCCACGAAAATGTGGTGGTCGTGGCTTTTTGAATGCCAAGACTTTACATAATCGGGAGATATGTAACCTCAGGGAATATTTCCTGCATACCGAAACGGAAATACATAAGGATGTGGTTAATGTGGATCGTGGATTAACCCCTTTATCTTTGGCTAAAGAGAACTGGCGTAGACCTGTAATATTAAGTACTGACGATCGCAAGGCTATATGGCAAAGTAAGGAGCTACATGGCCGCTACAACAAGGCCCTACACGGGCCTGATGTAGACACGTTGGCTTCCGTATCCTGGTTACGTTTCGGAGACCTCTTTGGGGAAACCGAAGGTTTTGTCTGTGGAATTATGGACGAAGTTATTAAGACGAATAACTACCGGAAATATATCATGAAGGATGGCACGCTAGACATCTGTCGAGCGTGTCATCTTCCTGGGGAATCTCTCAGGCATGTTTTTTCCGGTTGTTCTCATCTTGCTAACGGCGAGTACTTACACAGACATAACCAAGTAGCCAGGATTATCCATCAGCAACTTGCTTTGAGATATAGTCTTGTAGTTAATGAGGTGCCATATTACAGGTATACGCCCGAAGCAGTTCTCGAAAATGACCATGCCACATTATACTGGGATCGATCTATTATCACTGACAGGACTATTATAGCCAATAAGCCTGACATTGTATTAATAGATCGATCGACGCGCCAAGCAATCATTATTGATATCGCTGTTCCACATGACGTTAATCTTGTGAAAGCTGAAAAAGATAAACAAACAAAATATCTTGATTTAGCTCACGAGATTACCGACATGTGGGATGTCGATTCAACAATCATAGTTCCGATTGTTGTATCAGTCAATGGCTTAATAGCCAAGAGCCTCGACCAACATCTGAAGAGGCTCGCGTTGGGAAGCGGGGCCAAATACAGAAGGCAGTGCTCCTTAGCACGGCACGTATTGTGAGGAGGTTTCTGTCTCTGTGACCTTGACCACTGATAGTTTGGACCTTGTTCCCGCTATCAGGAGGAAACTGTTTTTTATATTTTTAAATGTATTTTTTTTTTTGTAATGATATATTTAAAAATATATTTAATAAGAATACAATTTAATAAAGGAGATAATAATAAATATTGTCGAACAAATCGAAGCTTGTGTTATGGGTACTAGACAACTGATAAACATACGTAAATATTTTTTTTTTTTGTAAATACATAGGTACTTATTATACATAGAAAATACCCAGACCAAGACAAACAAACATGTTCATGCACACAAATGTTTGTACTGTGTGGGAATCGAAACCACGAGCGTTGGTGACAAAGTAGCGTAACAACACATATGACTGTATATTAAAGAAGCGAGTAAGGTGTGTGACTGAGTCATGTCGCGGTCAATTTTCTCTGCTTACTCCGCAAAGGATATGGCGTGAGGTTATGGACATGGTACAATAGGCACTCCGAAACTCATGGCTTTGTAAAATTTACGGACGTATGTACGCTATTCCATTATCATTCGCTAAACCGTACGGCAAGTAATAGTGATAATGAAGTTTATAATCGGCTCCAGCTCTAGACCTCACTCACTCACCTGCATGCAATAAACTCCGTAGTGCAATTTGATCTAACCTGCTTTGTGTGCTTCCGCCATCAATTAGTTCATAAGCTCTAGCGCCGACCGGCACCCACCCACAAATGTTAGTAAGTGCAACATGCCGACGCTGCCATGGCTGCTCCGGTAGTCTCTGCCCCGGCTGCTGCGGTCGTCCGCCATCTGGAACAAAATCCGTATGCCCCCACCACCACCGTCGCTGCCACGACCGGCCCGGTCGTCGCTGCGACACGTGTTTCGCCTCTCCACGAGGCATCATCAGGCGTTGTAGACGTTATTCGTAAGAATAACATGCTACAAGTGACAAATCCATCGCAGTGCCGTCCCTTATATTGAATTGAGGGTGGGGGTGGATGGTGTGAGCGAAAAGATGTTTATATATATATATATTCTTTATTGCACACAAATAAAACAAAATAATAAGTGTCACATATAGTGTACAAAGGCGGGCTTATCTCTCCAAGAGATTTCTTCCAGCCAACCGTAATCAACGTGGAAACATATTGTAAAAGGGTTACGACAATTATATGTGCAAACTAAAACCTGATTCTTACAGTAAAAAAAACAAAATTCTAAAATACATCAAATGTAAGAAAAACACGAGAAATAAAAAAAAAAAACGAATAATAATAAAACAAATTAATTAAATTATACAACACACCAATATACATACAATATAAACCATACATATATATATATATATATATACATATATATATACTATTCTTCACTAGAAGATGATGCATTTAAATAGTGCTTCTTTAGTTTTTTCTTGAAAGCAAACACAGAAGGACTTTCTCTTATCTCTAATGGTAATTTGTTCCAAAGTCTAGCAGCGCGTACGGTAAACGAATTAAAAAAGAATTTCGTGTTAGCTAGGGGGAAGTGTAAAGTTTTTATGTAACAAGAACGTTGGGATCGAGTTGGCGGTGGAAGAAGTGGAAAACGAGAACAAAGATATTGAGGGGAATTGGGATTGGTAATTAGTTTGAAAAGTAGGGATAGTATGTGCACATTTCTGCGAAATCGAATAGGGAGCCACTTCAATTGTACACGAAACTCCGAAACATGGTCGTACTTACGGAGACCGAAAATAAAACGTATAGCTAGATTTTGCAATCTTTCTAGCTTGTTGAGTAGCTCCTCAGTTGCATCCAAATAGCAAACGTCTGCGTAGTCGAGAATGGGGAGTAAGAGAGATTGAGCCAACGTAACTTTAGTTTTAAAAGGCAAGAAGTTCTGAAGTCGCTTGAGAGAGTGAAATGTAAAATACATGCGTTTACTAACGTCATTAACATGCGCGTTCCAGGAAAGTGTTCCGTCAATGATTAGTCCAAGGTTTTTAGTTTTATCGACAAACGGAATTTCTAGACCATTGTAGTAAACCTTAGGCAAACTATTAAAATTGAGCCTATTACGTAATTGATTACTGCCTATGAATATAGCCTGAGACTTCGATGGATTTACCAGCAAACCATGGGTTTCAGCCCAACCCTGGATAGCACATAGTTGGCGATTTATAGCTTCAATCGTTTCATCACTTTCGATAATTGAGAAATGGCTGTAAATCTGTAAGTCGTCTGCATATAGGTGGAAGGGACAAGAAAGAACTTTGGATATTTCATTTATAAAAATAGAAAATAAAAGTGGAGATAAGATACCGCCCTGTGGCACACCGGCAATGAGATCAATCCACTCGGACGATCTCTCATCGAGTTTGACGCATTGCCGGCGACCACGAAGATAAGAGTCGAACCATGCCATCACAGAGGGAGAAAAGTTAATTGAGCGAAGTATACCTAAGAGAATATCAAAATCGATTGAATTAAATGCATTGCTAAAGTCTAATAATATAATTATGGAGAGTTTTTTATTGTCCATGGCGTAACGAATATCATCAGTGACATTTAGCAACGCAGTAACCGTACTGTGGTTGGGACGAAAGCCTGATTGGTAAGGGCTAAGAAGATTGTTACGAGAAAGATATGTGTGAAGTTGTTTATGGACAGCACTTTCGAGAACCTTTGAGAGTAAAGGAAGTATAGAAATAGGACGGTATTGAGAAAAAGACGACGGATTAGACGTCTTAGGAAGAGGAATAACTTGAGCCATTTTCCATGCAGTCGGAAACACATTGTGAGTTAGAGAAAAATTTATTATATGTGTAATCACCGGGATAACAAGGTCAATGATAGGTGTAAGCATGTCACGACTCAAGCCATCGCTGCCCACAGCTCTTGTAGAAATAGAGATAATGCTTTTTTTAATTTCTTCTTCTGTGACTTTGCGAAAAATAAATGAATCACTTGCGGGTGAAGAATGTTGTGAAAGTGTATGTAAAGTGGACAATTTTTTCGCCGTATCTATTGAAAAAGGAGGAGTAGAAAAATGTTTATTTAAGGAGTTAAGATCAATATGATCATTGACATTTTCAGGAGGTTTACCCACACCCAGTGATCGTAAAAATTTCCAAATATGTGGCGGAGACATATTTTCAATAGAGGAGTGAATATAGTAGCGTTTTGCGTCCCTGCACATCCTATTGCAGACATTACGTAATTTTTTATATGTCTCAATATTAATTTCCGTAGGATATTTTTTAAGTTTGGCCTTTGCTTTGTCTCGTTTAGACATAACTTTCTTAATTGATGAGGACAACCATGGTGCTGGCAAGTGTTTTACCCTAACTAGTCTCAATGGGGCATGTTTATCGAAAAGCGATGTTAAGGTTGAATTTAAATATTGCACTTTATGATCTACGCATGCAGCAGAATAAAGGTCGGACCAATCAACGTTATAAAAATCATCCCTCAAGCGATCCACATCAAGATTTCTAAAGTTACGCTGGGAAATAGTTTTGGCTATTCGCTTTGAAGGACGCACCTTATATGAAAGGAAAATTAAGTCGTGGTATGAGAAAGGCGCTGTAACTTGTCCATGTCTTATGATAGAATCAACGTCAGAAACCAACATTAGATCAATAAGAGAAGGCCTGCAATTAGGGAAGTGATGTGTTGGAGAGAGTGACAAAAGTTGTAGATTAAATTCCGAAACTAAGCTATTGAGTTTGATTGTCCTATGATCAGACTTTAAAAGGCAGGTATTTAGGTCACCCATTAAAATAACATGATGATACATAGGACGAAAGTGTTCTAATGTAGATTCAAGAGTGTGGAAGTAATCAATTTTGTCATTTGGGCTGTATACTACTGCCAGTAGGATTTTAGTGTGGTGGAGAGTGACTTCCAGAAATAGATGCTTTAGGGAAGCAGAATATTCGGAAGGCGAATGTGAGACTATAGCGCAAGGGATATTTTCGCGGAGATAAATACATACGCCGCCTCCACCAGCTCCCGTTCTATCATTTCGATAGAGTCGGAAACCCGGAAGAGAACACAGAGTAGAAGGAAGCGATGGCTTAAGCCAGGATTCAGAGACTAAAATACCGTCAACAGCAACATTACTAAAGGATGCAAGAAAATCGGAGTAATGAGCTATTATGCTCTGAGCATTAATGTGCACAAGATTGAGATAGCGAGAGTTCTTTACAAACGTAGATTGTAATTTACTTTCAAGAGAAGACTCGGAACTTGATGAAGTATCACTGAGAGCACTTTCATATTCATCAGAGGAACACGACAAGAAGCAGTTATCATTAATGTTTTCATCAAAAGACATTAAGCAAAATACAATAAATAAAATATAATATACAATACTAATAAAATATATAAAATATAATATATAAATAAGTACCTACTATATTGTACTCGCATCACTGAACAATCCATATACAAATTGGACTCAGGACAGGACACATTTTTAAAAACAAAAAGTTTTCGATTCCATACAATAAAGTTCATAACAATAATATTTTCATATTAGCAGTTCATTTAACTACTATGGACACGTACTCGTAGTCCATACCTAGTTCATAATACAAAAATGAAATAAAAATTTCACATTGGCAAAATTAATTTTAAGAGTCATTGCCACAACCAAAGTAAGAAGAAGAAGATTATAAAATCTGTATATGTGTGATATGTCACGTTACTTGCAGTCACTTCTACAAAATATTTTTGAAGTTTAAAATAATGGTATTTGAAAGGTAGAAACCAAAACTACATTTATAAAGCTGCCCGACATTAACAATTTGCGATCACTGTATAACAATAACATTAAAATATTAACTAAGAGCACGAGTATACCGTGAATGGGACTTCTACTTGGCTCCGCCTTGCTTCCCCGTTGCGCCAGTATGCCGAGAAGTGACTTCCTGCTGCGATTGACTGGAAGGGTAACGAGACTGCAATTGGCGGAGATCTTCTAGCGTCGCTACCTTGGTTCTTGTGTTTCAACAGAGAACAACAATATTGCCGTTCGTTGACCAACACTTCTTTATTCCGAAGTGTTTCCTAGCCACAACAAAAAGTTCCTGCTTGTACTTCGTTAGAAATTCCGAAACGGAAATCCGGGAACCTTTTAGTTTCGTTTTGGCGTTCCAAACAGAGGTCCGAAAAGCATGATTCCCAAAACGAACCAGCACAGGTCGATGTTGATCTTTTTTACCACCCAGCCGATGACAAGCTTCTAACGACGTAGCACTGCCCCATGCACAAAAAGAATTGCGATCACCAACGGGAAGTTTGAGTTGGTCACCCAATATTCTATGAAGAACATGTGGTAAAACTTCATTTTCCTCTTCCGGTATGCCATGGAATAGGAGAACCTTCCTCCGGTTATGGGTCTCAAGATGATCCAGGCCTATAGACATCACCTCAACCTGTGACTTCAACATCGAGATGGCCTTCCATACAAAGGTTTTAAACGACTGGAAGTCTGTGGAGAGTGTTTTCATGGTCGGAGGGGCCGGTGCTGAAGATTGGTGTTGTAGATTTCGCTCAAACTCAACCATTCTAGTGTTGAATAGTGATGTTAGTTCTTCTAAATTTTTATTCAGTTGTGATGTAGTGTCCATTTTGTGAAAGATGTTAAGAGATTTATGTGTCAGCAGATGCAAAAACAATACTTAACACATTTACGTTGTAATTTTATACAAAAATGTAAGTAATCTATTTTTAATAATTAAATTTCTTAGGAGCACATAAAATTATGTGTTACTTATTTCGCAGCTACCCTCAAAAAAAGTTTAATAGTGGGGAATGGTTTACGTCAGTCTGTTTGTTCATGTAAGTAATTATAGAATATTTATGTTTATTAATTTCTAATTTTTCCCTAATATTTAGTTTTAAACCTTTGTCTATAGTCTGTAAAATTTAATATGTATCAGTGGGGGATAAGTTACGTCCTTTGTCTATGAGTACGTACTCCGTAGTCTCTATACTTTGAGGCCATATTCTGATTGCTAATCTCATATAATAATTATAATACGAAGATTTTCAAGATATTGGTTATAGAAGAATTTTCATATTACAGAGAAAAAGCCTCATATAAAGCTCAGGAGTACGTGAGCAAACAATGGTAATTGCAGCACCACCGGTCGCTGGCTCCTGCATAAATCAGACATTTCGTACTTACTTATATTTAACGAGGGTAGAAACCAATTTCATGGTAGTCGAACCTTACGCACTTTGTTACCTCCACCACCACATCAATCTCAACTCATTCCACTGCAGGGATACGTTGTAGAATGTACAACTGCGTACAACTGCGCAAGCCGCCTGAAGGCCATTGACTTAACGACTGTCATCTCTCGACATCAGCAGGAACCAGCTTATCGTGCGCTCCGAACATGGAGAAGCTCGAGATAAATAAACCCACCCATAGATAGGTTGCGGGCGGCATTGCTTAACCTGCGTATTCGGTAAGAATGTTACGCGCTCATCGAGCTCTCACAGATTGTTACCTAATATTGGATAAGATTGGATTGGATACACCGCAGATGTGGAAAGACGAGTGAGTGCTGGGAATAGTGTGAATGGAGCGTTGGGAAAACTTCTTGGCAGTAAAATCCTGAGCCAGAAGGCACAACTCGCTATACACAATGCAGTGTTGGTCCCAACGCTAACTTATGGAAGCGAAAGCTGTGTATGGCAGAAAGAGCATGAAAGTAGAATAAACGCGGTCGAAATGCGAGCGCTGCGCAAAATTTGTGGCGTAAGGCTTGTAGCCGTTACCGTATTCGCAATGATGATGTTAGAAACAGAGTTGGTCTGAAAGAGAGCGTCGGTGTTAAAATAAGAAGAGGTATGCTCCGATGGTTCGGACATGTAGAAAGAATGCAAAATAAAAGAATGACGAAACAGATATACAATGCAAAAGTGGAAGGATGTAGCTGGGGAAGGCCAAGATTTACCTACCATGACCAAATTGGTCGTGTTCTATCAGAAGGTGATGTCAGGAGCCCTAGAAACCGACGAGCGTGCATGAGAAGAGCAATGAATGTTATAGAAGCGAGTGAGATATGTAAGGATCGAGTCACGTGGCGCTCGGTTCTCTCTGCCTACCCCGCAAGGGATTTGGCGTGAAGTTATAGAATAGATAGATAGAAGTTACCTAATACAGTATATTTAAAGGTACATAATTCTATTTAATGACATTTTTACAATTAATTGTAATTTGTAATTAAAGCTCCGCATGAAAAAAACATCGTGAGGAAACCCGCTCGTCAAAGAAATTATATTTCCGAAGACGTGACCTAACCTAAGAAAGGTCTGGTTTCCCCACTGGGTTGTAGAGGTTCGACGGTAGTCGCTCCATGTTAAAATCAGTATTTCCTCAAATCATTAGGCTAAGGCATCTGACCCCGCCAATCCTATTTTTATTTTTTATTTTTTTTATTGGGGACGCGGCTTGTGACAGTCAGGGCCTATTTGATGGGCTGCTGGACACTGGTGTCCAGGAATAGAAGCCCCGAAATACCATGCACTTCATGTCGTTTCGTGGCGTCTACTATGCCGGCCTTGAAGGTGCCTCTTTATATTCCTCTTGAAGAACCCAATGTCGAACACGTGTGGAGCCGGAAACACATCGCCGGGAAGTTTAAAAGGATTGACTAAACAGTTCCTAATGCATTAGGAAACGGGATAACGTTAAAAATAAGTTATATTTAATGAGTGTAGAATCCGATTTCATTGTAGCCGAACCTTATTCTCGCTGTTACCAACCGCCGTATGGTACATAGTTATATTTCGTAGGCGCAACGATGGCCAGGATGTAGATTATGCGGTTTTGGGTGCCGCGAATAATTCGCCGCTAGTGCTTTGGGAAGTGTCAGCTCGGCGTTTTCCGTTGCAGTTGATAAAATATTAAATGAACGAAGTCTATTGTAAATATGTTTTAATGTTATTTCATTTTTTTACGCTTACGACTATTTCGAAATGATTTTCAGATATCTTATGTTGTAGTATGGTTTAAAAAAATATGAATAGATTCATACGTTTTGCGAAAGTCATGTTTATAATTTGTATTTCCTCTACAACACTTTGTATCTACTTTTCACGACATCCACCGTCCACCGACACCGACATCCACCATCGCTGCTATTACTGCTCCGCCTGCTGCTTGCAATTCTCTAAGCGACTCGTAATGGCTGTGTGCGTCGCTGTGATCACAGATGTCACAGCTTTGACATCATCTACTGCGATCACGGCTTTTTATTTTGTATTCTATAAGGCTGTAAGCGTATCTACACAAGGCTGTTTGCCTTGTAGAATTCCAATTCCAAACGCAGCCTTGCGGCGCTAGTGTCGCACAACTATGAAAAGCGACACTAAGGAATTGCAATTTTGTGTTCAAGGCTATAACAGCCGATGTTTTCGAGGATGTAAGGATGTTTGCTCTTACAGAATTGCATGGCCGAGCGTCTCTGTTTCGACTGCTGCGATTGTCTGCTGTGATTGTTTGCTATCTGGAACAGCAACCGCATGCAGGTTGCGCAGGTCTTTTATGTGACACGTGTTTCGCCTTTCCACAAGGCACCCTCAGACCGCAGGTGGTGTAGATGTTAGACATTAGAAAAGTATACTATGACATGTTAGTCTAACGATAATCGTCTACAGCGCTTACTGTTCCAAGCGACAAGCAAAAACAAAAAAAAAACAACTTTTCCCATGCGTTTATATACACTGTATTCGGATCAAGAGACAGTAGGTTGCAACAGCATTAAGTTGCCTATATAAATCTTCGCCTACTACACCCATAGAGGTGCACAGTACAGTCTAGTAGGTACTATTAGATAACTGTCATCTTTAGAGTCAATGTCAACATTACATGCGCGTGACAGTTCGACTCATAAAAGGAAGTTCGGAGCTACTTTGTCGTTAGAATAAAGGTAAATAATACCAGATCGAAGGCGCAGTGAGAATTTGTACCTATAGTAGTCAAGGTTTACACTTTGACCTTTACCGTTCTTAAACAGTACGTAATGAGGTTTACGATCGAATTTGGAGTGTTAAGAGTGATCTGTTCTTAGCTCGACTTTCTGTATTCGCTGTATGTACTTTTTAATATGTATGCATATATTCACAGAATAACTCGGGTGTTTGAGTTATTCAATTGAAATGGGACAGCTGGCTATACGCAATGCAGTGCTGGTCCCACCGCTTACTTATGGAAGCGAGAGCTGGCTATGGCAGAGAGAGCATGAAAGTAGGATAAACGCGGCTGAAATGCGAGCGTTGCGTAAAATTTGTGGCGTAACGCTTGTAGACCGCATTCGCAATGATGAGGTTAGAAGCAGAGTTGGTCTGAAAGAGAGCGTCGATGTCAAAATAAGAAGAGGCATGCTCCGTTGATTCGGACATGTAGAAGGATGCTGGATGAAAGAATGACAAAGCTGATATACAATGTAAACGTGGAAGGATGTAGCCTCTGCCAACCCCTCAAGGGATTTGACGTGAAGTTATAGATAGATTGATATATTATTATTATTACTATACAAATAGGCTGTTTTATTTCGTTAGGTCTATTAGTCTACTTTTTAGTTTATCTTCATCATGAGCCTGTATTGTGGATCTAACAATTAGAGACATCATGATGAATATAGCGCGTGTGTGCGTGTGCAACGTGTGTGCGCAAAAATCAAAAGATGAAGGAACCAAGACTTTATACATAATTATATATCACTACATTGAGTGTGTTTAAACCCAAATAACTAGCAAGCGTGCATTAAAAGTGCTATGAATATTTAAAACTCGAGTGAGTTATGCAAAGAAAAGTCACGTCGGGCTAGGTCTCTGGTGCCAATCACACAAGAGTCTTGGTGTGGAGATACAGATGGATTGTTAACAAATATTATATTAGAGTATCAGCAATAGTATGTACTAGTCGCAATGCATTTCATTGTGTTGAATAGTTAGCAGATAATGTTTCTCGACGCCACCCTTTGATACAACGACACCAGTTTGTTAGATAAGTGTTAACTTATCGCCGCTTCTACAAATTTCCATTTTTGCGTTCTATATATGTTTGGTAATTCTATCCTCATACGTTACTTCTACATGTCCTAACCAACGGTATGTTCATACCTCTTCCTACCTGTACTGTCTCTTTCAAAAGAAATTTCTATATTACATCGTCTGGAACTGGACACAACAAGCGTCACGCCGCATATTTTCCGCAACACTCGCCGCGAAATATCTCAACTCTGCCAAACCATATATTCCATACCTTAGCATTGGGATAAGCGCTACGTTGTGTATGTCGCAGGATAATTTGAGAAAACGGATCTTTGCGACAATCCTAGAGTGTTTGCAAATGACTGGAATCTAACAAAGAATTTCGCAATCATCCGAGGTACTTTCAGGACCATTGCAAAAATCCGACCTATTTTAGGTTAGGTTAGGTTTTACCGCAAAGATCCGATTTTCCTGCGACATATATAAAGCTAAGATCGGCGAAACTCTGAAAGTTAATGAAGCGATTGAGGTGTGTAACCTAAAAAGGACTTTGAGTAAAGGTATAGATAGATAATTATTGTAGGCTGTGGTTTTATATGGGTGAATGAATATGGTGTGAATAATATTCATTAGAATTTCGAGGATCGCCACTGCTGCGTGCAATTTCGCTATTGTAATATTCCATGCGCAGTTTCATTAGTGTGATAATATAAATTATTGTTTTATAGTACGAATCGTGCGGTTTGGAGTACAGCAACTGGCAATTATTAGCTTGAGCGCAGCGTACCATGTTTTAATATTCAGTTCACACATGTTATGGAGTATTATCACATAGTATTCGACAATAGATCTAGTTAGGGTTCCGTAAAGGGTAATGGCGGAACTTTGTTACTAATACTCCATTGTCTATCTATCTGTCTGTCATATGGTTATATCTAAGGAACGTTACCTAATAGGTACCTAATAGGTATACGTTTGATTTTTCCGGCGTTGTGTATAAAACGATGCGAACATGCATGAAAAAATCTATGAGTGTTAATGAAGCGAGTGAGGTGAGTAAGAACCAAGTCATGCGGCGCTCGGTTCTCTCTGTCTACCCAGTAAAAGACTTAGTTTTGATAAAATTGTAATATCAATTGAAATGTGTAATTGACATTATTCCCAGGAGTACAGTTGGTTACCAATATTCCGTGGACAATGCGTTTCATAACTGCTCATAAATGTGGCGAAACGGATTTTCGATTGAGCCAATTCTGTTGCGAATTTTCAATTATGAGGTTTCATGATGCGAGGTAAAATCTACATTATTGGTGTATATGAATATGAAATTAGTGACTTGTTAGTGTTTGAATGAGTGAATAGCTAGGTCTAGTGGAAAAATTATGAACCGACGCCTGGTTCTAATCTTGGTGTGGGCCAGTATTACTAAATCGTGATTCTGGATTTATCTATATTTGTAATTATCACTTGCTGGGCGGTGAAGGAAAATATCGCGAGAAACCTACACGTCCGAGAAATTATATATCGAAGGACGTGAGATCTAACCGTAATACGTGATTTTATTTATATATATATTATTTTGTTCTATTATGTATATTATTTTTGACGAGCTCGGTGGCGCAGTGGTTAGTAATGCTACTTTGTCGCCAATGGTCGTGGGTTTAACTCCCACAAAGACAAACATTTGTGTGCATGAACATGTCTATTTGTTTCGTCGTACCTCGACCTCACAGTAAACCGTAGTCAAATATCAACTCTCTGGAGGGTTGTTATGTTCCTGTGTCCAGTGTGTTAGTGATGTCACAAGGAAGCTCCTAAGGAGTTGCTGTTAGCAGAAGTGGCTAGTGATACTTAATGTATTGCAAGCGTTCATAGGCTACGGTAACCGCTTTACATCAAGTGGGCCGTATGCTCGTATGCCTCCCGATATTATAGGTATAAAAGAAATCATATTTCTGGTGATACACTATTCGTCATCGAAAAATGACGAATAGCAATCTAATGTTTCAATTAGTATTTATGTTGAAAACGCCTAAGTACGCCAGATTATTATCGCTCGTACTTTTATGCTACGTCATTATCAAGTCAGCATTTTCCATTGCATGCGCAAAACAGATTCAATTACAGTTCTGTAACTAGACAGTTTGCTCATTTCAGTTTCAGGGTACACTCGTCCAATTAGTTGCCAACTTATTTCCGAGTCATCGCTACGGATGGCTTGTATGTGAGAAACTTAGGCAGTGTTTACATGTGACATTTCTTGCATCACACATTTTTAATATCGGTTATTTATATCAATGGTTATAATCCCAGTTTACTTTATAATAATAGAACAACTCGCTTTTACAACACTTGTGCTTTAAGTTTACTGCTTGTTTTTTTTAAACAAAGTCGGGAGGCATAAAGCGATTACCGTAGCTCACGAACGCTCCCTTGTGAGATGTCCACCTTTGCTGTTAACACAGCAACTCTTTAGGAGCTTACTGAACTGAGGTTCGTTGACTATTATTTTTATTTTGAGTGTCGCTAAAAGGTGAGAACAGTACGCTTATAAGATCTTTAAAAAAATGCCTATAATTTGTACCCTCAAAGGAGAAAGATGGTACTTTTATCTTTAAGTACCTATTTTATAAGAAAAAGTATAACGGTCGAAGGTACCCACAACTCAGAGGGGAGATTAGGCCTTTCTTAGGTTAGCTCACACGTCTATCGAAAATTATTTCTCGAACGTGCGGGCTTCCTCGAGATATTTTCCTTCACCACCGGACAAGTGCTAATTAGGAATATGTACGGTCGGCTTCAAAACTGCATACATAGCTTACGGGTTGAAATCGCGTGGGCGCCAATAAGCGTGATTATGCTAATGAAACACACTCATTAACACATTTGGTCCAATATTCTCAACCTCAGAACAACAGCGTATATGTTCACTTCACATTTTAAAAGCATATTAATATTTCGTCCATTCATTCATGGCAGATTCTGGCGTATTGGTTAGGAAACAAACAATCATATCCCCAGTCTCATCCAGGTTCGAGATTTGCTGTATATTTGGTTGTAAATGAATAATATGTTTTTTATTATCAGCAATAATGCTAATACAATATTATTTAGTCATTTTTCCTATCCACATCAAAAACAGGTCAACATAATATGTAATAATAAAAAAACTATATATAACTATATATATGTTCTTTCTGCCTACCCCGCAAGGGATTTGACGTGAAGTTAAAGATAGATAGATAGAACTATATATAAAGTATTTTTTTTATTTCGTTTTAAGTATAATACAAAACAATCTTCGAAGGTTTTTCTGCATACCTATTTTACTGCAAATTTGTTAAGGTTGTAGCTTAAATAATCGTTTTCTTGACGAAAAGATAAATTGGAGCTAAACCTTATAATAATAATATTTATGATATTTATAATTCGGCACGGGCGGCGGGGTTACAGTATAATTTATGTAACTAAAAATAATGCGTTACCTACCCTTCTACGTGCGTGTTCTATCTTGCATACGAATATTAGCCTGCATATTTGAAATAGAACGTAAAGAATTGCAATCGATGACATACAACTACTCTCACTAACGCGCTAATTAGTAACGACAAATTTAAAACATCTTCGTTAGTGCCCTAACCTACTTAACTCTTTTTCATATTTTTACTAACCCACTGAGAGAGAATAAAATTACTTCTTACTACCCTACTAACCTACCTACTCAAGAGAAATGTGGTTGTTATCATGTCTCACCTAATCGGCTACTGTTGATTGCTCGGTGATACGACGGTTTAGTTTTATATTAAATAATATGAGTTGATCATTCATTTTCACAAAATAGAAAACAAACAAATATTGAAATAAAATTTCACTGCTAAGCTGAGATTTGAACCACGGACTCCCGAGTTTGACGATAATTTTGAGTTGGATTTTGCAATTTGACCACTTTGTTATTAATAGAGTCGGTGAAATTATAGATGTTATTTATTCGTTGCAGTGTAGATAGAATATAGCTACCTCTGTCGGTACTGTATCTTATTCGATAATTTCTCGGTAACGTGTAACTTAATATAATGAATGATTGTTTTGTTATTTATGCAAGCGTGTGCGTGCCAACCGGCCAACAGCGTGTACAGAGGATTTTTTCAGCTGGTTCTATATGAACCTTTGACGTCGACCGTACATTAATGCGAAAATACAAATTCAGTGGTAAATTCCTGGATTCGAACCAGGAATGTGGTCAATAAGCCGGTTCCTTATTCACTGGGCTATCACTGCTCAAAAATCTAAGATCAATTTCATTATCTATATCTAAATAGGAAAAGACAACAGTTCAGTGTCTTTCTCCTCCGTTTGTTAATCGAGATAGAGTTAGGGGTCGGTATCAGAAGCATGCTCGTCGGGACCCTGCTTATCCAGCATACTAGTAGATTGTAATCAGGACCAAAACCGTACTACTGAGGAAAGGGTTAGGTTTTGAAACGTCCTCCGTAGGTGCACCGATCCGCCCCAGTCAGTACGAATCTAGGTGCATGCTGAGGTGGGGCTGCCACCTATAACATAATGTTCATCCCAGCCGATCGATCTGAGTGCCAAAAGAGAATTAACGAGATATACTGTCACAGGTGATGTCAGGTGACCTACAAACCGGCGGGCGTGCATGTAAAGAGCTATAAATGTTAAAAATGCAAGCGAGGTATGTAAGGACAGTGTCTTATGGCGCTCTGTTCTCTTTTCCTACCCCCTAAAGACCTGACGTAAATATACATATGTTGTAACCGATGTTCTTGCCTTTGTTAAGAAATTTATTCCATGTCCTTTTCAAATTAAGGAACAGTAGAAAAAAGTTGGAAGCATGTAACATATTATTAAGAATAATTATGCACGAATTTATTTTGGACATTTAGACTAACACTAGTGTACATAAAGCAACGCTAAAATATACCATGTGTAAACTTCATTGATGCTAATGCATTTTAATGGAAATTGTAATTACGCTACCCCACAAAAGCATGATCACCATACACTACATTATGGAAAAGCGCTTACTCACTAGTCCGAAATTCGATGTCCATTCGCATATCGTCCGATATACATAGGCAACAGAGGCGAATTCAATCACTGATACATTAAAAGCAATATGTGTGATCTGAGGCCGCTTGACACGCTTAGAGCTATGTGACTTGCCCTCTTTGAATAAAAAAATCGTATCATAAATAAATAACGTAATATTTCCATATATAGATAGAACTATATATCTATCTGAGGCCGCTTGATACGCTTAGAGCTATGTGACTTGCCCTCTTTGAATAAAAAAATCGTATCATAAATAAATAACGTAATATTTCCAGACTCTGAAACTGCAACTTTCAACAACAAACAACTCTAGGTAACGGTCAAACATACGTAAGTACGTTTTTGTACACGTTGTTTTTATTATACAACGTCAGGAGGCGATTACTCACGCGATGCCACCTCTACTGCTAACACAGCAACTCCTTAGGAGCTTACTGGAGGCCTCACTCACACGCAGGAATGCAACAACCCTCTAAGGAGTTATTATTTGTTTGCTTTGATACGCCTTACCTATCTTAGAACATTTAAATGTACATAGCCCAGATAAGGAAAATAGAGACATTCGTACACATAAATATTTGTCTTTTGAAGCCTACCCATGCGACCTTGTTAAATTCATTGGTAACCACTCATGGTCAAGCATCGTCGGCATCCTCGCTCCTATAATACCAAGACGTTTCCTATCTCTTTAATTAAAAAAAAAAAAATTAAACGTCATTTCGTTTCATCACGTCGCGTCATAGATGAAAGCCTCGTTTCTTTGACATTGTACTTGAAAGACCCTCTCTATAGCTTGCGTCCATTCCAAACTTTTTAGTTATCGTAGCATAACTCTGAAATGTAGGTACTATCATAGATTGTGATGACGGCGCAATCACTAAGTTTCTTTTTTAATTGTCGCTATTGAAGCTCATAGTCTTATTACTTACCGGCATTTGAGATCATTTCAAAGTATTTTTTATAACACTAAGGCGACAAACCATCGTACGGCCTGTCTGATGTACGATCAAGTAAGGAATTCTTCATCGACCCTTACTCATCCCACTGCAGGAATACGGGTCTCCCTTCAATCGATGGGGTTTAGTGCATACTCGCATCAGGCTGCCCAACTGCACATTGGCGAACGCCAGTGATTTCAAGCCGCCCGAAGGCTTGACTTAACGATTGCCATCTATCGACAACAGCCGAGACAGACAACTTAACGTGCCCTCCGTGCACGGAGAAGCTCGAGTAGAATCCATCCATAGACATGCTGGCGGCGACATTGCTTAACCTGCATATTCGATTAGAATGACTCGCGCAGCGACGCCATCGAGCTTTTCAAGTAAGCTAGTAAGCAAGTACTGTAATATATGTATAATACCTCTATATAAACACCACTCTTACTTTGCCGACCCAATAAAATCTTTTTCAAGTTATTGAAGAACCTCATACAGCAATCACTTGGGTTCATAATAATTTCTAATATTGTTTTCTATATTTTGCCATAAGTATGAATAAAGTATTATAAATATTTCGTGCTTCGGAAGGCACGTTGTCGTCGGTTCCGGCTGATGTCGAGAGATGACAGTCATTAAGCTAAGAGAGTGTCCTTCAGGCCGCTTAAAGACATTAGTCTCCGCCAATCCGCAGTTGCGCGGCGTGGTAGAGTATGCTTTAAACCCCTTCGGTTGAAGGGAAACCCGTATCCCTACAGTGGGATGACCTAGGGTTGGTGTAGTAGTAATGTACTGTGAAATAATTTCATCTTAATGTTTCTTTATTTGAGATCAAACTCATACATTTACACTTCATTGTATCTTACGTAGACCCCTATAATGAGTCGCTTTCATGCAATCATTAAAAAGATTAAAAAAAAAAGCCGCCCCATAACTTGATCCTTACAAACGTCACTCGCTACTTTAATTTTATTCATTGCTCTTCTTATGAACGCTTGCCGGTTTCTAAGACTCCTGACATCACCTGATAAAACACTTTCAATTTGGTCATAGTAAGTAAGTCATATACAATCTAGTTCTAAATAAACTTGGTGATTTAGTAACCCTTTACAAGGACCATGCACGTCGTTTCAATTACTTTTGCTTTTTATCTAGATTGGGAAGGAACCATTTTAAGAGTTCGTTTCCCTAAACCAATACTTGAAGTATTACTTTATTAAGGACTCTTTATTTTCACCTTGCAATAATATCTTATTATTTATCATGTATATCTTGAAATACGTTAGTAATAAAATTTAACATAGGATATTTTTACTGCATATCCTCTATAGCGGCAAGGAATTCATCCTAACAAATTGTACCGAAAATGGCCGGGTACCCGAGAGATGGTAACAGAAAAGTTTGGTCTTGTCCAATATTAAGTTGACTATCAACTCTGTCGAGTTCATCCCTGAATATTATGTCACGGGTTAATACAAGAAGTTTGTAAACAAATTTTACAAACTTCTTATAAACTGCCTCTAAAAATACGTTTCTACCAGAATGGAAATTCACGACTGATTACCCCAAGTGATACAACAGACCGCGGTAATTGATTATCATGACGACACATGCCTGTTTTCTATTTTAGTGTTATAATAAGCTATTATAATGTTAATTATTACTTGAACTGTCATAAGTTATAATCAAAAATATACATACATGATATCACGCCTGTCTCCCAATAGGGTAGGCAGAGGCTATGGATCGCCAGTTGCACTGATCCAAACATGCCTCTCTCACCTCTTCTACGCTCATCAACCTTTTCAAGCATGTAATATTTTGAGGAATTTGAGTATATCCCCTCTATCTCCTAAGTTTACAGAATAATATATGTATGTGTAAATAACTTATGTGTATATCTTCCTGCCAGGTCCCTTCAGGGGTAGGTAGAGCGAACCGAGCGCAATAAGATATACATCATAATGATTTACTTTTACCAGTACTTACTTCACAGAAAATTTGTCACAAAAGTACGTAAAAGGTGTAAATATTATTGATGCTTGAGTTTTAAGTAGTTAAGGGGTTAAAGTATGAAATTGCCGAAATTTTTATTAAAAAATTAAAACTCGTTTTTTTCTGAGACGTAACATATTTATTTAATCAAAATATTTCCTCCTTATCTATACATTGTTGCCATCTAATCAGAAGGTTATGCCTTTGCGATAGAACTCTGGGGATCTAAATTCGACAAACTGTGTGAAAGCATTTTGTACTGTCCTGGGAAGATAACTTTTTACCACGTAGAAAATTGTCCAAAGCACGAAAAAAATAGTAGTCAGTTGGAGTAAGGTCTGGCGAGTACGGAGGATGACATATGTTTCTAACTGAAGCTCATGTAGAGTTACAGCGGTTTCTCGTGCAGTGTGGGGTCTTGTGTTATCATGGAGCAATAATGGTGAAGGTCGATTCACGATTCAGGGCTGTTTCACTGCCAGTTTCACCATTTTTGTTCGAACTTCGGCACAGTAAACATCTGCTGTTATTGCTTGACCAGACCTGAGAAAGCTATAGTGAATAACGCCATGAAGAAACTACCAAACAGTTTCCATTACCTTTTTATTCGTCAGCTTTGCTTTAGGGCACTGTTGCGCCGTTTGACCTGGGGTCAGCCGTTGCATTTTTCGCTTACGGTTATCTTATAGAATCCATTTTTCGTCACATGTCACAATTTGATCCAATATTCCTTCATCCCGTATCCCTGCAGTGGGAGGCCAATGTTTTCGAACCGCCCGAGGGCCACTGAGTAAGCTTAACCGCCGGTCCAGGCTGTTGTCGATGGATGACAGTCGTGTCATCCATCGACAACAGCCTGGACCGGCGGCTTAACGTGCCCTCCGAACACGGAGAAACTCTAAATAGATAAACCCATCCATAGACAGACTGCGGTCGACGTTGGTTAACCTGCGTGTTTGCTTAGAATGACACGCGCAACCACGCCATCGAGCTCTCGATGGTGATTACAGTGTGACAAAAATATTTCCAGTATGTCTAAACTAATGGAAAATAACAATGAGCATACTAGGATCTATCCCATCACTAGTGAGCAAATAAGTCTATGCAGTGGTAAATGTTAGGATTGCCGCTGTAAATTGTTTTATTTGCTCACCTGCCGAGTGTATTTATTTACCTATATATATTGAGTTAGCTAGGTGCATTTTGACTGAAAATTTTGCGTTGAATAATAGAAAAGTAATGGGTAGTGACATCTATTTTATGTTCATACTTTTGTCACATGTTTAAATACATTATAAAATTGTATTGTAAAGATAGGGCATCCACCGGCAGCAGAGCGAAGACTCAAGCAACCGGTGAATAGGGCTCCAGAGAACCACCTCTGTTCAGAAGGACCGCCTTCTGATCTGGTTCTTGAGCCAACTGAAGAACGAGAGCCTCTCAAGATAGCGGTAGAGGAAGAATAATCGTTATGTCCATAACTTAGTAAGTCTTAGACTTCTTTTGCGGCCCTCACGACTTTAAGATCATGGGGAACATCTCAATCCTATTAGCGACAATAGTTTTATCCCAATAGAGTAATAGTACAGTAATAAAATACAACTAATTATTCATGTTTTAATATTACTTTTTTCATTATTAATCATCATGCAAATTTCGTATTCCAGAGGTTTCTCACAAGCCATTAAGTAGTTTGTAAAATCATATTTGTAGAAGAAAAAACAAAAATTGATTAATGTAACATTAACCCATTGAAAGTGGAAGGAAGGAATACTTACTAGTGGCAACACATCACTAAAAAACTTCTTATATGCTACGAGTATAAAGCCGTAATAGCACGCTTTACATGCTAATCCTACTTATAATATTATAAATGTGAAAGTTTGGATGTTTGTTCCGTTTTCATGCCTCAACGCGTGAACAGATTTGAATGAACTTTGGTAGGCAGATAGATAAGGTACTGGATTAACCCATAGTCTACCTTTTATCCCGGTGATATGTTCACGAGGGGTAGTTTGGATGTTGGAATTGCACTAAATTTGGATGTTTTATTTCGCTTTCATCTATCAGCGGCTTTTGATCTTCTACTATCCCACAGGAATACATCACCAAGATTAAAAAGCTGCTTTTTATCCGATGATGTGTTCCTGCGCGATGATCCCTTCGCGGAGACTGCTGCTGCTTCATACCCGGAGATTCTCCGCTGTTAGTCAACTTTATGTGTGTTGCACTCGAGTTTCGAATGCCTAAAACTTGTGCTCGCGGAAAGTGATTACTTTCCGCGAGCACAAGGCCTTATAATATCGTCTACAAAAGCATATAATTGAAATGTGAAGTTGCTTAGGATTATGATATCAACTACGATTATCAACATATCGTTGAACATTTCTTATAATTGTAACACTCTTGGTGCAATAAATGGTTATAAAATCAGTGTGGGTTAAAACGAATATATCATTAAGCTATTATTCATATTCTCATGTAAGTGACTTTTTGTCTTTTTGGGAATAAAATTTCTTTAAACCTAACTACGATTATCGTATTAACCACTAAACGGATTTGATTTTTTATTCCATTTATAACTCTTGTAGGATAGCCATTTTTGTATAGAGATTGTTTATGTGATGCATAAATTGAAACATTAAAACATGTGTCACTTTTATTCCGTACATTTGGTACGGCTCCTGTAGAATAGATCTAGAGCGTGAAAGGTATATAGAATCATAGAATTCATAGAGTTCAAATGTTTTAGAGGGTGTGTGTCTAGTGTGTTTATTTCGGTTAGTTCTTTTTTCAAATCAAAACGGAGCGACGGATTGATGTGTTTTTTTTATATGGAGGGCCTGATAGTGTCATAGGCTACTTACACCGCGGTAAAATATCTTACTCCCACAGGAAAATATGCTTTGTTTCCCTTTGACCATGAAGGCGAAGCCGCGGGTAACAGCTGGTACTAATATACATTTTAAATACTGAACCCGGGCGCCATAACTTTATTTCGAAAAATAGGTTTAAAACAGATCCGAGTTGCACTGACCCCACACTAGGCTAGGCCTGTGTCGTGGGCGTCAAATGAGTACAGTAGAATACATAGTTACAGTTCTTAAAAAGTACCTTAAAAAATATGTTGCGTTGCGGCGAGAAAAATGTTACATTAAATAAAGTCGATATATGATAAAATAAATAAAGTAGAGGGGAATTTAATTCATTAAAGTTATACAAAGAAAAAATATAGATATAGAAGCTACAATCCACAAGAGTGCATTCATGTAACATGAATTCAAATAAAGTAATCTTTATCCAATAGTATTTGAAGCGCGTGAGTGTGTGAGATATATATATATATATATATATATATTGTATAGAGTGATGTTGTGGAAAGTAAAACTAACATATTTCAATTACAAGTTACTGAAGATTTGGTATTATAAGTTCGATGTATTATAAGTTTAAGAAATAATCCTAATTATATTTTCTGATTCCTCATAGTCCAATTGTATTAAAAATAATTTTAAACGATTTCTTGCTTCGTAATTACAACAACATTTTATTTCACATTTATTCACTAATCTGTTGTATACTAGAGGAAAGAGAAATGCTTTAAATCGTTGAGCAAAGGTGGTATTTGTATCAGTAACAGGAATCTTAAAGACTCTTTTTTCTAGCATTGCATTATATGTAGATGAACTTGTGACACATTTATGCATGTATAGTGTGGCGCGCATCAGAAATAACTTCCGAACACTTAGAACATCTGCTTCCCTGTAAAGAAAGAAAGAAAGAAAGAAAAACGTTTATTTGGCAACACAAAAATTTTACATAAATTTGAAACTTAAGGCTAAAATACAGTGTGTGTACCAAATAGGTCTCCACTCAGCATAATGTCTCGGCACGAAGTGCCTCGACGCTGGTATTCTGTGGACACCATTAATAAAAGACTGTACAAGTCAAATGTACAAAATCTACGTGGCTTCTTGAGTAACACCTTTAGAACAGCGCGCTGAGCTCTCTCCAGTACTATTAGGGTCGACTTTGCTATTCCACCCCAGGCCAGAATACAGTAATTTAAGATAGACTGACACAAAGCTAAGTACACTTTTTTCAACAGGGGGCCTTCGGTGACTTCCCTCAGCAACTTCAACTTGCGTAAAATCAAAATTAATTTTACGCAAGCAGAAGTCCTAATCAATATAGAAATATTTAAGACTTATTAAATTACAACCTACCAAATTGAATGTTTTATTCGAGCTGATCAACGTTTTAATGCCAAATCACCTCGCCCTTAAATCAAAATTAATTTTACGCAAGCAGAAATCCTAATTAATATAGAAATATTTAAGACGTTATTAAATTATAACACAATAAATTGAGTGTTTTATTCGATCTGATCAACGTTTTAAAATCAAATCACCTCGCTCTTAAATGTAGTAGGTACATTAGAACTGAGTGGACGTGTTGTTTGCTAGCTCCTGATTAGAATTTACTACTCGTAAACAAAAGTGATTTTTGCCCATTATTATTTGCTACTTGGAGTGCTAAAGTGTTGTGGCAGCGAATTTATGGATATATCTACTTACTATTGTCGACTACGTGAGTAAAAAAGGATACAAAGTTGATATTCAAATTAGATTGATGTCATTATCAGTGAAAATAATGTTGCTACCTACCCCCTGAACATGTACATAATTGCTAATCATAGACCACACAATAATCTCACTGGGAGCGTTCCATTTATCACATATCTAATTGATGTTTTATAAAGGCACCAATACACGAGAGACGTGAGTGACTTTCGTAATATATCTAATATTGCTGAAATTGAATTCAGAACAAATATTATTGGGCTTATCGTGACAATGACAACTAAAACCGTGAAGTGCACTAACTGCAATATTGTTATTAATGAAGTGTTATCCTTCATTCAAAACAAAGCAGATGTGATGGATGAAGAAAGTTTATCTGCTATATGTTTGAGTTCCTTTTCTAACGAAGAAATTGTGTCGGCTAAAAGCTTATTATTTGAGTCGTGTTCAACTATACATACTCAGAAAAATGTCACAAGAAAGGGGATGGGAAAGTCGAAACGTGAGATCGACGATATCATCAGCTTTATTAAGCAAGTGCATCCTGAAGAGGTACCAATTTTTGTTGCGCGGCAGTTACACAAACTGCCCCCAATAACTTTTGATCACGTCGACGTTACAAGCCTGTTAAAAAAGATATTAATTCTGCAAAATGATATGTTGACAGTCAAAGAGAATTATGTAAATGTTCAGCAATATAACGATTTAAAACAGGAGGTCACTAATTTAAAAAATGCCTCAATCGTCAATAACTTCGATTACAATAATATAAATATGAGGCGGGGTGCATGTTTATTGGATTCGTGTTGTGATAGTGGTCCGATTGGGTTGACACACGTTACATTATCCCCAGATCACTACACTGAATTGAAAAACGTTCCAAGCACCGTACATAAAAATCAAACCGGGGTACCGCAACAACCGATTTTTGTCTCGCCACCCGCAGATCGCCGGCCCGCTGAGGCCAGCGGTGGCCGCACGGCGATCTCCAACGACCGCTTGTCCAACTCAGCTGTGCAGGCGCATGAGTCATCACAAATGCGCGGTGATATAAATAGCAAAAAATGCAGTGAACTAGAGGCTTTGCCGGCTACGCATGTAAACAAGCGATCATATGTTGATACCGCGAAGGAGGGGGAATGGAAGACGCCACGGCCAAACGCAAACTGGGTGCTTGTTCAAAGGCGGAGGTTGAAAAATAAATTTATTGGAATGAAAGGAAAAGCTAATTTGGAACTGACGGATAAGTTTAAGGCAGCGGACATTAGAACACCATTATTTATAAATAATGTAGACAAAGAAACATCGTCGGAGGACATTATAAATTATATACTTAAGAAAACTCAAGTTAAAGTGTCCTTAGAAAAAGTTAACATGAAATATGAACGTGAATATAACGCTTATAAGGTATTTGTACCAATGCACAAAATTGATATCTTCCTCGACAGCAGCCTTTGGCCAGAAGGAATATCATTTCGTAAATATGTTAACTTTAGAAGTCGTACGACGACACAGTCTGAAAAATAGTTTTATATCGCCTTTATAATGGATATTAGTTACCTAAAAGTCATTTCTTTTAACTGTAAATCAGTTACCAGATCAGTGGAAGGAATAAGATCGCTGTGTAAATCTGCAGATATTATTGCGCTGCAGGAGACCTGGCTACTTCCACATGATACGGCATACATTGGGGACATTCATCCAGAGTTTGACTACTGCAGTAAATCAGCGGTTGACACCAGTGAAACTATACTGAGGGGAAGACCGTACGGAGGTGTGGCAATCATGTGGCGTAAACGTTTGTTTACCTCAGTGTCTGTTGTGCAGTGTAAATCGGTGCGTATAACGGCGATTAAAGCGGTTGTGAATGATAGAACTGCGTTATTTTTCTCAGTGTACATGCCGTGTGACTCCTGGGAGAATGTAACAGAGTTTATAAACTGTTTGAGTGAAATACAAGCTATAATAGAGTGTAATAATGCAGAGTCCGTCTTCATACTAGGAGACTTCAATGCGCATCCTGGTGAGCTTTTTTGCAATGAACTAATTGGTTTTTGTAGCGAACAATTGTGGGAGATTGCTGATCTAAATTTTTTGCAAACAAACAGTAACACCTTTACTTATATTAGTGAATTAAATAATTCCCATCGCTGGTTAGATCATTGTTTAGCTACCAAGTCTGCCTATTTGTCTATTGAAAATATTTGTGTACTCTATGATGTTTTCTGGTCTGACCATTTCCCATTGGAAATATCAGTGAATGTTGGAAAGATAAGTACCAAGTTTAATGATATAAGGCGAATAAGGGATCGCGCAATATGGGGGGAGAGACATCCAGAGCAGATACATAGGTACTCGGAACTGTGTAATGACAAATTAAGATGTATTGATTTTCCTAAGGATTTCATGTTGTGTGCCAACCATCGTTGCTCTATTCCTGAACATGCTTTATTGATTGACAAACTGTATAATGATATAATAAATACACTTAAACAAGCAGCAGTAGCGACATACGAGGAAAGGGGGAATAAAAATAAAAACTATGTTGTCGGATGGAATAAATTTGTGAAATCCCTTCATGACGATGCCCGGCTTTGTTTTCAAATGTGGGTATTATATGGAAAACCGAAAACTGGCACATATTATGATAACATGGTAAACAGCAGAAAACTGTTTAAAAATAAGTTGAAGTGGTGTCAGAATAATGAGAATAAACTAAAAATGGACATTCTAGCGACCCATCATAAGTCCAAAGACTTCTCAAAATTTTGGAAACAAACCAGCAGACTGGATCCAAGGCCGGGTGTTCCTGCTAGTGTAGATGGCGAGTGTGACGCGGGGCGGGTGGCTAATATATTTAAAAAGCACTTTAAAGTAAATTCTGATCAAACATTGCAGCTGCAAATGTTTAATACTGATATTAGAGATGGTGATCTAACTACGTGTTTTACCGCTAAGCATGTTAGAGCGGTGATTAAAAGTATGACCCGAGGTAAATCCCCAGGCCACGATGGTATCAGTGTTGAACATTTGCAGTATGCTGGCTTTCACCTGCCTCGGGTCCTAGCTATGCTTTTTACGTTTTGTGTTGGGCATTCTTACTTACCTGCTGATTTTATGAAAACAATTGTCGTACCAATACTGAAAAATAAAACCGGAGACGCCTCAGACAAGAACAACTACAGACCCATTTCACTGGCTACTACCGTGGCCAAGGTGATGGACGGCTTGCTTGAGAAGAAGTTACAGGAGTCGCTTAATCTATACGATGCACAATTTGGTTTCAGGCCGGGGCTATCTACGGAGAGCGCTATTCTTTGTCTCAAGCACACCGTCCGTTACTATACAAAGCGTAAGACGCCAGTTTTAGCGTGCTTTCTGGACTTGTCTAAGGCGTTCGATTTGGTGCAGTATGATTTACTCTGGAAAAAGTTGGACACTGAAACAGACTTTCCAAAGGACTTGCTTTGCTTGTTTCGGTATTGGTATGATAATCAGCGCAACCAAGTAAAGTGGGCGGGAGTGTTGTCCGAGGCGTATGGGTTGGGGTGCGGTGTAAGGCAGGGTGGCTTGTCTTCACCTGCACTATTCAACTTGTACATGAATACTCTGATTGGTGAGCTCAGTGACAGCGGAGTCGGCTGTTCCATAGATAATATACTTTATAATAACATCAGCTACGCCGACGACATGGTGCTACTGAGCCCATCGGTCGGGGGCCTCGGTAAGTTACTCACCATATGTGAAAAATATGTAATGGCTCACGGCCTCAGGTACAATGTTAAGAAAAGCGAAATCTTAATGTTCAAATCAAAGAACAAAGATTATAAGTTACCACCTATCATGTTACATGGTACCCCATTAAATAGGGTAACCAAATTTAAGTACCTGGGGCATTGGGTCACTGATAGCATGTCTGATGAATTGGACATTGAGAGGGAACGAAGGGCTCTCGCTGTGAGAGCGAACATGCTCGCCCGCAGATTTGCACGGTGTAATAATGAAGTCAAGCACACACTATTTAGGGCATATTGTCAGTCCTTTTATACCTGCAGTCTGTGGACTGAGTACACTAAAAAGGCGTTTGGAGCCCTGCGCGTCCAATACAATAACGGCTTCAGGGCGCTGATGGGGCTCCCTCGGTACTGTAGCGCGTCAACGATGTTCGCAGAGGCTCACATAGATGGCTTCCACGCGATCATTCGTAAGCGGGTGGCCTCTGCGTGGCGCCGGCTCCGGGGCAGCCCCAACAGCCTCCTGGCCGCAATAGGAGGTCGCTATTGCTGCCCTATACTAAGGCACTGGAACGAAGTCCATGTTGGCTCAAGACCAGCCATGGTCAATGTTAAATAAATCTATTAAAATAAATTGTGTTACTAACATTAGTTTTTAAGCTTTTGTAATAATACTAACACTTTATATGGAAATCTTTTCTGAAATAAATGATTTATTATTATTATTATTATATTATTACATCACATCACAATCTTTATATTTTTAAATATAAAATATCGCAAAAAAATACATTTAAAAATATAAAAAAATGGGCACTCGCCGGTAGCGGAGCGAAGACCCAAGCTACCGGTGGTTAGGGCTCCATAGTGAGGAACTTTCTCACAATGCGGGCCGTGTCCAAAAGAACCGCTTTCTGAATCTGGTTCTTGATCCAACTGTCAAGCGAGAGTCTCTCAAGATAACGGTCGAGGCTCTTCGCTATAAGTCCGTTTACTGACACGACTATCGGAACAATAATCGTTGAGTCCACATGCCACATGGCGGTAACCTCGTGAGCCAAGTCCAAGTATTTAGAAAGTTTTTCTTTCTCGGCTTTCACGAGGTTCTCATCATGGGGAATGGTGACATCAACGAGAATTGCACGGCTCGCCCCCCGATTTATCAACACAATGTCAGGCCTATTGGCGACAATAGTCCTGTCTGTGATGATAGAGGTCCCAGTAGAGCGTGACATTGCCATTTTCGAGAACTGGCGCGGGTGCATACTTATAGTATGGTACCTCAGAGCTTACAAGGCCATATTTAAGTGCAAGTTGCTGGTGTATAATCCTCGCTACTTGATTGTGTCTGTGCAAGTACTCGCCGTTAGCAAGATGAGAACAACCGGAGACTATATGCCTGAGTGACTCGCCGGGACGGTGGCATGCTCGACAAATGTCGACCGTACCGTCCTTCAGGATATACTTCCGGTAGTTATTCGTCTTGATAACTTCATCCATAATTGCACAGACAAAACAAATTATTATTATTATTATTAAATCAAAATTAATTTTACACAAGCAGAAATCCTAATTAATATAGAAATATTTAAGGCGTTATTAAATTATAACAATTTAATTTATAATTTAAGACGTTATTCAATTACAACACACCAAATTGAGTGTTTTATTCGAGCTGATCAACATTTTAAAGCCAAATCGCACCGCCCTTAAATTAAAATTAATTTTACGCAAGCAGAAATCCCAATCAATAATACATTTAAGACGGTATTTAATTACAAAACGCAACTGAGTAGCAGAGAAACAGGATACGTAACCCTCGTCATTGGAGGGTACAGCTACGTCAGTGTTGTTAGATATATTTGGGTATACTTACTGGGTAATTCCTAAATTCTGACGTTAATCTCTTCTCTAGGCTGAATAGCCTTGCCACTTCAAGAAAGATAACGATTTAAGTTATTTTAGCCTTTTGTTGTGTTATAAAATATTGTTATTGTATATTTAGATTCACGATACAGTCGAAAACATGATTACAATAAAAAAGGCATTGAAGGCATAGCTATACACAATGCAGTACTGGTCCCAACGTTTACTTATGGAAGCGAGAACTGGGTATGGCAGAAAAAGTATGAAAGTACGGTCGAAATGCGAACGTTGCGCAAAATTTGTTGCTTAACACTTGCAGACCGCATTCGCAATGATTATGTTAGAAACAAAGTTGGTCTAAAAGAGAGCAGTATTAAAATAAGAAGAGGCATGCTCCGTTGGTTCGGACATGTGGAAAGAATGCAGGAAGAAAGATTTACGAAACAGATATACAACGCGAAAGTAGAAGGATTTAGGAGTCGATTAAGGCCAAGACTTATGTTGTGAACTCCTTAGATTATAAGCTTTTTTATATCAAAGAATTTATTGTTTTGTTATTTTCAGTTGTCAAGTTGTTTTATTATTAATAAATAATTAAATAAATATTGGCGGACAAATTACACAGCGCCATTCAGCCCCAAAGTAAGCGAAGCTTGTGTTATGGGTACTAGACAACTGATAAACATACGTAAATATTTTTTTTTTGTAAATACATACTTATTATACATAGAAAATACCCAGACCAAGACAAACAGACATGTTCATGCACACAAATGTTTGTACTGTGTGGGAATCGAACCCACGAGCGTTGGTGTCAAAGTAGCGTAACAACGCGTTTCACCACTGCGCCACCGAGCTCGTCAATTATTGTATTATTGTGTTTCTGTCTGTAAATTTAGTTTGATTTTATTATATTTATTTTACCAATTCTCATTTAGTTCTTATTTCTCCGTTACAACTTACCTCCCATGATCGAATTGATTGTGTTTTTTTTTTCAGAAGGTGATGTACGAGAAAGAGAGAGAGAGTGAATGAATGTTATAAAAGCGAGTGAAATGTATAAGGTTCGAGTCAGGTGGGGCTTGGTTCTCTCTGCCTATCCCGCAAGGGATGGCTTTAAATGATAGATAGACAAGTAATGGAAGGACACGACAATTGCAAATACAAGCTATTGCTAGGCATTTAGCTATAGGGGTCAAAAATGTAGAGAGAAGTTCTCGCGAGAGAAAGTATATTGTTAACCCGCTTTCTCTAGGTTACGTGAGGGTAGGTCACTGGTATTGGATTCTTATATTGATCACTTGACAGATGTAAGCGACAGATTGATTTTTTTAAAGGGTTTTTGTTTATCTCCAAGTTTTCACGAATTGAAAGTATTTACTCAATGGGGATGCTCTTCTTTGAATATCTTTACGACTTACCTATTACTTCGTCTTATCATCAGAGTAAGTTAAGTTTAGTTAATAGATTCAGGCGTTATTTTGTCACATTTACATGCAATTTGCTTTGTGTGATTCCGCCACCTATTAGTTCTTTTTTTTTATACTACGTCGGAAGACATACAAGCATACGGCCCACCTGATGTAAAGCGGGTACCATAGCCTATTAACGATTGCGATATGTTAAGTATCACTCGCGCGATGCCTCCTCTGCTGCTTACACAGCAACTCCTTGGGAGCTTACTGGTGACCTCACTCACGCGCAGGAACACAACAACCCTCTAGGGAGTTGTTATTTGGCTGCGGTTTTCTGTGAGGTGGAGGTACTTCCCCAGACGGGCTGCTTTGATACGCCCTATCTCTCTTAAAATGAGTTCTTTAACTTAAACCAGTTGAGAATGCGCAAGCTTGCATTGCCAGAGGAACACCAGGCTCGTCAATTATACAACAAATCAATTTTTTTTTAATTTGTCGGCCTATTTGACCATGTTCCTTAAGGATAGGAACGGTGTTCCTTAACAATCCTATTCTACTTTTTTATGATGAATCCGAATCTGAAGTCAAAATTCGAATATTCGAAAAAAGCGACAGACAAACACACAGACAAACATATAGATTTCATACGGTGTTCCTGAAAAGTTCATGCGGCCTAGCACCGGCCGGCGCCCACCCACTACTGTTAGTAGATGCAACATGCCGACGCTGCCATGGCTGCTCCGGTAGCCTCCATCAACCAACCGACCAAGCTAGTCAAGCTCGTTGTACCCGAAGTTCATTACTAAACTATCGAAGCCGAAAGCTAGATAGAATTTACGCAATTCTTATGCAATGTTAGGTACGAAACAACAATTTTCTAAACCAAGGATTTACAATAAACCTACGAGAATATATTATAAACTTCGTCTCTTGCATCACAGCATTTCCGTACACCATTTGTTTTCATTTCCTGTCGACATCGGTGTAAATCGCCCATTCTTATTCTGAACGAGCCCTTCCCAATAGGTATTTGTCAGTAAATAGTTACAATGGTATGTAACTTTTTCCCGGATACTTGGGTGTATTGCTTTGGATACAAGCTGTTGCCCACAACAGCTAGGGTAGCATGTGTCCCTCTCACATCTACATTTATTTGAAGCGAAAATTTCTTTTAGTCACATTGGAAACTTTAGGGATGGGGAAAAGGACTGAACTCGCGTGACCATCACGCTTAGATACATATATATGTATATATTTATTATTAATACGTAAATAAAAGTAATTACTAATAAAAAAATACTTTCTGACGACCTAAAAATAATGTTTGTAAGTTAGTGAAGCAAAGAGGTTTTTGGCTTTGGAAGTAAAATGTACGACTGATAGTATTTTTAGGGTTCCGTACCCAAAGGGTAAAACGGAACCCTATTACTGAGGCTCCTCTGTCCATCCGTCCGTCTGTCACCAGGCTGTATCTCATGAACCGTGATAGTTAGATAGTTGAAATTTTGAAAATGATGTATTTCTGTAGCCGCTATAATAACAAATACTAAAAAATAGAACATAATAAATATTTAAGGGGGCTCCCATACAACAAACGTGATTTTTTGCTCGTTTTTTGCTCGTTTTTTGCTCGATATCGATAATGGCAACAGGTAGACGCTTGAAATATTCACAGAATATTTAGTTATATATTCACTTTAAGAATAAATAATGAAATTAAAATAAAACAAATATTTAAATTAATTCTCATATAACAAACGTGACTTTTTTGCCGTTTTTTTTAGATAATGGTACAGAACCCTTCGTGCGCGAGTCCGACTCGCACTTGGCCGATTTTTTATACTACGTCGTGAAGCATAAAAGCGTACGGCTCACATGACGTTAAGCGGTTATCGTAGCCTATGAATGCTTGCAACACATTAAGTGTCACTCGCGCGATGTATTTGCTTTCCTTAGAAGCTTACTTACTTACAACAAGCCTCCAGTTAGTTGTTATTTTGGCTGCGGTTTTCTGTGATACGGAGGTACTTCGATTACAAATTATAATCATATAAAAAAAGTATAGTTAGGTCACTTAGTTTTGATGTTAAAGGAGAATATCCTCACCACTCATACAACAAACATAAATCCCAATTCATTTATCTCTAGTATATTGTATAGAATTAATTATTGACTCTATAATTGAGCGTTGAAACAAAAATATCTAACTTCTAATCGATCTATCTATCTATCTAAAACATCACGCCAAATCCCTTGCGGGGTAGGCAGAGAGAACCGAGCGCCACGTGACTCGATCCTTACATATCTCACTCGCTTCGTTAACATTCATTGCTCTTCTCATGCACGCTCGCCGGTTTCTAGGGCTCCTGACATCACCTTCTGATAGAACACGACCAATTTGGACATGGTAGGTAAGTCTTGGCCTTCCCCGGCTCCTACATCCTTCCACTTTTGCATTGTATATCTGCTTCGTCATTCTTTCATCTTGCATTCTTTCTACATGCCCGAACCATCGGAGCATGCCTCTTCTTATTTTAACACCGACTCTCTCTTTCAGACCAACTCTATTTCTAACATCATCATTGCGAATACGGTCTACAAGCCTTACGCCACAAATTTTGCGCAGCGCTCGCATTTCAACCGCGTTTATTCTACTTTCATGCTCTTTCTGCCATACCCAGCTCTCGCTTCCATAAGTTAGCGTTGGGACCAACACTGCATTGTGTGTAGCGAGTTGTGCCTTCTGGCTCAGGTTTTTACTGCCAAGAAGTTTTCCCAACGCTCCATTCACACTATCTCCTCCCAGCACTCACTCGTCTTTCCACATCTGCGGTGTACCTTCCATCCCTGCTGAAAGCGCATTCAAGATATACAAACTCATCCACTTGTTCCAACACTTCATCATCAATCGTAATCCTTACATTAGTTCTGGATTCTTCTCTTTCAAATACCATTATCTTTGTTTTCTTCGCATTCAGTAGTAAGCCTTTCTCCATACATTCGTCTTTCATCGTTGTGACCAGTGTTTGCAGTTTAGATGGTGTGTCTGCTAATAGCACGGCATCGTCTGCATACAGCAGACAGTTCACCACTAGGTCACCCATGCGCAATCCCACATTCGTTGACCTTATTCTCTGCAGACAACTATTGAGATACAGGATAAACAGCCTAGCAGATAGCATGCAACCCTGTTTGACATCAATTTTGACATCAAACCAGGGTGACATGCCACCGTCTATCCGCACACATGCTGAGCAATCCTTGGAAGTGGACTGCACAGCACGGAGCAGTGAACCGTCAATCCCATATCTCGGCAATATGTCCCACAGTTCCTTTCGCACAACCCTATCAAAGGCTTTCTCAAGATCCACAAAACCGCAGAAAACCTTCCGGTCTATGGCCAGATGCTTCTCTACGATATTGCGGAGCGAGAAAACTTGATCCGTACATCCCCTTCCATTTCGGAAACCTCCTTGTGCCTAATCGAAATGCCAATATATTAAGTTTCATAGATCACATGTGACAACTTATTATCGATGTTCATCCCTAATTTTACTTTCTTAGCGGGAGAATAAACTTACTGTCATATGTTATACAAGTAGCTACATGGTTAGGGAATAATTTCGCACGAATTGCTTTATTTATCAGTATAAAAGTACTATCATGTATGTGGTAAAATACAATATTCATTTATTGCGCTATCGTAGGTACACAAACATGACAATTTATATTACATTAAAAATTTAACACTTCAGAACTATTGCAATTATTTTACATTATAAAGTTTATCTCTTAGAAAAATCAACTTTTATCCATAATTTCAACAACTCTTTCACCATCATCATTACCAGCATATCATCGCCAATCTCCAAAACTTAAACACACACGCACACTCATGCAAGCACCCTGCACCGCTTAACCCAAACAGCGATGTTGATAGACTACGTTGGAACGAAACGCGTAAACTTACAACGTTTTGGTCGTGAGAAAACAATGCCCTATGAACGATCTAGCGCTTCATGCTTTAATTGTTTAATTAGAGTTAGCGCTGCAGCGAACTTAAGTTCTAATTCTCACCAAAATCTTACGGTCAGGGTCACGTGTCCTGACGCGAGTTTAACATTTTTTACTCATCCCAAAAAGTCCGCAACCCCGCTAAAAAAGTTTTCACTTCAAAAATGTAGTTAAGTTCTGTTAGTGGGGTCCAATTAGGTGTTAGAAAAAAAATAACTTTTTTTAGAGACCCAAATTATTTATTTTACACAGATTACTACCCACACTGCTTTTACACGTTTCGACTTAGTGTATATATCGCACTATTTCGCGACTGCAACTCAAGGACTTAGGGAGGTACGAGTTAAATGGCTCTATTCTGTCAGCCTAGCTAACTGTCCAGACCGGCGCGGCGGGCAGAAACCAGGTCCGTAGCTGTGCATCAGTTTGGCTAATCAGAATAACAACTGACTTGTATTCGAGATTGTAACGATTATATAGGCATAATATTGCTGGTCTGTTGTTTCCAATATTAGTTATATTGAAGATAGCAACCTAAGCTAAATATATTGCCAATACAGGGATGTAACAGAACGTTTTAGCTGTCTAGTTAGATGATGGTGTAATTTGTCAGACAATATTTACTATTCACTAGCTGTGAACGTTGTTTTGCCATATAAATTATTTCTTATTAATTTTTCAATTTTTTTTTATTATTATGAAATATACTTTACGGCCTATTCTCATACCTACCAAACATATATAAAAAAAAATTGGTCGAGCCGTTTTGGAGAAGTGCGACCACAAAAACCGTGACACGAGATTTTTATACATAAGACTAGCTGACCCGGCAAACGTTGTTCTGCCATATAAACTATTTCTTATTAAATTATCTATTTTTTTATTATGAAATATACTTTACGACCTATTATCATACCTACCAAATATACATAAAAAAATTCATAAAATCGGTCAAGCCGTTTCGGAGGAGTGCGACCGCAAACACTGTGATACGAGATTTTTATATATAAGATTTATCTATACTTATTAAACTGAATGAAGTATTAATACGTCTAAGTGTACTCATAATAATGAATCTCGTTGATATTTTATTGTGACGCCCACCACGTATATCATGACGTGAAGAGCGATCGTTCTGACGAAGCACTCTACCCTTTTCCGACATATATATGCTACAACTATATCAGGGACCAAGCCATGAGGCGCTCGGTTCTCTATGTCTACCCCGCAAAGGACTTGGTGTGATCCTTTGCGGGGTAGACATAGAGAACCGAGCGCCTCATGGCTTGGTCCTTACGCACCCCACATGCCTCTTTAACATTTATAGCTTCATGCATACCCGCCGGTCGCTACGGCAACTGACCTGATAACACAACCGATTTGATCGTGGTGGTGAGTCTTGGTCTTCCTCGACTCCTACAACCTTCCACTATTATTATAAGATGGCGACAACCATATGTATATCTTAACGATCACTTTTAAGAACGCTGACAAGAAGCTGGCAACTCTCAACTCTCAGGTAAACCTCAGTTGACGACCAATGCCTCTCCTTGACTATCAACCTCCAAGCCTCAACGGCGTGCAAGATACACTACAATATCATCATTCCAAGTAGCGTTTTTATTATACCTATAATAAAAATGCTACTTGGAATGATGATGCCCCTCACCTTGGAGCAAAGGGAGATTCTACCGTGTAATTCAATGGATCTAGAAATCCCTTTTCAAATAAGTAGAAGAAGGATTTTTCGCAGTAGAGAATGGAAGTTGTATCCCGGGAAAGTTGTCAGTTGCTAAATAAAACTTAAAAAAAAAAACAACTTCAAGCGGTTGGCGCAGGCATCAGCTGGTTATATAAGCAGTTAAATTCAAACAACGTCATAAGAACTATCTACCGCTGATTTAGTAGACTTTAAGTTGGCGAAGACTGAAATTTATGAACACACAGCGAAAAAAGAGTGAAACGAAATTCTCTCAGTACTAACTGGATCAGTGTCCTTTGCGATAAGAACCGAGACGCTGGCACTGAAGATTTACTGCAGACGACTTTGGCAATTGTATTTGGGAATATTTTAATGTAGCTTGCCGAGTGATACAATCAGATTGCACGTTAACCATTGTTTAAATTATGGTAGATTATTTTTAATATTAATAAAATAAATTGACGAGCTCGGTGGCGTAGTGGTGAAATGCGCTGTTACGCTACTTTAACACCGACGTCTCGATTACCACACAAAACAAACATTTGTGTGCATGAAAATGTCTGTTTGTCTGTTCTAAGTGTATTTATGAGAGGTAGGTCACATCAAAGCAGATCGTTTAGGTGTGTACCCCCACTTCACAGAAAACCGCAACCAAATAACATCTCTCTGGAGGGTTGTTGTATTCCGGCGAGTGTGTGAGTTCACCAGTAAGCTCCTAAGCCTGCTAGCTAAGTCTATTTCAGCTACTTTCACAGCATTATGTCATATGGTATACTGTTGTGGGGAAGAGAGGCTGATATTGAAACTATTTTTATATTACAAAAGAGAGCCATCCGCTCTATTTGTAACATACCCGGCTTCAGAGAATCACTTACTTAATCACTATTCAAAGAAATAAATTTCGTCACGGTTACTTCTCAGTACATTTATGAGACCATAATGTATGCTCGTAAAAATATAAAGTCGTTTTCAAAATGTAGTGAAAATCTTGGGAACAGGAATAGTTGCGTATATATTTACATCGGCTTGAAGACTAATAGATCTTTTGTTTTTTTTTACCTGAAACAGTTTTGTCCTTGCCTGACAATATGTTCAAAAGGCACATCAAAAATACTCTATGTAAGAAGGGTTATTATAGAATCGATGAATATCTAACTGACAGATATGTTTGGAAATGATTCAGTACATGCATTAATATAACTTTATATAAAAGTTAATAAGCCCCGGTATAAAAGCTCTGACAGTACGCTTTAAAAAGTGTTTTTTTTCACTTTGTCGGTACACCAGGAGAATCTACGGGCAAGCATGTTACCTCTGATCGCCAGAGCCCTACGCTCCCTGTCAATATCCATATCGTCCTTAAGGTCTTCGGTAAGGTAATGGCCCAAGTATTTGAAGTTAGTGACTCGTTTTATGGTTTCTCCATTAAGAGTTATATCAATAGTATTTTTTGGGCACTTACCGGCGGCCTTAAATACCATATATTCACATTTGCTTACATTGTAAGTGAGTCCATGGAGCGCAGCATATCTCTCACATATTGCCAATAGTTTTCTAATCTCAACCCAACCACTTGATATCACTATATGCACCCTATTTACACATATATTGGCAAGTTCCTTTTGGCATTCCTTCTTCGCCAACGGTAATTTGAAATGCTGGTAGATTTAAAAAGAGAAATCAAAACTATGAAAAATTAATAATGCCTGTGATGGTCTAAAGGCAAATAAAGATATTTTATCTTTACCATTAAGGAGTTGCTTTGTTAGCAGCAGAGGTTTAATCGCACGAGTGATATTTAATATGTTGCAAGTGTTCACAGGCTACGGGAACCGTTTCAATTGCATGTTATGTTTCACATCATTATTGTTTTCGTTTGTTCATTGTATTGTCATTTAAAAAGTTGATCCTTGAATATAATTTCACTAATTAGTTTGTATCGCAAATGTTCCATAGCAAAACCTGAATTTGAACAAACAGTGTGTCATGTTGTATGGGAGTGCGGTTTGTGGTATCGAAAGCGTGATGAAATACTGAATTCGGTGCATTCCATCAGTATTTAATATTCATACACCTGAATCTAGGCAGAATTATCACGCATGATTCTGCAACCTATAAATAATAATATAACTATTGTGTCTAGATAAACTCACAATCATACGAACGAAATGGTGATAAATCTATATATTAATACGTGAAGAAATCCTTTGTCCCCTTTTTTAAGTACATCGCGCATAGAGAAGTGTAGGGAGAGTGGAGAAGAGAAGAGCATAATTAAAGTCAAAATCTTTTTATTCCGTAAAAATGGCTACATTTGTTTGGAATCGTCACAATTTTTTTCCCTACCGTGCAGTTCATGACTAGGTGAGCACTGATAAAAATACTGCCAAAAAACTCAGGCATCCCTCTTTTGGTATCCAAACAAATTTACATAATTTATTAATTACATTATAATTGCATCGACTCAATCCCAGGCATTTTTATCATTAATATAGTCAGATACTTTATAATATGCCCTGCTACACAATTTGGCTTTAATAGTAGTTTTAAATTTGTTTATTGACAATTCTCTTATATTGCTGGGAATATTACATATCATATGTAGAAGACACGCCTTTGCCATATGATCTTTAATTATGCTCAAAGATAATATTTATATAATATATATATATATATATGTATCTGAAATTATCAATGAAGTTCAATCTTACCAAGTCTTTATGACAAGCTCGGTGGCATAGTCGTGAATGACGCGACTTTGACACCAACGCTTATGGGTTCGATTCGCACGCAGGACAAACATTTGTGTGCACGAACATGTTGTTGTCTTAGCCTGGATATTTTTTAAGAGAGGTAGGGCGCATCAAAGCCCGTCCGGGGAAGTACCTCTCAGAAAACCCCAGCCAAATAACAACTCCCTAGAGGGTTGTTGTGTTCCTGCGTATGAGTTAGGTGGCCAGTAAGCTCCTAAGGAGTTTCTGTGTTAGCAGCAGCAGATGAGGCATCGCACTAATGTGAACTAATGTATTACAAGAATGCATAGGCTACTAACTGCTTTACATCAGGTGGGCTATATGCTTGTATGCCTTTCACCGATGTATAAAAAAAAAAACTCAGTGAACTATAGTCGAATTTCGAATACTAGGCGGCCGCTAGTATTTTGCTTTGCTATTGGTTTAGAACCGACCTATTGATCAAATGGTCCCAGGTTGGAATCCTGGGCACCTTAAATTCGTATTTTCGTGATTATGTACATATTTGTAATTATTAAATTATTACTTGCTTGGTATTATTGTGAAGGAAAATATTGTGAGCAAAGTCAAAGAAATTATATTTCGAAAGACGTGCGACCCCTTGCCTAAGAAAAGCCTGGGTTTCACTCTAGGTTATGAAGGTCTGACGGCAGTCGCTCTATGAATATGAATAAAATTTTCGCCGATTCCTTAAGCTTATGTAGTGAATCTCGTCAATCCTAAGGGATTTGAAAACGGTAAAAACGCTGCAAAGAAGATGCAAGGAAATGTGATACACCGACCCCCTGCCAAATCATCTCTACACCCTTACTCATCTCACTGCAGGAATACGGGTCTCCCCACAACCGCAGGGGTTTAGAGAATACTCCATCAAATGCGAATTGGCGGAGGCCAGTGTTTTCAGGCCACCCGAGGGCCACTGACTTAGCTTAACGACTGTCATCTATCAACAAACAACCGAGATCGACGGCTTAACATGCCCTCCGAAGCACGGTTGCATTTTTCGAAATTTAATTCGAGAGCCAAGGGTGTTCATAGTCTTACAATCGGGACTTTAATGAACTTCACTGTGTCTTTATTTATTATGTATTGGCAAGTTATTTCGGTATTTATTCTTCACCAAGAAAAATTAACACCATGCGAAAAGAATAAGATACGATAAGATTTAAAAGAACTTAAATCTATTTTGTATCCATTTTCATTTTAGCTGCTATCGTTTAGTCATGGCAAGAAAGATCAGCGACGTAAACGTAGATACTTACTTTATAAAATGTACATCAATAGCACAAGCTGATTTAATAAATTTGTGTACACACACGTACTAACTATAGTATTCCATAGTAGTTTTGTTATTTCTCGTGGAAACTAATTAGTCTGAGTCAAACTTATTTACCGTACAATCGCGAAGTCACGGAAGTTTGATCAGCGCTTCACTAATAGTCATGCTATCTATAAAGTTATAGTCTTGATCAACTTGCAGTTTCTCAAAGTGGCTTTCGTATTGTTTCAAAATCATTGTTTCTCAAAGTGAGTCAAAGAGCTAAAAGACCATAGTTGAAGGACGCATAAAAATCGGAAACACGGACATTCATGCATACGCATCAAATACACACGCCGGCATCCATCCTATCAATATTGAATGACTTAAGAGGTCTCAAAACATAAACGTGCAATTAAAACATGAACCTTGCATTTCGACTTTTAGGACAATTACAGTTTTCCCTAGGACAGGAAATTAAATGTAATGAGGTTACAAGAAAAAAACATTTTATTTATTTATGCGGCATATAATCTTTAAGATGATGCCGCATAGTTGGTTACGTAAAATAAAGCTCAATTTTGCATAACGTTTTGAAATTCAAAGATAAACAATATAGCATAAATTTCTCCCAGTCGGGGTCCCTTTTCCGTATCACGGCATCCTTCCTCGGCCCACATCCGAGGATCATCATTTTTCACGTGCACGCACGATATTTTTCCATTTTCAATTAGTGCGTCTCGTGAGTTATGGGGTTTGAGGGCGCGCAATTATTTCTCAAGCCACTTTGTTTTGTTTTTATTCCTTTTTTATTTGCGATGTGAATGACTCCCCCGCCATCTTTAAAACAGCATACAATATTACCTATATAACTAGATTCTGGAGAAAGAAGAATAGGAGATAGATACGGAGTTTAATAAGAAATAGTTGGGGGATTCAGGAAGCGCCTCCGCCTTAAAGTAGTAGCAGGATCTATGGCTCCAGGGACTTACATGCAGAAGAAGTAAGATTCAGATTCAGATTTTTTATTTTGTCAAACATGAGTGATTACAATGGATACTGGTGTTACATAAATAAATTAGTTCTACATGTTTGGCCACTGAGGCATAAAAATAGAATTTAAGAAGAACATGCAAGTTAACATATATCACAAAATACTACCTTTTTTGTATGTAAATCTCGATTTTGTAGGAAAGACACATACACAAATCCAAAAAAAACAATCATCTAAATGCAAAACTTTATCAAAACGGCTAGAGCCATCCTCGAGACACATGATAATAAGATCACCATTGGTCAGGTGACAAGATGTCGTTTTAGCAACTACATTCCTAATCGTATATATGGTGGTCCATATTCAACACGGTATAGTAAAAAATATCTCTTGGAACTTTCTGGCTGCGACCAAATAAGAAATACTTAATATATCAATTCATCTATAGCACTACGCCAGATCCGTTGTGGGATAGACGAAGAGAATCGAGTGCTACAATACGCAGTCCTGAGATACCTCACTTGCTTCTTTAATAATCATAGATCTTTCATGCACGTTCACTAGCTCCTAAGGCTCTTGAATTCACCTTCATATAAATCGCGACCAATTCGATCATGTTTAGTGAGTCTTGATTTTCCATGGGTCTTATATCCTTCCACTTTCTCGTTGTATATCTGTTTCGTCATTATTTCATTCCTCATTCTTCCTACATGCTCGTATAAACCGAACATAGCTTTTTTTATCTTAACACCGATACTCTTTTTCAGATTAACAATCTTTCTTACAGACATTTACCACTTTCAAGTTCTTTCTGCAATACTCGGCTTTTACTTCCATACGTCCCAGCTGTGCCTTCTTGATTAGGTGTCGGCTGCTTAGAAATTTTCTTGATGCTTTATTCACAATATCCCATATAATCAATCGGCTTTCGACGTCTGTGTACCTTCGATACCCAATAAAAACACTTCCAAGAAGTACAAGCATGCCAACTTCTTGTGTTCGTTCTGGGTTTCTTTCTTTCAAATAACATTTTTTTGGTATTCTTCGCAGTGTATTGTAAGCCTTTCTACATACAATATAATCTTACATCGTTGCAACTAATATTTGCTGCCCAAATGTTGATTTTACTAGAAGTACTAGTCATACATGGATCAGACGGCCACCATTATGCCACTCATTCACAGTCTGTCTTAGATTTTATTCTCTGCAGACGCCCTGCAACCTGAAGTAAATTGGTCGTAGCTAATGGATAGAAGTTTGCAGCTCAAAAAGTATTGCTTTTACATCGCCTCCCCAGCTGATAACGCAGCAACTCCTCGGGAGCTTTACTAGTAACCTCATCCTCAATCTCAAGTGCACAGGCAGCACGCACCTGATTGACCTGACACCAAGATTGATGCCAAATCAGAACGACAAGCTGCCTCTATCCGTACACATGTGCTCAAAAAAGAACTACATGGCATAGATCAGGGCACACTTACTCCCATACCTGGGCAATATGTGCCAGAGATTCTTTTGCACAACTCTGTCAAATGGTTTCTAAAGGTCCAGCGCAAAAACTTTCTGGTTTATGCCAGATGCTTTTTCCATGCTATTGCCAGTGAAAAAACTTTACCTTTCATTCCTTTACATTTCGAAAACCATCCTGTAGCTTCAAATTATTCCTAGTTAATAGATTCAGGCGTTATTTCGCGAAGAATAAATGGTCACTTGTAGCATAGCATGTTATTCTTACGATTAACGTCTACAACGCCTGATGATGCCTCGTGGAGAGGCGAAACACGTACCGCAGCGACGACCAGGCCAGTCGTGACAGCGACGGTGATGGTGGGGGCATGCGGATTCTGTTCCAGATGGCGGACGACCGCAGCAGCCGAGGCAGAGACTACCGGAGCAGCCATGGCAGCGTCAGCATGTTGCACGTACAGTAACGTAACAGTAGTGGGTGGGTGCCGGCCGGCGCTACGCCGCATGAACTAAATGGTGGCGGAAGCACACAAAGCAGGTTAGATCAAATTCCATCAAAGTATTCCATCGGCTTTAATTCTCATTATCTTCTCAACAATTATTCCATACAATTTCTATTTCGGAAATGAGAGATGGTGTGATTAAGGTGATTTTTGATATTCAGATTTTTGTTGTGTGTCGTGAGTTATGATTTGTGTTTCATGTGTGTTATGTATCAGTTATAAAACATGTGTATTTACTGCCTAATCGGGTTTTAATTTCATCGCACACCGAGTTTATAGGCCTTTAAATTTTATGCAAATGCATGTGTTTGTTCTGTTTTTGTAGTAACAAAGTTATTCGATTTGCAGACGCGGATACGAACAGTTTAAAGTTAGGAGCGTTACGTAATTAATTAGTTCGAAGTTCTCGGAATTTCATATGCATTGCGCAGTAAAAGCAATTGTAAATTTAATTAATTATTGTACTCATATACCTACATATGTTTTTATGAGAGGTAGGGCGTATCAAAGCAGCCCGTCTGGGGAAATACCTCGACCTCACAGAAAACTGCAGCCTAAACACAACTCCCTAAAGGCTTGTGTTCCTGCGTGTGACTAAGGTCACCAGTAAGCTCTTAACGAATTACTGCGTTACCAGCAGAGGTGGCATTGCGCGAGTGATCGGGTATTAATGAGTACTATAAACGTGTAGTACATTATTTTATGTATATTTAATAGTTTTCGTAGTACAAGCCATGTAATTACTTTTGAAACCAAATTTTTGATACCATGAATTACATCATTGCAACTTTCGTAGGGTTCTCTAAGGTTTTGCATTTTTTTTATACCATTAAGGTGGCAAACAAGCGTACGGCCTGCCTGATGGTAAGCAGTTACCGTAGCCTATGAACATTTGTAACACCAAGGGCGTCACTCTTGCGTTGCCGGCCCTGTAGAAACCTTGTCACTCCTTTCTTGAAGAACCTCCTGCTGTAGTCTCTAGAAAACATCTCGTCTGGGAGCTCATTTGACCACTTTAGAGTTCTCGGTTGAAAATTTATTTAGAACCGTACGCAAGTACGTGACCATTGCGTCTTTGACGCCAGTGTATGAGGATGAACACCCAGCCATCGGCGAGAGGCGCGATTATAAAACGAGACATTATGTCGAATACCTCGTTAGAACATAATCCATTGCACAATCGGTAGGATACGCAAAGGGAGGCAAAATCTCACCAATCGGTTAAGTATTTTTTGAGTTTGTCCATTACGAACAAACATACAAAAAAATCAAATCTTATCATATTAGTTTAGATATTCGAACTTTGTCATGACAAGGGAGAAGTGACAGCCCAGTGAATAAAGAACCTGCCTTTTGAGCAACAGGTCCCCGGTTCGAATCCAGGCATGTACCACTAAATTCGTGTTTTCGGATTTATGTACATATTTGTAATTATCTTGCTCGGCGGTGAAGGAAATCATCGCGAGGAAACCAGCACGTCCAATTTATATTTCAATAGACGCGTAATCTAACCTAAGAAAGGTCTGGTTTTCCCTCTGCATTGTGAATCGTAGCCAAATCATTAGGCTTATGTAGCGGAGCCCGTCAATTCAAATGGACTCGGAAACGGAATAACGCTAGGAAGAAGAAGAAGGTTTTAACCTTGCTATATATATATATTAGATGCCTTCGCAAGTCGACGATATATTTTATCGATTCCTTATTACATTTGCCGCAAGTCAGGTGCATCGGCGCAATGCGCGTGGATAGATTTCCGTGCACTATTTCTTTTTTTATATAACTTTGAGAGGCATACAAGTATACGGGTACATGAGGTAAAGCGGTTATGAATGCTTGCAATACATTAAGAACCACTCGCGCGATGCTGCCTCTGGTCCTAACACAGCAACTCCTTGGCAGCTTATTTGTGACACACACGGGAACACAACAAGCGGTTACTATGAATGCTTGTAATACATTAAATAACACTCACGCAATGCCACCTTCGCTGCCAACATAGCAACTACTTAGGAGCCAACTAGTGACAGCCCTCCAGGGAGTTGTTATTTAGCTGCGGTTGTGAGGTGGAGGTACTTTTCCAGACGGGTTGCTTTGTGGGGCGCATCAAAGCAGCCCGTTTGGGGAAGTACCTCCACCTCACAGATAACCGCAGACAAGTAGCAATTTTGTTGTTGTGTTCCTGCGTGTGAGTGAGGTCACCAGTAAAATCCTAGGGTGTTGCTGTGCTAGCAGCAGCTAAAACTCTTGAATAAAATTAAATTAAAAATTTAAATAAAAAACAAATTTCTACATTACAATACACAGATTTTTTGTGTGTGGTGTTTTTAAAGTTTTCTAACTACCTATATTCAACAAACCTTACATAACCTTGTGTATGATTTTTAAATGCTGCAGTGATCCACTTGTATACGATGCTGCCGGCAACTGTTTATTATTCATATTACATGTGTTTTAAAGCACTTCAATCACTATGATAATATACTTACGAATAAACACCATTACATCCCAAAATTCACGAGGAAAGCTTCAAAATACGACGCACAGATTATTATTTAAACGACAAAATCGCTCATTTCGTATTAACGACAAATTGAAATATTTAGATTGCATATACACAAACAGAATAATTAAACAATTTTTTACGGAAATATCGCGTGTTTTATTTATTTTGTTTAACCTGACGTTTCGAATGCTTTGCAGCATCATACATTGGTTATTCAATTATTACATCCACGGACATGGATGGATTAACTACTCGTATTTATATATGTTCCGATTCATTCATTTTGAGTAGATCTCTGGGTTTGTGACTTGATTATTTTTAAAACTGGATCCCAAGCAGGTGGTACTTGCCAACCATTTTCTCTAATGAAATTGGGGTGTTTTCTTATTTCAATAGCCAGAAATAATAACTAAGTACGTAAAGCATTGAAGACATGTAGGGGCTTCAATGCAAGGTTGTTGTAGACATGAAGGGGCTGCAACATGTGATAACTATAGATATATAAATTGACCTATTTAGTATTGATACGTTGAAGACATTTAGGAACTTTAATGTGATTGTCGTCTAGTTAGTCTAAGTCTAGATTAATTTCCTTGTGAAATATAGACGTCAATGACACCAATACTAAGTATGAATGACAGGCATAAATAATGTATTAATTAATCTTATATTATGAAGCCAGTGCCTATATAAATAATAAATTAAATGTAAAATTTATAACATATTGGATACGTTAGTAATATTTTATGTATTTAGTATGTAAGTATTGAAATTACAAATAAAGAACTGTAATCCCTAATTCGTAAAATTATACAAAATAAAAATATAATCGGATTATGTGTTGTAACAAATTTATTCTCTTTCACGAGACGTGAAAAATGTCAGGAAAGGCCGACTGTTAGCTTTTTACTAAAATTAGATTTAATAAATAACACATAGTAATATAATGTAGATTAAATTAATGTGTAATTATCATGATTTAATATTTTAAAAGGCCTTGTTTTGATACCTCGCTTGTCGTTACTTGTGCCGGCCCTCCAATCACGTTGAAGCGCGCCAATTCAAGTTCAAAATGGCGGGAGTGCAGGACAGGCATTAGGTTTTCGTCGAGCGAGGCAATCATTCGAATACCATTCTTCGGTGTTGAACGTTCATACTGACAACATAGTTGATAAGACGAACTAAACGTTACAAATTGTGAGCGATATATAGATATATTCAATAGAATGATGCAACAATTACACCTCAATATGAAGTAACGTAAGACGTTTAATTTCTACCGACCCGCGCCGTTTAAACTCTTATGAAGATCTTACGTAATTAATAAATAACATACATACATTACCGTTTATAGGATAAAGAGCGACTTTGTATGTAAATCTTCACGCCAAGTCCCTTGCGGGGTAGGCAGAGAGAGCCGAGCGCCTTAAGACAGGGTCCTTACATACTTCACTCGATTCTGTGACATTCATAGCTCTTTTCATGCACGCTCGCCGGTTCCTGGGGCTCCTGACATCACCTTCTGATAAAACAAGATCAATTTGGTCATGATAGGTAGGTCACGGTCTTCCTCGGCTCCTACATCCTTCCACTTTTGCAATGTATATCTGTTTTGTCATTCTTTCGTCCCGCATTCTTTCTACATGTCCGAACCAACGGCACATGCCCTTTCATATCTTAACACCGACACTCTCTTTTAGACCAACTCTTTCTCTCACATCTTCATTACGAACGCGGTCAGCAAGCGTTATGCCACTAATTTTGCGCAATGCTCTCACATATATCTTTTAGTGCTTAATATAAGATTATTGAACTGTTCGTAATACACGTTTATAGTATTCCTCAATCCCCGATCACTCGCGCGATGCCACCTCTACTGGTAACACAGTAACTACTTAAGAGCTTACTGGTTACCAGTAGAGGTGGCATCGCGCGTGACCTCACTCACACGCAGGAACACAAGCCTCTAGGGAGTTGTCATTAGGCTGCGGTTTTCTTTGAGGTGGAGGTATTTCCCCAGACGGGCTGCTTTGATACGCCCTACCTCTCATAAAAATATATGTAGGTATATGAGTAGGTATATTAATTAATTAAATTTACAATTGCTTTTACTGCGCAATGCATATGAAATTCCGAGAACTTCGAACTAATTAATTACGTAACGCTCCTAACTTTAAACTGTTCGTATCCGCGTCTGCAAATCGAATAACTTTGTTACCACAAAAACAGAACAAACATACATTCATTTGCATAAAATTTAAAGGCCTTTAAACTCGGTGTGCGGTGAAAATGAATCCCGATTAGGCTTAATGCTGCTATATAAAAAAAAAAAACAATTAATCTACTCTGGGTTAATATACTTTAGTTCCCGGTTGAATTGAATGGCTTGGTAGGAAACGTAATGTGGCAACTCAAAATAATGAAGCTAGTGGGCCGTAGCGACCCGAAACAATTTGTCAGGACCACCGATTTTCTGGTAATGTTGGTAAGAATGATCTAAACATATACATTACATATATTTTAAACTTTTGTATATGGTTAAGTGTATGCTTTTCAGGAACACTGTTCCTATATGAATTCTATACGTTCGTCTGTGCATTAGTCTGTCGCTTTTTTCGAATATTCCAATTTTGACTTCAGATTCTGATTCAGCATAAAAAAGTAGAATAGGAATGTTCAGGAACACCGTTCCTATCTCTTAAGGAACATGGTCAAAATGGCCGACAAATAAAAAAAAAAATTAATTGTTATATAATTGACGAGCCAGGTGTTACTCTGGCAATGCAAGCTTGCGCATTCTCAACTAGTTTTTTGTATGTTTGTTCGTAATGGATAAACTAAAAAAATACTTAACCGATCGGTGAGATTTTGCCTGCCAGAGAGAACCGAGCCATGTGACTCGATTCTTACATATCTCACTCGCTTCTTTAACATTTATTGCTCTTGTCATGCACGCTCGCCGGCTCCTGACATCACTTTCTGATAAAACACGACCAATTTGCTCATGGTATGATGGTCTTGGCCTTCCTCGGCTCCTACATTCTTCCACATTTGCATTGTTTATCTGCTTCGTCATCCTTTCATCCTACAATCTTTCTACATGTCCGAACCAACGGAGCATGCATCTTCTTATTTTAACACCGACGCTCTCTTTCAGATCAACTCTGTTTCTTACATCATCATTGCGAATACGGTCTACAAGCTTTACGCCACAAATTTTGCGCCCGCATTTCGACCGCGTTTATTCTACTTTCATGCTCTTTCTGCCATACCCAGCTCTCGCTTCCATAGTTAGCGTTGGGACCAACACTGCATTGTGTATAGCGAGTTACCATTGCCAAGTATTAGGATTCTTGATACCAACATTCCCAGTGAAATTCAGCTCCAAAGTCTCTTGTACTTGACTCAGTGACTTAGCTTATACACGGTATTGAACCCTAAAGTTGAAAGGCAGACATTTCCCCCCTTTATGTGTTCTACCGATTGTACAGCAGGTTGATCCTAAGGAGTTATTTGATATGATGCCAACAGCTTCCTTCTTTCATGAACAGTTCATTCTCATACACTGGAACCGCTATTGTTATGTACTGTGTGGTACAAGAGAAATTAACTTCTGTGAGCCCATAAGCCGAGGCATGAACTACCTGTTGCTCTTTTCGCAAGTAACTACAGCATGCTTCTTAAAAAAATCATGACATGAGGCGGGCGAGGTGTAAGGGTCGTGTCTTGTGGATCGACTTGATTCTCTCTACATAATTCGCAAGGACAGATAGATAGATAATTCGTTTTATTTGTTATAACAAGAAAAATCACATTATAGGTAACAATGACAACAGTGAAACAGTGAAAAGGGCAAACAAAGAGAAGCGTAGGTACTCGTGTGAAAGAACACATTGCTGACATGAAGAATAGGCGCGATAAAAACTCTGCAGTATGTGAACATACACTGGACCAGCCAAACCATTACATCCGGTTCGATAAACCACAAATCCTCGCCAAGGAGAATCGCTACATGCCGAGAATGTTGCGCGAGGCTATTGAAATAAGGAAACACCCCAATTTCAATAGAGAAGATGGTTGGCAAGTACCACCTGCTTGGGATCCAGTCCTAAAAATAATCAAGTCACAAACCCAAAGATCTACTAAAAAATATTCGGACACTGTGAGCGATTTTTGTGTGAATCGGAACATATATAATTAATCCATCCATGTCGGTAGATGTAATAATTGAATAACTAATGTAAGACAAATATCACCTTAGTCTTCCTGCGACCACGGACGCTGCAAAGCGTTCGAAACGTCAGGTTCAACAAAATAAATAAAACACGCTTACTTACTATACTTCCGTTAAAAATTGTTTAATTCAATGTGTAACAATCGCGAAAACCTAAGACAACACAATGACAACAGTAATCATAGCAAGAAGGCTGGTATGGCTTGAGAATATACACAGATAGGTAGATATAGGATGTAGACCATTTTGTTCAGATTATTGTTCAAAATAGTTACAACATACGAGAAGTCTTTCTGAAAACTGATTGTGGTCATTTTCCAAACGGTTAAAAAGGTTTAACTATAAATTTTATATGAAATGCCGTATCATTTGCTAGTAAAATAATTTCGTGATTTTATTAATTTATTTAAAATCACTATCCTTAATATTTATGCTACAGAGGCCGACATTATTTTAATAATATTTTCCATAAGATAATCTTTGGGAAGAGGTTTTTTTTTAATTATTTTTTATACCACCAAGGTGAAAAATAAGCATACGGCTTGCCTGATGGTAAACAGTCATCGTTGCCTATGGACATTTGCAACACCAGGGGTGTCACACATGCGTTGCCGACCCTGTGGATACCTCTTCGCGCCTTTCTTAAAGAGCCCCATGCTGTGTCCCCTTGGGAAAACCTCGGCTGGAAGTTCATTCCACAACTTGAGATTTCAGGTATTTATTATAGAATGCGATGCGTGAAGGTACTAAATTAGCCGATTGATAGTATAATACACTCCAATAATTAAAAAAAAAGCCGTTGCAAAAAAATTTTTTTTTGTTGTGATGGAACTACACATTTTCGGTTATCGGATTTTTTTCTTACTTGTGCTACATGACGTTGCTTCTTACCAAATTTCATGATTCTATGTCAACGGAAAGTACCCCATAGGTTATGATTCCCTTGCGAGTGTCAAAATAGTTTGTAAACGAGGCATAAACAGCCATATCTTTTGATTGCGTTTACTTAGAAGTTTAATTTTTTCACTACTCGAAGCAATTACAGACCTGAGTATTTGATAATAATTTCAGTTTGATAACACCACCCGTCCCTGAGAAAAAGGGTCTTGACAGACAAACAGACAGACGGACAACAAAGCGATATAAGGATTCCGTTTTTCCTTTTAAGGTACGGAACCTTAAAATATGCTGCATAAACAAATATACATGAACGAATACACAATAACACACATATGCACACATATAAGTATGAAGATGATTGATGGTTCATGACTTCGACAAACTGCCTTATAGATGATAAATTTGTTCAGAATTCCTCTGAGAGTTACGTGCAGGGTATTCCGGGGTCGTGATTTAACCATACTAATAACTTTTATTTCTTTTCTCACATAAAACAGTGCTAGTTGATATATTAATATGTACATTACATATTCTTTATTGCACATATAAATACAAAAAGTTACAATGTATGGTAAAGATAGTACAGAGGTGAGCTTGTCTCTAAAAGAGATCTCTTCCAGCCAACCCTCAGCAGTGGGATCTCTCGTCAGTTGCGGACAGCAGTACGTGCCTAAATAAATTTTAAACTAGTAAATAACAGCAAGCTGTGTAGGCAGAACTGATATTTTTTAAATTTAAAAAATATTTAAATATTTTATTATTAATTTTTTAATTTTTAAAAAATATATGGAACCCTGTACGACATCTAGCGACGAGTGCTGTTACTTTTTCTGTTGATGGGAGTGCAATGCAGACTCTGCACTGCAGAGTGGCCGGCCATACGTTTTCCCATATGTTTTTTTTTCTAATTGGAACGATTTTGGACCGTTCTTCCTCACCAACGAACATTTAAATTTCAAATTAAAGGATACAAAACTACAATATATTAGCTATTAGTGTGTCGATTTTGGAGTTTCTCACTATTACCGTCTAAACGCTAGCTGGATGACATCAGTCTACCCCAAACGACAATTTTGAGGGTAATGTGGCTCCGCTGGCTATCGCAGCTCTGCCAATAAATACATACATACCGAATACACACATATATAACATAAATACAGTTACATGTATATACATATATATAAATATATATACTTACAATACAATTAACTTAATCTACGTGAGAGACTGACGTCAGTATTCGGATGTATGACAGATTACAAACCTCCCCGTCTTTGGATTAGGTGGACTTAAACAACATAGGCAAGTACGAATTAAATTAAGTATGTATTATTGCGTGTGTGTTTGTTTGTGTGTAGTACTAATAGCTTCGGCCTATATTTAAAGTTAGAAAATACACCATGTCTTGAACGTATAGACGAAAAAAAAACTAGCTGTGATAACCTAATAGATAAGGAATCGACCTATTGAGCAACAAGTCACCGGTTCGAAACCTGGCATGTATCATTTAACCCTTCGAAACCCGGGTGGTCATATATGACCGCGAAATGTATGGGAAAACGTATATAACGGGTTCTGGCTGGTCACTTCGTCTTTTCGGATTTATGTACATAATTGTAATTGTCACTAGCTCGTCGGTGATGGGAAACATTGTGAGGAAACCCACACGTCCAAGAAATTATATTTCGATAGACATCTGACCTGGAGGTCTGACGGCAGTCGCTTTATGTCAATATCAGTATCTTCGCTTAATCTTTAGGCTTAAGTAGCGGATCCCGCCAATTCTAACGGATGAGGAAATGGGATAACGCTAAGAAGAAGGTGAAAAAAAACTAGTAAAACCTATCTATCTCTAAATTCACTATAAATCCATTGGGGGGTAGGCAAAGAGCCTCCTCGCTTCGCTCGCTCGCTCGCTTCTTTAACATTCATTGCTCTTTTCATGCACGCTCGCCGGTTCCTAGGGCTTCTACCACCTTCTGATAGAACACGACCAATTTGATCATGGTAGGTAAGTCTTGACCTTCCTCGGCTCCTACATCCTTCAACTTTTGCATTGTATATCTGCTTCGTCATTCTTTCATCCTGTATTCTTTCTATATGGCCGAACCAACGGAGCACGCCTATTTTTTATTCTAACACCGACGCTCTCTTTCAGACCAACTCTGCTTCTAACATCATCATTGCAAATACGGTCTACAAGCGTTACGCCACAAATTTTGCGCAACACTCGCATTTCGACCGCGTTTATCCTACTTTCACTCATCAGACTGTTGATTTATCGGGATGCCTAATAATAAGAGCATGACCAGTGGAAACGAATCAGACTATTGACCGACAGATACTTGTTTCTAACCCTGGTGTGGAAATTCACTACCAAGTTCGTATTTTCGGATTAATGTACATAATTATTGCTAAGAAATATCTGGTTTTCCCTCTGGGTTGTGGAAGTCTGTCAATCCTAACAGATGTGGAAATGGGTTAACGCTATGAGGAATACCACAATAAAACATTCGATAAATACTCTTTCACGTATTATCGCTTTTAATGCCTACATTGGAAATATTTTCTATATCGGACAATGTTTGTACGTCAGTCAATATTTTGTTATACAATAAAATTGCTCTTGGCAACAGAACCAGCTCAAGCCATTCTATATTTTCCTTGCCAAATGCTATTAAATCCGTACATGGTAATTCCAGTTCCATGGTAATTGCACAAAATGTTGTCTATAGGACTCAATTTTTTATCTTGGCGCTTTAGAATATAGTGGCAGTAAAACTAAATTATTATCTATACTCTATACAGATAAATAAAATTGGAGTGTCTGTTTGTAATACTCGTATTAAAATAACCGCTTTTTACTAAATGCACACGGTACATATACCAAAATTAATATTTTTACAATTTTTGTCTGTCTGTCTGTTTGTTCCGGCTAATCTCTGAAACGGCTGGACCGATTTTGACGGGACTTTCACTGGCAGATAGCTGATGTAATAAGGAGTAACTTAGGCTACCTTTATTTTAGAAATTTTATTTATTTTTATTAATATAAATAAATAATAAAAAAAAACTATTCCGCGCGGACGAAGTCGCGGGCACAGCTAGTTATATATAAGATACTTATTAAGGATTTTCAAAATAAACTATAAATTGTTTATCTGTAACCAAAGAAAGTTTTATTTACTATTATATCACAATAATTATTATATTAAAACGCTTAATTACACTTATATCTCACCTGTAACCAAAGAAACGACATTTAAAGTTTATTCTATAACACTTCTTTAATTATATCAGTTAGTTTTTATAAGTTATCTATTTTACTTTCATAACTTAACCATTGAACGCACACCGTGTATTCCAAACGTCAATTATAGTCACTACTTATTGTCTATTACTACACTTAGCTTATATTACAAGAAATGTCATTTCTTTACATATATTATCATAACATTTTAGACTATTTAGTTATTAGCTGGTACATGGTACATTGCTGTCATTTATTTTAAGCTAATCTTTTAATATAAACTCATATTTAGATACAGAACATAATTAGTAGATAAAGTTTAATTAATAAAAAAAATAATTAGGTCCGAGAAGAGCAACTACTATGATAGTTAAATTGAAACATTTTATTGTGGCGCGATTCGATTTGAGAATTTATTGCGGCTCAACTAGTACACATAAAATAGCCATTTTAATAATTAATTTTCTTGTATCTCCGCATATGTATAGGTTTTCTTATTGCATTATAAACCGGTAGGGTTTATATTAAGAACCGGCTGTTTTTATTACCTATCTACGACTTTCATAAAGAGTTGTTATCGCAGAGACGCAAGCTGCTATCTATCGGGCTTTTGCTGCCGATCATAGCTGATTTAGCCCAAACTATATTGTATACCATAGACAGGTGTACAAGGATGATCTGTCTATATATATTATTATACGCTTTCCTATCATTAGGGCTTACAACGCAATAAATACAGATACATCATTCACTACCCAAAATTATATATGGTACATAATGTAAACAAAGATATAAAGTAAATTCTGTATCATAGTATAACAGTAGTTAAACATTCAATTCACAGTTAATATGCTAATATTAATTTAGATAATTTTCAGCAAAAATGCAGGAAGAAACAACGCGAAAGTGTACAAGATATAGGGAGCCGAAGAAGGTCAAGACTTACCATGAACAAATCGATCATGTTTTATAAAAAGGTGAGTCAGGTGCCGGTGCAGGAATGTGCATGATAAGAGCTATGAATGATAAGGAAGCGAGTGAGGTGAGTAAGTATATGTGGCACTCGCTTCTCTGTGCCTAGTTAAAAATAATTCTGATATAAGAAGAAGGCTTCTTGAGGTAAGACGCAGAAACGTACGCTTATGCTACTTTAGCTGCTTTACTAGTGTAAAAAACAGACTTGAAATCTGTTCAAGTATAGTGATTGTATTTAATTACATCTTCACCGCTATGCCGTAGGAGTTTTAGAAAGGCCTATCCAATTGGATTTATAGGTAACATCAAAAGGGCATGATTCTTCTTATGAATATGAATAACTTTTACTACCCAAGAAGCTTTGAGATCGTGACAAAATTAACGTCTCCAACTAACTAAGTTGTATGGGAAAATAATTTGTATGTAAATGTAATAAGTTCAATAATGTTCAGAAAATCTTTCATATAAATATATATATTTAATTTATTTTAATTAACCCCTACGATTTCTGGGAGTATCCCTACAGTGGAATGAGTAAGGGTTGATTTGGAGGATGGTGCACCGCGTGTAAGAGAGGTTGGCTTTTACTCTAAAGATCATAGTGAGCCAATCACAGCACAATTTAATCTGTTTGAAGCAGTCTCGGAGCTGTAAAAAGACGTTTTCACGATGATAGGATCAGCTAAAAGATAACTAATAAATATGTGCCAATTACTACACTACAGAATAATTACTTTGCGAAATTGTAGAAGAAAGTAAAAAAAAAAAATGAAATCATTACTCAAGTAAAATGTTTTTATGATGAATGATGTGATATCAAAATCCATCTTCGGACTCCGCGCGTGATGGATGCTCGTATCTGATGAATTGCCTTGCTAAATTATCCATAACTATATTATACTGAAGTCAAAGTGCGTACTTTATTTGATTATATGAAGGTATTTTTGTTTATCTATCTTTTAGAAAATATTCCGTAAGCGAGAAGTACATTTGCCTTTTTTGGTGACTTATAAGTATGTGTGTATTGATAAAATAATTAAATGCCTTTTTTCTTCCCTGTTTGTTAACCGATTTTCTTTTTATTTAGCTGGCGTTAATGAGCTTTAGCATTAACAAAAAAATAGGAAACAGAAGAAAAAAGTAAGACAAGCAAAGTGGTTTAGTTTTCCTCAATCAATGATCATGACGGTCGACCACTTTTTTCGACCATTGAATTTAATTTAGTTAAATTTTCTTTTGGTATAATTTTCAAGTACTGTTTTCGAAAATAAGACAAATGTAGAATAGAGCCGATTTATCATGAAAAAAATATTTACACCGTATTTTCGAGTCTTGGCGATAGTGCATTGAAGCGAAACCGTTCAGAAATTACCTAAATTGGCTTCCTTTATTCTATCGCTCCTCTCCACGCCGCTCCAGTGGGCGGTCGTATGGTTGTAATGCACGTGGATCAATGGTGCACCTCTACAAATCAAGCTATAGAAAGCGGTTCAAAACTTACCTTTACTACAACTAAATAAGACTCATATATTGTGTAGTTAATAGATTCAGGCGTTATTTTGCGAAAGTCAAGTTTACAGGCAATTTGATTTAAACTACTTTGTGTGCGTCCGCTCCCAATTAGCTAGTGCGAACTACTGCCGGCCGGCAGTAGTCATTAGAATAATATGGTTCGTAGCATGTTATTCTAACGACTACTGCCGGCTAACATCTATAGCGCCTGAGGATGCCTCGTGGAGAGGCGAAACGTGTCGCGGAGAGCAGCCAGATCAGCAACGGCGGCTGGTGCATGCTGCTACTAACGGTAGTGGGTGGGTGCCGGCCGGCAGTAGTTCGCACGAACTAATCGGGAGACGAAGTATGCAAGGAAAGTAGTTTAGATCAAATTGCCTCCTATATTGTGTGCCGTCCAGTGGTCAGGTTTTTATTCTATATTTTGAGAATGTCATTACTAACTTCACAAAGTAATACAAATGTACATAGCACAATCTAAACTAGTAACTGAATAAAGTGCGAAAAAAATAAGAAAAATTTTGTACACAAGAAGAGAAAATAATGAGAGAGATGAAAAGAAGATGTAATGGCAATGGGTGATAATAAAATAATTATATTGGCAATGATTGCCAGCATAGTTGATAACTGTTAACCAATAAACCAAACAACTGACGGCGAAACAGTTCACGATTCATTCCAATCACATTAATTGCAACTCTCAACACTACAGTGGCTGCCGAGACAGACGGCGGGTCGCGTCGATTAATTTGAATGTCAAAACAGTATCGAGTACACTACGGTGCATCAAAGCGATACACTGTTGTTTCAGTAGTAATATTGTGGGAAAATAAAACGCAATCTTTTGTAATTGGTTGTGCAATATTTGATAGATTAAAAAAATGTACTTCGTGATAACATACATACGAAAATGCGTAATTTGTTGATTCGGATATGAAAGAAAATTATGTTGTATATCCATTTCGTCATTCTTTCAAGAATTAAACGGATATTCGTCACTCTTCCAATAATTATGAAATTGGAACACAACGCAAAAGTAGAGGAATATAGGTGTCGAGACTGGTTAAGAACCACGATCTAATTAATCGAAAGATGATTTCAGGAGCCTCAGCAATCGGCAAGTGTATAGGAAAGGGGTATGAATGTTGAAGCAAACGAGGTTTTACAATTTCCATATTTACTCCTTGTCCTCGTCTATATCCTTCTTCTCAGCGTTATCCCGTTTCCTTGTCCATTAGGATTGGCGGAGATCGCTACCTAATCCTAAGAATATGTTTCTTCAAAACCGCTAAATTTAAAAATAAAAAATTACTATGTAATGTACTTCGAATTATTCAAAATGTTACCACTTAATTTTTTTTTTAAGTATAAAATTCAAGATATCTGAAAAATCAAAATGATATACAAGGTTTTATAAATATTTTGCAGAAAGACTATATGAGTCACATAGAATATAAAAACTGCACTGAAGCAAATAATTATAATTAATGAGTTATAGTGGGATCTTCTTTTTCTTGGCGTTGTCCCGTTTCATAATTTATTGGCGGGGTCCGCTACCTAAGCCTGAGGATTTGGTGAAGTTTGACATGGAGCGACTGCCGTCAAACAACCACAATTCAGAGGGAAAACAAGACCATTCTTAGGTTAAGTTGCACGTCTTTCGAAATATAATTTCTTGGTCGTACGGGTTTCCTAACGGTGACTTTTAGGGTTCCGTACCCAAAGGGTAAAACGGAACCTATTACTGAGGCTCCGCTGTCCGTCCGTCCGTCCGTCTGTCACCAGGCTGGTATCTCTTGAACCGTGATAGTTAGACAGTTGAAATTTTCACAGATGATGTATTACTGTTGCCGCTATAACAACAAATACTAAAAAATAGAATAAAATAAATATTTAAGGGGGCTCCCATACAACAAACGTGATTTTTTTACTGTTTTTATAGATAGTGGTACGGAACCCTTCGTGCGCGAGTCCGACTCGCACTTGGCCGATTTTTACCCTCGCTGTGCAAGTGATAATTAGAAATAAGTACATAAATCCAAAAACACAAATTTAGTGATACATGACAGAATTTGAATTGTCCACTGGACTTCCCATAAAATATATTCCTGTCTTCGCGATTAGCTAATCAATACCTGAAAAAGCGATGCAGTTATTGCAATTTTACCTCCCCTATAGTTTAACACTTTTTGTGGTAGGTACGATAGATAGAGTAACGTATGCTAATTATTTTTATAACACTTTTTGTGGTAGGTACGATAGATAGAGTAACGTATGTTAATTATTTTTATTTAAAACACCTATGAATGCGAAGAAAACAAAGATAATGGTATTTGAGTCAGAAGCCAACCAGAACCAACATTACAGTTGATAATGAAGTGCTGGAACAAATGAATGAAATTGTACATCTTGTATGCGCTTTTAGCAAGGATGGAAGGTATATGAATGATATGTAAAGACGAATAAGTGCTATTATCTATCTATCTATCTATGCACAATTCAGTGCTGGTCCTAACGTTAAATTATGAAAGCGAGGGCATGAAAGTAAATTAATACGGTCGAAATACGAACGTTGCGCAAAATTTGTGGCGTAATGCTTGCAGACCGCGTTCGCAATGACGGTGATAGAAACAGAGTTAGTCTAAAAGAGAGTGTCGGTGTTACAATGAGAAGAGGCATACTCAGTTGGTTCGGACATGCTGACTGCAGGAAGAAAGAATTATGAAACAAAATATACAAAGTGAAAGTAGAAAAATGTATGAGCCGAGGTAGGCCAAGACTTACCGAGCTTGACTAAATTTATCATGTTTTGTCAGAAAGTAATGTCCAGCCCTAAAAATCGGCATGCATGCATGAGAAGAGCTATGCATATTAAAGAAGCGAGTGAAATGTGTAACGATCGAGTCATGTGGTGCTCGGTTCTCTCTACTTAAACCGCAAGGGATTTGGCATGAAGTTATAGATAGATAGGTAGATAAAATATCTATCGATAGCTTTTGCTGCCCCTATTTCGAAATAGAAACGCGGTCAGTACGTGGTCACGTATTTAAAGCGCTCTACGTTCCAAAATCAACTAGAAACTGCATGTAGCAGTGAACTGCAGTCATTTACTGTGCAACTCGGAACACTTGGACACGTGATACCTTTCTGTTTGCGAAGTTTCTAAATTTAAATAATTGTTTTTCTAGTGTAGGTACAGTTCTAAAGTCAACTAGGACCTGAATCGAACGTTGGACTGTAGTCCAACCAGCCAGTTTTTTCAGTATACCTACGGCAGCAACATGGTCCTATCTAATAATATGCATTAAATCATGTCTATGTTTATAATAATAATGACGTTTTTGATGAGGTAGATAGCGCAGTGGTTAGTAACTTTACTTTGACACCAACGCTCGTGGGTTCGATTCCCGCACAGGACGAACAATTTGTGTTTTTGAGAGAGGTAGGTGATCAGACCCACCCGATGTACAGCAGTTACTGTAGCTTATTAACGCTTGCAACACATTGTGTATTACTCGCGTGATGTCACCTCTGTTGCTAATACACCAACTCCTTAGGAGCTTATTGGTGACCTCACTCCCACGTCATTTGTCTGCAATTCTCTGTGAGATGAATGTAGTTCCCCAGATGTGCTGCTTTGATACACCCTACCTCTCTTAAAAACACCCAGACGTAGAAAAATAGACATGTTCATGCACATAGATGTCTGTCCTGTGTTGATATCGCAGTTACCAGCGTTGGGGTCAAAGCAACGTTACTAGCCTCTGTATCACCGAGCTAGTCAATATATTTTGGGTACAAAAGGAAACTAAAAAACATTAACGATGGAAAGAAATCCTTTTTTCCTTTCATTCATAATTGATTATAACGGATTCAACCCAAAAACCTAAAAAAAATATTCTAAGAAAATTTCCTGGCCGAAACACCGGAACCATATTTTGTATAATACCAAGACCACTGATTAAGGCAGAATTTCTTAAAAGCATTTTATTTACATTTGGGGTTCGTTCATAATCAACATTTATATAATTCAGATTTTGAGTAACTTAAAAGTAGAACGACGAGGTATTGGTATTCTGAGGAATAAACCCGGTCAGGGGCGAGTCGGGACTTAAACATCGAGGGTTTTGTATCATATAAGTAATATTCTTCAAAGGAAGGATTTAACTTTGCAGTTGAAAAAATGTTCTCCCATACATAGGTTTAGGTTACATTGAATGCTCCAATTGCAAATGTTCTAGCATTTATTTTATAAAATATGGTTACAGATTATTTAATGTAGGACTTTTTATTGTAGAGTTGACTAGTTCGGTGCTGCACTGGTTCGTAACGCTAGTTTGACACGAACAAGCGTGGATTCGATTCCCACACAGGACAAACATTTGCCTGCATGAACATGTCTGTTTGTCTTGATCTGAATAGTAGGCGCATCAAAGCAGCCCGTCTGAAGAAATATGGGAAAATATAATGATCCTACAGATACTGCAGTCAAATAGCAACTGAAGGGTGGTTGTGTTCCTGCGTGTGAGTAAGGCCACCAGTAAGCTCCTAAGGTTGTGCCATGTTAATTATTTACCGCCGTTCATGTGACTGTATAAATGCATAGTATTTCAATTATTTGTGAAACGTTGTATTGCTTATTGTAACTTAAATCAATATTATTAATTAGTTTTCCATTAAAATTAAGATAAAAAAATGCAACATCTCTTTTTAAGTTTAAACTTTATTATCTAACACTGACTACCAACGTATAAAGAAAAACACACGAGACGACAAAGTTTTTTTTTGCTTTCCGAGTATGGGGAGTGCCGCATGTACAGGGGATTTGCATTGGTAAAGCATTATTGATTTTATGCAAAGTCTGAGGGTAAATAAGCATATGCTCACCTGAAACTAAACACTACACCTAAACTGATTAACGTAGAATATGAACGCTGGCTTTAAAAGGAATATCGATCATGAGTTGCCCCTCGCTGCTAACACAATAAATTTAAGAGCGTATTTGTTACCTCCGGTCACGCGTAGAAACACAAATCCAGCACATAGTTTTTATTTGGCTGTGATCTCTCGTGAGGTGAAGGTATTTTGCCAGTAGGCACTGGTAATTTATTATGTGAGAAGAAACGATAAACATTATGTATTATAAAGTAAACAAATCGGTAGAATTATCAGTATCAATCAAATTTGATTCTTACAGAAAAACAGATAAAAAACATTCGAGAAATTTATAACAAAATGTTACATGTAAAATTTCATCAAGATTATTCAATCATTAGATTGCTGGGTTCATTGAAAACGGACTGATATGTAGAACAACGTAATTTTTAATCAAGTTTTCGAAATCCATTAACGCTACGGACATTGGTGTTAAATAATCGGAGTTGAAAAAATTACGATCATCAAACTTTTTATTCCACTTCGTTCACTGAAAGTAAAAATCATAAATTCGTTCCTGGGCCATATCCTTAGGGAAATGTGTTAACCGCATATTACCTCTTTCTTGAAGGAATGGACTCTCGAAAAAAGGTCTTTGTGGACGTAAAAACGACTCACTCGTGAATCGTCCTTTATCTCTAAAGAGCTCTGTTACAGTTAAAACTCTTTTAGGGTATGGTTCCACATCTAGCGTGTTATTTTAGAATTATAGTATTACAGTTCTGAAGCAAATGAGACTAGTTTAAATATACAAGAATTGTGAGATAAAAATTTGCAAAACAAATGTTTTTAGCTTTACCTCGTTCTCAATCCGTATTTCATTCAGTACTTACAGACTAAATAAAAAGAGTACTGCTTAAAAAAAAGTAAGGACCCTTTAGTTACAATGTATAAATAATTTTAATACATTATAATTTGATTATAACCAAAGACGTTTAAAAAATGGTCGTATTATTAAGTTTTTATTTAATGAAATAAAAATAGCATTAGAACTGTGTATGTAGAACAAAATCACACGAGTTAAATGTGCGGCTTATATCAGCTACTTGTACGACATGAAGCAATGTATCCTTGACACTTTTGAATTTTATTACTTCCCGTATTTTAATTACATAAATTACTCATGTCCGTCATAGGGTTTTGTTCTTTTTTGTATTGTTGATGACTAACGAAACACACACATACAACAACATGTTATGAAAAAATATATATTTTAATAATTTAGGTGCACTGGCACTCCACCCACAAACGTCTGGGTCTTTCAAGGAACGATGTAAATTGTACTTTGAACGACACTGTTTAATATTTAAATTATTGTGTGCTCGCTCATGTACAGGTGAAATGAAAGTACGAGATATGGATGGGATGTATCTAGGTACCTATTATTTGGCTGAATTATATTTTTATTATTCTGTTGTAAATTAATTTGTTTCTGTGAGGTAAGGAGCATGAATGCAGTCCATCGGAGGAAGTAGCTCTAGCTCACAGAAAACCGCAGCCAATTGAAAACTTTTTGGAGGGTTGTTAAGTTCCTGCGAGTTTGTGAGGTCACCAGTAAGCTCTGAAGGAATGTAGTTGTGTTAGCAGAAGAGATGGCATCGTGCGAGTGATAAATAAAGTGTTGCGAGCGTTTATAGGCTACGGTAACCGCTTTACATCAGGTGGACCGTTTACTTGTATGCCTCCCGACGTTGTATAAAAAAATAGTAATTTAGCTTCAATGGCACTCCAGCCACAAACTACTAGGTCTTTCAATGAACGATGTAAATTGTACTTTGAAAAACACTGCATTATTTTTAAATTATTGTGCGCTCATGTATAGGTGAAATGAACGTACGGAATATGGATGGAAAGTATTCAGGTACCTGTAACTATTATTTTGGTTGGTCGAAGAAATTAATAAAGCGTTAGAAAATAAGAAATATTGCTGTGCGGCATTTCTAGATATTTCCCAAGCCTTCGACAGAGTTTGATACGATGGCCTATTATATAAAATAAAAAAGCAACTGCCAACAAACTATTACATTTTCCTAAAATCATACCTTGCCGATAGATTTTTCTATGTTAAGCAAGGGGAAGATATAACCAAACTACATGCATGGATACATGGAGGATACATGCAGGTGTACCACAGGGAAGCGTGCTTGGTCCGATCCTCTATCTGATTTTCACTACAGACCTGCCCATGATGGACGGCGTAGGGATCGGCACGTTTACAGATGACACAGCAGCATTAACTGTCCACGATGAACCGATACAGGCAAGTAACAAGCTTCAATGTTCACTAGACAACATCACAGAATGGCTAACTACCTGGCGAATAAAAGCAAATGAAACAAAGTCAGTCCAGGTTACCTATACAATGCGTCGTGAAACATGCTCCCCTGTGTCACTCAACGGAGTGCAGATACTACACGCAAATGAAGCCAGATACCTTGGACTCTACTTGGACCGCCGACTTACTTGGAAAAGACATATATTCACTAAAAGAAAGTCACTGGGGATACAACTGAGGAAGATGTTCTGGTTGTTTGGGCGGAAATCACAGTTGTCACTGGAAAACAAACTTTTGTTATACAAATGCATCTTTAAACCAATCTGGACTTACGAAACTCAGCTCTGGGGAACAGCCTCCAACTCCAATCTAGAAATACTTCAGAGATTTCAGTCTAAAATGCTGAGAATAATCACTGACGCACCTTGGTTTGTCACAAACATACAATTACATCACGATCTTGAAATAAGGACAGTCCAGGAAGAGATTAAACACTCAATGAAATCATATAGAAAGAGACTAGACAATCATCCCAACATATTGGTTGCGTCCTTGATGAATAGTAGTAATTCAGGATTCAAAAGGCTAAAAAGGAAGTCCCCTCAAGATTTATAGCGAATATAATGCATAAAGGGCATAAAGGGACTGACAGCTCTCCAAGATGAATAATAGGTTCATAACCCTATGCTGAATGTTCTTATGGAAAAGATTGCAAGAATACAATAAAAAAAAACTATTATTTTACAACAGAATATTTTTTATTGTTTTTTTTTTCAAAATAATAATACGTATCATGTAGAAATAATGCATGACGAAAGAATGACGAAACAGACGTACAATTCAAATACGAAAGTAGAAGAATGTAGAAGTCGAGAAAGGCTCATCTACCATGAACCGAATTGGTCGTGTTTTATCAGAAGATGATGTCAGTGTCCCTAGGAACCGGCGAGCGTGCATGAAAAGAGTAATGCTAATGAATCAAGTGAGGTGTGCAAAGATCGCGTCTTATGGCACTCGGTTCTATCTGCAAGAGTCCTGGCGTGAACATGTAAATTCATACATATCCTCTAACGACTGGGCCTTTTTAAGGGTTAACGTAGATTGTACTTTGAAAGTTCCTGAGTATTGCAATTATTCTGAATTCAAGAACGCAAGAGATATGAATGATAACAACGTACCTACAACTATTATTTTGCAACATAATATTTATTATTTGGCTACACTGGCGCTCCACCCATAAACTACAGGGTCTTTCAAGGGACAAAGTAGATTGTAGCTATATAGCTCTCGCGGGATAACGTTTGCACGGATACGTATCATTACTGCATAAAACTACACTGTGTTTAGACCTCTGAATGACTTTGGAATATACAGGGCTGAACTGCTAACTGCTGCCGAATATACAGAACTGAGCTGCTATATATTTCTATGGCAGCTGAGTAAATGATAAATCACATACATGTCATTACACCTGTCCACATTGGGGTAGGCAAAGACTACGGAACGCCAGGTGCACCGATGGAAATATACATCTCTAGCTTCTTCCTCCATACTCAGCAACCTCTTCATGCACGCTCTTCGGCTTTGGAGCTTTTGATTTGGACCTTTTTCAACGCATCACCAATATGGATCTATATGTATGCGTCTAGGGCGCCCCCTGCCGATATTTACGTTCAAACTTGCCCGATGCACTTAAAAATAATGAAATTAGTTGTTCTTTTTAGCATTATCCCCTTTCCTAATCCCTTAGTATTGGCGGGGTCTGCTACCTAAGGCTAAGGATTTGGTGAGAATACTGATTTTGACATGAAGCGACTGCTGTCAGATCTCTTCAACCCAGAGAGAAAATTCTTCTTTTTTAATTTTTAAATTAGGTCACGCGTCTTTCGAAATGTAACTTCTTGGAGTGTGGGTTTCCGCATGATGTTTTCCTTCACCGCCGAGCAAGTGATAAATATGTACGTAAATCCGAAAATACGAATTTAGTGGTACGTGCCCCGCTAGGATTCGAACGGGGGACCAAGTGGTCAATAGTCTGATTCCTTATCTAGTGGTCTCTCACGGTTCATGGGTACAGCGATGTAATAAAAAGACGTGTAAAAGTCACCTCGTGTGTTACGAATCACTTAGGTATATTTTTTAAATCGACATAAAACTATAGAAATGAGATACTTTCAAATAAAAGCTTCGCAATACTAGGGTATAGCAAAATTAAAGCGCAAATAATATTAACTTTGCGTTAAAAAGTAGTTAATTTATCAACTAACTTTTGTTATGACATCTCATACAGCTAAGTATTTAATAGATATGTTAAGTTTTTAAAATTATATATTTCTTTCCTTTATTAAAATATTTATATTTATATAACTTTTATACCACTAAGGTGGAAAACGAGCATGCGCACAACCTGATGGTAAACAGTAACTGTAACCAGCGGACACTTGCAACACCAATGAGTGTCACTCCTGCGTTTTCGACCCCGTAAAAACCTATTCCCGCCTTTTTTGAAGAATCCCATGCCGTATTCCCTTAGGAAAACCTTGGTTAGTTCATCCCACAACTTGAGAGTTCTCAGAAGAACATGCCTCTGGAACTCCCCGCCTCCTCCTTATTCATTTTTTTATTTTAGTTCAGCATAGTGGCTCCTCTTTGCCTGATGGTAAGCGAAAGAGGAACCCAAATCGCAATTACAACTGACAAAAGACTACACAATATCCAGTCAGTCGGCGTTGCCATGCTGACCCGCAAGATGCTTCTTCACGCTTCGTTTGAAGGATCCCATATTGTAGGAAGGAGGGAGGGAACATATGTGCAGGCAAGGCGTTCCACTTTTTAATGGTACGACAAAGATAGGAGTTGCCGAACTTTTTGGTACGCGAAGAAATGTTCTCAACAGTGGAATGATGACATCGCAAGCCTGCACGTGTAGTTCTATGACGGAAGGGAGAGGATGGTGGTCATATATACAGCTATACAGTTAACTATAATCTACTTCTTCCTAGAATTATACCGTTACCTAATCCATTAGGATTGGCACCTAAGCCAAAGGATTTGCCTAAAATAGTGATTTTTGCATGGAGCAACTGCCACCAAACTTCCACAATCCAGAGGGAAATCAGATATTAGGTTAGGTTACAAGCCTTGAAATATAATTTCTTTGACGTGGGAGTTTCCTCACTATGATTCCCTTCACCATCAAACATGTGATAATTACAAATATCTACATAAATCCGAAAATAAGAACTTAGTGGTACATACCCACAACAGTATTTAAACCAGGGACCGTTGGATAATAGGTACGTTCTTTATCCACTGGCCGAGCAGTGCTTAAATACAGATATCTACGAGTATATATAAATAAATAAATATTGTTGGACAAATTACACAGCGCCATCCAGCCCCAAAGTAAGCGAAGCTTGTGTTATGGGATACTGGACAACTGATAAACATACGTAAATACATTTTTTTTTGTAAATACATACTTATTATACATAGAAAATACCCTGACCAAGACAAACAGACATGTTCATGCACACAAATGTTTGTACTGTGTGGGAATCGAACCCACGAGCGTTGGTGTCAAAGTAGCGTAACAGCGCGTTTCACCACTGCGCCACCGTGCTCGTCATATGTTAAGTATATTATAGATTTTGAATATATACCGTGAAAGTTTATCTTCAAATTCTAAATTTTCATATGCAAACCAGGTCATAAACCGAACAAAATATAGACGATGGGGAATTGTAATGGGAGAAATTGAATATTTTACATAAATGGAACAGAATGGACAATAGGTAAACTATGATCGTTTAGTAAAAAATAGAGTCTGTAGAGATAAACTAATATTCGAAGTCTAGATAACTTGTCCTCTTTTATATATGTATTTTGTATATGTCACACATAGCAGGTTAGTCATAGTTTTCTTCAGCTCCTACATCCTTGCACTTCCGCATTGTATATCTATTTCGAACTTGACCTCTTTTATGTACATGTAACCCCTGACGCAAAAAGAGAAGTGTTATAATATACGTTTAACTTGTTTATCTGTATTTTATCATTTTAATTATTTTCTCGTAGTTAATGCACGCAACAGTGGTGGGTGCATACGGTTCATGTTTCAAATGGCGGGCAAAGCAGCCCGCCTGGGTTAGCTATGTACAAACTTATTGCCTTTGTTATACAACATCCGGACGCATACAAGCATACGGCCCACCTGATGTAAAGCGGTTACGGTAACCAATAAACGCTTGCAATACATTAAGTATTACTAGTGCGATGCTACGTCTGCTGCTAACACAGCAACTCCTTATGGACTTACTAGAGACCTCACTCACAAGCAGAAAACCAACAACCCTCTAGGGTTATTTCTCTAATCCTCTTATTTGGCTGTGGTTTTTGTGAGGTGGAGGTACTTACCCAGACGGGCTGCTTTGATGCGCCCTGCCTCTCTTAGAAAATGCCTGCTGATCATTACTGTCTCCGCAATAATCTTTACTAACAGTACTACTAGATATTTCCAAAATAAATGAAGCTTAATTACACAACTGTGATAGGCGTATAACCCATCTAATGTAAACCGTAACCTATGAAGGATTGCAATACAACAGGTATCGCTCGAACGTTTTATCCTGAACTAATTTAACAACTACCGAACATCTATTGATAATATTCAACACATAGCTTATATATCTATTAGCCGAGCCGACAGACGTTGCCCTGCCCGAAAATATAAACAATATAATATAGAAGATCTTATATAATATTATATATAAGATCTCCTCAATAAGCTGGACCGGCTTATCAATAGCGCTATCTGGTTTATCTTTTGTTATCGCAAATTCGATCATGTCTCTTCCTATCGGTCTCAGCTCAAATGATTTCCTATTCGTCAGCGCAGGCAAAAGTGGCTGCCGTGTTCACTTCACTCTATTCTCTATAATCCTCTCTCTCTTGCAGTGCAAATTTCAGTATCTCTGCAACTCCCATAATCCCATCTGAGAGTTCTCCAACGCTTTCTACGTCTCTTTATCATGCTGGCTTTATGTCGATCCCCTTACTTTAAAAACTACATGGCTCTGGAATACGCCGCCTGATTCTATCCGAGGTATCTCCAACAAAATCGGTTTCAAGAAGTAAATTCATGAATACTGGACAATTTGTCAAAACTATGATGAAATATTCATCGTCGGATTGATATTGTGTTTATGCGTGTGTAAGTATGTCTGTGTATACTATCATATGTATTATACAGTTATTATTTATGTGATGCATGTGTATATATATTTACTGTGTGTAGTAATTTTAATTAAGTATATCTAATTAGCTTTTTTACATTGTGTACCGATTTCCTGTATAAAGTTCCATATATTCTTCCATAAAGTTGTCTAGTAGATAATGCTATTGGCATTAAATCCGCCATTGTACCAGTAGATATGTGGTAAATAAAGTTTAAATAAATACATAAATAAATAAAACGTAAATAATAAGTCCTGTTCTGTCTGTCCTGCCCGCGATCGTAGCACCACCTACCGGGTCCAATTGTGTATCTAAATCATTCTCGAATTCACTTAAATACACCCAAAAATTTCATCACAATCGAGCCAACCGTTTAGAAGGAGTTCAGTGACATACAGCCGGACAGAAGAATTATATATATAAATATTAGTCTTCATCAATTATTTAATGTTTATGAAATGTATTACGTAGGAAAGCATCTACGACTCACAGAAAATCGCACTTAAATTACAACCTGTTGTATTCCTGCGAGTGAGTGAGACTACCAGGGAGCTCCGAATTCAAATTCAAATAATTTATTTCAGACAACAGATAACAGGACAAACTCAGATTAGATATATATATATATATATGTATATATACCTAAACTTAAAATATATATTATATTATGAACTTAACTTTAACTGAATCTGAGGAAGCAATTAGCAACAGGGTATTAACACGCGAGTAACCACTTTACATCAGGTGAGCCGTATACGTGTATGCCTGCTGGCGTTGTAAAAGAAACTTCAAATGGACAAGGTAAACTATATAAATATTTGCTTAGCTCCAAAGCTTCGTTTAGAAACACGTGCCTTCTCTACCTTAAATCAGCACATCGAACAAACACGCGTCGAATAGTTTGAAGAAGCAGATTAGTATCTAATTAGATCACCACAAACGAACAAGGAATAGTAATAGCTGTACCACCGATATTTGGGAGCACGTGCCACGACACCCAAATAGTTTGAGGACCACAGTAAAACATAGTGAAAGTTTGAGAACGATTTGTTTTCCGAGCACGCTCGGCGGAAAAGAAAATTGTTTTGCGAATTTATTAGGTTTCTTTTATACTACGTGAGTGACAGATAATGCGCCTTCCCTGATATGAAACGGTTACCGTAGCCTGTGAATTAGAAAACGGGACAAGAATAAGCAGAAGAAGGCTGTAGTCTATGGACATTTGTGACACAAAGAGTCTGAGAGTTACCGTTACCACCGTCACTACTAGCCGGAACGCGATGGTATCGATATGTCTCATGGTATTTTTTTCCGTTGAGTACAAATGGTATCGATACGCCCCATAGCCCTGCTTTGTTGTATAATCTTGTATTTCTCTCTAATTAATGGTTATATCCTATTTGCACTCGTTTGTACATTTTCTTCCCCGTGGTTCGTTCTTCAAGTCGAAGTTTCCATTACGAAAGCGTTTAAACCAAAAAAACGCACGGTGCGTTCATTAGCAGTCTCCTCTCCAAACGCAGCATTGATATTGCGAGCCGTTTCTGCCGCGTTAGTTCCGCGTCGGAACTCTTATTTCAAAAAGTACTCGGATTTTCGAAGTATCCGTCTTTCCCGTCTAAACTGAATAAAAAAAAAAACAATTGAAATTCGAATATCAAATGTTGCGCATTTTTTAAAAGGAAATCCTTATAGATATCATGGGAAAAAATTGAAAATCTTACACCATGGAGGTTTAATGTTAATTCAAAGTATCTATTACTACAAAACGGCAATTTCATAACCCCTATTATAAACATAACAAAAGGTATGGGCGAGCAAAGCCCATAGAGTTAAATTATTAATTATAAAAAAAGTGGATTAGCTGGGCAGCAGATTGATGATGTTAAGCCCCTTATACCCGTGAAACTAGAACACAACATTCAAAACTTAAGCTTGCTATGTATTTTGACTTTGCAAAGATGTAGAGTAGATACTTACAGTACTTTGTTTGTACTTTAACATTCATAGCTCTTTTCATGCACGCTCGCCGTATCCTAGGACTCCTGATATCATCTTCTGATAAAACACGACCAATTTGGTCATGGTAGGTGAGCCCAAAAATAGTAATTTAAAAGCAAGAGTAAGTGGGATTGTTACATTTATAACTAAAGTCCGATGGTAGCTGTATGTAGTGCATCATTAGCACATTGGACCTGAGTTGGGTAAGAAAACGTCGGGAATAATGGTATTTAAAAAGGGGCGGTCTGAGTGGGAAAATGTTTTACAGAATAAACCAAGTAACAATTAGTAAGTGATACCACTGAAAGTCCCTGAAGAGATAAGGTCATCAACTGCGCATTGAGTAAGCGATGGCATACATTATAAAGATTAAGACTTTTAATCAACGTCTATAGGCTTATAATCATACTGTCCTCCTAATGTAAAGTGGTTACCGTAGCCTTGGGAGAAGCTCCTTGGGAGATTACTGGCGACCTCACTCGCACACAGGAACACAACAACCCTCCAGGGAGTTTGTTATTTGGCTGCGGTTTTCTGTGAGGTAGAGGTATTTCCCCTGTAGCGCTGCTTTGATCCGTCCTACCTCTCTTAAAATAGTACCTACCAGATAATTTGTTATTCATTATAATACCATTATAATACCTGCAGCCCGTGTTGTGGACCATGGCGGCTGACAAAGATACCGTTGCGGTGTTGGTCCGTAAGGCGGATTTTACATCATATTAGGATTTATTTTAGGCAACAACTTCTACGTCTGGATCTGCGTGCTAGCTAGCACGCTAACCTGCCGTCTGCTGTCGTCGGACACTATAGCCGGCGGCCACTTAGTGCACCAACCAGTGAAGCAATCAGTGATAAATTGGTTAGACAATTCTAAGATTTGCGAGTCCTTAAAGACCTTATTTAGCCGAACATATAGTGAACCTTTTTTATATTTATTATATTATAAAATAGCCCAATTAAATTTGTATCGCTTGTAATACTCCCTTTTCTTCAATTAGTAATATAACAATATGTATGTTCGCCAAATCAAAGTAGTAAATCCCGCCAATCCTAAGGGAACAGGGAACGGAAACACACACTGAAAAAAAAGATTAGTTGAATTTACCAAAGAAGAAAAGGTAGGCTATTTTACTAGTAAACTTTGTTAATTAATGCAAAAATTTGTAGTTAAATTTACAAATATATTACGGTTGGTCTTCATACAAAAGTATTTTGTAGCTATCACTATTTTAAATGTATAATTTACCGCGAATAAATGGATTGTACCTATAATATGGTACAGTTTATCATACTAAATAATAAATTTTATTATTTTTACTGGTACTTCATTAACCTTTTTTGATTGGTAAAATCAACTTAAGTCAAAGGTAGGACCCAGTCCAACCGTCGACTTTGGTGAATTTTATTAGGAATCTGGGAAATCCAACTAAACATTTTTTTCAGTGCAATAACGCTAGAAATAAGAAGATACATCTTTTTGGTATATTCCTAAGTTTGAATACTTGTTCTCTTTCAAGTCCACAACAAAGAAATAATGATACATTACGATCTGTAATGTAATTATGTTCTCGTCGGTCAGTCAATTTTGTTCGACATTATTAACTATCCCGTAACTATAATATACGTAAATGAATTTCGATATTTTTTTACAGATGTGATAATTTATTGTTACAAGGGAAAAAAAATATTTGTGTTTATATTTTACGGTATTTATTTTACGCAATTACGCCACCAGTATACCATCATATTGCCATATTAAAAATAAGCATAATAAACGATGAAAGTAAATATTAATGGAGTTTATTTATGAATGCCCAACATCGCATATTGCTACGATTTATATTGGAAAGTTCGATGTATGCACCAGCAGCAAGAAACTTTAATTAAAAGTATCATTTTCTTTTCAAAGGGAATATGCTTTAGCCGGACTTCTATTTACTTGCTGGCATTACTTTATAGTTTTGATTAAACTAGAATTGAACCTAATTCTATATTGCCAAACTACACTCCCATGTTCCATAACTTAACATTTCAGAAAACATTTTCGAAACGAACAGAACGCGAACTTTTTGGTTTCAAAATGTAAAGCAGAATTCTCTGACGTTGAAAATCTGTGCGAATGTAGAAATTTTTTTTTTTATTAATGAAGTTCGAGCTGAAAGCTTTCGGGAGTCTGGATCAGGGCACGAGATGGAGAACTAAATATTAAATAACATATAATGTCTTTGTTCAAGCAAAAATCGTTTTTAGTTCAAGCCGTGGGTCTCTGGAATCCTACTACTTAATACCCGTTGTAATATTCATTCCTATTTCAAATCTCTTGTCAAAGAACACTAACTTTTCTATAACTCTATTTGATTCGTTCCCTCCCTCTCTCGTCTTTCTCGATCGTCACTGACATACTTGTTACTATAGTATCTGTTAATGCTTTATTATGTATATGATAACTTCCTTGATCGTGTTCTATCAGACGGTGATGTCAAGAGCCCTAGAAACCGGCGAGCGTGCATGAGAAGAGCAATGAATGTGAAAGAAGCGAGTGAGGTGTGTAAGGATCGGGTCACGTGGCGCTCGGTTCTCTCTGCTTACCCCGCAAGGGATTTGGCGTGAAGTTATAGATAAATAGATAACTTCGTTTTTATTCTTATCGTTTGTTCTGCACCACGTATATATGTAATTTCAAGATAATAGCTTTCTCTTAGTTGAAGGTTGAAATAATATCGGATATTTGCGAGAAACATGGTTGTATTGTCTTATACGTACATACGTTAAAAAAATAATATTTGACTAACATTATATGTTATACACATGGTTGGTAGAAATAATGTTACATACTCATCGTCAAAATTCGCAATTCTGGAGCAATACTTCCTATATTGCAAGCGTTTATAAGCTATGGTTACATCAGGCGGGCCGTTCCTCCCGACATTGAATAAAAAATAACAAATTTCTACTTATTCGGTTCAGTAGATTCTCAGTAAATTAGTAGTGGCAAACGAATAGACAGACATGTGAACGACGCCAATAAGATTTCCGTTTTTAAATTCGGGCATACGGAACCCTAAAGCAGTATTATAACAAAGCATCGAACGTAATTTTTTCCTCTCTTTGTTTTGTACAAATTCAAAGTTTTCCAATTATTATTATAATCAAATTCTTTTCTAATTATTCATTCTTGTTTGTGGAGCACTAAGACTTTTATTATGGGAGAAATTACCACTAACTTCATAAATAAATTACGTCTGAATCTTTTGGAACATTTTCTGTTAAAACATCTTAGAGAGTTCAAATAGAATAAATGTGATCCATTTTCAATTCGAATTCTTACCTGGCTCGCACTGCTTCAGAGTTCATACTTTCAAATAATCGAAATGATAAAAGATTTCTATTTTTCAGATCGCTACATATAGAGTAGGAGGATTATTAAAAGATTTATTATATAGGTGTATATTTACTTTTTTTTTTATACTACGTCGGGAGGCATACAAGCATACGACCCACCTGACCGTACCGTACCGTAGCCTATTAACGCTTGCGATATATTAAGTATCACTCGCGCGATGCCTCCTCTGCTGCTTACACAGCAACTCCTTGGGAGCTTACTGGTGACCTCGCTCACACGCAGGAACACAACAACCCTCTAGGGAGTTATTATTTGGCTGTGGTTTTCCGTGAGGTGGAGGTACTTCCCCAGAGGGTTGCTTTCATGTGTCCTACCTCTATTAGAAACTACTATTCAGGTATCAAATAAGCGAGCCCGGTGGCACAGTGGTGTAACGAGCTGTTAACCTACTTTAATACTAACACACACAAGATAAACATTTGTGTACATGAACATGTCTGTTTGTACTGGTCTGGGCATTTATCTATCTATAATAAGTTTGTATTTACAAAAAAAAAACTATTTACGTATGCTTATCAGTTGTCTAGTACCCATAACACAGACTTAGCTTACTTTAGAGCTCGATGCCGTTGTGAAATTAAGACAGATTACTGTATATAGGCTGTGGTATGTAATCTATCTATCTATGTCTTTACGCCAAGTTCCTAGAGGGGTAGGCAGAAAAAACAAACACCATATGAGTCGTTTATTACGCACCCAGGACCTTCTCTACACATCTTAACCGCATTTTAGGGTTCCGTACCCAAAGGGTAAAACGGAACCCTATTACTGAGACTTCCCTGGCCGTCCGTCCGTACGTCCGTCCGTCCGTCTGTCACCAGGCTGTATCTCACGAACTATGATAGTTAGACAGTTGAAATTTTCACAGATGATGTATTTCTGTTGCCGCTATAACAGCAAATACTAAAACATAGAATAACATAAATATTTAAGGGGGCTCCCATACAACAAACGTGATTTTTTTGCTCGTTTTTGTTCGATATTGATAACGGCAACAGGCAGACGCTTGAAATATTCACAGAACATTTAGTTATATATTCACTTTAAGAATAAATAATTAAATAAAAATAAAACAAATATTTAAGGGGGGCTCCCATACAACAAACGTGATTTTTTTGGCGTTTTTATTAATGGTACGGAAACCTTCGTGCGCGAGTCCGACTCGCACTTGGCCGATTTTTTAACATTCATAGCTCTTCTCATTTTGTAATGGTAGGTGAGTTTGTGTTGTCAATCCAGTATAATGATTTAACATGCAATTATTAGTTCGTTTTAATGCAATACTGTAAATACGGGTTGTAATATTATATGGTTTATTGTGGTAATGTAAATACACGTATGTGGCCCACCTGATATAAAGAGGTTACAGTATGTAATGAACGATTACAAATACAAGAATAATCGCTAGCGCCTTGCCACCTACTCTAATATAATAATTTGTCTGAATTTCTGGCCTTCAGGGGCGTTGTGTCGGCTCCCTCACTCTACAGTCATAAGTCGAGTGGGGCAGGCGGCATAGCGGATATGGTGCTGAAATTGTACGTACAAATACAAAATAAACAGGCAAAGTTCAAACTTATAAGTTTAAACTTTGACTTTGTATTCAATGTGTTCTTTTAAAGTTAGTTTTATTTGTATGACCTATAGCTGAGATTTCCAATCATTTTCATCCCATAGATCTCTTACCTATATATTTTCTGTATTCAGAATACCCCTTGCTTGACTAGTGTTTGAATTTGAAGGACCACTTCCTTGTTGAACCCGATCCAAGGGCGTCGTATAGGTTACTTTGCGAATAGTCTATGGCTATTCGGTGTCATTACCTGTCGCTCGCGCGTATTCCTGATTATGAGGTTTTGTTTTTCATTAATGATTGCTAGTGTAGTGTGCTAGTTAATGATAAATACATGAGAAGATCCTGAACTCAAAACTCAAACAAAAAACTCAAACTCAAAAAATCCTGCTCCGCACAGTATCTTCTCGAGGCTCTCGATAAGTTGCAGCGACGGGCTATCCGCATAATCGACGACGAAGAGGTCACAAAATACCTAGAACCTATGCAACTTCGTAGGGACATAGGCTCCCTAAGTACATTTTACCGCCTGTACCATGGTGAGTGCTCTGAATAACTATTTTCCCTTATCCCACCCTCTCCCTTCCGTCATAGAACCACACGTGCAGGCTTGCGATGTCATCATTCCACTGTTGAGGACATTTGTTCTCGTACTAAAAAGTTCGGCAACTCCTATCTCTGTCGAACTATTAAAAAGTGGAACGCCTTGCCTGCACATGTGTTTCCTCCTTCCTACAACATAGGATCCTTCAAACGAAGCGTGAAGAAGCACCTTGCGGGCCAGTATAGTAGCGTCAACTGACAGGACACTGTAGTCCTTTGTCAGTTGCCGCTGCAATTTGGGCTCCCCTTTTCGCTTACCAACAGGCGAAGAGGAGCCACTATGCTGAGCCAATATAAAAAAAAAAAAAAAGAACTTGTGCTGTATTATTTCTGTTTATATATACGCGCAAAAAATACTGTTTGCTTTGGAAGTGTTTATAGGAAACAGTACGTGACATAGTCATTCATTGTCATTTAGCAGTGATAGCCCATTGGATGAAAACCAGTCTATTGACCACTTGGTTCCCGGTTCAAATGCTGTGGTGAACATGTACCACTAAATTCGGATTTATGTACATATTTGTTATTATCACTTGCTCGGTGGTGAAGGAAAAACGTACATCCAATTAATTATATTTCGAAAGACGTATGACCTAACGTAAGAAAGGTCTGGTTTTCCCTCTCAGTTGTGGAGGTCTGACAGCAGTGGCTGTCTATGTTAAAGTAACTGTATTCGTCAAATCATGGCCTTAGGTTTCGGACCACGCCAATCCTAATGGCATGACGGGGCTACTGAATATAAACATACAGCTCTAAACGATACGATTATTATGAAGTATAAGATTGTTTGGTAATTAATCTTTGCGTGTCCCATTTATATGAGAATTGTAATTAGGAAAATATGTGAAAAGTTATGTGTTATACCTCTAAATCTAACTAGCTTAATTCTCCTCGCTAAGTTTTATAGAATGGCCATTAACGCTTTAACGACTTTCGTTCGGTAAGTTGGTAGTTTAAAGTTTCTTTGTTAATGGGGGTCCGAAATGTGAGCTCGAATGGTCTTTGAGAACTCAATTCGAATAGTTCAGTCAGAATTCTGATTTCTAATATTGTAAGTACTTTACGGTAACTCTTCAATATTATGGGAATGTCCGATTGTTTCATCACATCACATCAACCCTTACTCATCCCACTGCAGGAATACGAGTCTCCCTTCAACCGAAGGGGGTTAGAGCATACTCCACTACGCTGTTCAATTGCGGATTGGCGGAGGCCAGTGTTTTGAAGCCGCCCGAGGGCCACTGACTTAACGACTGTTATCTATCGACAACAGCCGGGACCGACGGCTTCCCATCCATAGACAGGCTGCGGTCGATGTGACTTAACCTGCGTGTTCGGTTAGAAGGACACGCGCAACAAATCCATCGAGCTCTCCTGTTCCGATTGTTTACTAGCAAATAAACTTATCATCTATCACATGCTCGTCATCATTACAACCCTTGTTCGTCCACTGCTTCTATAGGCCTCTCCTCATCTCCTCTAGAGGGCCATTCGTCTGGATGGATACTTCTGGATTATGTACCACCTGTGTCAACTCGCTACAAAAAAACAGTGTGGTAGTGGCGTATGAATAAGGCACAACATACCAACCCCTGCGTGACGTAAAAGGCGACTTAGTGAAAGATGCAGGAGATGGGTAGCAGCATCCCCTACGTATATGCATTACTGCGGCTGCCAATCTGCCTGTCAAGCTTGAGCACTATAGCAAAACCCGTTCAAAAACATGAGTACAAGAAATCATCTATCTACCTCAAAGGATTACGTGGCATGTCTTTCACACATGCCTACTACTGCGTGCGGCACTAGCCAAAGCCAGGATTAAAAGCAGCAACCACAAATATAGCGAAGTAAGTTTCACTACAATACAATAGTACTTCTGGATACCATTTACGTAGGGGATTTCGTAACAAGTAATTAGAACACGTAATTTGATAGTCGACATTATTACGCAATATACTAGCGAACATTATTCCTAAAGGCATGGCTGGTCGAGTGAAACTAATAATAATAGTGTTCGCCCCAATATCCAAAATTTAATAATTTGTATTCATTCTGAATTAAACAATTTTTAACGGAAGTATCGCGTATTTTATTTATCTTACGGTGAGCTTCAATTAAAACTTATTTCAAGCCCCATAAGAAGATCAGTCAATTTCTAAGACCTATCAAGTCTAATATCCCCTTACAAGATGCAGGAGTATACAAATTAGACTGCGAATATGGTTTATCATACATAGGGCAAACAAAGAGAAGCGTAGGTACTCGTGTGAAAGAACACATTGCTGACATGAAGAATAGGCGCGATAAAAACTCTGCAGTATGTGAACATACACTGGACCAGCCAAACCATTACATCCGGTTCGATAAACCACAAATCCTCGCCAAGGAGAATCGCTACATGCCGAGAATGTTGCGCGAGGCTATTGAAATAAGAAAACACCCCAATTTCAATAGAGAAGATGGTTGGCAAGTACCACCTGCTTGGGATCCAGTCCTAAAAATAATCAAGTCCCAAACTCAAAGATCTAAAAAATGTTCGGACACTGTGAGCGATTTTTGTGTGAATCGGAACATATATAATTAATCCATCCATGTCGGTAGATGTAATAATTGAATAACTAATGTAAGACAAATACCACCTTAGTCTTCCTGCGACCACGGACCCTGCAAAGCGTTCGAAACGTCAGGTTCAACAAAATAAATAAAATACGCGATACTTCCGTTAAAAATTGTTTAATTCAATGTGTAACAATCGCGAAAACCTAAGACAATACTTTGTATTCATTCTATTCCCAATAATTGTTTTTTTTATCAGTTCATGGGAGGATTTTACGTAATAACTCAACTCATAGATTATTTACTTCGCGCCCTAACTCTCTTAGTCGTTGTAATAACATGCTACAAATATTTCATGATAATTTCATTTATCATGTGAGTTACAAGTTTCAAGAAAAACTTCCATCCCAAAATACAACTAAAATGTAACTTGAAGACAGTCATATTTATCGAAATCAAACCCTTGTCATATCTACATCCCTTGACAGCCCACAGACAGATAACCCAACAGGGATAAGTAACGCCTTTTATTGTTTCCTTGTATTTCACCGAACATCTTTGTAGGCAAGGTGAATAATGATATATGTTCAGCGTTTTCATGTCTTGGCTGTAACACTGTGATTATATTCACTAAACAGCGCACCCTTCTTGTGAAAACCCTTTTTTATTTTATAAAACGTCGAGAAATATACATAGCATATGGCCCACCTGAAGTAAAGGCGTTGCCTATGAATGCTTGTGATACGTTAAGTATCACTCGCGCGATGCTATTTCAGTTGTTAGCAACTGCTTACTACTTTGCTTACAACTTTAGCTTTTTGCTTGCAACAGCAACTCCTTAGGAGCTTACTGGTGACCTCACTCATACGCAGGAATACAGCAACTCTATAGGGAGTTGTTATTTGGCTGCGGTTTTCTGTGAAGTGTACTTTCCCAGCTTTGATGTGCCCTAACTCTCTCAAAACACCCAGACCAAGACAAACAGACATGTTCATGCCCACAAATGTTTGTCCTGTGTGGGAATCGAACCCACGGGCGTTGGTGTCAAAGTCGTGTCATTCACCACTGCGCCGCCGACCTCGTCATAAAAAAATATTAGCACTTATTACACGCGTATAGTTGGCCATATTTCTCTAGCAGTACATATACTGGTGAATTACTGGCCTAGAAGGATCTTCATGAAGTGAAGTAAAGCAATGTACCTATATCGATAAGTTTATGCCGAATCCCTTATAGCATAAGTGGAGAGAATCGACCACCGTGTGACTGGGTCCATATACACCTTACTCGCTTCTTTAATATACATAGCTCTTTTCGAGCCCCCCAGTCGATTCCTAAGATTCCTGACATAACCTTCCTCAATATTATATTGTTCTACCTTCTCTTTGAGTATCTGTTTCGTCATTCCTTCCTTAACATCGATATTTCTTTCACACCAACTCTCTTTCTTTCGATTATAGACGACGGTGAATGACGAGCTCGGTGGCTCAGTGGTGAAACGCGTTGTTACGCTACTTTGACACCAACGCTCGTGGGTTCGATTCCCACACAATACAATCAGTTGTCTAGTACCCATAACACAAGCTTCTTTTACTTTGGGGCTAGATGGCGCTGTGTAATTTGTCCGGCAATATTTATAGACTGCGTTTATTCTACTTTCATGCTCTAGCTATCGCTTCAATATGTTAGCGTTCAATATGTCAGCACCGCGTGTTTTTTTTATACCTACAACGTCGAGAGGCATGCCAGCATACAGACCATCTGATGTAAAGTGTAGCCTATCAGTACGTTAAGTATCACTCGCATGATGCCACCTCTGCTGCTAACATAGCGACTCCTTGGGACTTGGGCCTCATTCACTTGCAGGAATACAACAACTCACCAGGGAGTTGTTATTTGGCTGCGTTTTACTGTTAGGTGGAGGTACTTCTTCAGACGGGCTGCTTTCATGCGCCCTACCTTTCTTAAAAATACCCGAACCAAGACAAATAGACAAGTTCATGTGCACAAATGTTTGTCCAGTGCGGGAATCGAACCCACGGTGGGATTGCGCCACCACCACCGCTGTTAACCTTGCAACTTTATCGAAAGTTACAGGTATCCTCACTCAATCAATCAATCAATTATTTATTTGCGGAATGCAGTATACAAAAAAAGGTGGTTACAATTTTTAAGTGCTGTACATTCAGCCTACATTGAGGCGTGCAAATATTTAGGTTTAATATTTGTTAAAACTTTGCGACATCTCATTCAAACAACAGTCACAAACACAAATTGAAAAAGAATAATCAAGTTAGATACAATGAAATCACAATACAATATGAAGTTCAATTCAAATGTCAATGTCATGTAATCAATATAAAAATGTCGCCAATTAAAGATTAATTAAAAATTATCTATATTAACGATATTTACCAAAATTGTGTATTATTGTGATATTTTGTATTCCATATACTCGTTGACACTGTAGAAGCAGTGAGACGACAACCAATTGTTGAGTCGAAATTCTTCTTTTCTTCACTCGTAGGAACACAAACAAATGAGAAATAAAATTGAATCAGCCATAAAAGACAACACAAACACGTAACAACAAGTTTCCTCGTAAATATAATTAGGACGCGAAATGATGCCAATGACACAAATCGACATAAATCACGAGAGGAATGATGGGTAACTGTTATGAGTGAATGCACAAATTATTGGTTACAGATTAATAAATAATAATAATAAATAAATATCGTCGGACAAATTACACAGCGCCGTCTAGCCCCAAAGTAAGCGAAGCTTGTGTTATGGGTACTAGACAACTGATAAACATACGTAAATATTTTTTTTTTTTTGTAAATACATACTTATTATACATAGAAAATACCCAGAACAAGACAAACAGACATGTTCATGCACACAAATGTTTGTCCTGTGTGGGAATCGAACCCACGAGCGTTGATGTCAAAGTAGTGTAACAGCGCGTTTCACCACTGCGCCACCGAGCTCGTCGATTAACGATCTATGGTCGATAATAAAAACTATAGACAACAAATGATGCTGATAATATATCTTACTGATTCTCATGGTATATATTGAGTGATAAATCTAAGAAAAAAGTGTCCCTTGTTGTGTGTTCTACTACTAACTGTGCGATGGTTTTTTAGAAATCGTTCGTTGTAATGCTTTAGACTTCCTTCCTCAATCAATTTTAGTAGTCTAGGATTCACTAGGATTGCCTAGTGGATTAGGAAAATGGGATAACGTTAGGAAGGAGGAGACTTCCTTAAACAATCGCACTATCGCTATCCACAGAGGATCCGTCCCCACACATTCGGTATTGTAGGGTCCAAGAAATATTTTTCCCGCGAAACTTATAACCAAGAAGTGGCTTCGCGGCCAAGATTTAATTAGATTTAAAAAGAGACTAACATGGAGTTTTGCAACAAAAGTGTAAAAAAAATATGTTTTCACTATTGACATCTCACGTGTTATGCTGCCGGTGTTGCTGGTGTTGGTTGTGGCGATGTAGCCACTATTGTGGCATCATTCACACTATTGTTTGACGAATATATTTTGAATTTGATACTATAAACTACACAACTAACATATGCTAGTGTTTAAATAGGAGATTTAAATACCCCAGTAACTGATTTCTAGAGTTGATTTGAAAGAGAATGTTGGTGATACTGTAAGAAGATGCGTGCTCCATTGGTTCATGAAAGAAGAATGCAAGACGAAAAAGACATGCAAAGCAAAAGTGAAAGGATATAGGAGCCAATGAAGATAAAGAGGAATCAATGAAGTCAAGATGTACCATGACCAAATTGGCCGTGTTTTAGTGGGCAAGGAGTCAACAGGTACCGTCGTGCATGCATAAAAAGGGGTATGAATTATTAAGAAGCGAATGAGATGCACAAAGATCGAGACATGTAGCATTCTGTTCTCTTGTTGACAGTCTGTGTTGGCGTGAAGATATCTATATAGCCGATTTCGACGAACTTGTGTGAGATCAATGGGGTACTACGAGATTCTAAAATACTACGTAAGTTTTTTTTACATCGTGTCATAATTGGCACTCCTGTATTGCCGACCTTCTAAAAACCTCTTCACGCATTTCTTGAAGAATTCCATGCTGTAGTCCCTTGGAAAAAAATAATTTGTCTTAATTCGATAGCCGAATCTAGTATGACTTCGGTGTAAGTACAAGTGTGTTAGGTCCGGGTCATGTCGTGTTCGAATCTCTGTGTCAAACGATAATAATAATGTCATACTTTTTGTAGATAAATTACGTGGAGTCATCTAGTCCCTACTTAAACACAGATTATACTATGAATATTAGATAACTGATACATAATTAAATAGCTTTATGTAATATATGGTTTTATAATACATTAAAACCCAAACCACGACATACAGACGCGTTCATTCCCGCAAATATCTGTCTTGTGCGAGACTCAATTTCACGATAAGTACTTGATGTCAGAGTAGACATCTTTAGCTACTCAACCGTCGAAAATGTCTCATTAATAGTGTTTACTTTGACAATATGTTTTCAAGATTAAATCTATTTGACGTTATTATCGTAATTTTAAAGTTTAATTCCAAATTGGAAGGATGGGAGTTAGTTTCGGGAGTAACTGATGACCTGTATAATAATTAGGCTTCTCACATAAGTTAATAAAGTGTCGCAGTTTTCGCGACGGAAATTCGAACGAGTAAGTGGTCACACAAAATGTTCGCGAGTGCTTTCGACTGAACGTGGTGTATGTTATAATGTGAATGAATATACAAAAAGCATTACAAACTACAGCCATCATTTATCATCGGTCTAGTAATGTCAAATGTGGTGCTATATACAGCATAGCTTCAAATTTTTATGGAGACGATAATATCTTGAGGATGGAATATTATGAAATATTGCTGCATTCATCTCTCGTCACTTGGCTCCAAGATCCTTCGACTTTTGATTCACATATACTCGTACATCATATTATGTTTTCAGGCATTCTTTCTATTTTCTCTTACAAACCAAAGAAGCATGCCTCTTTTAACTTAACATTATTTTTCAAATTAACTCTAGAAATTAATTCAGAGGTTTTTAAGTCATCATTTTAACACTAACTTTGTTTCATAAAACTGAATAATTATACTTGACAGGCAAGCAACCACTCGTAATCAAACGCATACCCTTCGAAACCCGGGTGGTCGACTACGACCGCGAAATGTATGGGAAAACATATATAACGGGTTCTGACTGCTCAACGGATCTCGAGAAAAATTTAAAGAACATTTTCTTGAGTGTGAATAAAATAAATACGTATTTTTTTATATAACTAGATTTGCAAATAAGCATGCGAGCCGCATTAGATGGTAAGCGGTCACCGCATCCTATTAACGCTCTCAACACCACGGGGATGTTTCTCGCGCGCTGCCAATCTTGTGACATACGGCTGTTTCGTCACAGTAGGTACACAGTAATTTCTATGCCACATCTCACCCTTCAAACCGGAACACATCTGTATGAATATAGTTGCTCGGCAGTAGAAATAGGTGAGATAGGTATTCTACGTAGACGACTTTTGTACAAAGTCTCCCTCTGGTAAAATATCAATGGAATCTAACAAGGTACCGTACCTAGATAGATTTGAATGTAAAGGTTTTTTGTTATGCAACGTCGGAAGGTACACAAGCACACGATCCACCTGATGTAAAGCGGTTATCGTAGCCTATGCACGTTTACAGTTTCGCTCGCGCATGTACTGGTGACCTCACTCACTCGCAGGAACACAATAACTTTTTTACTTTGCGGCGTTCTAACTCTATTAAAATATTTTGTACTTTTTACTAGCGGAGAACAGTGTCTTCAAACACTGTTCTCCGCTAATTCCCAACTGAACATAGTGTCATACTGAACACAGTGTTTGAAGACACTGTTCTCCGCTAATTCCCAACTGAACATAGTGTCATAGTGAACACAGTGTTTGAAGACACTGTTCTCCGCTAATTCCCAACTGTACATAGTGTCGGAATATGCTTGAAACATCCTGGTTAGAAAAATAAGCTTTATAGTCAAGAAAAATTATACAATCTTGAAAATTTTAAGGGCTAAATAAATTATGACGTCAGTAGCTATAGATACTGACCTATATATACGAAGGCAACTGACTTAACTACTGCTAATACTACTATCAATAAAAAATCCGGAACCCACAGCTTTACATACTCTCCGAGCAGACTGCGATTAACGTTGTTTAACCTGGGCTTTTGATCGGACGGCCACGCACAATACCGCCATTGAGCTATAGAAATAAACTTTTATCAAGTGTAATTACTTTATATTTTTCGCTTTACAAACTTCGGCGATCGGGGGATTCAATCTGCGACGGACGTACGGAGCTGTTCCTATTTAATTTTACCTTTTCGGTACGGAACCTTAAAAAGGATCTTACATAATTTCTTTATTCCAGCAGCAGCTTTATACGGTTTTCTAAACCATTACAGCAGGCGGTGTCCGCTATAACCCTAAGGATTTTGACATACAGCGACTGCCGTTAGACATGCTTAACTCAGAGGGAAGATCACACGTTTCCACCAGAGATCAAATCTCAGGAAATATAATTTCTTGGATATGCGAGTTTCCTCACGATGTTTTTCTTCACAGCCGAGCAAATGACTATAACAAATAGGAATGTATGCATGTATGTATATCTTCACGCCAGGTCCGAGCGCTATAAGACGCGATCCTTACACTTACTTCATTCGCTTCTTTAACATTCATATCTCTTTTTATGGACGCTCGCCGGTAAAACTACGCATAATTTGTGGCATAATGCTGGCTGACCACGTTCGTAATGATGACGTAAGAAGGTTGGACTGAAAGAGAGTGTCGGTGTTAAGATAATAAAAGGCATGCTCCGTTGGTTCGTACATGTAGAAAGAGTGCAGGATGAAATAATGACGAAACAGATATACAATGCGAAAGTGGAAGGACGCAGGAGCTGAGACAGACCGAGACTAACCTACCATGATCAAATTGGTCGTGTTTTATCAGAAGGTGATGTCTGGAGCCCTAAAAATCGGCAAGAGCGCATGAAAATGGGAACGTAAACCTGAAAATGCAAATTTAGCGGAACATGTTCATTCACACCCGGATTCGAACTAGTAACCTGTCAGTTAATAGATTGGTTCTTTATCCACAAGGCTATCATTGATCTACGATATAATTATTACCTACCATTAATAATATTAGCAAAACAATCAGACACATAACTCAATAAAGGCAAGCTCACGAGCTCAAGTTCTACTAAGTGTTCTGCGGTTCAACTCTGTTATGGGGCGCAAACTTCGTGACAAATTGCCGGGACTCATAAAATGGGTAATTTATTACATTTCGAAACATGGCTTCGTATATCTGGAGACATGGTAGTGCACGTGCCAAGATGAACCAATAAATGCTGGGTGCAACATACCTTATCTTACAGAGATAAGTCCGCTTTTGTACATGCTAAAGATTTATAACTGTATATGTTAAGTATATTTGTACAATAAAGAGATTACAACAACAACAACCTTTTCTTTGCAATGTTTCGTCGCATTTTTGTGTTCTCATAGATTCCGACTAGTATACATTATAAGAATTTCTAATATAATACCACAAAGTTTAAATTCTATGATATTTAAAATTGACAGACTTTTAATTGTCACAATATTTTATTTTGCCTAGGTTTTATACTGGATTTTTTTTAATACTTTAAATAAATCGATTTTGCAACTGCCATGATTTTGTATGTCAGCTAAGACTTACACACTATTATAGGATCTATCCATCTAACTATAACTTCATCAAATCCATTGTGGGGTAAGCATAGAGAACCGAACGCCAAGTAACCCGGTCCTTACGTACCTCACTCGCTTCTATAACATTCACAGCTCTTTTCATGCACCCTCGCTTTCTAAGGCTCCTTACATCACTTTTTGGTAAAATACAATTAATTTTATCATGGAGGGATGTAGGAATCCTACATCCCTCTAGTCTCGCATATCTCGCATAGCTCGGTGTATCTATTTCATATTTTTTTGTTAATGCATACTTTCTATATTTTTTCTATATTGGCCGTGTGGCCTAGGCGTAAGAATAGGCCACTCCATCTCGACCCGTGGGCGTTGTAAAAGGCGAGTAAGGGAAACCCGGTGACTAAATATCTAGAAGACGGGCAGCAGAGTCCCCTGTGTACTTTAATAACTTACTCTGGTTGCCAACTCGTCTGCCAAGCGTGGCAACTATGGCAAAAAAAAACCCCTCTAGGGGGCCAAACTCAAAAAGAATTCAGACACACACAGTTATTTTCAAAGAGAACTTTACAATATGGAATCCTACGGCCAAATGAGGCGGAATCTATGTCTGTCAAACCAAACCTACCAGTTGACTGCTACGTGTTGCCATCATTTGACGAGCTCGGTGGCGCAGTGATGAAACGCGTTGTTACGCTACTTTGACACCAACGCTCGTGGGTTCGATTCCCACACAGTACAAACATTTGTGTGCATGAACATGTCTGTTTGTCTTGGTCTGGGTATTTTCTATGTATAATAAGTATGTATTTACAAAAAAAAAATGTATTTACGTATGTTTATCAGTTGTCTAGTACCCATAACACAAGCTTCGCTTACTTTGGGGCTAGATGGCGCTGTGTAATTTGTCCGACAATATTTATTTATTATTTATTTATTTATGATGAATTCATCTTCTTCTTAACAAATGACGCTGGCAGTATCGACATTTGTAGATAACATAGAAGTGCAGATTTACACCGTAACACTCCTTCCTAGCGTTCATGTTTCCTAATCCGTTACGATTGGCAGATCCGCTACCTATGGTATAAGGATTTGGCGAAGATATTGATTTTTACATAAAGCGACTGCCCTCACATTTATTAGGTCACACATCTATTTAAATACTAGCTGACCCGGCAAACGTTGTTTTGCCATAATTTTAGGCAACTTTTTAAATTTTTCTCTTCGTAAGAACTATCCTCGTACTTCAAGGAATATTAAAAAAAAAAGAATTAGCGAAATCGGTTCAGCTGCTCTCGAGATTTGCGCTTAGCAACACATTTAGCGATTAATTTTTATATTATGGATAGATAATTTCTGTGAATAGGTTTCCTCACGGTGTTTTCTTTAACCTCCGAGCAAGTAATAATAACAGTATGTACATAAATCTGAAAATATTAATATAGACGTACATGCTACCAGAATTCGAACAAGTGACCAGTCGATTAAATAATAAAAAAATAATGTTAACCTCCTGAACTGTCACTGTTCAATCGTGTTCTCCCGTGCAGTATTTTTACAATAATGAACAATCAAATACAAAACAGTTCAGTGTATTTCTTGGCTCCCTTTGTCACAAGATTTTCTTTTTTTTTTGTAGGTATAGACTTTAAATTTTTTACTCAGTAGAAAAGCGTTGAAAATAATACAAATTCGTGTATGTTCATCTCAATTTTTATTATTGATTATGACCGAATTATAATCAATGAAAGTCACAGTACTAAAATAAAACAACACAAGAACATAAAAAGAACTAGTGCTTCACAAAAATAAAAACAAACATACTGTCTCTTCTAAAGCTAAAACCTTGGCTCTACATTTGACGTAATACTTTTTTAACAATGAAAGCTAAAAGTGAAATTGAAACTTCGTCCAGCTAACGATTGCCCAGGTGTTTGTAAGAATGGAGTGGAAATGGATCTAACAGCGTTATTATGTAACTACAATAACCCACGATTCGGGCAATACGATTCCGATTGACCGTTTCTTTGACATATCACTCGATATAAATAATATCTAATGGTTATAGAGATATTTCTCAGAGAGTTTGGTCATTTGATTGCTATCCATTCAGAATTACGTCGCTTTCAGGTCTGCCGGGAAACTCATTTGCCCAACGGTTATCGGTTTGGCGACAAATGCCTCCAGACATTTGTCAATTCAATTTATTTTTATTTGCAGTTATTTACTTTATTCTGATTTTTAGCTTCCCATTATAATGAAAGCAATTATAGTTACAACATTCAATATTTAAATTTAGTTAATTATTTGTTTCCTAGCTACCTGATACGTTTTAAATCATTTTAAGACAATAATTGCCATAACCCTATGTGCTTGCATACTCTTAGAAGCACGTAACTCTATGGCAATATGCGACGTGAGTACCTATGCGCATTTGTGTATGTTTGTGTGTATCTATCTCTGTATCTCTCTATGTCTCTTTGTGTATGTATGTATGTCCATGGGTATGAAAACAAAATTTCCCTTTCAATTTAGTATCAAGCTGCGTTTTAAGCTAATGCTTGTTACAGTGGGTACTGTAACTTAAACCTGATTAGATTTAGCTTTGCCACGACATAACAAAGCTAAAAATCTAATTCGAATTAAAATGAAAAAATCTTTGCAACTTGTTAATAGGCAATATGTCATCGTGGCTAGTGTATTTTACATGTTATTTGATCTACCCTGTTTTGTGTGCTTCTGCCGGGTGCATGCGGTTTCTGTTACAGATGGCGGGCAATCGCAAGAACGACCGCAGCAACCGAGGTAGAGACTATCAGAACAGCGATGGTAACGACACGGCATGTACTTTTCTTTCGCATTTTTCTTTCTCAAAATATCGCCTGAATCTATTAACTATTAATATACCGTTCTTTACAAGGGAGAATTACCAGGCGTTTTGGCAATTCTGCAATCTATATTATTGGAATCGATGTGTTATAACTCACAATTTAGGTCCCAATAGTGTTAGATATTTGATAAACCGTGGTGCATGGCAGTTGAGCTTCATTTGACTTGCCATCTCTTTGAGGTTTTTAAACGCCTTATTTGTCATATTGTAATGTTCAAACCTTATTAGATATTGTCAACATACATTACATTGTCTCTGTTAAGTCTATAACAGTATTGTCAAGTTATTTTCAGTTGTACAATTCAAATTTTTAAAATTATAGATTTTAGGACGGAAAACAGAAAACAAGTGAGTCTGAAGGAAGTCCGGAGCAACATTAGACGATAGTAACATAGTATGCACCACGTCTGAGACCACCAGCCCCTGCTGAGTGGCTACGTGTTCAAAGAGCAATTTTCGATGTTTCACCATTATGCCACACAAATCACCACCAGACTACCACAAAAATCCCTGGAGGACGTTTGTATTCCTGGGACTGAGAGTGAGTGAAACCAGGAACCCCATGAGGATTGCTGAGTTAGTAGCGGGGGTGACAATGCACGAGCAGTACTCCGTGTATTGCCAGTGTACATATACTAGATGGGCCGTATACTATGCTTTTCGTGAAAGTCTACAAAATTTATGCAATTACGCCTGTCCTTTCACCACTTTATTCTTTAATCGACCGGACGTCATCTGTTTGCGGAATTAAATTTAAAAGTAACATCGAGACAATATTTGAATACATAATTTTTTGAACGCTGTAATATAATTTCTAAACAATAACAATATTTTTTTTTTTATGTGTAATTATTTTGAATTTGTAACGCATTTATGCTGCATATAGAAATCATACGTCATCCTCCGTACCGACCTTGCTTCGACTGACTACCATTTTTTCGTGATTTGGACATTTTCTACGTGGTAAAAAAATTTCTTCCCAGGAGGTAGTACAAAACGCTTTCACGTAGTTTGTCGAATCTAGATTGCCGGAGTTCTATTCCAAAGGCATAAATAAATTTCCGACTATATGGCAGCAATATATAGATAATAAGAGTAAATATTTTGATTAAATAAATTATGTTACAGCTTAGAAAAAAAACGACTCGGAATCGGCAATTTCGTAGTTTATCCCCTAATAATTTCTGAACTAACCCCATTTCATTTTTGTTTGGGAAAATCGTTGAGGTAATCTGGTTCCATGACTGCAAAACGTCTATAAGGATGAATTTTTAGTACGTGGCATGTAGTGTACGATATCTTAGCGTGGTGTTAAATCAAACAGCTCAAATTATCGAGAGCCCACTAAATCACTGAAAACAAAGTTAAATGAGAAAAATACTCAAATGTTCAGTTTTCCAGAAACGATTTAAACGACCTCATCGCTTACAAAGGGTGGATAATGTGGCATGGCAACCCAGGCATTTAATGAAGCAGCTGACCCATAGATAAACCGGGTAATCCGCTCTGGTATCTTGTAATCTTTATTAAATATGGACCCCGTACTCTGACGTGAATTACCTTCACTCTTATTATATTTATTATTCACATCTTGTATGGGATTATACCCTTTTATGCACGCCAGTTCCGTTATTTTAACGGAAATTATTCTGTTCTAAAAGCACGAATTGCTCGCGAAATTACTTCGCACGTATTACAGGTTTATTTTAGTATTTATACTTTGGTTAACCCTCAACAAGGCAAGCTAGAAACTGAAAGATACTAAGAACGTTATACGACCTGATATCAAAACGCAAAGTATAATTTGGTGCATAAGTAGCTATGTATGCATAGCCTATTTACCAATATTTTTGAGTAAATTACGCTACAAAAAGCTTGTGGTCGCCGCTGGCTTTTTGTAGCGTAAGCGGTCGAAATGATATTTTTATACCTATTAACTTTCTTTCTTTCTAGCCTTTTTCTCCATATGAACACCTAATTAGCCATTTTCACATTAATATAGTCGCGATATAATAAACCCTGAACCTTTTTGATGAAATTTTCCAGATAATCGGGTATAGAAAATGAAAGATTTAATTACAGACATTAGACATGAGACATTATATATATATAGTAATACGCATATAACCATAATCGTTATTTAATAGAAATTTGTAGGTTTTCAATGATTTTTACAATTAAAAAAAATGACACTCCGAATCTTGCCGATAGCTACTGGACAAATGAAATATGAAACTATTTAAAATATACAAGGAAAATTGATTGTCAAACACGAAAAAAAGGTATCGTTTTGTCATCGCCTATATATGTAATGTATTTTTGTATTTGCTTTATATATATATAGGGGTATGACAACTCCAGAGAATGCATGAGAATTGATGGAATAGACACAAGTACATCTACGCAACAGCGATTACGAGTTTAGTAAAACCACACATTACATAATACATAGTCATAATCAAAAAGAATAATTTCCAAAGTTCCTAAAAAACCTACACAGTAACAATGGAAAGGCATAATAAGAACGTCATTCCCGGGAACAGCCCGTCAGTAGTCAACATTCGCACAATGGATTGACTGACGGAAAACGGTCCCACTCGAAATTAACGGAATAATTTATGACACATGGCAGGCATTGTCCTATGACAAATAACCGTACTGACAAATTTCTGACTTTTTTGAGATATTCAAACTGAGCTTGATTTTCGTTATTAATTTAACAAGCGTATAAAATGAAGTTTTAACATAAGCTTCTTTAAAAATATTCCGATATAAATATCGGAGATATTCAAACGGTAACGAAATGTCTTTAATGTCCTGTTTTAATTACTCAGATTCTATGAGGTTAACGATACGTATAAAATTGCTCTTGTGTTGTGGACGGGTGGACCGACAGACAAAAATCTGCACTAACAAGTTCATTTATTTGTGTATTGAGTAATAATCGGCCGATAAAAAAAAAACATTTATGTGTAAATATTTAAAATAAAAGTAAAATACAATTAGAATACGATATATTATTACGGCAGCCTCTATAAATATCAATTGCAAAGAGGCTGGCTAAGGATTAAGGCCGGATTTATCTTACATGTGGCTAGAGTATATAGCAGCCGAACCATTAACATTTCGTACATATTACGACTATTTAGAAGTAAAACGCAGCTAAAATGTCTTCGAAATTTCTCGGACAGCCTTTATAGATGCGGCATTTCGGCGTCCGTCCTCACGCCTACTCTTCATTCGAAGTAAAAAGTATGAGTCACCAGAAAGAAATTTGCGTAAATATCTGTGTGGTGAAGGCGCAGGGTAACTTTTATTGCTTGCTACCGAACTAGTAAGATCCTTTCGGGAGAGCCACAAAGCTGGCACGTTATACTCATATAGGCTTCACATTAAACTAGAGGCAGTGAGTTCAATGCACCGTCTACCGGCTTGCTTTATTAATTTCTCGTTATGTGTTTTTATGAGAGAGAAAGAATGAAGTAAATACCAACGTCGTGGGTTCGCCTCCCACACAAGACAAAAATTTGTGTGCTTGAACATGTCTGTTTGTCTTGGTTTGGATGTTTTAAGACAGGTAGGGCGTATCAAAGCAGCCCGTCTGGGGAAGTACCTCCACCTCACAGAAAACTGCAGCCAAATAACAACTCCCATGAGGGTTGTTGTGTTCCTGGGAGTGAGTGAGGTCACCAGTAAGCTCCTAAGGAGTTGCTGTGTTAGCAGCAGAAGAGGCATCGCTCTAGTGATACATAATATATTACATGCCTTAATAGGCTACAGTTACTGCTTTACATCAGGTGGGCCGTATGCTTGTATGCCTCCCGACGTTGTATAAAAAAACCAGATTGCTTTATTTATTATGTGTTTTTATGAGTATGAAAGAGAAAGAAAACAAGTAAACTTTCACAAACGACATAATACAATTAGTTACAAATACACAATGAAAATAAATATGACATAAATATGCAATAACTAATTTAAATAGCAGGAAATTATAAAATTTTGTCAATTTTTCGGGAGATTCCCCAGTTAATATTTATTTTAATTTAATGAAAATGTTAGGCGACTAGCTAGGTAGTAAAAGAAAATTGTATATAATGTGCATGGTAGTAATAATACAATTCATTTAAATAAAAGTTCAATAAATAACTTAAGAACTTATTAAAAATACTAAGAATATTTGATACTGAATGTGAGCAAGTTCATCAGAAAGCTGGTGATGCGCAAGTGATATTCCTTGTGTTATAAGCGTAAATAAACTGAGTAATCGTTCTTGCCGATGTAATAAAAAAACTTCGTATATCAAGGCTGTTGTCAATGACTAAAGCCAATAAATGGGAACAACCTCCATGACACATGACGTGACATACCATTCACATTACTGCTATAAATAAATACTGTCTAAGAAATACAAGGAGACACATAAAATCTTCGAATAAATAATAGTCAACGAACTCTTCTTTGTTACATACGTAAAGATGTAATGCCTCTGTCGCATTTCTTCATCACAGTACCCGGTAATTATCTGAAAGTTCCCCTTATCTAGAAAAAATATCTTCATTAGACCAAGCTCGTAATTTATTACACTCATTTCCCCTTTAGGGTATAACTGTGTAGCACATCGAAATACAAAAACTCGCGAATATTAAGCTGTGCTTCTGTTAGACAGAATATGCGACAAATAAAACTACGATTTTATTTTACGTTGAAAGTGGGAACCTTTGTTTAAAATGTTTAGTTTGTAAGCTCTTAAAATTCACTTCGGATTTCAGCTGTTTTTCTCTGCAATACAAAGCGGCAAAAGTGAGAATCAGTGCTATTCATTATATATAAAATTTTAAGTAACTGTAATGTAGCAGATGATATACGAGTAACTAGTTTGGCCATAAATACTGTTCTAAAGAAGATTTTCTTTTTTCAACTCTTTAATTATTTTGAATTTGCAACGCGTTTATTATATTAAAAACTTCTTTCGATTTCTTGCCGTTTTACATATATTTATAGTGTTTATTATCAAATTACAATATGGAATGGGGTGTTAAAGAAAATAGGATTGGAGTGATATGAATCCGTCGGTTATATTTAAGAGACTTCAAAAAGTTGGTATCAGTCATATGTTCGTACATGTTCCTATCTACAGATATGCCAACACTTCTTCTGTTGAAGACCATAAAAATCGGCGCAACCGCGTGCTGTTACAACTACAAAGACTGTCAATGCTGTTAAAGCCAGAATTCGCCGAAACCCCATTAGGAAATTGCTTATCGCGAGAAATAAAAAGAAGGAGTGAAGAGTTCAGCCAAAGTATATCAAGAGACTGTCTTGGATCGTTTTGTGAAACCTCTCAACAACACACTTTTAAAAAATGTACCGTGGACTTTCCAGCAGGACTCTGCACCTTGTCACAAAGCATGGACTACCCAAGTCTGCCTCGAAACCAACGTTCCGGACTTTATAAGAGCTGAAGACTGGGCCTCGTCTACCTCAGATCTGAACCCCTTCGACTACAAATTATAGTCAGATTTAGAGGACATGCCTGCTGCTGAACGACATACCGACATTGTCTCTTAAGAAATCTCTGCAGCAAGTACTGGCTAAATTTCACATTGAAACAGTGCGTAAATCCATAGATTCGTGCCAGACAGATTTTTTTATGGCTTTTATCAAAGCCAAAGGTTCCTATTTCGAATAAAATATTTTTTATTTTTTGCTGAGACTTCCATAAATATGTACATATAAGTTTTATAAAGATTACATTACTTCATAAAAAAATAAATGCATATTCATTTGTAACAGAACTTATGGCCGGACTAGGAAGTATTATGCCCGCATTAGGCATTGGCTTTCTGGGCCATATCTGTTGGTAATTTTGATATGTTTTTAGTGTTCCGTACCTCAATAGGAAAAACGGAACCCTTATAGGATCAGTGCGTAGTCCATCTGTCAATGATCTCATTTTTCTCAGGAACGCGTGGAAGTATAAAGATGAATTTAATATCAAGTACTCAATTCTGTAATCCACCTACCTAATACAAGAAAGGTTTTATTTTCTCAGGAGTGATCTCAGGAGCCCCAGGAACCGGCGAGCGTGCATGAAAAGAGCTATGAATGTTAAAGAAGCGAGTGAAGTATGTGAGGACCGCGTCTTATGGCGCTCACTTCTCTCTGCCTACACCGGAAGGGACCTGGCGTGAAGATATATACACTCGCAAGAGAATCAAAACCTATAGGGTACTTCCCGCTGACCTAGAATCATGAAATTTGTTAAGAAACAATGTCATATAGAATATATGTCATATACAAGTAAACGAGAAATTCCGAAAACCGTAATTTTGTAGTTACCTACAACACATTATTTTTATTTTTACACTTCTTTGTCATTTTTTTATATACTACTAAGGTGGTAACCAAGCGTACATGCCTGATCGTAAGCACTTGCCCTAGCCTATGGTTATTTGCAATACCAGGAGTGTCACTCATGCGTTGTCGATCCGGTAACCTTTGTTTATGTTTTGTTTGACGTTTTGTTATTGTCTGTAATTACTTTCCATTACATCATGGCTCCGTGAACAATTTATTTAATTTTAATCCAATATAATTTCATCCATCTCTCCGAGTAATATAACCACCGTCCACCACAGGAACCCATCCGGCACTTAGGAAAACCTCGGCTGAGGGTACATTTCCACAACTTGGGAAATCTCGGAAGAAAACTTCACTGAAACCGCACAGTACGCAACGATTGCGTTTCCAGTGTGTGAGGGTGAACATCCCGTTGTCGGTGAGCGGTTATAAAAAGAAACTGCCGGCATCATATCGAATATTTCTTCAGAACACAAACCGTTATTTAAAATACCCAGGAATTGAAAGACCACAGCCACAGCAGTGAACGCGCAAACTTGTGAATTTATAGGGTTGAATTGGTCCTAGTTCAGTCGCCCCTTGTACTTAATACTTTTGTCAAAGTACCCTCAATGTCAAACACAAGCCTAACGCGGATATCTTCCACATGGGAATGAGGTATGTTAGCTCGGCCTGTATAATAAGTGTCCTCGGTGATGTTCTCCGCATAACAATGAATGCCATCAATTGACAACATATCACTGATATACAACAGAAACAGCATCGGTGACAGTACAGAGTCCCGTGGGGCGCCAGTAATGACATCCATACTATCGGAGCAGCCACCGTCAATAACAAATTTTATGTACTTGTTGGATAAGAAGACTGCAACTTATTCACATAAACTCTCGGGCAACCCGTACGATGGTAACTTCAATAGAAGACCCCGATGCCAGACTCGATCGAACGCCTTCGCCATATCAAGGTTGACGGGCAATATCACACCTTGACTTTCAATTGTCAAAACCTAGGGGTGTGTAAGATACACTAGACGATCACCAGTGGAGCGGCCGAGACGTATTGAGGATCGCTGATCAAGTTGTGATCCTCGAGGTATGCCTGGAGACGGTGTTTATTATACGCTCCATCACCTTCGAGATAGAGAGGACCTATGTTACTTCCTAGATGGAGAGGTATCGTATGTTTAGGATACGATGGGATGGGGTTTTTATTGTAGTACGAAATAGCAGGCATTTCTGACGTTTATTATATATAAAACATGCAATGAAGCATCGCCCCCAAACACATGATCCCCAAGCCAGTTTACCAGTTTCATGTACTTCAAGTATGGGCGCAAAATATCTGTTGTATTACTAACAAAGGAGACTGGCGGGTTTCTTAGGGGAGTTCGGCCTGATCACCTACACGATAACTTTTACTGCCTCGTTAAAGTTCATTCCATAGGGAAACCAAAAAGTATTTTTAATTTTGCCAATAACTTGGAGGTAATTAGAAAAAGGGTGTTAATTTTTGACAAATAAATTAGCCTATGTTTTGATTTGGTACCTACCTAATTCAATATGTGGTTTATTAGAGCAACCTGATTAAAATACAGGTCAACGTTTACGCAGGGTTCGGAGTCCGGGTAGATAAACGCAAGTCAATGGAAGTAAAAATCGATCGCACAGAAAAATCTCAAAACAACAGCCATTTAAGGTTATGAATTGAAAAGTGAAGTTGACAAGACAAGTTTCTAACGCATCAGTGTTGCCGTGCTGCCCTGTTTTGTTTAATCGATTAATCGGTATTGACTCATCGATTATTAAACTACAGTAAACAATAATAAATCCGTTGGAAAGCTCTTATTATTTAAAAAAATGCACAAAATATAAACACAATGGCAGTAAATAAAAATCTTTATGAATCTTATAATATATTAATGTGTAACTGATAAAAAAATTCGTAATTCGTGTGAATCAATTCGTATGATAAATCGATTAGATACAATGAGAAAAATATGCTTATTTCTCCAGTTACCCAAGTTCTACGAAGGTGGTTTTTAGATTAATATAAATTAGGAAAAATACAGTGTTTTTTGGTAAGTCCTACAGCTTTAAAGCTGTAGGACTTCATGCCGAAACCCGCCAGTCGCCTTTCTTGTTCTGTCGAACACTTGTCTATCCTTGTTGAGCTGTATTTCTAATACAGCTTTAATACGTTAGATCGAAATAGGAAAAGTCCCGAACATTTACGGATGTAAAATCTTTTTTGTAATAGCTATAAAACCTCCTATTTCGCGCACCATAGAATATTCTAGCAAAAGTGTCGACGGGTGGGGCTGTAAAATTTTATATCGGCACAAATTGTCCATTTGGTCTCTAACCGTTGGTGGGCTAAATGGAACGATTGAATAAAATGTCCGGCAGATTTATGCCCTCCGTAGAGTGGCCGAGTCCTCGCGGTTGGGATTTATTTTTGTTAAACGCTGTGAACCTGATTCCAATATTTGGGATTAGATAAAAAAAACGACTTTCAGCATAAAAATACAGTACTAACATCGGTGGCAAGCATGACGATGATACATTTCTCATAGGAACGCTACGTTAGCTGCTGCTGCTGCTTGTCGGTGAGTTTTGGCATGTAAGTAGCATTATCGTCTCCAGAGTCTAAGCCAATCCCAAAAGTAATCCTTGAGTATTAACAATTGAGGCTCTGATTAATGGACGGAAAGCTTTATTATTAGAAAAAAAAATCTTAGTTGGCTAAAAAGCACCTTTTTATTCTATTACTGGGAAAATGTTACTATTCTGTTGATGAATTCTTAAATGACAAAAATATTGTATGACTATTATTTTGCTTACCTAATTGCTTATTTTAATATATATATATATATATATATATATATATATATATATATATATATATATATAATTAACTAGTTGTCATTCACAGATAGGATAATAATAACGGGTTGTATAAATATTAGGGAAAATTTATACATTATATTATGATTCATGTTTGCACGCCATTTTAATGGCAGAGTAACATGGAACTATCTTAAACATACAACTATGTAATACTTACCTTACTCTGGCAAATAAACGCATTCATTAATTCATTGAAGCACTCACCTACTTAAGTTTCTCGTGAAAAATAATCAAAATTTTGATCAGAATAAAAATAATATATTAAACTGACCCGCGCACTGACAATGTTTCTGATTTATTACAAGCAATTTTGCAGAATTTTTGCATATTATTCGCATTAATAGTACGTGTTCCCGACTGGTTTTACCGATAAACAATATTACTTATTTTTTTATTCACGGGTATTATCCTGGTCATTTGATAGGCGTGCGCGGGGATATGGATCCAACGCGTAGATGTCCTTTTGAGAAGATTCATGTTATGTTGAAGAGAGACCATACCGACCGAGATCCGCTGCTAAAAATATCGATAGAACCATATATCTATGAGCAGGTCGCGGCAGGTATTGCGACTGTTGCGAATGTGTGGGAAATTATTAATTGATTGTAATGAGGTCTGGAGGGATTATTGGTACTGGGTTATTGCAGAAGAGGGACGGACACCTGCCATAACTATCATATCTGACTGTTACTTTTGGCAGGCGGTGGCTCGCCACTCACTAGATGAACGCCCAAAATGCCAGGCAAAGTCGGCCGGGGGCACCGGTGTGAGTGACTCGAGAGGTGTGCTGCGCTTTGTCCAAAGTTAAACATGGCGTTATGCCCTTTAACAGTTCCACCCCTGGAGCATATTACCTCATACAGCAATATCTTCTAGCGACTCCTCTCTGGACAGTCAATGAAGGCAAACCAGAGCTGAGAATCTTGCGCACCTCCTTGAGTTTACACTCCGACCGAAGAAGACACGCCCGAGACGAAGGCCCTGATCGACTGTCTGGAGCACTCGGGTACCTGTGGTGTCGTTACGTACCAACAGCTCGCCACGAGCTGCCCTGCGGGGAGCATTACTTATTACTATTGTTGTAACGAAAATAAAATTTAATAATAATTTCACGTATAGAATTTGAATTGAACAAATAAATTTTACACCAACCCTTATTCAACCCACTCCGATGATAGGTGTTTCTGTTCTGTTCTGTTCAACAGCGGATTGGAATAAGCCAGTGTTTTTGGTCACTGACTAAGCTAAACGACTGATATCTATGAGTATCGCCAACAGCCTCGATCGACAGTTTAAAATGCCTTCCACGAAGAAGCTCAAGATAGATAAACTCATTCATAGATAGGCTGCGGTCGACACTCCTTAACCTGCGTATTCGATTAGAGTCAATAACGTGATCTCACTTTTATCATAAAATCTTCATACAACCTTCTTCAAGCATAAAAATATAATAGGGGGTAATAATAATAGGAGGTTAAAGTCAAAAATCCTGACAAAATAATCTAAATTTTCACAGTAACAAAAATACCTAGTCCGGCTATAAGCTCTGTTATAAATGAATAGGATTTTTTTAAATAATGTAATGCAGTCTTAATAAAACTTATCCTACTATATAATATTATAAATGTAAAAGTAGGGATGTTTGGATGTTTAGATTGGATGTTTGTTCCGTTTTCATGCCTCAACAACTGAACAGATTTGGATGAAATTTGGTAGGTAGATAGATGAGGTACTGGATTAATACATAGGCTTCTTTTTATACCGGTTATATGTTCCTGTGGGATAGTTTGGATGTTTAGATTTTTGAATATTTCTAAATATGGCTGTTTTATTACTCTTTCACGTCTCAGCGGATTTTCATCTAGTACTATGCCACAGTATCCTATACGAACTACCTACTTCTTTTTATCCTGGTTTTTTTCAGGCTACTTTTTATCCCGGGAAATTTCCTCAATCACGCAGGAAAGAAATTCCCGCGCACGAAGTTGCGGGTTTAGCTAGTTTTGTATAAAATTATCTATGAAAATTGAAAAATTAAAGTCAACTATGTAAAATAGTCATAGTAGATGTGTTTAAAATTAAAAAATAATATCCTAAATTCTTTAATGTTGACAATTTTGTTATGTTACAATTTGAAAAGGCTCTCCTGTTAATAAAAACCTATGTTAGGGGAACCCCGTTCTTAGTCGGTACAAATATAGTTTTTTTATTGATATTCTTAAATTTGCGTAAACGTATGAAATCATGTAAGTATCCAAGGTGCTACGTATAATGAAAACGTATTTAAAGTTTTGAGTATGTGAGCTCTTATGTGTGTGTGAGGATGCGTACGGGGGTGTGCGTGTGCGTGTATATATGCGTGTGTGTGAAGTTTATTATTATGTTCCTAATATTATATGCAAGTTTTAATATGAACAAATTTACAGATTTTTTTGTTATTAATAGTTTGAACTATAACTATTTTACTTTAATTTTTAGCTTTCCATAGAACATTTTATACAAAATGGAAATTTTGTGAAAGTGTCATTTTGCTACCAGCGGTCATTTGGCGATAGGGACAATTTGCGAAGGAGTCGTTTTGCGAAAGGGGCATTTTGTGAAAGGGTGTTATTCCGAAATAAAGATTTCGTAAAATAGATATTTTGCTACTAGTGGACATTTTGCAAACATTCTGCGATGAAGCCTTGAATGTGAACATGTGACTGTACTATAGGATAGCTATTTTTGTACAGAGATTGTTTACGTGACGCATAAATTGATAAGTTAAAACATTTGTGACTTTTACTCCTGGCAAATGCACGGCTACTGTGGAATTGATCTAGAGCGTAGGAATCATAGAATTCATAGAGTCCAAATGTCTTAGAAGGGTAGGTAATGAATGTAAAAGTGTATTTATTTGTCGGTTTATGCTTTTTTTCAAATCATAACTGAGCGAGGGATTGATATGTTTTTGCATGGGGCCCGTATGCCAGTGACATATGCTACTTTTTACCGCGGCAAAATGTCTTACTTCAACAGGAAAACACATTTTGTTTCCCTTTGACCTTACAGGCGAGAGGGGTAACTAAGCTAGTATGTACATATTTGTTGAAGTAAAAAAAAAATTCGAAATTGTCACCTTTGGCCTTGTAGTCTAAGGGGTTCAGATCTGACGACAAGGCTTAATTCAATTCATTCAAATTTCGAACTGTGTCCATTTTGACCAGACCTCGGGACGCATAACGCATTAGGTGTGCCAAGACCTTAAGAGCTCTACATTAGATAGTTATCGGACAGTCCATTTCACTCTATTATGCGGGAATATTCTCCACTGATGTCAAGGCTTCTAGCTCATTCGTCTATATATTGAGTTGGCACTAAACGAAAATGCGGTTATAGCGGCCAATCTCGATGTGGGGGTAATCGAATTTAACGGACACTACACTCCTTTTATACTACACTCCAATTAGGAAGTCCCATTAGAAATATGTTGACTCACTACATTAAACCGAAATAAGTTTCTCATTTTAAATATTATCAATAAATACAAATGGTAATTAGATAAATAAATAAATATTGTCGGACAAATTACACAGTGCCACCTAGCCCCAAAGTAAGCGAATCTTGTGTTATGGGTACTAGGCAACTGATAAACATACGTAAATACATTTTTTTTTGTAAATACATACTTATCATACATAGAAAATACCCAGACCAAGACAAACAGACATGTTCATGCACACACATGTTTGTACTGTGTAGGAATCGAACCCACGAGCGTTGGTGTCAAAGTAGTGTAACAACGCGTTTCACCACTGCACTACCGAGCTCGTCTCTTATTAACTACCGTAAATAAATAATGTTTATTTAATTATGTATACAAAACGTGTAGGGTACAAAATTGCTAACACTTAAAGTGTTGGAGGAACTGTAGAGGGAATATTTTGTTAATGTCCAGAATGCTGACACTGCGAGTGAGCTTATGTTCTGCGAAGTCCACGTCACATGATGATACTATGGATGAGGTTGAATGATCAACGCAAAGCCTGATAAATGAAAAGTCAGCACGAACAGATATAGTTGCTGTTAATATGATCAAGCTAGGTGGCACATGCGTCTGTGGCGCTTTCTGCTTCCTGTGCCATTTAAGTTAGAGTAACGGTAAAGTCTACAGATTGGAGTGGCTCAGTCATCGTACGCTTGTGCAAAGTTAGGTGCCACGTAACCTATTAACGCTTGAGTTATATTAAGTATCACTCGCGCGATGCTTTCTCTGGTGCTAACACAGCAACTCTTTAGGAGTTTACTGGTGACCTCACTCACACGCAGGAACACAACAACAAGGGAGTTGTTATTTGGCTGAGGTTTTCTGTGAGGTTGAGGTCCTTCCCCAGACGGGCTGCTTTGATGCGTCCTACCTCTCTTAAAATGTTAATACAGCTGCTAGTCTTCCAATAAACAGATAAAAAAAAAACATTGTCCATTCATCTACTTTCCTAATGACGATGAAATAAAGAGAGTTGGTGTGAAATGGAGCACTGTTGTTATGATAAAAACAGGATTGCTCCGTTGGTTCGCACATGTAGAAAAAGGGCGATTAAACTGTAAAAAAGAACAAAATTTCTTTCAAAAGTAAAAATTTCTGCCATGTAACTCTTTCAAGGAAATCCTCGCAGGCGGAAAGAAGGTTGAAAAATGGTAAATCAGCGGGAATTTATCTGATCACAGCTGAGATGATCAAACTAAGTGGCACTTACGTCGGGGACGCCTTCTGGTACTGGAAGGACTGGAGACGCGCAGTCATCGTCCCTTGTATAAAGGCAAGGGGTCACGCATGGATTGCGTCAGCTATAGGGCCATCAGTTTGATCAGTTTAGCAGCAAAAGTATATGGAAAGGTGATTGAGAGGAGAATCAGGGTGAAATCCTATGAAATGCTGTGGCATGATTCCGAAATGGAAGGGGATGTAAGGATGAAGTTTTCTCGCTCCGCAATATCGTTGAAAACTATCTGGCCATAGACCAGAAGGTTGACTGCGGTTTAGTGGATCTTGAGATAGCATTTAATAGGGTTGTGCGATAGGAACTATGGGATTGCATATTGCCGAGATATGGTATTAACGGTTCACTGATCCGTGCTGCGCAGTCCACTTACAAGGATTGCTCATCATGTATGCGGATAGATCTTAGCTCACTCTTTTCATTTTTCTCTAACATGCCAAAAGAAGTATAACTCCAAAAATTCACCAATATCAGTGTAGCCGATTAGGAGGAGTTCAATGACATACATACAGATATAGAAGAATTATAATTATATAAAATGATATGGGGCGAATCATGTAAGTAATAATATTTTATGCAATTTGACCTTCGCAAAATAACACCTGAATCTATTAACTAATTATATTTTATTTACTATATACCAAGATAATGGTATTTGAAAGGGAAGATGAGATTATATATCATGGAAGCGCTTTTAGCAGCGATGGAAGGTATAACGATGATGTGGAGAGACGAGTGAGTGCAGGAAACAGCGTGAATAGTGGTGGGTAAAGTTCTAGGCAGACAAAATATAAGCCAGAATGCACAGCTTGCTGTACACAACATGGTCCTAATCCCAACGCTAACTTAGGAAAGTAAAAGCTGGGTATGGCAGAGACAGTTTGAAAGTAGAATAAATGAGGTTGAGATGAGAAGATTGCGCAAAATTTGTGGCGGAGAGTTGGTCTAAAAGAGTTTCGGTGTTATAGAAAAGTAAGATAAGAAAACACATGCTCCATTGGTTCGGACATGTAGAAAGAATGTAGAATGAAAAAAATAAGAAAACAGATATACATTGCGAAAGTGGAAGGATGTAGGAGCCGAGGAAGACCAAGACTAACATACCATGACCAAATTGGTCATGTTTTATCAGAAGGTGATGTCAGGAGTCCTAGGAACCGGCAAGCGTGCATGAAAAGAATTATGAATGTTAAAGAAGCGAGTGAAGTGCGTACGTACCGCGTCTTATAGCACTCGGTTATCTCTGTCTACACCGCAAGGGATCTGGCGTGCAGATATACATACATCCGTATTTTATTTATACACAGCAGAATTATTTTTTTACATAATACATGAAATATTTTACGAGGTCGGTGGTGCAATGATTAGTAACGCTATTTTCACACCAACGCTTGTGGGTCCGATTCCTACACAGTACAAACATTTGTGTGCATGAACATATCTGTTTGTCGGGGTATATTTAAGAGAACTAGGGTGCATCAAAGCAACCCATCTGGGCGATTGGTACCGTTTTCTATGAGTTGGGGAAGTATCTTTATGCAGCCAAATATCGACTCTTTGGAGGGTTGTTGTGTTCCTGCAAGTGAGTGAGGTCACCAATAAGCTCCCAAAGAGTAGTTGTATTAGCAGCAGAGGTAGCGTCGTGCGGGTGATCCTTAACGTATTGCAAGCCTTCATAGGCTGTGGAAACCGCTATACATCAGGGCGACCGCTTGCCTCAAGCCCACGTATATAAAAATATTCAAATGATATCTAAATTGTGAAAAACCTTTTTTGTTAAATAGTACACTACAAGAAAACAATTTCTATCAAGGAAAAAACAAAACAATCAGAAGCCTATTCGGAAACCATAAACTGCCTAAAGGTTCAAGTAATGGTAATGGTTACTTTTCTATTAAGCCGAGCAATCTATATTCGCAAACTTTAATTGAAAGCGGCCCATCTTTGGTCCAAGATGCGGGCCAAAAATATTCGCTGCCTATTCGGTCTAAGTTACAAGCGACTCGACCACCCATGCCTGCTAACTTACGAGTAGCATCTATCTTGGGTATTTCGACACGGAATTTCGCTTGCTGAAAGATATTTGTTTAGACAATTAGTAGTAGGTTTTAGAGAAGTAGTAGTAGGTTTTTAAGAGAGGTAGGGCGCATCAAAGCAGCCTGTCCGGCGAAGTATCGCCACCTCACAGAAAACCGCACCCAAACAACAACCCCCTATAGGGTTATTGTGTTCCTGCGTATGAGTGAGGTCTCCTAAGGAGTTGCTGTATTAGCGGCAGAGGGATTGCGCGAGTGACACTTAATGTATTGCAAACGTTTATAGACTACGGTAACCACTTTACATCAGGTGGGCCGTATGCTTGTATAACTTCCGACGTTGAAAAAATCTATCTTGGGATTTTCGACACAAAATTTTGCTTGCTGAAACATATTTGTTTAGACAATTATTCGATTAGTGGAATTATTTAAATATAACTCTTTCGCCTGATGAGGTAGAGTTAAATATGCCATTAATTTTAACAATACTGACTGAAGTTAGCGACGATTTCAAAATGTGTCTATGTTATACTATATATAATAGCGCCGACATCGAAAATAGATCGTTGATTGCACACCGATATTGAAATTGACACCACGAAGTTGGTAAAGGTTTTACAAACGTTGAGTTCTGGTATACGGGAGCATAGCGAGGGTGTAGCAGTATACTACTAGTAGGTGTCCTAGTCGTACAAGATCGTAGCGTGTGTATTGTTGCGTCACTGCTCACAAATCAAAGCAGCATATTTACAAGCCCATACGTAGCGCAGTGTGCACAGATGAAACGCTTTCGCTACACACATTGACTTAGTGTTACTTTGTATGAAAATATATGTGGTATCATGCACTATAACCCATAAACACACTACGTACGAATGCGTGATGTTACCTATGACCTATGGCCTTAGCTTTTTGGTGCACATCCTATGCAGCAATGGAGTAGCGCCTATACAGTGATTGCAATGAAGATTATAGCTTAAAATCTAGGGTCTAGCTGGGTAAGCCGCAGTGGTCCTCGATTCAAGTTTTGGGATATATGTAGCTCATTATGATTTTCGAAGCCATGGCTTGCATGTCATGCACTCTATGAACAGGAGTTATCTGGCGTGGGGATTGATGCTTTCCCAACCGGCAGATTACATACGAGATATTCTTGACTTCCTGTATACTTATATTACAGGAGTTCATACGCCATGGTATTATCACTAATATAAACCGAAGATATTTGTTGTGTCAATAATCCGATCTCAATTTTCATCAACTGAGGCGTGAGAGGCGTTATGACCACATCCGATAGATATAAAGAACATACTAGGGTCTTGTGTTATTGTGTGTATGTATTATCGTAGTTATTTATTTATGTATTCTTATATTTATGTTAGGTGACAATATAAAAAACAAATTCTTTATAGGGTCGATTAATATTTAATTTTAATTAAAACCGCAATCGCGTTTTTTCTCCATCTCCATTCTCGCGAATGGTTGACTGGTAAAGAATGCAATTAGCATTAAGTCCGCCTTTTGAACCAAGTGTATTGTGGTCAATAAAGTATTAAATAAATAAATTAAAATACACATAGAATTATATTAAACTATTACCTACGCTCGTATTATATCTTTTGGGTTATCTCTTTTAAGAATTACTAACAATGAGTAAGGGAAAGTATTATAAAATTAATAATACGGAATATTAAGTGCAAATAAGAAGAAGAGTTATGTTATTTTTAATTGAAACTTTGCCATACAATTTTGAATTCTTTAGTCTCCTTGTCCTTTCTCACTACACCGATCAAAACGCACGGCAAGGGTCGAAACCACGGGGCGAACTGGTGCGAGGTCCATTTTAAGTTATTAACGCCATGGTCACGGGATGACGATTTCATCCCGTGACCATGGCACCTGCAACGTCGCCGAAATATCGGGGAAATATAACAACAAATCGCGGTAAGTCCCGTACCGACATTAATAGTGTAAACAAACATGAAAGATTTAAAAAATACATTTTAAGTTGTCTTACTTATTCCTAGATTATGTTATAAAACAGTGTTATTCCTAGTGTTATTTTACATTTCATAGCTGATGCTGTAAGTGATCGCTTGTAACTTATACCACATAATGATAATGACAACTGACGACGGTCTACCGTGACCCTTGTCACTACCACACGATACTGAAAAAATTAATGTACTCGAAATCGTCAGAAATACGACACTTTTAAACATACGCTTGAACCAAATTTTATTATATAGGTAAAATTCTTCCTAGCGTTATCGCGTCTCTTAATTCATTGAGATTGGACTCTACTACCAAACAATTTGACAAAGATACTGATTTGGACATTGCGATTACCGTCAGACCTCCAGAAATAGATTATATTTCTCCTTTCATATTTTATATTCCTTTCATAGATTAGATCACACATCTTCTGAAATATATATTTTTTGAACCTATATGGCGGTGAATGAACATCCAAAAATACGAACTTAGTGAGACACGTTTACACCACCTCACACGCCTGCATGCATATACTTCTTTCAAATGTTAGGTTGTATGTATGTAGGTAGGTTGGCTAGAAGAGAGCTTCCTCTTTTAGAGATAATTTCCCCCGTGTATGCAGAGAAGGAAATTAATCCTTATAATTTATTTTTAATTTAACGTATAATAATGACAACAATAACATGCTTAAAATGTAATCCACCTATTACATAAAATCGGCTGAATCCACACTAATAAATTAACTCGATCTACAAGTTTTGCGCCGCAGATGTTGAGCAACGCTCACATCTCGACGGCGTTTATTCTACTTTCTTACACTCTCTGCCAAACTAAGGTTTCGAGTTCGCGGATGCGGTGCGGATGAGCACTGCGTTGTGTATAGCGAACTGTGCCTTCTGGTTGAAGTTTTGGTTGCCTAGAAGTTGCCAACACCCCTTTTACGCTATACCCTGTCCTGACATGCCTTTGCACATTAGCGGTGTATTGCTTATCTAGCGGTAATCTAAAAATCGTTCAAGACATACAGTCTCATTTACTTGTTCCAACACTACATCATAACCGTAATTCTTACGTTCGTTCTAGTTCCTTCTCGTTCCATTCATCCATACCATTATCGTTATCTTCGCAAGATACTCCAAAAAATAAAAACAACATTTTATATTAATTATTCTTATTATCCCATTACCGATCCCTAAATACAAGGCACATATCGCGTGTAAAAGTTATGTTTCTCTATTTGATCCATAATATTAACCTACTAAAAATTTTACCTGGAAATTTCCAGTCTCTACCGGGAATTGTTTGACACTAAATGTGGTGACTGATGGACCTTGTGACAAAAGGTCGGAAGCAAAGGTCGTATGTTTTCATAAAGGCTAGATCTCATAAACGGTACAGGCAAAGGTTATTTCGTTCTAAAGATTTTTAGTCGTATTATTTTATACAAACTAGCTTACGGTCTATCTTATTTGAAGTGGCATTAAATTATAAGTAAACAAAGTATCACAGGCTCGTTGCTTGCTATTTCCGTCGAATTACTTCTATATATAAGTGACAAAATTAACATGCCTTATTATGTTTCTGTTTTGATACTTAGCGTGTTCCGCCATAGGTAGGTGAGCTTGATTTTGACTTTGATTGCCAAATAAGCACTCAGACTCAAAGTCAAATTCATTGAGCTCTACTACTCATTAGCTAGAAGCTCATCTGCTAATTGGCAGGATGCATCACATACAAAGCAGGATTTTATAGAAAAACTTTATACAAAATGATGAACGCCTTAGACCCCAGATTTAATCTACGGAGTATTCAAATTTCATTTCTAACATTACAATTATTGCTAATATATGACTATCATCATATGTTACTGCTAGTAAAAGTCTCATATATGACTATAATCATATGTTACTGATAGTAAGGGACTCATCTACGGCACGGCAAGTCAAATGATATTTTAATGTGAGGTCAGCTGATTTTCAATTTTCCTTATCGTCCCATTGTAAGGGTTGCTGTTTTATATCAAAATTTCAAAAATCTTGATAAACTTACGTTTTACTGATTTAGATTTGCCATAACCAAAACATAATCATCTACATAAAAGGCCTGTTATTGCGATAATCAGTGTATATCAACAAATCCCTGACTACATTACTGTCAAATCTCATTACAAGGAGTTTACTTCAAAGGACATCCACAACCCAGAGGGAAATCAGACCATTCTTTTATTAGATCACACGTCTATCAAAATATAATTTCTTGGGTGGGCTACTTCACAATGATTTCCATCACCGCCAAGCAAGTGATAATTACATAATTCCGAAAATAGGAATTCAGTGGTACATCCCAGGATTCGAACCGAGAACCTGTTGGTCAATAGACGAGCTCGGTGGCGAAGTGGCGAAACGCGTTGTTACACTACTTTGACACCAACGCTCGTGGGTTCGATTCCCACACAGTACAAACATTTGTGTGCACGAACATGTCTGTTTGTCTTGGTCTGGGTATTTTCTATGTATAATAAGTATGTATTTACAAAAAAAAATGTATTTACGTATGTTATCAGTTGTCTAGTACCCATAACACAAGCTTCGCTTACTTTGGGGCTAGATGGCGCTGTGTAATTTGTCCGACAATATTTAATATTTTAATTTAATTTCAATAGGCCGGTTCTTTATCCATCTATCTGCTATCACTGTTCGCTCCAAATCCCAGGCTACATTACTAACAAATCTCATTACGTTGAGTTATCTGAAAAGGTAATTATAACCTGACGAATAAAGCTACAACATTAGAGCAGTGATAATAGTGGATAAGGAACCACCTATTGATTAACTGGTTCCCGGTTCGAATCCACGCGGGGGCATGTACCACTAAATTCGTGTTTCTTTTCAGATGTATGTTCATCACTTGCGGAAAGAAAACATGGTGAGGGAACCGACATGTCCAAGAAATTATATTTCGAAAAACGTGTGACCTAACCGAAGATAGATCTGGTTTTCCCTCTGGGTTGTAGACGTCTGACGGCAGTTCAGTTGCTTGGTATAAAAATCAGTGTCTTCGCCAATTCCTCAGCGGATCCCACCATACCTAATGGATTAGGAAACGGGATAACAAAAAGAAGAAGAAACGAAGCTAGCACATTTACAAAGATGTAGTATAATTCATTCACAACTGTCACGAATTAGTATGTAATAATCGGCAAAAATATTGCAAGACTTGCATCCATGAAATCCAATCCATTTTTTTTTAATATGGTCGGACAAATTACACATCGCCATTCAGGCCCAAAGTAAGCGAAGCTTGTGTTATGGGTACTTGACAACTAATACACATACGTAAGTACATTTATTTTATGTAAATACATTCTTATTATACATAGAAAATACCCAAACCGAGAGCAACAGACATATTCATCCACACAAATGTTTGTCCGGTGTGAGCCACCACTGCGCCACCGAGCTCGTCGAATTAGATTGGATTTCTTAGATTTATTTAAATCAGTATTAATTAAATTTTCGAAGTCGTGTCTTCGTGTATTACATTACCTAGGTCACCCTTCAATTAACATTCAAATGTTTAGATAACAATATCGCGAATTGATTTAGAAATTGTTTAATTACAATGTTGAGTACGTTCCACTGATTTTGAATAATTCGCTTTTATTCTAAATCAGTGGAATATCTCGGCTTTATCTCGACTTAATGGATATTAATGACGTGAGTTTGTCAGTAATGTAGAACAGTTTTGATATTATGTCTGGACACGTTTCAATATCATTTTGAAAAGTGATTACTATGTATAATGGTTTATAATTTTTTGGATTTGTATCAAAAAGGTTTAACAGTTATGATTCAAGTTTTTTTTTATATACCACGTCGAGAGCCCACTTGACGTAAAGCGATTGCCGTAGCCTATAAACGCTCGCAATACATTAAGTATCACTCGCGCGATGCCACTTCTGCTACTAACACACCGACTCCATATGAGCTTACTGGTGACCTCACAAAAATAATATTAAATAATATTTAGTAAAATTAGACAGCAACACATAACCCCAAATCAAACGAAGCTTGTGTTATACTCGTAGTACTGGATGTTTGGCTGTGAGTGGGTAGACAACTTGAAAATGGAAGATGTTCACCATGTTTCATAGCATACATAACATGAAGTTATCTAGAACAACTGTTTGTCATGTGCGGGAATTGAAGTCAAAACGCTTAATGTTAAAATAGCAGTTGATGACCATTCAATTGACTCATCAAAATTATGTAACGAGTGGTAACTAAACTTCCATAGAAACGTGTAAAAAATTAAACGTCGTTACTACGATACCAGCGCGCAAAATATTCCATACATTTTTTTAATTAATTGTTTTTCTCACTAGCCTTCGTCCAAATGACTATATTACGAACCGCAGTTTTTATATCGAGTTCAAATATAACTTCTACTACGCAACTACGTAATGTTTAACGTCTAAAACTAGCCCTGAATACAGCCTCAATGACGTAATGGAGTGCGGTACAAACTCACAGCGCGACCTTCAGTCATTAATATTGAGCTGCCATGCAATTCTGTAAGAGCAAACATCCTTACATCCTCGGAAACATCGGCTGTTATAGCCTTGAACACAAAATTGCAATTCCTTAGTGTCGCTTTTCATGGTTGTGCGACACTAGCGCCGCAAGGCTGCGTTTGGAATTGGAATTCTATAAGGCAAACAGCCTCGCGTACGCTTACAGCCTTATAGAATACCAAATAAAAAGCCGTGATCGCAGTAGACTATGTCAAAGCTGTGACATCTGTGATCACAGCGACGCACACAGCCTTTACAAGTCGCTTAGAGAATTGCATGGCTGGAGGCAATATGCGTTGACAGCTTACAATGTAATACGGGCGGCATGCTTGTTTGTCAATCTAGATAAAAAAACATAAAAAACCAAGTTTGCGTCTCGCTGTCTCTCAGCTGGTATTTAATAGATACAGTTGAATAGATAGTCTACATTCTTTGTAATTTGGTTAAAATTTTACGCAACGCTCGCAACGCCATGGTGTTTATTTTACTTTCATGCTCTCTCTGCCAAACCCAGCTCAAGCTTCAACACATTACGATTAGCACCACCATTAGAAATGGCGGAAATCTTGTATACGGTGACCTTGTATATGTCATAGAGAATGTTTCAACTCTTTTATTTTAGTCGCCTTAAGCATTATTAATATACATATTCATAGTATGTCGCAGTAAAGTTTATAAATGTAAATAAAATATGAAATATTAAACGGAGCTTGTTTGCGAAGCATGCTGGTCCGCTGCAAACACAGGTACTAATCTAGCCAATTGTAACTTTTCTTGTTTTGCGGAGTTTGGCCGCAACATGTGCGGGAACTATTTAGAGTTGGATTATTTTCATGAATATTTATTAAAGTATTTGTAATTATCATTTCTTAAATACAGGATATTTTCTGTTAGGATGATAGGTGTTCTATTTTTTTATCATTCACATATCATTGTATTGTGCAAGTAGCACAATACTAGCGTTAGCTAAAAGCTTTACCTTCATTTAATGTACCCTGTCCATTAGCTAAAGCCGGTCTGATAAAAGAGATGTAATCTTCTGCTAAAAACCTGTGAGTATTATGTCTTGAATGAGAATAGTATAGATTATTATACTAATTTAGTTAAATCCTTAACTTGTACTGTAAAGTCTGTTCTTGTGCTTGTAAGGGATTTACACCCTTCACTGCAACATAGTAATACGCGCAGCAAAGGGCACAACGCGTGAATAATACTTCTTGCACTGCAAGCGTTAACGAGCTGTTTAGTCGACATATCAGGCGGGGTGTTTGCTCATTTACCGCAACATATTATAAAATAGTATAAAAGGGTCCATAAAACATTTCTAACGCTTTATTAGAACAATGTATATACGTGAGGTAAATTAATCCATTGTAAAAAAATATGTGGTATAAAATGAAAACCCTTTAATTTTTTTTTTGGATCATAAAGTTAAAAATATGCCTTCTAGTAGTTTACATATATAAAATCAATGACAACAATTGGAGAGAGATTCTTTTTGTTGGAAGAAATGTAAAAAATATATATGACGAAAGACATCATCGAGTATTTTTTTGTGCTAGTAAGATGGCAAAAATACGTACGGCCTGCCTGATGGTAAGAAGCTACGTTCATCTATGGACATTTACAACACCAGGGGTGTCACTCATCCGTTGCCCATTCTGTAAAAACCTATTCCCGCCTTTATTTATCCCATGCATCCGTTGAGAAAACCTTGATCGGGAGAATCCACTCCACAACTGGTGAGTTCTCAGAAGATGTCTTTTCTGGAACTCCAGAGGACGCAACTATTGTTTCAGCGTGTGAGGGGTGAACACTCCGTCATCCACGAGCGATGCGGTTTTAAAAAGATGCCGGCATCATATCGTTCAATTAATCACAGTTTAATATACTATTACCGCAGTTAGCAGTGTAATGAAAGAATATAACAGTGTACAGCATAAAATATCTCTAAGTTCAGGGCCCACCGATTGAAGATCGCCCGGCGTTCCTCCTTCTAATAATGGTACTAAGTAGCGTCAAACAATCTTGTCAAGACAGCCCATATTTACTGCAAATATGTATTTTTAGGCCAAAACAATCTTTAATATGTTACAGCAAAACATTGTAAACATTTTTTATTGTGACACCAATGCGGTGCGTCAATGCCGAGCTTATATTTAAGAATCGGATTTAAGACAGACAGGCTATAGGTCGGTTCTTTACCTATCACTGGTCTTTATGCATATACATATACACATAACTACCTAGTGAATATTTGGACGAGCTTGGTGGCGCAGTGGTGAAACGCGCTGTTACGCTACTTTGACACCAACGCTCGTGGGTTCGATTCCCACACAGTACAAACATTTGTGTGCATGAACATGTCTGTTTGTATTGGTCTGGGTATTTTCTCTGTATAATAAGTATGTATTTACAAAAAAAATAATGTATTTACGTATGTTTATCAGTTGTCTAGTACCCATAACAAAAGCTTCGCTTACTTTGGGGCTACATGGCGCTGTGTAATTTGTCTGGCAATATTTATTTATTTATTTATATTTATTTCCCAGTGGAAATAAGAAATATTTTTTATATTAAGCTGTATTATAATGTCATACTTTTTACTTTCGGTCGACATTTTGAAAATTATTCCAAACACGGGTGGGTACTTTAACCTAATTCCCACAAAGGATTTGGCATGAACATATAAAATAAGTAGATCATAATAATTCATGCTCGTATTGCAAATATTATATGGATTACGGATGGTTTGGAGGAAATCCCTAGCAAAAATATAATGTACACCACATTATGTTTTTGCGTGGAATTTCCTCAAAACCATTCGTAATACTTTATTAACCGACAACAAAAACATTATCTCTCCTATTGTTAAGATACCTTTTGAACATTTAAACTCTTGGAAGTTTAAATCCATATAGGTTCATATTCAACCCCCTCCTTAGGGAGCCACTCGCCTGGGTCCTGAGCCACCTGCATCCATCGGCTTCCTACAGATCTTTGAGGTCGTCGCTCCATCTAGTGAAGGGTCGTCCCACGCTAAGTGTACTGTACACGCTAAATGTACCGATACGAGGACAGAGATTCGAGAATCGCTTTTGTCCAGCGGTTGTCGGTCGAGAGAGGTTTCGTACTATGGACTAAATATTGCGGGTCATTACAATACCCGTTACAATAATATATCAGAAATGTTTTAAGAGAGGTAGGGCGCATCCTGGCATGTAGCCGGGGGAAGTTTCTCTACCGCACAGGAAACACAGTCAAATAATAACTCCATGAAGGGGTGAACAAGATTGCCAGTATTGCAGTGTTAGCAGCAGAGGTGGCATCACGCGAGCGATACTTCATATATTACAAGCGTTCATAGGCAATAATTAGGCGTAATTATTTTACGTCAGGCGGACCGTATGCTTGTATGCCTCTCGACGTTGTATAAAACAAAACACAAGACCATCAAGAAATAATATTTTTCATTGTCTAAAAATCTCTCCCGATAATATTTTGGTACCTTGAAAATATAATAATTCCTTGAAAAAGCTTGAGCAAATAATTTAACTCTATGTAATTACCGCACATGTTGCGTGGAAAATTTACATAATATAACATAACAAGTGTTTACAGAAAGTCAAGCATATTCTGCCAGCAAATCCCATTTAATTTTATGTATTTATGTACGTTTATGTACTACGTTTACTGTGATGCAAGCATTAGCAACGAGTATATATTTGTGCTGAAAGCAATTGAAAGAAAAGACATTAAACTTTATTACGAGAGTAAGTTAGTCGTATAAAAAGATTTCCGCCATTTTTAGCGTTGAAATCAACTTCACCTGCATATGATATCCGAATACAACAAAGTTCTAACGAAACAGAATAAAGGTGTTTTTCCACCCGCAAGGCTAAGTGAAATGCGGACGAAACTTATATGACGAAAATTACGTGGCGAAATTACAATGCTCGGGTCCAAGGAAAGATCTTTAATTGGCTAAGATGTACCAGATAAGAATTGAAATAATTATTGCTGTAAGCTTATTTATTAAACCCTATTTATGCAAACACAGAGTACAATTTCGCAATGGCCCATTAAAGAAAACGAAGGCTATTGCGAGTACTCGCTTTCAATTGAGCGTATTAATTTCGCACAGCAAGGAAAAGGGGAAAGTGCTAAAAATAAAGAGATTTTGTAGTGCTAATAGACAGGCAGGCTTTGCTCGCCTCCTCGTTCATAGAAAAACTCTTTTAGCGCAATCGATATTTGGAAGCTACACAAGAGGGACAAAGATAGACATTACTGGAGATCGAAAGCCACCAGGATGTCCTTGCAGAGGTGCTGCGCTGGTAGCAAGGTGGCATTGCTTCCTGTTTTGCAAAAGTTTATGTCCTAATCGTATCTTATCAGGGCTTACAAATAGGAACCATAAAATAGAAAGACCGTACGAATATAGTTACCTAAACTTGCCTGACACTCTGTATTGATTATAAATTTTGAAAATAGGAAAGTATAAATATTATATCATAAATAAATAAATACTATATATTTCGATGTTTTTTATATTATACAATAAATTAGCTTTTAGGCTTATCGCTTCCATGACAAAAGAACAGTTTCTCTCTATGGTAGTCATACTGCTAGCTTTTGGGGACTTTCATTATTGACGAGCTCGGTGGCGCAGTGGTGAAACGCGTTGTGACGCTACTTTGAAACCAACGCTCGTTGGTTCGATTCCCACACAGTACAAACATTTGTGTGCATGAACATGTATGTTTGTCTTGGTCTGGGTATTTTCTATGTATAATAAGTATGTATTTACAAAAAAAATGTATTTACGTATACATATTTATCAGTCGTCTAGTACCCATAACACAAGCTTCGCTTACTTTGGGCTAGATGGCGCTGTGTAATTTGTCCAACAATATTTATTTATTTATATTTATTATATGACTATTTACTTTTGTATTAATTAGTATTTTAATTATACTGCTAGCTTTCGTTTTGGGGACTTTCATTATATGACTATTTACTTTTATGTTAATTAGTATTTTAATCATACTGCTAGCTTTCGTTTTGGGGACTTTCATTATAGAACTATTTACTTTTGTATTAATTAGTATCTCTGGCGGCCAATTTGATAAAGATACTGATTTTGACATAAAGTGCCTGCCGTCATACCTCCACAACCTACAGGGAACACCAGATCTTACTTAGGAGTCTTAGGACATACCTTTCGCGAATACAAAAAAACGAATTTAGTAATACATAGATTTGATCATGTATTAGGATTTGAATAAATGATCAGTTATTTAAAAGGCTAGTTGTTTATCCACTAGACTATCTATCACTGCTGTAATTTTACATATTTAACAAGGAATATTCTTTGCAAATGATAATAAAAGTTCATCGGACAAAACTTTTTATGAGAGTTACACAATCACCCCTATTAAAATAAAACAAATATTTGCCTGTTTTTACATGACTAAAAAGCTCGAAACTTTTGACGAGAGTTCATTTGATCCAGTTCCATTAAAAATGTGCTCTTTATTAGGATTTATTTTTAAAAGATCAAAAGCACCCAAAACCGAAGAGCATGCATGAAGAGGTTGATAAGTGTGGAAGAAGCGAGAGGAGTATGTTTGGATTGGTGCACCTGGCGTTCCATAGTCTCTACCTACCCCAATGGGAGACAGGCGTAGTGATATGTATGTGTATTATTTTTAACAGTTAGTCATTGAGAATTAAATGCGGTGATACTATGGATTACATTGCCATGTCTACAAACTTGAAAGGTTGACTTAGCGGTCAAAAAATAGAGACTTTTGAGTCCTAAGGCGGGGTGACAAGAAAGTTGAAGAAAGAAGATAGAAAACACATAACTATAGTTATTTACGAAAGATGGCGGCGCTGGGGTTTGTTAGCGAATTACCGTATTTCAGCTTACGCAGAGACAGTAAAACTCAGAGGCTGAAGAATGAAAGAAAGAAAATGAAAAAAAAACCCCCAACAAATTCGGAAGTAAATAAATTTGGCTGCATTAGGTATAAAATGCCTAACATTGTCCGTGTTTACGGATCTTTCAGCTGTCCACCATCTGCACGGAAATTAGAGATCTACTGAATCTCCTTAATATTTTATGTGCACCCATTGAGTGAATAGGGAGAATCCTCTCACTGCCGGTCGAGCAGACTCCCAGTAATAACTAAAGCTTTCGTTTATAAATATTTGATAGTGTGTCTTCCGTGTGTGTAAACAGTCGACGTAGCGAATATTTGGCAGGTCTTTGCCCGCACTGAAATACTGACGCGGCTATCTTCCCGTTATTGTGTACTGAGACCACACCCGGTGGTGTGGTGATTTTGATTGAAAACTTTTATATATTACTTTCAATCAAATAAGCACTTCGATATTGAAATTTTTCGATCGTTTTTCATCATCATACTGAATTTAAGCCTCTCCTAATGCTTTTCACTATATCCTTCACACTGTGAACTCAGTGACTTCTGGTCTGATTAGTAAATTCACAATCCGGACAAATATATTTAATACAAAGAAATCTACTTTGCCTTAGCTTATGCTCATAACGCCTTCACTTTTGTTGTCAGCTCACTAATGTTATCAGATCTTACATAGGGCCATTAGATCCAGAATAGGGCTTCCTAGTCTGATGACTCTACAAGCCAGAGCTTTTAGAATAATAGAGCATGAAAACAGGAAACCTAATAGTTGATTTCAGGTAAGTTGTTTGTTCCTTGTTGTTGATTTCGTAGAACAAGGAAAAGTAAAAGCAATAAAGTTTATCTTATCTAGTGAGATGTCACGAGCAATGCTATAAAATGCAGCTCAGAATTCTTCACAACAAATTACAGATACAGACGAGACGAGATGTAAATATATTTTCATGTATAGTAAGTGGCTCATAATCTACTCAAGAACTAAAGCGGTCGCCACTGGTAATACACCTGCATATGATTCTTTCTTTGCCAACTAGTGACAAATAAGCTTCTGGCAGAAAAATGTCAGGCACCTCGATCCGGAATCGTAGCTTCACCTTACAAAAGATCGTGGCGATACAACAATTCCCTTGAATGTTCGCTATGTTCTTACAAGCTAGTGAAGTTACCATAAGCCGATGAATAGTCAATCCAGGTAATAGCTGCGGCAGCAGCGTCAATGATCCATCTTTGCATTGCACTCGTTTTTTGTACGTAGTATAAAAACATAATACTTTGTTTCACTAAATTGGCAAATCCTTAGGCTTATGTAGAAAACCTTGCCAATCCTAATGGATAAGGAAACTGAATAATGCTAGGAATAAGAGTTTTATTTGTTAGTTTTAAGCGAGTGAAGTGTATAAGGACCGCATCTTTGGTGCACGGTCCACCCTGCCTACCCCGCAAGGGACCTGGCGTGCAGATATACATACATACATAAAAGTTTTATTTACTTACTAGGTTAAACTTTATTAACGAAATAACCCCGGTAGTGAAGCAGTTAGCATGATACTTCCATTATCGGACAGAACTTGATGTATCCAAATAGGGCAAATATCATATGTTCACGTCATAGAAAATCGCTGGCAAATAACAACTTTATGGAGGATTACTGTGTTTCTGCGAGTAAGTTTGATTACGGTGGCCGGCGTCGTTTCTTCACGACGTTCCATAAAAAAAATATTTGCAACCGTTATGTTCATTCTCTAGGAGTCAACTCTAGGATCATGTAGAGAACAGAATATTGCACCTGCATAACGGAGCATTATTGAAGAATAAAATATTTAAATATTGCACAAGGGTTTTCTACCTGTGTAATTTATCAGCTGACAAGGTCGACTAGAAGAGATCTCAAATAAGTAAACCTTCATATATGTCTTTTCCCCATCACTAAAGTGACCAACAAGCGTACAGTCTGCCTGGTAGTAAGCAGTTACCGTTGCCAATGAATACGAGCAATACTAAGGCCGTCATTTCTGCGTTGCCGACTCTGTAAAAAGTTCACGCTTCTAACGTGAATATGTCTTTGCTTCTATAGTGGCGCGCAATTCAGAAAACTGGTGGTAACTAAAATGGAAGATATAGTTTAATGTTGTAGCAACATGTATATCGTTTACATATAAAGATTAATAACATTACTTGGTACCTAAAGAGTCAAAGAATTTTGAGGTCAGGATGCATTGCGTACGGCATGGCAGTTAGTAAGTTATACTAAATAACTTACTTCAGTTTACCCGCTACGAATACGTATTTGCGAAAAAGGCACGTGTCCACAACACATCCACACTCCAACTTTTTTTTAATGTAGGTAAACATCTATCTCTATTATTGTTTGAGTTTAATAGATCTTGTATAATAAAGAGATAACAATAAGAACCTACTAGAATAACTAATGTTAAATATACGAAACACCAAATTACTTTTTCGTACATATTGAAATCAAAGAAGCCTCACAAAACACCAATTTCAGAATACAAATGACATACGCACGATGTATATCAAAAAAATATTATGAAGCTCGGCGAAAGGCCATTTCGATTCATGTCACGTTCCACCGAAGACCAAGTACTGTGAAGTTATAAAGACTACCTTAGAAAAATGCTAATGGAATGCATAATTCTGTGTTAAAAGAGATCCCCACAATGGTGTTGTGAGATCAAAGGTTATCGGGTGGCGGTAAGATCAAACGGTTATTTGGTATTTTACGTTGAGAGTTTCGAAAGTTTCTACTAATTTTATTAACACGCCGCATCTTGGTCGCAAAATTGTTTCGTATGTTAAAAAGCATAAGGTCGAAACTTTATTCGACGATGTTTCTGTATCGAATCAGTAATTAATTTAAAATCGGAGGAAGAGGGGTTCAGGGTGTAATTACCAAGTCTTAGCTCTACATACATAGATAACCTAAGGTATATAAACCGCATCTATTAAAAATTACCCTGCAAGGGAGAAGGCGTGAAGTTATAGATAGATAGATGTATGTTTTATCAATCCTTACAATTAATATAAGTAAATAGCTCGCGCGTTGCAACCCCTGCCGCTAATGCAACAACTCCATTGCACCTTCCTCAATTCTACGTACACAACACCAGCAGTTATTTTTCTAGTCTATTGTACTATAAAGGCGATTCCCAGATGGACTACCTCTTATTAATCAGTAAAGCCGATACCGTAGCCTATGAATGCTTGTTATACATTAAGAATGACTCACGCGATGCTATCTCTGCTGATAACACCATAATTGCTTATGAGATAACTGGTTACCTCACTCGAAAGAACACAATCATCAAGGAAGTTTGTGCTGCAAGCGTTACTTCTCAATATATTTATAAAAACATAATATATGTATGTAAAGTCTTTTTTAAACAACAACATCGGCTTGCTAAGACTGTGGATTGTATTTGATTGTATAATAAATTGCCAGAAACAGTTCTGTTCTTTCCTGGCAATGTGTTCAAAAAGCACATCGAAAATACTCTTCGTAAAAAGGTTTATTTTAGAATTGATGAATATGTAACTGATAAAGATGTCCACAAATAATTCAGCACAGACAACCTTTACTTAATAATCTTTTGAATCTACCATTTGACATCATTATTGTACCAACACGGTGATATGAATTTATTGTGATAATCTGCATTTTGTGTTCGCCAATAGTTATTTCTAAAATGTGAGCAGATTAAATAAGAAAAATAGTAACATTGAAAATTGATTAAGATACAATAAGATTATATTTAAAAAAATGTTAGACGTGTCTAAGTGCCGACAAGGGCCCAATCGCATATAAAGAATGATTCATATATACAGGTGTTATTTTGCTAAAGTCAAATTTACATGTCATTTTTTCTAGCCTGATTTGTATGCTTCCGCCACCAATTTTTTTAAAGAATTTTACCTTTTGTCGTTATCGTTAATACGAGTAGCTAACGATAACCGCTCTAGATCAGGTAGGTCGTATACTTGCATGCCTCACAAGGTTTGTATACAAATAAGGTTTGGATACTTATTTTTTGGAACAATTCTGGAGCCGATGATTGAAATCATGCGAAATACCGTAGTACTATTACGTAGTCAATTTTAATTGCACCTATATAAATGTCTAGATTATATTAATAGTCACATATGTGCCGCATATTGAATAGATATTCAAGGAAAAAGAAAACGAAATGAGGTATATTCTTGACATACACGAATGGGAATACCTCTTAGGCAAAACTAGATCGAAATTATATTTCTATTGTATTCGGTACAATAAAGCCCAATAAATTCTTGTGTATTGCTTATACGGGATGTATAGAAAATAAATCATATATTTCTGAAGCAATTTTATGCTTGTTATCAAAAGACTACGAAATCATTCGAGACTCACCAGGAGCTTTCTTGGATTCGATCAATTTGCGTGATGAGAGGTCAATGGCTACGTAACTCTTAATAAGATTTGAGTTTGGGAGAAAATTGAACGAAATCTTTTGTTTGTACATAAACAAAAGATTTCGTTCATGGGTATGGACATAGATAGAGAGAAAGGCCGAGAGAATCATCCTTTAGAATTGAATATAGGATGTTCATAAATATAAATAATAATACAATTTAAATTTCGTTCCTTAGAGCAATTACAATAACTTACTCTAAAGTAGAAAGTTGAAAATGTCTTTTAAATCTTGTATATTAAAGTAAGCTAAAGTATAAGACTACTTTATTATATTTGCGATAAATCCCAAATTGGCAAAAACATCTTAACCTTTACGTATGACAACCCTTAGTGACGAGTAGTGGCTCCTAGTTAGAACCCTGGTATGTCTCACTAAATTCATCTTTTCGGATTTATGTGCAAGTGTTAATACTACAAGTGTGATAAGTACATATTATATCACTCACAAACATCGTGAGGAGGGAGGAGGTGAGGAAACCGCAGGTTCTAGAAATTATATCAAAGACTTGTGATTTAACCTAAGAAAGGTCTGATTTTCCCTGTGGGTTGTGGAGGTACGACGGCAGTCGCTCTATGTCAAAATCAGTACCATCGCCAAATTCTTAGGCTTAGGTAGCGGGCCCTGCCAATCCTAATGGATTAATGATGTTTCATTAATAACGTAACGCTGGGCAGAACGAGAAACCTCAGTATGATAATAACTATCACTATTACTTCGTTCAGGAAATAGAATTTGTAATAAACTTGATACTTATGGTAGTTTGGGCATCTCACTTTATGATGACTACTTTCACATGTTTCATGTTGACAAGGATAACGAATAGCAAAGGTATGTCAAACATCCATAGTCCATATAACTACATACCATCAGGCTTATCGTATGCATGTTAACTATCTTAAAAGTAGTTGGGTACATATTTATAACTCATATATATGATAAGGCAACCCGAGCGGACGTACGTCCTGCTTTATTTAATGGATCCTCACTTGTTAAGTGTTAGTGCAGGTCAGTCGACCTTCTCTCTAAAGATGATCGTGAGAAGTGGGTGTATGTCCTCCCAAAACTTGTTATGAAATCAGGTAAAGAGATGTAATCATAATAAATATGAAGGCAATATCTCTATCTATATCAATGGTAGTAATATCTAATTTTCCCCAACTTTCATCAGCGTCAGTAGCAGTTCTTCCATTAACATTTCATTGACAAAGTCGTACAATTCATCACGTTACCCCAAGCAAATACTATTACGTTGGTACCTAAAAAGATGCCATTCGTCTTACGTGCATTGCATATACTTATTATTTATTGCCGTAAGACCAAATGTTTTTCTATCGCTGACTCACTGTCGAATCTTCCCTTGTCTATTTCAAAATGCCACTATTGTATTCATTCCATAGACTAGTGGTATAACGAAAATAGACCGAATTGAAAGCGGTTCACACTGGCTGGTGTTCTTGAAAAGCCTCGCAGTTCGATTATCGAGGTTGCATCAATTCGTGCGTTCCGTACCCTTTGATTGGCGAGCTGTATAAGCTTCAAAAATGGTTGCGGTAGGCATTACGTCAGTTTAAAGATAAAGCTAACTGGTTTGAATGATGAATGTGGGCAATTTATTATAGCTTGAACAACCAGATTATCATGACGTTCTTTTAAATGAGACACCACAACATGGAGAGCTTCAGCTCTAAACGTTGCAATAATGTATGTGATCGAAACATTTTGAGGCGTCAACAGACAAAAATTCTTATCAGGAGAAATTTCGTCCATTGATTCCTTCTACTGTGGCTACATACACATATGTATCGTTACTGAGACCAAACAAACGTCCGCTATGCTGTCATTCCTAACATAACAACGCCATGTCAAGTACATTTATGGTAATCTTCTACTTTCGGTTATTTTATGGGATATCCCGGGTCAATAGTATAAAATACATTCTAGCTATGTATACGTTTGAGAATTGAGAAAAAGAAAACAAGAGAAGAGAAAGGATTTACCATGAGTCTGTACGCATAAAATTGCATGCAAGATATACCCGTCTTCCTCCCTGACAAAATTAATGGGTATTGTAAAGATTCATATGATATATGTAATTCGAAAAGTCGTTTTAATTGGCCATCGCGACAGTGTAAAACTACGTGTCTCGGTCTTTCTTTCCCTTGTGTACCCTTCAACGGCCAAGTCACACAACATTAACTATAATAATAAAGAAATCGCAGTAAGGAACCTTAGACTTGGCACGACTTTGTCTAGATTTCATTACTTTTTGGGGTTAATCAAGCAGCTCCATCGAGACTTGGATAGTTTTTTACAGAATGTTTTTGGTGGGATTGAATATTTACCTTCCAGCAAATTTTTAACTGGTTGCGGAGGTTCAGGTATGTCAGGCAAAACTACCTTACCATCAGCTCAACATAAGCCCAGAGGAGGTTCACTGCTCCAACTTTAGCCTTGAACTTATCGCAAACGCTGTTAATTTTACCAATATCAACGATATCTGCGTAGTCAAAACTCTGATTATAATTAAAGGCAGATCTAACTCTGACCATGTTTTCTATATTTCAGGGTTGTATATTTTGTAGGTAGACTTAATCCTCGCTGATTGCACTGATGATCTCAGATAAATTGAAACCGCAGCTCTATAAACGTCGGGGTTGTTTTTTTGATATTTTGAAGCTGCTTACCGGTGGACATCCGGTCTTTTTTGACATTAACGATGGCAAATTACATTTATAAAGACATGTGACTTAACCTAATCCTTAGGTTTAGGTAGTAGACCCAGCCGATCCCAATTGATTAGGAAACAGGATAACGCCATGAAGAAAAAGAAGATATTTATAAAAAGGCACATCGACAGGTATGCGCAACATTTGATTTTCGAGTTTCAATTGTTTCTTTTATTCGGCTTAGACGGGAAAGATGGATACTTCGAAAATCCGAGTAATTTTTGAATACGACTTCCGACGCGAAGCTAACGCGGCAGAAACGGCTCGCAATATCAATGCTGCGTTTGGAGAGGAAACGCTTTGAAGCGAACGTGACTTGAAGAACGAACCGCGTGGAAGACGGGCGGTCTTCCACGTGTCACACAGGTGAATAAAGCTGAATTGTAGGAGATGGTGTGGAAACCGATCCGAGTCAAATTACCCAGGAATTAGCAGCATGGTTAAACGTTACCTTACCTACAATATTGGCTCATTTGCATCAAATCACAAAGATAAAAAAATATCAAAAATGGGTGCCTCATGAGTTGACTGATCTGCAGAAAGATACGCGTGTTGAAACTTGTGTTGTCTTGTTGAATCGGTATGAAAATGAAGGAATATTCTATCAAATTGTGACGAAAAGTGGATTTTTTACGATAATCGTAACCGAAAAATGCAATGGCTGACCCCAGATCAAACGCCTCAACAGTGCCCTAAGGCAAAGATTACCAATTAATAGGTAATAGTAACTGTTAGGTGGTTATTCACTATTGCTTTCTCGGGTCTGGTTAAGCAATACCAGCAGATGTTTACTGTGCCGAATCTCGAACAATGATGGCGAAACTGACACTGAAATAGCCGTGAATAGATATTCAGTTATTGCTTTATGATAACGCAAGACCTCACACTGCACGAGAAACCGTTGCAACTCTACAGGAACTGCAGTTAGAAACCACATGTCATCCTCTGTACTCGCCAGATCTTGCTTAAATTACTATAATTTTTTTCGTGATTTGGACAATTTTCTATGTAGTAAAAAATTCTCACCAGAAGGCAGTAGAAAATGCTTTCACACAGTTCGTCGAATCTAGATCCCCAGAGTTCTATCGCAAAGGCATAAGCAAATTTCCGATTAGATGGCAGTAATGTATAGATAATGAGTTTTGATTAAATAAATATGTCACGTCTTAAAAAAACGAGTTTTAATTTTCAGTACAAAATTTCAATCTTTAACCCCTAATAACTTAGAATCATTACAGGAAACAGTATTATGCGATGCCACAAATTTGGCTCAGTGTGTTGTCAAAGCTTGTGTGACAGACCTGACACAGATACTCAGTACACACCAGTCTTTTGTGACATCACCACAGGCGAAAAAACATACTACTCTGTACCAAATAAATAATACTTAAAGATATTACCGATTAGCAGTGCTAATAAAGTACATATCAGACCGCACGTGGAGTACTGCAGTCACCTTTGGGCGGGCGCACCTAGATCCCAGCTCGGACCTTGTGATTCGCTTTAGAGACATTATAAACACGCCGTGAGAATTGTCGGTGATCTCAAGCATACAGGCGGTATTGAGCCCTTAAGTTTAAGGCGAGATTTTGCCTCCCCTTGTGTGTATTGTACATCTGGTCATGTTCTTAGAAATTGTTCGATATGGTGCCGACAGCTACTTTTAAAATCGTAACCGTAGCCGATCGCGACGGCGTGGACTTCACCTTCACACGCTGGTACCGCAATGGTTGCGTACTGTGCGGTTCGAGCGAAGTTTTCTTCCGAGAACTCTCAAATTGTGGAATGAACTCCCAGCCGAGGTTTTACCAAGGGACTATAGCATGGAGTTCTTCAAGAAAGGCGTGAAGAGGTTTTCGACAACGCATAAGTGACACCGATGGCGTTGCAAATGTCCATAGGCTACGGTAACCGCTTACTATCAGGCAGGGCGTAAGCTTGATTGTCACCTTAGTGGTAAAAAATGTTGCATTTGACTCTAAACATGATAGTTATTACACCCAAGTATTTATTCCATTGTGGCTCTTATTATATTGTATCGTCCATTGATTGATCGATTGCATGCCCACTTTTACGGCAGAAGGCAATAGCCGCTCCGTGCACTTCTCAATTATTCTGTATGTAGCCTACTGTATCCTTATTTTCCTGCTATAGCCTGTAATATCGGCAGGAAATCGTATTACAGCTTGCCGGAACGTAATTTGCCCATTTTCCTACAGAAGTTTTAAAACAGGTCAAAGGTAAAGTTGGCTATTTTCGTTTTACAGCAGACTTTACAAAAGAGTATAAAACATTACATGAAACTTTTTTATCATTTAAATGTATTTATGGAGAATAATCACAATTTCACTAAAAATTTGTTACTGAAAGTGAATAAGAATTTTTGAATTGGTAACGTTTTGTAAGGATGTAAGGTATGTAAGGATCGAGTCGCGTGGCGCTCGGTTCTCTCTGCCTACCCCGTAAGGGATTTGGCGTGAAGTTATAGTAGTAGTAGTAGTAGGAAACGTTTTGTAGCGAGCAATGAACGTCAAAAATTTTGTATCCGAACATTTTTTAATGGTAGTGGTATTCCAGAGTCCAACACTTATTTGACATACTTTTTAACAGTAAAAGTAAGATTAAAATTGCAAATATTAATTTGTGCAATTTAACATAAACGTATAGGTAGGTAATTTGATGTAAACTACTTTGATAACTAGTTCACGCTGACTGGCGCCAGCCGCCATCCAGCCGCTACCTTAGTAGGTGCATGCTGACGATACCTTAACTTTTTTATGCCACGAAGGTGGCAATCAAGCATACGGCCTGCCTGATGCTCAACAGTCACCATAGCCTATGTACATTTGCAACATCAGGGGTGTCACTCATGCATTGCTCACCCTATAAAAACCTTTTCATGCATTTCTTAAAGAATTCCATGCTGTAGTTCTTTGAAAAAAATAACTAACTACTCTGGTCGTCTCTGCGATTGTCCGCCATATGTAACAGTAACCGCATGCACCTGCCCCTGTTGCTACCCTGATTCCTCTGGGTGCCTAGTCTGTAGATAATAGTCGTTAGAATAATTCGTAGCATGTTATTCGGAGAATATAGTGGGTGGGTGATGACGCCAGTTCGCTAGTAATTAGTGGTAGCAGTTGGTGGCAGAAGCATACAAATTAGTTTAGATCAAATTGTCTGTAAATTTGTCTTTTGCGAAATAACGTCTGCATTCATTAACTATTTTACCAAGCATTATTTTATATGTCCAAGGCTTAAAAATATTTTTTAAGTTATTTGTAATTATTTTTGACAGTATGACTAAATTGACCCTCTTTTGTGTTATTAACAAAACTACTTTACCATATAATGTCAGTCTTAAAAATATTATTTAAGTTATTTGGAATAATTTTTGACAGTATGACTAATTTGACTCACTTTTTTTTGTTATTAACATACACACACGCTTTGGAACCACTGTGGCGAAATGACAATTAAAACTAATCTTTATCATTTGTATTAGATAACAAGAATTAGAAAATCACTTGCTTATTGAAGTAAGAAAAGTCGTTTAGTTACGATTTGGTATGAAGATTGTCATCAGAGCGTTTGTTAGCGTTTGTCAATTAAAGAACTTCTTCTCCTTATCATTATCGTGTTTCCTTATCCATTAGGATTGGCAGGGTCCACTACTTAAGCCTAAGAATTTGGCGGAGATACTGATTTTTACATAGAGCGACTGCCCTCAAACCTCCACAACCCAGAGGATATACCAGACCTTTCTTCGGCTAAGTCACAGGCTTTCAAAATATGATTTCATAAAAGTGCGGGTTTCCTTACGATGTTTACAAATATGTACATAAATCCGAAAACGAATTTGTTGGTGCATGCCCACAACAGAATTCCAACACGAGACCAGCTGATCAATAGGTCAGTTCTTTATCCACTGGGCTATCACGCCATCATCATAAATAAAGATAATAAAGACGATTAATTATAATTAAAGAACGCAGCTGAAGTATCTGTATAAGAGAAGTAAAATAACCAAAAATATTTATGTTCTTTTGCGGAATACAGTCTACTAAAAATAATATTCGTACGAGAGCCACTCACAACATCTCTCTAGAACCTTTCATTAAAAATGTCAACATACATTTCCTCATTACATTGCAAGCGGTACACTCGTCGACAAAGATGTTACAGTGAATAATTACAGTAATGCGGTAAATTATTAACCTCTTTGCACCCGCTTCGCGTGCGATGAAAGAATATACTTTTGCGTCACAATAAAAAATTATGTCAATTTGTCTGTCCTTACCTCACCTTTAGTTTAAGAGAAAAATATCATTTTAAAATGTCTATTATTCAAAATAATAAACTTCTGTACGACACACATAGACATTATCCTAATTGAAAAGAGCACAAAGTTCGCAGTTCATCAAATGTATCAAGAAAATTTGACACGCAAGTCTCTTTCGAATTTATAGAATATGCAGCATTTGACAGGTATTTGTACTAATATGACTCAATAGATATACTTTTTAAAATACATTCTGAGCTATCGAAGAACGAGTTGAACATATAAGTTGATCAATTACGTATTATCAAACATTCTACGTAACGTCCCAATCTTACATCAGAGCAGAGAGAGCCCAATTGATAAAGAACTGGCCTTTTGGTCAACTGCTTCCCTGTTCGAATCCTGGCATGTACCACTAAATTCCTGCTTCTTGATTTACGTAGATATTTGCAATTATCACTTGCTCAAGTGAAGGAAAACATTGTGAGGAAACCACACATGCAAGAAATTATATTTCGAAAGACGCGTAACCTGATCTGAGAAATGTTTCGTTTTCTCCCTGTGGGTTGTGGAGATTTGACGGCAGTCGCTCCATGTAAAAATCAGTATCTTCGCCAAATCCTTAGGCTCAGGTAGCGGACGCCCCCAATCCCAATAGATTAGGAAACGGGATAACGCTAAGAAGATGAAAGATACAGAGACACAATTCTAATTGAAAATAGCAAAAACTATTCGCACTGCATCAAATGCATCAATAGAATTTCACTTGTGTGAAATTCTCTCGGATTTATGGAACATGTAGCACTTGTATTTGCACCAATATGACTCAATAGATTAACTTGTCAAAATATATCCATTCATTGTTGGATCTGCCGGCCAGAGTCTGAAATATTGAAAGACGAACATAATAAACATTGGTCAATTACTTATTATCAAATACTGTAGCCAATCTCACATGAATTTAATTGAATAGTTGTACTCGGATATATCCATTCGAATTGACGTATTTTTTTTTGTACAACGTCGGGAGGCATACAAGCATAGGACGCACTTAATATAGAGTAGTTACCGTACCCTATGAGCGTTAGCAATACATAACGCATCACTCGTGCGATGACACTGGGTGGGATAAGGCCGTATTCCGTGTTTAGCGAAAAGCGAATATTTGTTTTCTATTTTATGGTAAGAGTAGTGTTGTCCCAGAAGAGAAAGTTGTTATTTAATTCAAAAATACTTCAAATTCTTATACACTTATCTAAAGCCATTTCACCCTCGTGAAATTCTCCTCTGTGACAGTCAATGCTCTTCACTCGTCCAACTTATTAGTCTTATCATAATACATATTCTCTGTAAACGTCAAACCGCTAGTAGCAACCTGTAAACGTCAAAGCACCTTACAAGTGGCCCCCCAATGTTTGGGGCCCTTAGTGCTTCCTTGGTGTCTTCCTGGGAGTAAATATTCGCAGCAATAGTGAATGAAAGGTGATTTTTTTGAAGTGAAAACTTCTTTAGCATCTTTGTGATTTAAAACTCGATGAAATTAAAAAGCGACAGTAAAAAGAGATAACCACATACATCTATAGGATTTAACGTGCAAGAGAATGAGATAGAAGGCATTATACAGTATTTATAAAAGGGTCGAGCATTGTACATATGTTAGTACGTGTCGTGTGCGCGCCTGCATATAACGAAGCTTGGGATAAGGCGTCATAATAATGGTGTATTGTTTACATATATATTTCAGTATTTTAATAAAAACATTTTTCAAGTATGCCGAAAACGAATGCAGAAAATCGTCGTGATTATTGGAAAAAAAGTAAATAAAACAAGACTAAATAGACCGCAAAAGTTCAACGGAACGTATTCGTGAGTTTCGTGCAAATGCATAATAATTTTAAACGTAGTATCAATATCATCATAAACAAACCCTACATTCCTACTCCTCAAATTCTTCATTCATCTCATTATCTTGAAGTTCAAATTTTTGAAGGATTCACTTCTATCGCGTGTGAACTGCATACATATTTCTTTGGTTTGGTGTATACTTGTGCGCTTAGTCTTTTTCAGCTACTTTCACAGTATTATATCGTATGGTATACCGTTGTGGGGAACGGCGACTGTCATTGAGACAATTTATATCTTACAAAAAAGAGCCATTGAGCGCCAGAGAATCACTCAGGGCACTGTTCAAAGAAATAAATATCCTTACTATTACTTCTCCATATATTTATGAAAACATAATGTATTTCCGTATAAATTTAAAGTCGTTTTCAAACTTCAGTGAAAAACTTAGAAGTAGAAATAAGTTGTATATGTCGGTACACCGTCTTGCTAGAACTGGTAGTCTTTTCTTGTAAAATTGTATTCGATTTTATAATAAGTTGCCTGAAACGCTTTTTTCCTTTCCTGACAATGTATTCAAAAAGCACATTAAAAATACTTTCTGGGCTTATTATAGAATTGACGAATATGTAACTGACAAAGGTGTCTGGAAATAATTCAGACCTGTCCTTGATAATCTTTAATTCCACCATTTGATATCATTATTGTACCAATATGCTAATGTGAATTTATTATAATATCTAATTGTCAATTTTAAAAGAGACCTATATTGGCAAGTTTCTTTCGGCATTTCTTCTTCGCAAATAGTAATTTCCGAAATGGTAGCAGATTAAAAAAAAGGAAAAAGTAAAATAAGAGAATTTAATAAGATACAATAAGACTATAATTCAAAAAATGTAATACGTGTCTAAGTGTCCGCGGGGGACCAAAGGCAAATAAAGAATTTTTATCTTTTTAACTACAATATCGCAAATAAAATCAACATCAAAAAAAATGTTTTTATGCTTTTCTTCAACACAATATCGAGTAGCAATCCGAATCTACAACGAAGTTTTGGTTCTGCTGCGGCCTACGATCAGAGTTTAGGTTTTAATAGAAAAAATGTCATTGTCTGACCTCTTGGATAATATCATAGAAAAGTGAACAAAGAATGAACGTGTTACCAAAATATATTACCACAGTTTGCGGTACCCTTATCGCCACTCAAAATATAATATAATAATCGTTTATTATTCTCTTGAAGTTCCAAATTTGATCCTTATATCTAAATCACTTGATTTTTCTGTATTTAAAACACAGTAACTATATGCCTAATTAGTAAATTTAGATAAGGACAGCGGCGACAGCGGTACTAGTGTCAACTGCCATGCAATTCTGTAAGAGCAAACATACTTACATCCTCGGAAACATCGGCTGCTACAGCCTTGAACACAAAATTGCAATTCTTTGGTGTCGCTTTTCATGGTTGTGCGACACTAGCGCCGCAAGGCTGCGTTTGGAATTAGAATTCTATAAGGCAAACAGCCTCGCGACGCTTACAGCCTTATAGAATACCAAATAATTTAGCCGTGATCGCAGTAGACGATGTCAAAGCTGTGACATCTGTGATCACAGCGACGCACACAGCCATTACGAGTCGCTTTAGCGAATTGCATGGCTGTACGATAGCTGTCAGTAAATGCAAAATGTTAAGTGCAAACTCAATATACACTTACCTGAAGCCATTTCACCCTCGTGATGTTCTCCTCTGTGACAGTCAATGCTCTTCTCTCGTCCAACTTATAAGTCTCATCATAATACATATATTCTGTAAATGTCAAACCACTAGTGGTATACTGCTGTGTGAAGTATACTGATATAGTACCATTTGGTATATCATGTTCGATCACCCACTTACACTTTATAGGTACGGGGAAAGGATTGGGGAAATTTGGAGTCTGGATGACCCCAACTGGGCCTTTCAAGTGGCCCCCGCATGTTTGGGGTCCTTGGTGCTCCCTGTCCTCCTGGGAGTAAACATCCGCAGCTATGGTGGTTATGATCGTGATGCTGAGTAGATGTTGCATCACTAACCTGAAACAAGGAGAAATAATATAAGAATTGGCCGATTTTGATGGCTCCGGCGACCAAGGCTCGTGGGTCCGATTCACACGCTGAACAAACATTTGTATTTTTAGGCCAAGTAGGGCGCGTCAAAGCAGGTCGAGTTTCTAAGGTATTGCTAGATAAGCAGCAGGGGAGGCAACATCGCGAACAATACTTCTTATATTACAACGTTCATAAGCTACCTCTTTACATCCGGTGGGTCATATGCTTGTATTGAAAATTGTAAAAAAACACATTTCTAATAACATCAGTAAAGCATTTATAAATTCAGACTATACCTATATAACTAATTTCGTCAACAAAGTTATATTTGCTCATTTGTGCAAAAGACAGCTTATGCCTTAATTTTTTTAATTGAATAAAATAATTAGAGAGCAATTGTAAAATTTTAATTATCAAAGAAATACAGCAAATTAAAAGTTTTTATTGCATTTTCCAAGTTTAATTTTGACTAGTAGAAATCTGTAAAATACTGTAAAATCTGTAAAATAATAAAAAAATAAAATGAAGTGAAAACAAAATCTAGAATTCCTATAATGGACCAGTTCAATTTATATATAGTACACTGCAGTGGTTCAATTTTAGAAACGTACTGGAAGATCAAATCTCGTGTCGTCTAGCCGCAAATATTCTAAAATGAAAAAAAATCCGTTTCGCCAATCGAGCTCAACCGCAATTGTAGTTAAAAATCCATCTTAGACTAAAAATAATATTTCCTAGTTGACAAATTTAAAGGAAAAATAATCTGGTAGGAGGAAAAACGGTACCGTTCCGAATAACGACGCGACTAAGTTGATGATTTTCCGGTTTCCTGAATTCAGTGCCGAAAGCCGTGTTATCCCGATGTAGCACGGATAATTGTCTGCTGTATTGATCTATATTGCATCCACGTAATTATTTCCTAATGCAAATAATCTGCGCCCCTTTTTAAATTTTATACTATTTTAAACATAGTTGTTCTGTCATAGGTATTGTGGCATGTAATATTTTTATTAACATATTTATTAAACGAAATTAAACGTATTCTTAATGTAGCTTTCACTATCTTAAAGGTTCGCGAACATTAGTTGTTTTATCAATTCGGTTGTATTTTTTTATGTTTGTTACCTAAGAACTCCTTTCATAGTCATAAACCGATTAGGATTTTTGTATGTACATATGTACCTTCAAATTGGTCCCATAAAAATATATTTTTAGACCACTTAGAATGAAATCAATAATCAATATAAATTTACTGATATTTTTGAGTCGCTGTCAGCGTATTTGTTGTGTATGTTTTTAAATAGGTTTAAGTAGACATTGCTACATTATCGCCTTAACGTATCTTTAAATATATTTTTAAAGCTTAGGAAATTTCCCATAAAATCTTAAAAGCATATAATGCACTAACTTAACATTAGTGTTAGGTACACTAATCTTAAGTCAGTGCATTATATGTATATAGACTATACCTACATTTACAATTTTAAGTAGACGATGAGTTCATAAATAGCGGTGTCCCTATCGCCACTCAAATTGCAAAATGTGATACATGCATAATACTCTTACAACTATTTGGGCAAAGCTTTTATCTATGTTTTTATGTTTTATATACAAAATGCTATGCAGATAAACTCAAAAATATTTTTTAAGTGTACTTTGAATGTTTGTTTACTGATATTAATGTAGCACCACTAATACTAGTTAGATCTAGCGAGCTATATACTTTATTTGCCACCCGATACGGAATAAAAAAACATATGAAGTCACACATTTACTGTACTGTGTATGTCTAAAACGCCACTTGAAAACAGTTTTCGCAAACAAATTTTCTGCCCCATTTACTCCAGTATAAAAGTCTAAGTGTAGTACAAATTGTTGTAAAGACAAATGACCCAGTCGACTAAGTTTTGGTATAAAACTGCCACAGAGTGCTCCTAGCTCGGCTTTGAATGATGATAGGATTACAGTGGCTGATCTATCTTTTTACTGGACCAGACAAAAATAATATTATTAAACCTCACGTGAAACTATTGATCTAAAAAGTGAAATAGCAGGCCATTCGCGTATTTCAGTTAAAAAAAAAACTAATCTCGGTTGATAACAATAAAGGAGGCGGCAAAAACTACATTTCTTTCTCATTTCAAAGGCGTAAGCAAGCATATGGATTACCTAATGATATGTGGTCATTGTCCCCCATAGATGGTAATGCTGTAGTGTCACCCGTCTTATGTTTTCCTACACCCAGAGGCTAATGCGTTACAAACTAGAGATTTAAAACTGCAAAAATTAAATTAGAAAAGCAATTAAAAATTAAAAATTTGTAGCTTCTCTGACACATCTCACTAGGTTCTTTAACATTCATAGTCCTTCTCATGCACGCACGCAAGTTTCACGTACTCCCATGTTCAATGTTATTAAAAATAATCTTTGGAAGAAAGGCGTAGGCTGTAAATTTATCAGATGTGCCTATACCTCTACTATCCGATTCCCATTTGCTCTCTTATTTTCATCTTCCTATACACTTAAATTTCCTACACTAACTTAGCACATGCTATTTCACGCACGTTAGCCGGGGCCTTCATCTATGGAGGCTTCAGGCTTCAGAGCTTCTGATAAAACACGAATAATTTGGTCGTAGTAGGTAGATACTTTAAACATTACCTTCCTTTTTTTCGTAGCAATTGTGTAAAAATAACCTGCGGCTTTCCTACCCGTTTAGACATGCATACAACTCATCTGAGAGAAAACAGTTGGGAATTCCTTGTTCTACATATTCCACAGAATACAATCCTCAAATTTTTAAGGCTTTGTAAGATATACACACATACAAATTCTCAAGCTGTCACAGCAGTTGCAAATATTTCATTTTCAGTCCGCAATAGACTCGGCACAGCGTTGCAATATATCAGAGACGTGATTTCGTTGTATCTTGCAAATTTTTGCATCAGTTCCTTACGAGTCTGCAGTTAAATATTCGCATTGTTTGACTTCTACTAACTAAATTGTGAATTGTCCATGAAATTGTAACGGACCACAATGAAATAACATTGTTGCCGTCACAAATAAAAATAACCTTGCAATCATATGGATATATGTAGTCGAATTATGTATAAAATAACGCCTAGGAATGTAGGTACATCGTTCGCTACTTTATTTAATGGGTCATTGTCGTTCATACTTGGTTTGAAAGACGCTTCACATAGTGCTCGATTCTCGCTGCCTGCCTCGCGGGCGAGCGGGCGTGATAATATGTTATTGAAGGTATCACGGCTGTATGCTTAGGAAAAATGTTAACTTGTAAGAGGGTAGACGTATACCAGACGAAGTGGCGTGATATTCTTGAACTACCAATCAGCGCGCGGTTACGAGGCTGAGATAAAAGGTGTGTGGTGATTCATAACCAGTATAAACTACTTAAATGGAACGAAATAGATTCGAATATTGAATGACGAGTTGCTATAGAACATTCTAGAATATTTTGGAAAGAGAGACAGAGATACGCAGAGAGGGGTGAAGAGGCTTGATGGTAGGCGAATGATATAAAAACGGGTGGTTCGTTAGTTCATGGCTTTTTTAGTGTGAAATTTTAAGGTAATAAGACGTATCGATAATTGTTCGTGAAGGGCCTTTTTGTCGGTGTGAATCTCTGGGGTGGTAGGCGTATCGCTGATAAATCGCGGAACGGTTCTTTTTATCATTAATTTTAATTTCTTTGTGTTAATATTGTGTTGAGAACGGCATTGATTCTGTGCCTTTGAGCTGCGTAGCGAGATATGGGACAATTAAGTTGTCTAATTGATCGTAACGTTAGGCTTGGGCATGGAATCAATGTAATTGTAGTTAACTTAATATTGAATAACCCGGTGTTTAATATTTCGCTAAAATTCAGGTTGATTGTTCAAATTGTGTGCAGCGTGGCCGAACCTACGGTGCTTAAGTGCCGATGGTGGTAGCGTGGCGCATGTTGAGCAATCAAAATGGCGCGGTTTTGTGATATACAAATTCTGGGAATTGAAACGTAGCATTATTCGTCCGCGAAGGGGTTTCTTTTATGGAATTTAACTTCTCGTGTTAATTTTGTTTAAGTATAGCGTTGATTCTTTATCTTGAGCATTGTGCATGGAATTGGCGGTACATCTGCCGATCTTTGTGACGCTGCGCTGGGATGTTGATTCAATGTGATCGCGTTTAAGTAATTAGGTCATAAATCGGGTTCTAACATTTCATCGGATTTAGTGTTGGTTATTTGACTGTGTTGTACGAAGTGGCCAGAATTCCAAGGGTCACAACTCTTGAGTATGGCGGCGGTACCTAGTTATCTAACCAACATTGTCAGGCGAGTTCTAACATCGACAAATTGGTTAAATAGGGTTTGTGGTTATTTCACACTGAAGAAATTTAGCTATTTTAGGGACGTAAATTCGTGAAAGTACGAGGCAGTTAACCTAACGGAGCCGCCAAACCTCGTATCTGTTAGGCGTAGGCAGCTGGTTATGCCTTGGGACGGGCCAGCGACTGATTTTGCCCTTAAAGGGATCAGTTACGTCTCCCAGGTGCTTGGGTTCGCGAGCTTTCAAAGTGGTAGGAGCTCGTCGAAGTGAATTCCGTCCAGCGTATGCGGGCCATGGAGATTGATCGCAACCCAACCATACTGGTCTCATTTATTTATATATGTATATATACACACACATTTATTTCCTCTGTTAGGAGTCATGGTTCGCGTCCCAATTAGGTTAGAACCATGACGTACACACAGTTATAGACAATAGACAAAGTCGAGGCTAACTACCTTGCATACCCTAGTTTCAATTAGCAAATCAACATTGCACATCGTTGATTTGGGCTTAGCCACCTTATACATCATACGTTTAACGTAATACAAACTCAAGAAGTCATTTTACACGAGTATCTTAGATTAGATATTGTAGGTACACATTTTATTAAGATCTAGTTAGGAGATAGATAGGTAGTCGCGATGAATATACGCGTTATTTAACATACAGCGTGGTAGGCGCGTCAGACGACATTTATAGGGACAGTAGGTACAATTACTGATTAGTTCTTAAGCTAATCGTGACGTGCGTGATAAGTAGCAAGCGGTTACGCTAAGCGGTCGAATCAAGGGTTTCGTTCAGTAAAACGTCCGGGTGATCATATTATCCTTCGGCGTGATGTTGGTACCTTGCGGTGAGAATAAAGGAGTACGAGGATAGGCGCGTCGCGAGAATAGGCTAACATTTTAGTGGTTGTAGAGTCACGGTGGTGGGCAATAAATAATAGGCTGCAGGTGTCTAGATAAAGCGTAGTCTTGGGGACTGCAACTTAATTATAACATAGATATGCAGGTAGCCTGATTCTATGCTCATTGCATACTTAAAATTATTAAATTACCTTTTGACTGTGGTTACGAGTCGAAAAACATTTGGCTTAGAGATAAATATTTGAATCTTTTGTGGGTTACATGTTCAGAGCTCGAGGGGTGCTTTATTCTGGTCAACCGATAATCTATACGCGACTACTAAATTAAAGTAGTACATTTGCCGGAATCTAACTCACCCGAGTCTCCAGGATTAGTAAACTCTTCCAGCGGTTTTCATTAACGCTTCTCTAGTGAATCTATGTAGTTCCTTGAGAATTTGCATCCCCGCGCCCGAAAGGGGGTCTCTGTCTTCGGACGAGCGCCGATTGAAACAGGTAATGCTGTCTTTCGGATTCCCGCGGTACGGCAAGGGATTTTCACATCTTAGAAGCCTTATAAGCCTCGTAGGGATAGCCTCGCAGTCGTTTAAGACAACCAAATGTTGGACGGTTCGGGTACGGTCAGAGTATTTAATTGTTAATATACCAAACCAGCTAAATGCTTACCATTCAATAATAAAGTAGTGCAAACATTTAAGTGAATTCAATAATTCAACCAGCCTACCTAATCGAACACAATGTAGATATGTAACTATTAACTTGCTTCTTGGCAGCTCATGCGAACTGAAGGACGTTTGGCGTAAAGAAAATAGTCGAATAGTTTTGTGCGTTACATGTTCAGAGCTCAAAGGGTGCTTTATTCTGGTCAGCCGACGAGTTTTATTCGCGTTTGTTAATCTGAAGTAATTTATTCGCCAGAATTTAACACTCTCACCCATGCGTCGTTGTCGAGCGGCGATGGGTTAACACAACCCGAGTCTCCAGGACTGGTAACCACCCAGCGGCTTCTATTAACGGTTTTGTGTAGTGTTATGTAGTTCCTCTGGAATTTGCAATAACGGCGCGGATAAGAAGGGTTTCTAGGCGTTTCTAAAGAGCGCTGAAATAACAGGAATGGGCTGACATTCTAGAACCTTGACATGCGATCCAAGTTGCTACATCAGAAACGTTATAAGCCTCGTAGGGACCACCTTGAAGTCCATTAAGACAACCAAAGGTCAGACAGAACAATTGAGCTGTTTCAAGACTTAACCTTAATACTCATAATAGATTTCACTAGTCTGGCGGTTTTGCGTTCGGTCAAATTTAGCCTAAATGTTTAGGGCGATATCCCGAAGTAGTACACTGCAAATACCGTTACCAAACTTAACGTCTCTCAAGTGAGGAGACTTTTCTACTGCCGGTTGAGCAGAAAACTTTACTTGATTAATTGTTGCCTATATTGTTTGGAAGTCTGGACAATAGACCCCGTGTGACAGTGGTGACTGAGAAAAGCGCCCTAGCTGTTACATTACAAGACTGACAAATGTATAGGTGACGCTCAGAGTACATTTTATTATAAACAAATACGTTATCTGCGGGCGCAGCTGAGGGATTTGCCTTATTTATAAAATTGATAGCGGTGGCATAGTGGCGATCTGACCGATTGCAATTCAGTTAGATTGTGCTCAAATAACCTTATACAATCGTTGTGTTCGGTTATCGGGCGAGAATTATGGGATTTGTGCTCTTATAACTGATACTTACCTTGAAATTGAGAATTCAAATTAGAAATAGGCGAAATGCCTAAATTTGACTTAGTGATTATTGTCTAAAGTAAATGGTAACTTTGCCAACATAAGAGTCGATTACTTGATAGTAAACCTAAATTGGGAGCTTCCTTCAAAGCTCCGTTAATGCTAGTGATGAATTGTGAAATACTTGTAAATTGTAATCAAACGTAAATTTAAAATTTCATACTATGAGGTTTATAACTTGCAACATATGAATAAAGTATAGTAAACTTATTGAAATATGTAAAGCGTGTGTAGGCATTCAAAAGAGCCGTTATCACGCCAGTCATTAATATATTGTAAACTTAAACGAGGGTGGCTAATCTTCAATTGGCCATTCAGCCTCGCAAGGAGACGTCTTTGGCTTGGTAGCTTGTCTCGCGAGGAGGAAGCGATGTAAAGTGGATGATCGCTACTGCTCTCGCGTTTGGATGGGGCGTATGCCACTGCCCCGCGAGGCTAGCGCGAGCCAGAGCGTTCTCTATCTTATATTTGAGCTCCAAATTGAATATAGGTTGCTTACTAACCTTCCTCTTTCATATCATTTAATATAGAATATATGCCACTGCCCCGCGAGGCTAGCGCGAGCCAGAGCGTTCTCTATCTTATATTTGAGCTCTAAATTGAATATAGGTTGCTTACTAATCTTCCTCTTTCATATCATTTAATATAGAATATATGCCACTGCCCGAGGGGCTAGCGCAAGCAAGAGTGTTCTCTATCTTATAATTGATTTCTAAATAGAATCCTGGTGGTGGGAACCAACATTATCTCACTACCGAAAATAACTATAGCTTGCCTTGTCATCGCTTTACGGAACCGTTAACTTGAACTGAACATCGAAATAGTAACAACATTCATTTACACTACAAAGTGACTCCATAGGTTATTTCGCCACGGCATTGTGAGTCCGATAGGAGCTGTGGTGTAACCAATCTAATCTTATACTTAATTCTGATTCGAATGTTAATGAGGAGTATAAATGCCTACTACATCGATAGCTAAACTATAGCTAAATCTAGGAGACTTACGTTTTAATTCTGAGGGTTCTCTTAAGATTCTAAAGTCCCTGCCTAGTAATAGGATATCATTAAATCAATTACAGTGTTATATGAATATGCATAGACATTAGTTATAATCCAATCAACGTCTAACTACGAGGGTCATCTGATTCGTCAGAATCTCCTTTGGTACGCGCGTCCATCTGTCAGAATGCTGGTCCTAAGCAATAAAGAACCAATCAAAATCCGATAGGGTACGGTACATTTCTAACAGTCCGATTGAGACAGAGGGGTAAAGAAAAGCACACATTAAATCTTCGATATTTTATAATTTCCCCAAGCTAAGTAACCTAAACGTGGAGCGGACGATTGGATCTTCACATATATAAACATATTGAGTAGAGACAGGAAGATAACCTTAGGGAATAGTTACTCTTTAAAGTACTGCGGTGCTACGTTATTTAGGAAGCTTAACTGGTAGGGTTCTCGAATTGCTTAGCCATCTCAGCCACGAAAAGGACTCTGGGTTGCTGCTCACAATGTAGTTGCCACTAAAACGATCACTGCCAATAATTTAACTTGAGGGTCGGCGTGACACGTCCGAGACACCTAATTAATAAGTTTAGTTAAGTAGATTGATTTTAGGTCAAGAAGTAGTGACAATTAAAATCAGGAATTCTAGTATATATATCGTCAATACACTAGTGGTAGTTCAGGTACAGATTAGATACAGGAGTAGTTATGTGCGGGGTAAGGAGGTAGATAAACAAATAACTATGTTCAATACAGGAAAAGTTCTTAGTAGACTTATTTCTATAAGAGTGGGGTTCACATAAGTAGTACCATTATATATATCTAAGTTAATAAACCAATAAAACAGGAGGGGGAGACATATAAAGGTAGAGTATAATATTATATAGAGTAGCTCTGTACATAACATAAGTAGAGACATAAAGTAGGTGGGGTGGTAACGAGGAAATGAGTTAAGTAGATGAAATCAGAAGGCGGGGTTTAGTTGTACACAGGTACCTAGTCAGTTATATATTCAAGCTATTCATATATATATGTAGTAATTAGAGTCTCCCCTCTGTAGCGCATACATAAATAAATAACTAAAAAAATACATAAATAAAACAAAAATAATATAATAAATAGAAAAGAAACAAAAAGAGGAAGTAAAAGTAAAAAAGAAGGGGGGGGGGGGAAGTTACAAAATGTTTCATACATTATTTTGTTTGCATCTTCTTAGAAATATGCCTGCATACAAATATGTCATTTACGAGTATTTAACAAAGTCAAAGTTTATAGTCTTCATTGAAGAGTTTGTGTGTTTCTTGAGTATTAATTTGTGTAGTTTGTGGTTGTATAATTTTTAAAATAGCGCAAGGTTATAAACTTATTAGACTAATACTCTATGTTTATAACAAAAACAGAATCGTTCGAATCGTAAAACCATAATGTTACTATATTGCCAATATAACATCATTGTGGCTAACATTAAAGTGAATAAAAAAGTCGAATAATAAATAGGTCCTTACATATGAAATTAGCGTTTTGTCAAATTGGCACTTTGATTTCAAATATGGTCAAATTAGGGATTCCAAATTCAAATTTATTTCAAATTTAGGCTTGTGTATTTGTGTTTCGAATTTAATGATTCATTTGTTTATACGCCCATAGCATAACAACGCTGCAGAAACAGCTCGAAGGATTAATGATGTGTATGGGGAATCTAGTGGAAAAGAAAACAGGGTACGTTTTTAATTCCACCGTTTTCGTTCTGAAAATTTTGATCTACAGAACAAGAGAGAGAGAGAGACTCTAGTTAACAACGAAGGATTAAAGGTGATCGTGGAAGCAGATTCATCGCAAACCACGTCAGAGTTAATAGCAGGCTTCGGCGTGAGTGACTAAACATTTTTTTCATTCACTTGAAACAAATAGGAAAAGTGAAAAAGCGCGAGAAATGGGTACCGCATGAATTGAATGAAGCACACCAACAAACACGCGTTGAATGCTATGTTACATGACTCAACCGTCACAATAACGAGGGAATATTGAATCGTATCGTTATTTGTGATAGAATGGAAAATAGATCCTTTACGACAACCGGAAACCCAGTGGTTGAACCCAGGAGAACAGGCTAAATCCTCTCCCAATCGAAAGTTGACTCAGAAAAAGGTACTGGCGAGTGTTTCGTGGGCCAGTGCTGCTGTCATATCTACATACGATTTTTAAGATCTGGCCAGACAATTACAGCAGATCTGTATTGTCTACAATTGTAAACTATGACGAAAAAGCTCACTATTCAACAATCGAGACTGATCAATTGCTCTAGCCCACTGTTGCTTCAGGACAATGCCTCACACTTCACGACAGACGGTTGCTAAATTAGAGGAGCTGCGATTGGAATGTATCCAAAAGATTACCACTTTTTCGCAATTTGGACAACTTTGCAAGGAAAAAATCAATTCCAATGGAGCATATCGCCTTCAAAGATTCTCGCTCCCACAATTTTTTCAGCAATGGTATCAGAATGGTATCAGTTGCAAAAAAAAACACTATTCCGAAACCCCTGAGTTAAAAAAATATCTGCTGATAATTTCCACCAATAGAGTGTCATCATTTGGATATGCGACATTGGCACAAACGAAGAGTATCACTTATTCTTTACCACTTTGTATAATTTGTATATTGCCAGACCCGTGCCATATGTATACATTGCAAAGGGTATCAATTGCACATTACCCCACTCCCTACCGAATGTTTGCAATATAAGGAGTATCACTTACAGGTTACCATACCATCCAACAAATGTTTTCATTACATGATTGTCATTCGCTTTTCGCGTTTGACGTGCTCGGTGGCGCAGTGGTGAAACGCGCTGTTACGCTACTTTGACACCAACGCTCGTGGGTTCGATTCCCACACAGTACAATCATTCGTGTGCATGAACATGTCTGTTTGTCTTGCTCTCGGTATTTTCTATGTATAATAAGAATGCATTTACAAAAAAAAAAATGTATTTACGTATGTTTATCAGTTGTCTAGTACCAATAACACAAGCTTCGCTTACTTTGTGGCTAGATGACGCTGTGTAATTTGTCCGACAATATTTATATATTTATATTTATTTATTTATTCGCGTGTAATCACACCGTTCGCTAAACATCTGCAATAGCAGTCACTAGGCCTCGCCTACATATTCACATTAACAACACATAATTACATTTCCAATCAAATGATAAAAACAATTAATTATACGAACAATAATACATCTTATTATAATCCCATTGTCAGGATGTGCCGCCTATACAACGAGATCCTTGTCTCCAATAGAGACAATAACCCATAACCCATCCATTCAGCCATAAGAATTTGATTATTAAAATAGTCTATATATTTTTTTGTATTACATTTTATAATTATTATTCTAAATTATAGAAATGTATAACTTGTCATTTCTAGCACTCTCTAGCGTGTAATTAATCTTAAGATGTAATGCTGTTAGGCATACCTACATACTTTTGGATTATGATTTGGATCAAAACTACTTATATATTTATGTACATTGTTTCTAACGATTGTAATCTGTTTTATATGCTAAATAAATAAATAATCTTATTTACTATGCACGTTTCGGAAATACTATTCAAAGCAGTAGTACATTTACCTCTTGAAGATATACAATCACTATGTGTAACAAACGGGTATTGATATTTCAAAGTAAAGTATATTTCTAATAAATATAAAAATATTTGATCGGTGATTACCTTAAAGCATTCGTGAATATGGTACATAAGGGATGCAATCTATGGGGAAATAAAGAAAATATATTTATGAAATTGAAATGTTCATACATTTTCAATTCAATTCAGATTCTCAAATATATTTTCAATTCAATTCAATTTATTTATTATGGAAGAAATAAATTGAATTGAATCTTAGGTTTCACAACATTACTTTTAAAATATAATTTTATATGTTCATGCAATAATGGGAGTCTGATACATAAGTTAGGTAAATCCTGTATATCAGGCCGTAATTTCCTCACAGAAATTCGTACCTCAATACCTCAGCAACAGTACGATAGCAGTATGAAATGTATCTATTAGCTCTAATTGGTACGTAAGATCAAGGAAAAAAATATGTTTTCGATTTTTCTCCATATTCGTTAAAACCCCATTGGCATCTATTAGTTTTCCTGTAACATTTTTATTCTTCACTTTTCGACCTACCTCTGATTAATTTAAATCGATTTCACTCAGGTGGTATTTACTAATGAAAATGAGAGGCATTTACTAAACTAAAAAATAATATTACTAACTTAAAAATAATATTAAGGTTTTTTTTATATCGCTAAAATGGCAAATAAGCTACGGCCTGCCTGATAACAAGCGGCCATCGTAGCCTACGGACATTTGCAACAACAGGAGTGTCACTCATACGTGCCGACATGCCGTACATGCCGACTCCGTAAAAATCTCTTTACGCCTTTCTTAAAGAACCCCATACTGTAGCCTCGGCTGGGAGTTCATTTCTCAACTTAAGAGTTCTCGGAAGAAAACTTCTCTGGAACCGTACAGTACGCAAACATTGCGATTCCGGTGTCTGAGGATGTACTCCCCGCAGTTGTTGAGCGGTGCGGTTGCAAAAAGAAGCTATCGATATCAAATCGAACAATTCTTCAGAACAGAACCCGTTGTACAACCGGTAGAACACACGAAAAAAGGATGTTTATTTTATAACATATCTCAATATACAGTAACTTAGACCATTCGTTGTTTGTTCGAATTAAACAGAGTAAGTAGTTCATTGTTCCGAAGTCAACCGATGCATTCTCGACGAAATCTACTTGGATCGTGAAGCATTCATTTTAAATTGTTATGTTTGGCCTTAGGGCCTGTCCGCGCAGCGATATTTCACCGCGAGATTTTTTTTTCGCAATTTTGTAACACATTGAACCTTATGGAAGTAGCCGCGCTGGCGGTAAAAAATTCGCGCGATAAAAAAATCTGTAGTTTTATACAGATTGGACGCAATGCGGTGAGGATTTATTTCCGCGCGAATGTTTTGTGCGGTATGAAGTAGGTATGGCTATGCACTGCGAAATAAAATTCGCGCATTTCGCTCAGTCGTCCAATAGCCCTATTGACAGAATTAACCTTAAGAGTTATCGAGAGTCTCGGGAGTTGTAGTAAATTATCGAATGATTTTTTTGTCATTCTGTAATATCCGTAAAAGTTTTTACTGTATTTCCGCAGCTCTTGATGTTTTATGCAGAAAAATCCTTTCATGGATTTCAATGCTCTAAATGGTGAATCCAATGTCCATGGCATCTTTTGATACGTCGGTTACGCCGCTAGATAAATTTAAATTTTAATTCTGTTGTCTATTTTAGATGTGCATCTCAGTCGGAACCAGCATTAAACTGACAAAAATCGTGCGAAATTTTATTCGCTGTGCGTACTAGGCGCAATTCCGATCGCGAAATATAATACGTGAGAATAAAAACCTCGCGGTGAAATATCGCTGTGCGGACAGGCCCTTATTGTTGACGTTCCACATTATTTTGTGCGTAAGTTACAACTGAGCGAATTGAGCTATAATACTATATCCGTTGTTCCTTAGTTTTATAATATTGATTTATAATGGATCGCGCTTGAGAAATTCTTATTTAGTTTGCTTTCAAATGCCGTTAAAGCTCTTCTTCAGTCTCATTGACTTGATGATGATATAGTTGATTTTTCTTAGTTTGGTTGGTATACTGATATTTCGATAAAATAAACTTACTCGTCCGAATTTTTAAAATTCTTACGTATTCAGTTAACGGAATAACTGAACGATCGATAGATCATATAAAATCATAGACATTTTTGTTGCTATTGGCCTATTTTATAGAAAGTAATAGGATTTTATTCTGCAATATAAATAAGGAGGTCCCTGAACAAATTTGTATGTTTAGTTAAGCTCACCCACGGTATCGCTTGTTTGGGTAGGACGTAATATTTAGTAACATTTTTCCTCAACGAATGAATTGTAATCGAAAAACAATATTAACATGATAAAAAAATATATAATAGGGACCAATTTATTGGCACAGGAAAAATAAATTTATTTATAAAATTTTAATATTTCCTTACGCATTAGACTATTTAATAAGACATCTATTATTTAGGGCTCATGTGCTAGAAGCGTGCCCGTTCGTGACCCCTGCCAATCAATTTCATCAAAAACCTGCCTGCAATTCTGGTCAGAATGCGCACCGATGTGCGGATTAGGGCGACCCCCGGAGACGACGCGTACCGAACCGCCCACGGTTGAGTGAATATAGCTGCATGCAGTGGGGATCGCCACCCGCCACGGCAGCGCCAATTCCGGCGGGTCGAGAAAAGTCGAGTGCTGCGTAGGCACGTGGATTTTGAAATTATGGACGTAATGTATGAGTGACAGAGACTAAGCGCAAGGGCAGCGATACCGATGATCTCTCCAGTGGAGTGATGGCCCTCTGGTCTGAGGTGGCCAAGGACGATCATGCCAGTGCTGGTATAAGTGTCGTACTCTCCTCTCGCACCGGTGTAAGGGATTGCCCTTTGTTTGGCAGGGCTTTTCTGGATTCGTATAAAACTGGGCATCACGCGAGTATTTCTGGTTGCAGCATACGCTCCCGTTCAGCGTGTGCTCAAGAACTAGGAAGTTTTGGGAGTCTGTGAGAGATGTTCTGGATTTAACTGAAGGGAATGAAAGAGGGATTATGTGTGGAGAAATGAATGGGTTGGTTGATACCAAACGAGACAGCTATGTTCATTCTGCTTGGTGGTCCCTATGGAGAGAAAAGAGTGAACGAAGCAGGTAAGTCAATTCTAGATATATGTATGGAACGAAACCTCCACGTATCGAATACTTTATTTCATCATAAGGATATTCACGCGTATACATGGAGAAGGAATGACCAAAAAATTGTGATTGATTTGATTTTAATAGATAGACGTCTCCGAAATACTGTAATGGATAGAAGAGCCTTTAGCTTTAGAGCTTTAGCCTTTAGAGGTCCCACTCTTGAAACGGACCACTACCTGGTGGTAAGCCGGTTTGTGGGACTTTCAAGAAGTGGAGGCACTGGCGAGTACGTATTCCATTCGGAGATCATCAAAGAATAAGAAGCGAAAAATTGCAAGATGAAATTGTAAGGAAAACGTTTGTATATCTAGTAAGCGAAAGACTTGCGAACGCAAGATTTTCCGACTCAGATGTGAATGATTGTTGAAAAGTTCTGAAAAAAAGTATGGAGCAAAAAAAACATGTGGATGCGCAAAGAGGCATAAAACATTAAAAGGAGATGCCTGGTGGGATGTGGAGGTTGAATCCTCCGTAGCGAGAAAGAGGAAAGCGTGGTTAGATTATGTATCATCTTTGCCACTAAATCAAAATATAAGAGAGAAGAAGAAAGAAATTTACCGTCTATGCAAGAATTGAACTTTAGGCTTTAGTGAAAGAGAAGCGTAAAAGACAAACTATAGAAGAGGAAGCTGGCGAAAAACTTCGAGACAAATACTAAATTTTTTAGTAGAGAGGTAAAAAGTCTCGGAACAGATAAGACAAAGTCTAAAGCTGGTGTCATTCTTGCTAACACTCAGGAAGTGTTAGACCGTGGAATGAATATTTTGAAGAAATATATAAATATGCTCCGGACGTTGCCCCTGAAATTGAGTCTGACGCTTACTCCACGGTGACGGCGTAAAAGAGAATGAGTGTGAAATCCGATGCAATGTAGTGGGAGGCACAGGGAGGATCCGTAATGGAAATAGATGTACAGATAACGTTTTCTCGCTCCGCAATATCGTGGAGAAGCATCTGGCCATAGATCAGAAGACTTTTCGCGGTTTTGTGGATCTTGAGAATGCATTTGATAGGGTTGTGCAAAAGTAATTGTGGGACATATTGCCGAGATATGGGATTGATGGTTCACTGCTCCGTACTGTGCAGTCCACTTACAAGGATTGCTCAGAATTTGTGCGGATAGATGGTAGTATGTCACCCTGGTTTGATGTCAAATTTGGTGTCAAACAGAGTTCCATGCTATCTGCTAGGCTGTTTGTTCTGTATCTCGATAGTTGTCTGCAGATAATAAGGTCAACGAATGCAGTATTGCGCATGAGTGACCTAGTGGTGAACTGTCTGCTGTATGCAGACGATGACGTGACAATAGCAGAAATACCATCTGAATTGCATACACTGATCACAATGATGAAAGACGAATTAAGAAAGGATTACTATTGAATGCGACAAAACAAAGATAATGGTATTTGAAAGAGAAGAAACCAGAACCAAATTAATGATTACGATTGATGATGAAGTGTTAGAACAAGTGGATGAGATTGTATATCTTGGATGCGCTTTCAGCAGGGATGGAAGGTACACAGCATATGTGGAAAGACGAGTGAGGGCTTCGAATAGTGTGAATGGAGCGTCGGGAAAACTTCTTGGCAGTAAAAACTTAAGCCAGAAGACACAGCTCGCTATACGTAAAGTAGTGCTGGTCCCAACGTTTACTTATGGAAGCAGGGTATGGCAGAGAGAGCATGAAAGTAGAATAAACACTGTCGAAATGCGAGCGTTGCGTAAAATTTTTGACGTAATGCTTGTAGGCCGTATACGCAATGATGATGTTAGAAACAGAGTTGGTCTGAAAGAGAGCGTCGGTGTTAAAATTAGAATATATTTTACTTTTTAATTATTTTACATACTCCGTTGGTTCGGACATGTAGAAAGAATGCAGGATGAAAGAATGACGAAGCAGATATACAATGCAAAAGTGGAAAGATGTAGGAGCCGAGGAAGGCCAAAACTTACCTACCACGTGGTCGTGTTCTATCAGAAGGTGATGTCAGGAGCCCTAGAAATCGGCGAGCGTGCATGAGAAGAGCAATAAATGTTAAAGAAGTAAGTGAGGTACGTAAGGATCGAGTCACGTGGCGTTTGGATTTCTCTGCTTATCCCGCAATCCCGGATTTCGCGTGAAGTTATAGATAAATTATTCTAAAAGAATGAATCTGTTCATTAATCAGCACATTCCTGTTAAATATTGTGAAATTCTCTTCAAAAAGCCCTCTTTTTAAGTTAATGTACATTAGTTGCACTTACTTTTACATTTTTTAACAATTTAGACATGTATTTGCCGGTAACTGTGTCAATGACAGGAGTAATTGTTAATGTTATCAAGTACAATCAGACTGCTTTGATATTGGAACAAACAAGAACATGTCCGTATTTGCGAGATCAATTTGTCAGATTTTGGAATTAGGTGCCGCCTCTCTTGTTTGTTCTCGTAGGTCACAATCACAACGGGCGGTGCGGTGATTGTTTGATTGCAAAATGTTTTCCTCTTTCAGTATTTTTTCATTGCGTCGATGGTAAACAAACATTTGAAGTGGTTATCGTAGCCTATATACGTACACAAGGAGTATCGATCGCGTTATTGCCTACGCTGCTAATATAGGCACTCCTCACCAGGTCTCACAGGACTATAATAAACTTCTAGGGTTTGTGTCCTACTCCGGTGTTATGTAAGGTATATGTATCGCCGTAGGGCAGCTCGGCATTATATATATATATATTTTTATTTATTTAGTAACTGAGTGCATCTCATGCAGGTGATGTTGAGTTTTAGCTTTACCTATAACTAAACCTTAACTTAAAAAGGTGATTATTCATTAACTAGGTGGAAAAAAAGATTGATGACGTCAGGTATTTTGTCAGGTTTGATATTAAAAATGAAGGTGAGCTATACCTCATGCCCACAAATAGTTTCTAGGCTAGTCAGCGAATAATGAACGTTTTTAAGTTTGATGACGTCAGGTAGATTTTGACTTAGGTCAACAACCTATACCCACAGATTAGAGCTCCTAGGCTGTAATTGCCCGTTGAGGCCCGAGTGGCTGAATTCCGCCATGCGTGTTACGGCGGTGTATATAACGGGTCTCAAGGCGTCAAAAACTTAAAGTAAACTTAAGGAAGCTGTGGAGCGCGTGTTGTTATGCCGATCGTAAGCATTTCTTTATAAACACGTATCTAAACACGTATCTATGGTATATATTATAGTGATGTTTTATACGTGACGAAATTTCTAGACTTTCGATCTTCCTGATTTTCTTGCAAGTCTCATTCCCAAAAAAGACTGTTATCTCAGGATAGAAGCACATTTTATTATTGATCGACAGCAACATTTAGACGTGGTGTTGTTCATACGTGTGTTCACGGTTCATACTTACCTAGACGTGCTCTATAGCTTGTTTCTGTATACTCTAAGATTTCAAACTGAACATAGAGAGCACCAAATAAAGGAACAGCTCTCACTTCGCTGACGGCATGCGATATCTAGATTACTCTAAATCTGTGTTATCTAAAATATAAGTGGACAAGCTTACAACAGATCTAATATTTGTCAATGTTTGTAAAACATTTGTTATTATATTGTCCTCGTTCAGATTGACCTGTCGAAAATATTTACAGAGCGGTGACCGAACTCGACATTTTGGAAAGATATTGTATTATTCGGAACCTAAAAAAATATTTATTGTACCCGATAGGAAAATCCTGGACCTAAACAAGACTTAAGTGGAAAAACAGGTAATCCGATGTTGCCAGAATTGGTGTCTCATCTATTAAAATTAATAAGTCAGTACATTCCGGTAAGATTCATCCACAGTAGAATATATGGTAGCTTTTGACCAATTTTTAATAGGGCAATATACAAACGGGCAAATCCAAAAATATATCTAGTGCGTTGTCACCTGCTTCTACTTATAAGTTTCCTGATGAAATTCCTCCATACCACCATCACACAAAGCCCTACTCATCCCACTTTAGGGATTCGGGATCGATGGTATAGAGTATACTTTGCCACGCTGCTTAACTGCAGATTGGCGGAGACCATTGCCTTCAAGCCGCCCGAAGGCCAGTGACTAAATTTAACGACTATCATCTATCGACATAACAGCAAGGACCGACGGCTTAACGTGTCCTCCGAATAATCTCGTGTTAGATAAGCCCATCAATAGACAGGCTGCTGTGGTGTTGCTTAACCTGCGTCTTCGATTATAGTGACATGCACAACGACGCCAACGAGCTTCTTTCTCTGTCTTTTTAGGGTTCCGTACCAAAGGGCTAAAACGGAACCTTATTACTGAGACTCCGCTGTCCGTCCGTCCGTTCGTCCGTCTGTCACCAGGCTGTATCTCATGAACAGTGATAGTTAGACAGTTGAAATTTTCACAGATGATGTATTTCTGTTGCCGCTATAACAACAAATACTAAAAAATAGAATAAATTATATATTTAAGGGAGCACCCATACAATAAACGTGATTTTTTGATCGATATTGATAACGGCAAGAGGTAGGCGCTTGAAATATTCACAGAATATTTAGTTATATATTCACTTTAAAAATAAATAATTAAATTAAAATAAAATAAATATTTAAGGGGGGCTCCCATACAACAAACGTGTCTTTTTTTGTTGTTTTTTATAGATAATGGTACGGAACCCTTTGTGCGCGAGTCCGACTCGCACTTGGCCGGATTTTTTATACAACGTCGGAAGGCATACGGCCCACGTGATGTAAATCGACTACCAAAATCTATGTCCGCTTGCAATACATTAAGTATGAGCACGATGCTGCTTCTGCTGCTAACACAGCAACTCCTTAGGGGCTTACTGACTTCACTCACATGCAGGGACATAACAACCCACCCGGTAATTGTTAAACGAGGCTATCAGTTAGCTCATGAGGGGGTGGTGTATTAGCAGTGGGGGTCGAACTTTTAGATTGATACTGCTCGTCTTGCAATTATGTTTTGTTGATGATAACATACGATAAAGCGATTACAACGATAATAATTATCCGTCTAAAGTAACTAAGCATAGTTTAAAAACAATCAATTCTAGCAAGCTCGTCATAACGTATTTATAAAGAGTTTAAGCTATTAATATCGCAAAACTGATACTTTTCTCTCAAGTCGTCTACGTGGGCGAAGCTTCGTGACACTCGCAAAGGAATCAAATTATTATAATTGTATTACTGTGGTCGCTAACTAACAAAGGAACGCAAAAACTTTCAAGAAAGTGCTTGAATATTCTTCATATTTAATGTAGATATTTTAATTCAATTTTATATAAGTACATTTTATATATCGACCTATTCTAATAGCTATAAAATAATAGGTATGCAAAACGAATTAAATATTTACATTTAGCAATTTCAAGTTTGAGGTGTGTTTGCGATCAGTTCCAAGGAGTAATGTTTTTCCGGACATTTCATATTTTTTTTATACAACGTCGGGAGGCATACAAGCATACTGTCCACCTGATATAAAGCAGTTACCATAGTCTATTAACGCTTGTAATATAATAAGTACCACTCGCGCGATGCCTCGTCTGCTTCTTACACAGCAACTCCTTAGGAGATTACTGGTGACCGCGCTCACACGCTGGAACACAACAAACCTCTAGGGATTAAACAATTTTAGTATCGCGTGTTTATATTTATTTTGTTGAACCTGACATTTCAAATGCTTTGCAGCGACCGTGGTCGCGGGAAGTCTTCAAACAAAATAAATAAAACACGCGATACTTCCGTTAAAAATTGTTTAATTCAATGTACAACAATCGCGAAAACCTAAGTCAATACTATTCCTCTAGGGAGTTGTTATTTTGGCTGCGGCTTTCTGAGAAGTGGACGTACTTCCCCAGATGAGCTGCTTTGATGCGCCCTACATCTCTTAAAACATCCAAACCAAGACAAACAGACATGTTTATGCACACAAATATTTGTCTTGTACGGGTATCCAACCCACGAGCTTTGGTGTCAAAGTTGCGTCATTCATAGGCTGAGCCACCGAGCTCGTTATAAGAAATGATGCACGACAATAATTGGCATATAGCGAAGTATATACAGTTCATAAACATTCACAATCTATGTAAGTATATAGCAAATATAGCATTTTTTTTAAGAGTATAATATCAAATTCAAAATATTTTCAAAACAATGAACTTCGTAAAAATATTTGTTGTTTAAATATAGTAGTGTATGGTATACAGAATTTGCAAATTTGTAACTAGTTTTTCAAATACACCTCATAACAAAAATGATCTAAAAGTGAAATTTGGCTGCATCCTAGTTTTTTTCTTGGAGACAAAATAATATTTTAAGAAAGGAGAGAGATAGAGCGTTTAGTTTGGATCAAAGTAGTGCATCTGAAGAAGTACCTCCACCTCACAGAAAACTGTAGCTAAACCGTACGTAACTTGGAGTGCTTTGTATTTCCGTAAGTGAGTGAGGTCACCGGTAAGCTTCCAAGGAGTTACTGTGATAGCAGAAGAGGTCGCATCGCATCGATACATAATGTGTTGCAAGCACTCATACTTACGGTACGACACAGCTTGTGTGCCCCTCGACATAGTATAAAATATTGGAGCATAGTATAAAGAAATTTTTATTTCCTAACTAATTCAGTTTTTCAGATAAACCTCGTAATAAAAATGATGTATAAGTGACTTTTGAGAGCAGAGCTTTTCTCATTTTAGTAGACAAAATGTAATGAATAATATATTACGAGAGTACCGGATGCGATGAGTTTTAAATAATAATACCACACATGCCAGAGTGAGAATTTTTTTTTTTGGTTTTGTTTTTCATAATATGGCTTATGGACCTTTACTTTTCCTGATTTATATAAATATAAGACAGGGCTACGCGTACAGGTGACACTATATGCAGATGATACGTGTCTTTGACACAGACTTTGGATCAACCATTCACCATCTTATCGAACAAGCACAGCATGATCTTAACATCATAAAATAAAATAAATTACTTTGATTTTTTTAGTAAATATTATTTCGTTCACGTCTAATCCAGCCAGATGAACGAACGATGAAAGCAGAGTAACAGCCAATATTCCGTTTGCCCTTTAAGTACGGTACCTTAATAAATGAGCTGCACTCCAGCTAGGAGTGTTTATGTAAGTCTTACAGTTGAGCTTATTATCAATAGTGATAACGATATATTTAAAATTGTCAATAGGCGCGAAAGCATTCCATTGTCTGCTATACGAATGCACAGGGTGAAAGACGCGATGATTAGTCATAGAGACATTGCCCTTGATATCAAAGTAGCTAAGCTAAGCTCTTCAAAAAGATAATTAATTTTTCATAATTTTCATTGATATGATATTACAGACAACATCATAATCTTCATAGGTTTTACCAGAAATCTTCATCGTTAGAAGACCAAAACATTTATTCGTAACTTGATTGTCTTGAGTGTGATTTGTTTTTGTGACCATGTTGGTCCTTATCAGAAAGTGATGTTAGCAGTCACGGACAGGCGTACATGAAAGGAGCTGTGATTGCTATGGAAGGTAGCGAGGTGCATGCGCTCAGTTCTCTCTGCCTACCCCGCAAGGGTCCTGGCATGAAGACATAGATAGTAACTGGACTGCTTGGGTGCATTAATCTCATGCGGAATCTTTAAGCCACGAATAAAGTATCCATATTCAGCGGTTTTGGCTGTTCATGGACGTTCTTCAGACAATTGTCCTTTGCCTTTGGTATACTCGTAAGTACTCATCTTATTAGCGTTACCCTGTTTCCTAATCTATTAGGATGTCGGGGTCCGTTTCCTAAGCCTAAGCACTTGTCGAAGATATGGATTTTTATATTAAGTGATTGCCGTCAGAGCTCCAGGACCCAGAGGGAGAACTAGACCTATCTTAGGTTAGGTTAACACTGCTTACCTCACTTTGACTTGCGGGTTACCTCACAATGTTTTCCTTCGCTACCGACCAATATAATTACAAATGTATGTATATCTTCACGCCAGGTCCCTTGCGGCGTAGGCAGAGAGAACCGAGCGCCAAAAGAAGCGGTCCTTACACACTTCACTCGCTTCTGTAATATTCATTTTTATACACGCTCGCCGGTTCCTAGGGCTCCTGACATCACTTTACAAATCTGAAACACAACTTTAATGGTACACGCCAGGATTCGAACCAGGGATCAGTTGGTCAATACGCCGATTCTTTATCCACCGTACTGTCACTTATACAAGTTAAAAATAAATAAAACAAACCATCAAGAGACCAAAATTTAGTGGTTACAAACAAAATACCCATTATTGGTGGCTTAAACATTTCATATATATCTGCTAGTGGCTGGTGAAACGCCGCAAGCAACGATAAAAACGAGTTATTGCGTTGTTTAGTTTCAATCGCCTGTTTTAAGGTTAAACAATAATATTTTAGAAGTCAAATAAATATTTTATCTTATATATTTGTGGGGCCATATATTTTTGGAGGTTGTGTAAACAAAGGAAATAACCTACCACGACCAAATTGATCGTGTTTTATCAGAACATGATGTCGGGAGTTCAGAAGCCGATTTCTTCTTCTTCTTCGGTCTTAGAAACCGGCGAGCGTGCATGAGAAGAGCTATGCTAAACAAGCGACTGAGGTGTGTAAGGACTGAGTTATGTAGCATTATATCCTGTCTGTCTATCCCGCAAAGGATTTGGCATTAAGTTACAAATAGATAGTCTATACAAAAATGTATATTTTTTTTATTACAACATCAGGAGGCATACAAGCATATTGTCCACCTGATATATACCGGTTACCGTAGCTTGCAATATATTAATTATCACTAGCGCGATGCTACGTCTGCTGCTACCACAGAAACTCCTTAGGAACTTACTAGTGACTTCACTCATACACAGGAACATAATAACCCTCTAGGAAACTGTCATTTGGTTGCGGCTTTTCTGTTAGGTGAAAGCGTTTCTCTAGAAGGGTTGTTTAGATGCGCCCTACTTCTCTTAAATAAATAAATCTTATGTAAACGAACTGCCTGCAAGACAGTCATATGCCGGCATGACGAGATCGGTGGCTCAGTCGTGAACGACGCGACTTTGACACCAACGCTCGTGGGTTCGATTCCCACATAAGACTAATTTGATCTAAATGTGTAGGGCGGCTCCTATCGACATCTCCATCCATCCGGTGGTCTGAGGTAGGGTCCATCAAAGCAACCCGTTTGGAGAAATACTACCACACCTCACAAGAAACTGCATTCAAATACCAACTCATTGGAGGATTCTTGTATTCCTGCAAGTGAACACCGGTAAGATCCTCGGAATTTCCTGCATTAGCAGTAGAGGTGGCACCTCGGGATTGATACTACAGAAGAGCAATATGTCTATATGTCTCCTGACGGAACAATTGGATGATATTGCATATCTTGGATGCGTTTTCAGCAGGGATGGAATGTACACCGCTGATGTGGAAAGACGAGTGAATGCTGTGAACAGTATGAATGGAGCATTGGGAAATCTTCTTGAGCCAGAAGACACAGCTTGCTATATACAATGCAGTGCTGGTTCCAGCGCTTACTTATGGAAGCAAGAGCTGGGTATGGCACGAGAGAGCATGAACGTAGGATAGACGCGGTCGAAAATACTTATTTAGTCCTAGAAAAAAAAATCGAGGCCTGCAGAGCTGTGTTTACTCTAACTACTTCAATTTCAAGTTTAACACAAGATCCTCGGACAGATTGAAGTATCTGTCACTTAGGGATAATGTATCTTATAAAATAACTTAAAATGAATGAATATTACTACTGGATGCATATTTCCGGAGATTATCACCTATATCCAAACCAGCAAACGTTACGTCTAATAAATTGGTGTTTTAAGAATCAGATAATGGTATTTGAAAGAGAGACAACCAGAACGAACACTAGGATTATGGTTGATGATGTAGTGTTGGAGCAAGTGAATGAGATTGTATATCTTGGAAGTGCTTTTAGCAGCAATGGAAGGTACACCGCTGATGTGGAGAGACGAGTGAGTGCCGGGAATAGGGTGAATGGAGCGTTGGGTAAACTTCTAGGCAGCCGAAATATAAGCCAGAAGGCACAGCTCGCTGTACACAACGCGGTGCTAATTCCAACGCTAACTTATGGAAGTGAGAGCTGGGTATGGCAGAGAGAGCATGAAAGTAGAATAAATGCGGTCGAGATGCGAGCATTGCGCAAAATTTGTGGCATAACGCTTGCTGACCGCGTTCGTAATGAAGACGTGAGAGAAAGAGTTGGTCTAAAAGAGAGTGTCGGTGTTAAGATAAGAAAGGGCATGCTCCGTTGGTTCGGACATGTAGAAAGAATGCGGGACGAAAGAATGACGAAACAGATATACAATGCAAAAGTGGAAGGATGTAGGAGCCGAGGAAGGCCGAGACTAACCTACTATGACCAAATTGGTCGTGTTTTATCAGAAGGTGATGTCAGAAGCCCCAGGAACCGGCGAGCGTGCATGAAAAGAGCTATGAATGTCACAGAAGCGAGTGAAGTATGCAAGGACCGCGTCTTATGGCGCTCGGTTCTCTCTGCCTACCCCGCAAGGGACTTGGCGTGAAGATATACATTTAAGAATCAGTAAAAGAACCTATGACGGATTACTACTACTACTTTGCTCTATAAACTTATAGATAATATCGCACAATTTGTTAATAAATTCACAATTTAATAAGCTTGTACGTATTACAAAGAGGCGTTACTGCTGAAAGAAAACTTTTCAAAGCAACCTTAGGGTAACGAAATTTTATAAGATGTTTCTTGTAAGAATTAATTATTTATGTTACAAAAAATGTTTGCATGAAACACATTGAAGTAATAAAATTTAAAGTTGTAGAGAAATTTGTGTTGTCACTAAAAACTGTACATTTTAGTATATACTCCATGAAAGTTGTTAATAACTCACCAAAAGTGGCAAATAAATAAAACTCTAAGTGAAAACAAATTAGTAAAATTTACAATCCTTACGCGCATATAAATGTTATGTAAATATCAACATACTTTATTTTATAACATAAAATGAAGTTCAAGGGAAGATATGTTTAGCCATGGCTGATTTATTTTAAATAACCGATAATTGTGAAATACTGTACATAATATAGATACTATAATACAAGTTTAAAAGGCAGATAATATGTTAAATATAATACGGGATCCATATACTCGTACATGTCATATAACAAAGTTTAAAACGTAAAAATTAAATTTGTTTAGGATTGGAGAAGATCGAGCTCAGTTTACATCACACAACTTTTTTTTTTATATATTTCTGAATATATTGTGGTTTGATTCATAGTACTTACAGCGTAATATCATGTAAACATCAACACAAAGAGGTCATATTTGTGTTTGTGTTTGTTCCGACGAACAAACACAAATAATCGTTCGAACTTTGTATAGTATTTATCGACGATCCGAAATTTTGATTCCTACGGGAATAGTTTACGTTGTCAAATTCACGGGAAATAATCCTACTAATATTATAAATGCAAAAGTTTGTATGTATGGATGTTTGTTGCTCTTTCACGCTTAAACAGCTGAACGGATTTTAATGAAATTTGGCACGTACATAGATTATGATCTGGATTAACACATAGGCTACGTTATTTGACTCCACGCGGGCGGAGCCGCGGGTAGCAGCTAGTCTAATATAATCTTAAACATTTAATAATAGCCGAATATGCAACAATCGAGTGAGGAGTCAACGTTAATCAGTAAGAAAATATCATTTACTTTTTAATGTGTTTTATATTTTAATAGCATCGTGCGTGTGGTAGGTTAATCGAATATGCAGGTTAAGCTAGGTCATCCTCAGCTTGTCTGTGAATGGATTTATTTATCTTGAGCTTCATTGTACTTCGGGGAACAAGTTAAGCCGCCTGTCCAGTTTGCTACTGACATAATGACAGTTGCTAAGCTATGTCATTGCAAGTTGAACCGCTTGAGTCGAGCACTTTTTATTTTATGTAACAACCTGAAACAAACAAGCTAACAGCTCACCTGATGTAAAGTTATGTAAAGTTAGTTAAGATTACCTTAACCTGTGAACTTTTGCAATACAATAATAGAAGTCACGCTCGTTCAGGCGTTGCCGCTTCTGCTGTCAGAACAGCAATTTCCCAGGACCTCGACGACCTTTTACGAGCTCGGTGGCGCAGTGGTTAGTAACGCTACTTTGACATTAATACTCGTAGGTTCGATTCCCATAAAGCACAAACATTTGAGAGTATGATCATGTTTGTTTGTCATAGTCTGGGTATTTTTGACGGACCTCTACTTGACAGAAAACTCCCTAGAGTTCCTGTATTCTTGCGAATGAGTGAGATCACCAGTAAGCTCCTAAGAAGAAGCTATATCAGCAGCAGAGGTGGCCTCGCGCGTGTGATACTTAATGAGATGCAAGCGTTCACAGGCTATGCCGACCGCTTTACATCTAGTAGGCCGTATGCTTGTATGCCTTCCAACATTGGAGTCCGCCAAATTTGAGGTTAAATGAAAGTTGAATACATGGGTCCTCTATATCCCTCGCTTGAAGAGAGATCCGTATCCCAATAGTGGGATAGAATTGAAATGACAAAAAGGACACAAAATCGCAGTAACTTTCGCAGTATCAATATCTTAATAAATTAGAAAGCATAATTTAAACTAATGCAACTAATATCGCTTATCATATTTTCAGAGATGAGACAGCTAAATTTCAAAGCTGTAAAACAAATTACTATGTAAATGAATGGGCGGCACGTGACAGAGTTTTCTGCTAAGAAGCGAACCCACTCCACTGTTTTAGTTGCTGATAATAAAGGACGAAGCGGCAATGTATTTTGTAATTAAATAACACAAATTAACAAGCCACTCACGTAATTTAGTGATGATGATGAGATGAAGAGATGAGATGACGATTTGTTACGATCTTTTGCAGAGATCTGCATCAGAATCAATAACTGCATTATAACTTCTTTTTGACGTGATAACGCGCGAAAAAGTATCACGTTCCGCCTGTGCAAGCGAGAGCGAGGAACAAGCGATAGAGAGGCATGATCGGTCTAAGCGTTCGGTTTGTGACGCATCTATCTCTCTTCTATTCCATCGGGCGATGCGTCCGAGTAGAAGAGAGACAGCGGCAGCACACAACATACACGTGAACTGTTTTGTCAACTGTTGAATGTTTTCTTATGAAGTTATCACGTAAAATCATCGTCCGTAAACCGACTTTACAGACAACCAAATTTTTTTTATACAACGTTGGGAGGCATGTAAGCATATGATCCATTAGCAAGCAGTTACCGCAGCCAATAAAAACTTGTGATACATTGAATATCACTCGCGCGATGCCACCTTTGCTGCTAACACAGCAACTTCTGAAAAACTTTCTGTTGACTTCACCCATTTGACTGCGGTTTTCTGTTAGGTGGAGGTACTTACCCAGACTTTGATAGGCTCTACCTTTCTTAAAAAACCCAGATCAAGAAACAGACATTTTGATGCATACAAATGTTTGCCCTGTGTGGAAAATCGAACCCACGAGCGTTGGTGTCAAAGTAGCGTTGCTAACCACAGCATCACCGAGTTCATCGTTTTGTGTTCTTTATTTATTAATTGAATTACATTATGCCATTGCGACAATAAGATCTTATAATAGTGCCAATATATAGTGCCATAATATAATAGTGCCATAATGGAAGTTACAGCAAGTGGAAAAGGGAGTGGTAGACTTTAATGTTATAGCTAAATAGTTATTTAAGTCTTAAACCTTATGTCATTATACAAACTTTTGATTCCCTGACCATTTCTCATCCACGTATTCGCTTGCGGTATAATATGCTTTCTTAATTAAAGGTATTCAAGTTTCGATAAGTTTGAAGACAGTTGTTTAATTTTTATGATGACCAGTATATAGATTTTTAGGGACATTAATAAATAAATATTGTCGGACAAATTACACAGCGCCATCTAGCCCCAAAGTAAGCGAAGCTTGTGTTATGGGTACTAGACAACTGATAAACATACGTTACTACTTTTTTTTTTGTAAATACATAATTATTATATATAGAAAATACCCAGACCAAGACAAACAGACATGTTCATGCACACAAATGTTTGTATTATGTGGGAATCGAACCCACAAGCGTTGGTGTCAAAGTAGCGTTACAGCGTGTTCCACCACTGCGCCACCGAGCTATTGGCTAGGGACTGGTATTATGTAACGTTTTTTTGGTATGGAACCCTACGCACGGATGATAGGCAAAATCGTAAAGTGTTGCACATTTTTTTAAGTGAGGTAGGGCGCATCAAAGCATCCCGTCTGGGGAAGTACCTTCTACCTCACAGAAAACCGCAGCGAAATAACAGCTCCTTGAGGTTTGTTGTGTTCCTACATGTGAGTGAGGTCACTAGTAAGCTCCAAGGAGTTGCTGTGTTAGCAGCAGAGGTGGCATCGCGCGAGTGATACGTAATATATTGCAAGCATTCATAGGCTACGGTAACCCTTTGCATCAGGTGGACCATATATTTGTATGCCTCCTGACGTTGTATAAAAAAAAAGGGTTGCACTCTGGGAATGCCCGCTGAAGTAAAAACTTGAACATTAACGTTGTGCATTTTTTAATTGTTAGGGAAAAATTTCGCACGAATTGCTTTATTTACCAGTATAAAAGTACTATCATGTATGTGATAAAATAAAATATTCAATATATATAATATGCAGCGCCATCTATTGACCTTTACGGGAGGCTACGTATATTTATTTTATTTTTATTATATAAAAAATGCGTAGTTATTTTATGTCAAAAAAAATACGTATTCTGTGTGAATAATAAAAATAAAATTACAAAGTTCCCCGAAGGGGATGATATTTCCCCCTAATTTTAACAGTTTTTCATATTTTATGCAGGAACCCTAAATATTTACGGGATAAAAGTATCCTATATTCTGCTCTGAACAGTCTACCTACCAGTGAAAGTCCCGTCAAAATCGGTTCAGCCATTTCATAGATTAGCCCGGACAAACAAACATGCCTGCCAGACAGACAGACAAAAAAGTTAAAAATACGTATTTAGGCTTTGGTAACGTGAAAATAATAATATGAGCTTAAAATAAAGGCTTCATTTTGAAATCACAGACAGACCCTTCAATTTTATTTATATGTATAGATGTATAGATTCACCAATATCCTAACATATCATTTTTGTAGAACATGGCGTGTCTATTTGTATTAACCCCCAACAACATCACGTCATAATTCCACCCAGCGTGTGAGATAGCATAATAATCGGTAACTGCTGTTCTTAAATTTGTTTCAAACAAGTTCTCTCAGTGCAGTGCATACCAATTGATTTTACTTTTTGTACGTGCGATTTCCAGCTAATATTTGAATGTATAATTATACCGAGAAACGTATAGACATAATCCAGTTTTATACTGTCAAAAGCAAAGTCTATTTCATCATATCATATTCAAGATTAGACGTCAGTTTATTGTTGATTAGAATTTGTGTATTTTGAGTACTTATTATCTCCCCAGATTTCATTTTATTATCTGAATTTCACATTTTTCTTAGTGAACTAAACTTTGTTGATTTAATTATCGTACGTCTTCAGATTTTCGTGTATTATTTGTGAAGCGTCAGTAATGTTTTATTATGAAAATGTAGCGTGAATTTTGACGAGTCTTTTTGTTTTACACGATGTTTTAATACCTCGTGTTAGCCCATCTCGTTTATTATTTTAATTTTTTTTTATTATTAGCCGACTTTTAGGTATAGAACTTTCTAATATTTCAAGTCAAGTTAGTCGAGAATACGTCAAATGATTTAAATATTTCATTGAGAGCTTTAAAATGAAAGAAATATAGTCTAGACAAAAAAAAAGTTCTTTTTCAGTCTTACTTTGTGGAGGAATTTCACATGAACATGACTGATCTGGGCTTTGTATTAATACGATTTTCTATTACACTATGTTTGGAGTTTTGTTTTTCATCTAGTATATTGTTACTCGTAGCTGTTACCTAGTATCTGTTAGATAACAAATTCCATATGTCCCTTAATATATTTCGCAACCCAAAAGTTTTTTCATTCATTTCATTCGTTTCGTAACAATATTTTCAGCTTTCATCATCATGACAGCATTCATGTCAATTTTGTAAAAGTTGTTCAAGTATTTCACGGCACCAATCCAAACGATTGTGTTTTTGATCTTCCGATATTGTCTACTGTAGTATAATATTGTGATGGATGAAGATCAGAGCGCTTGTCGTAAGAAATCGTGGAGTGAAAATTTTCTCTAGTAATTTGTATTAGTAGAAAAATACATTTCGATGCATTTTTAACTTGCTGCCAATTATTAAAAACAAATGACACATTGATTCATTATACATCAACAGCTCTCCTAAAGACACTCCGTATTCGAACATTTTTTCAAATTGATAATGTCCTGCCAATCTACGGTACCTGTATCTCAAGCTGTGTTTTTATACCCGGTGATATTTGTCTTACATTGGTTATTCAGTTATTACATCTACCGACAAGGATGGATTAATTGTATATAGTATATATTAATAATATAATTAAATTTCACCTTAGTCTTCCTGCGACCACGGACGCTGCAAAGCATTCGAAACGTCAGGTTCAACAAAATAAATAAAACACGCGATACATCCGTTAAAAATTGTTTAATTCAATGTATAACAATCACGAAAACCTAAGACAATATTATGTAAATATACGTACATACTCATAGCTAAATCTCATACGCAACCCAATAAATGATAAGTAGCACAGCTAGTTTAACTCATCTTCTGTAGTTGTGCGCACATTGTATGATACACATTAATCTTGTTGTTCCTACATAAACGTTACATATGGATAACTTGATCACTTTAAAGCCGCGTTCACGTCATGCCGTCTCCCGTGGGATGTTGAGAGTGATCCATTCTGCTTTTACGCATGTGCGGTTGTTGTGACCATAGTTTCTTTTTTTTACTCTCTAAATAATTCGCAATATTAATACCGAATCTACTATATACATGTATGTATATCTTCACGCCAGGTCCCTTGCGGGGTAGGCAGAGAGAACCGAGAACCATAAGACACGGTAATTACACACTTCACTCACTTCTTTAAAATTCATAGCAGTTTTCATGCACGGTCGGTTCCTAAGACTCCTGACATCACCTTCTGATAAAACACGATCAATTTGGTCAAGGTAGGTTAGTCTTTGTCAGACAGACAAGCGTCTAAATATCTCTCATTCTTTACGTATATCAATCAGCTCGTACAGAATTCAATCCATCTCTCACATTCTACGTGCCTATGCAGCACTCAGCTCTCCTCGGTCCGCCGGAATTGGCGCTGCGTGGGGTGCGTTCTTGGGCCAGGATTGCAATCTGATGTATTGACAGGGGTTGCGAATGAATAGAATTAGAATAGAAAAAGCGCAACCGAATAATAACTCCCTAAAGGGCGATGGTAGACTACAGTAACTGCTATACATCAGGTGGGCCATATTGTAATGATACAACGTAGATTATATTTTGATGAGTTATATTGTGGAATTGATAGCGAACTTAGCTGTGAATACATGTACTTCGAGGGGTCGTATGTCTCCACGCGACAGCGCGTGATGGATATTTCATAAGTGTGATTTTCGGGAATTTATAACCGCATGTCGTATGAATATCATAAAAAAATGCTATGCATGGTGACAGGAATTTGTAAATTGCATGGTGAGCATTGAAAATAAACCAATTAGTTAGGCCGTCCGGATGTCATAAAATTGGAAAGCGGCCGTCTACAAATTAAGCACAAAGCAATTTTTAAAAGCTATCGATAACAAAAGACAGCCGAAGACAAAGGAAGGCGGCCTATCAATTGTATCGTATTGAAACATGAACGGGGCTCTAAAAGGTTTGCACGTGCATGAAAGAGCGGCGACAGGGAGTCGCCGGCTCGGGCGTGGGAAGTCGCCGCTGTTACCGGGCGATAATTAAGTTGACGAATCAGAGTGCGCGTCACCCCAGCGCATGGGACGGGTGCGCGGTGGAGCGGGGTATGTAGGCGCGCGGCTGAACGAGGCATTCGGTTTTCGAGAGTACTGGCGGTCGGACGTTCGACATCGTGGCGCGTATCATAATAATTACTGTCGATTCGATCCCGGAGTTCGCGCGGTGCGGTCGTGCGACGTCGCGGCTTTTATCATAATAATTAATTCGGTTTAGAGATACTTCTTGACGGGAAATAATACGCGTACAAAGGGTCGAGTACTCGAACTCCCCACGACACGCGAAGGCGCCGAGATCAGCGTAGCAACACCGCCGAGGACAGCCCACGGCCGCCGACTCCACGCTGCACAGTACGAGACCACGAGTTCTTCGCGGGACCGCAGCTTAGCCCAATTAAGTTAACCTGCTAAAGCTAAGTTTAGCCCTAAGAATAGTATTAAATATATGTTGAATTCTGCATTGTTTATACAATTTCTATGTCGTGTCTTTCCACAGATTACGCGTCCGCGAGTAAAGTAAAATCATACGCCTATGCCTAAAATCTGTGGCATAGTGGCTAAGTTAAAGTTTGTCTTGAAAGGTACCTCTGAGTAAGTGAGATTGGATGACGAATTCATACAATCTCGCTGAGGCGAAGGGTTTTTTTATTTGCTGGCGTTTATGAATGGGGCGCTTGTGATAGCCAGGGGCCCATTTATATGCGCCTTTTAATTTTAGTGGCGGCAGAGTACCTTTAGCTTATAGTATTGTTCTAGCATAGCTTGCGGGGTTGATAAGTGCATGATATTATTACATCTGGAGACCGCTCTCCAGGTGAGCCGATTTGCGGCAAAAATTACACACAGCCCGATTTCTGTAGACTCAACTGGATTCGCTAGCGGCTCTGAATTGTTTACTCAGACCACTTAAACTCACATGTGAAATTGCCCAGCCTATAAAATATACCACAATAATCCTGTAAGGATAATTAATGATAGTGTACACTATACTCAAAATAAGTATAATTATTTGCGCAGCGATCAAAAAAATAAGCAAAATTCTACGAGATTGGTATAATGACAGAAGTCACTATATTAATCGCGTAAGCTGATTATAGCAAAAGTCAGAGGAAATTTTCCTGACCTCCAATTAAAAGACTGCGCAGACGCTGAGGCTAGCTAAAGGTTTAAGACCTAAGCATTATCCTGGTCAGTAAAAGGTTCAGGCGCTCCTGTCAAGTATTCCACAAAGAACCGTTATACACGCCATAATAGCGTGCCTACAACCGACTAACTGTCAATTCCCTGAACCGCTCTTAATGTTTATAGATTCACGCTAATAATTGAAATTCTCAACAAATGAAGCAAACTAGACGATCGCTTTAAGTCACTTCAGGCTGCATTCCAGCAGTATCAAGGCCACGTCATCTTGGGTTGCCTTACAGATGCTGCCGATGACCACAGGATATTTGATTCGGACTAAAATAATATAATCAGTTCGACAAATATTCTTTAAGAATCAAATTGCTATAAATTACATACACAACGTAGAAACATTTCAAGGACATAGATAACTACGAATATTATATTCACAATTTCGGAATCTATAAATAATAGGTAACAACAAAGGCTATACGCAGCATATTAAAATTAATTGGGGTATTACAAACAAAGGTTAATGAGTTAGGTGTTTATGTAGTGAATGCGTTTTACTGTGTTAGACATAAAAGCCATTAAGGTAGATTAGTTAGGTATATTATAACGATAGGAATAGTTAGGTGTTTATGTAGTGAATGCGTTTTACTGTTAGACATAAAAGCTATTAATGTAGATTAGTTTAGGTATATTATAAAGGTTTATAAATATCGGTTGCTTACTGTTGAACAACTAGGAGAGTAATAATTTAATTACATTGTCCGATTGAGAAAATTGGGTATAGTTAATTGCATTGTTTAATTAATTACGTCAGGAGGAATTGACCATTAAGTTACAAGTGCAAATTTAGTAGATAGGCAAAGTAAGTTAATAAAGTTATTTGAATAGATAGCGTATTTTGAATAGACGTTGTCTGCAAGCGATAAGCAGGCACCTGCGTGTAGGATATATAGGTAAATAAGCGAACTACTGATTAGTAAAATGGGCCGAGGCAGGAAGCCACGTGTGACCAGCAAACAGCCGAAAGGTACTGAGGACAGTAATGCTTCAACAAATTCAAACCCGGAGACGAGTCAGATGACTCTATTACTGTCGCAAATTTTACAACGTTTGGAGAATTTAGAGCAGGCTAGGGCGAGTAACTCCGTTACGTCCGGTTCGGAAGCGAGCGTGCCGTCTACCACTAACCGCGAAAACTTTGTGCTGAATGAGTCAGAGCATAAACAGGTGTGTCTAATTAAGATGTCACAAAAACTACCACAGTTTGACGGGCAAAAATCAAATAACCCTATGCTGTTTCTAAGGGATTTGAGGAATTACATAGAGATGTCTGGGAACAGTTTTAGTTCAGGTAAAGCTTTGGCGTTTGCTATAGAGAGTTTGATAGGGAGCGCAAAGACGAGGATGAATATATATAGGGATTCTTGGGCTAGCTTTAGCGACTTCGAAAGGGATTATAAGCAAGTATTTTGGAGTAACTGTGAACAGGAGTTGATCAGACAACGGTTCATGACCGCGAAATACGACGATAGAGTAGGTACAATGGAAGAGTATTTTGCAGACCAGTTAAATAAAATATACGGGTTATCTCTACCTTTTACCGAGACGGAAAAGGTAAATACCATATTTAGGCAATTGCCTCAGCATGTGCAGGTAGCATTTTTCGCGAGGAATGAGAGTATGTCAGTTAAAAATGCAGTGGAGTTTCTGCGTCATTTAGAACGGAATGTACGCAAAGAGGCGAGCGTAGTGACGTCAGCCGGTACATCTGAAGGCCGCGCGACGTTCAGACCAAGTCGTGGGACTACGAGATATGGGTCAGTGCGGGTGAATACGATTCGCTATAATCATCTGACGAATCGACAAAGACGATACCCATATGCTAACCGCGGACAGAATATGCGAGGTCGGGGTTTGTATAACAATAGTACTAGGCAAAATAGGGCGCAGTTGAGGCCGATAGAATTCACACCAGCTTTGGATGCGCCGCGAGCTAGTGAGACGAATAAGAGCCTAGCAACAGCGGAAAAACCTGATGCTGTATCAAAAAACTAATTTCGGGGGAAGGGGGGGGATTCGCTTTACGTTATTTAATGCGATTAGGCTGGGCGCCGAACAACGAAAGCGCTAAGCATAAGCTATATGAAATATGTGACATGGGAACGAATATGGGTTTAGAAGAGTTGACACAGTTGTTAACACATAGGGCGGAGGAGTTTCGAGTCTGTTTGGCAGATACTTCAGAGGTGGAAAGCATGAATAGGCATAATAAGTCCTTATGTACAGTGTTTAGAGATATAGATGTCTTAGACGCGGATCAGGAGCAAGATAGGAGGCTAACGTTGCCGGAAGTGAGTGTTGAAATAGGTGAGATTCAATTAAAGGGTTTGATTGATTCTGGGGGTGAGGTGACGTGCCTGAGACAAGATTGTTTTGAAAGAGTAAAGGGACGTTTGAGCCAGTTAGCTGAGATACCTATACCGGCTGTTCGAATCGCCGGGGCGTTTGGTATTAGTAAAGAGAAGTTAGGAAGCTTGGTCATAGTCCCTATCAAGATAGGTGAGTGTACCATTGATACACCCACGTTGATTCTAAGGAAGCTACCTAAGGAATTAATATTAGGATTTGATTTCATACAGTTAGCGCGAGGAGGTTTGGTATGTACAGACGGAACGAAGTTCGTTATTAATGATGGTAATGTGATTTGTGAGATAGATCTGGAAGAGCGAGAGCGCGGTCAAATCCAATGTTGTACGTTAGAAAAACATTCGGAGAAATCAGTGGTGGGTAAGATAGTTGAGTACGTACAAGGGACATCGTTGTCAGCCGAGCATAAACCTAAGCTGTCGGCTGTGTTAACGAAACATGTCACGCTATTCTCCGATAAGATTGGTCGCACGACCAAGTATATACACGAGATTAGAATGAAGGACGATAAACCTTTTGTCAAGCGGTCGTATCCCATACCGCATGTTTATCGCGAAAGAGTTAAGGCAAGGTTAGACGAAATGGAACGGGGAGGTGTAATTAGCAGACAGGCGACGGACTACAGTAGCCCATTAACGTGTACGTTGAAAAAGAATGGAGAGATTCGGATATTATTGGACGCGCGCGAGCTAAACAGATTAATGGCCGGGGAAACGGAAAGCGCACCGCTCATGAGTGATATATTACAATCGGGTTCCAGAATAAACTATATTGCTGTAATCGATATAAAGGACGCGTATTTTACGATTCCATTGGCTCACGAGTCTAGGAAATATACCGGTTTCGTGTTCCAAGGGAAGAGTTATGTGTATAATGTACTACCACAGGGACTCAAAACGAGCGTGGGCTCATTCTCAAGGGCGATGGATTTGATACTGGGGCCGGAAGTGCGAACGTACTGTTGGAATTTTCTTGACGACTTAGCTATTTTCACGGATGGGGGCCTAGACGAACACATACGTCAGATCGATACGGTATTGACCAGGTTACGTGAAGCCGGATTTACTTGTTCATTAGAGAAATGTAATTTTGCCGCTAGGGAGGTGAAGCTTTTAGGGCACATTTTAAGCACTGAAGGAGTTAGTTTAGACCCAGCGAAGGTAGAGGCTGTTTCAGATTATCCTGCACCGAGGACAGTGAAACAATTACGTTCATTTTTGGGGTTTGTAAACTATTTCCGTAGGTTCATACGGGAATTTGCGTTATTAACAGAACCATTGTATAGATTGTTACAGGCGAGAGTAAGATTTACGTGGGGTACAGAGGAACAGGACGCGTTTGATAGGTTAAAGGTAGCGTTTACACAGAGCGTCATGCTGTCACAGCCAGAGTTCGGTAGTGTATATTATGTGCAGACGGATTCCAGTTCGATAGGTCTGGGCGGGTATGTTTACCAATTAGATAAGAACGGGTTCGAGAAAATAATAGGATTTTGTTCGTACGCATACAAAGGGCCGCAAACACGGTGGTCCGTCAGCGAACAGGAGTTCTATGCTGTGATTTATACATTGAGGAAATTTGAAACGTATTTGAGAGGAGCCAAAATCGTGATAAAGACAGATCATAAAAGTCTGACGTTTATAAAGTCTTGGAAATTGCTCGGGGCGCGAATTACCAGATGGATAATGTACTTAGAACGGTTTGATTACGAAATACAGTATATTCAGGGACGTGATAACATTATACCTGACATTCTGAGCAGGCACATACGAGATGCAGGGTCGGAAAAAGTGGGTAGCACTGCACAGCCGCACATATACTGGTTTAAGACGGCTAGTCGTGGCACGGTATTACAAAAATTAAAACAGATTGCCGAGTTGCAAAACGATGATCCGAAGTTAAAACATATCAAAGATTGTTTAGGTCAGGGGAAGGCCAGCCTAGAGGTTAAGGGCTTTAAGTATTACAAATTGGTCGGGAAGACATTGTACTTTAGCATACCTACGCAGGAAAAAACCTATTAGTCATACCAAAGTCACTACAGGAGGAATTAATAATTCATATACATGAGGAAATAGGTCATTTTGGGCAGTATAAAATAATGCCTATTCTGAGAACGCGTTATTATTTTCCTAACATGAGCAAGTTAGTTCGTGACGTAATCCGCACATGCGACATATGTCAAAAGGCAAAACCCAGCGTTAGTAACACAATAGGACCATGTCAGCCAGTTTCAGCTAAAGCTTTAGGAGAAAAGGTCTTCGGGGATTTGTATGGGCCGTTACCTGCGGGTAAGTTTGGTTACAAGTACATATACGTTATGCAGGACGTGTACAGTAAGGTCGTAAGGTTGTATCCATTAAGGGTCGCGAGTGGGCGTAGCGTACTTGCGTGCGCAAAACGATTTCATAAGGAGATACCTATCAGGACGATAATCACCGACCGAGGACCACAGTTCATTTCGAAGACGTGGATTGAAAGTTTACGTGATTTAGATATAAAGGTGACGCACACTTCAGTGTATTGCCCAAATTCGAATAGCGTAGAGAGGGTCAATCGCGAGTTAGGAAGAATGATCAGGACATATTGCTTCGGGTCCAACAGAAGTTGGGTGAATATGTTGACCGATGTAGAAAGGTGTTATAACAACGTTACACATAGTTCTACAGGGTTTGCACCCGACAGACTAGCGTTTGGGAGGCAAGAGTTGTTAACTATTGACAGTGCGTTAGGTGATGAGTGGACGAAACGATATCTAGCTAACGAACCACAGATTAATCACGAAAAAGCATTGAAAACCGCGGAGAAGACAAGCATGTACAGGAAGCGTCAATTTGACAACAGGCATAGGTTAGTCATTTACCGAATAGGTGATTATGTGAAGGTGAAGACCTTTGTACGATCGGACAAAGAACATAAGATAACGCGGAAATTTTCCTTATTATATAAGGGGCCATTTGTTATAGTGGGCGTACCATATCAAAACTGTTATAGTCTGATGGAACCAGAATCTAATAAGATTGTTGGAAATTATAATGCGGTGAATTTAGCCAGATATTTTATACGAAAGAAGGAAGTGACGATTCTAAGTAAGGAGGTAAATAAATGAACAGGACGTTAGGTATGGAGTAAAAGCATAAGGGCGATGGTTAGTAGTTTAGAACAAAGAGCAATGATGATATAGACGAATAGGGCTATCGAACGATTGAGGTCAGGGTGTGGCACTAAGAGCGGGTTCAGAGAGAATTGGAGAGAAAATTTTAAGATAGGGTACATATGAGATTAAGATTTTGACGAGTGAGTATCGGGGACACCAACTCACAAAATCTGGGGAAGGTTCTGTAATGATACAACGTAGATTATATTTTGATGAGTTATATTGTGGAATTGATAGCGAACTTAGCTGTGAATACATGTACTTCGAGGGGTCGTATGTCTCCACGCGACAGCGCGTGATGGATATTTCATAAGTGTGATTTTCGGGAATTTATAACCGCATGTCGTATGAATATCATAAAAAAATGCTATGCATGGTGACAGGAATTTGTAAATTGCATGGTGAGCATTGAAAATAAACCAATTAGTTAGGCCGTCCGGATGTCATAAAATTGGAAAGCGGCCGTCTACAAATTAAGCACAAAGCAATTTTTAAAAGCTATCGATAACAAAAGACAGCCGAAGACAAAGGAAGGCGGCCTATCAATTGTATCGTATTGAAACATGAACGGGGCTCTAAAAGGTTTGCACGTGCATGAAAGAGCGGCGACAGGGAGTCGCCGGCTCGGGCGTGGGAAGTCGCCGCTGTTACCGGGCGATAATTAAGTTGACGAATCAGAGTGCGCGTCACCCCAGCGCATGGGACGGGTGCGCGGTGGAGCGGGGTATGTAGGCGCGCGGCTGAACGAGGCATTCGGTTTTCGAGAGTACTGGCGGTCGGACGTTCGACATCGTGGCGCGTATCATAATAATTACTGTCGATTCGATCCCGGAGTTCGCGCGGTGCGGTCGTGCGACTTCGCGGCTTTTATCATAATAATTAATTCGGTTTAGAGATACTTCTTGACGGGAAATAATACGCGTACAAAGGGTCGAGTACTCGAACTCCCCACGACACGCGAAGGCGCCGAGATCAGCGTAGCAACACCGCCGAGGACAGCCCACGGCCGCCGACTCCACGCTGCACAGTACGAGACCACGAGTTCTTCGCGGGACCGCAGCTTAGCCCAATTAAGTTAACCTGCTAAAGCTAAGTTTAGCCCTAAGAATAGTATTAAATATATGTTGAATTCTGCATTGTTTATACAATTTCTATGTCGTGTCTTTCCACAGATTACGCGTCCGCGAGTAAAGTAAAATCATACGCCTATGCCTAAAATCTGTGGCATAGTGGCTAAGTTAAAGTTTGTCTTGAAAGGTACCTCTGAGTAAGTGAGATTGGATGACGAATTCATACAATCTCGCTGAGGCGAAGGGTTTTTTTATTTGCTGGCGTTTATGAATGGGGCGCTTGTGATAGCCAGGGGCCCATTTATATGCGCCTTTTAATTTTAGTGGCGGCAGAGTACCTTTAGCTTATAGTATTGTTCTAGCATAGCTTGCGGGGTTGATAAGTGCATGATATTATTACATCTGGAGACCGCTCTCCAGGTGAGCCGATTTGCGGCAAAAATTACACACAGCCCGATTTCTGTAGACTCAACTGGATTCGCTAGCGGCTCTGAATTGTTTACTCAGACCACTTAAACTCACATGTGAAATTGCCCAGCCTATAAAATATACCACAATAATCCTGTAAGGATAATTAATGATAGTGTACACTATACTCAAAATAAGTATAATTATTTGCGCAGCGATCAAAAAAATAAGCAAAATTCTACGAGATTGGTATAATGACAGAAGTCACTATATTAATCGCGTAAGCTGATTATAGCAAAAGTCAGAGGAAATTTTCCTGACCTCCAATTAAAAGACTGCGCAGACGCTGAGGCTAGCTAAAGGTTTAAGACCTAAGCATTATCCTGGTCAGTAAAAGGTTCAGGCGCTCCTGTCAAGTATTCCACAAAGAACCGTTATACACGCCATAATAGCGTGCCTACAACCGACTAACTGTCAATTCCCTGAACCGCTCTTAATGTTTATAGATTCACGCTAATAATTGAAATTCTCAACAAATGAAGCAAACTAGACGATCGCTTTAAGTCACTTCAGGCTGCATTCCAGCAGTATCAAGGCCACGTCATCTTGGGTTGCCTTACAATATGCTTGTATGTCTCCTGACGTTGCGTGTGACACACCATAAGGCCTGCATCTTGTGGCGCTCAGTTTTCTTTGCCTACGCCATAAGGGTCCCGGCAGAAGATGTAAATATATTGTTGGAGTTTTCGAGTCACACTGAAGTGGTGGTATCAGGTACGTGGAAAGCAACAGTAGGGACCGCCTTGCGGCAAGAAGGTTTTAGTTCAATTTGACCTCACCGGAAAAAAATCCTTTATGACAACTATTGAAGGACGGTTTAACGTTTAATTAGGTACCTAATTTAATGGCAGTATCGAATTCTCTCGAACACTGTTCGAATTTCATAAATTTTCCGGATTTCTTAAGTAAAGATAGTCTTCCTACTCAGGGTTGCCTCTAGGGGCAGCAGACTACAGGATCAAATTTTCACCTCGCACCTTTTCGCTTTAACATGCGGAGTAACATTTCCTTTTCGTAAAATTAATGACTTCACAAAAATAGGTTTGAACAATACAGAATTGAATATTTTACTTACACACGAGCATCAAACCCATTTTGGGCTTTTGGTGCCTAAAGATTTTTTTAAAGCCAACCCCACCTGCATATGGATCACTCTGTTTCTCTAGCCCTGTTATAGCGAAAGAGAATTGATATTGTTAATATGCTAACCGACCGAAGAAGTTACTCTAACTTACCACAGCCACATAACTACTCCATTGAAGGTTCTAGTAGGTATTTCTAAGAGCCTTCGTGTTGTAAGTGACGTTGCCAACTCACGAGCTATATTCTATGATGTGGAAGCTTCCATAGGGCATGGTTACCGCTTCACTTCTCGTAGTCCATAGCGTATTAACCATCTGATGTAATATAAGAAATAAAATTGAAATTACTCAACTTTTATTTGAAGTTGGTTACACAAAGTCTTTCACAAGCAAGAATCTTTAAAATTGTCGGAATACCTAAAGGAATTTCTCGGCTGATTTAACCCCTTCACAGAGACAGCTTTTGTCCCGAGCACCTGGACACGGCTGTCCCACAGGAATCCTATTATGTATGCCGGGAGACTTTCAAAGAGGCATCCTCATTCCGTATATTAAAACTTGCGTGCGATATTGGAATCGTTGCGAGAGTTCGTAAGGAACTTTGCGTACAATAATTTTGATAATTAATGGACAGAACTTGGTATTAACTTATTAATTCAACACGTCGATAACATTCATACATAGGTGTATAATAAATTCGTAAAAGAGTCCAGTTTCAGTATACAATATTTGTATAACAGTGATGCAGCGGTACTATACTATCGATACAGAAGCTTAATTAGCTGCATATATATATATATATATATATACAAACCGTTGTACAATCGGTAGAACACACAAAGGGAGGCAAAATCTCTCCTTAAACTTAAGGGTTCAATACCGTGTGTAAGCTTAGGATTGTCGACAATTCGCACAGCTAGTCTCTGAATCGAATCACACGGTCCAAACTGGTATCCAGGTGCTCCCGCCCAAAGGTGACTGCAGTACTCCAAGTGCGGTCTGACTTGAGACTTATATAATATACGAGTAAATCTTTGCCCCGCATTGAAGTAGTGCTTAGCCCTGTTGAGCATACCAAGTTTTTTGGACGCTAACTAAATACAAAAAATACAAAATACAAAAATATTTATTTACAACAAAAACAGGTTACAATATTCACTACGTTTGACATTCAATATAACTATTATACTTACGTAATAAACAAGACATTCAGTTTCCGCTTGTAGTTTGTTTCTAGTAGCAAGTAGGAAGGTAATGTAAATTATGAAGGTAGGTAACAAATATTGAGTATTCCCTGCTGTTGTGTTATGAGAATTATCGGTATATCATTGTCCAATGGTACACTAGAGTGATCTGTGTTGTGGGTGCCAATACAAAAGTTCTAAAAAAATGTTAACCTCAGTATACAGAATGGGATATTGAGAATGTATATATGTGTATCTTCACGCCACACACTAAGCTTGAACTGAGGCTCACTATTCAGGGCATTATTTAGGTGCGTTTTTAATACAAATTTTATTAAATTTAAGTTAGTTTTGCAAAAGTCAAATTTACAGGTAATTTGATCTAAATTGCATGCCATGGCTGCCCTGGCCGCTCTGATCATCTCTGCCCTGACTGCTGTGGCCTGTTTTACACCACCAAAGTTTCAAACAAACGTACTATCTGCCTGATGGTTTTTAACATAAAGTAAAGAATGATTGCCTCATTCTCTGGACGGACGAGTCATTTCGCAACAATTGTGCTAAATATAAAAAGGACTATTACTACACATTATTATGTTAGTCGTATTTACTAATTGTCTTGGAAAATGTTCGACAGCAGCGCCTGTTACGTATCGGAGCTCCACGAGTATCGCCGGTCAGCGTTTACGTAAATGCTGCGCTTCATGGAAACCGCGCGGTGTCGGCAACGATACAGGTGCAGCGAGATTACTCAAGATACCATGTCTTCGAGATTGCATCGAGTTAATTTTAAGCTCACTTTTGTTCCTTACATCGGGCAATTGTAACGTGTAAATTAGATTATAATTTTTATTACTTAAATATATTTTAAAAATTCATTTTTTTTTTGCTTCCTCCGGCCGCAGCCTACGTATTTGGCGCAGTCGATAGGATAGCTGTAAAGCAGAGTCAGTGAATATATCACGGCAGGCAGCTATTTGTAACCTACGAGTGCTACGGAGAAATCCAGAGGAGTATCCAGAAATCGATACAGCAGAGAAATCAAACATGCTTATGTAAGTACCTAGATCTATCTAGAGTTGCTTCGTTCTTTCTTTAAGTGTTCCTTTAAGTCATTCGAGATTTTCCATCCCAGGAAATCGCGAACCCATAGCGTAGGTGTAATTCTTACGTTAGATACAAATAGGAATTTAAATTCTATAATTGAGGAGGAGATTGTAGCCCTATCCAAAAAAATGGCTGATGGACTTATAGATCAGATTTATAAGGCGCTCCGGTTAGTGCCCGACTTCGATAGCAATTCTAATTAATGTATTAACATGATTCGTAAACTTGTGTGATCAGTTAGTAAAGCAATATATATGTATATGAAAGATACACCGGGCCATGAACTTAGTAACCTTTCTCTTATTAATGACTTATTGAACAAAATTGTTCATTTGTGTGCATGAACATGTCTGTTTGTATTGGTCTGGGTATTTTCAATGTATAATAAGTATGTATTTACAAAAAAAATGTATTTACGTATGTTTATCAGTTATCTAGTACCCATAACACAAGCTTCGCTTACTTTGGGGCTAGACGGCGCTGTGTAATTAGTCCGACAATAAAAAAAAAATAATAATAATAACAGAGCGCGCAGGTCGCACTATAAACTCTAATGGTATTCCGGACATCTGGGAAGCGATTCGTAAAACACTTGTTAATAACTTCGCCGATCAGCGTGACGAGACCTCGCTTTATAATGGTTTGCGTGATCCACTAGGTTCTGGTATTCGGTGCATGGGGCCTGATACTATTGAACATGTTTTAGAATTTGTGCACGAAGAGATGAATACTCTTTACTTGCAGCAGCGGAATGATCGCCTTCCTGACAGGAAGTCGCTATCCACGTCTTCATTTAATCAACCTAAATTACAGCTCTGTACCACCCCCTAAACTTTTTAACTTTGAGCAACCTAAGCCATTCAATATGTTGTCAACATCATGCGTAACTGTATGTATGCAACACAACATAACATACCAGCCCCATTCAGACCATTCTTTACACAGCCACAAAGACCGATGCCGCTTTGGAAACCCCAAATATCTCATAACATTGGTTCTAGTTGTACTCAACAGATATTTGCGGGTCACCCACCTGGCTATTGGCCTCAAAGTAGCATTTTTAGGATGCCACAAACTAACCCTCAATTTCAATCCGATAACTTTTAAATTCTCGGCTTTTCTCTGTGCTATAATATGCATATATTATATATATAAACCTTTCCCTTCAATCCCTCTGTCAATGGATGAATATTAAAACCCAATGAGTAGTTTAAAAGATCTACGCGTACAGACGGCGGGAAGCAACTGTTTTTTTTTTTTACTACCTATGTAGAGATTAATATTGAGTGTAGTAACCAACTTTGGACATGAATCGCTCGAATTTAATACACGAACTTTTATAACTTAAATTTATTATATTAATACGTAAAATTGCCAGAAAATTAATTAACAGAACACTTTGCTCGAACACCGTGAAACTTCATTACGTTGGTTGCCTCAAAATGAAATAGCTGTAGAGAAACTCCACCCACTGATTTTGGCGCGACTGGTGGCCGAGTTTGAATAGCCAAATATTTTTCCATTCCTAGATATTTCGCTATTTGATTGATGGCATCGATAGCATAATACAGCACAAACATATTTGTAAGTATACAGCGATTAGAATTTATGATCAGAGTACAATAAAGGAAAATAAATACATATATACAATGCGAAAGTGGAAGGATGTAGGAGCCGAGGAAGACCAAGACTAACCCACCATGAACAAATTTGTCGTGTTTTATCAGAAGGTTTTGTCAGGAGTCCTAGTAACCAGCGAGCGTGCGTTAAAAGAGCTATGAATGTTAAAGAAACGAGAGAAGGGTCTAAGGACCGCGTCTTATGGCTCTCTCTGCCTACCTCGCAAGGGATCTGGCGTAAATATATACATACATACAATAATGGATCGCAGCGTATTTAGATTCTTGGATATAAATTCAATGAATATCGACGAGCTCGGTGGCGCAGTGATGAAACGCGCTGTTAGGTTACTTTGAAACCAACGCTCGTGGGTTTGATTCCCACACAGTACAAACATTTGTGTGCATGAACATGTCTGTTTGTATTGGCCTGGGTATTTTCTATGTATAATAAGTATGTATTTACAAAAAAAAAATGTATTTACGTATGTTTATCAGATGTCTAATACTCATAACACAAGCTTCGCTTACTTTGGGGCTAGGTGGAGCTGTGTAATTTGTCCGACACTATTAAAAAATATATTATTAAAAAAAATTCTACCAAGTATTATTTTCGTAACTTCGATGGTAATTTTCGAAAAATTTGAGTGAATCGTGTTTCATTTCGTTATACACTAACCTGGCAATTAAGATAGCCCAGTCGAAAAATAACCGTCCTATGAACCAACTGGTCCCCGGTTCAAATCCTGGCATGTACCACTAAAGTCGTGTTTTCGGATTTATGTTCATACATATTTGTAATTATCGCTTGCTCGGCGGTGAAGAAAAACATTGTAAGAAAACCCGCAAGTCCAAGAAATTAAATTTTGAAAGAAGTGACTCAACCTAAGAAAGGTCTGGTTCAGAGGTTCCCAGACTTTTTTTCTCATAGACCACTTTCAAAATTTAGCTGGTTCCCTTGCCATTTTTGCCTTGACATTTCCACCATAGTCCCAAACTCGACAAAAAATGTGCAGATTAGATTTTTTTGTCACGCCAACGTAGACCCCCGTCGAGTCTCCCGTGGACCCCTGGGAGCCACCTGGACCACTTTGGGAACTAAGGGTCTGGTTTATGCATTGGAGGAGGTCTGACGGCAGTCGCTCCATATAAACATCAGTATCTTTATCAAATCCTTACTCATTGGTAGCGGATCCCGTCCATCCTATTTGATTCGGAAGTGGGATGACGCTAAGTGTAGAAGAAGACTGAGAGGGCAACGAGTGCAAGTACAATAATGGCCTGCTTGGCGGTAGGCAGCTGCCGCAGCCAAAGGACATGTGGAACACTGGATGATGCCTTATTAGACAAACCTGGTGTTAGTTCGAAAATCGGCAGAGATTAACCCCAATTGGCGATACTGTCATCGTTTGTTTACTGTCATCTTCCTCCTATAGTTATTCCGTTTTTTTAATAAACCATTAGGAATGGAGAGGTCCTATACCTAAGCCTGAGAAATAGACACAGATTTACATTTTAACATGGAGCTATTAACGTCGGGGTGGTCACAACCTACATGAAAAAACCAAACATTTCTTAACTGAAGTCTTTCAAAATATAATTTCTTGGACATACGGGTATCACAACGCTTGTAGACAGTATTCGCAATGATGATGTTAGAAACAGAGTTAGTCTGAATGAGAGCGTCGGTGTTAAAATAAGAAGAGGCATGCTATGTTGGTTCAGACATGTAGAAAGAATGCAGGATGACAGAATGACGAAGCAGATATACAATGCAGAAGTGGAAGGATGTAGGAGCCGAGGAAGGCCAAGACTTACCTACCATGACCAAATTAATCGTGTTCTATCAAAAGGTGATATCAGGAGCCCTAGAAACCGGCGAGCGTGTATGAAAAAGAAGCGAGCGAGATTGAGAAGAGCAATGAATGTCAAAGAAGGTACGTAAGGATCGAGTCACGTGGCGCTCGGTTGTCTCTGCCTACCCCGCAAGGGATTTGGTGTGAAGTTATAGTTCGTATAGTATAGTTAGTTATCCGGGTTTCGTCACAATGTTTTTCTTCACCGACGAGCTAGTGATAGTTACAATATACTCGTATACATCCGAAAACACGAAATTAGTGGTACATGTCCAGACCAGGATTCGAACTGGGTATCGTCTGATATGGTTCTTCATCCACTGGGCTCTCAGTGTTATGTGCAGCATTCGTTGTATTACAGTAATAATTGCCTTTTCTATTATATTTTTTTCCAATTGCGGTATATTGGTTTTGAGACTAACTCTACTATCGGTGTTGTCAATAAAATTATATACACTAGTAATAATAGTCTCAGCCAATAAAGTAATTTTCGCGGCACCAACATATACGAGTATTAACGTACATCTACACTAATTTATAAAGCGGAAAAGTTTGTTTATTTGTTTGTTTGAATCTCTGACACTACCAAGCGGATTTGAGAAAATATTTTGGATATGCCATTTCTTGAGGAAGGTTATGGTTGTGTTGGTTATAGTAGGGCCGTATGCTTGTACGCTTCCCGACGTTGTATAAAAAAAAATCTAACCTCGCAAGTCTATAAACTCCGTCTGGGCCAGAACAATTTAACTTTCCGAACTTTTGTATAGGTATCAGTAATGGCAAATATTAGTTATTAATTAAATTTATATTGTTTCTATTCAGAAGGCCTTTTTTATGGTTCCGTACCCAAAGGGTAAAACGAAACCCTATTACTGAGACTGCGCTGTCCGTCCGTCCGTCCGTCTGTCACCAGGCTGTATCTCACGAACTGTAATAGTTAGACAGTTGAAATTTTCACACATGATGTATTTCTGTTGCCGCTATAACAACGAATACTAAAAAATATAATAACATAAATATTTAAGGGGCTCTCATACAACAAACGTGATTTTTTGCTCGTTTTTGCTCGATATTGATAACGGTAACGGGTAGACGCTTGAAATGATCACAGAATATTTAGTTATATATTCACTTTAAGAATAAATAATTAAATTAAAATAAAACAAATATTTAAGAGGGGGCTCCCATACAACAAAAATGATTTTTTTGCCGTTTTTATAGATAGTGGTACGGAACACTTCGTGCGCGAGTCCGAATCGCACTTGGCCGATTTTTTATTTAGTATCCATACAGAGTGTAGCCGTAAGCTTCTGAGGAGTCGCTGTACTTCCTGTACTGCAAGCATTCATAGGCCACGAAATAATAAGGAAAATGGTATCCGAAGCAATATTCTCAGCCAATAAAGTAATGATCACAGTTTTTTGAAATGTACAAGGTATAGTCAATATTGATTATATACAGAACAGTACTAATATTTAACTAAGATAAAAATATTTTCTGGTATGCTCACGGCATACTTCCGCGATTGAAATGGCGACAATTATATGTACTTATTTTCCTCGTATATATATATATTAAACTACGTCGGGAGACATACAAACATACGGCCCACCTGACGTAAAGCGGGTACCTCCGCGCGATGCCTCCTTTGTTGCTTATACAGAAATTCCTTGGGCGCTTACTGGTGACCTCACTCACACGCAGGAACACAACAACCCTCTACGGGGTTGTTATTTGGCTGCCATTTTCTGTGAGGTGGAGGTACTTACCCAGACGGGCAGCTTTGATGCGCTCGACCTCTCTTAAAAAATATTCTCTTATAATATATTATTTCCAAATTCATTACGATTGGCGGGTTCCGCTATCTGAGCATAAAGATTTTACTGATTTTGACATGGAGCGACTACCTTGAGACCTTTAAAACCCAGAGGGATAACCAGACCCTTCTTGGGTTAAATTATCGAAATATATTTTGTTTCAGTGTGGGGGTTCCTGACGATATTCTCCACCACCGTGGAGCAAATGATAATTACAAATATGTACGTTAATCCGAAATCACGAACTTAGCCCAGTCGGTTAAAAATTTGGGTTCCTTATTCATTGGACTAAGACTGCCCTGATAGCTCCAGTTTACAATGTACCTAATGTATTTTCTTACCTATTTTATTTTTCAAATTAATCTCACTGCGAGTATTCCCAGTTCCCAAATTAAAAAAAAATGCCTGGCCGGGCAAAAGTTTTATCAAAGGAAGTAATCATGCAAGAAATGCCTGCCTATTTTGAATTGTTGCCAGAATTTCATTGTATTGAACGTATCGATAATTTCGCCCCTCACACGAGTGAGTACCTATTAACTACATACATCAAATATTTACCTTATATAATTGTACTATAAATATATATGTTGAAACATATATCGATTGTGATAAATAAGCTCAATATTTTCAGTTATTTTTAGATATTTTACACCAACGTTTCAATACCGATGGGTACAGGCCTATGAATGATCATCGTATGTATTTACAGAAAAAGATATTTTGGTGCAGTCAATATGGTGTAAAAATAGGTCGGATCTTTAAATTTTTTTGGGTTTTACGATCATCGTAATCAGCGACCCCAAAAACCCCCGAGTCCACCGTTTCATCCAATTCTGATGGATATTTTGAAAAAATGCTGGATGAACACATGGGAGGTTAATCAGAGAAGGGGGAATAGGAATTTGGGAAATCTGACGACGGGATCGTGATCAGCGACCCTGGAAACCCGCGAGTTGATATTTTCAGGCCTATTCGGCAGTATTATTCAATTATTTTTTCAATTTTTATTTAAATAGGGGGGGGGGGGGAATAAATTGCTTTTGGAAAAAAATAATTTGGGGTCCTTTTGTCTAAATATTTTTCCCATCGAATGCATCCTGTTTCAGCCTGATCGGTTGTTATTAAAAAAAAATTAAGTAAAAAATACCGTATTGACTCCACTATTTCGTGATAACTACGAGTAGTATGAATTCAAATATGAATAGTAAATCCTTCCTTATTTACATAATAATGTGATCTCCTTTCTTAGAACTGCAGTAGTAAGTTGTTATTGATGTATTGTCCTCCTCCACTTTTAATATAAAAAAGAATTGTTGAAAAGCAGTTGTTTAGATGAAATGTCACACCGCGAATTGACGTATAGTAACAAAAGGTTTTATTTAGTAAAAAACATAATACCACAATCATATTGGTATATAGTTTCTAAAAGCAATTACTTTAAACGTTTGAATGTTGCAATGATTCTGGCACTAATCCCGAAATGGACTTTGAAACGAGGCCATAAATCGTTAACAGCTATTGAGTTAAGGGTCAACTTCGATTAATTAAGTAATTAACAGATTCATTGAAAATCGTTAACGCAATATGAAATTTAATCAATCTTTTAGTAATTTATAAACGAATTTCAGATTGATAACGTCTGATTTACAGTGAAATAGTAATATGGACAATAGCAAGCAAAAGTTTGTATACTTCATTTATTTATCAGCTGTTAAACACACATGCATAGAGTTTATTAATATTTTAAATTTTAGGCTACAATCCATCCATCCATCGACTCACAACAAACCTCCTAAGATCATCGCTCCATCCGTGCTGGTACAACAGTGACACCATTCGAGTGCTGTTCTTCCTCAGCGGTTTTCAGTTCTACGAACTATGTGGCCGGCACACTGCCATTTCAACTTGCTTATCCCTTGGCTGATGTCGAGTACCTTAGGTTAGATATATTGCAGATAACCTAACTAATAATATATGTTCTATCACGCAAAGAAACTCCGAGCTCAAGGTAGCTTAGCGTGCTATGGAAAGAGCTATGCGTTCTTTGGAGTGTTCTTGAGCTTCCCCTATGTGTCCGGCAATGATGTCTAGTACTCATCAACTCTACTACGATAAACACCAACTATACTAAGATTTTATGTCACATGTTACATAAAGCATGTTCCACATTAGTTTAAAGGTATCCTTATCTGACCTGTCAACGCACAGTCTAAACGGTCTCTAGAAATTTGAAAATTTTACGGAGGTTGAAAAGATTTAAGAAACTTAATCCCAAACGTTAGTAAAATGTTAGAAAATCTTTTAACATATAAAAGTTAGTAACATACAAAATTAGTAAAATCAGCATTTACAGTAAAACTCGAAAGCGGTTTAAAAAAGAGTAAAAAATGACCAACTTTGTTTTCAGCGTATAGTTATAAACTGCTTCCTATATCGTGGACTCCAGGGATATTACGCCGTCCACTTAAGAGATTTTGAATGGTAGATTTTTCCGTAGGTACCCCAATCATACATAGCCATTAAGGGGCTCCCTACGGGTCCGCTAGCGTCACTCGAGTGAAAATCAATATTTCGTGAAATACATGTTAAATAAAAAATATATATAGTTTAATAAACCCCTAGTTTTTTGGAACTAATGAACGCTATAAAGTGATGTGCCATAAAGTTTTTGATGCCAAAATCGCTAAAATCCCTGTGCCTATGCTACAGACATTATTGAACAATGGTGTTATATTTATTTTATTAAATCAATTAAAATTTCTATCAATCAATTGAAATTATTACATTAACTCGTTGAAATTAAATGATGATTTTTAGGGTTCCGTACCCAAAGGGTAAAACGGAACCCTATTACTGAGGCTCCGCTGTCCGTCCGTCCGTCCGTCCGTCCGTCTGTCACCAGGCTGTATCTCTTGAACCGTGACAGTTAGACAGTTGAAATTTTCACAGATGATGTATTTCTGTTGCCGCTATAACAACAAATACTAAAAAATAGAATAAAATAAATATTTAAGGGGGCTCCCATACAACAAACGTGATTTTTTTGTTGTTTTTATAGATAGTGGTACGGAACCCTTCGTGCGCGAGTCCGACTCGCACTTGGCCGATTTTTTTGTAAACTTATAATAGTACTAGTATTATAAATTGACAAAAGCCCTTAGAGGTAAAAGAAATGCAAAATTAAATATACGTTACGTCATATAACGGTAGCCATTACATTCAAAGTTTTAACTGTCTTAATTGAGTGAGGAAATTTCTCCGCGAACGCGAACTCATTTTGCCTCTCAGCTAGAATAGCAAGATGGGTGCTAAAAATAGGTAGGAATACCGAGAGAGTAGAGTGCTCGACCTAGACAAACAGACAGCTGGGAATTAAACTAAACTAGCCTCGCTCTAGGCGTTGTGAGTACTAATTCAAGACTGTTTTAACTAAAATATTTTTTAAATAACTTGCATTTTCTGATTTTTTTAAAACCATTAATGACTAATAAGGGGAGATAACACAGTCTGAACGTACTTCGACGTAGTTGCAACTATACGAAATTTATATGGCTTCAATCGGATGCTAATAAAAAAATCTAATTACCTATCAAATAAACATTTTAAAAATAAAATAATAAGTTCCGTTCACTGAAGGTCAACGTATCGCGTAATTTCAGTAACTTCGGGAGGCAAACAAGCATACAGTCCATCTGTAAAGCGGTAACTAATGACATCCCCGCTGTTAATACAGCTCTTCAGGAGTTTACTGATAATTCTCACACACTCACAGGTATACTACAACCCTCAAGGAAGATGTTATGCGGATGTAGGCTTACACGAAGGAAAGGTACTTCCCCAGTCTGGGGAAGACCTTCACTTCATGTTTTTTGACTCATAATTGAATTGTGTGGAAAAAAGTTTATATACATAAACACATACTCACACGGGCACCAAAAACATACAGCCGAATTGAGCACTTCTCTTTTTTGAAATCAGTTAAATACTAAAAACGATCAAAATGTGTATAAACTGCTCTCTTGAGACTATATTTACTTTTATACTTGTAATTTGATTCAAACTACTTTGTGTGCTTCCGCTCCCGATTAGTTCATGCGAACTACTGCCGGCCGGCACCCACCCACTACCGTTAGTAGATGCATGCCGCCGCTGCCATGGCTGCTCCGGTCGTCTCTGCGAGTGTTCGCCATCTGAAATGTGAACCGCATGCACCCGCCACCGTTGTTGCCCTGGCTGCTCCGGTCGTTCAGTCGGTCGGTCGGAAGAGCTCCAATTGACGCTTGGTACCTGTCCATGGACAGGTACCAAGCGTCAATTGGAGCTCTTTGTTTCGAAATTAAATAAAATCCATCCCAAAATTAAATTTACTATAGAAATAGAACAAAATAATTCACTTAACTTTTTGGATTTAACTATATCTAGAAATCAATCCACCCATCAATTTTCTATATATCGCAAACCCACTCATACCGATACCACGATCCCTGCGTCATCAAGCCATCCTTGGCAACACAAACTCGCAGCGTATAAATCTATGATACACCGTTCGATGAGCGTCCCATTAAGTAAGGATAATTACGTCAAGGAACTTGATGTAATATACCAGATCGCGAAATCAAACGGTTACACTAAATCCACCATAGACAAACTGTTGCGAAAAAAGACGAATAATATCGTCAATAAACTACTATACGCAGTTTCTAATGTTCCAACAACAAAATACACTGCGAGTTTGTCATACCTAGGAAAAATTACTGACAAAATAGTTAACATATTTAGAAAAAATAACATAAACGTTGCACTCAAAACACATAACACTCTCAAATCGCTTTGTAACAGTAAAGATAAAATTCCTCCAAATAAAAAATCCGGCGTCTACAAGTTGTTTTGTGATGAATGTGATCATGTTTATATCGGTCAAACTGGTCGTAGTTTTCAAAAACGATTTCAGGAACACATATCTGCATATAAAAACAATTGCCCAGAAAGGTCACACTTCGCCGAACATCTTGTAGACAAAGGACATGATTTATCCGCTACTAACACATTTAAAATCTTACATACAATAAATAAAGGACTAAAATTGAATATTAGAGAACAGTTGGAAATAGTTAAACATAAAAAATTCTAATGTCCCTCTTATGAACAAACAGACTGACGTAAACAGCTCCCCTCTATTAAATATATTTTCGCTTACCCCTTCCACCCCCCTCAACCCCTTCACCCCCTCCACTTTTTCTATATAAAGGACGGCAATGCGATGGATGACTCATTCGTAGCATGTTATTCTAACGACTAACATCTACAGCGCCTGAGGATGCCTCGTGGAGAGGCGAAACACGTGTCGCGGAGACGACCGGAGCAGCCAGGGCAACAACGGTGGCGGGTGCATGCGGTTCACATTTCAGATGGCGAACACTCGCAGAGACGACCGGAGCAGCCATGGCAGCGGCGGCATGCATCTACTAACGGTAGTGGGTGGGTGCCGGCCGGCAGTAGTTCGCATGAACTAATCGGGAGCGGAAGCACACAAAGTAGTTTGAATCAAATTGCCTGTAGATTTGACTTTCGCAAAGTAACGCCTGAATCTATTAACTATTTTATACTTGTATCTATATCTATGTTTATGTTTGTATTCGTATTTGTATTTATACTAGGTGCACCCCGCGACGTCGTTTGCGCGTATTCCGTGGGAACCACTTTTTCTTACTTTCTTTCTTTTTCTCGGCTTTTATGGGTCATACAGTGATGAATAGCCCATAATGCTTCTTCAAAAATTGGACTATATTATTAAAAAAAACCTGTTGGTAGGTTTACAACAAATACTTACTATATTGCAAAAATGTATAAGCTACGTTAACCACTTTACATCAGGTGGGCCGTGTGCTTGTATGTAAAAAATATATGTGACATAGTATATAAAAAGCGGGTATAATACGAACAAACAAATAAACAAATATTGACTTCTATTTATAAGATAGAGAATCAATGCTATTCAAAAATCATTAAAATACTTCTACAGTGTAATGCATAGATTTTGAGCTACAAAAAATACTAAACTGTTCATCTAAAATATAGAAATATCTATATCTATTTATAACTTCACGCCAAATCCCTTGCGGGGTAGGCAGAGAGAACCGAGCGCCACGTGACTCGTAATATAGAAATACACATCAGATTATTGATTTGATGTACATTTCAGTGGTTTTAGATGTGAGACATAGTATTTTCGTAGGTTAGGTTAGTATGTAAGTACGCGATCCTTACATACTTCAGTCGCTTCTGTGACATTCTAGCTCTTTTCATGCACGCTCGCCGGTTCCTGGGGCTCCTGACATCACCTTTTGATAAAAAAAAAATAATAATAAATAATTAATAAAATAGGTTAGTAAATATGTTGACCAATTAAATACAATCCCGTAATTTTATAATTATATAGTATATATATATAATTATTTATACCTTTCTACTCACGGGTATTAATCCCGGTCATTTGAAAGGCGTGCGCGGGGATAAGGATCCAACGCGTAGAGGCTACTTCGAAAAGACTGTATGTAATGTTGTACACCCGCCGTGACCCGCTCCAGGGGATATCAATGGGACAATATACCAATGAACAGGTCACGGCAGGTATTGGGACTATTGGAAATATGTCGGAAAAAAGTGGGCTATAAAAATGAGATTTGAAGATATTATTAGAACCGGGCTATTGCAGAAGAGGGACGGACGCCTGCCATAACTATCATATATAATGTCACTTTCGGCAGGCGGTGGCTCGCCACTCACTAGATGGACCCCCGAAATGCCAGAGAAAGTCGGCCGGGGACAACACCGATGTGAGTGACTCAGGGGTGTCGAGAGGTGTGCTGCGCTTACTCCGAAGTTACTCGCGCCATTATGGCCTTTAACACTTCCACCCCTGGACCATATCACCTGCTAGAGCAATATACTCTATCGACTCCTCTCTGGACGGCAATGAAGGCAAGCTAGAGCTGATAGTCCTGCAGGCCTTCTTGGATTTCCACTCCGACCGACAAAGACACGCCGGAGGCGCAGGCCCTGATCGACTCTCTGGAGCACTCGGGTACCCGTGGTGTCGTTACGCACCAACAGCTCGCCAAAAGCTGCCCTGCGGGGTTAATTATTTATATAATTATATATGTTATATAATTAATAAATAATAAATAAATAAATATTGTCGGACAAATTACAAAGCGCCATCTAGCCCCAAAGTAAGCGAAGCTTGTGTTATGGGTACTAGACAACTGATAAACATACATACCTAAATACATTTTTTTTTTTTTGTAAATACATACTTATTATACATAGAATTATAATTATTTTGGTCTGTCTGTCTAACACGGAAATTGGTGTGAATATATAAGACAGTAACGACATAAAAGGACGCTTCATTACTGGTTGTTATCTGTTAATGGTGATATACGATCTCTTTGGGACTCGGTGTGGTCTTTGGTTTTGATATAGACTAGGTATGTGACTTGTTATATGTTAAAATATATTTATTGCCAAAAGTACTTCTTTCTTTATTTAATACACGCATCGTATCATAACAATTACGACGAGCAAAGGGACATATTTCGAAACAAAAGGCAACACGTCGTGGAACGTATACGCGATCTCAACTCGGTGAATTTCGTGATTTTAAATAATGTTTGAGAGTCCCCCGCGTCTCAGATTTTTAGTGGTGTGCTGAATAGGGTAGGGCAAGGGTTTCTATAAGACGCAGTATAACACCATCCTAATGATTTTGACGAAGACAGGCCGTAATAGCCCTGTGGATAAAGAGCCGGCCTATAAACAGGCGGTCCTTGATTCGAATCCTGGCATCCACTAAACTTGTGTATTAGGTTTTGGGTACATATTTCTAATTACGAGTATCACGTGCCCGGCGGTGAAGGAAAACATCACGAGGAAATCCGCACGTCCAAGAAATTTTGTGTGAGTGAGTTCATCAGTAAGCTCCCAAGAGTTGCCGTGTAAGCAGTAGAGAAGGCATCGCGCGAGTGATAGTTAATATATCGCAAGCATTATTAGGCTACGGTACCCGCTTTACATCAGGTGGGTTGTATGCTTGTATGCCTCCCGACGTACCATAAAAAACAAAAAAATATATATTTCAAAAGACGTATGACCTAACTTAAGAAAGATCAGATTTTTCTTCTGGGTTATGAAGGGTCTGACGGCCATTGCTCCATGGCAAAAGCAGTACCTTCGCCAAATCTTTAGTCATAGGTAGCAGACCCTGCCAATTCTAGTGGATTGGGAAATGGAATAACTATAGGAAAAAGAAGAAGAAATCACCATCTTACACAAATTCGCAGTCGGATAATGAAGGTGCATTATTCAACTTAATCAATCAGTCAATAAAACAATGATGATCCAACCTCTATTAGGAAGATGTCATTAAACTTCGTCGGTAAACATAAAATTTGCAAGAAAAGTCGAAGGCTTTATTCACATCGCTGTATAATAACGAGATTCTAGAGAGGTAAGGCTCATCAGTGCAGCTCGACTAAGTAAGTACCACCATCTCATAGAAGATCGTAGCCAAATAACGACTCCTTAGACCGCTGTCGTGTTCCTGCGAGTGCAAGGGTTACCAGTAAGTTCTTAGGGAGTTACTGTTAGCGGGAGAGGCAACGCGTGAGTGTGTAGACTACGATAACCACTTTATATCAGATGGGCCGCATGTTTTTATGTCTTCAGACGTTGTATAAATAAAAATACAATACAATACAATACTCTTTATTGCACCAAAAGAAAAATACATAACAAAAGAACATTTACAAAGTATCAGTACAACGGCGGTCTTATCGCGATGCGATCTCTTCCAGACAACCTTAGGGTAGAGGAGAAATAAAGAAATCAGGTAGGGTGGCGCAGAGCATAACTTAAAGGAAATAAAGTAACTATATAAATAAATACACAAACGTACATAACTACATATGTTATATATAACAAGTACATATGTACACACAATTTATCAAATTGATTAATACATTGAATAAAATATACACACGCTAAATGAGACTGAGGGGAAATACAAGAAAATAATGCTAATTACGTAATGTTAAGGTAAAGATAATGAAGTTTGACAAGATGTTTGAAGGATTGAAGTGAATGAGCATTCCGGATATCGAAAGGCAGAGCATTCCACAGGCGCACTGCTTCAACCGAGAAACAATTAGTGTAGAAATCAGTGGAGTGATGTGGTGTTTTGAGACGGAGTAACAGTGCGTTACTACTAAAATAGCTAAACAAGGATCCGCGTGAACGCTGAATGATAGATTAACAAATAGCACGATACGAGAACTATGTTGAATGAATAATATAGTGACAAAAATTGGAAAGGTTATGCTGAGATGGTTTGGTCATTTAGAAAGTATGAATGCCAAAGAGTTACGAAAGAAGTGTATCAGGCAAGAGTGAATGGAGATATCTGTAGGGGCCGCCCCAGATGCACATATATAGATCAAATTGGTGGTCTGTTGAAAAAGGGCTAAATCAACAGCACCCAAAATCGAAGAGAACGCTTGAAAAAGTTGATGAGCGTGGTGGAAGAAGCGAGAGAGGTATCTTTGGATCGGTGCACCTGGCGTTCCATAGTCGCTGCTCCAATGGGTGACAGGCGTGATGATATGTATATATGTAAGGATCCGTGTAAGGGATAAATTATCGCTTAAGAGTATTTTTATTAAACAACTCTCTAGGAAGTTGTTATTTGGCTGCGGTTCTCTGTGAGCTGGAGGTACTTCCCCAGTCGGACTGCGCCCTACCTCTCTTAAAACACCCAGACCAAGACAAACAGACATGTTCATGCACACAAATGTTTCTTCTGTGTCCAACCCACGAGCGTCGGTGTCAAAGTAACGTAACGACGCGTTTCACCTCTCCGCCACCGAGCTCGTCAACATTTTCTTATGAAGTTTCACTTCAGACTTTCGAAACAGTCCGAATACAAAGTGCTGTTCAGCTGCACACCCACTGGCTATGTAATCTGCATAATTAAACCCTCTAAATAATAATGTAAAGCAATGGAATTCAATGAACAAAGACTGGCGAAACAACCTTTTTGGAAGCACACACCGTGAACGAATCTGTTGTACTTAAATGTAATAATGGAATTTTGCGATCAGTTTGTTACGAAGATTGAAACATAAAGAAAGTATCAAAGATATATAGGTACAAGGGAATAAAATCCAATCGGAGGAGGTGTTTGGGTCTCGAATTGGTTTTCTAGATCCAATCCTCAAATATTTGATGAGCTTTCGTAAGATAGGTGAGTGGAAATTGCTTAGAAGTACGAGTATTTTAAAAGTAGACAGAGAGGACCGAACATCATGTGAATCAGCCCTTATACACATCGCTCGCTTCTTTAATAATCGTAGCTCTTTTCATTTATTCTCGCCGATTCTGAGAACTCCGTCACTAACATGAGATCAATTTGGTCGTGATAAGTGGGTGTTGGCCTTCGACTATTCCTACATCCATGCCATTGATGTAGGATGTGTCCTGTTCCATTCTTTCTACATGTCCGAACCAACGGAGGTATCTTAAAATGGATACTCCCTTTCGGGTCGATATAAGTTTTAAAAGATATATATATCAATTTTAATTTTATCGCATCAATATACGAGAAGGACCTCGTCTTAGACGCTTGGTTGTTTCTGCCTACCCCGCCAGAGACCTGTCGCGAAGATATACTCGTACATACACGCAAAATACAAGAAACGGAATAAACAGGCATCAACATATTGGTGAAAATATTCTCTCATTCGCCAGTACACTCAAATGCATGAGACATTTAGGCCCTGAAACACATTTGTTTTGTAAGTGCAGGGAGCCTTAATGAACAGTCAAGTGGTTCATTGGTATGAACCAATGAACCACTTATTAATAGATAGAATAGATTATTAAATGTATCTAACCTGAATGATTGTTCATTTATTTTTATTTGTATACCGAACAAAACATAACAGTCGGAATCGATAGGCATTAAAAAAGTAGGCCAAACATGAGAACACATAAAATAAGTGAAAACATAAAACCCTCAGTCACAGCTACAGATTTTCTGTTGACATTAGCACTGTTGGTGACGCATACCAATAATATTTTCTGTTATCTAAGAAAAGTACAAGGCGCGTAAAAACGTTTTAGTTCATTCCCATGGCACCACCATAAAAACAAAGCCAGGCTTCGCATGAATATGTCTATGACCTAGTGATGTATCTTTTTATCTTTTGTAATTTTTAGTAGTAATATGAATCACAGATATGTACTACTATCAGTCGAGAAATTATCTGGAGTTTACGATCTCTTGTAAGTATTAGACAGATAAAAAACGTGCAATTTGATCTAACCTGCTTTGTGTGCTTCCGCCACCAATTAGTTCATGAAGCCTAGCGCCGGCCGGCACCCACCCACTACTGTTAGTAAGTGCAACATGCCGACGCTGCCATGGCTGCTCCGGTAGTCTCTGCCTCGGCTGCTGTGGTCGTCCGCCATCTGGAACAGAATCCGCATGCCCCCACCACCACCGTCGCTGCCACGACTGGCCTGGTCGTCGCTGTGACACGTGTTTCGCCTCTCCACGAGGCATCATCAGGCATTGTAGACGATAATCGTAAGAATAACATGCTACAAGTGACAAATCCATCGCAGTGCCGTCACTTTTATTGAGGGTGGGGGTGGATGGTGTAAGCGAAAAGATATTTAATAGTGGGGAATGGTTTACGTCAGTCTGTTTGTTCATGAGAGTAATTTTAGAATTTTTATGTTTATTAATTTCTAATTGTTACCTAATATTTAGTTTTAAACCTTTGTCTATGGTGTGTAAAATTTGATATGTATTAGTGGGGGATAAGTTATGTCCTTTGTCTATGAGATGCTCGGCGAAGTGTGACCTTTCTGGGCGATTGTTTTTATACGCCGATAAAAAACGCTGAATATTAACATAATCTATTTCTATTAACCCTTCGAAACCCGGGTGGTCATATATGACCGCGAAATGTATGGGAAAACGTATATAACGGGTTCTGACTGGTCACGTGTTGTCAGAAGACGTGAGGAGTGCTAGCGATAAAAGCGAGGTATGTAAGTGCCAGTCATGTAGCGCTCGATTCCCTCTGCCTACCCCGCAAGGGATTTGAGGTGAAGTTACAGATAGATAATGATATGGCTTGATATGTTACTAATACTGGAGTGTGTCACGTGGACTAGTTCCTCATGACGTCCCCAGGTGTGTCTGGCGGTGACTTTTTGGAGGTGTTATAAGGAATAAACGGATATTTAATAATAGAATATTTAAGAGTGGTATGGTACATCAAAGCAAGTCTGGGGAAGTACGTCCACACCGCAAAACACCGTAGCCAATTATGTTTCTACGAGTGAGTGTAGTTACCAGTAAGATCCTAAGGAGTTGCTGTGTTACCAGCAGAGGTGGCGTCACGCGAGTGTGTTCATAGGCTACGGTACCCAGTTTATATCATGTGGGCCGTATGCCTCCCGACGTTGTATAAAAAAATCAAAAGGAGGAAATTTTCATTGTTTTACTACCTGTTTTAAAATGCATCTAGGCTGTAATTTACAACATTATATTTCTCCACTTTTGGAGCAAATGTATTTTCTATTTGTCTTATTGAAAACTAGTCCTTCGTAGACTTAGTACAGAAAACAGTTTTAATGAGTTGGTATTGCGCAGAAAATATATGAAAGTGAGGAATCAGCAATAAAGTATAGGGCGAGGCTGGCATACGAATGGCAGGAAGCGTTCCGTCGAGGCTGCCTCGTCATCCGGCGCTCGCTGCGCTAACTTTACGAATTTGCTAAGTTAAACCACCTCTTTTAGGATTCGGTGTCAGAGTGGTGAAATGGGAACCCTGTTAAAGATGCTTTTCTGTTTGTCCATCCGTTTGTCACTTGTAAATGAAATAAATTAGGACTATGAGATTTTTTTTATTGTTCTTAGAGTAACAAGTCAAAGAGAGACTGAAATTTGATAGAAATCATTTTATAGAGAACTCATTCATGAAAATGAGTGCATTCGTTTTATCGTAATATAGTGAATCATTGTTAGTAGCACATTTAGACATTTTTACATTTAAAAATGAAGAAACACAATAATTGAGAAAGTCAAAATTGTCTATTTTAGACTTTTTTACAGGGTCTATCTAAAAATTTAACCTAGACGAGAATCTCTAATTTCTGTCACGTGCACCAATGTGTTTAAGTAATACATGCTGAACCCTGATTCATACTGTTGTTTGGAGGCGGTCATTACCACGGGTTGCATGATATAATAACTAGGAGAGAAAAAGCAACTAGAGTCTTTGCTCTAATTTACTCGAAGTGCGAATTCTCGGGAAATCTGAAAGGTTTATAGTAACATCGTTATAACTACGAGTAGTTTATATGTTCATTATTGGACAATGTGTTTAATTTCTCGTAGCTAAATAAAAAGGAACTAACCTAATAACGCTGTAAAAAATACAAATACTAATAAATGACACAATGTCGCCCAACACTCGATGGATCCAACAAGCTTTGTTTTTTTTTTTTTTTTTTTTTTTATTTATTGTCCAACACATCTCAATTTCATATATTTACATACATATATGCCCACATAACAAAAACCTCGCAGGGTTTAACCGTTTTGTGGGGAGTCGCTTAAGTGTAACTAAATATTAATATTTAATTGTTATGGTTTACAAGATTAGGATTTGTTAGATAATATTTTTTAAATTTGCTTTTGTACGAATATAATACAGAGTTCGAGTATAGGTCTTGAAATTCTTTTGGTAGTTCATTTAGATAGCTTGGTATTACATGATTTAGCTTTCTAGTTCCATATGCGTTTGTTACTTTGGGAAGGATATACTTTAAGTTGTTGTGATTTAATTTTCTCAATTTATTCGGTCTTTGATATTCTTCTAAATAAGATTTTAAGTTACATTCTACCAAGTTATTAAATTTAATTTTATCAAAAACGTTCATTACGTTACAGTGTTCAAAAAGGCCTTGATCATCCTCCTTATATTTATTTTTAATATACTTCGGAACAATTATTTTCAATAATTTGCGTTGCAACTTATAAATATCTTCGATGTAGGTTTTATATGTTTTACCATAACTGCTTAGTCCGTAACTGATAACAGACTCTGCAAGTGACATATAAAGTAGTCTTAGGGTTTTATATGGGAGTTTGTACTTTAATATTTTTAGTTTGCTAATGATCGATCTAAGTTTAGCGCATACATGGTCTTTATGTGGGCCCCAACAGAGTCTGTCATCAATCACGAGACCAACATACTTATGTTCCTTGACATTATCGATAGATTGACAATTGCATGACGTAGATGATGATCCATGCATACATTGGTGTTGGTGAGCCACAATAATGGGTGTGAAGGGAGCTCTGTTATGTGAAGAATGTATATGTATCAACTTAGTCTTTTGCGCATTTATAACTAGACCCATATCGTGTGCCCATTTACATAGATCATCAAAGCTACTTTGTATTTTTTGTTGAGCCAAAGATAAGTCCGCCTCAGCGGTCAATAAGCATGTGTCGTCTGCGAATTGGTACACAGAGCAGTTGCCTAATACATTACACATGTCATTTACATACAACAAGTATTCCAATGGCCCCCATATTGAGCCCTGTGCCGTGCCTTTTTGAGTCAAAATCATGTCACTAAAACAATTTTGTATTTTTACAGTGGTGTAACGGTTTCTGTGATAGTTTTTTACAAGTTCCAGGAGCGGTCCCTGAATACCACATCGATGTAACTTAGTGTAAAGTGTGTCATAACGAAGCATGTCAAAGGCCCGGCTGAAGTCTATGAAAACAACTAATACATGTAGTTTACCATTTAAGTGTGAATTTATTTCATCTGTAAAATTTAGTAGGAGTTGGCTGGTGCTTTTCTTCTTTTGAAAACCATATTGATTCGGATTTATTACATTATTTATGGTAAGAAACTTATTTATTTCGTCACCAATATAGCGTTCAATAATTTTGTCCAAACATGATAGTATAGTTATTGGTCGATAATTACTCATTTCTTTACGTTCTCCTTTTTTGTATATCGGTCTGATTACCCCTATTTTTAATTTATCCGGGTAAATAGAAGTGGCTAGACATCTATTTATCAAATGTGTAATTAATGGAACTAGTTTAACCGAAGCGTATTTGACGTCACATGCTCTTATTTTGTCATAACCGGGGCTCTTCTTATCATTCAAGGTTTGTATGATTCGATGGACCTGGGCCTCACTGGCTTTTTTCAGGAAGATCGATCGGTCAGGTGTACGTTGATAGGTACTTGCTTGTAACAACGGAGTATCGCATGAGTTGGAGATGTTTGTTACACTTGTCTCGAATTCGGCTGCACTGCGGCTGTAATTATCCCATTGATCGTAGACAAAAAGAAAAAACATATTAATGCAAATGTCAGGTTGTACGCGCTATTCGAGCGCGTACAACCTGACATTTGAATTAATATAATTCAATAGACAATATTAAAAAGATTATTCCTACACAGTAAAGTGAATTTATGATGTTTAGGCCGGATAAAAAGCGGTACACTAATATCCCTAAGTTCACGCTGTGCGGTGCTTCTTAAAAAAAGTGGAGAGCTTCAAGTATTTGGGTCACGGAGGATCTAAAGGATAACTTGGACATCGAGAGAGAGAGGAGGTCGCTGTCTGTTCGTTGTAATATGTTGGCTCGGAGATTTGTTAAATGTACTGATGATGTAAAAGTCACGCTTTTTAAAGCATTTTATCAGTCTTTTTATACATGCAGTCTGTGGGTCAACTTTACGCTGGGAGTATGCGTTCAGGGCGTTGTTGGGATTGCCGCGTCTCTGTAGTGCCACCGCGATATTCGCAGAGGCTCACGTAGATGGGTTCGCACCCATCATGCGCAAGCGCTGCGCCTCCCTCCTCAGGCGCGTACGCGACAGTCCCAACGGCATCCTGCACGCGCTGGCGGCGCGCTGGGACTCGCCGATACTGGCCCGCTGGCTGACACTGCATACAGTCAAGTGACTGCCGGCCCAGTATCGCTAGGTGTCAGTCGCTGCTTTGTTTTATTTTTGCTTTGTTTTTGTTATTTTTTCCTTACTAACAACCTAATCTTAAGTTTCACTGTTACTAACCAAAATTTATGAACCTATAAGTTGTCTGAAATAAAATTATTATTATTATACAAATGGTTCTATACATTAGAATCTAAATATTTATTCATCATCGCATATAATAATATTTTAAAGTTGTTGAGGTTTTCTTCAAAATTCTAACACTACGTTGAACTACGGGTGTATTTTTAAGCCTTTTTAATTTGAATATGCAGTTATGTAGCTGTTACCAAGACTCACATACCATGACCATATTGATCATGTTTTGTCAGGAGTCTTATGAACTGCCGAGCGCGCACGTAAACAGTTATGAGTGTTAAAGAACCGAGTGAGGCTCGATCTGCCTACCACGCAAGGGACGTAGCGTGAAGTTATACAAACATACATAAAGAAATAATCATAGATCAACAAAATTGTTTCAACATTGGTACTAAAATTAGTTGCCTGCATATGGAACCACCATTTAACAACTTTAAAATATCGCTATATAAATGGCAACACAGCTCTATAGATAAATTCTTAAATCATACAATATTGTCTACTTTAAGTTTGAAATCGAGGCATTACATAATTTCTAAAGTGAATAACAATATAGGACAAGAAACTTTTGCATGGCATTTTAAAATAGCATAACAGGCATAAGAAACATTAATTTTCAGACCATCTGCATTTTAAGTCCCATTTAACGCAAATAAACAATTTGTACGAATCTACAAAAAATTACATTTCTTTTAGTTTCTAGAGACGTAGCTAGGCGATATAGCTCTCGAGAGGTTTACATACGAACTTAACCTTAGCAAAGCCCGTTCCTTTATTCAGCTACCCGAGGGAAAAAATATACGTATCCGAGAAAGCCACTACTCGCAGCACCTTATCTGACAACAAACAGGATTTATTGACGCAAATTCAGCGTGAGAGCCTTTGACAAGAATACGACTCGCTAATATTTAGAGAGAGACGCAAACTTGATATTCGTATGAATACCTTCTTTAGTATTTGCTTATCAGATTGCTTATGTGATGGGTACAATTTTGAATGCAAACACTCTTTCAGAAAGTGCGTGTTGAAAATTATTTATTTATTGGCGCGTTCTCTGAAGTCTGATGGCAGATAAATAGAGGCGTCGAAATCTTATACTAAGCCCAGCCATAGTATACAGAAATATAAGCAGAAGGTTAACTAGCATACTCAGCGCTATTAATTAAAATGTACATGTAATGTAGCTATATAATCGATAATCCTAAAATATATGATCTATAATGGCGGAAGGAGTAGGAATCCAAGGAATAAAGAACTGCCCTATTGATCAACTGGACCCCGGTTGGAATCCTGACATGTACCACTAAATTCGTGTTTTCGATATATTTGTAATTATCACTAGCTCGACTGTGAAAGAAAACATCATGAGAAAACCCGCACGTTCAAAAAATTATATTTCGAATGATGGGTGACCTAACCTAAGAAAGGTCTGGTTGTCCCTCTGGGTTGTGGAAGTTTGACGACAGTCGTTCTACGTACAAATAAATATCTGGGCCAAATCCTTCGGTTTAGGTAACGGACCTCGCCAATCGTAATGGATTGGGAAACGAGATAGCTCAAGGAAGAAGAAGAAATTTATAATGGCGGTAAAGAGGCAATTTGTAAACGAGTCTGAAATCGAACGCTACCATTTTCAAAGATTAGTTCATCAAGTACAACTAGGAGTGATACTGGAAGGGCGATTGTAACTATTATTATGTACGGCATAAGAACAGTATAAAGGTCAAAGTGCTTGCTTGCTTGAAGCTTGAAGTGTACATACACACATCATTAATGATGTATGTGTCAAACATGATGTAGCAAGATATCTAATTTGCGTAGGGAGCGTTCAAAGTTTTGCGTCGCTCATATATAGAACAAGTTACTAATACATTCCTTTATATTTGAAACATCTTTTTATTCAGGCAATTTGATCCAAACTACTTTGTGTGCTTCCGCTCCCGATTAGTTCATGCGAACTCCTGCCGGCCGGCACCATGGCAACGGCGGCGTGCATCTACTAACGGTAGTGGGTGGGTGCCGGTTTAGATCAAATTGCCTGTAAACTGGACTTTCGTAAAGTAACGCCTGAGTCTATTAACTATTTTTTTATTCCATCATTTTTTCAAAACATCACTGATTGCATGGCACATGTTGATTGAAAGCCATCACCGCCTCTTATGACTTTATAAAAGTCAACTTTCTCATCAAATTGTAGATTTTCAAGAAAAAAATTGGATTATTTGATTGCATTTGCAATTGCATTGGATTTATTGATGCACATAGTCCAGATCTTGTATTTACATTATTGAAAAATTAAAGTAAGTTTGTTTTGTTTACCGTGTGCGAAGAAGCAGTGCCCTAGTGCAAAAGAATGCAGTTTCACAATCGTATTTCTTGTATTTATAGGCACACAGCTTAAATAAATGGAGGAGTATCAGTACAAATTATTTGGCGGTACATGATGACCCCCTCACTCACCAAAAAGTCATGTTTTATCACATAAATGTCTCAGCGTTTCGAGCCTAACTGACCAATGGGAGGATTATTTTAACCAATAAACTGATAAGCAACGCGATGTAGATCCATGAATTAGCCAATAAGAAATGCGCGTTCTACTTTACATCCCGACCCGTAGCGGTGAGTTTATTTACTACTCGAAATCGTGTCATCGAGTATCGATAGCTTATTGAGGTTATGGTTGGTGATGCGTCGGTTTTACGAACACCTACCTTACAGTAACCACCTTTTCTTTGATGGTCACAGTAGACGGTTTTATGAATGTCTTAACAAGTTCATTATTTTGTATACAAATCCTGTATACCAACTATGATACTTTAATGCGCGGAATTTGATGTTGATACTCAGATGAGGTGCTTCCCACCCAAAAGCATTGCAGCAAGCATCTTGCGGACAAGTACACTTTTAAAATCACAAAACAATATGATTGTGATATTTCTCTTTAATTATAGGGAATTTACAAATAAAAACAATTGGTAAACGATTTCCGGCCATTTTTTAAAGACTAAATACAATTTTGTATTTACGAATATAAAGTATTCGAAATTCAAATAGCCAGGAGCACAAAATCTTGAGTTTGGCCCATGTTTATAGAAAAGAGAACACACCTTTCTCAAACATACGTGGTTCACAGATATACAAAGAATCGTAACGCATTACTCAGCTTATTAAATATTGAACGTGTTTGGAACACGGCGAAATGTTTGTACACTGAAATATGCGATGGGCTTGAATAAAAAAGTTACGGAACGGAGCCGCTTTGTGCATAGCAAAACAGCACGAGTGATTGAACACTATCTGTCGGTCTACTTGATTGATAGATTTCTGAATTTTTATTATTGCAGCGGGATTGGCGAAGTATGAGATTTTGAATTTTCAATCGAGAATATTTCACTGTAATAGCTTTTGACACATGAAGAATAGGAACAAAATATGTTCAAATGAAATCGTGATTTTACATAGAGCGAAGGAAATATCTCAATTTAATTTAAATGCTATTTATTTTCAGCAGATATGATATGATGACGAGCTCGCTGGCTCAATCGTGAATGACGCGACTTTATCACCGACGCTCGTGGGTTCGATTCCCACACAAGGCAAACATTTACAAGGCAAATATTCAAGTCGGCATGTACCGGAATATTTTTTTATTGTTACTACGTCGGGAGGCATACAAGCATACGGTCCACCTAACGTAAAGCGGGTACCGTAGTCTATTGACGCTAGCGATATATTAAGTATCACTCGCGCGATGCCTCCTCTGCTGCTTACACAGCAAACCTTTGGGAGCTTACTGGTGACCTCACTCACACGCAGGAACACAACAACCCTCTAGGGAGTTGTTATTTGGCTGCGGTTTTCTATGAGGTGGAGGTACTTCCCCAGACGGGCTGCTTTGATGCGCCCTACCTTTGTTAAAACATCCAGACCAAGACAAACAGACATGTTCATGCACACAAATGTTTGTATTGTGTGGGAATCGAACCCACGAGCGTTGGTGTCAAAGTAGCATAAACAGCGCGATCCACCACTGCGCCACCGAGCTCGTCGTAATATATTTAAAAAAAGTATTTATACCAAATTTCAAGCAGGGAATAAATTTTTCATACAAACTTGTACACCCCATTTCACCCCTTTAGAGGTTGATTATCGAAAAATCCTAAAATATGTGTTGCGTTATTTGTTTAAAAGAGTATTTATACCAAGTTTCAAGTTAATACACACTGAGAAATACGATTTTTTTTAACAAAATTTTACACCTTTTTTTATGGTAACTTAGGTGACAAGATTCACTCCCCATACAAATTATTCCTGTCCCCACGTCTACTTCAATAGTTCCCTGATGTATTAATTTTAAAATTTTATATAAAAGTGTATTTATTTCTACTCATGTTATTTTCTACAACGGTTTCTAAACGCCCTTAAATGCTTCCCAGATTTTTAAGTATGATTTTGCTATTTAGAAAAAAATAAACAAATTGTGTCCCAATACTAATACCCAAACAGATATCCGCTAAGTTACTCTTCTTAAAAGTTATAGATAAAAACATAGATGGCTCTAACAGTCTCAATTGTGGCAATTAATGCCTGAGGATGATGCAATGACATTCCGCCATTTTGTGTGTGTGATAGTGGAACTATTGTTTTTACATAGTTAAATATTTTTAATTGATGGAGGGAAATGTTTTTTGCTAATAATAGTTGATCCACCCATTTAATCAACCTAATAAAAAAATATTAATATATTCAACTCAGTTTTCATAGATATATTTCGTTTTATCCGATCTTCGGTAGGGGTTTACTAACAACAATTATAAAAAACTGTTAATGCTTAATTAACACTAAAATTTTCAAAATACTTTCGTTTCATATATTCCTGAGATGTGTCTCGCGATTAGGTGCTGTACAGCAATCGCTGCAGACGAGCGATTTACGGTTCCAACCTCACGACGCATCCACTAGAGTGACAACGTAGTTTTAGATTTCTTCGCGAACCAGATAACCAAAGATAAAATTATATCCTATTTCTTGAAATCATATGTGTTTTACAGCTTTTACATCTTCTATTATGACTTTTTGATAATATTTACTTTTTTCATAATTAGGAATATCAGCCAAACATATACAACATTTTTTTTCCCATTTTCACATTTATAAACACTGTAGATGAAAATACAATAATATTATAAAAGGATTAGGGAGTAGGAGGTTACAATTTGTATAAGATTAATAAAACATATAAGATATAAAACACAATAACACACACCAACACAACACAAGCTTCGCTTACTTTGGGCCTAGATGGCGCTGTGTAACAATAATTTGTTCAACAATATTTATATTAGTGAAAGGTTTCGCCAAAACTATGGCGTCGTTACTACTTGGTTGACTTTGAAATAAGATTAGGTAATACATATGAGGTACAGTTTAAAGGTGTAAAGCCTAAAAGCATAGTTATATGCCTAAATAAATGTTACCTTTGTAAAGGTCTTTTCGTTTGAATGTATACCCGTATTCCAGCAGCGAAAGTAGTATGTTTTATTTTGAGGAGTACGATGGTGTAGTCTAATCAAACATGCAAGTTAAGTAACACCGACCACAGGTTGTCTATGGATGGGTATAGTTTAAAGTTTGTCTGTGTTTCGGAGAGCACGTTAAGCAGTCGGTCCCGGCTGTACAATAGACGAAAGTCGTTAGTAAAGACATGTTGGTCACAATCCGGCTGAGCAAGTACGAGTACCTCCACCCCACAGAAAACCACAGTCATGTAACACACAACATCGTGTTGAAGAGTGTATCTGAGAGTGAGTGTGGTTACCAGTAAGTTACTGAGGAGTGGTGCGGTTGGCCATGCTCGAGTGATACTTCCTGTGTCGCAAGCGTCCAGAAGTTACGGTAACCGTAAAGGTGGGCCATGTTCGTATCCCGACAATGTATACCTTCTGTAATACTTAAATGCAAATTATAATTTAGTCACTTATAATGATAAATCTATAAATGACCAGTAGTGGAGCCAATTTGTCTTAAACTATCACTAATGAGTTATTTACTAGATGGCTATATTGATTCAATCAATTCGAGATGAAGGTTACCTTCTGAATTCTTTCAATCCAAATGGTCGCATGTTGTGCGGTCGCGGAAATGATGTTTTCGTGAACTTCCAGGTTACTTTTTCTACTAAGATTTTGCGAAAAAGGATCACTTATTATAAAACTCATGCGAGTTCTTCGAGACAGTCATGGAGGGGTTTAAACGGCGACGGAAACGTGTGACTTTCCAATTATCCAAAAGCTTCTGTAAGTACTTGCCGACAGCCAGAACGTGATGCTATTTGAAATACAGTATAAATAAATACAGATGTCGTATTGTAATAAACGACAATAATAAATGTCAGCCGTTTAATGGTTTGTGTCATAAAAGATAAAAGTTCTCTATGGACAATCACGGACACGACACAGTTTTAAAATGAAATGTCATTCTTAATTTTTTAATACTACGTCGGGAGGCATACAAGCATACGGCTTACCTGATGTAAAGCGGGTACCGTAGCCTATTAATGCTTGCGATATATTAAGTATCACTCGCGCGATGCGTCCTCTGCCGCTTGCACAGTAACTCCTTGAGAGCTTACTGGTGACCTCACTTACACGCAAGAACACAACAACCCTCAAGGAAGTTGTTATTTTGCTGCGGTTTTCTGTGAGGTGGAGGTACTTCGCCAGACGGGCTGCTTTGATATGCCTTACCTCTCTTAAAACATCCAGACCAAGACAAACAGACATGTTCATGCACACAAATGTTTGCCTTGTGTGGGGATCAAACCCACGAGCTTTGGTGTCAAAGTCGCGTCATTCACAACTGAGCCACCGAGCTCGTCATTTCTTCTTCATTCTCTCATAGTTTTCGTTTATGCTTTTTTTAATATAGTGAATTATATATATATATACATTCTGTGTACTAAGTATCGGGAATTTGTCAATAAAACAAAAAATACAAATTATTCATCTAAATTTATTTTATCGCCTTCAAAGTAGGCCCCATCGCTTGCAATACAACATCTCCACCGCTTCACCCAGTCTTCCATACATTTTTCATAGGCTATTTGCGGTATGGCCTTTAGCTCATTCAGCGAATTTTCTTTTATGGCTTCTATCGACTCAAAACGTTTTCCTCGAAGTGGTAATTTTAACTTGGGAAATAAAAAAAAGTCAGACGGAGCCATATCAGGTGAATACGGTGCTTGGTCGAGAACTTTTGTTGAATTTTTCGCTAAAAACTCTTTCACTGTAATGGCTGTGTGTGATGGTGCATTATCATGGTGCAGCATCCATGAGTTGTGTTGCCACAAATCTGGACGTTTTCGGCGGATACTCTCACGCAAACGCTTCATGACGCCTAAATAATATTCTTTATTCACTGTTTCTCCCTCTGGAAGGAATTCGGAGTGAACCACACCACGGTAGTCAAAAAAAACTGTCAGCATCACCTTGATTTTGGAGCGACTTTGCCGCGGTTTTTTGGGTTTCGGCTCGTTTTCGAGACGCCATTCTGAAGACTGTTGGCTTGTTTGCATGTCGTACTCATAAACCCATGTCTCGTCGCCAGTTATTATACGTTTCATAAAGGTCGGATCCGTAGAAGCTCGGGAAACCATGTCTTCAGCGACATGCTTTCGCTGCGCTTTTTGAACAAAATTGAGCTCTTTTGGAACTAGTCGAGCGGCGACGCGTTTCATGTCTAAAATGTCAATGAGAATGTTGTGGACGGACTTAAAAGATATGTTCACCTCACTAGCCAACTCTCTCCGACTCATACGTCGATTTTCGAGCACTAGCTTCTTGATTCTGTCGATGTTTTCTCTGGTCGTAGCGGTTGAAGGTCTACCAGAACGAGGCAAGTCTACTACTACTTCTCGGCCTTCTTTAAAAGCCTTATACCATTCATAAGCCCTTGTTTTCGATATACACGATTCGCCGTAGGTATTTCGCAACATTTTTAGTGATTCACCACATGAAATATCATTTGAAACACAAAATTTAAGGCACACTCTTTGTTCAACAATATTTTCCATTGTAAAAATCGCCGAGGACTCAAAACTATGACCAACAAAAAGTGTAGTTTAAAACAAATTAAATGATAGATCCCGCTCAAATTTTGCGCGCTAAATCAGTACAGTGCTACCAACATGCAGTAAAAAAATTAGAACGAACTCTTTTACGCGGGTCTTTTTATTGACATATTCCCGATACTTTTTACACAGAGTAGTATATATATATATATATATATATATATATATATATATATATACATATATATATATACATATATATATATATATATGTATAAATAAATTAAATTTCTATTGACCTTAAAAATAGATGTCAACGCTATGATAATCTATTCTGCCGTGAAATTTAAATGTTTTCGGATGATACTAGCAGTAACAATTGAAAGAAAGAAAGAAAGGTATAGCGTGTAGTTGTAGTCGTAATAATCTTCTTCATAGCAATCTTTCGTTTCCTAATCCATTAAGATTAGCTTTGTCCGCTACATAAAGCTAAGGATTTAGCGGAGATACTGATTTTGACATAGACCACAAGTCAGAGGGAAAGCCTTTTTCGTTAGTTAGGTTCGTAGGTCACACATCTTTCAAAGTATTATTTCTGAGACTTGTTACTATTTGTTACTTTTAATAATAACAAGTTTTACATTTTATCGTATTGATACTAACTACTACTACTAAATTATAATCATCTAGACACATCTTGCAGTATTAGACGTATGATTATGGAAATGGATTGCAAATTAGCCTAGGAGAGCTATAGCGTTAACTGACATCCCTAATTACAACATTGTTGTACTCGTAGCTAATAACCACGTTCGCTAATCTGTTCAGGTGTGTAACTAATCTTCAGGTGTTTCTCTCTAACTAATCACCACAAAAACTTAGAAAACAAAACCCATTTTAAATAGTAATAATAGTCCCTTTGTAATATGTAAATGATGTTTTATTTCATTTGATAAAAGGTTTAATTGTAAGATAAAACTTGTTAATCTGACAAATTGACAAGAAACACTCCATTTAACTGCATTTTAACCACAATTAAGAAACGGTTTCATTCGCCGAACATTTCGCATGCTGTTCGATTTTAACCTATACACGTACATATCGTTTTTTCAATATGTTGCCATAATTAAAACGTTGCCAGTGTATATATTAAAATACTATTAATTATATTAATTGTCACGAGTTTTGGTAATGTATCGTGGAAACGGTTCTGACAATTTGGATAAAATTTTGTATTTACGCAAGGTTTTGCTTTTTAAGGAGGCTTTCGTGAAAAAACGACATTTTACACAAAAAAACATAAGAAATGTCACCCAGATACTTTAATTTATGGCAACATAGCGGTACAATAATAATGATGTCCATGTTAAAATTAAAGATGGTTGCCTGTGCTGAATCATTTCTAGACATCTTTTGGCTGTAGTTTTATCCACTTTATAATAAACCTTTTCTCAAAGAGATTTTTTATGTGACTTTTGAATATTAAGTTGGAAAAGGACAGAAGTGTTTCCGATAATTTATTATAGAATCGAATACAATTTACCAGCTATATATCCTACCAGGAAATTTACCAGCTATAGCAATTTACTAACGAAAGATCTACCATGGTCATGGTAGGTTAGTCTCGGTCTTCCTCGAATTGTATTAAGTGATATGTATATCACATAATACAAAAAACAAGTGGAATGGCTCCGAATTAAATTCCTTTCGAACATTTATATATTAATTACTTTCCAACAGTTGCCTGCAAATGAAATTTGCAAGAAGAACCGTTAGATGCCCATTCGCGTAATAGAAATTGTTACGTTAATTAAACACCTAGCTTACCTACTGACGACAAAGATGCAAGGTATATTTCTTATACATGAGACATACAGATACGTAGATTATCAATCATTGTATAAAAATAAAGGATTCTGTTTGAATGCATTGACACCGTCGTCGTTTCTGTATGAAATACGATTACATACCATCATTATAAAACAATGCAATAAAATATAAATATAACATATTAATCACGATGAAAGAATAACTACTTATCTACGAGCCGTCGATTAACAATCTACACACCAAACCTTTGCAAAAGTTTATTATCACTTCCCTGGTTGCTAGTGTAAAAGCAAAATTATTATATTGGCTACATATATGCCCAGTGATCTAACCACATGACAGAATAGCGGTATATGTATATAAAGCTCTATTTTGTAGCTATAATACTGTAAAAATGAAAAAAAAACGGATGTCATACTATTCACAACGAAATGAAATTAGTCAATAGATAAGACAAAATGATAGCCAATAAAGTGAAATATCCTTTATTTGCAATGTCTATTACGTAACATACAATATGACGACCATAAATAGACAAACTACAAAATATAATATGTTGAATTAAATATCTATTTCCTAAGTATTATCTAAAAACTTTAATACCAACGAATAGTTTATTGCACATTTTAATTAAGAGATTTTTAATAATTTTATCCAATATAGTAGGTATTTGTAGAAAAGTAAAATTTATATTAGGGGTCACTTCTGGCATATGCCAGAAGTGATCCCTGCCAATACATGGATTGCAATTTTGTCCCAATACTGCACCGACGCGCGTTTAGTGTTTTATTAGTTATATTAGTGCGCCCAGAGGCAACGCAGTACAAAGCATACAAGAAACAAATGTGTACGCCTTTTCTTCTTGCATGCTTTCTCCCCGGAAGAGAATGGAATGTTTTTTTTTACATTTGTATATCTTATTAAACGGAATGTAGCAAATTATTGTCAAATTCGCGTTTAAGCCATTATTACCTAGTCAGATCCATATTGAGTATCTACAAAATTTTATTATATTCAAAGCATTTCACTGTCATTAAATTATACCTCATTTTCTTTCGCCTTTTCTGATGTTCTCATGCTCGAAATCCAGTACACCCAACGAGAAAGCAGTATGTCACCAGTTAGCGATAGCTAATCAAATTGTCGGAGCTAGAGCGCACGTAATCAGTAGCTATAAAGATAAGTCGGCGAGTGAAGCAAACATTACGCTGTATTGCTGTTCATTAGGCTACGAAAATCAAGACGTGTTTTACTTAGAAGAAATTCCTCCCTTACTTGATTAATTGTCAAGTTCCGAGTATTAAACTGTATGCAGTATCATTTGAATTGTGATTGGATACGTTTGGTTTGTTTTTGTAGCTCTGGTGAATAGTAAATTATATTTTGAAATACGTAAGACTTAACCTAAGAAAAGTCTGGTTGTCCTCTGGGGCATGGAGAGTCGCTTTATGTCAAAATCAATATCTACCAAATCCTTATATTAAGGCAGCGGAACTTCGACGGCGGTTTCGACGAGCTCGGTGATGAATAATGTGACTTTGACACCGATAATTGTGAGTTCGATTACCACGCAGGACAGACATTTGTGAGCATGAACATATTTGGGTTTAAGAGAGGTAGGGCCCATAAAACAACAGATCTGGGTAAGTTCTAAGTACCACCACCTCACAGAAAACTTTAGCCAAATAACAACTCCCTAGAGGGTTGTTTAGGTCCTAGTGATCCAACTGACTGAGGGCACCAGTAATCATAGCAAACTTCATAGGAGCTAAGGAGTTTCTATGATTGCAACAGATATGACCCACAACGGCTTTATAAAACATAATATAAAAAAAAAACTTAGGCATTTTTACGATTCGGAGGTTCACTTCCTCGTTTCTTTTATTTCTACGAGTAAATTTTGGCAAAATAATGATAATGAGTGCAATTATCAAAGAACAAGCTGCGCTAGGGATATTGTTCGCCAGTATTATAATAATATAACTTTATTATTATGACAAATTTCTAGAAACCGTTGAGCGTGTATGAAAAGAGTTATGAATGTTAAAGAAGCGAGTGAATTGTGTAAGGAACCGCGTCTTATGGCACTCGGTTTTTTTTTGTACTACGTCGCGAGGCATACAAGCATACGGCCCATCTGATGTAAAGCGGGTACCGTAGCCTATTAACGCTCGCGATATATTAAGTATCACTCGCGCGATGCCTCCTCTGCAGCTTACACAGCAACTCCTTGGGAGCTTACTGGTGACCTTACTCACACGCAGGAACACAACAACCCTCTAGGGAGTTGTTATTTGGCTGCGGTTTTCTGTGAGGTGGAGGTACTTCCCCAGACGGGCTGCTTTGATGCGCCCTACCTCTCTTAAAACATCCAGACCAAGACAAACAGACATGTTCATGCACACAAATGTTTGCCCTTGTGTGGGAATCGAACCCACGAGCGTTGGTGTCATAGTCGCGTCATTCACAACTGAGCCACCGAGCTCGTCTTCGTGCTGTAGTCTCTTGATGAAACCTCGACAGGTTGCTCATTTCACAACTTCATGAATTATCACGAGCAAGTGATAATTACGATGCAATTTGTTACGCCACCTTACCACCATATTGGTGGCGGAAGCACACAAAGCAGGCTAGATCAAATTGCATGTAAATTTGACTTTCGCAAAATAACGCCTGAATCTATTAACTGATAATTACGAATTACAAATATGCACAGATAACTAATCTGAAAACAAGAATTTAGTAGTATATGTCAGCATCGATATCCGAACCTGGTACCAGTTGATCAATAGGTCAGTACTTTATCTACTAGGCTATCACTGTTCTTAAATTATGTCGCTAATTTAGCGTGTTTCTTATTAAATACTGACATATGTATGTATTTATATCTTCACGCCAGGTCCCTTGCAAGATGAAAGAATGACGAAACAGATATACAATACGAACGTGGAAGGATGTAGGAGCCGAGGAAGACCGAGACTAACCTACCATGACCAAATTGGTCGTGTTTTAGTATTGTCTTAGTCATTAGCTAAATAAAAGACCTAAAATTGACTAGTGATGAAACTATGGTCAGTTTTGATGTACAGTCACTATTCACCTGCCTACCTGTACAAGACTGCATAGAAACTGTGAAAAGGAAGCTTCGTGAAAATGACATGCCTGAGGAATATGGAGAACTTCTAGAACTTTGCTTAACATCTGGCTATTTTCTTTGGAATGACGAATTTTACACCCAAATCGATGGCGTCGCTATGGGCTCTCCCATTTCTCCTGTTGTCGCTGACATTTTCATGGAAGACCTTGAGGAGAAAGCGCTGTCGATGGCACGGGCTGTGCGGAAGATGTACAAACGGTACGTAGATGATACTTTTGTTGTCATACCCAAAGATAAAGTGTCTATATTCCTACACCACCTTAATTCCATCAACAATAAAATCAAATTCACCATGGAATTAGAGGCAAATAATTCACTAGCATTCCTTGATATATTAATCACCATGAAACTTGACAACTCACTCACTCACACAATGTATAGGAAACCCACCCATACAGACAAATATCTCAATGGTAACTCACACCACCATCCATGTCAGTTAGCTACCGTAGGCAAATCTTTGTTTCAGAGAGCACACGGCATCTGCGACGCTGAGCATCTAGAGGAGGAACTCCAACATGTCAAATAAGTACTGCGGAGCAATAGTCACAAACTCCCTCGCATGCGTCACAGAAGCCGCCCGAAGCCACCTACAGTTGAACGTCAACCTGCCATCTTACCATACTTAAAGGGAGTCACAGACAAAATTGGCAACATCATACGGCGAGCTTCAATTAAAACTTATTTCAAGCCCCATAAGAAGATCAGTCAATTTCTAAGACCTATCAAGTCTAATATCCCCCTACAAGATGCAGGAGTATACAAATTAGACTGCGAATGTGGTTTATCGTACATTAGGCAAACAAAGAGAAGCGTAGGTACTCGTGTGAAAGAACACATTGCTGACATGAAGAATAGGCGCGATAAAAACTCTGCAGTATGTGAACATACATTGGACCAACCAAACCATTACATCCGGTTCGATAAACCACAAATCCTCGCCAAGGAGAATCGCTACATGCCGAGAATGTTGCGCGAGGCTATTGAAATAAGAAAACACCCCAATTTCAATAGAGAAGATGGTTGGCAAGTACCACCTGCTTGGGATCCAGTCCTAAAAATAATCAAATCACAAATCCAAAGATCTACTAAAAATGTTCGGACACTGTGAGCGATTTTTGTGTGAATCGGAACATATATAATTAATCCATCCATGTCGGTAGATGTAATAATTGAATAACTAATGTAAGACAAATACCACCTTAGTCTTTCCTGCGACCACGGACGCTGCAAAGCGTTCGAAACGTCAGGTTTCAACAAAATAAATAAAACACGCGATACTTCCGTTAAAAATAGTTTAATTTCAATTGGTCGTGTTTTATCAGAAGGTGATGTCAGGAGCCTTAGGAACCGGCGAGCGTGCATGAAAAGAGCTACGAGTATGAATGTGAAAGAAGCGAGTGAAGTGTGTAAGGACCGCATCTTATGGCACTCGGTTCTCTCTGCCTACCCCGCAAGGGACCTGGCGTGAAAATACTGACGTGCCTTTTAAAAGATAAGTACTTTCATTTAAAACTACGTTACTTTATGCGATGTTGTACAGTTTACTTCTAACAAAGTATAACGTCTCAAAGAGACTATTAAAGGAAGGAAATATTCTACAAGAACGTTTCCAAGTCCTCGCAGTGAAATTACGTGAGAAATGTATATTTGAAAGTTATTTTCAACATTACATGAATGATTAATTAAGGAGTAATTTCGCCTCCCTATGTGCGTTCTACTGATTGTACAACTAACCCAGAGGAAAAAACAGATCATTCTTAGTAAAGTAACACGTCTTTAAAAATATAATTTCCTGAACGTGCGGACTTCCTCACGATGTTTTCCTTCACCGCTGAGCTAGTGATAATTACAAATATGTACATAAATCAGAAAACACGAATTTAGTGGTACATGTCAGGATTCGTACCGGTGACCTCTTGGTCAGTAGGCCGGTTTTTTGTTCACTAGGCTATCATTCCAAACAATTCTGTACCAACTCTGTAAAAACCAATTCATCCTTTTTAAAGAACTCAATTTTGGAGTCTCTTGGCTAGGTATCGAATGCGGGAACTTCTCGGAAAGCGCGATTGGATTGACTTGATGAAAGAAGGCATTCTTTTACGATCGAGACGCTTACCGCTTTGGATTGGATCTGAATATCGAATCGACCAGGCTGAGGTCTATGGCTGACGGGCTCTTTGCTGACCTGGAAATCATCCATGCTGCACAACTGGAGGGCGCGCGTAGAACCGCTACCGGACGAGAATTGAATAGGCAAAAGCTCCAGATTTGGGTCGCTACGGTCGAGGAGTGGCGAAACTGCTTGGGCGTGGAGACTAAGAGGGAGAAACTGCGACGATTTTTCTCGGACGTAAACGTGCGACTCAAGGCTACTTAGGTCGCACCAGAATCATTGAGATCCTAATGAGTCACGAAGTTACAGAAAGCAGCTGATAGAAATGATTCTGTATGTGGGAATTATGCACACTTGTGGTAGGGGTGAGGAGGACAGAAACAGGCACAAAATGATGAAGGAGATTCGGGGCAATGAGTCTAAACCAGAACTGCTGTACTTTCAGGATCTTGTGTCGTCGGCGGTGAACTTCGTGGTTATGTGGTGGTATTGGTGGTTGAAGGAGCTAGCCGATCGAGCAGCAGCACGTGAAAGAACCATGCCCTTTGGCATGGACGACAATGAAAGCATTGTATGTACGTCGTCACCCCAGAAGAGGGAGAAAGCGTCACGAGACATTGTGATTGAGAGCTAAATAAATAACTGGTAAGGTACCAAGCGCTGCCCACGGCACGGAACAGAGCCTTCGAGCACCAAGTGACGTGCGCAATTCCCTCGATTCATGTGACTGTGAGATCGGTGGAGTCATGGAATATACGCTGTCTATGTCATGAAGCTTAGTCAGTGGTCTCGGGGCGGCTTGAATTTTCACACCGTGGTGGAGAATGTACTAAATCCCTTCTTTTGAAAGGATACCCGTATCTCTGCAGTGGAGTGAGTAAGTATTGGTGCAAGAGACGGATTGTCAATATTTTAGTGTCACCATAGCAAACTGACCTACATAGTAAATCTCTATAACGGCGGATAAACAAACATACAACCCACCTAATAGATACAGCGACTATTAAATATGATTGTACCATAACTCTCTTGAAGGAAGTGACAAGAAAAAACATCCCATACATAAATTAAATGTGTGTATTTTTGATTGTAAGTAGTTCATCATGGTGCATTATAAAGGTTAACAAACGATGGTCTGGTGAAAGAAATCTGGGCTTGAGCAGTCCGATTGGGGGAGTATCGGCACCCTAAATAAGACTAGAACAATTTCCTAGAGAGCTGTTTTTCTGATAGTGAGTGAGGTCAACAGAAAGCTATTGGAGTGACTTGTAACGCAAGTGGTCATATTCTACGGTAATTGCTTCACATCAGGCCACGCGCTTCTTAGTAACCAGTTATGGTATATAAATTTAGTATAAGTTAGTAATTAAAACCATTTCTCTAAATGGCCGTCGAACCAACACAGTCATTCTAGAAAAAAGCTTTTTAAACTTACACCACTGCACAAAGAGAATAAGGTAGTTTTTAAACAAAAATGTTAAGAACACTTTTTTAGTTTTAGTTCGACAGCGAGTTTGTCGTTTGTTTCATTTTTAATGAGTCTGTAAATTAGCATAAAATGCAACTTGGGTGCAAGATAAATATTGTGTATTGTTCACATCTCTATATATATATTTACAAAGGAACTTATCATTCAATTAATTTATACTTTTGTCTCTATTTTCATTGCAACCTCATCGTCGAAATATTGGGATTACGCAAATAAAAACTCTACCTTTTTTGACTGAACCGTGTTAATTGAGGCACAGTTAATTAATTTTTTTAATAATCCTACGACTGCCTGTATCGTCGCTCGCTTTTGTGGCTATAAAATATATTAACGCAAAAGTGGTAGGATGCAGAAGTCGAGAAAGGCCAACTTACGCATCACGAGCCCATAACAAAGCGAGTAATGTGTCGTGTTGGATTTTTGTACAGACATTTTACGTTTTACGTATGCAGAGACCAAAGGATAAGAACGTCATGGGATAAGTTCTCTTTGCCTATCCTGCAAGAAACTTGACATAAAGATTATAAGATAAGATAGACAGATGTATAAACTATATTTGCCTATCTTTATGCTGAAATATATAAATTAGGCCATGTCCTACAATGCCAACATTATTTCATATTCAGTTCAATTGATGCATTTATTTTTTTAGGAAATACAACACGCGATGAGGCTTATCTTCATAACTTTAGAACTCTGTCCATAGCATACATTATTTTACTAACTTGAGATTGCTTTGAAAGTATTGCTATTAGCAATAACGCCGCCTTGTGAAATACATTCAAGCTTGTATATTGTATATGTAATTTATCAGTGTGTGTATTATCCTACTTTATGTTAAGAAAATATTTTATTTCTATGTATTATTATTAAATTAAGTTACAGTAAGTAAGGGTATTCATGTCACCTGATGGCACATGATCGGATGTGCAGTGACAAGAATAAAGATGTGTAGATCGGCAACTGATCATTTTTGAAATGCTAGTAGATTAAAAAAAAGGAAAAAGCAAAATAAGAGAATTAAATAAGATGCAATAAGATTATATTTCAAAAAATGTAAGACGTGTCTAAGTGCCCGCGAGGGCCCAATGGCAAATAAAGAATTTTTATCTTTATCTTTAACATCAAAATCGTCAGCGTCTCGTTACTAACCTTTTTTAGAGAGACATTGACGTATTTATCTAAAGCCCCTATGACATTCATATGTCATAGCATTCGTTCAGAGTTAATACAACAATCTCACAGTATATGGTAGAGACCTCAAAGGCCAGTGTGTATGAACTGTGATCATCATGGCAGGAATTTTACCACATCCGTATGTAAAAATTTCCTATGGCTATAGGTAATTCAGATCAGAGACTTATGTCTCACATTTTAATTTAATAATAATTAACTGTGTTCCGACGATGAGAAGATATAAGGGCATCAAATGCGAGACGCCCGCTATCGTCGCTCCTTTCAATCTAATTACTAATCAAAGACGACCCTATACCTCGCTTAGTGCCATACTAAAAATGCCCCTTTTCCCCCTAAAAATACTATATTATACACTATAAAATATAAGGTGCCCGCCTTACAAAAACAAATAAATTCTCCGCAAAAAAAATATGTAAAGATAAATTTGTTTAGACTAATATAACCTTTCAACTCAAAATCTCTTTTATTCTACAAACTATTTCAGTTTCAAAGAGTTAATAGCCTGACCTCTAACTATGCAAGCCCCTATTCTACAACTTCTAACTCGATAAACCCTATATTTGAACTGACACTGACGGAAACTGGCGAGCGTGCATAAGTAAAGATATGAATGTTGAAGAATCGAGTGAGGTGTGTAAGGATCGAGTCATATGGCGCTTAGATCTTTCTGCCTACCATACAAGGGACTTCTATCTATCTATCTATAACTTCACGCCAAATCCTTTGCGGGGTAGGCAGAGAGAGAGCCGAGCGCCACGTGACTCGATCCTTACATATCTCACTCGCTTCTTTAACATTCATTGCTCTTCTCATGCACGCTCGCCGGTTTCTAGGGCTCCTGACATCACCTTCTGATAGACCACGACCAATTTGGTCATGGTAGGTAAGTCTTGGCATTCCCCATCCTTCCACTTTTGCATTGTATATCTGCTTCGTCATCCTTTCATCTTGCATTCTTTCTACATGTCCGAACCAACGGAGCATGCCTCTTCTTATTCTAATACCGACGCTCTCTTTCAGACCAACTCTGTTTCTAACATCATCATTGCGAATACGGTCTACAAGCGTTACGCTACAAATTTTGCGCAGCGCTCGCATTTCGAACGCGTTTATTCTATTTTCATGCTCTTTCTGCCATACCCAGCTCTCATTTCCATAAGTTAGCGTTGGGACCAACACTGCATTGTGTATAGCGAGTTGTGCCTTCTGGCTCAGGTTTTTACTGCCAAGAAGTTTTCCCAACGCTCCATTCACACTATTCCCAGCACTCACTCGTCAACAAGGGACAAGGGAACAAGGGACTTGATCAGAAAATATAGATACATAGTTAAAAGCAGTTTTCAAACTATTTTAGCTCACACGAATTATAGTTATACACTTCTTTATAGTTACACCACATCACAAAAAATATCTGTATATTCTGTATATGTACATTGTACTCGTGCCAAATTTCGTCACTATAGAGACTATACCATATCGCAAATTTAATTCTAGAATCAGCTAATCAAAAAGTCTGTTCTGTCAGTCTTTACCGATTAAACCTTACATTCAATACCCGCTCCTATTACCAATGCGTAGGGTCTGGTATCCTTTGGTATCAATTGTGAATAATTATTTCATAAATCATCAGGAGATTAAATAAGTGTCTGCCGACGACAGATGTGTCGTATTGCCGCCGTGACTTGCTTTTGTGATGCAATTAAGCTGTTATTATAATATTAGGCCATATTTTACAGGCAGTTTGTGTAATAAATTCACATACGTAGTTGATCGGTACCCGTAGCGCTATCGAAGTGTTTTATTTGAAGTACAATAGGATATATAGGTATTTAATGACAGCACATATTGCAAGTTTTTTTAAACGTATTCAATATAATGTTAGACGAGATAAGAGGAGCAAGAATATTTTTTAAGTGAAAACTACTTTAGCGACGTTGTGCACTTTTTGGGATGAGTAAAAAATGTTAAATTCGCGTCAGGACACGTGACCCTGATGTAAGATTTTGCGTCGATGCGAATGTCGGTGCGAATATGCGCATGCGGCGGTGGGGCCGCCACCCACCACGCAGCGCCAATTCCTGCGGGTCGAAGAGAGCCGAGTGCTGCATAGACACGTGGAACGTGAGAGTTGGTCTTAACGATAATAGTGAGGTATGTAAGGATAGTCATGTGGCGCGCAGTTCTCTTTGCCAACCCCGCAACGGATTTGTCGTGAAGTTATACATACACTTACCATCTACTAAAACTCAAGGCTGACATTGACCAGTACGTGATGCATCCTGCCAATTCACAATGACTATAGAGGTTTATTTTCAAATCGTCAATTAGATATTACCTACAATAAATTTATGTCAGCATTATTAATACAATAATAATGATGTTAAGCGGTAGGATCTTATATAGTTGCCTGACCTGAATTATTTCCAGATGTCTTTGTGAACCACCATACCATAAATAATAAATTCTAATAATAAGATCTTCTAAAAATAAGAAATTTTCATTAACAGGTGTAAAATTTTATGCTGAGCTTAATTTATGTCCATTTCTTATATCACGGGTTTATCCCGGTCATTTGATAGGCGTGCGCGGGAATTTAGATCCTCCTCCTTTTTTTTGAAATCGGTTAAAAAGGGTGAATTGTTAGTATTGTCTTAGGTTTTCGCGATTGTTGCACATTGAATTAAACAATTTTTAACGGAAGTATCGCGTGTTTTATTTATTTTGTTGAACCTGACGTTTCGAACGCTTTGCAGCGTCCGTGGTCGCAGGAAGACAGTCATGTAAAGAATTAGCGTATATAGACTTTCTAGTGGTGATTATTATCAATTTGATTAAGTTTTTTTAAATATTTTAAGAAAAGTGAATTTGTTTAAATCGTAAAACCCGAATTTAGTGATACATGCTAGGATTCGAATCGGAAACTTTAGTATCTATATTGTAAACAAATCATAGTTGTCTAAGTGTATATAACTTGCCGAGTTAAAAATAACCGAGTTATGTTATGTCATGGCGTCCGATTCACTGCCTACCCTACAAGGGATTTGGTGTGAAGATAAAAGAAGTATTATCGGACAAATTATACAGCGCCATCTAGTCCCAAACTAAGCAAAGCTTATTAATATCCTGTGTAGACAGGATATATCATAAGCTTTGTATGTTTCTGAATGGTCTCCCAATATGGAAGTAATTTAAAGACACATTTTTAAGAGTGGTAGTGCGGATCAAAGCAGCCCGTCTGGGTAAGTACCTCCACCTCACAGAAAACCGCAGCCAAGTAACAACTCCTAGAGAGATCTTGTGATCCTGCGTGTGAGTGGGGTCACTATTATGCTCATATGAAGTTGCTGTGTAAGCAGCAGGGGGAGCATCACGCGAGTGATACTTAATATATCGCAAGCGTTACTAGGCTACGGTACGCGCTTTACATCAGGTGGGCCGTATGCTTGTGTGCCTTCAAACAAAAAGTGTACTGTGACAAATTATAATTTCTCCTTTTATTACTCTAATGGATCTAGCCTCGTTTTAGATTACCAGATTAATTCGCGCCATCATTACCCCTGACATTGCCGTGTTAACATAATGTGTCTCACCTTGCCAAAGTCATACTCGAAGTAATTTTCGCGCCCATAATCGTAAACTTTATTATTATTATAACTTTATGAGTTTATTTAATAATATTTAAATGCGAAATAGACTATTCTCTTCCAAGTTTGTAAATACCTACACGTTAGGTACTTTCAAAGGTACTTCGGCGTAAAATTGGTACGCACTTGCCTCCACTTCCTGCAATGTCCAACAAACCGGCTTATCACTAGATACGGTTCGGTGAGTGAAGCCTCTATAAGCTCTTGTATCTATAATATTACTTCAGAGTCGATAATCTATAAATATAAAATCGATTACACCTTTTCGATAGTTCCGTCTCCACAGAATAGAATTACGACATCAGAGAACACTGAGGAACCCTCGGAATGCAACTCCGTCTCGCTTTGGACTAGTTTTTTTCATTTCTAATATTTTTGAGAGATGTATATATCTCTCCACCTTACAGAAAACCGTAGCCAAATAACAACACCCTAGACGGTATATCCCGTCTACAGTTTCTGAATGGTCTCCCAATATGGAAGCAATTTAAAGACACATTTTTAAGAGTGGTAGGGCGCATCAAAGCAACCCGTCTGGGTAAGTACCTCCACCTCACAGAAAACCGCAGCCAAGTAACAACTCCTAGAGAGATCTTGTGTTCCTTGCGTGTGAGTGAGATCACCAGTAAACTCCTAGAAGGTGTTGTTGTGCTAGTAGCAGAGGTGGCTTCGCATGAGTAATAAATACTTAATGTACTGCGAGCTTTCTATTAGATGGGCCGTATACATATTAAAAATACAATTGAGTTTACATTTGTAATGAAATTCACCATTTGTGCTGCACTATGTATCAAATCTATCAATGATCACTTCCAATAACTACACTTATATACTATAGCATAAAATACGGAACTACTTCTCTTGTATAGCATAAAATATGAAAACACTAAGTAAGAAATACACCTTAACTTAAACAGTAACCTACGCTATAACTTTAATATATAACTTGCTAAATCTACCACAATACATGTTCACGGGCAATGGATGCGGGAATGGCATGCATTCAAGCAATAAAAGTAGATACATGGCATTCAATGTAGCAAAATGCACCTTAGCATCTATGGTTCCAGGCAATAAACTAAATGGGACGTTTCTTTGTTGGCAAAAAGGAATATTATGTATACTACTTCCATAATTTGATGAGCTTTACAGTTTCGTACAAAACATGAAAAATACGAAACCTTTATGTTATAATTCTGTAAGCACATTCGTTGCTGTACTTTTTTACACACAAAGGAAAATAGTTGTCATCAAAAAGTAAACCAGATTTTGCTATTTATATTATTAAAAAAAATGTTCAGAAAGAGGAACATTTCAGTAGTAAATAAAATACCAAACTGCGCTTTAGTGTTATACACACTTTTATTTATTTCACTTTTCAAAAATATTTTTCTCACATTAATGTCTCTAGTAGCAATAAAGATAAGACTTTCCTATAAACTGTCAATATCCTTCAGACCTCGTTAATTCGATACTGTCACAAAATTCGCTCTTAAATTGCATGATGTCGTCGTCAACCTAGGAACGACCTAGAAATCTACCTACCAAATTTCGGTTTCGCAGGTCAATTCGTTTTCGAAACTTCATATTTAGTCAGCAAAATTCCTTAAACCTTTGCTTTTATATATCTCATAGCTAGATTATTAAATTGACCATTTCATGAAATAACCGGGTGGTCCGTGAAGTAAGTAGATATTTTTTGACCTACACTCATTGCTTAGATTAGATTCGTTAGGTCGTCGGACGCTATACATAGAAATAGGAGTATATATGTTGACCTACTTTAAGTTAATTTGATTATATTTACCACGATGTCTCTCATGTTTGAGTATCATACCCTTACTTTGTATGGCAAGGAAATTTTGATATATAACCATCTGATCGGTCATTACATGAAATGGCCAATTCCTAATTGATCTAGGTTTGTTGATACCTATATATTTGTTTTTCTTTATAACTTTAGTTTCCTCTACAAAAACTGTACACATTCATTTTGTAAGCATTAGCTAGATCAAATTTTGAACTTCGCAAACCGCTAATACAGCCATAGTAAATAATTTATATGATGTGAATAGTTAATACATGATCCCAACGATGAGGCTAGTCTATTCATAACTCAAAAGGGGCCTTAAATTGGGGCATTTCTAATATCATAGAACTGAGAGTAATAGCAGGCCTTCGCTAAGAGGCAAGAATAAACTTGGTTTAGTATATTTATAAACCTCTCTTATATTCATGGTAAAGTTTGGTATAATTTTATTCAATTGAACATCACTTAGGGGTTGTATGACCAATTTCAATGCATTTTTTTTGTATTTGAATGCTTACGCTTAATAACTGGAATATAAGTGGCTCACTATTATCTTTAGAGTTAATGTCAGTCACCTGCGCGTAGTGCACCTTGCTATTAACAAACAAAAAGATAGGTAGAGAGCATCAAATGAACTTGATTGGGCAGTATTGTAAGACGACCGAAGAAAACTAGCAACTCCCTTGAGGTTTGTTGTATTCCTGCGAGCAAGGGAGTTTACCAGTAAGATGCCGAGGATTGTGAATCATACTTCTAATTGCAAGTGTTCATAGGCTACGGTAAACGTTTTAAACTTCAGATGAGCCGTATATTTACCTTCCGATATTTTACAAAAAAAAAATGTTATCACTCTATGATAACGTCAGTTAGAGAAAGCTTTTCTTTATAATAAGATACTGGAAGGGGTAAGCGATGACATGATAAGCTATCTCTATACACTGAATCAGCATGCATCGGAATGCAAATAGCAAATGAGGCAACTTTTTATGAGAACACACGAATTTACAAGAATAGTGTACCTATTGTGTAGCCTTTTACTTTATTTTCTCTATTTTAATTTTGTATACTATCTATTTCGTAAAGGATGTATTGCTTGGAAATAAACATTATTATTATTATTGATTCTTTAGTCTAGTGACAGGTAATGGATCTGACGCGTAAAGGCCTCTTTGAGAAGATTGATATTTACCCGTCGTAAAGCGTTTTAAGGGATTTCAATGGAAAAATGGAGCCATAAGCAGGTCTCGGTAGACATTGGAATTATTGCGAATATGTGGGAAATTATTATGCTATTTATCATATTATGCTATGATCTGGAGAGATTACCGGTACTGGGCTATTACAGAAGAGACACGGTCGCCTGCCATAATTATCATACCGGATTGTTACTTCCGGCAGGCATTATTACTGTTATTTTTATTTATACAGATAATATATAATAGTTATTATTATTATTTTCCCTACCCCGTAAGGGATTTGGCGTGAAGTTATAGATAGATAGATATTATTATTTGTTTAATAATGATTGTTTATAAATATTTGATAGAAAGCAATATATATTATATATATATATATATATGTGTGTGTGTTATATTAATAAGAATGTGGGTATGTGACTCACTATGACGAGCTCGGTGGCGCAGTCGTGAATGACGTTACTTTGATACCAACGCTCGTGGGTTCGATTCCCACACAAAACAATGTGCCAGAGCATGTAGGTTTGTCTTGGTCTGGACGTTTTAAGAGCGGGCGCATTAAAGCAGCCCGTCTGGGACAGTACCTCCACCTCACAGGAAACCGCAGGCAAGTAACAACTCCCTATAGGGTTATTGTGTTCCTGCGTGTGAGTGAGGTCACCAGTAAGTTCCTAAGAAGCTGCAGCAGAAGAGGTATGGCATGGTAACCGCTTTACATCAGGTGCGCCGTATGCTTGCCTAAGTTGTATAAAAAAAACTTAGGATTCAAATGGATTTTACTCTACGCCATGTAATGCATTACGTTAGCTAGTGATCTAGGCTTTAGCAAAGGAGAAGAAAAGTGATATTTAGTTAGCAGGGATGTACCTAGTTGAACATCGCAACCAAATAATAACCTTATAACCCCCTGGAATTTTGATCAGTGACGTTGTCAGAAAGGTCCTGAAGAGTCGCTACTATCAGCTAAAAGTCAACGCTTGAGAGGTATATTTTTTATTTATATATACACAATGCAGTGCTGATCCCAACGCTTACTTATGGAAGTGAGAGCTGGGTATGGCAGAGAGAGCATGAAAGTAGAATAAACGCTGTAGAAATGCGAGCATTGCGTAAAATTTGTGACGTGATCCTTGTAGACCGTGTTCGCAATGATCATGTTAGAAACAGAATAAATCCTGAAGAGTGTCGGTGGTAAATTAAGAAGAGGCATGCTCCATTGATTCGGACAAGTAGAAATAATACCGGAGGAAAGAATTACGAAACAGATATACAACGCGAAAGTAGAAGGATGTAGAAGCCGAGGAAGACCAAGACTTACCTACCATGACCAAATTGATAGTGTTTTATCAGAAGGTGATCTCAGGAGTCTTAGAAACCGGCGAGCGTGCATGAGAAGAGTAATTAATGTTAAAGAAGTGAGCGAGGTGTGTAAGGATTGTGTCATGTGGCGCTCGGTTCTGTCTGCCTACCTCGCAAGGGATTTGGCGTAAAGTTACAGATACCTAATTTCATAATGCGGGTTGTATCCTATTTTATCATATATATTTGTTGTATGTATAATAAAGAAATAAATATTGTCGGACAAATTACACAGCGCCACCTAGCCCCAAAGTAAGCGAAGCTTGTGTTATGGGTACTAGACGACTGATAAACATACGTAAATACATTTTTTTTTTGTAAATACATACTTATTATACATAGAAAATACCCAGACTAAGACAAACAGACATGTTCATGCACACAAATGTTTGTACTATGTGGGAATCGAACCCACGAGCGTTGAGGTCAAAGTAGCGTAATAGCGCGTTTCACCACTGCGCCACCGAGCTCGTCGCTATGTATGTATGTATATCTTCATGCCAGGTCCCTTGCAGGGTAGGCAGAGAGAACCAAGCGCCATAAGACGCGGTCCCTACACACTTCACTCGCTTCTTTCACATTCATAGTTCTTTTCATGCACGCTCGCCGGTTCCTAAGGAACTATATATTTGTTGAAGTAGTAAAAATAAATGTACGTTTACTTTCTTCTTATAGAGTTCCACTATGAGTCACATTTATGCGGGCACCATAAAAATAGAACAAAGATCAAATTTGACGCGCTCTTATTGCACGTAAGTTACGTAATATGCATGTACAAATGTTCGTGAAATTCTAATAACTTACCTACGTCAATTCACTGTTGGGATGTGTACAGGGACCTCACTCAATTCTAATTTCAAACATTTTCGTACGTATGTTAGTAAAGGTGTGTACAAACTGTTGCAATTACAGTTGCTATTTAAGTATAATTACAACTGGCACAAAAGGTTCACACCCTGAAATTGTCCCTATAATCAGTACATATTATCAAAAATAATATATATATATATATATGTATTAACGATCACCTCACATACAGTTTTGGACTTGAAATTGTACCTGAAGCTTCTATGATGGGAGTAGATTCTTTACGAATGACTAATAAAAATAAAAAATAATAATATGGAAGTTCCCATATGATGAAATTACCTTCAAGGTTTATATAGTAGTCGTACATTGTTGTACATCATTCGGTGAGAACTAATCTCTAAAGTATTGCTCTCGAAGATAAAATTCACCACGTTAACATTGCATATATGTTTTGTGACTTTCCTTGGACGGCTATGTTCATACGTTTTCTGTTATATTCTTTTTTTATTTATTTATTTAGGTACACCAACAGGTTACATGTTTACATTCTCAATAACATTTTTAAAGGTACTTATTCTAGTATGAAACCCAATTAAAGGTGAACACAACTTTTTCGAATACATGGACAAGCATTCAGTACTAACAATAATTACATTAACAGTAAAATAAAAGTAGGTAGGCAGGTCTTAAATTTCGTAACTAAAATTTCCTTTTTGAATGTTTTGTGAAGTATAGTGATTTTTACAAGCTTTTATTTAACTTGCAATGTAAGTATGTAAGTATGTTCGGGTGAAATCTTGCAACTCAATTTTGAAGCAGATATCTTTAACCGATTGAGCTGAAATTTTGTATACACGTTCAGTTTGGATGACAATGCATGGTTAACTGTGTGACGTCATTCTAAATCCAACATGGCGGCATACCTAAGATGGCGGACCAACTATTTTTTAATGCACTCCTACAATATGGGTATCAAATAAAAGGGCTTGCTAAGAATAACTCGAAAAATAATGTGACATCACTATTAATCCAATATGGCGGATTTCTAAAGCTTGAAAATGTATTTCGAAGCAGATATCTTACATCGATTGAGCTGAAATTTTGTATACACGTTCAGTTTGGGTGACAATGCATGGTTAACTGTGTGACGTCATTTTTATTTATTGATGAAATCTCTATGGTCCCGTATGAAATGCTTTGTATGGTAGATTCCCGACTTAAACAACTCAAAAACAATGAATTACTCTTTGGTGGTATAAATATTTGTGTATTTGGTGACTTAATGCAGTTACCTCCTGTGCGAGGAAATCAAGTGTTTGAACAACCCTCTAGATTTGTCCCAGCAACACACCTATGGCGGTCTTTCTCATTAATTGAATTGACTGAAAATATGAGACAACAAGATAGCACAACTTTTAAAGACCTCTTGAATGCATTACGAATTGGTGAACTTCAATCAGAACGTTTTGCTATTTTAATGAATCGACTAAACAAAGAACAAACTGGTGAATTTGCGATTGAAAAAGCTCTGCGAATTTATCCCACTAACCAACAAGTATACAATCACAACAAAACTGTTCTCGAACATTTCCGAGCTTGTGGTGTAATTATTAACAAAATAATTGCACAGGACAGCCTAGTAGATTGTACACGAAAAAATAACAACAAAGATTTAAATAATATTATACCATCCGACATAAACAAGACAGGAGGGCTACCTAAGGAGTTAGAAATAATGTAGATGTGTCCAAGGGTCCGGTGAATGGTGCCATTGGACATATTACAGAAATCATATGGCCCTGCTTCCGGAGAGCACAAATGTATGAAACTGACATACCATCCGTCCGTATAGACTTCGATAAAGATGGTGTTCATCTCATTCAACCCAAGACTGTGCAATTTCCAGCAAAATATAGTCACGGCACTGCAGAACGAAGAATGCTGCCAATTATATTATGTTGGGCTTGCACAGTACACAAAATGCAGGGTAGTACCGTCAACCATGCCGTTGTATACTTAGGCTCAAAGCTTTTCGCTGCTGGTCAAGCATACGTGGCCTTAAGTAGGGCAAAATCATTAGAAGGTCTTGTTATTGAAGAGCTAGATTGTTCGAAATTAACCGGCAAACGACCATGCAACAATGATGCGTTGAATGAGATGAACAGACTGAGAAACGTGTCCAGCGACAACTAAAAAGTAAAAAATAAATTAAAAGTAAAAAACATTTTTAAAAACAAGCTTTTATTTAAATGCTCTAAAAAGAAAAAAATAAACTTTTACTGTTAACTTATAACGTCATTTCACATTTGACACAATTTATATGATATAAAAGCTTGTCGCGAGATTTACTTGTGTAGATTAACAAGTAAATTAAATAATTTGATGGGAATAATATCTATTAAAATTTTCAAACTAAGTAAATACGAGTACTTAAATCTCGCGACAAGCTGTTATATCATATAAATTGTGTCAAATGTGAAATGACGTTATAAGTTAACAGTAAAAGTTTATTTTTTTCTTTCTAGAGCATTTAAATAAAAGCTTGTTTTTAAAAATGTTTTTTACTTTTAATTTTATTACTATGATGATGACTGTATTTTATGTTTAAATTTCATAAGAAAGTCGCTAAATCTAAATCGCACTTTTCGTTAACCTCATTATACTCGTAGCTACCAAGCTTTCTTGATAAGGGCGCATTAATTATTCGATTACAAATAAATAAGCGAGATGATTGCACGATACTTTTACTCGTAAAAGCTGACAAGGAGCAGTATTCATATAGCAATCACCCAATACAAGACATCAGTTACGAAATAATTTTAGTGAAACCTTAGATAATTTAACATGTTGCTGTAAACCTTTCATATACAATTTAAATAAGTTTACTTGTTACTACAAAACTTTCAGTATTAGCTTAGATCATTTTACCTGGTTATCAAATGGGGAACTTTTTATCTAAGTGATATAAACTACCTTTTATACTAGAGCTATACGGCTTATTAATATCATAAATAGCTATAAAAATTACATATACATGAATGTTAAAAGCTTCGTAAACCGACAATTAGAAAACTGTTTATATATTTTTTTTCTAAAAATTTGAATTTTAAATCACTCTCCTGTAACGTTTACTTAGTGTCGCTTAGTAATATTTGCCTTTCAAGCGTCGATATGCAGCAATCGCGCGGTATGCTACATTATGCACTCTACAAACCGAATGCTTTATAGCTAATTTGTTTTACTTGACAATATCACTCAGTATTCAATGAACATATTTATCATTAAGTTATGCACTTCAAATGATATTTGAGTGATACGTATTCGGGGATACTTTTTTTATTTTATACTACGTCGGGAGGTATACAAGCATACGGCCCACCTGATATAAAGCGAGTACCGTAACCCATTAACGCTTGCGATATATTAAGTATCACTCGCTCGATGCCTCCTCTGCTGCTTACACAGCAACTCCTTGGGAGCTTACTGGTGACCTCACTCACACGCAGGAACACAACAATCCTCTAGGGTTATTTAACTGCGGTTTTCTGTGAGGTACTTCCCCAGACGGTTTGCTTTGATGCGCCCTACCTCTCTTAAGATCAGTGATATTTATAGATGCAGTAGAATATCATGTAAACCCACCCTTAGTTCATTCGCACCTTACGGTGTGGGCATGCTAGGATAACATAATAGGATCGTGAATTATGTGGGTTCGTGAGACATAGGGCTGGACTACCTGCCTAAACGGCGACCGAAAATAATGAATGCTATGTACATACGCATCGAGAATATCGCCCATGTAACATTTGCTATTACCTCTTGAAAATAATGATAATATACACGTGAAGGGCTTATTTGTATGTCTTTCCTACACGTCGTAATAGAGATACGAGTTTACATGATTTGTACAGAAATTGACTTAGGCAGCAGTGATAGCTCAGTGGATAAAAAATCGGTCAAGTGCGAGTCGGACTCGCGCACGAAGGGTTCCGTACCATTATCTATAAAAATGGCAAGAAAATCACGTTTGTTGTATGGGAGCCCACCTTAAATATTTGTTTTATTTTATTTTAATTATTTATTCTTAAAGTGAATATATAACTAAATATTTTGTGAATATTTCAAGCGTCTACCTGTTGCCGTTATCAATATCGAGCAAAAATGAGCAAAAAAATCACGTTTGTTGTATGGGAGCCCCCTTAAATATTTATTTTATTCTATTTTTTAGTATTTGTTGTTATAGCGGCAACAGAAATACATCATCTGTGAAAATTTCAACTGTCTAACTATGACGGTTCATGAGATACAGCCTGGTGACAGACGGACGGACGGACGGACGGACGGACGGACAGCGGAGCCTCAGTAATGGGTTCCGTTTTACCCTTTGGGTACGGAACCCTAAAAACCAGCCTATTTCCTACGGTCGCTGGTTTGAATCCTGGCGTGTACCACTAAATTCACCTTTTCGGATTTATCTACATATTGGTAATTATCACTTGCTTTTTGGTGAAGGAAACGTCGAGAAAACCGCACGTACAAGAAATTGTATTTCAAAACGACGTTTGACCTAACCTAAGGCGGTTTGATTTCCCTGTGGGTTGTGGAGGGAGGTCTGATGGTAGTCGCTCCATGTTAAAATCAGTATCTTCGCCAAATCCTTATGTTTAGGTATTGGACACCGCCAATCCTAATGATTTAGGAAATGGGATAAAACTAGGAAGAAAAAGCACTGGAATTAGCTCCATAATTAATTTCTAATATAAACGATGCATTAATTGCTGTGTTATTAATCAAAAGAAGCGTCATGGTGAAATAATATCTTCACTTTTCAGAAAACCGCAGCCAAGTAACATCTTTCTGGAGGATTGTTGTAATCATGCTAGGTACGTAAGCTCCTAGGACTGCAATTGCTGTCTATGTACCGAAAGTTCCTGTATTTCAAGCCACAGTGACCACTTCTTTTTCGGGAGGCACACAAGTATACAACCCACCTGATGTATAGCGGTTATTGCAGGCTATGAACGCTTGCAATGCTTTAAGTATCCCTTGTGCGATGTCACCTCAGCTGGTAACACAGCAACTGCTCAGGAGCTTGCGCTTACTGATGACGTCAGTCACACGCAGGTACATAATAACCTTCTAGGGAGTCGTTACATGGTAGCAGTTTTCTGTGAGGTGGAAGGTAGTGTGGGGTACGCGCGGGGACGGGTTGCTTCGCTGTGCCCTGCCTCTCTTAAATCAGGCGGGCCGTGTGCTTATGTGCTATGCGATATGATACAAAAAACCATATAGGCTTGTTTGCTACTTGACGTAGCGTTTTCCTTTCTTCACGTCGGCAAAAATCAATATGACGCGTGGTGATTTCTCCGTGAATAAAGTCTTCCGTGGAATTATTATTCAAAGCCGAGCATTCTTATCATGCTCAAGAGAGTTCTCACCAAGCGTAGCTATTCAGCGCTGGCGATAAACACACAATACGGTTTTCCCGGCAAAATAATTCAGTCACGAACTGGCCGCTCGCCCGGGACATTGTCAGAACGTGACCGCTCCACGGACAGTGGACATACGCCTTTATCATTTCTGCAAGTCATTCTGCGCTTTAAGGAGATATTTTTTTGTACCACTAAGCTGGGAAATAAGCATGCGGCCTGCATTATCGTAAACATTTACCCGCAGACACTTCCAACATCAGGGGATATCAACTGACGAACTCGGTAAACTGTATGACGGCAGTCGCTGTATATCAAAATCTGCATCTTCGCCAAATCAGGCTTAGGTAGCGGACCCCGCCAATTCTAATGGGTTAGGAAATGGGATAAAGCTAAGAAAAAGAAGTACATACGTAAGTGCGTACGGATGAACGGATGGAGTTTTTGTTTTTAGAAGATAAATTAGAGATAAACATATAATTTTACTGAATGGAAAATCAACAATGAACAAAATTAAATTTGTTAATTAAAACAAGAAGTCTTCTTAACAAAATCCTTCCTTAAAAACCTCATAAAATTACCTGTAGGTATAAGGAAATACATTAAACCCTTTTACGTTTATGAATTGAAAGACATAGTTTATATAATTGATAAATGAATGATATATCATAATAAATAATATAATATAATCTCTTTAGAATAATAATCAATCGATAAATGTTATAATGTAAGTAAATTATATTGTAAATTGTCATAGTATAATGTAAATTGTCATAAGTAAAATTATATCGTAAATTGTCATAGTATAATGTAAATTGTCATAAGTAAAATTATATCGTAAATTGTCATAAATTTGATAATAATAATAATTATTGTAAGGTCAAACCACGTGTGCCTTGACAAGGTAATTTATAACATATTGACCATCCCGTATACCACATTTAATTAATGTTATAAATTGAAGTAATTATAAATAAATAAATAAATAAATAAATTAACGTATAATATGGCTAAATAAAAACCTGTATGCAAGTAACAGATTGCAATTGGCGACATATTACGCAACTAGTTAGCACATTTAAGTCATGTCACCTATTGAATAGACTAACTATATTGTTATAATTTCAAGTTGGCAATTTGCTATGACCTGATTCTGTCACGAACTACGCCGTGGACATTACGTGCGCGCATCGCATGCCCACCGGAACTTTACAGTTCGTGCAAATGTACGTGATGCAACTTCCCTACCGAAGACGTCATCGATTTAATAATTTCTTTTTTTGAGTTCCGTACATGTAGGGCAAAGATTAGGATTTGTATTATTTTATAAGTAAACTAGCGAAGGTGCCAAGTAACTTGGTAAGTTGCTACGTCAGCACGGGGAATGGCAAAGGCCGACAGATACTATTTAAGCATTGTCTAGGCAATCTGGCACTTTTATAACGCTATGTTCCATATGTTATATGGTGCATACTGAATGAATCTGATTTATGTACATATTTGTGATTGTCACTTGTTCATCGGGGAAGAACAACATTTTTGACGAGCTTGGTGGCTCAATCGTGAACGAGGCGAATTTGACACCAACGCTTCTGGGTTCGATTCCTACACAAGATAAACATTTGTGCACATGAACATGTCTGTTTGTCTTGGTCTGGATGTATTAAGAGAGGTAGGGCGCATCAAAGCAGCCCATCTGGGGAAGTACCTCCAGCTCACAGAAAACAGCAGCCAAATAACAAGTCCCTAGTAGGTTGTTGTGTTCTTGCGTGTGAGTGAGGTCGCCAGTAAGCGCCTAAGGAGTTGCTATGTTAGCAGCAGAATAGGTATCGCGCGAGTGCTACTCAATATATTACAAGCGTTAATAGGCTATGGTAACTGCGCAGGTGGGCAGTATACTTGTATGCCTCCCGACGTTATATAAAAAAAAACATCGTGAGGAAACCCGCCCGTCCAAAAAATTATGTTTCGAAAGACGTGACCTAAGATAGATGTGGTTTTTCCTCTTGGTTGTGGAGGTCTGATTGCAGTCGGTTCATATCAAAATCAGCATCTTCGAGAAATACTTAGGCTTAGGTACCGGACACCACCAATCCTAATGGATTAAGAAACGGGATAATGCTGAGAAGAAAAAGGTACTTATTGAATGATTCTTGGAGACTTAAAATAATCTCAGGTTTGTCCACGGTATCGTACTATTTACAGAAATCCGTAAGATGGTCCAAGAATACCATGTTTAGTTTCAGCAGGGATGGAAGGTACACCGCATATGTGGAAAGGCGAGTGAGTGCTGGGAATAGTGTGAATGGAGCGTTGGGAAAACTTATTGGCAGTAAAAACCTGAGCCAAAAGGCGCAGCTGGCTATACACAATGCAGTGCTGGTCCCAACGCTTACTTATGGAAGCGAGAGCTGGGTATGGCAGAGAGAGCATGAAAGTAGGATAAACGCGGTTGAAATGCGAGCGTTGCGCAAAATTTGTGGCGTAACGCTTGTAGACCGTATTCGCAATGATGAGGTTAGAAGCAGAGTTGGCATAAAAGAGAGCGTCGGTGTTAAAATAAGAAGAGGCATGCTCCGTTGGTTCGAACATGTAGAAAGAATGCAGGATGAAAGAATGACGAAGCAGATATACAATGCAAGTGGAAGGATGTAGGAGCTGAGGAAGGCTAAGACTTACCTACCATGATCAAATTGGTCGTGTTCTATCAGAAGGTGATGTCAGGAGCCCTAGAAACCGGCGAGCGTGCATGAAAAGAGCAATGAATGTTAAAGAAGCGAGTGAGGTATGTGAGGATCGAGTCACGTGGCGCTCGATTCTCTCTGCCTACCCCGTAAGGAATTTGGCGTGAAGTTATAGATAGATAGATGTTTAAATATCAACCTGTACAAAATTAAAGTTAGAAACCCCGACAGCAATATGACTATAAAAGTGAGTAACGTGTGACGTATGATCGACCGCGACGTAATCTCGTGACATATATCTTGGTTATGAAGTACGAATAAGTAATCCAGAGTAAAGAGATTGACAGATGCATATGACCGCGATGAGCTGCTGACTCCAAATTAGACTGCGGAAGCGTAGCACAGCGTTCACTTTTGACGCTCAAACTTGGGTCACAATAAAAGCCATGTCCCAGAAAGCGTGTCACGTGTCAAAGAGAAAAGGAGAGAAAATTAGTAGGTATCACCTTAAAGATAGAAAAACCACCAGTCAGTCCGGAAAAAGTCAATTTTCAGATTATATTAGAAGGGTGATAAAACTGAAACAGCAGTAAGCAGTAGACCGATAACCAAGCCCGTGTAAAGAGGTGTGAAATGGATGAAGTGTGGGGTGAAAAGATGACGCATATCTGGGGGCACAATTGGAATACCTCTGCTCAAATCAGAGTGGAATGTAGACGATTTAAAGAGTCTTGGAAAGACCAAAGGGTTTACAGTTATCCGAAGATAAAGACATCTTTCTGAATGTTAGTAATTTTAAATTAAAATCTGATCAAGTACATTTTGAAACCTGTGTTGATATGTGCTACAAAGAGATGAACATAAATTGGATACCAAATATACTATGCAATTATCATCAGTATCGACACCAGCGTGGAGTGCTCTTCCAGGTCTCAAATAGCATTATATTTAATTAAAATAAAAGATAGTGTCTGTGAAATTTTATTTTAAAAAGTGCTCAATCGATGTCTTTGAAAACATTTTATTACATGTAGAAATTGTGAGATTATTCCAGAGCTTTATAGGAAATATTTGTTGTTATTCGTTTGAATTAGTCCTAACCTTATAGAGAAACAGAGGATGTACTTAACTATATTTTATCAAAACAATTTTACGCTTCATTTTCGCTTACACAAGCAAAACACGCGCCTCACGATAATAAATTGCCTACCCTTGATTACATTGCAACGAACGTTCGAAAACAAAGCATGCAGTGATAAGCGTTGAACAAACTGTTCACATAAACAGGACTTATGGGCCCGCATCTATTTGCTCCTAGCTTGATAACGTGTTCCCCAATGACTACGGAATACACCGGTCGGCCCACATGATTATCGATGGAAGAAATACGTATTGCTCGATTTTCTTTAAACGCCACCATTATTTCTGGTAAATCGCCTATTTTGTGGCTTTGGTTATAAATAAAACTGGTGAAGTCTGAGTCATTATCGCGCACTGATTGTTTCAGATGTTGCTTGGATAGTAAATTTCACATTATATTGAACTATTTCTAGCAACTGTGGTTTCATATTTTTTCACCTTTACCAAAAGTTGATCCAAACTAGAGCTTCACCTAACACATCTGACCAACACTTGGCCTTACTCTGGCCCGTATGCTTGTTTGTCTCTGGGCATTCTATAAAATAAAACTTTGCCTTATAAGGCTCTTACATACTGTGCTGATTCCTTGGGTTTCCTCCCGCTATTTTCCTTCACAGCCGAGCAAGTAATAATTACAAATATATAACACGAATTTAGTGATACATGCCCACACCGGGATTCAAACCCGGGACCGTAGGATAATGGGTCGGTTCTTTATTTAAAAAGCTATCACAGCTTAATATAATATAAAAATGATATAATGAAAAAAATAACTAGGTACATAGTTGTACATTATTTATGCCCTGTAATTTTCAGAATTTATAATAGCAATGAAACCTAGTACCAGAAATAACCGTTTTTAACAATTTTAGTTTCAATAACTACAATTTATAAAGTTTATTTATGTTGATGACTTATAAATAAATAATGTAGATCCCAACCAAGTGGAGTTAAGGAGGTAGAACCTCGAGCCTTTCTTTACGTCATCCCGCATCCCCTGGGGCGACGCTTCCCGGCTGATGGCAACCCCGAGGTAGTATTCGGTCAGTAAGAGTCTGACATAACCTGTACGGTCAATCCGAAACAATTATGTCAGACTTTTCCTCTTGATAGTTCACCCCCTCTCTCCTATTGAGCCCGAGAAGCTACTCCACTCTGAAGAATGGCCAATTAAAATAGCATATCTAATTCTGCCGTTTAGGTCCGGCGTATGAACAAAAAAAATCCGTTCATCACTAGCTGCAGTGGCGGTTTGTTGTGTATATTCCATTTTCAAAAGTATTTTCGAAGGTCAAGTTTTTTACACTACATAAATAACGACTCCTCGCCGACGGCAGAGAGTTCACCCTCACACAGTGGAGCTGCAATGGTTTTTCTTCCGAGAACTTTCAAGTTGTGGAATGAACTCCCAGCCAAGGGACTAGGACAGCAAGGGGTTCTTCAAAAAAGGCGTGAAGAGGTTTTTGCATGGCCACTCCTGGTGTTGCATATGTCCATAGGCTACGGTAACTGCTTACCATCAGGCAGGGCGTACGCTTGATTTCCACCTCAGTAGTATAAAGAAAAAAGAACTTCCGTGAATGTTCATGATTGTAAGTCAGCCAGTATAGGCTGTACATCATCAATTATGTCATTGTAAGATTCTATGTACTCAATGAGACACTGTAATGTATTGTTATATGTTTTGTATGGCGAACACATATGGGTAATAACAATAAATTTATATTATTTATATTATAGTCATGGCTCGCTCTGTCATAAATATTTTTAAAGGCGATTACATTTATCATCTCTCCGTTACAATATGCTTGAATAAAGTAACGATCAGGTTACGGTGTGTTACGACCAATTATTTCGCCTGAAATATAAATGCTGTATTCGTATGATTTTCATACAAATTGTACTTTTAATGACATATTGTTTGAATTTTGTCATATTTATAAAATGTTTTGTAATTATTTTAATAAAGCAAGCCGTGACTAATTTGATTGAGCACTTTTTTGCATCACTAATAAGGCAAGCAGTTACCGTAGCCTTTGGGCACTTACAACAACAAAGGCATCACCCATAATGTTGCAAACCCCGCAACAAACCTCTCCATGCTCTTAGGAAAAACCTAATACTGTTAGTCTGTTGGGAAAACAGTTTATTCTACAACCTAACGTGGCTCGGAAGAAACCTTCCCTGGAAGCACAGGATACGCAAACGGTAGTAAATACGAGTACAATGATTGGTAAAGACTCTCTTTGACTCGACTTCTTGAATAGTGTATCTTTCTTTTTTTTTTTGTTTTAATTGGGTAAAATTGTTTAATGTTTTCATAGACAACTAGCTATCCGCCCCGGCTTCGCACGGGTGATATGATCCCTACCAAACTTCACAGGATCACCCGCTGGGCTAACCTGAAGATTCACTGAAAATTTCATCAAAATCTGCCCAACCGTTTTTGAGTCCATAGAGGACATACAGACAAACATTCATTTTTATATATATATAGATGAAATATTTCGTCCATAGTGAAAATGTAGTTAAAGAGAAAAGATATTAGAGCGATGATTATTCTCAATTTTAAAGGAATACTTTCTACATAAATCGCTCTGTTCGTCTTTAAAATGCTTTTGCGAGGGAAGTACCATATCTGGATACTCACGGTACTCATGTTGGTATTTTTCTGAATGACGATGAATTCGAAGTTCGGCCTTCAACAGCCGAGGAGAAAGTTAAATAGTTAACTGAAAAAAAAACCGATGTATCACTTACGAGGTGAATCATGGACATTTCAGGGTCGATGTGAGACAAGTTGAAAAAATTGATACGGATATTTCTAAGTTCCTTTCCTTTCTTGTTTTTGGATTCTTCACGAACTCACGCGGTTATTTCTCATGTTTTTTGGTGCACAAAGATGTTGCGTAAAAACGACGACGGATATTCCAGTGCTGTGTACATATACGACGTTGTCACAGGAAATGAAACATGGATTTATTACTTTGAGCCAGAGAAAAAAACAATAGTCTTGGGAGTGTGTCGAAAACGAGAACAATCCAACAAATATGAGGCGGACGAGAAACGTGAAAAAATATTATTACCTTTTTTCTACTATCTATCTATATATTTACGCAATGTGATATGCGCTTCTTTGATAGTCATAGCTCTTTTCATGCTCACCGGATCCTAGAGTTCTGACATTACCTTCTGATAAATTACGCCAATTTGATCGTTGTAGATAATTCTTAACATTCCTCGGCTCCTTCAAATGAAATAATTTTTTTTTTTAACATATTTTAAATAAATTAATAGTTAGAGTAAACTCGAGTAAAAAGAGTCAGTATTTCGAATAGAAGTATAGTTACTATATTTTTTTTAAATCTGACCCAAATGTTTATATGGTAACTAAACAAAATATAAATGGTACCAGATTGTAGAGACAAATACTGAATATATTGTTTAGTGTTGAATTATAGTCCGAGGAATAACGATTGCATAGTCTAGTTAATTCGATGTAGTACCAATAATTTATCGCAGGAACAAACTTAGCATTATAGTTGTAATACATGTTCGCCCATTAGCTCTACCTCAGTAAATGTAAGTTTGTACGTACGTACAATATTGACAGACTTTACATTTATTTTACCTGTAACTTACAATTAAAGTAAATTCATCTATATTTATACTCTAGAACCTTTTTTTAATTATATACAAAATATAATTTAAAGACAATATAAAAAAGTGAATATGTCTTCTTCTTACGCGTAACAAAATAAAAATAACTTCAAAAATTTCATCCCACGTGTTAGTACTCTACGTTTGTAAAAAAAATAAAATGATAACATATATTACTCGTATCAATAAATACGGTTATTCACTACCGTATATTTAATGACGTGTGTCTTTAAATTATATACGGTAGTGAATGATATATATTTTTATATAAACATATTTTATCTACTACTGATTGATGCGTTGTAGATTCTTAGATAATTAATTTGAATAACTACCTTTAATATAGTCACGAACAAAACTTGATAGTCGTTTACCAACCGACTTCGTGGTGTCGGTCTTAGATGTTGATGTGTGAATTGTCGTATCATCATCGTAAATATTCACTATCATCTCTAACGCGCCAAAAGAAGTATAACTTCAGATACATATCACTTGATCATTTGTGGTTTTTATATGGTTATTTTCGACACTTAACTTGCCACAAATTTTTAAATAAAAATATATTTTACTACTCGGTCTACTACATTCCGAACAAATTGACTGTGATAGACGGACAGATAGACAAATGTATGACTTTTTCATTCGGATGTATGGAATATTAAAAATAATCTGTTATGTTAATTTTATGACTACTGCTTATTCTATTTTCTTTCTTTTTCCTCTGCTTCTAAGCTTCCTCAAGAATTGAGCTCAAATGCAAAAGAATTTTGAAATCCAAGTGGTAGTTAGATTGTCATGTTTAAAACAAACAAACTATTCTGCTTTGTATATTAATACAGATTGCTCTTCATTGAGTAAAACTTTATAAAAATATCAAGGCTTGACCGCTTCGTTTAGTGATTTTCTACTTTTATTCCATTCTTCTATTATTTATTGCAAATATATTTGCGCAATAATCCCGCCTGATATAAAGTGGTTACCGTACCTTGTGCTTCTGGTAACCGCAATCAGTCACAGGAACACACGTTGTTATTTGGTCACGGTTTTATGTAAGGTGAGGTGCTTTGATGCGTCCTACCATTCTTAAAGAGACCAAGATCAAGATCAAGGCAAACAGTCCGTAGTGGCCCTATTCCCACTAAGGGCAAAGGGCCACTACTGGCAAAGGACTGTTGAACACTTACCTTGGTGTTAAAGTAGCCATTGCTAAACTTCAGTGTTATCTCATAGAAGTACACGAGTGTAATTCGTCATCTAGCTGAGTTATACTCTGTGTATCTATTCCCAGCATTTTATATCTACTCACTCCGTTTCTAGAAAGTTTAAAAGTATTGGTGAGCAGTACCGATTCAAGCTATTTTGCACTATATTGCTATTCAGGTGAGAGTTGCTATTTCATAAAATGCCATTTCACAGGTAATTTTCCGCCTCGAACAATTTGTCAGCAAACTAGGCAATGACATGTCGATCGACAACCTTTACGTTTCCCAATATGTCGCTATTCCATCCAGCGGGCGAGGACGAAGCTTTAGAGGGAGCAGAACAATAGCTATCTATCAGCGGCCAGCGAACCAAAACCGAGCGGAGACAAATTGTCCTGTTGTAGCTAGCAATGCTCTTGATGCGTCGCTGTAATGGTCCTCAGGGCGACTGCACTAATGCGATACGATTTCCAGTGATTTATAGTTCGCGTTGTGGATCGTTGATGGAATCTTACTGAGGTATAATTTCATGTAAGTCTAATAAATTCTACTCTATATATAATCTTTTTTGAAGTGAAAACTTCTTTAGCAACCAACTACGAAGTCATGTACTCGTATATAACTAGTATGACCATAAACACTGTTACATAGAAACTTGTCTTTTTTCAACTCTTTAACGATTTACTGATACGCAAGTGAAAGGCACAGAAATATCCTCTTAACTGATGAAATTTCACGATTGAAGAGCACTACAACAAGCAAAATGACACACAGTTCTAAAGAAACCGCCCAAGTGGTACAAAAGGTACAACGTGGTCATCATACTGCGTCTGTAATGGTTTAGTGGAGGGTGTCTTATCAAGAAGTCACAAACCTTCATTTTTGTGCAAAAGGAGTGAAGACTTCAGCTAAAGTGTATAAAGAGACTGTCTTGGATCGTGTTGTGAAAACTCGCAGCAAAACACTTTTTAAAAATGTACCGTGGACTATCCAACAGGACTCTGCCCCTGGTCACAAGGCACAAACTATCCAAGCCTGGCTCGAAACCAACGGTCCGGACTTGGTCCGGACTTCATGAAGACTGGCGTCTTCAGCTCTTATGAAGTCCGGACCTCGTTTAGCCTAGATCTAAACCCCTAGACTACAAATTATGATCAGTTTTAGAGGAATTAGCCTACTCGAAACGACACGCCGACATAAGAATTCTCTGGAACAAGCTGTGGCCAAATTTCCCATGGAAACAGTGCGTAAATCCATAGATTCGTGGCCAGACAGTGTTTTAAGGTGTTGACCGACCCTAAGTACTGATCTACGTGCATAACCTACATAAAAAATATTTAGTACAAATCAGTTAGTGACACCGGCAATCCGTAGTTGAGCATCGTAGCGGAGTATGCTCTAAACCCCATCGTTCGATGGAAGATCCATATCTCCATAGGAGTTTGAGTGGTGGGGATTAGTGCCATAATACAAATAATTATATCGCTACTTAATGCTAAAGCCAACCTATCATTTAATGAACGAGATTTCCGTAAGAGTAGTTGGGCGCAGTAAAGCAACACGACTGGGGTAGTACATCTACCTCCGTATTGAAATAACGGTCCCCTAGGGGTGTTATGTTTCAGCGAGTGATTGAGGAGGATGAATTGCATTCCCGTATTAGCAGCAGGGTGGCAAAGTGCGAGTTCATTTGTATTTCTAGCAGTTATAGATTTGGGTAGCCGCTTTTACGCCGCCGTAGTTACGTACCTGCTTATGTAATAAATAAAAAAATGTTAGGCAATGTAATCACAGGTATTTTGAAGAAGTATGACAGGGAAACTGAATATAGATCGGTCTCTGGCAACATTTATTAACGTATTTTTGATCGCAGCAGAAAAGGCTCTCTCATATTAACCATTGCGGCAAACTGCATTTTCATACAACGTTGGGAGGCATACAAAATGTAAAGCAACTGTAGTGTACAAACGCTTGAAACACATTTAATTATCACTCGCCGCGATGCCACCTCTGTTCGTAACAAAGCAACTCCTTAGGAGCTTACTGGTGCCCTCACTCGCTCGGAGAAACACAACAATCCTCCAGGAAGATGTTAATGGTGGTACGGGGCTACTATAATTTACATTAATAAAGCATTAACATTAATTATAGACTGGTTGCATTCAAATAACCTGAAAATTAACCTAGACAAGACCAAAGTCATGACATTTAAAAATAAAAATAGTAGACAACACGAATTAAATATTAAATATAATGGAAAGAAAATTGACGAAATAAATAAAACAAAATTTTTAGGCGTTCATATTGACTGTAATATGTCATGGAAATCACATATAGAACAAATATGCTTAAAACTTAATCGTTTTTCTTATGCATTGTACATGCTTGCCAAGGTAGTAAACAAATCAGCGTTACTAACTGCATATCATGCATACGTAGGATCTACATTGAAATATGCAATACTTTTCTGGGGAAACTCAACAGACAATAACAAAGCTTTCAAGGCACAGAAAAAATGTATAAGATCTATGTGTAGATTACGGCAGACAGATTCATGTAAACCGTACTTTCAAAAGTTGCGGTTGCTTACACTGCCCTCGTTATATATCTATGAGGTATCAAATTTTGTAAAACAAAACATTCATTCTTACAATATGCTATCAAGTAAACGACATAATGACCAACTATGTACCATAACGTCCAATACAACTATGTTCCATAAAAGTGTAAATTGTATGGCCCCAAAAATATATATATATAAAAATATATATAAATTACCCCAATATGTCAAGGCTGAAGAAAATATACAAGGTTTTAAGAAAAAGCTAAGACTTGCTAATAGAAAGGGCTTATTATTTTGTTGACGAATTTGTAAACGATAAATTTCTTGTCAATATTAATTAAGTGACAATATTTTATGCAAAATTTGTTATGTGTTAATTAACTAATGTAAGTTTATAATTACGATTGGACATATTTTATTTAAATATTTTGTTAGCTGTAACGATATATATATTTTATGTTAAAAAGCTTGCATGCCTATACTACAGGTAAAATTTGGCTTGTTCATATATACAAACTTTATATAAGATCTTTGTTACCCATATTTAGCAAGAAATAAATTGAATTGAATTGAATAATGCGATCAACTACTCTTTCGGCAGAGTCTTGTTTTGTAAATGTCAGGTTGGCTTTGGCTTCGAGTAATGATGTAATTATTCGTAATATGTCACTAACTCCCAACACTCCAACCGTTATACTACTGAGATATATGGATTGGCGGTGTCACTAAACTAATTTGTACTAAATATATTTTATGTAGGTTATGTACGTAGGTAGGTACTTAGTGTCGGCCAACACCTTAAAACACCCCGACTAAGACAAACAGACATATTTATATATACGTGGTAATTTGTTGCAGAGTACACACGAGGACGTGCGTCTAATAGGAAGGCCGTGTCACATCCGGTCATGGGTATGGATGTTTAAAACGAAACGACAGCGCGCGAACGGTGGCGCGCTTTGGCAGAATCAGGAAGTCGATACTGGGAGAAGGGGAGAGTTAGTGCAAACGGCGGCAACTGACGACGGTTTGGGACTGTCCTCTCATTTCGTATTTCTCTGAACATTGATTATAAGTGATGATTTAAAATTATAGTGTGATACGAATTGCATTGGATTTCTCATTGCACAACTACCCACCATACGGCCGCATAATATCGGATAGACCAAAAAATCATACGAATACGACATCAGACGTGGGATCAAATTGTGCTAATGAGAATACAGAAAGGACTCATAGTAGTAGTGTTTATAATAATGAGTGTTACTTTTATTTATATCGGGATATGGAACCCTATCTATAATGTAACCCTTGTACGCCTCCTTATGACATTTCTATGAACCGGTATATATACATATTTTATTCAGCATCTATACAACAAAATCAAGGGGAACAATGTAAAAAAGAATATCAAAGAGTTGTCGAACATTTTTGCCACGAAAACCAAAGTAATTCATTCGTTATTCATTCGCTGCTCCAGTTTTACAGGTTTTGCTGTCGACAGCTATAAACTTCCCTCGTTTAGACGATATTTTTACCCGACAGACATGCTAAAAAGGCTATAATCTGTTTCAATATACCTATATCTTAAAAAGAGAGAATATTTTTGAATACACACACGATGTATAAAGAAGCTTGACGAAATATAACTTGACGCCTGACAAATCACCAGAATAACGAAATACTATCCATTGTAATGAGGACAAGATAAAGAGAAAAATCTTTATTTGCCATTGAACCTTCGTCGGGGGCTACAATGTAAGATTCGATGTATCTTATATTTTTAAATAATATCTAATTATATCTTATTCCTTTGTCATAGAAATCATTTTTCCTTATTAGTTTACTAGCATTTCGGATAAGACCATTGGCAAACATGAAATGCCGAAAGAAACTTGCCAACATACGTCTCTTTTTAAATATAACACTCTATTCATTTCACAAAAAACACACACAACGAAACATACAGTACAACAGGATTACAATAAAGAATATTACAATATGAAGTGAAGAGCAGTGTCGCCCCTACGCTCCTTACATTATCACTGCATTAAATTAAGAATAAGTATTGGAACTACAAAGAAATACTGAATTAAAATATAGACAGTCTATCTGTGTAAGTAAACTTACACAGATAGACCTGTACGTACGAGTACTTACACAAATACACAATTAACGTAGACATAATGTATATATGAGTATAAGGTGTACTATCGTGAGTGTCGCAGAGAAATGAAAGCATTTCTCTCTCTCTGATACAGCTACAGCTCAGCTCAGTGAATTACTTGCGTTAAGGCAAGTCACTGGTTTTCAGCTATCGCCCACGAAGAATTGCGAGAGGCAAGCAAGAAGCTTCAACAGGAGATGTATTGTAATTTATACAGATAAGAATAATAACGTTCAAGTAAACTTCATAAGTGGTATCACGGTAAATGCAACAAAATGAAGTAGGATTGAAAAGAATGAATAAGAGTTAGTGAAGAGGGCAAGATAATTAGGGCAAACTCATTTATTGATTATACGTTTATTGATGAATAAATGAAGAAAAACTTACAATTGAATACGAAGAAACTGAAATAATGGAACGAAAGTGTTGGAACAAGTGAATGAAATTATAAATCTCGGAAGCAGTTTTGGCAGGGATAATGTACACTGCTGATATGGAGAGACAAGTGAGTGCAGAAAACAGCGCGAATTAAGTAAGAAAAAATTTTTGGCAACCGAAAACAAAGGCAGAGAAGACACAACTTTTTACCAATTCTAATGCTCAGCTTTCATTTCCATTCGTTAGGAAATGAAAGCTGGGCATTGCTAAAAGCATATGAAGGTAAAATAAACGCAGCGGAAATGTGAGCATTGCACAAAATCTGTGGCGTAACGGTTATTGATCGCGTTACAACGATAACATAAGCAAGAGCATGGGACTGAAATAAGGAAACAGATATAACGCGAAAGTGAAAGAAAATAATACAATTTAAACAATGTAAAGCTTTTTTATTTAATACTTAATGAAACGAAATATTGCAGTGGCCAAAATTTTGAAGATGTTATTTCAATTGTGTTTATTTTTACTTAAAGAATTTGTAAATACCAGCCAACCTCTCAGAATGCTTATTTCATATTAACCCATTTTCCATAACATAATTATTATTTATAAGGATTCCATACCGAAAAGTAAAAGGAAACCCGTACGTAAAATATAATAAAAAGCAATTTAAAAAAAAATCGGCCAAGTGCGAGTCGGACTCGCGCACGAAGGGTACCATTGTCTATAAAAACGGCAAAAAAATCACGTTTGTTTTATGGGAGCCCCCTTAAATATTTATTTTATTCTATTTTTTAGTATTTGTTGTTATAGCGGCAATAGAAATACATCATCTGTGAAAATTTCAACTGTCTAACTATCACGGTTCATGAGATACAGCCTGGTGACAGACGGACGGACGGACGGACAGCGAAGTCTCAGTAATAGGGTTCCGTTTTACCCTTGGGGTACGGAACCCTAAAAAGCAATTTAAAAAAAAAAAGACCCGAAAATAACATAAGAGATGGAAACAAGATCTACATCACTCACCGATCCCACATTTCCCACAGCCTATACGTACACCCTTAACTATAAAACATCATACTGTAAACGACAGCACACAAATGGAGGCATATTCTTAAGGTTAATAGAATCAGTTATATCTCTGTTTACATGATATCGTTTAGAGTACAAAAATTGATAGTGTATATTTACTTACTTATGGGATCGGGAAGTGAAATAGGAGATCCTGTTTTTTAAGGCGGCTATTATACATATTTGGAAAGTGTAAAATCTGTAGATACGATTTTTTTATATACTACATTTATAAAGGTTTTAATGATTATCTTAACATTACAAGAAAAATAGAATAATGTTTCTAACTAACAAAGTTTTTTAGATATAAATAATAAAAAAAAACTACCATTCGCGCAACTGTCTTTGAGAAGGTAACGAACTTAGTTACACGGTTGAACGAAAGTAATCATATTTGCCGAATCCAGGTAAACCTGGTACCTGCACTGCGGCCAACGATAGCCAAAAACGACGATTCACATTTTCGTGCGAATTCAGTTCATACGAATCGACCAATAGATAGATAGATAGATTCGATAGCGGCTAGCTGATGGCTGATAGTACGACCTGACAGCTGACAGTTGACGTTATAGATGATACCGAACGTGAGATTCTGAAAAATGTCGATCTGTCACACCAACAGCTATAACTATTTTCTTGACAGCCGTAGCTTAATATCATACATACCAGATCAGGAACTGGAAAATAAATATATAGAAATAGATATTCAAATGTAGAATGTTTCATAGAATCCGTATAGATAATTCAGACCTATTTTTGCCTCAATCTGTAAGTAAGAGAAGTAGATAATCCTTTTTCCGCTGTTCGGTAATATTGCGCTAGAAGATTACACATGAAACAGGGTTTTTCTGAAGTCTCGGAACGAGAATACGACCAAGTTGATACTTCGCTCGTACATGTTGTACAATATGAATCGGATCGTGACTATTGCCCTTGTGACCTTGACCTCGCAACAACATCTACACATGTAACAAGATCGCATCAGGATCGAGTTTATACGTACACTTTTTTAAATCGTGATGCAAACGGTCTTTACTGTCGATACAAAAGCCAACGCAGTCCTTGTTTATTTTATGTACGTCTGTCCATTGGGCACGCGTCACACAACAACGATTTTTGATGAAATTTCACACGGTTTTAGCTACGTCGACTTTTTTTTATCTTAAGATGATTAAAAATCCTGTGAAACCATAATTTTAAATTTATAGAACTCCATGTAGGCGAATAACGCTGGCAGATAGTATAGAAGTAATATCAAAAGGATTTGTCATTTTTGATATTATTGAGAAAAACGTTGCACTCTTTGGGATTTTGCTTTCGAAGTATAAAATGGTAATCTATGTATATAGAATAGAATAATGCTATTTTAATGTCTTTCAACTGTCTATGATTAAAAATTAAAATACCTAATACTTATATCTGTAACCTAAATTACAGCATTGAATACCTTTATTAGAAAATTGTTGCTTTCTGTGGTTGAATAATTATGTAAATATAAAGGTTTATAGTAATACATATTTTTTTGTAAGTATTAATTGAACTACCACAATTATTAGTGGTTAATCCCATTAGTATTTATTTTTTATATAGTTTATTAAAATCTTTACATTTTGATCTCAGTAAAACAATATGTCGTATTGTGCTGTTTCCAGGCAAGTGCCTGCACCTATAACTAGTTCGTAAATTATCGGGGTGCACCACCTGTAGGTACAGGATTTCATGTGAAAGATGCTGACTGGAAGTCTTTGATTTTCATTTATAAATCCCTATCCGATAACGGTTAAGGGAACCACTTGAGCGAAATTTATTACTGCTTTTAGTCAATGACACATGGCCTTCGTGGGCCATATTTCTTTTCATTTTAAATCAATGGCTTATTTTATAGGGCGTCGGTATAAACGATTTAGTTCTGAATTTAATACTCTGTATAATGTCTTGATCTATTTGTGTACTTCCATCACCTTCGATCACTCAATATCTAGAATAGGGGATCGAACAAATGTCAAGAAGTGATTCATATTAATTATAATGCATATTTATCACCATTTAATATCATTTTAAATAAATAAACCTTTAAATATCCCAAAATTATGTCTAAAGGATATTTATTTTAAAATGACGATAAGAAACACGTAACGTAATTTGTACGTAATGTAGTGTAACCCGTATTAACTATTAAAAAAAAAATAGTAACATAACAGAATTGAATAAGATTCAATAAGATTATATTTCAATAAATGTTCGCCACGTGGCCGTAAGAATAGGTCACTCCACCTCGACCCGCGGGTGCCGTAAAAGGCAACTAAGGGGAATATCCAGGAGTCACGTAGCAGCGTCCTCTGCGTACTTTAAAGATTACTACGGTTGCCAACCCGCCTGCCAAGCGTAGCAACTTTGGCAAAAGCCCCTCTAAATGGGTACAAGAATAAGACGGCCCCAGTTACCAGCAGCCCCGCTGATCCTGGCTCCGGTAGCAGGCAGAGTATCGGCGGGGCAGCGGATGCAAAGAATCCCCAGTTTCGACGTCGCGGCCGCCACAACGGACTAGCCCTTGCAACATACAATACGAGTACATTGAGGACCAACGAGAAGATAGCCGAGCTAGAAGAGGAACTAAGCAAGTTGCATTGGGATATAATAGGACTGTCCGAATTCCGAAGACAAGGGGAGGACACAGCGATCCTTAAATTCGGAAACTCTGGTATGTCATTCGTATTCGCCGTTATTATCAATTCGCTTAATAGTCTTAATTACTTCGTAGTACGCTCATGAACCTTTTTGTTTACTTATTAAACGTATTCGGGCATTTTAAGCTGTTTGTCTCAGCTGTTTTCGATAGACGATAGTAGTATAAAAAAAGAGATAGGACACAGCCCTACGTCGATACCAATTTGCTTAATAGTTAGTTTTCATATATTCGTATCACGACCATTAAGGTAGTCTTTACTTATCGAACGTATTCAGGTACTTTAAGCTGTCTGTCTCTGCTATTTTCGATAGATTACAGAGGGATAGGGTACAGCCCTACTGGGGAAGTATCTCTACGTCAAAGAAAGCCGCAGCCAAATAATGCTCTTGCAAGTGAGTGAGGTTAGTTGTGTAAAACTTTTTGTAAATATAATAATTTCTTGGATATACAGGTTTTTTCAAAATGTTTTCCTCCACCGCCGAGCAAGTGATAATGACAAATACGCACATAAATCCGAAAACACAAATTTAGTGGGCCCACACCAGGATTCAAACCAGAGACGGTTGGATCACAGGTCAGTTCTTTATCCACTGGGCAATCATTGCACCCAAATATTCAGAGAAATAAATTATTTATTTATTTGTATAAATAGCGTTGATGTACACCTTTTCACCAGTAGTCCTTGTTTGCTAATCGAAACGCTACACCGTGTTCAAATTACGAGTATTAGCTCTTAAAATAATAGTGAGAAATTTACTACTCCCATCCAAAATTCATAACCATCAATCATTCGTAATTTTTGATACCTTAGTCATGTTTCAATATTTCCCTATTGTCTAGCTATATGCGCGAATAGATTTACACAAACAAACTAACTTCGGTGAACGTTGAAGCTGAAGGCTATTCGAGTGTAGCGGGTGTTTCCAAGAGTCGGGAATGCACACTCACCGTAATATCACCCCCGTCCGTTGTCTCTATTGTACAGGGTGGTCCCATTAAGTGGGCAATCTAGAATCATTCTTCGCAGGCCCCGGTTGAGCGCTGTTTGACTTTTATTAGAACCGTAGGAAGGAAACTGTGTGCAGTCAAAAACGTATCAAATCTTTATTCCAGAAGGAATCGAATATTTAGAATCGTGGAAATGAAATTGTATGTAGTCAAAAACGTATCAAATATTAAAATCTATTTCAAAAAGAATCATATATGAAAAATTATACAGAAAACGAATAAGTAGCGTTTATCTGGCGACTAAACTACTTCTTGGCATAATTTCTTTGCAATCGTTCAGGGATTTAGTTGCACAAGGGTATAAACAGTCAGACACGCACATATACCTAGTTACTTTCGTTGTAAGAGTGTGGATGTCAAAGTATGATGACAAGTCTGTAACTATGTTGTAACTTCTACGTCTTCCTAGATCTATCACGTGTCCTAATCCAATAGGATAGGCAACTTCCGCTACTTAAGCCTAAGATTTTTGAGAAGATATTATTTTGACAAGGGTCTGGTCAAGGTCTGACGTCAGACTTCCACAACTCAGAGGGTCCATATACTATCATTAGTAGGCATACATCATCATGAGTCGAACCATAAGCTTCTTTGCACACAAGTGGAACAACAAAGCTTACACTGGGCCCCACAAATTACTTTTTAATATGACAAAATTTAAGACAAAACGAATGTTCATAATAATACATTTATTTTTAAAAGTTGACCTTATCATCTATCAGAATGGGTATGCGTAGAATACTACATGGTTACCAGATAAAACTGGAGTCAATAGAGGAGCCCACCAACTCCATCATCAACATTGGACTAAATCGCAGTATAGATACGAGTAGTAATAATGACGACGGTGATAAATAATGGCTCACGATAATCTTCGCGGAAGCCAGCCTTACATGTAGGCATAGCTCCTGATTTAATTAAATCAATCTCCGGCGAGAGAGAGGTAGGGCACAGTAATGTTTAGTTATGGAAAACATGACTGGGAAGGGTCTCCACCTTACACAAGATCGCAACTAAATATAAAAGTCATAAATATTATTGTATTATGCGGGACGAAAGAATGACGAAACAGATATACAATGCAAAAGTGGAAGAATGTAGGAGCCATGGAAGACCGAGACTAACCTACCAAGATCAAATTGGTCGTGTTTTATCAGAAGGTGATGTCAGGAGCCCCAGGAACCGGCGAGCGTGCATGAAAAGAGCTATGAATGTCACAGAAGCGAGTGAAGTATATAAGGACCGCGTCTTATGGCGCTCGGTTCTCTCTGCCTACCCCGCAAGGGACTTGGCGTGAAGATATACATACATATGTTATTGTTTTCGAATGATGAAGGTTACCAAAAAGCTCCTAAAGAGATATTGCGTTGACAGCAGTGATAGTAGCTTATCTTCCACTTTTAAATCCAATAGACCATATTTGCCACAAGATGTAGTAAACTTTCTTTGTCTCTGGTCCCGTTGGGCAAATAACTTACGTTCCCTTCTCGTAAACGCAACCCGTACTGAATCTACTTAAATCATTTATGTTTGTGTGCAAATCTTTGTATGTCTATTGTTATCTGACAGCGTTCTAACGCAGCCATGTTTTCAGGTACCCTTTGTTCAATTATAGTTAAATATATTTGACTAGCAACCCGCCCCGGCTTCGCACGGGTTCTTTACAGAAAATATAAAATAACCTATGAATTTTATTCTCGCGTCCGTAAGTTTTTTGCGATTACTTCTAAGATATTCATTTAAATTATATGGTGTAAAAGAGTAAAATAATGTGCATGAAATGCTTAAAGCCTCTAACTTATTTAAAATGATAAAGATTAATGCCATATTTGTGTAAATAGCTTTTACATTACCGCTTTATAATTGCCAATTTTTTAAAGCATTAAAATTGATATAGTTAGTATATCTTTAACATATAAACATATTATTATGCCATCGTGAACTTTTCTGTACGCATATAGAAGATACACAATTCCACTATACATTATTTTGTTATATCTCAAAGGGTTTACGCAGCTGTTTCGTTGAAAGCTCCCAGTCGGCTTTATTTTTTCCGACACTTGCAACAAATATCGTTAATGTATACAAAAACTTAACAATTTTTATACTAAAACCTTCCTCGAGAACCACTCTATCCATTGGTGAAAACAGCATGAAAATCGGTGCAGTGGTTTTTGAGTTTATCGCGAACATACAGATAGACAGACGCGGTGGAGGACTTTGTTTTATAGTATGTAGTGATACTAGAACTGTCCACAAGAAGCAGTGAAATGAGTATATTGTCCAAAAACTTCTATGGTATACATACATATCATTCGTTTGTAGAACTTTATTGCATAAATTTTTACATTCGTATAATATAAGAATTGCAAAGGCGGTTTTCATTGGTCGTTGGTAAAGGATCAGTATTACCTGTTTATTAATTTTAATTATTAACGATATTGATTTTACCGTCAAGAAAAATTTATGATCAATTTCGCCCATTTCAACTTTTGAGATAGTAGATATATTGAATTAAACAATTTTTAACGGAAGTATCGCGTGTTTTATTTATTTTGTTGAACCTGACGTTTCGAATGCTTTGCAGCGTCCGCGTTCCGTTAAAAATTATTTAATTGTCAACAATGTATAACAATGGCGAAAGCCTAAGAAGATATTGCTACTTCACCGACGATAATATAAGTTGATAAGTCAAAAATATTATTCAATACACTTTTTTGCTCCTATAACAAAAATGTATTTACTTCCATTTTATGAGTATTTTGCATGGCATTAAGTTTCATTTCTTTGCGCTATGTTTATTATTCTTTGTTATATCTGAAAGTACACACGCTGTAATATTATCCAAGATGCTTGCCCCTATTGTACAGGGCGACTTAAGTGAACAATCTAGACGACATTCTCCACAGACTCCATTCAGTTAATGTTCGAGAGGTGCCATTTATCCTACTGTGTTGCCATGATAGAAATTCTACTTTGTATGTTGCCATTTTCAAAGATAATTCGTATTTCTAAGTAAATTTTTCAATCTAGTTATGTATTTTTGAAAAACATTCCCGTTTTTATCAGAATATTTTAAATAGTGACAAATTTATCCAATAAGCCTGAAAGAGAAAATTAAGTTTGTAAGCTTAATTTGTCCGACAATATACAAAAAAGCTGTCAAAAATATAATAATAAAATTGATAAGATATTAATAATAAAACTGACATCTTACTGCCAAATTACACACAGCTTCTGAGTTTAGAAACATACAATTTTGCAAAAGAATTCCTTGAACAGCATTGTTGAATATTCTTTTTAGGCTACATTGAAGTTTTTAAACAAAATTTGTAACAAAGTTTCAAATATTTTTTGAATTAATGGAATTTACCATGTTTTGTATCAACAGTTTCATTTTAAGTAACTATATATTACATTGGCTAATAAGTTCCCGCTCTGACATACAAATGGTGACGCTAATACAGAATTTATGTTTTGTTTTTGTAACTACTACCCTTCAAAAGGTAGATGAAAAAAAAATATGACGATCTGATGTGTCGTTCAAAAACTACAGTAATTTTAATAACCGTTTGTTATTTTAATTTTATTATATTTTCATGTTCTCTCTGTCATATGCAGCTCAGGCTTTCATTATTTAGCGTTGGGATCTGCACTGCGATGTTTAGGGTGTGTATAACGAGCTGTTCCTTCTGGCTCAATCAACGTTGTATCTTCGATCACTACTGAAAGCGTATCCAAGACATACAATCTCGTACAATTGTTTGAACTCTATATTTATCTATTTATATCTTTAAGGTAAGTCCCTTGTGGCTTCCCTCCCTCCCTTTAAGGTAAGTAGTCTAGTTGTAGTGGCAATACTACATCATAGACTAGAATCCTTGCGTATCCTTGATTTCCTCTCTTTCAAATAACATTATTTTCTTCGCATTAAGTTTAAGGCTTTTTCCATAGAGTTACACATATATAGTGCTTATTTTTTTACAGTTCAGATAGTGTTTTTGTGGCAATAATAACATGGCATCGCATAGGGAAGAATATTCACCACTAAGACCTCTGGTCACCCAAAATAAGTTAAATTTATACCAAATTATACCGTCAGTAATCTACGATTATATAGATTACGCCAAACTTAGACGAATAAAAGGGAAGGATAGATTCTTTAATACAACAGTGTAAACTGACGAAATGTAAAACAATCCTAATTTTAGGAACATACTTATCATATTTTAACAATAACCAAGCTTCACAAATCTTTGTAGACATCTTGACAGACGTTTAATTAATATTTCACAACATAATTAATTATTAAACATTCTGTTTGTGAAAACGGAATCAGCAGAACACCGGTGGGAGCGGCAGAGTTCTGAAGGACTGACGACTCACTGCGACATACTTACACAATGTAGTCATCACGAACAGTAAGTAAATGATAAAGAACTCTGCAATACCATCAGTAAATTTAAGTCGTCAATTTCTTCACAACATTCTATTCAAGTATCTATCTATTTATAACTTCATGCAAAGTCTTCATGCAAGTCACCGCTACGGTAAAGTAGAACGCGCAGCTCTTTTCAAGTTCAGTTCAAGTTAAAAAAAATCGGCCAAGTGCGAGTCGGACTCGCGCACCAAGGGTTCCGTACCACTATCTATAAAAACGGCAAAAAAAAATCACGTTTGTTGTATGGGAAAATTATTTATTTGTTTTATTTTAATTTAATTATTTATTCTTAAAGTGAATATATAACTAAATATTCTGTGAATATTTCAAGCGTCTACCTGTTGCCATTATATAAAAACGAGCAAAAAAATCACGTTTGTTGTATGGGAGCCCCCTTAAATATTTATGTTATTCTATTTTTTGGTATTTGTTGTTATAGCGGCAACAGAAATACATCATCTGTGAAAATTTCAACTGTCTAACTATCACGGTTCGTGAGATACAGCCTGGTGACAGACGGACGGACGGACGGACAGCGAAGTCTCAGTAATAGGGTTCCGTTTTACCCTTTGGGTACGGAACCCTAAAAATCAACATCGCGACACTTATTATTGGCTAAAATATCTTTACATGGGTCAGTAAGCTCGAATCGCTCTGATATTTAAGCGCTAAAATACAACGTTTTTAGGGTTCCGTACCCAAAGGGTAAAACGGAACCCTATTACTGAGGCTCCGCTGTCCGTCCGTCCGTCCGTCCGTCCGTCCGTCCGTCCGTCCGTCCGTCCGTCCGTCCGTCCGTCTGTCACCAGGCTGTATCTCTTGAACCGTGATAGTTAGACAGTTGAAATTTTCACAGATGATGTATTTATGTTGCCGCTATAACAACAAATACTAAAAAATAGAATAAAATGAATATTTAAGGGGGCTCCCATACAACGAACGTGATTTTTTTTGCTGTTTTTATAGATAATGGTACGGAACCCTTCGTGCGCGAGTCCGACTCGCACTTGGCCGATTTTTATAAGCGCGGCGTGCTTTTATGCGCAGCCAAGTGGTTTATTGGTCTGTGCTTGAGGGGTAGGCATAGAGAACCGAGCGTCACGTGACTCAGTCCTTACACACCTCACTCGCTTTAAAAAGCTTCCTATAAACCCTGCATGCTTGCCGGTTCCTATGGCATTCTAGAAGGCAATGACTATTCAAGTATTTATCTTGAGGGTATTGCGATTGAAAACGGTGAATAGAACAAATGTTGCAGTTACGTAGACAGTTAAACAAAGTCTAAATAACTCGCTAAAACTAAGTATTGGAAAGCGACGTCTAAAAGGTACGATATTTAATAAATTGCAAGTTATTTTTAAAGTACTTGCTCATTAAGTGGACGGCACTAAAATTTAAATTCTCTTGAGGGTTATTGTGTTTCTACAATAGCAAGGATGGTAATGCACGGGTAATATACCCTTTAAATATGATATAATATGAGGAGCTCGATAATAATAATAAACATTGTCGGACAAATTACATAGCGCTTACCTAGCCTCAAAGTAAGTGAAGCTTGTCTTATGGGTACTAGACAACTGATAAACATACGTAAATACATTTTTTTTTATCAATAAATACTATTATATATAGAAAATACCCAGACGAAGACAAATAGACATGTTCATGCACACAAATGTTTGTCCTGTGTGGGAATTGAGCGTTAGTGTCAAAGTAGCGTAACAATGCGTTTCACCACTGCAGCATCGTGTTCGACCATCAATGCATGATGGTGTCAATGTACGTGTCAGTTAGTCAAATACACAGGATAAGCAATACCAATAGCTGCCTGTCTATGGGTTTAGTCATAATACGTCAGTCTCGGCTGTTTTCGATAGACTGAATAACAGCCTGGGCAAGTTACTAATTCAATACGCAAGGTAAACAGCGACGTTGCCTGTGGTTGGGTTTAGCCATCTTGAGTTCCGCTGAGCTCGGAGGATATTTTAAGCCATCACATTTCGACTGTTTTCGATATATGCCAGTCTACTGTATAGCCTACACTAGCTGGGGAAGTACCTGCATCTCACCGAAAACTACTGCCAAATAACAACTCTATTGTTGTTATATTCCTGCGAAGATTGATGTTTACCAGTATATTTCTAAGAAGTCGCTGTATTAGTAGAGCTGTTGGCAAGAATTCATAGGTGATATTAGGTCAGCCTTGCTTGTTGTATAAAAAAAAATTGTTACAAAAATTGTATCTTTGTAAAATATTTAAATACAATTATATTTGTATTAATGAATAGGTAGCTATTTTATAACAATGACTTCACTGTTTTTACTTATTATACTAAGTTCTCGTAATCAGTGGCAGACGAGGGTTTTACTTAGTTTGCGAGAAATGAGCACTTTCTATTTTTAGAGATGAAATAAAATAATTTCTTTTGCATTTTCTCCTTAGTAAATTTAGACATTTTCAATAGATTTTTTATCTAACACCTTAATATTACCAAAGTTAGATTTATCACGTTTCAATTTCCGCCGCGAACAAAAAAGAAGTGATTGTGCTTATACTATTTATAACCAACTTCACGAAAGGAGCAGAATCGATTTCAGGCAACTTGATGTAAATTACTCTGCGCGGTTCCACCAGTTAGTTTATGCAAATCGCTGCTGCTGTCGTCTCTACGATTGCCAGTCGACTGAAACAGGAACATACATCAGCCACCGCTTCTGATAATCATTGCAATACATTTTTTGCATCTTCACGAGCCATCCGCAGGCGACGTAGATGTTAATCGTTAGAATAACGTGCTACAAATGACAAATCCATCTCATTGTCGTCATTTATATTTAGTTCAAAGAGGCGGTGGCAGGGAGTGATCGAAAATTTAATACATGAAGTTTAAGTATATTTGTTTTTTTTCATATACAACATCGGGACGCATAAAAGCATACGGCCCACCTGATGTAAAGTGGTTACCATAGCATATTAATGCTTGTAATATATTAAGTATCACTCGCGTGATGCCACCTCTGATGCTTACACAGCAACTCTTAGGAGCTTACTGGTGACCTTAATCACTTTTGACGACATCCTCTATGGTAGCATCTCCTCACCAGAGAAGCAGTATGCTTCCAAATGATGTATTATGAGAAAATAGCGTCGTAATAATAAAAAATACTTGTCATTGCGCCTTGCGTGTGCTTTGTGCGTAGGATGTGCGCAGTCCGCTACATAAGCTTGAGGATTTGGCGAAAACACAGATTATTACATGAAACGACTGTCGTCGGAGCCCCACAACCCAGAGGAATAATCAGATTTTTCTTAGGTTAGGTCACATGTCTTTCGAAACATAATTTCTTCGACATGTGGGTTTCCTCACGATGTTGTCCTTTACCGCTGAGCAAGTGATAAATATGTACATAAATTCAAAAACAAATTTTGTGGTAAGTTTTCTCTACTTAAGTGTACACACGCAGAGTCGATGCAGTTTGCAATAAAATACATTTATGAGACACGTTACACAAGTATAATAAGCGATGTTATCGCTGACGCGATCTCTTCGAAGTGCAATTAGTGGACACAATTAGGTCGGTGGTACATTAAGTACATGACATTTTAAGTGGTAGGATCTCGGTTGCAGATCTTTTTCAAATCCTCTGCTAAATGTTACGATAAATAAATGTCAGAATCAGAACAAGTTTCGTTAAGTGGTAAATTAAAAATAAATTGGTGCCTGCGTTCATTCAATATCAGATTTCTTTGTCAAATGTAGTCGATAATTATTCTTTGATATAATTATCGACTACATTTACAAACAGTCTTTTTACAAAGGGTATTTTTAATTTTACTTTTGAGCCCTTTACGCACAATGACAGAACCGGTTCGATCAATTTAATGTATGTAGGAAGCACTGACGTTGTTCAGATGAGATGCTTCCGTTACAAAATCATTTTGAATACGAATAGACACAAATATGGCGGAGAAATACCACTTTTAAAAATCATATTCATAACACGAAAGAAATGTACCGTCTATGAATGAAACCAAGGCTTTAGTGAAAGAGAAGCGTGAAAGACAAATTATGAATGAGGAAGAGAGGCTGACGAAAAACTTCGAGGCAAATACCAAACTTTTTTGGAGAGAGGTAAAGTCTCAGAGTGGTTCCTCGGCATCCGAATGGATGAAATAAAGTCTAAAGCTGGTAAAATAAAGTCTAAAGTTGGTGTCATTCTTGCGAACACTCAGGAATTGTTAGAACGGTGGAGTGAATATTTTGAGGAAATGTATGAGTATGCCTCGGACGCTGACAATGAGAGTGAGTCGGATGCTTACTCCACGTTGACGGCGTCCGACGAAGGCATAACTATGGATGAGATCGAATGGTCGATACGAAGCTTGAAAAATGGAAAATCAGCGGGAATTGATCTGATCACAGCTGAGATGATCAATTTAGGTGGCACTTACGTCCGGGACGCCTTATGGTACTTATGCAACCTATACTAGAGAACTGGAAGGGTCCCAATGGACTGAAGACGCGCAGTCATCGTGCCCTTGTATAAAGGCAAGGGGTCACGCATGGAATGCGCCAGCTATAGGACCATCAGTTTGATCAGCTTAACAGCAAAAGTATATGAAAAAGTTATTGAAAGGAGAATGAGGGTGAAATCCGAGGAAATGCTATAGGACGCACAAGGAGGTTTCCGAAATGGAAGGGGACGTACGGATCAAGTTTTCTCGCTCCGCAATATCGTGGAGAAGCATCTGGCCATAGACCAGAAGGTTTTCTGCGGTTTTGTGGCTCTTGAGAAAGCCTTTGATAGGGTTATGCGAAAGGAATTGTGGGACATATTGGCGAGATATGGGATTGATGATTCACTGCTCCGTGCTGTGCAGTCCACTTACAAGGATTGCTCAGCATGTGTGCAGATAGATTGTGGCATATCACCCTGGTTTGATGTCAAAATTGGTGTCAAACAGGGTTACATGCTATCTGCTAGGCTGTTTATCATGTATCTCGATAATTGTCTGCAGAGAATAAGGTCAACGAATGTGGGATTGCGCATGGGTGACCTAGTGGTGAACTATCTGCTGTATGCAGACGATGCCGTGCTATTAGCAGATGCACCATATGAACTGCAAACACTGGTCACAACGATGAAAGACGAATGTATGGAAAAAGGCTTACTACTGAATGCGAAGGAAACAAAGATAATGGTATTTGAAAGAGAAGAATCCAGAACTAATGTAAGGATTACGATTGATGATGAAGTGTTGGAACAAGTGGATGAGTTTGTATATCTTGAATGCGCTTTCAGCAGGGATGGATGGTACACCGCAGACGTGGAAAGACGAGTGAGTGCTGGGAATAATGTGAATGGAGCGTTGGGAAAACTTCTTGGCAGTAAAAACCTAAGCCAGAAGGCACAACTCGCTATACACAATGCAGTGTTGGTCCCAACGCTAACTTATGGAAGCGAGAGCTGGGTATGGCAGAAAGAGCATGAAAGTAGAATAAACGCTGTCGAAATGCGAGCGCTAAGCAAAATTTGTGGCGTAAGGCGTATAGACCGTATTCGCAATGATGATGTTAGAAATAGAGTTGGTCTGAAAGAGAGCGTCGGTGTTAAAATAAGAAGAGGCATGCTCCGTTGGTTCGGACATGTATTAAGAATGCAAGATGAAAGAATGACGAAGCAGGTATACAATGCAAAAGTGGAAGGATGTAGGAGCCGGGGAAGGCCAAGACTTACCTACCATGACCAAGTGGTGTTCTATGAGAAGGTGATGTCTGGAGCCCTAGAAACCGGCGAGCGTGCATGAGAAGAGCAATGAATGTTAAAGAAGCGAGTGAGATATGTAAGGATCGAGTCACGTGATGCTCGGTTCTCTCTGCCTACCCCGCAAGGGATTTGGCGTGAAGTTATAGATAGATATTCTAAACAAGTACCTTGTGGGGTAAGCACATAGAACAGAGCGTCACATGACTCAGTCCTTACACCTCACTTACTTCTTTAGCATTCATAGCTCTTCTTACACACGCTACACGCTGGCCGCTTCTAGGGCTTCTGATACGACCTTCCGATGAAGCATTATCATTTTGATTATGGTAGTTGAGTTGTAGTTTTAGTTGTATATCTACTTCGTGATTCTATCCTTCTACATTCTATCTTTATGACCGAACAAATAAAGCATGCTTCTTCTTATTTTAAAACCGATACCCTCTTTCAAATGATGATTATACTAAGATAACGGTATTAAGTAATACCGTTTTTCCCACGGAAGACGAATTTCATATACTGAATTTGTAATTAATTAATTCCATTTTTTCTACGAACGACGATTTTCAATGCAAGCGAAAAGCAATGAATCTTTTTAAAAAAGCTAATATTAGCATTTTAAAAAGTTAAGTAAGCCAGGACTCAAAACTTTACATTGTACCTACTATAGACTTTAATTTTCATTCCTGATTTTAAGAAATTCACAAAGTTTAAAAAACATGTAGATATGCATAATGTTTTCAAAAATATACTGAAAAATAGCAGGGAGGGTATATCTCGAAAAGTCATAAATCTCAGCAACTAATATCGAAGATCAGAAACCACACCTTGATTTAATGCAAGAGGCCTTCAAACAAAACATGTAAATCCATGGGAGTTAACTTCGTCCCTTTAATCCTTCAGCATCAAAACTTGGCTTCCAAGTTTCGTCCTTTGACCGCGACTTGAGACTACCTAGACAAGTGAAATTGAACTCCCGTCCTCAGATTTGATTATCGCTTGAACACCGTTCCTTTCATTGTTGTGCCACAGTAGAGGATATAAGCAGTATGTCAACTAGTGCGCTTAGTCCTTTTTTTGATGTAATTATTAACGCTTGCTTGTATAAAAAAATCGCAATCTTAAAAAGTAACATTATAACAATGTTACTTTTAAAGATTGCGATTTTTTTATACAACGTCGGGAGACATGTAATCATACGACCCACCTGATATAATTACATTATATGCCTATGAACGCTTGTAATACAGGAAGTATCGCTCGCGCATTTCCATAGCTACTGTTAACCCAGCGACTCTTTAAGGAGTTTACTAACCTCACTCACTCGCAGGAACACAACCGATTATGGAGCTGGCATTTGGCTGCGGGGTTTTATGAAGTGGAGGCTTTTTGAATCGGACTTCTTTGACGCGCGTCACTTTCTTTTCTCTATACAGTACATAAAATTTGATCACCTAAACTTAAAATGATAGTCGAGGCTCATTTGACTGCAAACTCTGTTTAGAATCAGCAGACATTACAAACAGATACAGGTCTTAGTTTAAATGTTTTCGGATTCCTGTACATATTTGTAATAATCACTTGCTTGGTGCTGAAGGAAAATATCGTGAAATCCGCACCTGTGGCCTTACCTAAAAATGATCTACGTTTCTTTCTCGTGTGTGGAAGTGGCAGTTTTATGTAAAATCAGTATCTTGGTCAAATCCTTAGTCTTAGGTAGCGGACCTCGCCAAATCAATTGAATTAGAAAACGGGGTAACACTAAAGATGAAGAGTATGATGACATGATAATGACCTATCGCAAGTATTTGCCTATGTGCGGCGATTTTCACTGTTTCTTTGAACTTATCTTACTGCTCACATGCTTCTACTGGGGTTGGAGAAGTTATTATCTATTTATTGAAGGCGTAGAATTGGTTTGCATTCGACATGAATAATCGATTGCTCGAAATTGAGTTGGTTTTACATAAAGGCATTGTAATTAGAAATGTTAACATAGGCCTAATACGATTATCAGATATTCATAAGATGAATTTATCTGTTCACTGTGCGGTTTCTGAGAAGTTTCTCCTTTGAATCCTTTGATTGGGAATTGAACTACAGCATGAATTTCTTAAAAAGTCATCCAAATTGGTAATTTAAGATAATTTTTGACACTAGGACAATCTAAAAACCAAACTAGTTAGCATTTAAAAGTTTGTATATGTAAGGTACTATTAAACAATAAATATGTGTAACTAACTACATAATATATATTTTTCCCCCTTCGTCAATTGCAACCAATTTTGTTATTTTTTTATTGTTATAATATACCCTACTCTACCCTTTACATACCCTACATATCATATATGTACCCTAGCATATGATTAGTTTCATATAAATATACTTTTTTAAAAACATAAAGGTGGCAAACATGTGATGACGGTAAGAAACTGATGATATGCAGTTGTCGTAGCCTATGTACACTTGCAAGACCAGGGCTGTCACTCGTGCGTTGCTGACCTTGTAAAGACCTCTTCAAATTATTTATATATATAAACATAACTTTAAGCCAAATAAATTCCTTGCGGGGTAGGCAGGGAGGACCGAGCGCTACATGACTCGATCCTTATATACCTCATTCATCATCATTTTTTTCTTACTGCTATATGTCCGAACCGATGGTGCATGCCTATTTTTATTTTTGTTTCTATTCTACCGCTTCATACTGTTTTTTATAAACCTCATGCTGCAGTCTCTTAGGAAACCTAAGCAGAAAATTTATTATACAATCTAATCTAAATCTAGGAAGAAGAAGCAGTGGAGATCATAACGTCGATGACCAAGGTTTGTAATCCTTTGCAATTATAAATGTGCTCAATTTAACATTTGTTCATATTTATATATTAGAGCATATTATTTTTTTTGAGAAAGGTAGAGCATCAATGAAGCACCTCCAACTCACAGAATATCACAGCAAAATAACAACTCCTTAGAGGGTTCCTGTGTTCCTGCGTGTGAGTGAAATATCCAGTAGGCTCCAAAGGAGTTGCTGTGTTAGCAGCAGAGGTGGCATCGCGCGAGGAATGCTTAATTTATTGCAAGCGTTTATAGGCTACGGTAACTGCTTTACATCAGGTGGGCCATATGCCTTCATGCCTCAAGGGAAGATATTTCCCCCTAATTTTAACAGTTTTTCATATTTTACGCAGGAACTCTAAATATTTACGGGATAAAAAGTACCCTATATTGTGCTCTGAACAGTCGTCTACCTTCCAGTGAAAGTCCCGTCAAAATCGGTCCAGCCGTTTCAGGGATTAGCCGGAACAAACAGACAGACAGACAGACAAAAATTGTAAAAATATTCATTTTGGTATATGTACCGTGTATATATCCATATGCATTTAGTAAAAAGCGGTTATTTTAATATTACATACAGATACTCCAATTTTATTTATCTGTATATATAGATGTATAGATTAAACGAACCAGTTTTACACGGTTTTGGTACTAAATATTCTACGGTTTGATTAATATTCAGTATTTATCCAGATAATAATTATATTCCTGATTTTCATACATTTTGTTTCATTCTACCCAAGACGCAATCGAGAATGTAAATATACTGAACCGAAATATGTAAATCCAAATCAAGGGACTCGTAACAAAGTCTCGTTTTATACGTTATTTTTGTTAAGGCACATATTGTATCGAGGCAGTTTTATATAATTCAAAAATATATTTTAACTAACACCGCCATATAAACTAAAGACAACCAGCAACTACTGCGGGTTTTAGTTATAATATTATACTAGTTAATAGTTTCAAGCGTTATTTGCGAAAGTCAAATTTACAGGCAATTTTATACAAATTACTTTACAGTGTGATTTCGCTACGACTATGACTTACAACAAATTGCCTGTATAATACATATGTAAAATACAGTTTCGGGCACTACTTCAATGTGTACCTATTTTGCATGATTATTACTCGACTGTATTGATACCCAAAGAAACATATGCAAAAATATCAGAAATAGTCACATAAACGTGCAGCTATACTATTATATCTCTCTATTGTTATTATCTATACAGATAAATAATTGGAGTGTCTGTTTGTAATATTAAAAAACCGCTTTTTACTAAATGCATATGGACGTATACACGGTACATATACCAAAATGAATATTTTTACTATCTTTGTCTGTCTGTCTGTTTGTTCCAGCTAATCTCTGAAACAGCTGGACCGATTTTGACGGGACTTTCACTGGCAGATAGCTGATGTAATAAGGAGTAACTTAGGCTATTTTAATTTTAGAATTTTTTGTTAATAAAAATATAAATAAATAATAAAAAAAATAAGTATTCCGTGTGAACGAAGTCGCGGGCACAGCTAGTAATCAATATGATTGACACTTAAGGCACTCCCAAAGAATACACAATTATTGCGACAAGTTCCCAGCGGATACCTCAATCATGGCGGAAACCGCTTGAATGATTTGTTGTCGCCGTGGAACTGGATATTTAGACGGATTGTCAATCTCAATCTGAGGGTTGGTTTAGGTTAAAATACGAGTATGATGCAGTTTTAAAGATATAAAGTTTGATTTCCTTTCGTAAAATATAAATTTTAGGAGCTATAGAGAATCAATGTCAGTCTAAAACCCAACACCCATAGTTGCGGGAAAAGCGGGAAAGGAGCAGCGATCCGGGACGGATTTTTTTGTAACATTCTTTTTTGTATATAACCTATCACACAAAAAATTATCACAGCGCCTTTGGGTTTTGGTTATAACAGAATACGCAGGGTAAGAAACCTGCTTGTGGATGGATTTCGTCGTATCTTGTTCCTTCCTGGTTCGGAGGGTATAATAACCTTAGCTTCCGGCTGTTTTCAATAGGTGACAATCATTAAGTAAAGAGAGGTAAGTCAGTATTTTCACCTCACAGAAAACTACAGCAAATTAACAACTTCCAGGTGGGTTGTTTTGTTCATGCGAATGAGTGACATTATCAGTAAACTCCTGCGGAATCGCTGTGTTAGCAGCAAAAGTAGCAACGCACGAGTGATACTTCCTGTATTGCAAGCGTTCGTAGTTACTAGTTCGTAGTTCATGATCCATCTCAGGACGACACAGTCGTGCGTTCTGCATTTTTGCGCTTTTTTTTGCGCTTTTGACGAGCTCGGTGGCGCAGTGGTGAAACGCGTTGTTACACTACTTTGACACCAACGCTCGTGGGTTCGTTTCCCACACAGTACAAACATTTGTGTGCATGAACATGTCTGTTTGTCTCGATCTGGGTATTTTCTATGTATGATAAGTATGTATTTACAAAAAAAAAATGTATTTACCTATGTTTATCAGTTGTCTAGTACCCATAACACAAGCTTCGCTTACTTTGGGGCTAGATGGCGCTGTGTAATTTGGCCGACAATATTTATATTTATTTTTGCGCTTTATATTTTCAGAACATTTTGTATTGGGAGGCATGAATTAGTATTAGGATATAGCGCTGTATTCTGGGTTGATGCACTAAAAACAAAAATTGAAAAAATACAATAATGTGGAAGCCAGAACGCAGGACGCACATGTCTGAACTCTGGACTGGAACACAGAGCGTTGCACACAACATCGCATTTATCTAACTGTGGGCCTTAAAGCACCAATTTCAATCATTTGTAATACGCTTCTATTAAGTCAACCTCTACTAACTATGTATTGAACATTATGAACATAGTTTAAAACAATTATCAGTTATTGTATCACTGTGAAATTTGGCAAATTGATTATGATTTAGGCGACATATCTCGAATGTACTTGACGAGTAATGCTGATCTAATAACAAATGTTGATTGGGTTCATGTATGTTCTAAAAACTAAGGAATAGTTATAGTTTTATCGAAAATTTGGCAAATATGATGAAAATATATTTTATACAGTATAGTCAAATCTAGGTATATCGACGGAGATTGGAGAAGAACATGGGGACTTTTAAACAGTTTACACTCGTAGATTGTTTTAAGACAAGTGAAATCTGCAAGTAGAAAAGAGTTTAAGGGTAATCTCTAATTAAATATAGCTAATTTCAGAATAAATGAGAAACTATGTAATGAAATCTATGGAAAATGTAATTTGGTATCGTGCATTTCATTCATAACATAATTATTTGCAGGTTAGTGCGAAATGTTTATCAATTGATGGTTTATGAAGTGACAACCTCACTATTCTATATATATATTCTTGCACTATACTCATCAAAGTAAGTACCACTGCATCGAATGAGTGTGAATATCGCCGATGATCAACATAATTGTATACCGCAGGCTGTACCGGCAGTAGCGCACTCCTGTCTTAGAAAATGGAACGCAAAGGCAATGAATAAAATAAATATTATTACGCTAGATATACAGCGCGTGGTAAAGGCGCGTGGAAGTAAGAGCCAAGAAAGGCCAAGACTCACCTGTCAAGACCAAATAAGTAGTGGGCTGTCAGCACTCAGAGATCAAATTGTCTATAAATTTGACTTTTGCGATATAACACTCAAATCGATGAACTTAGACCGTTGCCGTGGGACCCTCTTTTTTCTTAAAATATGGAATTTACTGCAAGCACCTACATGCAAAATTATAACGATGCCAAAGTTGTGAATTCATAACGTCCGACGTTATTCTGCCGACGAGTTCCAGAAACAATGATCTATTATCTACATATAAATAAGGTTGTTTATTTGTAATGTCAAAATAACAACGTTTTATTAAATGCAAACTTTTGTCTGTCTAGCTGTTGGCATACTATGCTGTTTGTTCCGGTTAATTTCCGAAACAGTTGAACCGATATTAACGGGACTTTTATTAGCTAGTGTCCAATTCCACTTTGATGAAATCGGGGCGGGGGCATGGGGGACTAGTTACAAATATACTCTTTCAGGACGAAAGTTTCGCCATTCGTACATTTAACAACCGGCTTTGTGCAAAACACATATCTGCTCCGCATATCTCCGTCTTAACCAAGTGCTACCCTCAGATTCAGTGATATAGTAGTTAAGAGATAGAGGAACGTATTGCCTTTTAGCGGGTGGCTACCACATATTTTTTCATTAGTGGTAACCACAGCTAGTCGAAGCAAGTTGTAGACGTAATTTATTTAATAGAGATAGTTCACTATTGAAGAGCATATATAGGTATATTATTACACATACTATTTCAAAAGGAAAGTTCAGTGTTAACGAATACCTAATATTCAAATAAGTACTGCAGGTTGGGTACGTCTAGTTCCCAAATTACTCTAAAGTCGCCACGTGACGACGTGCTGTGGAACCAAATGAGTTTATGTCAAATGTGCCACGAACCGCGACCAGCAGTAATTGCATTCTGGTCGGCGAGTGCACGATTGTATGGTTATCGGCGTCGACACGTCGTGTATGCCATGTTACGAGTTAGTCGAACACAACTCGAATTTCGAGAAACGATCGACAACTGATAGTAGGGGTGTTAATCGCCCGAGGTATTGAGGCGTGTTTTTAATTAAGGTTTCATTAAAAGGTTTACAAAAGATTTAAGGTTTGCAAATTAGCTGTATATAATTACAGGTTACCCTTAACTTCACCCGCGTGGAAACCGGTACCCTGTCAGAAATTTCACAAATGCTTTCTTAGCGAATGCTTACGATTACAATGGATTCTCCGTGCAAAATTTCGGAGCGACAAGTTTCAAAATACAAAGCTTGTGCTCAAACAATCTGTATATCTTAAAACAATCAATCACCTTACCACTGAAAAGCATGACCACTTTCCATCTCCACCATTTTTTTATTATACAACTTCAGAAAGCATAGTACTCGTACATACCGGAGGTAAAGTGGTTGCCGTAGTCTATAAACACTAGCAATACAGTATCGCTCGTGCGTTTCCAGCTCCGCTGCTAACACAACAATTCCTTAGAAGCTTAGAACCCTCCAGGGAGTTGTATGTTGACTGCGGGTTTCTGTAAGGTAAGAGGTATTTCCCTAGTAAGGCTGAGCCCTACCTCTTTTTGCCCAAAAATCTACTAATCAAAAATCTAATCTACTATATCAATTCGACATCTTCGCCTTCAAGCGCCAAAGTGCGTACAATCAAAATCGTACCTCGGTTTTACTATGTCATTGCACTGTTATCATAATTGTCATACGAATCCGACCAACTTCTATCTTGATTTAGCTTCACGGTACTTATTTTTGAAAGGCATTACTTACATTACACACAAATTACAAAGATTCGATAGCGGTATGGCAAGTAGTAATAGATGAAATTCAGTTCATTATATTTTAATACAAAGTTACGTTAGAGATCGACTTAACAAATTTTTTTTAACGCATGTCCGAGTAAATCATTAGCGCTTTAAGGCTCACAGATATATATTCTATGTTCTGTTTTACAGACTATCTTTATTTTTACGGCACCTTGTATTAAAACGCATTCAATCTAACACATTATTGCGTCCAGAATCGAGCATTGTAAATGGAAGAACTTTACGCCAGTTCGTACTTCTTAATACAAAATCAAAACATCAACCGCAAGATTATTGCACCTGTCGGAATGAGTCTTTATATTTTTCGAAAGGAGACTAAACTTTATATCCCTAAAACTTCTTCAAATTTTAATCTAAAACAATCCTCAGATTAAGATTGACAATTCGTCTAAATATCCAGTCCCCCCGGCGACAACAAATTATTCAAGCGGTTATCCTCCATGATTGAGATATCCGCTGGGAACTTGTCGCAATAATTGTATATTCTTTGGAGTATCTTCAATGTCAATCATGTTGATTACAGTCACAATAGAGAGATATAATAGTATAGCTTTACGTTTGTGATTTTTTTTGAAGTGAAAACTTCTTTAGCTGCGTTGTGAACTTTTTGGGATGAGTAAAAAATGTTAAACTCGCGTCAGGACACGTGACCCTGACCGTACGATTTTGGTGAGAATTAGAACTTAAGTTAGCTGCAGCGCTAAAATATTAGTTACCTCTAATTAAACAATTTAAACATGAAGCGCTAGACCGTTCATAGGGCATTATTTTCTTGCGACCAAAACGTTATAAGCGCCATGAAATTCTTGGCGCTTACGTGTTTCGTTCAACGTAGTTTATCACATCGCCGTTTGGTTTAAGCGGCGCAGGGCGTTTGCGCGAGTGTGCGTATGTCCTTGAGTTTTAGAGATTGGCCATGATGATGCTGGTAATGATGATGGTGAAAGAGTCGTTGAAATTATGGATGAAAGTTGATTTTTCTCAGAGATTGTAATTGTTCTGAAGTGTTAAATTTTCAATGTAATATAAACTGTCATGTTTATGTACGATAGCGCAATAAATGAATATTGTATCTTACCACATACATAATAGTATTTTTATACTGATAAATAAAGCAATTCGTGCGAAATTATTCCCTAACCATTCCAAAATATTAAAAAATGCACAACGTTAATGTTCAAGTTTTCACTTCTGCCGGCACTCCCAGAGTGCAACCCGCGATGCCTCCTCTGCTGCTTACACAGCAACTCCTTGGGAGCTTACTGGTGACCTCACTCACACGCAGGAACACAACAACCCGTTGTTATTTGGCTGCGGTTTTCTGTGAGGTGAAACAGTTGTATTGGGATAATGGGAAACCGCTGACGCTGACGAGGCAAGAAAAATCCAGTATTATTTTTTCTACTCCATATTTTTCCCAATTACAAGTGGTGATAATAGATTTCAAGACTTTAATGAATTTATATCTTCACCAAAGATATAAAGGATCAATCTAACGTTTAAAAGCTTCATAACAAAATCAGAGCTTTCATCATTAATTACGAGGTTTTAACAAGAGTTTAGGCTGAGTTCAGTGAAATCTTAATTTTATTAAATTTATATTACAATAATCGGACGCTGGGAATGTCGTAAATAAAAAAAGGGAATTTCTTTGAGATCAGATAAAATATATTTAGAATTAGGTTTAATTATCTCATTAAAAGTATTAGTATTGCTATCAATGTTATAAGAATATACCAAATAATTAAATTTCAGCAAGTAGGTACTCTGAAATTCACTTAGTAATTTGAAACAAACGAACAAATATACAAGGAAAGTTAAATAAAACTTTGTAAATCAGTAATAATACAATTCAATGTACGAGTATATCTTTGTTTACTTTCAGCTATCTGACATTGAGAAATTTGTTGCCAACTATTAATATAATTTGTTACTAACTTCACGTCTCGTCGCAATAATGCCCTATGTATTATTTCTCCGATTCCAGGCCAGGTAGTTACCAAGTTAGTCCTTGCATAAAGCAATACGGTCCATGGGAAACCGGAAAACCATAGATGGAGTTCCATAATGTCATAGCAATTCGTTTTGGGTTTCATTTTAGTAGTTAATAGATTCAGGCGTTATTTTGCAAAAATAGTTCACATATTTAGAAAAAACAACATACATGTTGCTCTCAAATCCCATAATTCACTCAAGTCACTTTGTAACACTAAAGATAAAATCCCGCCCAATAAAAAATCCGGCGTCTATAAGCTGTTCTGCGATGAATGTGAACACGTTTATATCGGTCAAACGGGACGTAACTTTGTAACACGATTTCACGAACACGTATCGGCGTATAAAAACAATCGCCCAGAAAGGTCACACTTCGCCGAGCATCTCATAGACAAAGGACATAACTTATCCCCCACTAATACATATCAAATTTTACACACCATAGACAAAGGTTTAAAACTAAATATTAGGGAACAATTAGAAATTAATAAACATAAAAATTCTAAAATTACGTAAGTTTGGTAGCGATCATATCAACCGTGTGAAGCCGGGGCGGATAGCTAGTATATTATATAAGTACCATTTCCACACAATATAAATCCGCATCGTAATTTGGATTTGAGATAAATTTTATTTTTCATTTTTTTAGAACAGCTACATTACATATATGTGATTTCCAGTCTAAATTAGGATCAATATGTGTTTTATCAGAACGTGATTTCAGGAGACGTAGAAACCGGCGAGCGTGCATGAGAAGAGCAATGAATGCTAAAGAATGTTAAGGCGACACATCGGAAAATTAGACCAACTTTCATTGAATAATATAGGCTAATGACTAAACTGACGGATCTAAGATTTTAATATAAATAACTTCATTTCTTTATCTTGAATTTGCTTGCTCAAATACGCGATTGTGTAAAATTGATTCGATAATAATTACTTTCGAAAACACCTCCTGAAATTCATTACTTTTGAAATTACAACGAAGTTGTTCTGTTTATACGCTTCAAAATTACTTAAATCTATTAGTAATATCTATGTTTACAATATGGTTGCTGCATATTTTGATAACTGAAACATGAAATTTTTTAAAAATATTTTAAGTTTCTGACAATTTCTAAGCGATAACATTCGTCTTGGGTGCTACGTGTTTTCGACCTTATTGTGCGGTAATGAGGATTATAAACGCGTTGACTATCTACATGGGCCAGTCCGGCTGCAGCCTGCTTCGAGGTGAGACCTATGTCGACTGTCTGCTCGAGCTCGCTCCATTAACATCGCGACACCGTGGTTTTTATAATTAATAGTTGTAAATATTCAATATTATAGTATTTAGCGTAAATGTATTATTATTAGATATAAGTAGTAAATAATATTATAGGTTTATATATATTTATTATACTGTTGTAATAATGGGGAACACTAAAAAGAAAATATATAAAATAAAAATACAAAGAAAATGTTCGTAGAATGGCGGAGGCGAACAAGACAAGGTATTAATTTTTTTTAATTATTATATTCATTAAACATATTATAGTAACATTGTGTAGACATATTTCTAGTTTTTAGAACAGTTCCTAGGTATGGTTGGCCCAAGCTATGTAATTCCTCTTCAAACTTTTTTTTAATTTTGCTTACTTAATAACTCTATATAAAACTGCATTAAATAAGAGTTATTTTTTGCAGGAATAAACAGTAACATTTGATAATTGGTATACATTATCCACAGGCTGACCGTGTACCTATATAGGACGTCAAACTCCTATTATATCCATTATAATCTGACCGAACTCCGACTTAGAAGTTGTACGTTGGTGGAGGTCAGGTTACGTTGGAAATTTATACCAATACGGTTCGCGCTCTCAGCACATAGCAACCAGTGGAGACTCTTTATTTCTTTGTATTAAAATAAAAACTTATAAAATAGAATATTTTTGCAAAACAGCAAGGAGAAACTTACTAAATAAACATATTCCACCAGAGGAATCACTACTCGATTTATATGCTACTTTAACGTAAGTGTCATACGGGACGACAAACTCATAGTAACCATTATAAGCTCACCGAACTCCGACTTAGACATTGTACGTAGGTGAACGTTAGTTTACGTTGGAAATTTATCCAATGCGGTTCGCGCTATCAGAAGATAGAAAACCAGTGGAGGTTTTTTTTTTTTGTATTAAAATAATTACTAGTAAAATAGTGTATTTTGATAGTTTTTAAAGAAAACTCGGTATGTTTCATGTTAAAGAAGCGAGCGAGGTGTGTAAGTACCGAGTCATGTGGCGCTCAGTTCTCTCTTCCTACCCCGCAAGGGATTTAGCATGAAGATATAGATAGTATACTTATACCCATGGTACTCGTGAAAACAAATAATATTTACTATGAACCAACACTGAAATCACAAAAAACTCATCTATTCTATACATTGTGGTAAGTATTGAACTATTGTACGGATTAGATTTATTTCGCAACATCAGAGATGGTCCTGGTTCTTTCATCTTGAGAGTTTAATAAATAACAAGGAAACGTACAATAACACAGAGTATACATAAGTAAAATACAATAAATGTCAGTATACTAAAGTTAAAGTTATGAAACAGCAAGAAAATCATTTGTCACATGTTTTTTTTAAATATGAATAGATTATAAAATCTATTTGTATATATGTATATTAGGGTGTCCCTTATTTTTCAAAGTTTTTATTTTCTAACGCATAGGTCTTAATTTTGTTCATTTGCTTTTAAAACACTCGGAAATAAATTTTTAACTTATTTGGATTACGATAATCCGTGCCGAATTACATCGAAACATGTTCATACAAGTTGCGGGGCAGCGCCGCGCGTACTCGCGGTATTCATTTGTTCAAAGTCAAAGTCAAAATCTTTTTATTCCGTAAAAATGGCTACATTTGTTTGGAATCGTCACAATTTTTTTCCCTACCGTGCAGTTTATGACTAGGTCAGCACTGATAAAAATACTGCCAAAAAACTCAGGCATCCCTATTTTGGTATCCAAACAAATTTACATATTTTGTTAATTACATTATAATTGGATCAACTCACTCCCAGGCATTTTTATCATTAATATAGTCAGATATTTTATAATATGCCCTGCTACACAATTTGGCTTTAATAGTAGTTTTAAATTATTTTTTTATTTTATTTTTATTCACAACCACAGTACATAATTATATTACTCATACAATGGTATGCAAAATAACATAAATTCAGGTAACTGCTCAACTCACAAGAAGATGGGGTTACATTGCAATTCGAGTATACGTGACATCTGAACTGGTATGAATGAACATACTGATGCCACTAACATTCACAAGATGCAGGACGATATGTGGATTATGTTATAACTTAAAATTTTAAAACAATATCCGTACAATACCAATATTAATACACTGCCAATACACGAACACTGCATCAAAACCAAGAAACTCGAGCAGTAATAAAGTAAAAATCAAACACGTAGATTACATTTTAGATTAGATTATTACAACAATAAAAATAAAAGTTTTAAATTTGTTTATTGACAATTCTCTTATATTGCTGGGAAGTTTGTTATAGAACCGTATACATTGCCCCATAAAAGAATTACTTGTTTTGTGGAGACGGCTTGCATATAACACAAGATTATGCTTATATCTAGTATTTATGCTATGAGTATCACTCTTTTTACAAAATGAGTCTATGTTTTTATGGACATACAAAAGATTTTCATAGATATATTGCGATGCGACTGTTAAAATATTTATTTATTTAAATTTTTCTCTAAGGCTCTCCCGGGACCAAGTTTGTAGATAGCTCTTATGGCTCTCTTTTGCAATAAAAAGATGGTGTTAATATCAGCGGAGTTACCCCAAAGAAGAATTCTATATGACATAATACTATGAAAGTAGCTGAAATAAACTATTCTAGCCGTATCAATATCAGTGAGCCGTCTAATAGTTTTCACTGCATAGGCTGCAGAACTTAGATTTCCTGATAATTTTTCAATTTGTGGGCCCCATTGTAGTCTGGAGTCAATTGTTATACCCAAGAACACAGTTGTCTCCACAGAGGGTGTTGAGAACTTAATTACTTTAGTCTTTTTATCATTTAAAATCACTATTTTATTTATTAACACTATTATTTATTAACACTAAACCAATGAATAACTTTAGAGAGAGCATCGTTAACTTCGTCATAATTACCTAACCGTCTATTAATTTTGGCAGTGGAATTTTTGAGAAGCAATAAATCAAGTATTTTCTTAGTTGGAGACGTAAATTATCAAATAATAGGCGCAAAATTACCGTCTAACCGTCAAGTTCTTCCTGTACTTTTTTATAAAATTCGCGAAGTTAAATTGACTGTTAGTGAAAGCGCATACCTAGTCATTCGAGAGTGTATTATATTTAGGGAAAAAGCTAGGATTCCTACCAGAGCTATACCTAACTGTGTAAAATAACTTGTGGATCTTCACCAGGAGGGAGTTGCAAAAAAATTCCAAAAAAATACAAGATGTTTACAAGCGCCGTGAGTACTTTCAAAATAATTTAGTTAGTTTATTCGATATAGCACACGCTGATGCTTTAGAACGGATTAAAATAGAAGAAGACAAAATATTTATATAAATAATCCGGGATGTTTAGCTGGCGTAGACAAAAAAGTTAGCCGAAAAATAAGAAAGGACCAAACAGAGAAAGTAAAAGAAGAGAAAAAAGACATGTACAAATGTGTTACGAGGAAGTAAGACTTTATCACGCCTATGTTAGTTGCAGATTTAGATAGATCTCAATTAAGCATAAGGGATTCTGTATATATAGTTCAGGCTGTAGTAGAAGCACTAGATTTTAGCTGTGATGATTTACCGATAAACATATCGTCTATCAACGCATTCGCACTCAGAGTAGAAAAGATAGAGCGGAATCTATAAAATCAGATTTTCAAAATAATATGCCTAAAATGGTGACCGTTTACTGGAATGGGAAATTGTTACCTGGTCTGGTCGTGAGAAGCCCTAAAGAAGAACGCCTGCCAATTTTAATTTCATTTAGAGAAAATGAACAACTTCTAGCTGTACCCAAACTAGAGAGCTCTTCCGGCCAGGATCAAGGTAAAGCTTTGTCAAATCGAATCAAAAATCCACCAAGTCACAAGCAGCCCTGATATCCCAATGTTCTAAAAATTTAGAGACGACTGGAAAACTACTAATCCTGCTGCTATTCAATCGTACACCGATATCGTCACACTACATTTTGGTAATACAATAATAAAAGAATTGTTGATATTTTATAATCAAGAATTACAAAAAAACATTGTACGTGACGATTATCGGGAAGTAATTGAACTATCCATTATATTCCTAGGAGGAGATAATGAGAAAAACAATTAAAATCAGACCTCCTGGATCCTGGCGATGCATCAAGCAAGGTGGTTGGCTCGAGCTATTTACTCTTTAAAAATATGTTTGTTGCAATCCCAATCCAAAATTAGCGCCAAGGATAAACGAGTACTTCAAGACGTTTGTTTATTCATAGCGGTTATATATATTACGTGAAATAGCTTGAATGTAGTCTGGTGGTGAAGGCACCAAATCAAGATTTGTGCTTATTAAAGAGGCTCAAGGAATAAAAATTAATTATATAAATTATAATTTTATCAATTTATTTAGCTACATAACGGTTAGGGTCAAAAACAGCAATTTTTAAAATCTTAGTGATAATTGAATGTTAAAACTAAATATTTTCCATAAATTTATAAATCTATATCATTAGATGAAATTAATCGTTATAATTTATTCTTTCGAAGGATACCCTAAAATATTGGTTGTGTTTTTTTCACATTTCGCTGATTGGATTCCAAGTGCTTGATAAATTTTTGGTAAAGGTTAAATTTACATTTAATGATCAAAATATACAATTTCTTTATCATTTAGGTACGCAATCTTTCAGTAAATACCTGAATGATATATTCGTCGATGTTAGGTATGACGCGTGAAAGTTGTGTAGATGCCGTATACCATTTTATGCACTAAAAGTTGCTAAAAGCTTGTAATAAAATGTTTACTCTTCGTGCTCTAGAAAAAATAACATTAAAGGTATAACGTAGAGGGGCTAAAGTGTGTGTTATAAGTTATAACCCTTAACTTCTTTGTAAAGAAAAAATCCTGGAGGTCACATTATGTTAATGTGTTGCGAAAATTATATAAAAACTAGTAGTAATAGCGGGAATACTTTCTCTAATTCAATCTGATAATTTTATTTTTCTTATTTATTCGAAATAAAAAATCCTGTGTTTACTCGGCGCTATAACCCATTATGACACTCGAACATATGTGCCCGAATCAACAAATGGCCCGCTTTAGCCTCTCGATAAACAATGTTGTATTATGTAGCTGGTGTTTCATTCTTCTTAAGGGGATACATGCCGTCCAGTGGCGCCTCAAGGAATAAAATATCGTATCATAGCGTGGAAGATAAACATTATAAAGTCCTGTGTTGCGTGTGTTACAAATACAATAACGTACTTTTACGTCATTAAACCAACAATTGAAATGTTTTGCTTTCGTTGTTATAGGCATAATTGCCAAAAACGGCCTCTTTTAGCACTTTTGCTTATAACAACGATAGTGGAATATTTTGAGTGTTGGTTTAATGACGTAAAAATACTTTACTATCTTCGTAATAAATGCAACATAGGATTTCATAATGTTTATCTTCTATGCTATGATATGATTTTTTATTCAATGAGGGCGCCACTGGACAAGACGTAAGTAAGAACAACATAGATACCGAGACATGTTAACTTGTAGAGATATAAACATAAAACGATGTCATTGATTTCTCTTTCAATAAACTTTTAAAAGTGAATACGTTTCTGTAGTTTTTTATTACTATTATTACTATTGTTTTCCGTCTAGCTTAAATAAATATGTTTGGTTCAGTATGTATAAAGCTAAATAATAATTAAATCAATAATTTTTATTAAATATTGATATTATATTTTTTTTTATGTGTGACGCGACTCCGTAGCTTTTCTGTTCATTTGCATTGACTATACGTTGACCCCAGGTTACCTATTAGGCGCTAATTTCAAATTTTACAAATCGAGCGTAGAGTGTCACTTGAGGGGCGCGGGGTGATTGGGCGGAGCCATTTTAAAGCTTCACGATCGAGGTGTCGCCTTAACGCGATATGGTCGTCAATTTGCACGGACATGTATGCGTAAGTTGTCATCATTGGATGGATTATTGAATGATAATACATACATAATACGTGTGATAATTTAATATTTTTGTTGAAATAATTGTATGAAGAAAGGCTTACAATTGAAAGCGGACAGAAGCATGATAATAGTATTTGAAAGAAAGGAAACTAGAACAAAAATGAGGACTACGGTTGATAATGCAGTGTTGGAACCAGTGAATTAGATTGTATACCTTGGAAGTACTTTTAGTAGGGATGAAAGGTATACCACTGGTGAGAAGAGACGAGTGAAGTATAGGGAACAATGTGATTGGAGCGTTGGATAAACTTCTATGGAAGCGAAAGCTGGATATGCCAGAAACAGCATGAAGAAGAAGGCCAAAACTGACTTATTACCTGCTATAATTGGTAGTGTTTTAATAGAAGGAAAAGTCAGGACCTACGGATTTTAAAGAAGCAGTGAAATATGTAAGGACCGCATCTTATGGCGGTCGGTACTGTCCGCCTAGCGTGAAGATCTACATAGATTTTTTCTTTTTTTTTTAGATAATACTAGCACCCCTGCCCCACGGCAGGCCTCGGAGCGGGACAGGGAGGACGATCCCGAGGCTGTCCCGCTCCGGAGACGGCGGACGGGAGTGCGGCGTAGGCGCTATGCGCACCTATTGCCGCCTCCCTAATATGTGGGACTAGGGGTCAGGATGGGAACCTGGCCCCATAGTGGTCCCGCCGCCGGAGGGGCCGTCAATTTGCCGGGATGGCCCCTAGAGAGAAGAAGTCCGGCCCCTTTTGAGGGGCTGGCCAGTCGCAGTGGTGCCCTGTTGCTGACAGATCCGGGGCACCACACCAACGCGGCCGATGGCAATTCGCGGGGTTGTTTAGTGGGTATACCGTCGGGCAGCCGACGGGGAGTCCCACACTACCACCGGAGGCCACCCAGGTTTCACCGGTGGTGTGCGTAACGCATTTTTCCCCGCGTCAAAAAAAAAAAAAAAAAAAAAAAAGGGGTGCTAGTATTATCTAACTATCTACTACTACTACTATCTATATACTACTATCTACTAGCACCCCTGCCGTGGGCAAGGCTATTTTATTACATTTACATTAGTACACTTTGTAATTTGTCACAATTCACATAAATAAACACATTCATACATCACATTCTCTTTCATTCCACAATTCATCTTTCATTCATCATCTTTCAATTATATTTTCCTAAAAAAGAAGTTGATTTGGCCCATTTTAGAACGCCGGTAAAATGATTATAACTTTCCAAATTTCCCTCCCCATACTGCGTCGGTCCATCCACGGGCGACAGAGAGCTTCACAGCTCCACCTAGCCACCGCGATCCCATCGGCTATACAGAGTATAGCCGAGGTATACAGCATTAGTCCTAGGTGGAGCCGCTCTGCTTGTTACGGTCAATGACCACCATGGCTAGACCGACGCAGTATTTTAAAAATTTTGTCCGAGTTTTTCCCACCACTAATTCGGAGACCGATTTTTCGGTGACCCGCATTCCCAAATCCTGCTCCAAATCGTACCTCTGTTTGGAGAATGCGGGACACCGAAACAATATGTGCTGCACTGTCTGGTCCACGCCGGGCTCGCAGAAGCAGGATGGGTCATCCGCGCACTTGAACCTGTGCAAGTACGCGGAGAACCCACCATGCCCCGAGAGGACCTGCGTGGTGATGCTCGACGGCACCATTTTGCCCACGATACCGTACGCCTCCGCCGCACTCGGGAAGAACAGCTTCGTCGTCGAAGCTGTTGTTCCCGATTTGTATCTCCTGTCCCATTCGTCAATGGTCCCCTTACGGATCATACCCTTGACGAATGAGACAGGGCAGCGGTCGTAATCTGGCCGCCTCCGCAACCCCAGTGCGGCGCTCCTGGCGAGTTCATCGGCACGTTCGTTCCCCTCCAACCCCGCGTGTGCTTTGATCCAGAACAGCGAGACGCTCTTACCCTGGCTTTTGCACAGTTTAAGAGCGTCCCGTGTCTGCACCGCCAGGGGATGGGGGGACTCGACGTTCGCCACCGCCTGGAGCGCCGCCATGGAGTCGCTGAAGATGCCGATACTGGGTCCATCGCAGCTCAAAGCGTACTCGGCCGCCGTGCAGATAGCCAGGAGTTCCGCCTGGTAGACGGTACAGTAGGACGACAAAGCAAGCTTGACGGCCTTGGTTTCCGCGCCGCCGTTCCATATGGATACAGCGGCGCCAACCCGGCCCTCAATCTTGCTGCCGTCCGTGTAGATTCGCAGGGCAAAGTTGGAGTGTGCCCTGCATTGTTCCTCGTCCACCAGGCTGCCGAACTCCAAGCTATCTAGCTCCGCGGGATGCGGGGCCTCGATCTTCGAGGCCATCCGCTCGATCTCCTTGTCCCCGAGCAGCGGATGGGGTAGCCCCCTCTTGGCCTCGTACAAAGAGGCGACCTCGCGCACTCTGAGGTCAAGAGGCAGCACCCCGGCCAGCAGCAGTGCGGAGTTCAGGGAGACCGTGCGGTAGGCTCTGCAGATCTTCTGCGCGAAGCCCCGCTGTACGCTGTTGAGCTGTTTCTGGATGCCCAGCTTATTGACCGCTGGAGCCCATGCGGCGGCAGCGTACAATATCGTAGGTTCCACTACGGCTGAATATATGATCTTCACTACCTCAGGGTTGAGACCCCAACTGACGCGGGCCGTACGCGCAAGGCGCCCGTATATGGCCACTGCCCTTTTACAGACAGTAGCCACGTGCGCGTTGAACGTCAGACCCGCGTCAATCGTCAACCCCAGCAGTTTGATCTGCCGAGACATGCCAATGCCTATCCCGCCCATGGTAAGGCGCGGAGTGTCATACCTAAGTTTGCGCGTGACCAGCATAGCGCTGGTCTTATGCGGCGCAAACTTCAACCGGTTTTTGACACCCCACGCCCTCACATGCTCGAGAGCGGCATTGGCCTATCTACATAGATTTATACAAACCAGAATAAACATAATGATCTCTCAATGAGTATAATCGCCATTGTGTCCCACATTTTTTTTCTTCAACCCGATCCTACTAAACCTTTGATCTAGAAAATGACTGTGAGTAATCAAAAGGCCAAAAGGCACGATGGAGGTGTATTCGCAATTTTGTGTTCATTTATTTTGCAATCACTCCAATTTGACGTCTGTTTCAGCTTTGGCTAGGCTTTGATTTTCACAATGTTTTCTACATGTTTATATATGACTCTTTGCACCCTTATCACACATAAGGACGTAAATGACCTAATGTTAGGAAAAATATACAAAAGTGTTTACTTTTGACCATATATTTGTTATAAGCATGTCAACAATCACTTTCCGTACCGTTTTCACATAACACATAAAAAAAAACAAGGAACTCAGTATAGTGTGAGCTCTCGCCGCTGCTTTTTCTACTCGATCTATCTGATTTGTAGTATGTGTAAATAACGTAATAGTGTCTATTACCCGCCATAACGAATAGAAGTAGATAACTGAATTCACCCGTATGGGTCGAGGTTAAAGAGTAAAGTTCGGCTCTTATTGGCTTGTACGTAGATCAACATCGCGGCATTTATCGGCTTATTAGTTTAAATATTCTCGCATTGGTCAGTAGGCTCGAATCGCTGAGATATTTAGGCGCTAAAACAGTCTTAGGGTCAGTTGTGAATGACGCGACTTTGACACCAACGCTCGTCGGTTCGATTCCCACACACAGCAACATTTTTGTGCATGAACATGTCTATTTGTCTTGATCAGGATGTTTTAAAAGAGGTAGGGCGCATCAAAGCAGCCCGTCTGGGGAAGTACGTCCACCTCATAGAAAACCGCAGCCAAATAACAATTCCCTTGAGCCTTGTTGTGTTCCTGCGAGTGAGTGAGGTCACCAGCTCCCAAGGAGTTGCTATGTAAGCAGCAGAGGAGGCATCACGCAAGTGATACTTAATATATCGCAAGCGTTAATAGGCTACGTTACCCGCTTTACATCAGGTGGGCCGTACGCTTGTATGCTTCCCGACGAAGTATAACGTTTTTGTGAGCGCAGGCGCCTTCATGCACAGTCCAGTGGTTTATTTGTATGCGTGTATAATAAACAAACCCTTACTATGGAATCAAGTCGGTAATCGCGAAAACAATTGTAGTTCCATGCATTTTGAGTGAGGTGGTTTTTAGACTTTTGTGTGAAATAAATATTCTGAATTTTCCTGATTTCGTACTTAGTGCTGTGTTGTAAGATGTCATTATTTATTATACGAGAACATTATGGTTGAAAATACACACTGGCGCAAAAGCATAACCAGAAGCTTGTACTTTTTTTAATTAGCTTTATGTGTCTAATTAAAATTAAAGTTAGTGGCTGTACCTAGCTAGGAGCTGTAAGATAAATGAACTGGTACCTCATTTGCGAAACTAGTCAGGTTTAATTGCTGCAATGGCATTATTCCGGACCACCGCACTAACCAGGTCATTGACTTTATTGTGCAATATCGAGAGTCATTCAAGGATATGGCCCACATGATGTTAAGCTTTTACCGTAGTCTATGAGCGATTGCTACAAGAGGTATCGCTCGCGTGTCTCTACTGCTCCGTACACAGTTACTCTTTAGGTATTTACTGGTAACCTCATTCACCCAGAGGTTTACAACAACCCTCCCAGGAGTTGTTATTTTGTGTTTTATTTCACACGCACAGACATATTATGATGATCATCGTCATTATCTACAGTGCGATTTTTCGTGAGGTGAACATACCTACTTCCTCATTGGGCTACTTTGATGTGGCCTATTTCAATCCTCCGGACGTGTATAGCTGCCCATCTGGCCATCATGAATACGTACATCGACCCATATCTCAGAAATTTCTCATATCATGAAGCTCATGAATCTCGAGCAGATAATTGCTTGATTGATACAAATCAGAAATCTAAGGTACAAACAGTATCCCAATAGGTACTCCGTTATTTTAATGTAAGTGTTGATGAACCTGAAAATGATCTGGCAGGTATATTAAAATAATATTGAATAATAAATAATATGTAAGGAAAATTTACGATTAATTGGTCATACATTTTCTACATAATGAATTTAATTGGAAGCAATGATACCAGATATCGTTATATAATGTTAGTAAAAAACGAAATAATAAACAACTTTAAAGACGGGCAAACAAATATAAACTTTTAGCCGCCGGCAAAAAGTTCAGATTTATTTCTACAAAACCTAAAGAACAACACTTAACTAAATTTGTCTTTGTAGTTACGGATACAAGGGAGCGACCTCTTTAACTTACAAATGGTCCCATAAACGTGCGTTCGAGGTGGAATATGTCAAGTACGAATGTAATATCCAAGGGTTCAATTACTACGCGACCAAGACACATACCGTTAGCATTTGTAAAAGTCTCTAAATTAGATAGTTATAGGTTATGATAAAACAAAGTTAGTGTTACCATTGATAAATACTGGACAATCGAGAGGAAACCTGAGTACTCTGAGGATATCACATCGTCGAATAAAGCCCGAGGATAAAAAATAATAGTTACATTTTTTTCCTAACACTCAGATTTCTTTCATGATATTTTCATACCACTGACTTAGCAAATAAGCATACGACCTGCTTGATGGTGAGCAGTTATGTTAGCCTATAAGGACTTGCTTCTTTCTTGCGTTATCTTATTTCTTAATGCATTAGAATTCGTGGGCTATCTAAGACTAAGGACTTGGCGTAGATACTGATTTTTATATAGAGCGTCTACTGTTGGGTCTCCACAACCCAGAGGGAAAAACAGATCTTTCTTCGGTTAGGTCACACGTCTTTTGGAATATAAGTTAGTGATAATTAATGTATGTATGTATGTATATCTTCACGCCAAATCCCTTGCGGGGTAGGCAGAGAGAACGGAGCGCCATAAGACGATATAATTAATAATGTGTACATACACACATCAAAAGTGTCTAGGGATCAACATATATTTTTGCAATAACTTTTCTCCTGATTGATATTAATTAAAATTTTCTTTAAGGATTCATCAAATAAAGTGTTTTCGTTTGTCTACAGTAACGATAAACCAAGTCACATTTGCATTAATAAAGAAATTTGCCATTTTCATAATAAAGGGATTTTTGACATTTGAACCACTAACATTAAAGTTCGAAAAAAAGACTGAAATAACAGTTTTCATTAAAATTTTATTGGGTAACTTAAACAATTAATAATCCGTGTTTCTACCGCGAATACTAACAACACAAGAACATCGGTTTGGCATACTCAAAATGAGTTCGTCCAAATCACGCTGTGGAATGGCCGCCCATGTTCGTTGCAACAACAAAAAAAGGTCTTCTTGCGACTGGATACCCTCCATATTCGGCAGAGCTCTTCTCTGTAGCATATCCCATGCATGCTCAATCGGGTTCAAGTCTGGCGACTGAGCAGGCCAGGGTATGACATTGATGTTAGCTGCGGCGAGAGTCTGTCTTACAACTCTTGCGGTGTGCGGTCGTGCATTATCATGCATTAACTGAAATAAGGGACCGATTTGCACTTGTAGAGGAACGATGACGTCTGATACAATCGTCTCAGCATAAATTTGAGCGTTGAGGTTGCCTCTGATCCAAATCAACTCAGTTCTTCCGCCGATCCAAATACCCGCCCATACCAAGATGGTTCCACCACTATAAGGATGGACTTCCTGGCAGGATTTTAATCGCTGTTGGCGTCCAGGGGTTCTCCAGTGTCGTATACGTCTTGTATCCGGTCTCATACCAAAACGAGACTCATCAGAAAAGCACACGAAACGCCATTGTTCTTCTGCCCAATTTCTGTGTTCAAGAGCCCATTGATATCGAATCCTACGATTGTGCATTGCTATAGGTGGTACCTTTAGCGGTCTTCGGGAATGAAGGTTCACTTCATGCAAGCGGTTTCTGACTGTTTGGTCGCTAATTAAGTTCCCTGAAGAGTGATGAAGCGTCACGGCTAACATCATGGCGGTTATTGTTGGAGCTCTTCGAGTTGTGATTTGAATGTATCGGTCTTGTCTCCGTGTCCATGCATGGGATATGCTACAGAGAAGAGCTCTGCCGAATATGGAGGGTATCCAGTCGCAAGAAGACCTTTTTTTGTTGTTGCAACGAACATGGGCGGCCATTCCACAGCGTGATTTGGATGAACTCATTTTGAGTATGCCAAACCGATGTTCTTGTGTTGTTAGTGTTCGCGGTAGAAACACGGATTATTAATTGTTTAAGTTACCCAATAAAATTTTAAAGAAAACTGTTATTTCAGTCTTTTTTTCGAACTTTAATGTTGGCAAAATGGCAAAATGGCAAATTTCTTTATTAATGCAAAGGTGACTTGGTTTATCGTTACTGTAGACAAACGAAAACACTTTATTTGATGAATCCTTAAAGAAAATTTTAATTACTATCAATCAGGAGAAAAGTTATTGCAAAAATATATGTTGATCCCTAGACACTTTTGATGTGTGTATATCTGAAAACATGAATTTAGTGGTACATGCCCACAAGATTCGATCCAGGGGTTCTTTATACACTGGTCTATCTGGCTACTATCTACTCGTATATGGCTACTGCTCCATAAATATTTGCACATAATCTATAAAGACTTCTAACCTGTAAAATGCTCTTCACGGCTTTGTAGAAGAACTTGATTCCTTGTGAAAACTTCGGCAGGGATTTTATTTCATAACTTAAGAGTTCTCGGAAGAAAACACTTCTAAAGCCGCTCTGTACGGTTCCATTGTGTGAGGAAGAATTCTCCATCGGAAACGTGCGACGGTGAATTTATTCTCATATACAAATTCATTTATTAACGAGAGTACGATCTCAAACAGTATTTTTGAATTCTGAGGCACTGTACAAATGTAAAACTTTTGTTACCGACACAACATTTGGTATGTGATGGTGTCCTCATCATATAACAAAAAGTGTCCACGTTTGTGCAGCACCTAAATTTCATGGTCTTAATGCGACTTTAGATATGTAAGGGATAGAAACGTCTAATAGGGCAACCACCGCCTCAGCGTTTGATGGGTCATATCTTTTTAATTAATGGAGTTGCAAATTCATTTTTTTTTTCACAGATTTATAACTGCATTTAAATTGATATCGTAGTTGGTTATGTAGAAACCAACTTAGTGCTGAAAACACGTCTTTGAACGGAAACATCTATACGAATGTAATTAAAGATTTTAATATATTATTATATTTTAGTATTTGAGATCAAAAAAAATCGTGTTAAAAATTTTGAACACAGATTATTTACATTTGCAACTAGCTGCAGCCTGCGACTTTATTCGTGCGTATTCCTTCATACCATGGGAGCTACTTTTTCTCACTCTCATTTTCCTCGGCTTCTAAGACTTGTATTGTGATGTCGATTAGCCTATAACCTTCCCCGACAATTAGGCTATCAAATGCATAAATTACTTTTTACATTCGTCAGATAGTTCCAGATATTAGCGCGTTCAAACAAACATTTTTTTCCATGGTCGAAACTGAAACATAATTATTATTGAACGTGTTTTCATTTTCAAAGAACTTGGCATCTGTCGTTGCTTATGCAACTGCGAATCATTAAGTTCTCGGTTACTTAAACTAATTCTGGACATTATATAAAAGTTAGTATATCAAGGTCAAGTGAAAGGCAGAAGAACACGCTTTGGATCATCAACTCAATGGAGGGACTTAATTAAATGTGTCACAAAAACTTCTGTGACAGAATGCCCATCAAGTTATCAACAGGGATCGATGGAGAAGGATTGCGCGAGCAGCCACCACAACGGAAAGTGAGACCACGTGACCACGGCCGATCTGTCAAAAGTGAACGACTAGACAGAGACAATCCAACTTATTACATTATACTCGTATATATAATAAGTAGTATTGTATATATATGATTATAAATGTGAATGTCTGTCTGTTTGTTTGTTACGCTTTCACGCGAAAACTACTGAACCGATCATCATGAAACTTTGTACACATATTCTTGCAGGTATAAGAAGTAAAATAGGATACTTTTTATTAAAAAAAATTATCAATGCGAGCGAAGCCGCGGGTAAAAGCTAGTAATATTATAAATGTGAATGTCCGTTTGTTTGTTACGCTTTCACGCGAAAACTACTGAACCGATCATCATGAAACTTTGTACACATATTTTTGGAGGTATAAGAAGTAAAATAGGATATATTTAAAAAAAAAAATTGTTTATCAATGCGAGCGAAGTCGCGGGTAAAAGCTAGTATAAATATAAAGGGGCTAAGTTCGCTCGATGTTCTAAGGTAAAAGTTATGCAATACGCAGTGATATTTATTAGGAGCTCCATTTGGGAAGTGTCTCCACTTAACTACTACGCCAATCGTACTCGTAACTAATCCCACTGCAAGGATTCTCCTTGCAACCAAAGGGGTTTGGAGCATTCTACGACCCTGCACAACTGCGGATTGGCGGAGGCCAGTGTTTTCAAGCCGATCGAATGATTAGCTTTATTTACTTAGCTTAACTACAGTCCGTAACGCGCATGACTGATATCACTCCTGGCTTGACGGGTTAATCGACAATAGCCGAGACTGACGGATCACGAAGAAGCTCGACATAGAGAAACCTATGCATAGACAGGTGGCTGTCGACGTTATTTAACCTACGTGTTTGGTTAGAATGAGACGCGCAACTCCGCCATCAAGCTCTCTACTTAACAGAAAACCACAGCCATATATAATATTTCCTGAAGGGATATCTTTGCAAGTAAAATTACGAACATTCCAGTTCCGAGTTCGACAACAAATAAAAAAAAAAATGAAATACCATGTTCCATTGAAAGGTTTTTTAAATTGAAACTTCCTATCATCGGGGGTCATGTGCCAGAAGCGTGCTCGTTCGCGACCCCTGCCAATCAGTCGATTGCAATTCTGGACCGAGAGCGCACCGACGTGCAGATTAGGGCGTCCCCCGTAGGCGACGCGCACCGATCCGCCCCCGTCGGTGCGAATATAGCTGCATGCGGCGGTGGGGGCCGCCACCCACCACGCAGCGCCAATTCCGGCGGGACGAGGGGAGCCGAGTACCGCATAGGCACGTGGAATGTGAGAGGTGGATTGAATGATAAGACGAATGAACTGATAGACGTAATGAATGATAGACGTTTGGATGCTTTATGTGTGACAGAGACTAAGCGCAAGGGGAGCGACACCGATGATCTGCCCGGTGGTATGATGGCCCTATGGTCTGGGGTAGACCGGGACGATCATGCCAGTGCTGGTGTAGGTGTCGTACTCTCCTCTCGCTTAGCCACTGGTGTAAGAGATTACTGTTTGGTAGGGCCTAGACTTCTCTGGGTTCGTATTAAACTGGGCATCACGCGAGTATTCTTGGTTGCAGCATACGCTCCCGTAAGCTCAGCGTGTGCTCAAGAACTGGAGAAGTTTTGGGAGTCTGTGAGGGATGTTCTGGACTTAGCTGAAGGGAATGAAAGAGTGATTATGTGTGGAGATTTGAATGGATGGGTTGGGACCAAGCGATACAGCTATGAAGCTGTTCTTGGCCCGTATGGAGATAAGAGAGTGAACGAAGCAGGTAAGTCAATACTAGATTTATGTATGGAACGAGGCCTCCTCGTGTCGAATACTTTATTTCATCATAAGGATATTCACACGTATACATGGAGAAGGAATGACCAAAAAAGTGTGATTGATTTGATTTTAATAGATAGACGTCTCCGAAATGTTCTAATGGATACAAGAGCCTTTAGAGGCCCCACTCTTGAGACGGACCACTACCTGGTGGTAAGCCGGTTTGTGGGCCTTTTTAGGAAGTGGAGGCACTGGCGAGTGCGTATCCCTTTCGGAGATCATGAAAGGATAATGAGCGAAAAATTGCAAGATGAAAGTGCAAGGAGAATGTATGTGCATCTGGTAAGTGAGAGACTTGCAAATGCAAGCCTCTCCGTCTTAGATGTGGATGATTGTTGGAAAGTTTTGAAAGAAAGTATGGTGGATAGTGCAAAGGAAGCTTGTGGATGCGCAAAGAGACGTAAAACAGCGAAAGGAGATGCCTGGTGGGATGCGGAGGTTGAATCCTCCGTAGCAAGAAAGAGGAAAGCGTGGCTGGATTACGTATCATCTTTGCGTTTAAATGAAAATATGAGAGAAAAGAAGAAAGAAATGTACCGTCTATGCAAGAATGAAACCAAGGCTTTAGTGAAAGAGAAGCGTGAAAGACAAATTATGAATGAGGAAGAGAGGCTGACGAAAAACTTCGAGGCAAATACCAAACTCTTTTGGAGAGAGGTAAAGAAGTCTCGGAGTGGTTCGTCGGCATCCAGAATGGATAAGATAAAGTCTAAAGCTGGTGTCATTCTTGCGAACACTCAGGAAGTGTTAGAACGGTGGAGTGAATATTTTGAGGAAATGTATGAGTATGCCTCGGACGCTGGCAATGAGAGTGAGTCGGATGCTTACTCCACGTTGACGGCGTCCGACGAAGGCATAACTATGGATGAGATCGAATGGTCGATACGAAGCTTGAAAAATGGAAAATCAGCGGGAATTGATCTGATCACAGCTGAGATGATCATATTAGGTGGCACTTACGTCCGGGACGCCTTCTGGTACCTATGCAACCTATGCTGGAGAACTGGAAGGGTCCCAATGGACTGGAGACGCGCAGTCATCGTGCCCTTGTATAAAGGCAAGGGGTCACGCATGGACTGCGCCAACTATAGGGCCATCAGTTTGATCAGCTTAGCAGCAAAAGTATATGGAAAGGTGATTGAAAGGAGAATGAGGGTGAAATCCGATGAAATGCTGTGGGACGCACAAGGAGGTTTCCGAAATGGAAGGGGATGTACGGATCAAGTTTTCTCGCTCCGCAATATCGTAGAGAAGCATCTGGCCATAGACCGGAAGGTTTTCTGCGGTTTTGTGGATCTTGAGAATGCCTTTGATAGGGTTATGCGAAAGGAACTGTGGGACATATTGCCGAGATATGGGATTGACGGTTCACTGCTCCGTGCTGTGCAGTCCACTTACAAGGATTGCTCAGCATGTGTGCGGATAGACGGTGGCATGTCACCCTGGTTTGATGTCAAAATTGGTGTCAAACAGGGTTGCATGCTATCTGCTAGGCTGTTTATCCTGTATCTCGATAGTTGTCTGCAGAGAATAAGGTCAACGAATGTGGGATTGCGCATGGGTGACCTAGTGGTGAACTGTCTGCTGTATGCAGACGATGCCGTGCTTTTAGCAGATACACCATCTAAACTGCAAACACTGGTCACAACGATGAAAGACGAATGTATGGAGAAAGGCTTACTACTGAATGCGAAGAAAACAAAGATAATGGTATTTGAAAGAGAAGAATCCAGAACTAATGTAAGGATTACGATTGACGATGAAGTGTTGGAACAAGTGGATGAGTTTGTATATCTTGGATGTGCTTTCAGCAGGAATGGAAGGTACACCGCAGATGTGGAAAGACGAGTGAGTGCTGGGAATAGTGTGAACGGAGCGTTGGGAAAACTTCTTGGCAGTAAAAACCTGAGCCAGAAGGCACAACTCGCTATACACAATGCAGTGCTGGTCCCAACGCTAACTTATGGAAGCGAGAGCTGGGTATGGCAGAAAGAGCATGAAAGTAGAATAAACGCGGTTGAAATGCGAGCGCTGCGCAAAATTTGTGGCGTAAGGCTTGTAGACCGTATTCGCAATGATGATGTTAGAAATAGAGTTGGTCTGAAAGAGAGCGTCGGTGTTAAAATAAGAAGAGGCATGCTCCGATGGTTCGGGCATGTAGAAAGAATGCAAGATGAAAGAATGACGAAGCAGATATGCAATGTAAAAGTGGACGGATGTAGGAGCCGGGGAAGGCCAAGACTTACCTACCATGACCAAATTGGTCGTGTTCTATCAGAAGGTGATGTCAGGAGCCCTAGAAACCGGCGAGCGTGCATGAGAAGAGCAATGAATGTTAAAGAAGCGAGTGAGATATGTAAGGATCGAGTCACGTGGCGCTCGGTTCTCTCTGCCTACCCTGCAAGGGATTTGGCGTGAAGTTATAGATAGATAGAAACTTCCTATCTCATCGAAACATTGTTGGAATTATTTTCGGGCTATAATGATTTTTTGCTGATTCGATGCATAAAACTGTGATACTTCTTTATTCTCTACCGTGATTATTATCATTATTTATATATATATAGTTTAGAATGTCCCAAGATAGCAAGGTGCCACACTTCTTTAAGAGTATCTTGATATCTGCAGAAATTACGTCATTGTAATATAAAGATTGTACCAGTCCTAAAACTTATTACGTATCTTTACTATATATTATTATTACTCTTAACAATCTTATTGTTTTAAATACGACCATTAAAAGCTACTATCTCCCACAAAGACTTTTATTTCTCATCTCACACTACAGCGTTAAGCCTAAAGATTACCATTTCAAAGCCACGTTGCCCGGTGAAGACAAAGACAAAACTTAAAGGGGAAAAAACGGGTTGGCGTCAAACGGAACTCGAGGAATAGGCCGCCTTTGAGGCAAGAGTTGTCTAGATGCTGATTCGCAAAGCGCGGAGAGCAGTATTTCGAAACGCTTAAGACAATTATGTTCAGTGTTTTGTAGCTCAGTTTTTGATAGCTGCTTGGTGGATATTGATTTAGAACAATTAAAATTTAGGCCAAGCACTTTGTAATGCTGACAATCAAGGTAATGCTAACATTTCCCATAGATACATATATTTTTTTATACCACTAAGGTGGCAAACAAGCGTACGGCCTGCCTGATAGTAAACAGTTACCATAGCCTATGGGCATTTGCAACACCAGGGGTGTCACTTTTGATCCTTTAAGAACCTCTTCACGCCTTTCTTGAAGAACCCCATACTGTAGTCCTTTGGGAAAACTTCGTTAGGGAGCTCATTCCACAACTTAATAGTTCTCGGAAGAAAACTTCTCATGAACCGCACAGTGCGCGACCATTGCGGTTCCAGTGTATGAGGATGAACTCCCAGCCGTCGGCGAGTTGTGCGATTGTAAAACGAGGCTGTTGGCATAACTAACTAGCAGGTTTTGACGAGCGCAGTAGTTATGCTACCTCGACACCAACATTCGTGGATTCGATTCCCACACAGGATAAATATTTGTGTACATCAACATGTCTGATTGTCTTGGTCTGGGTATTTGATAAAGAAAGTTTGAAGGGCGCAATAAAGCAGCCTGATGTGCCTCCACCTGACAGAACCGCAACCACATAACAACACCCTGGAGGGTTGTTGTGTTCACCGTTGAGAGGACTCCAGTAAGCTCCTCAGGAGATGCTGTGTTAGTAGCAGAGGTAGCATAGCGTGAGTGATACCTAATGACTTTGACTTCATTGAGACAGTTTGAAATTTCAGCGTCATGATTTTGATCATTGCTATTAACCAGTTTAATCAATGTATTATAGCATTTAACCCAAATTACAATGTGGCAGGAATATGGCAGGCCAAATTCGATAGAATGTTATAAGTATTACCAAACGAAATAGTTGATAGCTGCGAGAAGCTTCATTTCAAAGGAAATTTATTATTTTTATAGATACTGAATTTATAACTTAATGAAAAAAAAAATTAAAGAAAAGAAATTATTGTATATGCTATGAAAGGTAAATAGAACCCAACTTTCATGTTAGAGGCATGAAAGTTAGGATCATAGCTGTGCTTGATTGTAATTCAATTAAGAAAATCTAAAAATATATATATATATATACATTATAGAAAAAGGCAAACGGAAGGAAATAGCATAACATGACGCCATGTTACATACCTTTTTATTAAACCTAAATTTATGAAAGGCATTTTACAAAATATGTATAAAACTGAAAACTTCAACTGCGAAACCGTTAATTATCTGATATTTTGATCAAGAGAGCAGTTCAATTAGTAAAATACTTCCACTTTACAGAAGGTCGCTGTACATCGCATGACAGTTCCCTGAAGGGTTGTTGTGTTCCCGCGATCGGAAGAATTTACCAGGAGCTCCTGATGGTTGTCGCTTAAACATCAGGAGAGGCAACAGGCAAGCGATGCTTTTTGAATTGCAAATGTTAAATAAGTTGTTGCCGTACTTTATGGTAACCACTTCGCATTAAGTATATCGAGCATATTTTGGCACACAACGTTAGCTTTCCTAGTCGGGTACGCCCAAGAAACTATATTTCGATAGACATGTGACCTAACCTAAGAAAGATTTGGTTTTCTTTGTAAAGGTCTGACTACAGTCGCTTCATGTCCAAATCAGTATTTTCGCCAAATCCTTAGACTTTGGAGGTCTCCGCTAAACCTAATGACTTAGGAAACGGAACCGCATTAGGAAGATGAAGAAGACTTCTGAACATAAATATACAAATGTGAGCCTATAGCTGAATCCTTGCTGTGCTTTTCCTTGCTTATGAAATAGGAGACAGTTAGGTCTGAATAGAAAGCACTCATCGTAATTTAACTCCATCGGACGAGTTAACGTTCAGCAGTCCTTAGAGAGCTGATTGTGTAGTGCCGTTCATAGTCATTACTCTGAGCTCAAGTGTGCATTGCACGGTACATTAAGTGATCAGCTTCAAATTGTCAACGCACGATTTCATAGACGTACGGATATTTATTAGAAACTATAACTTGACGAATATATCGCAAAATATACTCGTACAAAAAACCCATATCCAAACCAGCAAATCAAATTAAACTTCCTCTTGTTTTTGACGAGCTCGGTGGCTCAGTCGTAAAAGACGCGACTTTGACACAAACGCTCGTGGGTTTGATTCCCACACAAGACAAACATTTGTGTGCATGAACATGTCTGTTTGTCTTCGTCTGAACGTTTTTAAGAGAGGTAGGGCGCATCAAAGCAGCCCGTCTGGTGAAGTACCTCCACCTCACAGAAAACCACACAAATAACAACTCCCTAGAGGGAGTTCCTGTGTGTGAGTGATATCACCAGTAAGCTCCTAGGGAGTTGCTGTGTAAGCAGCAGAGGAGGCATCGCGCGAGTGATATATATTACAAGCGTTAATAGGCTTCGGTAACTGCTTTACATCAGGTGAACCGTATGCTAACCGTATGCGTAAAAGTACCTAAGTTAAATAATGACTTCTACATAGATGGTAAAATCAGGTGCGTCTAAATCTAGACGATAAAGAATATAACATACAACAATACTTTTTCGAAATAGTAAAAGTCTTGTTGTATGTTGTGTTATTCTTTGCCTTCTAGATTTACGATTGAATAAGACTGATAATACAGTATTTTTCTTCCTAGTGTGATTCAATTTCTTAATTCATTAGGATTAGCAGGGTCCGCTACCTAACCCTAAAGGTTTGGAGAAGATACTAATTCTGACAGGGAGCGTCTGCCGTAGACCTGACGAACCCGGAGTGAAAAGAGTGCTTTTTTAGTCTAACTCAAAATAAATTTTGTTGAACGTGCCGTCTCACGATATTTTCCTACCCTTCAGAGGGTTGTTGTGTTCCTGCGTGTGAGTGAGGTCACCAGTATGCTCTCAAGTAGTTGCTTTGTAAGCAGCAGAGGATGCATCCCGCGAGTGATACTTAATATATAACATGCGTTAATAGGCTACGGTACATCAGGTGGGCTGTATGCTTATATGCCTCCCGACGTAGTATAAAAAAAATCTAGTATGATTTAGAAATACAGCCAGGATAATTTCGACACGAAGTAACTCCTCAGCATATTCGCACCGAGCTGAAATCAGTTACCAAGAGGCTGGTAGCAACAGACAGCAATTATTTGGACTGTTTATTTATATGTCATGAGCACGCAGAAAAGCATAAAACGATGGCCAGAAATGTCTTTTTTTTTGATAATATATTATTATGACGGCGGGGAGTTCACCCTCACACGCTGGAACCGCAACGGTCGCGTACTGTGCGGTTCCAGAGAAGTTTTCTTCCAAGAACTCTCAAGCTGTGTAATGAGCTCCCAGCTGAGGTTTTTCCAAGGGACTACAGCATGGAATTCTTCAAGAAATGCGTGAAAAGGATTTTAGAGGGTCGGCAACGCATGAGTGACGCCGCTGGTGTTGCAAATGTCCATAGGCTACGGTGACTGTTTACCATCAGGCAGGCCGTATGCTTCATTGCCACCTTTGTGGTATAAAAAAAATGAATCTAACTTTGATATGGTCAATTAACAACTCAATAAGGAAGGTGCCAAGGAAGGAATACACATATCAAAGAAGTTCCGTAAGGACAAGCGAACAGGTGAACATTTTTTGTCTCCTACAATTTTGCCTACCACGTCGAATATAATGTGGTTGTAAGAAATTTTGCTTACGATAAAACCAGCCTATGTGTCATACTTTTCATATAAATGCTTCTCACTTCTACGCTCGCATGGCATTGCTTCATGTTGAACGAAATAACAAGCTTGGATTTGCCGGCTAGATTATTGTGATGTGACGTTTGAAATGTATGACTAGTTTTGACATTTTGTAGATTGAACATTTATACTTAAGATTATGTAATAATTTAGATGAACTTTCGACACAATATTGTATTGTTCTGAATAAAAAAATGTAAATGTAAATGGTTTTGTATTTATGAGTACCGAAACTCCTAAGATAAGATAATCTCGAACATAAATATGAATTACAAAAATGTCGCGGAAACTCTAGTTAGTTGTGTACTGTAACTATTTACTAACGTCAAAGATACAGGATTTCAAATATTATTAATATCTTAAGAAAGTATTTTAAACTAAAGTCTTTCATTTTAACAACAACTTGTGTCTTTAAAACAGCCTTCCTTTTTTTAGTGATCGGCCAAAATTACATCAGTTTGACATAGGATAGGAAAGTTACAGTACCACCATCCTTAGTTCAGAGGGGCTCAAATATATTTACCTCGATACGTGAACGAGCCTTTAGCTTACAAATTATATCAGGAATTCCATACGAGCCCCCGTTCTCAATAGTCAGACGACAAAAGGGGACGTTACCGCAATAGAATTGATGCTGAATTGGCCAATCCCAACGCTACACAGCTACAAACGATAAATAAACGATAAATCTATCAGCATTTGAGCTTGAAATTTCTATTGTAAAATTTTATTGTAATCTAGACACCGACGACGTCATTGTGCAGATTAGTAGTTAAGTAATGCTGGTCACAGACTATTTTGAATGGGCACATATTGAGTAGCATTTTGAAAAGCTGCATTTTATGGCTACGTAACACTATTTACTATTTTATGCTTACTCATTATTTCGCATAAATGGTTAGATGTACTTTTAGAATCGTCATTGCATTTGCTCAGATGTGTTATATAAGTATTATAAGTTATAATTATTAGTATGATTAATAAATTTGTGGCGTAACGCTTGCAGACCGTATTCGTAACGATGATGTTTGAAACAGAGTTGGTCGGTGTTAAAAAGAAGAGGCATGCTCCATTGGTTCGGACATGACAAGGAATGCAGCAAAAATTAATTACGAAACAGATACCTATACAACCCAAAATTGGAAGGATGTAGGAGCCAAGCAAGGCTAAGACTTACCTACCATGACCAAATTGATCGTGTTCTATTAGAAGGTGATATAAGGAGCCTTAAAAACCGGCGAAAGTGTATGAGAAAAGCAATGAATGTTAAAGAAGCGAGTGAGGTATGTAAGGATAGAGTCACGTGGCGTTCGGTTCTCTCTGCCTACCGGCGAGAAGTTATCGATAGATTAATTAATAAATCATACCATTAATTATCATCACAATTTATGGTACAATGATTCATGTTTTAAACAGACTTTGAAAAAATATTTTCAAATAGACGATATTTTTTGTTATTAAAAACTGTTTTTTTATGGAAAATACACGATACGACCTAGCATACGATTGATATAAATATTGTAACTAATTTATTAAAACTAACTAAATACTCCGACTTTATTGAAATCGTTAAAACGAAGTGTTTAAAAAACAGAATTTCCATAATTGTAATGATTTACGAAGCCTTAAATCTAGCTTCGATGCAGTCTAAATTTCACTAATTATAAATGGGATCTATCAATCGCAACCTTTCGAATAAAAAAGATATCGCTTAATATAAAAGCAAAAAAAAAACATTCCACTTTGAAAAATAAAAATTATCACTTCACCATAGAATTTCAATATCTTTTCCTACTAAAAGGAAATTCGCCACCATAATCTCAATTGAAGTCTCCATTGATTTAACCCTCATCAAGCAAAAGAAAGCCTTTGTCAGAACAAATCGTTTGAAAAGTCAATAACTTGGCAAAAAGGTAACTTAGGTTGGCATAAATTAAGTCTTCTTTCCGCCTTTTACTTACAATTATTTGTTATTTTGTGAAACATTGTAAATGACGTTTAATATCCATTCGTTTTTACTTTACGTTAACAGCGCTGAATAATAACTTATGTATATATACCTTTACGCCAAGTCCCTTGCGGGGTAGCCAGAGTGGGCCGACCAACATATGACGCGGTCCCCACACATCTCACTCGCTTCTATAGCAATCGTAGCTCTCTCTCTATGCACGCTCACCAGTTTCCAAAGCTCCTGACAACACCTTTCACAAAATAGCACACGATTAATTTGATCGTGGTAGGTGGGGAAAATGCTATATCTACATAATTACACATATGTTAAAATCGTAATAACGCTGAATTCACACCAGAAATATTTATTTTAAAGAGTAATAAGAATGGGCCGATCACCATATGACGCGGTCTCCACACATCTTACTCGCTTCTATCTATCGTAGCTCTCTCTCTATGTACGCTCACCAGTTTCCAAAGCTCCTGACAACACCTTTTTCAAGATAGCACACGAATAATTTGATCGTGGTAGGTGGGGAAAATGCTATATCTACATAATTACACATATGTTAAAATCGTAATAACGCTGAATTCACACCAGAAATATTTATTTTAAAGAGTAATAAGAATGGGCCGATCACCATATGACGCGGTCTCCACACATCTTACTCGCTTCTATCTATCGTAGCTCTCTCTCTATGTACGCTCACCAGTTTCCAAAGCTCCTGACAACACCTTTTTCAAAATAGCACACGAATAATTTGATCGTGGTAGGTGGGGAAAATGCTATATCTATATAATTACACATATATTAAAATCGTAATAACGCTGAATTCACACCAGAAATATTTATTTTAAAGAGTAATAAGAATGGGCCGATCACCATATGACGCGGTCTCTACACATCTTACTCGCTTCTATCTATCGTAGCTCTCTCTCTCTATGTACGCTCACCAGTTTCCAAAGCTCCTGATAACACCTTTTTTTAAATAATAGCACACGATTAATTTGATCGTGGTCGGTGGGGAAAATGCGATATCTATATAATTACACATATATTAAAATCGTAATAACGCTGAATTCACACCAGAAATATTTTTTATAAAGAATAATAAGAATGAATAATATATTCCCTGAAGTATTTATTTTAAAGAATAATACGGCCTAACTATATCTTCTTCGTTGAAACGTTATCCCGTTTCCTAATTTATTGGGACCAGTGGAGTCTGCTACCCAAGCCTAAGGATTTGGCGAATCCTTAATCTTAAATATATAAAAAGGCTATTATTGATGAGCACTTTTATTAAACAAACAAACAGTTACATACAGTTTATGTACTATTACGAGCATGAACACAAGTCGACAAAACAAACATCAAGTATAAGTAATGAAAGCGGGCCGCCGACTGACTGGCGGAACGCGGTCTCTCGTGTCGGTAGAGCCTAAAGGAGCGCAGCGCGCATGCGCTGCGCGGGCGCGAGTAGGGTGCGGGACGAGGTACGGCTCCGCGAAGTGCGCGGACGAGCTGCGCGTTATAGTTCTCCCCCTCTAACCCCTAACAATGCGTCCCCGCGCTGGGGTTAGCCTTCTTACGTGGTCTTCCCCTTCTCCTCTTTTCCTGTACGGGAGCTGTCGCGTGGCCAACGAAAGGTGTCAGACACGAAACGTGATACTTGCCTAAGGTCGTACCGTCGGGAACGCGCTCCAGAATATAAGTTGACGCGCTGGTTACGTTTTGTATCATATACGGACCGTCGCGGCGAGGGATGAATTTAGGAGTTTGCCCCTTCCCCGTATCATTCAGACCCTGCGTTTTGAGTAGTACGAGGTCACCTACCTGGTATTCCGGTGCAGGTCTGCGCCCTGCATCTGCGTGACTCTTCTGGGTTTCCTGGGCCTTCTCGTAAGCGTCCCTAGCGTCCACAAGAGCGGTGGACAACTCCTTGAGATAAGGAGTCAAAGCTGTTGTACGGTCGCCATCGACAATGGCGCGCATATCCGATGCAATGTCAGCGGGTGCCCTTATCTCGCGTCCAAAGTTTAAATAAGCGGGCGTATGCCCCGTACCTGACGACACTGCAGAGTTCATCGCGAAGCGAATTGCCGGGATATGGACGTCCCACCGGTTGTGATCTCTGCCGACCAATATGGCAAGCTGCGGCTTCAGGTCGCGATTTTTGCGCTCAACCGGATTAGCCTCCGGGTGATAGTAAGAAGTCAGCGACTGCGTAATGCCCATAACGTGGCAAGTCTGTTGCATGATCTCGCTCACGAATTGGACACCGTTGTCACTTACCAGCCTCCTGGGGACTCCATAACGCAATAGGACCTCCGAAACCATGGTCTTTGCGCACTCCTCAGCCGTCGCAGTCCTCAGTGCGAACAATTCTACCCACCGAGTACAGGTATCCTCCAGAATGAGGATCCACTTGTTCCCGTTTGCAGTTTCTGGTAGTGGACCGAACAGATCCACTGCCAGTACCTCGAAGCGGCGAGCCATCGCGGGTACCTGCACCAGCCCCGCTGGCTTCCTCGTGTCGGCTTTGTATCGTTGACAAGGCACGCAGTTTTTAATGTATCCACTTACATAAGAACGCATCCCCGGCCAATAATACTTGGACAGCAAGCGTTGCAAGGTACGCTCGACGCCGAAATGACCAGCGGTCGGTGCATCGTGGTACTCTGCGAGAATTTTACCACGTTCCCCCTCCGGAACTACGAGACTAGCGTTGTCATCATCTTCATTCTCAGGCCCGTGCCTGTACAGAATGCCATCATCGAGGAGGTAACCCTTGCCTGCCCAGGCCCTCCCCCTAAACGGATCGTCGGACTCGAGGGCGTCAACGATCTTACGTACCTCCGGGTCCAGCAGCTGCCCCTCTCGGATCTCGTGGGTACTGCGTGCCGGAACGTCAACCACTGCCGTGCGCAGGTCGCACTCCACGTCGTCCACGCACTGCGGGCGGGAGAGTGTATCTGCTAGGACGTTTGACTTACCCGGTGTATATTCGATCCTAAGGTTGTATTCTTGGAGGCTCAGCGCCCACCTGGCCAGGCGACCGCTGGGTGACTTAACACTCATCAGCCATCTAAGAGGCTGATGGTCGGACTTAATAACCACCTCTGCTCCATCTATGTAGCCGCGAAACCTTGAGACGGCCCATACGACAGCTAAGACCTCCCTTTCTGTCGTATTGTAGTTCCTCTCAGCGGCGGTGAGTAGACGGCTGGCGTACTCAACCGGGCGCTCATCATCCCCCTCCCCCTGGAGGAGAGCTGCCCCAAGAGCGTAAGCGCTGCTGTCGGTTCTGAGGGCAAACGGCATACTCTCGTCTGCCTGTCGCAGGATCGGCGCTGACGTCAACAAATACTTAATGTGCTCAAAAGCCTTCTGTTGATCAGAGTTCCAATGCCAGATACTTGCCTTCTTCAGCAACGTCGTCAAAGGCCGAGCAACCTCGGCGTAATTGGAGACAAACCGCCTTAACCAGCTCGAGGTCTGCAGGAAGCACCTCAAATGCTTGACATTTTCGGGGACCGGCATCTCTGCTATTGCAGAGGCCTTTCCGGAGTCTACACTTACCTTTATTTTGTGAGTGGCGAAGTCTGTGGCAGGCTCCGCCGAAGCAAACTGTCCCTCTCTGCTAGTTAAGAACTTATTAAGGGCTACCCTGTACTCTGGTGCCAGCCCAGCGCCTTCCCCTTCGCGCAGGCAGACGTTGGAAGCCTCCGCTTGCATCAACTCTGCACTGTTTAACACATAGGAATGGACAAAAGGGAACCTTGCTACAGGGTCAGACGAGAAGTGCCAGGTATCCTTTGCTATGTCTAACACAATCCCCGCACTCGCAATAAAATCGCGGCCTAGCAGGGTCCTGGTCTCGTCACCAGGAAACACCATAAAATCGATGGTGACCTCCTTGTCACCGATAATGACTGGTACCGATGCGGCGAGTACCGTTCTAGATTGTCGCGACCCGTCGGCGAGTCCGATGGTACGGTCTATTTCTCTAAATGACACTCCATTCTGAATTAAAATCGAATGAAGAGATGGGCTTGCTACGCAGTGACTAGCCCCAGTGTCGAGAATGGCTACACCTACCCTACCTACGATCCCTATTTCTACCATCGGGTGCGTGACACTTTCGCTCACTAAAGTATTAAAATCCGCCGATTTTACGTTTTTACATTTATCACATTTCGATCTAATCACCCCTGGCTGGCCACAACCATAGCAACGTATCGAAGTATCGTTCCTACGTCGACCGCGGGGAACTTTCGTATCATTCGAGTTAACATCGAGTTTAGCGTCGGTAGTAGTGGACGAACCACTAGTACGGGCCGCGTTCGTACCTCGCCCGAGTTCGCGCGAGTTTGTCGCGGCGGTCGCGCTTTCGTTTCGTTCGCTCGAGTTACTTACAACAGTAATACCTATTCGTTTCTTTACATCACTATTGCTACTATTAATATTAGAGCTTTTACACACTGATTCCGATATGGCGTCTTCAACAATTCGACACTTCTCTACTAAATCATCGACACTACATATTGAGTCACGTAATACGCGTTTTCGTACACGTCTGTTCATCAAACCGTATATAATGTCTACCTGAGCAGCATCTGGGAGCTTGTATGGGAGCCGAGCGATGCACGCGCGCACCCTGCACGCGAAGACTTCTGCACGCTCACCATCACTTTGCTCGGACGCGAACATATCACGAAACAGTTTAAAACCTGGTCGAGGGGCGCCGTACACTGCACGTAGACGCGCCACGGCGTCCTGCCACGTCGCGACACTAGCGCGGGCGCCGCGCCACCACACGGCGGCGGCACCTTCCAGCAGCATGGGGAGGCCACGTAGCGCGTGAGCGTCGGACACGTCGGCGCACTCCTTGTACACCTCCACAGCGTCTACAAACGCTTCCAGCACCTCCGGGTCCTGCGAGTCACCACTGTAGCGCGCGGTGCACCGTGCGAAGTTTCCTCCTGACGCGCCGGCGTAAGCAGTCGTCACCGTCGTCGCAAGTCCCGGCGACGTTAGCGGCACCGACGCCGCAGTCGGCGTCGAAGCGGCTGGGTTCCATGGTTGCTGCATTCCACGCAACGCCTCCATGAGAGTCCGATTCGTCTCCGCCTGTGCGCGGACGAAAGTCTCCATCATTGAGGACATCAGCCTTTCCGGATCACACACGAAAGGGCTGGCGTAAGTGCGGCTTTTGTCTTGGTCGGCGGCGGCGGCAGCGACAGCGTTGAGGCGATTAGCAGCAGCGGCGCCGCCGTAGTTGTGCGGTTCCGCGGCCTGAAAATCCTCTGAGCCACTGCCTTCCTCGTTTATGTCGTCAGCCCCTGAAGCTAGCTCTTCCGCAGAGCGGGCAGTGCGGGTCGTTCGTTTTGGCGGCATTGTTAGCGGGAAACGATAACACTAACACTACTGTGTGGCTCGGCCTCTAGTTGGTGCGCCAGTATAAAAAGGCTATTATTGATGAGCACTTTTATTAAACAAACAAACAGTTACATACAGTTTATGTACTATTACGAGCATGAACACAAGTCGACAAAACAAACATCAAGTATAAGTAATGAAAGCGGGCCGCCGACTGACTGGCGGAACGCGGTCTCTCGTGTCGGTAGAGCCTAAAGGAGCGCAGCGCGCATGCGCTGCGCGGGCGCGAGTAGGGTGCGGGACGAGGTACGGCTCCGCGAAGTGCGCGGACGAGCTGCGCGTTATAAATATTAATTTTCATATGGATCGCCTGCGAAAATCAGACTTTATTTAGTTTACACATATTTCAAAATATAATTTATTGGATGTAAGATGTCTTCCTTTATTAATTACAAATATGTAGATAACTGAGGGAAAACGATTATGTTGATACATCCCCACACCTGTACTCGAACTAGTGACATGTTGGATTATAGTATGGTTTGTCATTCACTAGGCTATCACTGGTCAAGATTTTGTTGAAATAATTATATTTTACATGCAATTTCATCTAACCTGCTTTGTGTGCTTCCGCCACATATTAGTTCATGCGGCCCACCACCACCGTCACTGTAGGCCATGCGGATTATGTTCCAGATGGCGGACGACCGCAGCAGCCGAGGCAGAGACTACTGGAGCAGCCATGGCAGCGTCGGCATGATGCACGTACTAACAGTAGTGGGTGGGTGCCGGCCGGCGCTAGGCCGCATGAACTAATTGGTGGCGGAAGCACACACAGCAGGTTAGATCAAATTGCATGTAAATTTGACTTTCGCAAAATAACGCCTGAATCTATTAACTAATAATTATATTTGCTACCAAAGAGATTGTCGCTGTACCCCGCGAAAATAAATAAAATGTAATTTAGCAAGTAGTTACTCGTACCTACTTGAACACTACGCCACACCAACGTAAACCACACTGCTTAATTAAATAAATTTGTGACTTCTTTTATGAATACATATATATTTTTTTATACAACTAGATTGGCAAACAAGCATGCGGCCCGCTTTAGATGGTAAGCCGTCACCGCAGCCTATTAACGTTCGCAACACCAAGGGGATGTTACTCGCGCGCTGCCAATCTTGTAACCTAAGGCTGTTTAATCATAGTACCCAGTAATTTCTCTGCCATATGTCACCCTTCAAACTGGAACACAGCTATATAAATATAGCTGCTTGGCGGTAGAAATAGGTAAGACAGCACTGACGACTTTTATACAAATTCTCCCTCTGATATATCGCAGTATAAAAAAATTACTATTATCTGCTCTGTGAAATCGCGACAAGCTTTAAGGAAACAAGTATGTCATTATAAATTATTGAATTATATTAGATATAAAATAGTAGATACTTTAAATTTTATTAGGTTTTACTAATGTGAATAATATTTGTAGGACCTAGTTGTCCACTTGACGTACCTAAATTTATTTTATGCGATGTCGGGAGATATGCAAGCATATGGCCCACCTGATGTGAAGCGGTTACCGTCGCCTATGAACGCTTGCAATACATTGAGTATCGCGCGATGCCACCTCTGCTGTTAACAGAGCAACCTCTTGGGAGTTTACTCGTGACCTTATTAACAAACCTACAGTGATTTGTTATGTTTCCTGTAAGGTGAAGATAAGTACCCACACATCCAGATGAAGGAGAAATCCCTAAACAAGCTTAGATGCGCCTCTATTACAATACCCAGATCAAGAGGAACAGACATTTTCATGCACACAAATATTTGTCCTATGCGCGATTTCTGCCTACCCCGTAACAGACTTGGCTTGAAAATACATAGCTTTTTTATCCACTTTACGTGGAAAATAGGCGTACACCCTGCCTGATGACAAGCATTAACCGTAGCTTATGGTCACTCACAAGTGGGTCCACTAATCAGTGCAGTAGGTCAGTTAAGTCTGTCATCTTCACAATTACTAATTATCATTGGAATTATTATAAGAATGTTACGACCTTCAAGTTTCTAAGACACTCATAAATTGGCTCAAAATTAGATGATCAATCAGTTCATGTGTACTAAAATAACATTTTTGAAATTTCAATTACAGAAAAGCAAAAATGAATATATCTTCATTAATTTTTCAAATTATAAATGCTTAAAATAAACAGGTATATATAATACCTGCCAAATCGTTTTGTAGCTATAAGCAAGTCGTATATAGCTCGAAATATTTTGTAAATACATATTGATGGTTCATCTTCCGCTTCTTTAGTAAATTTGGACATGTACCCAGTTTATAAAATATATATATATGTGTGTCTTTAAGGTAAGTAAAAGAAATACCTTTAAGGTAAAAAAAATGTAGGCCATGATTAGCTAGAAATAACTTTCTAAAGTATTCAGAACAGAGAGATATAAATAATGATTGCTGTAGAAAAACAATAAAGAAACAGAACAGTCGAAAGCGGTGCGATTCGCATACAAATGTCTAGAAAACGAGCCTCGGACGAAGGAACGAAGTTGTACATTTATGAGAAAAGAGTCGGCCGGATGCAGGGAATTACTCCCTGGTTAGTGTTGCAGTTTCGACTGTTTTCGGCTAAAGTCATTAAGGGGGTATACGAAAAAAATTAATTCGTCTTAAAAAAATGATGTCTGGAAATAATTCAGCACATGTACATTTTTTTTTTATATTTCATTATTTTATCATCATATGAAATCATCATTATTCATAAATACAATTGATGTCAAGTTATTGTTATAATGGCATAATGAGTTTTCTCTGGCATTTCTTCCTACAACCTAGGAAGGTTTTGTTTTCTTTATATATCATTACTTTTAAGATATTGAGCATGCATTAAACTTTAACAATATTAATAAGCTTGCTGTGAAATGACTTTTTTATTATTATTATTACATAGCCAGGTCGTGAAATGACCTGGCTATGTAATAATAATAAAAAATAAAAACATTTATTTTCTCATATCAATATTTACAGTAACAGTATCGGTAACAAATAGAAGATGTAACTATTGTGCGAGACTGGAGCCTCTGAACTAGGGCGGAGCCTGCATCTCAGCGCTCCAGTGCTCGCCCCTCTTATTGTCTGCTTATCAAGTAATTGAGAAAGAGAATTAAAACAAAATTACAGTGCTTATCACAATTAGACATAAAACTTGTTTTTTTTTTGTATATATATATATGTAGCTTTCTATAAAACAAAGAAGAATAAAATATGTTGGTATATGTTATGTGTATAAGGTGTATATAGCGTGTGTAATGAAAGTATACGTGAAATGGTTTAGTGCGAATGTGCATTTATACACAAACTGCTAACGTTCTTTACATTGTGTTGCTTAGTCATTGGTAGGAGGTAGTGCGCGCTATCGATGTTAGGATTGAACAGTAAGAAGGGTTTAGTGTCAGCATTGGTTAACATCTGAAGAAAGGTTGTAAGTTTTCTTTTCGACTGGAAATTAGTCAGTGGAAGGAGTTAATTTGCACTTATTGTATAGTAACGGGCCGGGGAATAATAAATTGAACTTATCGTACAGTAACGGGCCGAGAAATCATAAAAATCGGCCAAGTGCGAGTCGGTCTCGCGCACGAAGGGTTCCGTACAATTATCTATAAAAACGGCAAAATAATCACGTTTGTTGTATGGGAGCCCCTCTTAAATATTTGTTTTATTTTAATTTAATTATTTAATATTTATTATTAAAGTGAATATATAACTAAATATTCTGTGAATATTTCAAGCGTCTACTAGGTACCGTTATCAATATCGAGCAAATAAATCACGTTTGTTGTATGGGAGCCCCCTTAAATATTTACTTTATTCTATTTTTTAGTATTTATTGTTATAGCGGCAACAGAAATACATCATCTGTGAAAATTTCAATTGTCTAACTATCACGGTTCATGAGATACAGCCTGGTGACAGACGGACGGACGGACGGACGGACAGTGGAGTCTCAGTAATAGGGTTCCGTTTTACCCTTTGGGTACGAAACCCTAAGAATCGATGTGAGAATGATGTCCTGAGGAGCGTAGAATTGAATATAGGGCGATTGCGGTGTGATTTGTGACAGTTGGTGTCATACACAACTCCACTATCGGAATTTGTATGTGTAGGTGTGGCAAAGATGTTGTGTAATATTGCGAGTGTCTTTTGTTAATACGTTTCTTTGATACATGTATTACAAAATTATACAAACATAATATAAAATAGCGAACGCATTTTAGATTACAAACTATAATTCAGGTTAGTATCAGCTTGCCATAAATAATCTTTCTAAGTGCACTATTTGTAAAAAGTAAACAAAATAACAGTAGGTAATGATCTTAAATTAACATTATGTACTGGGGATGCAATTGACCAATCTATGAAAGCTAGTCATTGTAGTTCGTTGTTCCTCAAGTTAGCAAGGATCTCATTAGTCACAGTTATAAGTGGCGAACCATCAACCTGGCAATTTTCTTCCACCGGCTATCCAACAGTATCTGCTCGCGGCCGAGGTAGTATAGCAAAAGGGCCTTTAAGGTGAGACGATTACACGTGGTCCGCCTGGTAATCCGAGGCAAGATGTGTCTAGCCGTTGTTCTTTATGCTCCATGTTTTTCTTTTTTTGCAGATACCAATATGTCGTTTTAGAACTGTGGCAATGAGACCAGTTTAATGCGGTTATGAGACTTTCCTGGTAAGCGATGAATATCCAGTAGGTATATTATTTTGCGAAATGAACGAAACGCCAATCAATTTATATAAGAAATGGTGCAATAAAAATATCTTCGATATGATTATGATTTGGAAATAAACCTATTAATAGACGTTAGTAGATATGCCGATACTAAGGTGTTAATTCTGGTTTTGTACGTTATGTCAAACAAATATAACATATATTTGTTTATCCCTGATGATGCCGCTTTACTTGCGAATATATCACTCCTCAGGAAATTTCTAGTGGTCTAACTGGCTTCCAGGAATGTAATAAAACTCTTAGAAATTATTCGCCTGCAGTTTCCTGTTCGTTGGAAATTCTTCTTCAGTCAGACTGTTAAATATGACTCCATCCTCTTTTGTAGATGGGTGGGATTCACCAAGATGGCTGAGGTTGGTTTTGAGATTAAAGTACAGGATGTGGTGCTTCCATCTCAAATTATTTTAATAAACAACGGCAGTCTGAATTGTATTTTCCTATTTGTCACAGTGATAGACTATGTTAACTTATTCGAACTCCATGTAGAAATTGTTAAAACGTCGAGTAGTCGTTAGTCATTAATCATTGCGTTAAACAAGTGATTCATAACTGAATTGCATATTTGTTACAATTATATATAAAATACCAGTACAACAGTACAGTACTTCTGTAGTTGTCTCTATATTACATACTCACAATCTATTGTTTATCGTTTAGTAAAAAGGTGGCTATCTCACATACATCCAAGTTACCCTTAACTGCTAATGAGCCTTAATAAAGTACTGAACGCGGCTGACGATATAGGCACGCACAGGCTAACATTCAGGAATATGTTCCCGGAGAAAATTTTAACAAATGTTACCAACACAAAATATTATCTTTATTAAAGATAAAATATCTATAGCAATATGAGGTGTTAGTAGGTGTATGTGGCTCATATTAACATTATAGTCAGGGATAACCTCACCTGCACGTTATACTCCCTGATAATTATAATGTAAAGACGCATCAATGCAGCCCGACTGGGGAAGTACCTTGCCACAGATGAGCCAAGTAACAACTCAACTTCAAGCATACAGTCCACCTGATTTAAAGTGCTAACCGTAGCCGTATGAACGCTGTTAACCTGTGAGACCCCGTTATATACGTTTTCCCATACATTTCTTGGCGGAAAAGCGGCCCGCGTGTAATGAGAGATTAATACGTTAAGACCACTCGCGCGATGCCATCTCTGCTTCTAACACAGCAACTCTTTAGAAGCTTACGACCTCACTCTCACGCAGGAACACAACAACCCTCCGGGGAGTTGTTATTGGGGTGCAGTTTTCTGTGAGGTGGAGCTTCTTTCCCACATGGGCTGCTTTGATGCGCCGTACCTCTCTTGAAAACGTCCAGACCAACACAAACAGACAAGTTCATGCACACAAATGTTTGACCTGTGTGGCAATCGAACTCACGAGAGTGAGGTACTAGTAAGCTACTGAAGGGTTAAACATATCCACATAAATCCTAAAATGACTTTAGTGTGAGACACAGTAATCATTGTCCCTACCACAAGATCTATTGTGGCGAGGCTGATAGCATTCACGTAAGGCAACTGTTATCGTGGATTTGCTTAGTCAAAGTCAAAGTCAAAGTCAAAATCTTTTTATTCCGTAAAAATGGCTACATTTGTTTGGAATCGTCACAATTTTTTTCCCTACCGTGCAGTTTATGACTAGGTGAGCACTGATAAAAATACTGCCAAAAAACTCAGGCATCCCTCTTTTGGTGTCCAAACAAATTTACATATTTTATTAATTACATTATAATTGGATCGACTCACTCCCAGGCATTTTTATCATTAATATAGTCAGATACTTTATAATATGCCCTGCTACACAATTTGGCTTTAATAGTAGTTTTAAATTTGTTTATTGACAATTCTCTTATATTGCTGGGAAGTTTGTTATAGAACCGTATACATTGCCCCATCCCATTGCTTAAACCAAATTATTCGTAGCTCTCGTAAAAAATTTAATGCAGAAAGAAAGTAAATTTTATGCCCAAATTGAACGCCATGTTTCGAAGAACACGGGGGTCTAATTTATAACAATTTGTCCTCAAAACATATTTTATGCAGAGGGAGCGAGATTGAGCAATCTTTACACGTATGTAGATTCCCAACAGGGTTTAATTTCCTTAATTGAACCTAAATCGGTCCTAAATAATGTTTATACATTTTCCAACGTTCTAAAATGTACTATTCATGTATTATAAATGTTTTTATAGTTGTTTTTAGTTTTCAGTTAAGGCTGTTTTATCGTCAAAACATACGCAATAACTCTACGATATAGATTACGATGGTTTTTGCACTATTTTGTTAATACTTGATATCATTTTGTTCACTTTTATTTCGAAATTGAATTACATTGCTTCGAAAAACAAAATTCACAGAGGAGATGCGCTAAGCTGCACCTACTGCTTTCTATTGATATTAATTACTATAACTTATGAAAATCTGCTTATTCCATCCATTTTGCTATCCCCTCTGCATATTCAGCCTTAAAATTAATTCAGCCTTATCCAAAGTAAAATAAATATCATGTATGTATGTATGTCGGAATATTGTTGTTACTAAGATATTGACTATTCTGTATTTTGACAAGCTCGGTGGCTCAGTCGCTAATGACACGACTTTGACACCAATGCTCCTGGGTTCAATTTCTACACAAGACAAACATTTTGTGTGCATGAACATGTCTGTTTGTCTTGGTTTGGATGTTTTAAGAGAGATAGGGCACATCAAAGCAGCCCATCTGGGGTAGTGCCTCCACATCCCAGAAAACCGCAGCCAAATAACAACACCCTAATGGGTTGTTGTGTCGAGCATCACCACTCAGGTCCTCTCGGGGCATGGTGGGTTCTCCGCGTACTTGCACAGGTTCAAGTGCGCGGATGACCCATCCTGCTTCTGCGAGCCCGGCGTGGACCAGACAGTGCAGCACATATTGTTTCGGTGTCCCGCATTCTCCAAACAGAGGTACGATTTGGAGCAGGAGTTGGGAATGCGGGCCACCGAAGAAACGGTCTCCGAAATAGTGGTAGGGAAAACTCGGGCAAAATTTTTAAAATACTGCGTCAGTCTAGCCACGGCTGTCATAGATCGTAATAAGCTGAGCAGCTCCACCTAGGACTAATGCTGTATACCTCGGCTATATTTTGTATAGCCGATGGGATCGCGGTGGCTAGGTGGAGCTGTGAAGCTCGCTGTCGCCCGTGTCTGGACTGACGCAGTATGGGGAGGGAAGTTCGAAAACAGATAAAATAATTTCACCGGCGTTCAAAACGGGCAAATAAGAAAAATTTTGACAATAAAACTGAAAGATGAATGGAAGAATGAATTGAGGGACGAAAGTGTGTGATGTATGAATGTGTTATTTACGTGTATAGTAGCGATTTTTAAAAAATATTTTTGTATAAATAAATATGTATTGAAGTAAGTGCCTTGCCCACGGCAGGGGTGTACGAATTAAAAAATTAAGAAGAATGGGTTGTTGTGTTCCTGCGTGTAAGTGAGGTCACCAGTAAGCTCCTAAGGACTAGCTGTGTAAGCAGCAGAGGAGGCATCGCACGAGTAATACCTAATATATTACAAGCGTTAATAGGCTACGGTAACTGTTTTACATCAGGTGGGCTGTATGATTGTATGCCTCCCGACGTTGTATAAAAAAAGTTTAAAAATATATAGTGGATTTGTCACATGTAGCATGTTATTCTTACGATTAACATCTACAACGCCTGATGATGCCTTGTGGAGAGGCGAAACACGTGTCGCAGCGACGACCAGGCCAGTCGTGGCAGCGACGGTGGTGGTGGGGGCATGCGGATTCTGTTCCAGATGGCGGACGACCGCAGCAGCCGAGGCAGAGACTACCGGACCAGCCATGGCAGCGTCGGCATGTAGCACGTACTAACAGTAGTGGATGGGTGCCGGCCGGCGCTAGGCCGCATGAACTAATTGGTGGCGGAAGCACACAAAGCAGGTTGGATCAAATTGCATTAAAAATATATGTAATATTGAGGGCAATTAGAATAGAAAACCTTATCAAGACAATAATTACATATGCCGGAGGCACTAATTATTTCATTAGATACCTACTGTATCGCTGAGGAGTATGTGTGGAGTGAGAATGATTGATAGTGTCAGAAATAGCACGATATGAGAACTATGTGGAATGAAAGATGATGTAGGGACAAAAATTTAATATCTTCACCAAATGTTTAGACTTAGGTAGCGGCCCTCGCCAATACTAATGAAATAAGAAACGGGGATTAACGCTAAAAAGAAGAAGAAATAAGACTACTCTTCCAAATGTGTGCTATTTACTGTAAAAATAAACGCTCCCATAAAACTTTAAATATAATTTAGTTTCAAGAAAAACAAAATTCACCACAAATGTTGATTTTAGTTATCACCGTAAACGCTAGAACGTTTACAGTGATTTGTAAAGTATTTTTAATAAGACAATTTCAATAAGACAAAGTTAGAAGTCGTATTTTTGCTGAATATTAAATATCAGGTAATTGTCTTAGAGATTTTAACTATGATTAATTTGTTAAGAGGCATACCGGCATCTCCAATGCCGATGTTAACAATTAACTGTATTACGAGTATAACAACATAATTCTATGGAAGCATTAATTATCGTCCACTGATGGCTAATTTATGATTTTTGCAGGACTTATAAGGAGGCACTTTGTCTATGGCATATCTATCATGCTGTACAATTAATGATAACCAAACTGATGAATGGTTTCATTTTATTAGAGCATGTTCTACAACATGACATGTTTATTATCGTTACATGTTTATACATAAACGCGCGTGGGTGCATACGCTCGCACGCACATACAACACAACTTGCAATGTGCACCTAAATATTAAATAAAAATAAAGAAACAGATGTAAGTACTCTTCGTTTATTTCAACATAGTATATTGTCTCTCTCATAGTTATAGCATATAGCACGGAGAGAGCCTGGTGACTCGTAACACAGGCGGGTTCTCCACCTAACACGGGCACCAGTTCTCTCCTGTAAAACAAGCTATGTAAACAAGCTATTGACCTACGGTCTCTGGTACAAATCCTAGTATGTACCACTAAATTCGTATTTTTGTACGCATCTGTTATTATCACTTGTTCTTTGATGAAGGAAAACATTGTGAGGAAATCTGCACATCCAAGAAATTGTATTTCAAAATACAAGTGACTTTACCTAACAATGATTTGGATAAGGATACGAAGAATATATCTATCGGCTTGAGGATTTGAAGAGATATGCACGTGATATGTACGACCCAATATTTGAACTAGTAGTTCTTTTTTCTAACACATTGGTCTTCATTGCCAATACTTGTCATTGTTGCCCAAATGTTTATCTTGGATTTTAAGTGTCTGTCATCTGATTACCTCTACCACTCTCATCTGAGTGACTTCATAGCGGTAGTGTATTTTCGTTGTCTTACCTGAAACAAAATAAAATTGACACGTTTATTTAAAACACCAAACGGAAATATAGATCTAAATATTAAAACAGAAGTTAGAAATAGTAAATTTATATTTTTACTAGTAGACATATTTTTGTATAAAATTGCAGGTTTATCCGCAAAAACACCTTATTTCAATACAAAATATGATCTAATATACATCAAGTATTAACTAGTTCGGCAATAAGTCCTGTTATAAATGAATATGCATTTATTTTTTTATGAAGTAATGTAATCTTAACAAAACTTATATGTACATATTTATGGAAGTCTCAGGAAAACATAAAAAAATATATTCTATTCGAAATGGCCACTTTTGACTATGATACAGGCCTTTAATCTATCTGGCCACGAATCTATGGATTTAGTCACTGTTTCAATGGGAAATTTAGTCATTGCTTGCTCCAGAGATATCTTAAGAGACACAACATTTTTTTTTATACAACTTCGGGAGGCATACAAGCATACAGCCCACCTGATGGAAATCGGTTACTGTAGCCTATAAATGTTTCAAATATATTAAGTATCACTGCGTAGCCACCTCTGCTGTACAGTAACTCAACTTAGGAGCGTACTGGTGACCTCACTCACACGCAGAAACATAACAACCCTCTACCGAGTTGTTATTTGGCTGCGGTTTTCTGTGAGGTGGAGATACTTCCCCAGACGGGTTGTTTTCATGCACCTCTTCACTCAGACTAAGACAAACAGACATGGTATTCATGCACACAAATGTTTGCCTTGTGTAGGAATCGAACCCACGAGCGTTGGTGTCAAAGAAACGTAACAGCGCGTTTCACCACTACGCCACGAACTCGTCGATCTCGATGTCATTTTCAAGCAGTCCATATCCTCTAAAACTGACCATAATTTGTAGTCTAAGGGGTCCAGATCTGGGCTATACGAGGGCCAGTCTTCAGCTCTTACAACGTCCGGAACGTTGGTTTCGAGCCAGGCTTGGGTAGTTCGTGCCTTGTGACCAGGTGCAGAGTCCTGCTGGAAAGAACATATATGTCCGGGAATAATATAATAAAGGAATAATATTTAGCGAGTGAGAAATGTAAGGATCGAGTCACGTGGCGCTCGGTTCTCTTTGCCTACCCCGCATGGGATTTGGCGTGAAGTTATAGATAGATAGATAGAATAATATTTAGTGTCATGCCTTAGTCTCATTTATACTAATAATGACAGCTTTCACTTTGTTTTAAGGATTTACTTCCTCGAGCTTTATACTACCACGCATTATGTTGAAGTTGGATGTTACGTACTTAAATACAATACGTACTCTTTAACATGTGATTTACGCAATAACAAATATTTGTAGTATAAACCGAACCGCGACGGATCTAGTAGTGATCACAGATAAATGTCTGAAGGTTCGATACAGAATGAGTCAAGAAATAACAAACAGCCCTATTTATATCGGATAGCAGAAACAATCTCATACCACAATCCACCTATTTGGCGTTGTCTTTGATATATACCTTTGTGTTAATAATCACTGGCTGAATACTTCAGGTTGCTATTTTTGCTTTATAATTTTTAACCTTCATTGCTACGTGTCAAACATATATAAGTCTCAATGTAATTGGTCAAATGCCACACAGACATCACGTACTGTGGTCCTGTCCCTGGGTATGCCGATCTCAGTGACAAGATAATACAGTGCAGCGAAGAGGAGATGGGACACGCATACTTCGCGAATCTGGTTTCGTCGGCGGAGAAGTTTGCTGCCTTTCGCGAGTTCGCTCATGCGTGGTTTGCGGAAGATCACGGAAGAGGCAGTGGAATGGGTTCGAGAACGGGAGGAGGGAGAGTGCAATGATAGATAGATAATTAAACCCACAAGCGCCATCGGACGGCAGCGGAGGCGTCTTTGTGTGCGTTGCCGCCCCAAAAGGGGGAGAAAGGCTATGCTGAGACACTGTGGAAAGAGAAAATAACTTGTAGGGTGCTAAGCGTTCCCACGGCACGACAAGAGCCGACGAGCAGCAAGTGCTGTGCACAACTCCTGCGATTGAAGCCATGGAAAGGTGGTGGGACAGTGGCCAAACGCCAATGAATCGATACTCGTGGATATTTTTATAAGAAGTTAAATTATGGGAATAAAGTAACATTATGTGGGAAAAAATAATAATTTAGCTTCTTCTTTTTAGCGTTGTTCCGTTTCGTAATCCATTAGGATTGGCGGAGTCCCCTACTTATGCCTAAGGATTAGGCGAAAATAGGTACGGATTTCTACGTGGATCGACTGCCGTTAGATCTCCACAACCCAGAGGGAAAACCAGATCTTAGGACACACGTCTTTTGAAACATAATTTCTTGGACGTGCAGGTTTCCTCACGTTGTTTTCCTTCACCGCCACGCAAGTGATAATTACAAATATAATAATTTAACTTCTTATTATACGATAAAAAATATTATCTAAAAACACTTCTATCAACAAAATCCTCTTAATTAAGAGGTAATTAAGTGGCAAGTAACGCTACGCCGCCGAAAGTTTAGCAACACTCTTCTTATTTAACAAGTTGCGACCCAGATGCTGCCTCAATTAAATTGACTTTATATTTAAGTTTAACTGAGAGTAATTAATGACCTCGCAAACTCAGATCTAGCAATTTAGATATTCATAACGAAAGTTTAATTTTAAGACTGGCAAATTAAATTTAGAACGATTAGATGTAAGACGCTGATGTTAGTTTCTTTGGACATGTATTCTTTTTACATAACCGCAGCGAAAAGATAATATTTTTTTAAAAGAAGATAATATATTTGGGTTATATATGTATGGGTTATATATGTATGCCCAATTATATGTCTCTTCCAACTCCGGTACTAATTGCCGTATATTAGCAAACGATTCGTCTTGTATCTTGCAGTGGGATCCAAGCTCTGAAATACTCTGCTATTAAATATTCAGGAGGCACAAACTTCATACGCTTTATATCTACATATTAAATAGCATTATCTGTCACTTAGTTCTTTGCAACGGTCTACCTTTGTATTCATTCTCTTTTTCTTCCTCTCAGTTTTTTCTTTTTTTTCCACCTCTTTGTCGGCATGCTTTTTGTTTAGTATTTATGTATCTCATATTTATTGGTGTCGGTACATGACATGTATACACATTTAGTTTGCTATTAGTTTGTGTATTGTAACATTTTGTCTACACAGCGCCACCGTCCTTGTTTTTTCATCTTCTTTTTTAGTCTAAGATTGTCTGCAAGAAGATGATATGCGATAAGATCGCCTCTTGTACTTCTAAGATCTATCGTAAGCAATTATTGTACCTTTATGTAAAAAAATATATTGTATGCTATAGGGTATATCATTACAAAATTATAGTAAAATCTATACAACGTGAATGAGATTGTATATCTTGGAAGTGCTTTTAGCAGCAATGGAAGGTACACCGCTGATGTGGAGAGACGAGTGAGTGCCGGGAATAGGGTGAATGGAGCGTTGGGTAAACTTCTAGGCAGCCGAAATCTAAGCCAGAAGGCACAGCTCGCTGTACACAACGCGGTGCTAATTCCAACGCTAACTTATGGAAGTGAGAGCTGGGTATGGCAGAGAGAGCATGAAAGTAGAATAAATGCGGTCGAGATGCGAGCATTGCGCAAAATTTGTGGCATAACGCTTGCTGACCGCGTTCGTAATGAAGACGTGAGAGAAAGAGTTGGTCTAAAAGAGAGTGTCGGTGTTAAGATAAGAAAGGGCATGCTCCGTTGGTTCGGACATGTAGAAAGAATGCGGGACGAAAGAATGACGAAACAGATATACAATGCAAAAGTGGAAGGATGTAGGAGCCGAGGAAGGCCGAGACTAACCTACCATGACCAAATTGGTCGTGTTTTATCAGAAGGTGATGTCAGAAGCCCCAGGAACCGGCGAGCGTGCATGAAAAGAGCTATGAATGTCACAGAAGCGAGTGAAGTATGCAAGGACCGTGTCTTATGGCGCTCGGTTCTCTCTGCCTACCCCGCAAGGGACTTGGCGTGAAGATATACATACATACATACTATACAACGAACAAATGAACGGTCACCACAATCCAATCAATTAATTACTTTCCAATAATTTCGTGCAATGGATATCAAACGAAACACTTTGGCAGCGTTTGTTTCATTACACTTTCTAGTAACAATTTCATTGCATGTGCAATCGCTCAAAGTAATAATAAATGTAATACAGGCCGTATGATCCTCATAACGCCTATGGTACTCGTAGTAATCATTTAATTTAGGCAAGTAAAGTTTGTAAGGACCGAGTCACGTGGCGCTCGGTTTCCTCTGCCTATCACGTAGAGGACTTGGTGTACTCACATCAATTATAATAGTAGTAACTTCATTTAATTAGATCACATTTTACCTACGTGCCAAATTCCAGGAAAGAAGCTTTAAATCATAGGAAACATTTTTTTTTCAATTTATAATATCTTCATTCGTAAAATAAATGAATATATCCCGTATTTTACCACTAAATTGACCCATGACCTCCAACGAGTTGGCTGAAGAAGCTATATGTTGAAAGCGGAGGATTTCATAAGGCCGAAAAGCATTAGAGAAAAAATATCCAGCAGCAGGTAGATACAGACTCATGATGATGAAAAACAAAGAATGACAAAAAAATTGTATCTAAAAATATGAATGTTACACGTAAATTTAGTTAGTTTTCAAGTTTTACATAGACGCCAAAAATATTTACTAGATAAAAATAGCCTGTGCGTTAATCCAGAATATATTCTATTTGTGTGTTAAAACCAGAAATCGGATTATGTAGTGCAATTATAGGTCATTGTCCCCCAAATGCTTTTTGAGTATGGATAAGAAGCCGGGATTCGGGACTTAGATTATTCGATGTAATAAAATTTTCTCTTTCTACTCTGTTTATATTACTTTTAAGTGTTGAACATTATTATTACTCTTGCTTTAGTAGCATAATTATAAAATCTTGAGAGTATAAAATCAAAACACTTTGTGATATCTTCAAAGTTTAATGTACTAATATTAAAATAAACTTATTTCTAAGAATAATTTAATATTTAAGCACCAAATTTGGAAAACATAACATTTGTTAATTGTTCAGTATCACTGTTATAGTTCGGATCGCTTACATGGGTTCGATTGGCCTCTAAGAAATTGAAAAGAATACAATTATTATTTTCTGTGTATTCAATTTTTAATCTATTTCTTTTCACATTTTATATAATGAAATATTAACACCGGTGGTAGTTCAGATGAGATTTGTTTTTTCGTTAATTCGTAGCACTAAAATTAAATGTAGTATCCTATTTAGTATATAAAACTTTTTATTAATTTAAGTAACAAACTTAAACTTTTTAGAATAGTACAAGACCAAGTTTTAGTTATATATCATATCAGTTACAATTATGTTGTCTTACTTCTGTTTTAATTCCGGTTTCTGTTTTCAAATCTAGATAATTCCTAATTATCTAGTTACAGATTTTGAGATAGTAAACTGTATGATGATGGCGGTAATGACAATCAGGCAATCAGATAGAGAGAGATATAACTCTCACGTGTTTTCCTTGTAGGACTACAAGAGTTCCATTTTTAGCTTTTAAAGCACTGAAGTACCTACTCCGGCAATGTATTAAACATATTAAAAATGTCAATTTTATGTGCTATTTTACATGTAGTATTAGTTATATTTAAAATTAATATGTAGTAATCTGTATACTGTTATGACATTTAAGCGAATTAAAACATTGGCTATACAAATATTTAAAGTTTCGCGTGCGTTCAATTTGATGAATGACTTTGATTTTCATATTTCATAATATTACTAAATAAAAATATATTATACTAAATTCCGACATGCCCCAGGTAGATTAGATTGCAAAAACTTGTAATAAAGAAAATAATACAAGCCGACGAATTTGTTAATGAGGGTACCGTAACAATTTCATTTCAACTTGGCACTAATTCGGGGCACAGATAAAATATAATTGCATCCGCGACTGTATACAATAAGTTTCCTTTGCCTGATGTTCAACTTAGCGAAAAGTATTAAGCGTAAAGAGCTAGGGTCGCTCAACACGACCCAGTTTTACAACGGAGAAAAGAAATAATAGTCTTTTAATCCGATGCTAATCCAGGTTCTTGCACAACACTTAACGGTGAAAAGGAATTCGTGAAGAAAATTAAAACGACTATTAAAACGTGTTCTTGGCTCAAAAGAAAATTCAGAAAAGGTCGCGCCCATTTGCATCGGCGCGGAAGAAACTTGTTCGTCCCTTTGTTAAATTGGAATTAACTCGGGAACTGTTTTGTTGGAATTAATTTTAGAATTATCAGCGCAATCGGTTTTGCCTGTTTTCCCTTATCGTATTTTAGGGATAGCGATGATTGTTTTTGTGCGTGCTGTGCTGCCTTTATTCTTTGGCAAGAAAAAAATACAATGAAGGATTAAATACACCATATCAGATAGTGGTATGTCAAATATACCATAGACAAATTACTGCGGTAAGAAGACGAATAATAACGTCAGTAAACTATTATTGGAGGTTTCAAATATTTCGACAATTAAATGAATTTACAGCAGTGTGTTAAACCAATGTCGAAAAAAGGCGCCAACTACTCTGCTAGAGCACCAATTTCATTATGAGTACTCATTGTGGTAGTTACACGACCCCTTTTTAACACTTTCTTCCTACATCTTTCGATCCACTAAATCAGAATTCTTGCATAGATATGAGCACAAACCAATAGTTCACATAATCGTTGTGTATTAGTGCCTAATTATTTCAACGATTCGAGCCTACTGATCAATGGTAGAATACTTTAACCAATAAGCTGATAAGTGCCGCGATATTGATCAGTGAACTAGCCAATAAGAGCCGCGTATGCTACCCTTGCCTTCCGATCCATAGCGGTAAATTACGTTACTACGTAATATCGATATGATAGGTTATTTCCTTCATGTATGTGAGATACTCACTTTTGCTATCGCACGAGCATGCATAAAAATCAAGACTCAGCGTCACCTAGAAATGTTGTAAGGTACCAAAGACTACGTATTTTGATACGCATTGATTAACTTTCAACTAAGTTCCAAATTTTGCAAACAGATTGCTCTAGGTGTGTAATTCCTTCCTTTCAAAATCACATTATCTAGGTTAAGTAATGCCAGATGACGCCAGTACCTCGATATTTGGCCACTAAGAATATATTTTTTTAAGAGAGGTAGGGCGCATCAAAGCAGCCTTTCTGGGGAAGTACCTTCATTTCACACAAAACCGTAGCCAAATAACAACTCCCTAGAGGATTGTTGTTTCTGCATGTGAGTGAGATCACCAGTAAGCTCCTAAGGAGTTGCTGTATTAGAAGCAGTGGAAGCAGTGCGCGAATGATACTTAAAGTTATGATCACCTGAGCATTATGCATTGGTAAAAAAATGCTTTATGTTTTTACCAATGTATAGTGTTCGTAATTCATATACAATGAGTTATACAATATATATAAATTTAAAAAAAATATTATACGTATATTATCGCATAAGTTAAAAAAATAGTCAGCATTGTTTTATATTCGTATATATTGTACCTTGCTTGTCGTTAAACACATTTAGCTAATAAATAATAAATATTCGATTAAGGATACATTCGGTTTAGGACAGATTAGGTTTACGACAGATTCTATCTAGCTTGCACGAAAACACTGTCTAGTCAGACAGTACAATATAGCTTTATATTTTTCACAGAACCCTAGAAATATATTTCCAAAACAATACACATTGAAAAACACAGGAATATTCTCGAAATTCGGCGAACCGCTACCCATTAATCTTTACAAGAATGAGAAAAAAAATGGGGAATGGCGAACACAAATGTTGAACGCCTTCCCAGTGGTTGGCGCGCTCTATTCTTTTCCAATTATTTAGTTTTTTTAACCAAAAGAAAACATATTTTATTACACATACACTTTTCTGCAATTTTTTCTACTATTGAACCTGAAATACGCTTTAAGAGTTCCGTAGTAAACAACAAACTCCTACAGAGCTTAAGGATTTACATTATCTCTGTCTGTCTTTCAATATCTCAGAGCACAGAATCTGAGTTATATAGTTAAAATTCAATATGGATGTAGATATTTGTAACGCCAATAAAGTTATGAAGTAAAAATACAATTACGAGTACCCACATCATCATCACATCAAAAAGGGGTTGTAATATAAGACATAAATCTTATAAACATCATAGAGCTATAATTGAAAATCAAACGAACTTGCAAAGTGAAGTTCGATGATAATTATGTGAACAGCTTCATTCGAAGCGATTTATAGTTAACGTGTTGTAGATGTGCCCCCACGCATCGGCCCTTGCACGGATTTTTAAAGAGGGTAGAACAAAAAATAGCCCCATCCCCACCATCAATCCGCAGCCATTACACCATGCGGCATTTGCTTCATTCCGTTTAGAGTAAGTTGTATAATTTCACATTATAAAGGGTAGGGAATACAAAGTATATGTATATTGTTTAGCGGATATTATAAAAATGCAGGGTGGGTGTGTATAAATCGCTTCGAATGAAGCTGTTCACATAATTATCATCGAACTTCACTTTGCAAGTTCGTTTGATTTTCAATTATGTTTCACAGCTTCATTCTTTGCGATTTATAGTTAACGTGTTGTAGGATGTTCAGAGTAAATAATGTGAAATAATAGTATGTAATGTATTAAAGTTTTATTTTTATTGTTACACAAAATCAAACTTTCTGAGACTTATTCTTAAAATTAACTAATCACTTAAACATTGTTTTTATGAATGTCTTTATTAATATTACTTTTTTTTTTTTTTTTACAGGTCACTGTTGTTAGTAGAAAGTATGGAGTTAGCAAAAAGGTCTGGGTCTGAAATCAGATCCCTATTGTAAAATTTTGCGAAGACAGAAGACGATTCCGACCAACCGGCAGTTTTTCTTATAATATCTACACTGACCCCGAGACGACCTGCAGCTGAAGTGGCCGCGTGCCGTGTGCTATGCCCACTGAAAATGGATGTATCTATGCCGCTGCGACCAAGTGTTTCTTTGATCCAGCGACTCAATGTTTGTGATGTGACTTTTGCAAAAGGTTTCCTGTAGCTTATAAATAAACTATCATGATTGTTTCGAAGTGTTTTAGTTTTGTCCATGTAAGAAACTAAACATCGGGCAGGGCATATTTCTGGCCGTGTATTAAAGTATGGTAATCTTAATACTGGTTGTACTACGTTTAATTTGGACGTTTTTATTGTGTCAGAAATTTTGATTGTGACTGAAGTTGTGTGATAATTTATATTAGGCAATTTTATTACGGTGAAAGTTTGTACACGGTGCGCCGTCACTAAAGCGAGCAGTGTCAGAGTCTTTTTTGAAAGTGTTTCTAGATTCAGGTCTGAATTGGGCCATTGACCCGCTAGGAAATTTAGAACCATATTAGGATCCCAAGTAAAACTGTATCTCGGATTAGGCGGCCTCAATTTAGAAACACCTTTCATAAATCTACTAATCCTCTCATCTTCTAACTTATTCCCAATTAACAATGACAATACCGATTTGTAGGTATTAATAGTGCCATATCTAGCCCCCTTTTCATAAATTTCTGTCAAAAACCTAATGACATCTGGAACTAATACGTTAGTATAATGATAACGATGTCTGATACAATATTCAATCCACGTCCGAATACATACATCATATTGCTTGTAAGTTGAATCAGATAAAGAGGCCAGCATTATGTCCGCTGATTGTGGAGATATAGATTTATTTAATAGTATTTGCCTGAGAGCTTCGCGGCAACCAATTGTAGCGTCCTGTGAAGCTGGTGCGTGTTCCTAAAAGGAGATTTTAATAAATCAGCGCTAGGTTTAAAATAAATAGGCTTTGAAATCATCAATTGTTGAAACAGCGGGAACCAGGGTTGGGTAGGCCAATATGGCGCTACAACAATGCCTTCCGCCTTGTCGTTTATAATTTTTTGAAGAATTTTTGTTAGAAGTGCGAATGGCAGAAATGCATAGAAATAACTGTCTTTCCAAGATAATGTGAAAGCATCGATTGCTTTAGCTTCAGGATCCATCTTCCAGGTTACATAAATGGGACACTTTGCATTACATCTACTAGCAAATAAGTCTATTTGAGGGCAGCCGAAGCAATTAATAATTTTGTTAAACGCGCTGTCCTTTAACTCCCATTCAGTATCCTGGAACTTTTTGCGAGATAAATGATCAGCATCGCAGTTATCTTTCGTATTTATGTACGAAGCAAAGACAGTTATTCCTCGCTGCTCACACCATTCCCACAGTATTCTAGTTACTTTATTAAGATGTCTGTATTGAACACTGCCCATTCTGTTTATACATGAAATTGCTGTAATATTATCAATACGTAATAAAATAGTAGCTATATGTTTAGTTTTTGCAAATGATTTTAAGCCCAGAAGAGCTGCTTTCAATTCCAGTTCATTTATGTGTAATTTTGACTCTTCATCTTTCCAATAACCAAAACATTCTTTATTGTTGCTGAAAGCACCCCAGCCTGTCCGGGACGCATCCGTAAATATCTCTAGGCTGTAATAATTAGGTTCAAGACTCGTATAACCAGTGTCGATGTGATCTAACCACCAGAATAAATCTATCTTTAAATTATCAGGAATGCAGACGATTTGTTCATACGAAGAGTTTGCATTAAAACATTGGTATTTGTAATATTCAAATTCTTTTGTGTATAGGTAAGAATATTTAATTGCAGGACATGCAGAAATCAACAATCCAATTAGCCTTGCAAATTCTCTTAGTTTGCATTTGTTTACGTTAGTGATGAAATAGTTAATTCTTTCTTTTATTTTTAATCTTTTTTCGTCGGGTAGTGTCAACAACATATTTTTGGAATCAAAAACGAAACCTAAAAATTTACAGTTAGTTTTTGGAATAAGGCAGCTTTTCTTTGTATTTATTATGAAACCTAGATTTTTTAATAAATTTCTAGTCGTATCGATATTAAATTCACAATCTGGGCGATTTTTACCAATACATAAGATATCATCTAGATAAATTACCGATAGCAAGTGTTGTGATCGAAGGTATTGTGCGATTGGTTTTAACAGTTTTGTAAAAACAAAAGGCGCCGTGCATAAGCCGAATGGCAAACAGTTAAATTGATATAAAATACCATTATATTGAAGACGTAAGTATTTTCTATATGATTTATGTATTGGAACAACAAAGTATGCATCTTTTAAATCAATTGAAGCCATATATGAATCTCTATTTATTAATTTTGAGGAAGAGGCAGTTCGATAATCCTCCATTTTAAAGTGTTTGTTTTGGATAAACTTATTAAGAAGTTTTAAATTCAGTATAAATCTTTTTTCGCCATTCGGTTTTGGCAGTAGAAATATATTAGAAATAAACTGTCCAGGTTCGTGTTTACATAGAGAGATTGCATCTATACTTAACAGTTCATTAATTGAATTCATATATTCTCTATGTTCTTGTTGTCTTTTTGGTACAACATTTGAAAAACTAGAACATTGTGGAATGCTAGTAAATGTTATTTTATACCCTTTTATCCATGACAATATCGTCTCATCGCTAGTTATTTCAGACCACTTGTGTACAAAATGTTGAAGTCTGCCCGCAAAGCTTACTTGTCTTATTTGTTGGTTGTCCTGCGCGGAGGCGAGCGGCGGCTGTTCCGCTGAGCGGTGCCGCTGCGTGGCGGCGCCCGCCACTGCTGGCGACCTCGCGCGCTGTCGGCGCTCGTCGTTGGCTTGCTGTCTGTCTTGCGGTGTTGAGTCTGATTTCTGAATTGTTTTGGCGGTTCTTAGTTTATCAGAAATGTTTTCGCCGAATAACCATGACTTATCACGAACGGATTCTACCAGAGTGTCCTTCAACTGTGTATTGGTTGAAGATATCACTAGGTTCCTTCGCGATTTAGTATCTATGTAATGGTTGTCACATAAAATACGACAAGCGTCGCTGATTGGCTTTAGTAATTTTTGTTTAGAGGTTTCATTTGAGAGAATCAAAGATGTTGCCGAACCTAAGGCAGATAGGGCGATGCCCAGCTGTTTCTGTTTTTGTATTAAGAAACTGTCCCTTTTTACCAACGTATCAGCTAGGGCGGCTTTTGCCTCTGGGTTGAGAGCAGGTGCCATTAAAAAATCACAGTTACTAGGGAGTAAATACTCTCCGAGAATTTTGTCCTTGACTTCTTTTGTCAAGCCCTTGGCCAAAATCTCTTGCCATCGGCTCGCTAAATCCTTATGAATAGGTGGCCCTAGTGGAGTGTCTAACTTAGGTGCGTCCCCTAAAAGTTCCAAAATATGTCCCTCTAATTCTATTTCCTCGGATGCCGTTTCTATTTCAGTGAATACTGTTTTCTCTACGGGCGGCGGTGATGGTATACGTGGCGGTAATGGTGACCATGGTGATTGACACCGGGAGGAAGCGGCGTCATCGACCTGAGTGTGTACCGGTGTCGGGTGTTTGCTCCCTGGGTCTCTACCGTCGGTCGCAGATATTCCTTCCAACTGACCTGTACAAAATACTGTCGTCAGTATTGTACTTATAGTATAGTAACTATAAATGAAAGGGCAACCTTTAGAGCGGAAGTCCACAAAATAAAGTTTGTATTGCGAAAGAGACAACCTATAAGTCGGAGGCTCATATCGCTATGCTGTTAGCACTTTTGACATATATATTTTAAATTTGCAAAGGGAACAACTATAAGGCGATGACCCACATTGCTTTTTATTCATTTTCACTTTGTTGTAAAATTCATAATAGTAGGTATTTTACTTACTGTTTTGGCTTTCGTCCTCGTCTGAATAAATTATTCGTCGAGATTTACTTTTCAATAACTTTCTCTGCAATTTCTTTATCTTCTGTTTAATTTCTTCATTACTGTCTTCTGATTTCCTCTTCCTCCCCATAATGGAAAGCAACAATTCACGGCACCGTTTTTTGTAATAATATGATTAATATTTAGAACACCAGAAAAAGTAGGAATATTATTTACGTAGGAGTCGAACGTGCGAAGGCTTGAGCACGGAGACACGGAATGAAGCAAATGCCGCATGGTGTAATGGCTGCGGATTGATGGTGGGGATGGGGCTATTTTTTGTTCTACCCTCTTTAAAAATCCGTGCAAGGGCCGATGCGTGGGGGCACATCTACAACACGTTAACTATAAATCGCAAAGAATGAAGCTGTGAAACATAATATATAATCCTCTAATGATCATAGAACCTAATGTTATTTAATATACTTTTTATTGTGAGCAGTGTTTGCAGTTAGTGCAGTATACATGTAGGCATCGTCTGCATACAGCAGACAGTTCACCATTAGGTCACCCATGGGCAATCCTACATTCATTGACCTTATTCTTAGCAGATAATAATCGAGATACAGAATAAACAGCCTAGCAGATAGCATGCAACCCTGTTTCACAACAATTTTGACATCAAACTAGGGTGACACTAGTGGCGTGCACTCCATATAGGCAAAAAGACATTGCCTACCCTATCAATTTGATAAATACCATCCGATGTTTCATTCTTAAACATAGTTTTTAACTAATATTTCGTATCAAAAACAAAAAATTTAAAACAGCTCCATCTATCGGTATCGGTAAGTTATTAAAATCATCGCTAGTCATATTCAAATCGCAGCTAGGCGCTACACTACACTAGCGCCGCATTAGCAGCTTTTAACGGGCAGAGACACTAACTATTTCTGTCTAAATTTACGTATGTGTGCCGTGTTGTTAATACAAATACTGTAGTGTGCATTCCTGTAATTACATTGCCCACAATAACAGAAATATTATTTAACTTGCAATGTAAGTATGTATGTAAGTACATATGTTTGGGTGAAATCTTGCAACTCAATTTTGAAGCAGATATCTTTAACCGATTGAGCTGAAATTTTGTATACACGTTCAGTTTGGATGACAATGCATGACTAAATGTGTGACGTCATTCTAAATCCAACATGGCGGCATACCCAAGATGGCGGACCAACTATTTTTAATGCACTCCTACAATATGGGTATCAAATAAAAGGGCTTGATAAGAATAACTCGAAAAATAATGTGACGTCACTCTTAATCCAATATGGCGGACTTCTAAAGCTTGAAAATCAATTTCGACAGATATCTTCAATCGATTGAGCTGAAATTTTGTATACACGTTCAGTTTGGATGACAATGCATGGTTAACTGTGTGACGTCATTCTAAATCCTACATGGCGGAACACCCAAGTTGGCGAATATTTTTAAGCTATTGCATAGCTTTTATCGCGGGCTTTGAGCGCGGCGACCGAATCAAGAAATTCCGTAACGAAAATAAAACCTAACACCCCCTACTCCGCCTACCATGTAGCTCGTTTTTTTCATAATCATTCATAATCATCAGATGATGATGATGATGATGATCCGTCGGGTGGTAAATAAGTAAGAAAATTGGTACAATATTTTTTTTTTTCATAATCATCAGATGATGATGATGATCCGTCGGGTGGCAAACAAGTGTTCAGCCCGCCTGATGTGAAACTGTTACACAGCCTATGGACACTTTTAGACTCCGTCGGGTGGGAAACAAGAAAATTGGTAGAAGAAATTTTTTTTTTCATAATCATCAGATGATGATGATGATCCGTCGGGTGGCAAATAAGTAAGAAAATTGGTACAAGATTTTTTTTTTTCATTATCATCAGATGATGATGATGATCCGTCGGGTGAAAAACAAGTGTTCAGTCAGCCTGATGTGAAACTGTTACACAGCCTATGGACACTTTTAGACTCCGTCGGGTGGCAAACAAGTAAGAAAATTGGTAGAAGAAATTTTTTTTTTTCATAATCATCAGATGATGATGATGATCCGTCGGGTGGCAAATAAGTAAGAAAATTGGTACAAGATTTTTTTTTTTTTCATTATCATCAGATGATGATGATGATCCGTCGGGTGAAAAACAAGTGTTCAGTCAGCCTGATGTGAAACTGTTACACAGCCTATGGACACTTTTAGACTCCGTCGGGTGGCAAACAAGTAAGAAAATTGGTAGAAGAAATTTTTTTTTTTCATAATCATCAGATGATGATGATGATCCGTCGGGTGGCAAATAAGTTAGAAAATTGGTACAAGATTTTTTTTTCATTATCATCAGATGATGATGATGATCCGTCGGGTGGAAAACAAGTGTTCAGTCCGCCTGATGTGAAACTGTTACACAGCCTATGGACACTTTTATACTCCGTCGGGTGACAAACAAGTGTTCAGCCCGCCTGATGTGAAACTGTTGCGCAGTCTATTAAAACTTTAATACTCCGTCGGGTGACAAACAAGTGTTCAGCCCGCCTGATGTGAAACTGTTACACAGCCTATGGACACTTTTAGACTCCGTCGGGTGGCAAACAAGTAAGAAAATTGGTAGAAGAAATTTTTTTTTTCATAATGATCAGATGATGATGATGATGATTTACTTTTGTGTCCTGTCATCAGTCATCATAATCATCAGATGATGATGATGATCCGTCGGGTGACAAACAAGTAAATAAATTGGTAGAAGATTTTTTTTTTTCATAATCATCAGATGATGATGATGATCCGTCAGGTGGCAAACAAGTGTTCAGCCCGCCTGATGTAAAACTGTTACACAGCCTATGGACACTTTTAGACTCCGTCGGGTGGCAAATAAGTGTTCAGCCCGCCTGATGTGAAACTGTTACACAGCCTATAGGGTGTTGAGTCCTTCCAGACTCGACCATGGGGTGTCCGCAGGGATCCGTGCTCGGGACGACGCTATGGAATGTCCTCATGGACGATCTGTTGCGTTTGCCCTTACCGAAAGGAGTAAAGATGGTTGCCTACGCCGATGATGTGACGCTCATCATTGAGGCCAATTCACGATCGGCCATTGAATCAGCCGCGAAAGCGGCTCTGAGCCTAATTGGCGACTGGGGCGCCCGTAACTGACTGGGTTTCTCCCCCACAAAGTCGCTATCTATGTCTGTGAAGGGAAAACTACAGAGGCCACCTTTAATCAAGTTCGGCCAGGACTCAGTGAGGAGCGTCACGTCTGCGACGGTCCTCGGCGTGGAGTTGGACTCAAGCCTGTTGTTTGTGCAACACGCCACCCGGATAGGAGAACGAGCCGCTGCATGTTTTGGCAAGATGTCGAGGGTTACGGCATCATCTTGGGGAATTAAATACCAAGCCTTAAAGGTCCTGTACAAGGGAACGTATGTGGCTACGCTGACGTATGCAGCTGCCATATGGTGCCACCGATTAACAGCGTATGTTCTTCGTAGTGTCGTACTAAGAAGTCAGCGACAGGCACTCATACTACTGACCAAAGCATATAGGTCTACCAGTACCGTTGCCCTGCCCGTACTGGCTGGAGTACTCCCCTCAGACTTGGAGGTGACTCGTGCTGGACGAATGGAGGGAGCGTGTAGATCCGTGACCGGTAGGGAGTTGAGCCAGCGAAAGCGCGATATTTGGGACGCTACGATGCGCGAGTTGCAGGATCGCTGATACGAAGGGGAGGGAACTCCATCGGTTCTTCCCGGAGGTGGCTGGCCGACTGAGCGCAAGCTGGGTCGAGCCGGATTATCAGACCTCCCAGATCCTTGGAGGACATGGCATATTCAGGAAGAGACTGAATGCGTTGGGACGACATGAAAGTAGCATGTACGTGTGTGGAGAGAGCGAGGAGGACAGAGACCACATACTGTGGTCCTGTCCTATGTATGATGACCTACGTTGTATGATGATGGCTGAAATACAGCGCTCCAAGGACCAACCGGGTCCGGTGTAGGTACTTCACCGATCTCGTATCGTCGGCGGCGAACTTTCCTGCTTTGCGCAGGTTCGCCCACGGATGGCACGCACGGAGAAGCGCAGCGGAATGGCTCGAGAAGACCGGAGGAAGAGCGCCTATGGACGACAGCGAAGGCGTTAATGTGGATGTCGCTGCCCCAGAAGGGGGAGAGAGCGTACAAATAGAGACAAGGACATGGAATCAAATAATTTGTATAGGAGTCAAGAAATGCCCACGGCACGGCGAAGAGCCTTAGAGCAGCAAGTGCCATGCTGCATCTCCCGCGATTCGGCTCAAATAACCGCAAGGTCGGTGGAGCCATGGGCGGTGGTGGGTTGTTACACAGCCTATGGGCACTTTTACTTGTTGCATAGCTTTTATCGCGGGCTTTGAGCGCGGCGACCGAATCAAGAAATTCCGTAACGAAAATAAAACCTAACACCCCCCACTCCGCCTATATAACGTGTATGTATATGGTACGACAGTACGAAGCTCGCACAGATCGAGACGAGCTACTTCGAAATTGGACGAATACGTAAGCAGCTGTTTGTGAAAAAGTATATAGGTGTATAGGTATCTGTCATATCTTTATAATGCCACACTCACCGCATGTGCGCCCCGTAAGTATACATATAGGTATATATGTATACATAGGTGTACCTATGTACAACAGTGAATAGTAGTTGTTGGTAAATAGCTATACGCGTAACATTTGTGTATAAAGTGTTTTAAATATGAATAAACAAAGTCATTTATTAATGAAGAAAGTGATGAAAAAATAATTATAATTGCATAAGTTGATAAAAAAAATGCTATGCAATAGCTTTACCTCGGCAGTCCCCGAGTGCCACACGTTTTTTCAATTCATTCCTACAATATGAGTATCAATAGAAAGAACTTGCTGAGAATAAGTCAAAAAATAAAGTGACGTCACTCTAAACCAATATAGTGGAGTAAGTTTTTAGTGCTTGCTTATAATATGGGTATCAAGTGAAAGGACTTACTGAGAATACGAATGCGAGTTTAAAAAAAAAGATGCTGAATACCAACTCCATTGCTCCAATCCGTCTGGAATTTTGATGTATTGGGGTTTTTGGAGTCGTCGATTATGATATTGAGGTCGAATTGTTACTCCAAAATCAAACCCTGAACTGTGTTTAGTAAGGCACAAGTAAGCTTCAAGCTGAAATAAGTCGCACATTTCTCTAAACACCCAAGTCAAGGTGAGGCCGTGCCGAGGACTGAGTGGCATCAGGGTGTAATATGATGTCGCGAACGTACCACCTCAGGGCACCGGAGCGAACCCTGTTGTATATTACTTCTAAACGAAGCTCACGACCATGCAACAATGATGCATTGAATGATATGAACAGACTGAGAAACGAGTCCAGCGATAACTAAAAAGTAAAAAATAAATTAAAAGTAAAAAACCTTTTTAAAATCAAGCTTTAATTTAAATGCTCTAAAAAGAAAAAAATAAAATTTTATACTAAAACTTTTACTGTTAACTTATAAGGTCATTTCACATTTGACACAATTTATAGGATATAAAAGCTTGTCGCGAGATTTACTTGTGTAGATTAACAAGTAAATTAAATAATTTGATGTGAATAATATTATCTATTAAAATTTTCAAACTAAGTAAATACGAGTACTTAAATCTCGCGACAAGCTTTTATATCCTATAAATTGTGTCAAATATCAAATGACCTTATAAGTTAACAGTAAAAGTTTTAGTATAAAATTTTATTTTTTTCTTTTTAGAGCATTTAAATAAAAGCTTGATTTTAAAAAGGTGTTTTACTTTTAATTTATTTCGTATAAAATTGATGTTAAATTTTATTTTGATTTTAAAACGGCCGCCATTGTTTTTGTTTTGAATCGATTGACTGGTAGCAGACGAAATAAGATTTTAAAGTTTTAAAGTTGATAAATATGGATGATATTCACTGCGAAAGTTGTTCATGATGTGGTGTGTAGGGAAAATAAATGTTTTCAAAACTATCTTTCGGTGAAAAAAAACAAGTGATCACATACATCATTATTTCCACAAGATTGGGTAACCAAAATCAACATTCTGTATTTTTTGGTAAGTTAATAGCTTTAAAAAAATTCTGCCTACCCTGTCAAAAATCTCTGTGCACGCCACTGGGTGACACGCTACCATCTATCCGCTCACATGCTGAGCAATTCTTGTAAGTGGACTGTACAGCACGGAGCAGTAAACCGTCAACCCCATGTCTCGACAATATATCCCACACTTTCTTTCGCACAACCCTATCGAATGCTTCCCACAGCATTCTATCGGATTCTCCTTTCAATTACCTTTCCATATACTTTTGCTGCTAAGCTGATCAAGCTGATGGCCCTATAGCTGGCACAGTCCACGTGTGATCCCTTGCCTTTATACAAGGTCACAATGACTGCGCGTCTCCAGCCCATTGAGAATCTTTAAGTTCTCCTGCATAGATTGATTAAGTACCAGAAGGCGTCCCGGACGTAAATGCCACCTTGCTTGATCATCTCATCTGTGACCATATCAATCCCCGTTGATTTCCATTTTTCAAGGTTCGTATCGACCATTCGATCTCATCCATAGTTATACCATCGTCGGACGCCGTCACCGTGGAGTAAGCATTAGACTCACTCTCAGTGCCAGCGTCTGAGGCATAGTCATACATTTCTTCAAAATATTTACTCCACCGTTCTAACACTTCCTGAGTGTTAGCAAGAATAACACCATCTTTAGACTTTATCTTATCCATTCTGGGTGCCGACGAACCACTCCGAGACTTCTTCACCTCTCTCTAAAAGAGTTTGTATTTGCCTCGAAATTTTTCGTCAGCCTCTCTTCCTCATTCATAATTTGTCTTTGACGCTTCTCTTTTACAAAAGCATTGGTTTCATTCTTGCATAGACGGTACATTTCTTTAATTTTCTCTATCATATTTTAATTTAAGGGGAAAGATGATACATACTCCTGCCGCGCTTTCTTGTTTCTTGCTATGAAGTATTCAACCTCCGCAACCCACCAGGCATTTCCTTTCAATTTTTATGCCTCTTTGCTAAAAGAACTATATGTATGCATATAGTTCTTTTGCACTATCCTTTCCACCATACTTTCTTTCAGAACTTTCCAGCAATCATCCACATCTGAGTCGGAAAGGCTTACATTCGCAAGTCTCTCGCTTACTAGATGTACATACGTTCTCCTTATACTTTCATCTTGCAATTTTTCGCTTCTTATCGTTTCATAATCTCCAAAAGGGATACTCACTCGCTCGTGCCTCCACCTCTTTAAAAAGTCCCACAAATCGGCTTACCACCAGATAATGGTTCGTTTCAAGAGGGAGACCTCTAACGGTTCTTGTATCCATTACAGTATTTCGAAGACGTCTATCTATCAAAATCAAATCAATCACACTTTTTTGGTCATTCTGCCTCCATACATACATGCGAATATCCTTATGATGAATGAAAGTATTCGACACGAGGAGGTTTCGTTCCATGCACAAATTTAGAATTGACTTACCTGTTTCGTTCGCTCTCTCATCTCCATACGGACATCCAGACTCCATATGGGCCTCCATAAGAACAGCTTCATAGCTGTCTCAGTGGGTACCAACCCATCCATTTAAATCTCCACACATAATCACTCTTTCTTTCCCTTCAGCTAAATCCAGAACATCGCTCACAGATTCGCAAAACTTCCCTAATTATTGAGCACGCGCTGAGCTTACGGGAGCGTATGCTGCAACCAGAAATACCAGCGTGATGCCCAGTTTTATACGAACCCAGAGAAGTCTTGGCCCTACCAAACAGTCTTATACCAGTGTTGAAAATGTATTTAATATTAATCGTTATATTATATTACCTTACCTTTTTTATCGTGTGACGACTTTGATGTGCCTTACCTTTTTTTAAAAATATTCAGCAATATTATACATTCTATTAATAGAAATAGATTTATAAAATCTTTGTAGATCTAGTATTAACACTCCTTAAATGGTTTTAGTTGTGAACGAATCCCTAGTAAAGTATTAATTAGTAATTAAGGCCTATTGTAATATTGGGAAACATTTTAATGACAAATTGTAATATGTTAATGTAATTGTTCATTAAGTATGGTGGGATACAACGTACATAATTTTAGTTTTGTTGACATTCCTAATTAGAATAAATTGCCGTTTATTCGTTTTTATTCGTTTTATACATTCGACATTAATTAATCGCTAATTATTTTTGTTTTGTGCGATGTATATTTTACCAGCAGATAAATTTAGAAAATTTAAATATGATTATACCATGGACATTTTGTATAAATATCACGAATGGTTTGTAAAGGCGAATTATAACATAATATACCACCATTATGTTTACTGCTTAAATATATACACTATACAGTGACCATCTTATAGTTAAACTTTTGACAGGTAATTATTTTAACGAGTAGGAACGAGACAGGTATCTATCAAGTGTTGCATATCTCGTAACTCCAAAAGGGATAGAATGATCTATCAAAAGTTTAATAAAATGGACGCAGTATACATGTTGTAATTTAACGTGAATAAATGAATATCACTCTAATCTTGTGTATACCTATATAGATAATCATAAATAGTGTTATCCGTTTTTCTTAAGTATTAAACTTATCTTCCTTTAAGATTTGCTGTCCCAAAGAGCATGTCTCCGCCGTTTTATGTAGAAAAGGGATTTGCTTGACAATTAATTTAACAAATTACGCATGATGGACACAACGCAGACTTTTTAGTATGATACTAAGCTCATAATGTAGTACTTATTTGTTTCGGTATGACATGAAAATTTACTAATCATTATCGTAAGTTGTAGATATTTTCGAGAGCCAACGGCGTTGTTGTGCGTATCTATTCAATTGAACATGCAGGTTAAGTAAGTCGATCTCAGCCTGTCTATGGATCGGTTTATCTATCTCGAACTTCTCCGCGTTTCGAAGCGCACGTCTGTCCCGGTCATTGTCGATAGATGCAATCTCCTCCGCCAATCCGCAGTTGAGCAGCGTAGTGGATTATGCTCTCAATCCCTTCAGTTGAAGCATGAAATATCCATATTATGTATGTGTACATATGTTGTAAACTATATATGTGTTTAGTTTATTCAATAATGTGTTTCACTCTTACGTTTATTATATTCACTGTTTTCCATATTTTATCGCGGACCACGGACAGGGATGCATCTGTTTGCATTCGAGGGCGGTGCCTGCATTTCATCAGGCATGGACCAAATTCTCGATTCGAGAACAAAGCTGAGTGGCATATTTTCTCACTCCAAATTAAAAACTGCAAGTAATGTATATTTAAATATAATGTACCTTCCAGAATATGTAACTACGTTACAATACGAATATTTCTATTGTAGAGTGCCATATAAAAGCTGTTTAGCAATATTAAATATATAGAAACGAATTTCAAAGTTAGGAAATTTAAAAGCAGTTTCAATAAGTTACGAGAAAACTATTCAGTATGAAAGCAATTAACATAATTCAGCCTCAGTTATTAATTTCGAATATTGAATATTTTGCTTTTTGTTATAAAAGTTTTAGAAGAATGGCTCTCTATGTACTCGTATATATTTTTAAATAAATGTGTGTATATATATAACTTCACGCCAGGTCCCTTGCGGAGCCAGAGAGAGCCGAGCGCCATAAGACGCGATCCTTATACCCTTCACTCACTTCCTTAACATTCATGGCTCTTTTCATGCACGCTCGCCTGTTCCTAGGACTCCTGACATCACCTTCTGATAAAACACGACCAAGTTGGTCATGGTAGGTATGTCTTGGTCTTCCTTTGCTCGTACATCCTTCCATTTTCGCATTGCATATCTGTTTTGTCATTCTTTCATCCTGCATTCTTTCTACATATCTGAACTGACGGAGCATGCCTTTTGTTATCTTAACACCGACACTCTCTTTCAGACCAACTCTCCTTCTTACGTCGTACTCGTAATTACGGTCAGCAAGCGATATGCCATGCCACAAATTTTCCGCAGTGCTCTCATCTCGACCACATTTATTCTACTTTCATGCTGTCATACCCAGCGTTCACTTCCATAAGTTAGCGCTGGGATTAATAATAATAAAAATATATAAAGCGGAAGAGTTGTTTGAACGCGCTGATCTCTCTAGAACTACCAGTCGGATTTTAAAAAAAGCTGCATTTGACAACACACGAAAAAATAGGAAGTAAAAAAAGCAGCTCCAATGGGATATTAGGGTGGTCGCGGGCTGCAGTTAGTTTGGATATATTAGGGGTTAAAGTCTGGTTAAAGTATGAAATTGCAGATTTGTGTTGAAAAATTAACACACCTGCCGTGGGTTAAATAGCTGATGTGCTGAAAAAGAGCCAAATCAAAAGCACCGGATACTGACGAGCATGCGAGAAAAGGTTGATTTCTTTTTTTTATACTACTAAGGTGGTAATCAAGCATACGGTCTGCCTCATAATAAGCAGTTACCTCAACCTATGGATATTTGCAACACCAGGGGTATCACTCCTGCGTTGCCGACCTTGTAAAATTGCCACGCCTTTCTTGACCCCACCCCATGCTGTAGTTCCTTGGGAAAACCTCGGCTGGAAGTTGAAGTGGAAGTCCACAACTTGAGTGTTATCGGAAGAAAACTTCGCTGGAATCGTACAGTACGCAACCATTATGGTTCCAGGGTGAACTTCCTGCCGTCAGCGAGCGATGAGGTTGTAAAAATAAGTTGTCGGTATCATATCGAACAATGCATCAGAACACAGCCCGTTGTACAATCGGTCGAACACACAAAGGTAGGAAAATCTCGCCTTAAACGTAAGGATTCAATACCGTCTGTAAGCTTGGTCACGCCGACAATTCTCACAGCTCGTCTCTGAACCGAATCACAAGGTCCAAGCTGGTATCCAGATGCGCCCGCCCAAATATGACTTCAGTACTCCATGTGCGGTGTTCCGTACTGAAGTACTGCTTTGCCCCGTTGAGCACATCAAGTTTCTTGGACATCAGTTTGACCTTCTGCTCCAGGTGATTCCGGTATTGAACATCGCTGGAGATCTCGACACCGAGAATCCCAATGCTTTTGGCGATGGTTAGTGGTGTGTTCAGCAAATGGTTTGCGCGTTCACCGATAAGAAAACTTTCTTAACGGTGAACGCGCAAACTTGTGTCTTTATGGGGTTGAATTGAACCAGGTTCAGTCGCCCCCCGTTTTTCTGCGACAAGGAAAGTTAGCTAGGCCTCTATAATAAGTGTGTCCCCGGTGCGGTCGTCCGCATAACAATGAATGCCATCAATTGACAACATATCATTGCTATGCAGCAGACACAGCGTCGGAGACAGTACAGAATCCTTTGGGACACCCACATTGATATTCATACTATCGGAGCAGCCACCGTCAATAACGGCTTTTATGCATCTGTTGGATAAGAAGCCCATTTGCACAAACCCTTGGGCAGCCCGTAAGATGGTAACTTCGATAGAAGACCCCGATGCCTGATCGAACGCCTGCGCCATATCTCGGTTGACTGCCAATGTCTCGTCTTGACTCTCAATCGTCGAAGCCCAGCGGTGCGATACACTAGAAAGATCAGCAGTCGAGCGATCGTGACGGAAGCCGTATTGACTGTATTGATAGTAAGACCGTATTGATCAAGTCGTGATCCTCTAGGTATGCTAGGAGTCGTGTGTTTATCACACTTTCCATCACCTTGGATGGAAGGGATTAACGCTTGCGATGTATTAAGTATCGTTTGCGCGATGCCTCCTCTGCTGCTTATACAACAACTCCTTGGGCCTTTGGCCGTATGCTTGATTGCCACCTTAGTGGTATAAAAAAAAGAGTTGTTATTTGGCAGCGATATTCACCCTACCTCTCTTAAAACTTGGTGTGCTCAACAGAGCTAAGCAGTACTTCAGTGCGGGGCAAAGACTTATATTATATAAGTTTCAAGTCAGACCGCACTTGGAGTACTGCAGTCACCTTTGGGCGGGAGCACCTGAATACCAGCTTGGACCGTGTGATTCGATTCAGAGACGAGCTGTGAGAATTGTCGACAATCCTAAGCTTACACACGGTATTGAGCCCTTAAGTTTAAGGAGAGACTTTGCCTCCCTTTGTGTGTTCTACCGATTGTACAACGGGTTGTGTTCTGAAGAGTTGTTCGAAATGATGCCGACAGCTACTTTTTATAACCGCACCGCTCGCCGACGGCGGGGAGTTCACCCTCACACGCTTGAACCGCAATGGTCGCGTACTGTGCGGCTCCAGAGAAGTTTTCTTCCGAGAACACTCAAGCTGTGGAATGAGCTCCCAGCCGAGGTTTTTCCAAGGGACTACAGCATGGAGTTCTTCAAGAAATGCGTGAAGAGGTTTTTAGAGGGTCGGCAACGCATGAGTGACGCCCCTGGTGTTGCAAATGTCCATAGGCTACGGTGACTGTTTAACATCAGGCAGGCCGTATGCTTGATTGCCACCTTAGTGGTATAATAAAAAAAAATAAAAAAATACTCTTCTTATTGGAAACCTGACTATCCTGTTCAATGAAAAAATAACAGTAAACAAAAAATAGACTGGTATATATACCATCATCACTACCTAAGAGAAGTAGGACTAAGCAAGAGCTTGTGCCGTGCTCCACTACATCAGATTTTTTCTGTTAGGGTGAGGCATAGCTTGGCCGTCTGGGGAAGCACCTCCACCTTCACCTTACAGAAGACTGCAGCTAAATAACAATTCTGGAAGGATTGTTGTGTTCCTGCGCGTGAGTAAGGTCTCCAGATAACTGACTGGGTCGTTGTGCGGACGGCGAGAGGACCGGCGGATGTCAAACCGCCACTAGCAGTGCGGGCGCGCAGCCTGGCGGCGCAGCAGTCAGGGAGACTGAGTGGGGGACAGGGAGGGAGAATGAGTTCACCAGTAAGCTCCTAAGCAGTTACTATGTTGCAACTATTGCAACAAAGTAGCATCGCGTGAGTGATGCTTAATCTATTCACAGGTTACGGTAATCGCTTTACATCAAGTGGGCCGTATACTAGTACGCCTGTCGAAATTTAATAAAAAAAAAGAATTGCAGAGCCTGGTGTTGATTTATTATAATTCTCTTGAAGAAATAAAATACGCGGATACTGCTAAAATTAGGGAGTTTGTGATTACAAAATTAATTTAATTATGAGCCCAACAAAGTTAGGTTTCAAAAACGGTAGCAAAACTAAAGATTGAAACAAGTTTTAACAATATTTCAGTGCTAATTGAGTTATGCCTCGATTTTTTCTTATTAAAACAATCTGTTTTCTCTTTAGCAAAAAGATTTATGTTTTTTATTATATTATTTATGTCTTCCTGAAGGTGAGGCTGACTGAACATTCGCCACGGATTAGTTATTCGTTTTGTATTTGTCGCTTTTAAATTATATTTATACTCACTTCTTAAGAAATATGAAATAAAATAAATCTATGAAGATTTTAGAATTTATTTTAGAAGAGAAAGATTTTTATTTTTTTTAACGTTGTTACAAGAAATAAGACTAATCTAGAATGAACAAATGAAATCATTTACATTGTTATGTATTGCTGAATAGGAGACTTGTTTATGTCTATATAAATAATAACATTGTATCGCAGTCAAGTTTGTACATGTATTTTTTTTAATAATGATGCAAATGGACTATAATGTAGATACATACATACATTTTCACCCCAAATCCTTTGCAGCGTAGACACAATGTAGATGCAGTAGCCAAAACAGGCATTATCGAAACGTTTATCTATCTATCTGCCTATTGCTGTTCTACGCGTAGAAAAATTTTGAACCGATTTTGATCAATTAGTACACGTGATATCCCTGGCTTAACCTGCGTTCAGTTTTGGTTTTACCGAATTTTATGCAATAGTCGTGTAAGTAGCCCAACGTTGATCCGGTGTGCTTCAACCCTATTTAGTACCTTTTTGGCTTGTTTATAAAACTTTATTGTATAATTTATCATTAAAAATACATAATAAAAATAACAAAAAAAAAATCGAAATTATACAATGGCGAAATACGAACCTGAATGACTGAATGGTTACAAGCAACTATCCTGGCACCTGCCAAGGAATATCATATATTATCATATATTGTTACTTGCTATCTTTTGAAAATTGACTTCAATAGATGTCATAAGATTTATCTTAAAAACTGTTCAATCGATCGAATCAAAAATCGAGAAAGAATCGGACTATTTTCGCGATATTATGTATCTATACGTACAAGAGATAAAATTTACACATATCATATTAAAATTGCATGAAGGTTGCGTATAAGGTATAAGCATTCGCTAAGAATAGAAATCGCCAGGGGATATCGGAATATGCATGAACTAAATTGCGAGCTACCTCCCGAATTAAATATAGAGTTTTCTGAATTGATCGACAGGTCAATATACCGCTGAAATCGCAAATATATATTATATTAGCTATTTTGTTAGAAGTGTTCCTTATAGAGCATGAACAAAGATGAAATAAGAAAAGATTTTTAAATAGTCATCTGTTATGTCGATCAATGGCTTCATTGCATCACGTCACACCTTACTCATCCCACTGCAGGGATACGGGTCTCCCTTCAAACAAAAGGATTTAGAGCATACTCCACCACGCTGCTCAAATGCGAATTAGCGGAGGTCAGAGTTTTCAAGTCGCCCGAGGGCCACTGACTTAGCTTTAAGATTGTCATCTATCGACAACAGCCGGGACCGAAGGCTTAACGGTCTTTAAGTAGATAAATTTAAATGTTTGACTAACATTAATATTTACAGAATTTAGATGTTTTTTTCTCAGTAATGAGTAAGTAAGGCGTCGTTTGATTATGGAAACATGTCTGTTAACTTTTAAAATAGAGCCTTCGTAATATTGAAGTTAAATGTTTTTATTTTTGAAAGTTAAAATCTCTGTATTTTAAGAGGCCGTTGCATTCAGGGGTTCTACAAGAAAGGTATGAGTGACTCCTCTGGTGTTGCAAATGTCCATAGGTTACGGTGACTGTTTACCATCAAACAGGCCGTATTCTTATTCTTCACCGTAGTGGTATAAAAAAATAAAGAAAGCAATAAAATTCTTAAGCAGTGCATTGTCCAGTCACAAAACAAACGTAAAACCTAAATCATATATATGTATGTATATCTTTACGCTACGTGCCTTTCGGTGAAGAGAGAGAGAAGCGAGCGCCAAAAGACGCAGTCCTTCCACACTCACTCGCTTCTTTAATATTCATTGCTCTTTTCATGCACGTTCGCCGGTTCTTAGGGCTCCTGACGTCACCTGATAAAAAACTACCAATTTGGTCATAGGTTAGTCTTGGTCTTCCGCGGCTCATTCTACTTTTACATTGTGTATCTGCTTCGTCATTCTTTTATCCGGCATTCTTTCTACATGTCAGAACCAACGGAGCATGACTTTTCTTATCCTAACACCGACAATCTCTTTGAGACCAACTCTCTTTTTAGGGTTCCGTACCCAAAGGGTAAAACGGAACCCTATTACTGAGACTTCGCTGTCCGTCCATCCGTCCGTCCGTCTGTCACCAGGCTGTATCTCACGAACCGTAATAGTTAGACAGTTAAAATTTTCACAGATGATGTATTTCTGTTGCCGCTATAACAACAAATACTTAAAAACAGAATAACATAAATATTTAAGGGGGCTCCCATACAACAAACGTGATTTTTTTTGCTCGTTTTTGCTTGATATTGATAACGGCAACAGGTACACGCTTAAAATATTCACAGAATATTTAGTTATATATTCACTTTAAGAATAAATAATTAAATTAAAATAAAACAAATATTTAAGGGGGGCTCCCATACAACAAACGTGATTTTTTGCCGTTTTTATAGATAGTGGTACGGAACCCTTCGTGCGCGAGTGCGACTCGCACTTGGCCGATTTTTTAGGTCATCATTAAGAACGCGTCAGCAACCGTTATTCGACAAATTTTGCACAATGCTTTCATCTCAACCGCATTTATTTTACTTTCATGCTCTCTCTGCATAAGGCCTTCGATTCAATAGAGACTTGGGCTGCGCTCCAGTCTCTCCTGCGGTGCCGCATTGATTATAGGTATACATCGAAGTGTTGAGGAGTATGTATGAAAACGCGACTATGTCGATCCGACTACAGGACCAGAGTACGAAACCAATCCATATGCAGAGCGGAATGAGACAGGGAGACGTTGTATCTCCGAAACTGTTCACTGGTGCATTGAAAGATGTTTTCAAGCTACTGGACTGGAAAGGATACGGCATTAATATCAACGGCGAGTAGGTATATCACTCACTTTCGATGTGCCGATGATATAGTAATCATGGTGAGATCGCTGGAGGACTTGAACACAATGCTTGAAGATCTCGACAGAGCATCCCAACGAGTGGGTCTTAAAATGAACATAGACAAAACGAAGATTATGTCGAATGTATATGTTGTACCTACTCCAGTTTCAGTTGGGAGCTCGGTTCTCGAAGTTATTGAAGAATATGTCTGCCGAAGACAAACAACTAGGTAGATCCAACTTCCAGAAAGAGGTCTTTCGTCGAATCCAACTCGGATGGGCAGCATTTGGCAAATTGCGAAAGTTTTTCTTGTCCAAAATACCTCAATGTCTCAAGGCGAAAGTCTTCGACCAGTGAGTATTACCAGTGATTGCTAAACTTAATGGCACAGAAACGTGGTCCCTTACTGGGCCTCATACGAAAGCTCAAGGTTGCACAGCGTGCGATTGAAAGAGCCATGCCATCGGAGTTTCTCTGTGAGATAGGATCAGAAATGAGCACATCCGTAGCAGAACTGAAGTTACCGACGTGGCTCTAAGGATTACTAAGGATCAGTAAGCTGAAGTGGCGGTGGGCAAGCCACATAGCTCGGAGAACCGATAGCCGTTGGGGCAGAAAAGTCATCGTCAAACCCATATCTGGGCAAAATTTATCCAAAGTTTCTTTCGCACGGCCTAAATCATAAACAAACGCTGAAAATATTTATAAGGCAACTTGGAATATTATAAAAAATGTTAAAGACAAATCTGATGCACTCGTGATATATGTAAATGTTAATGGATACATATATCATCTTAACGGGTCCAAACAAAATTGCACAGGCATTCAATAACTAGTTTATAGAAACTATTATAAATAATATATCAAACACTGAAACTAGTAACATATAAAACCCAACCAGAATTCAGAATATGAGTGGTAGTATATTTTTGAGACCAATAACAGAATCTAAAATTAACCAAATTATACTGCCACTATCGAATACAAAATTAGTAGAGTTCGATGAGTAGATGCATATACTCGTACAATTCAATAATGTGGTACAACAATAGTAGCATCTGTTCTGATTTATATAATAAATCTATCCTTTAACGAATACTCGTTCCCGGAAAAATTGTGTTGTACGACCGTTATGCCGTAACTCTTTCTTATGTACATAAATGACCTTCCAACATTAACTAAATGCCTGTGCGTTGTATTTGCTGATGATATAACAATAGTAGCCTCAGAAAAAAAACGATGTATGAGAAGTATCACTTAATTCTACCATAGATCCAATTACAAATTGATGACGTCTAAATAATGTACATTACTAATCTAAAAAAACAACATTTTTGTCAATATAAAACCTAAATGACTGAATATACTGTAGTATGTGAACGAAAACAGATAGAAAAATTAATGAAATTAGATATCTTGATTTTATGATTGACCAGTATAGCAACTGAAAATCACATATAAGTCATGTTTGTGGTAAACTTAATACGTTTGTATTTGCATTAAATTATTAAGGCGAATTTCTACTCGGGAAACAGCTCTCACTATTATGTTATGTCATGGTTATGTTGCAGCAGTACGCCTATATATATGGATATAGCAGTACTCCTATATATTTATAGGAATATTGTTAAAAGATTCCTATAAACTTAAGAGAACTTCCTATAAATAAATTCCATACAAAAATTTATAAGTGTCTAGCGTATTATACTCGTAGTTTTTATAATTTTAATGAGTACCTTAATAACATGAGTAAATTATAAGTTAGTAAAGTATATTTATTAATATTGGAATAGTTAATCCGAAGTATTTTTTGTTTTACTCTATGTAAAACTGCTTTAGTGAATTTGTTTATTTTAAACATTCGCATGTCACAATTTGAAAAAGCAAACACAAATTCTGACAAATTAATAAAAAAAAAAATGTTAGTCAAGTATCATTATTTTGAAGATTATGTATGTAAGCCCGTAAACACAATCATGTTTACAAATTACAAATATGCGATTTTATTTCATTACGTTAGAAACAAAAAGTATTATAGATGAATCTATTCTAAAAAATTTTCTAATTGCATAGGTAGGTAGGTAGATTTTTTTACCATTTTTAATATGTAAGTCAAGTAAGAAAAACTTTACTAATGCGATACTAGTTAAGCCTCTATACTGTAAACTTAAAGAAATATATTTATACTATGACAATGAATACGGACGGCATTATTTGAAGAAGTACGCACGTAAACTTATGAATGTTTGCAGTTCAAGTAATATCTCCAGTCACTCGTCTCTTCGATGGCCACCTCACTCACTGGACACCGCACTCACTCACAGGTAAACAATAATGCTCCAAGCTGTCGTTATTTGACAACGATACCTTTGAGGTGGAGGTATATCCCCAGACAGACTGCTTATTTAATATAATGCTTTGCCCTATCTCTCTGTTACTAATTGCCTTTTTTTGCTAATAACAGGGAGATTACCTTCATGAGAAGGTAAGTTGAATTTGGCTATAATTTAAAATATATAGTTTTATTTCAAATTTTATTAAGAATTGATATAAAAATAAATTAAAGGGAAATAATTGAAGATGGACAGACTATTTTTGTTATCAAGTTTTTTTAACTTATTATTCTGAGCACGTTCCTACCAAAATCATCAAGTTGAAATAAGCAAATTACGATCACAATGCCTTATGACCTTTGATCACTTGAAAGTGACAATAAGTAATCATTTTCACTAATCAAATATATAAAAAATAAATCTATGTATTTAAAACTTAATTCTTAATTTGAGGGCTATTATTTATAACAATGACTTGGGGATGACAAAACTTCGTGGACATGAAAGTATTTTACTCAAAATATATTTTTCTGATAAAGGCCTTCAGGCTTCTCGGAAGTTTGAGCGGCTGAGTTATAATCTCGTACAACAAAAAGTCAGTGTTTGCCGAAGTAAAAGTTTTAGCAAAAACTGATTTTTTTGGTGAACCACGCAAAATAAAACCATTTAAAGTGGCATTAATAGTTTCGATAAAACGTGATTATTTTTAATATAATCTAAGCCTTTTGATTCTTCGTACATGAATCATTGCTGTAAGATACATAGGTACGTTGCCTAATATGCATTTTATTTTTTCCCAAGTTTAAGTTCAAAAGTTCAAAAAAAATATGGAAATCAGTGGACCAAGATCTGGTGAGAATAGAGTCGACGGAAAGTTTTAAGTTGTAGCTCCTATAGTTCTGAGACAGTTTGTCATACAGTATATAGACAAACATTGTTATGAAAAAGAGTATAAGCAATTGGCAAGGCTCATTTAATCTCTCTCTCGTCATTTGTATATTTAGGTGCGATACCAACTTTCTTTGATTTTTGATCATTCCAATTTGATGTAAATTGTGGGGATCAAAATTTCTAGAATAGAAGCGACAAACCAAAAAAAGTGTATTAATTTGCAATACCAAGTACACACACTTAGTTGTTATTACGTGTCATCTGTTTCACGTCTGCATTGGTGTCATGATGTAACTGGCAACTACGAATAACCAACAAATACGATATTGGGGGGAAAAAAATAAACGGTGGGGAAACAAATGGATTTTGTAAAAAAATGTTATAGCCATTTTACAAAAGAAATTTTAATATTGAATTTCTAAGTAAAATGAAATATATTGATCTAAATAGCCAGTATAAACCATAGTATTTTTATAGTTAGGGTTAGGGATCTTATAATAATTAAAATAAAGAACAATGGCTAGTTCCTCCGTAATATTTTCCCCTATTCAATTTGTGGCGTCTTACAATGAGAAAGTATCAAAACGATAAGGCTAATTAAAGTAAGCTTAATTACAAATGTTCATTGTACGATTACAAGATGATTAACATTTTATAATGTTAGCATTTTGAGGCTATTTTTATACGTATATATACGTATATCCAACTATAAGTACTATGTAATAATGATATATCCTAGAATAGTAGAATCCTAGTTTTTTTTTCATTTATTTTCATTTCCAATAGATACTATTTTGTTAACAAACTTCTAATGGAAATTTAATTGAAACAAAATCCTAATGAAATGTCTCAAAATATCTTCCTTCATGCTAAATTTCAAATTTCTAGGACATTTTGACAATTCATAAGACGCATACTATGAATATGTGTTGCGACGAGCCATAACTTTTTATTAAATTGAGTTACAAACTTGTTGGTAACAGGATGAACCTGAATATTTGATATAAATTTCAGTACAACAACGCTAGCGGTTTTGCAGAAAAATTGTCGATAGAAAGACGATAAAGCGATCCTGTTAGGCTTCCATTTTACCCCTTGAAATTCGAAAAACGATTAGGAAATAATGGTAATTTGATATCAGAACACATTTAAAACAGGTAAGTCCAGTTGCAGAAAATTTGAATTTCATTTCATGTTACATCGAGAACGGACGTATCGTATTAATATATATTCTGACTCTTTGTTTGATTCTCTTTGTACATGATACTTTATTTGCCAGTAAATTATGTAGGTTTCGGACGGAGGATTGAAGTGAAATGATAATTTAAAATTAATAATGTACAAGCGGTAAAGGATTGTGGTGTGAGCCCCAAGTAGCCGATCGTTCTCGAAACCAGAGTTAGGGTGCTATGATACTTGTTACCCCATCAGCATTTTATTTCATTGCACATTGCAAGATGTTTGAGACTAAACAAACGTAGGGCCCGCCTAATAACCTAATCAAAATACTCAGAAAACCAAGCATGCCCCTCAATATTGTCGTTCACAGAATAAGTTATGTCAAAAGACAGAGTTTAATTATTAAAATATGGCTAATGTTTATTTATTTTTTACCAATCGATCCGCTCCAGCGTCAGCTTTTCCTGGAGATGCCATAAGAATATTCAAATTGATATTGGCTTTCAAATGCTTAAAATATACGTTGCAAAATGGTGGAAAAAATGTTAATCATCCAATAAAAAAAAAAAATAAAGAGTTTTACTTAATCGATTTAAAATGACTACATAAGCAGGCCTTTCATAGCTGACATCTTTCATAGATTGGTAGCTGCTAAAGTAAAATACTAGTTACATTTACGTATAGTACCTACCAATCTGATTATGGATGTTGACTACAAAATCATCATTATCATCTCCCTTTCTCTACCATTATGACATTTTCGTCTCCTTTTTATCCCGTTACGGTAATCTTAAAACACAAGAATATAGCATCCCTTAATTCGGTCCTGGTCCATCAATATCTTCCTTTTCGCCCTTTTTCTCATTTTCCTTTGGCTCTTTCGCTCCTCTTCCTTTATAAGACGTCATACTCTCGACCTTAATTTGGGCAATAACGAAAAATTTGCTACCATATGATTTGGGTCATTTTATATGCAGCGCCAAAAATAATTAAGAATAATTTGAAATTGTCCTTTGTTCTTGTTCAGTGTATCTATGATCTATATCCTGTTTGTTAATCTATCTATTTGCTGGTCGTTGTTTATTTATCTCACGATAAGTTATTCGTCGCGTTTGTTAGCCTACAGGTGCATGTACAGCCGGCTCAGCTTTTACCTGCTCCGGGCTATTGTTTTGTATTATCTAACATTTTGCTTTATCTTAGTAGAACTTGTATCAAAGCCAGGCCAATGTAACTGCCTACTAAGATAATATTTCGTCTAAGTAAATAACGAAACTACGATAACATAAAATGCTTAACCGGTTAAGATAAATGCGGAGACAACTGTACGTATACAGAAAGTACTCAAAATTGCTATTCGATCACACACGAAAAACATGCATTAGCGATAATAGATAATTGGTTGTATACTTATCGCAAATGCTGTGTATTCCATTATTGCATAAATATAACCAACTGAAAAGAATTTTCAGTCGAATGTTCACATAAAGGTGAAATAGGTTATTAAATTGCTAAAATTAAAACCAAAAAATATATTTTCCTTCTGAAATAGAAACATGTAAACTCTGCGTTACAGTTTTTTTTTAATGAAACCAACCATGCGTAAGCATGCGGGCCGCATTGGATGGTAAGCGGTCACCGCAACTTATTGAAGCTCGCAATACCACGGGGGTGTTACTCGCGTGCTGCCAATCTTGTGACTTAAGGATGTTTCGTCACAGTACCCAGTAATTTCTCTGCCATATTTCACTCTGCAAAGTTACAGAGAAAGAAATTAGAAAAGTTATCCTAAACTTAAAAAAGAAATAACACAAATGGCTATGATGAGCTACCAGCTACTTTACTGGTACACTGTATTGATGAGTTCGTGCCACCTCTAACATTTTTAATAAATCAGTCTTGTGAAACAGGAAACTTTCCATACGCATTAAAAATCACAATTGTAATAATACCTTGCTATAAAACAGAAAACAAACATAATATGTCTAATTATCACCTCATAGCACTAACACCAGTCACTTTCAAAGTCTTCGCAAAACCGGCATTTGAAAAATATAATGCGTTGAGTCCAGTCAACATGGTTTCCGCAAAAACCATTCAACGTTATCAGCTGTTTTTGACTGTTATTTTGAAATTATAAATATGCTTAATCAACATAGGCGTGTTATTACAATGTTTATGGATATGTCCAATGCATATGACCAAGTTTCACATAACATCCTGTTAGCTAAATTGGAACAACTAGGAATTCGTGGTTTACCGAAAAAATGGTTACCTCCTATCTAAAAAATAGAAGACAGAGAATAAACGTAACCCATTTCAGCGAGAATACACGCGAGCTGACTCGTGCTAGCTCTCTGTCGACTACTAGTTGCCTATTGTACCAAAATGTGAAGTGGTCAATAAAGTTTTAAATAAAAAATAAAATAAAGATCCGTATGATCTATTCTGATTAGACTGTCTACAAAAAAAAAATCCCGGGACAAAATGTCTAAATCACATAATGACTAAAATTCGGAATGACTGAAACGCTTAAAGTCTAATAAAAATAATGGAAATTTTAAAATGATGTTGTCTAAATGATTAGTTTAAGATAGTAATATGACGAGCTCGGTGGCTCAGTCGTGAATGACGCGACTTTGACACCAACGCTCGTGGGTTCGATTCCCACACAAGGCAAACATTTGTGTGCATGAACATGTCTGTTTGTCTTGGTCTGGGTATTTTCTATGTATAATAAGTAATAAAAAAATGTATTTACGTATGTTTATCAGTTGTCTAGTAGCCATAACACAAGCTTCGCTTACTTTGGGCTAGATGGCGCTGTGTAATTTGTCCGACAATATTTATTATTTATTTATCTAGTTTCAGGGTTACTGCGATTTACCACAGTAGTTATTTTCCCTGGAAGTTCCTTCAGTCCGGCGGTAGAAAAGAGCTGCCTACCCCGCGAAGAACTTGGTGTGAAGATGTCGATATTATAGACAGAAATTAAAGCTCTGCGACACATATGCGCATGCTGCTCTACGTCAATGTCGTGTCATGATGATCGTTCTACACAATAACATATTATTGTAGTCGTACTGGAGACGTGCGTTGTATGCGCCGATATACGTAATTGACGTAACCCATGACATATGAACTTCCTACGCAGTGGCAGTCCATTGCATTGGCAATGATGCCGTAAGGTTACTTGTGATAAGGTACTAACAATATGCTTACAATTTGTGTTTCCACAATAATGTCTTCAAAATAATCTTATATTATTAGATTTTATATTATATTATGAATTAATTAAATAGACATAATAATAAGATAACAATAATTATTATCTTATGTCTATTTAATTAATTCATTTGTAATTAATGTCAAATTAGAATTATCATTGTTAATGAAGTGGTAGCTCAGACGATCCCTAGTGGACCTTTAAATTCGTGTTTTCGGATGTATGCACATATTTGTAATTGCTCGGCGGTAAAGGAAACAATTGTGAGGAACCCTGTACGTCTAAAGAAATATTTTTCCCAAAGACGTGTGACCTAAGCTAAAAAATGTTTGGATATCCCTTCGGTTAGTGGATGCCTGGTGGCAGTCGCATAATATCAAAATCTGTATGTTAGTCAAATCCTTAGGCATATATAGCGGAGTTCACAAATCGTAGGTAATGGATTAGGAAACGGGATAATGCTAGGAAGAAGAAGAAATATTATTAAGAGTCTAATTCCGTAACCAGTAGCATATATTCCGTTCATATAGATAGAGAGCATAGATTTCCTACTGTTAGTTAACTAACTAAATGTGAAGTTCGCCTGTGGTACACCAAGGTTGATGATACTTCAGGCGAAAGTGTATGCAGCCCATCTGGAGAATTACCTCCACCTTACAGACAACCGCGGCCAAATAACAACTCCCTGGAGGGTTGTTATTTTCCTGTAGGTTAGTGAGGTCAGTTCGCAAAAGTGATATTTCAGGCGTAAGCGTTTATAGGCCACAGTTCCCCCTTTACATCTGGTAGCCCGTATGTTTATAGCACTTCCGACGTCGTATAAAAACAATATTAAAACGTCGGACGGGAGTAAACATACATTCAACTGGATATAAAGTGTAACCGCAGCCTGAGAACGCAAACAGAAGTATCGCAGCCCTTGTTTCTACCTCACGCTTTAAACTCTACTCGTTCAGCGTCTGCCTACTTTTCGGGCCTGAATAATGATGTCTACAGATAAAGATAAAGATAAAAATTCTTTATTTGCCTTTAGACCCTCACGGGCACTTAGACACGTCTTACATTTTCAATATTATATCTTATCATTTTTTTTTAAGTTTTTCTCTTTTTTAATCTACCAGCATTTCAAATGACCATTAGCGAAGAAGAAATGCCAAAAGAAACTTGCCAATATAGGTCTTTTTTTTCCAAATCATCTTATACATATTACAATAAATATGATATGAGTGTACATATAGTGATATCAAGTGGTACAATTAAAGTTATATTAATTCATGTGCTGAATCATTTCCATACATCTCTGTCAGTTAGATGTTCATCGATTCTATAATAACCCTTCTTACATAGAGCATTTTTGATGTGTCTTTTGAACATATTGTCAGGCAAGGACAGAACTGTTTCAGGTAATTTATTATAGAATCGAATACAATTTACCACAAAAGATCTATTAGTCTTAGCAAGCCGATGTACTGGCATACGCAATCTATTCCTGCTCCTAAGATTTTCAGTACATTTTTAAAACGAATTTATATTTTTATGAGCATACATTATGTTCTCATAAACATATTGAGAGGTAACCGTGAGGATATTTATTTCTTTAAATAGTTCTCTACGTGATTCCCTGGAGCCCATGTTATAAATAGAGCGGATGGCTCTCTTTTGTAATATGAAAATAGTTTCTATATCAGCCGCTCTTCCCCACAACAGTATACCATATGACATAATGCTGTGAAAGTAGCTGAAATAGACTAAGCGAGCGGTAGCCACATCCGTCAATTGTCTAATTCTCCTAACGGCATATGCGGCAGAGCTGAGCTTACTGGCCAGTTTATTTATGTGAGGGCCCCACTGCAATTTTGAGTCTATCGTAATTCCAAGAAATACAGTATCATTAATAAATTTTAGTATATTATTGTCAATGAAAACTTGTGTATTGGAAGACGCCACATTTGGAAGACTAAATTTTATACATTTGGTTTTAGTTGAATTTAATAAAAGATTATTGCATGTGAACCAATTTAGAATGGCAGATAGAACACTATTTACCTTGTCAATATTTTCGCACCGGCGAGCAACATTAAAAATTAAAGAAGTGTCATCGGCAAACAGTAGTATATTCGCCATTTTCTGCACCATGTATGGCAGATCATTTATATATACTAAAAATAAAAAGGGTCCCAATATAGAGCCCTGGGGCACCCCAATAGATAAATACAGATACCGATAACGTCCTTTGCGGATTTCGAGATACAAATACTGTATCGTACCGATCAAATCCATGAAGAGCCAGCAATTATCTCGCGTTACAATTTTACAAGCTGTTTGACGAAGCCTCAAGGCACTATAATACGAGTAAGATGAAGTTTCGATTCGGTTATAATCTCACCAATTGTTTGAGTAACAAAGAGGTCCAATTAGGATTTGAAACCGGGGCTCGTTATAAATTTAAATCACTTCGGAATGTTCACTCGCTGGTCACAGAATTCGAAGTCGTTAAATTCACTTAAGCCCCGATAAGATTCACGGTGTTTATTTTGTTGTGGATGATAAATTATTTGCACAAACAACAATCAACGGTGGTAATTGGATACGTTCTGTTTACTTATCAAAACTTCCTACATATAACTGTATCTATCTGTGACTTCACGCTAAATCCTTTGCGGGGTAGGCAGAGAGAACTGAGCGCCTCATGTCCTTACACATACTTCTTTAACATTCATAGCTCTTCTCATGCACAATCGCCGGTTTCTAGGACTCCTGAGATCTATTTCTTATAAAACATGTTCAACCCGGTGTTGGGCTTTCTTGGCTCCACCGTCTTATAACTATACAGAACTAGTAAAACTTGTGTTTGTATCTAGCGACATTTGTAATAAACTTTTATTTTAATAAAAACACGCGATGTGAAGCATTTTCTCTCGAAATGGAGCTTATTCTAAAAGTGACTACAAAATTATATTTTTAACTAGACAAGGTGACGTTTTGCCTGTCGGAAACTTTCAGTGTTTCCATTTCAAAAGGTACATTTTTTAAATTAAACTAGCGAAAACTACTGTAGCAATTAATCTGACTATCTAACCAGGGCCAAGTTACGTCAAGTTATACTACATTCTATTAACGTAAATACGACATACTCATATGTAACTTATGCTATAACTTTATAAAAGGATAGCTATGAAACCATCCTCTTAAAATTATAAAATAACTCAATAAATCTTGAAACTTACATATATTAAGAAAATTTACAAATCACAAAAAACGATTTCAGATGTAGGTATTTGTTTTACAGAACGTATACAAGCATACGGCCCACCTGTGTAAAGCGGTTACCGTAGCCTATTAACGCTTGTAATATATTAAGTATCACTGGTGCGATGCCTCCTCTGCTGCTTACACATAAACTTTTTAGGAGCTTCCTGATGACCTTACTCACACGCAGAAACACGAGAACCCTCTAGGAAGTTGTTATTTGGCTGCGGTTTTCTGTGAGGTGGAGGTACTTACCCAGACGGAGCCCTTTGGTTGCCCCTTAACCTCTCTTAAAACATCCAGACCATTACAAACAGACATGTTCATGCACACAAATGTTTGTCTTGTGTGGGAATCGAACTCACGAGCGATGGCGTCAAAGTTGCGTCACGACTGAGTCACCGAGCTTGTCTAAAGAAGAAAGTGAAAAGAAGCGTGTACAATTGCTTCATTTCATTATCATCATCATCTCAGCCTGTATTCGTCCACTGCTGAATATACTCCTCCCCTCTAGAGTGCCACTCGTCGACTTCCTACAGACGTGTTGGGGGCCGAAATATTTGTTATCTCGAATCTGTAGAAGAACTATTTTTACAGTTACTATGTTGTTGGACAGTGTTGATTGTATTCGTAAAATTAAATTCCTTTCTTGATAACAGTTGTTATTAAGATCGTCCTGTAGTTTTACTACGAATTGGAATGGTGCTTCATACAATGCCAACTGAATGAGAGTTGAATGAATTGAAATCCTGACGTATAGTCCCGTCGCAGTCTGTTCGTTGAATTTGCCAGATGGTGATCTACCTGGATCGTTCACGGTATGTCGCCATTTCATGATTTGCCCGTTTAACAGGCACCACTACAACACTATACGTTATTGACAATATTTCATCTATCATCGTGAATTGTAAATTTCGAAATTTACTAAAATATTTGAATAAATCAATGAATTAAGCTTAATTTACCTATCGAAATATTTTAGAAATTTATTAAAAAGTGCTAGTAAAGTTACATCGACATTCATCATTAGAATCATCGTCATTTATATCCAGAACTCTTCCTGTCACATGAGGATTGTTCCTATGTAAAGAAAACTGACCCAAATCAATTTCACGGGAGATTAATTTTGAATTGTTCCTAATAGAACAAGCAGAAGTAATCGTATTCATTACGCACCAGTCTTAGTAAACATCGGCAAATGTATTCAGACAGAAGCAAATAACTTGGCAAAAAGTTACTTTATTCTGAATTCTTTAATTAGATCTCTGCGAGGGGCTGCTTCAGGCATTTATTTCTATTTAAAACGTCAGCCGAGATGGGCGGAGCACCACAGTGGTGGACTGATTTAAATAACTGAACTAAAGTTTTCCCATTGTCATAATTCAAGAGCTATATATATAAATATCTTTACGCTACGAACCTTTATTATAGCAAACTTACCACGGGTATTAAGAAAGATCCCCTATTTATTTATTTAATTAACACAAACGCAAGATGGTGCAATTCTGTGTGTCAGACTGCGAAGCCAAGCTACATTGTAGGTTTATTACCTCAAGCTCTTTCCTGTTGGAAAATACGTTTAAGTTGTCGATGGACGAACTCGGTGGCGCAGTGGTTAGTAACGCCATTTTGACGCAAATGCTCGTGGGTTCGATTCTCACACAGGACAAATATTTGTGTGCATGAACATATCTGTATGTGTTTGCCTATGTGTTTTTATGAGAGGTAGGGTGCATCAAAGGTAAGTACCTTAACGTCACAGAAAACCGCAGCCATATTACAATTCCCTGGAGGGTTGTTGTGTTCTTGCTAATGAGTGAGGTCACCAGGATGCTCATAAGGAGTAGCTGTGTTAAAAGCAGAGGTAAGTGTAACCTCTTTATATCAGGGGATTGTATGCCTACCGATGTTGTTTTAAAAAATTATACTCTTAGTACTAAGCACGAAGCGATACTTCATCTCGGAACAAACACTTACGTTATGCAAATCTCAAGTCAGACTGCACGAGGAGCACTGTAGTGACCTTTGTTCAATAGAATACCCACAACTCTAATATAACCTACGTTTACGATATGTAGCTTTTTTATTGATTGAAAATACCTAGTCCGGCCATAAGTACAATTACATATGAATATACATTTATTTTTTTATGAAGTAATGTTATCGTATTGAAAAAAAAAGTAAATCAATGAAACTTATATGTACAAATTTATAGAAGTCTCAGCATAAAATAATTGTATTCAAAATAGCCCCCTTTGGCTTTGATACAGGCCTTTAATCTGTCTTTCCACGAATCTATGGATTTACGCACTGTTGGGAATTTAACCACTCCTTGCTCCAGAGATTTCTTAAGAGACATAATGTCGGAGTGACATTTCAAACAGGCCGTGTCCTCTAAAACTGACCATAATTTGTAGTCTAAGGAGTTCAGATCTGTGCTAGACGAGAGCCAGTCTTCAGCTCTTATAAAGTCCGGAAAGTTGGTTTCGAGCCAGGCTTGAGTAGTTCGTGCCATGCGACCACATGCAGAGTTCTGCTGGAAAGTCCACGATACATTTTTAAAAAGTGTATTGCTGAGAGGTTTCACAACACGATCCATGGCAGTCTCTTGATAGATTTTGGCTGAAGTCTTCACTCCTTTTTCACAAAAATGAAGCTTTGTGACTCCTTGATAAGACACCCCCCACCAAACCATTACAGACGTAGGATGATGACTACGTTGTACCTTTCCGACCACTTGGGCGGCTTCTTTAGAACTTTGTGCGTACACTTTGTTATTTTACTTGTTGTAGTGCTCTTCAATTGTGAAAATGTTTTCATCAGTAAAGAGGATATTTCTGTGCTTTTGCATGCATCTGCGTATCGAGACAGAAGGTGTTATGATCGATCCATTATCTTCAGCTCTCTTGTATATTGCTTTATTATAAACGACAGAGTCCTACTGGGAATCTTAATTGTTGTTTCCTAATGGGGTATCGGCGAATTCTGGCTTTGACAGTATTCTAACAGCAAGCAGTCGCTCTCTTTCTTTCATCTTTTATGGTCTTCAACCAGAGGAAGTATTGGTATATCTGTCGATAGTACGATATACGAACATACGGCTGATACCAAGCTTTTGACGTGTCTTGAATATGACGTAGACGGCTCCATACCCACTTTGTGCAAGGCAATCACTGCAATCCTATTTCCTTTAACACCCCATTCCATATTGTAATTTAATTAATATACGCGAAAAATCCAAATCCAAATAAAGTTATTAACATAATAAACGCGTTTCAAATTACAAATAATTAAAGAGCTAAGAAAAAGATAAGTTTCTATGAAACCGTTTTTATGGTTAGACTAGTTATATCCTCTCACGTTGCAATGATTACAATTCCAGAGAAGTTTTGTTTCATGGTTCCTTAGGTAGACATGGGATATAAGACAAATCCGACACTAGGTCCTAATATAATTGTTCAAAATTGGTTATCGACTTGTATGATATGTTGTAACATACAGGATTTGAAATCGTTTTCAAATCCTGGTATTGACCTCTTGAGCGTCAGAACATGTTTTTCGTTCCTTTACCTTTGTGTGTTCTACCGACTGTATCACAGGTTGTGTTGATAATCTCACCGCTCGCATCATGGTAATCATCGTCATACTCTCAAACCACAATGATCATTAACTGTGTGGTTTCAGATTGGATATCTGCCAAAAACCATGAGCTTATTCAATGAACGACCTGCCGAGGTTTTCCCAAGGTTTCAAAATTGTGTTTTTCATTTAATAATACTTTATTTTGAAAGAATTTTTAAACTTCGCAGGATCAGGCAGATCATACGCTAATTTTCCACTTGAACTAAGAACCATTTGAAATGTCGATTGCAAAGTGGGGGATGTGATATCTTTCTAGTACTTATGTTCACCAATGTCTCGGAAACGACTCAAAGTATTTCGATAGTTTAAACTGTATTCAATTAAGGTTTATGATTTCATTGACCTGAAACTAATTTAACGCACGTTCCTACCCAATCACAAATAACCAGTAACCCACATACACCAGGTATCTGTAATAAAATCTAAGAGAGGTAGGGCGTATCAAAGCAGCCCGTCTGGGGAAGTACCTCCACCTCACAGAAAACCGCAGCCAAAATAACAACTCCCTAGAGGGTTGTTGTGTAAGCTTTTAAGGAGTTGCTGTGTAAGCAGCAGAGGAGGCATCGCGCGAGTGATACTCAATATATTACACGCGTTATTAGGCTACGGTAACTGCTTTACATCAGGTGGACCGTATGCTTGCATGACTCCCGACGTTGTATCAAAAAAAACAATATATTTTCTCATTTATCGACAATTTTCAAATGTCCATGATGTTGTACTCTAGATGGGGAAAAGTTGGTGACATGCTACACAAGGATACTCACGCTTACCTAGCTCTGGCACCAATTTTCTCTCCAAAATGAGACATTATTACTTGGATACTCTTTAGTTTAAAAGAGAAAATAAACTATTTTTGTATGTGTTTATATATATATATTTGTATCAGATTTCGCCCTCATTTTCCTGACAATTATTTCGCTATACACTTTAGCTGTTAAGCTGACCAAACTGATGACCCTTTAGCCGGCGTAGTCGATCCGTGACCCCTTGGCTTTTAACAAGGGCGTGATGACTGTGTGTCCGTAATCCCTTGGGACCTTTTCGGTTCTCCTGCAATATTACTTATGAAACAGTGGGCCTGTATTACATGCCATTTAGTTTCAATAATATTTTATGACCAATTCATGTTTTCTTTAAATTATATAATAAGAGTGTAGGTTATGTATAAAGACTAGAAAAATACTTTTTCCTCTATTTACAATATATAAAATATATTTAAATAAGCGAGTAAGGTATGTATCAAGATTAGACAGAGGGAGACTTTGTACAAAAGTCGTCTGCATGGGTACCTCTGTCTCACCTATTTCTACCGCCAAGCAGCTATATCTATATAGCTGTGTTCCGGTTTGAAGGGTGAGATATGGCAGAGAAATTACTGGGTACTGTGGACGAAACAACTTAGGACACAAGATTGGCAGCGCACGAGTAACATCTCCGTGGTGGAAGCATCAATAGGCTGCGGTGGCCGCTTACCATCAAATGCGGACCGCATGCTTGTTTGCCAATTTAGTTGTATAACAAAAAATGTAAGTACTGAATTATGTGGCAAGCACGCGATTTGGCGTGCAGTTATAGATAAATAGACAATGTAAATATAAAAATGCGTTAAGTAAGTAAGACAACATTACGATTAGTATAATTGTAAAGGTGTTTGTGTGATGTATGCGGTCCACATATACGTGTATCCACCTGATGTGAAGTGGTTATACAGCAGAAATACCTAAAGCGTTACATATTTAAAAGTAAAGCCAAGGCGTTCGATCGGGTCTGGCACAAAGCACTTCTCTCCAAACTTCCGGCATACGGTCTGCCCCTCCAGCTATGTAATTGGATTGCTGGCTTCCTGCATGAGCGTAGAATCCGCGTCCTTGCAGATGGATGCGCTTCGCGGTTCATGTCAGTGAATGCCGGTGTCCCACAGGGCTCCGTTCTATCGCCCACCCTCTTTCTTCTGCATATCAATGACATGCTGCCACTTGGTAATATTCATTGCTATGCAGATGACAGTACGGTCCATGGGCGATATTTCGGTCGGCCTGGTGCTGGTCGGACAGAAATCGGTGAGAGGCGTGAGAGTCTTGTCGTTGAACTGAATCGGGTTTTGGATCTCATTAGTAAATGGGGTTCCAATAACCTGGTTGAGTTTAATGCCGAGAAAACTCAGGTTTGCGCGTTTACAACAAAAATGTCCCCCTTCCTTCCCACTCCCAGTCTTCAGGGTGCTTCCCTCAGTATGCGTGATAGCCTGAATATGCTGGGTATGGGTATTCGTTGCGACCTTAACCAGCGTTATTACATCGAGAGCCTCATCTCAACAGCCTCAAGAAAGCTCGGAGTCCTGAACAGGGTGCGCCGGTTCTTCACGCCGGACCAACTTTGTCTGCTTTATAAGACACAAGTTCGGGCCTGCGTGGAGTATTGCTCGCATCTCTGGGACGGCTCCGCACAGTATCTTCTTGAGGCTCTCGATAGGTTGCAGCGACGGGCTATCCGCATAATTGACGACGAAGGGGTCACCAAAAACCTAGAACCTCTTCAACTCCGTAGGGACATAGGCTCTCTAAGCGTATTTTACCGCCTTTACCATGGCGAGTGCTCTGAAGAACTGTTTTCCCTTATCCCACCCTCACCCTTCCGTCATAGAACCACACGTGCGGGCTTGCGATGTCATAGTTCCACGGTTGAGGAGATCTCTTCGCGTACCAAAAAGTTCGGCAACTCCTATCTTTGTCGTACCATTAAAAAGTGGAACGCCTTGCCTGCACATGTGTTCCCTCCTTCCTACAATATGGGATCCTTCAAACGAAGCGTGAAGAAGCATTTTGCGGGTCAGCATAGCAGCGTCAACTGACAGGATACGGGATGTAGTATATTGTCAGTTGCAGTTGCGATTTGGGCTCCTCTTTCGCTTACCATCAGACAAAGAGGGGCCACTATGCTGAACTACTATAAAAAAAAAAAAAAAAAGTACTATTTTATTTTATTGTAAATTGTATTTAATACCGTAATAATTTGCCTGAAACAGTTCTGTCCTATCCTGGCAATACATTCATAAGACCCCAAAAATACTCTTTATGAAAAGCTTAGTGATGAATATCTGACTGACAAAGATACTCGTATCTAGAAAAGATATCAGCATATACATTAGTAATATTTATTTAATTATCTCACTCTATTATTATTATACCGTTATACTGACGTAAATTATTTGTGATATGAATTGGCCATTTGAAAAAGTTCTTATGTTGGCAAGTTTCTTCCGGCATTTTTTGTACTCCAATCTTTGTTTCTGAAGTACAGGTAAACTAACAAAAAGTAAACTTTTTCTTTTTAGCGTTATCCCTTATCTTAATCCACTTGGATTGATGGAGAACTACCTAAGCCAGCCTAAGATATTGGCGAAAATACTGTTTTTTCCATGGAGGGACTGCCATGAGACCTCCACAACCCTGAGGAAAAATCAGACCTTTCTTAGGTGAAGTCACTCGTCTTACGAAATATAATTTCTTGGACGTGCGGATTTCCTCACGATATTTTCCTTCACTGCAGAGCAAGTGATCATTACAAATACCTGCATAAATCCGAAAATACGAATGTAATGGTACCTACATGCCAGATTTCAACCGAGGACAGTTTGGCGTGTTCTTTATACACAAGCTATAACTACTCATAAAAATAAACATATGAATATAATTGAAATAAAACACAACACGACTTCATTTTAAAAAAAGACTAAAGTAGTATTTAAGTGTTCAAGGGATTAGGCCCTTGAACAAATAGGCAAATATATTATTTTCATTTTTTTTTATCTTGAATGCTCCGTTAGTTCGGACATGTAGAAAGAATGCAGGATGAAAGAATGACGAAACATATATACAAAATACAACAAAAGTGGAAGGATGTAGGAGCCGAGGAACGCCAAAACTTACCTACCATGACCAAATTGGTCGTGTTCTATCAGAAGCTGATTACAGGAGCCCTAGAAACCGGCGAGCGTGCATGAGAAGAGCAATGAATGTTAAATAAGCGAGTCAGGTATGTAAGGATCGAGTCACGTGGCGCTCGGTTCTCTCTGCCTACCCCGTAAGGGATTTGACGTGAAGTTATAGATAGATAGACAGAAAACCTTCAACTATTCACGCAAGTTACAGAAACTATTGAAGAGGTTTCTACAAACTGTGTGTTAATTCAAAGTTTCAATAAAGAAACAGTAAAGTTCAGTTTGAATAGAAATAGGTATTAGTGAGTTTGTGCTCCTTCGTCCATAAATATTAAAGTTGAGTATTACAAGTTTCTTCTTAGTAATGGAGAAACATGGAATTCTTAATGCGACTAAGCAAGTAGACTCTGTAGAACTCTGAAAGCTACTAAAGTTTTAGTAATATTGTTTCTAGAAACACTACGACCAAGTTTGTATTTTGTCAAAAGGCGATCATCAGAATCCCACAGAATTGGCGAGCGTGCATGAAAACAGCTATGAATATTGAAGAACCAATTGATGATAGCGCTCGATCTTTTATGCCTACCCTGTAAGGAACTGGCATGAAGATATTGATAGGTTCTAGAGATATGAGTGTGTACAGATATGAGTGGGTTAAGTTGGTATCAGACTATAGCAGTGGGACAACGGATAAAAAACCGATCTACGAGTATTATCCGAAGGTCCCTGGTTGGAATTTGTAAATTGTGTGTACATATTTGCAATTATCACTTGCCTACACAACATTTCCCTTCAACACCCATGAAGGGAAATGTCGTGAAGAAACCCACACGTTCAAGAAATTATATTTTTAGAAACGTCTAACCTAACTAAGAAAAATCTAATTGTCCCTCTGACTTGCGGAGATTTGACGGCAGTCGCTCTATGTAAAGATCAGTATCTTCGCCAAATCCTTAGGCTTAGGTAGCAGTCTCCGCCAATCCATGGATTAGGAAACGGGATAACACTAGGAAAAAGAAGAAGTTCGTATCTAACACGTTTAATTAAGAAATGTAAAATTAAAACTATCAGAAACGAATAAATCAAAATAAACTTTTTAACTAAATTCAAGCACCCCGAACTTTTTTGTTTTTCTCTTTTTTTCGTCTTTTTGTTTTTGTTCTCACTGCCTGTTATTAGACAGATCTTTTTTTTATAATTTATGTACCCCTATCATTGATATTGTACGTAGAAGGCGTCGCTTTAATAAAGGAATTCCCAATACGTAGCAAGCATTTGAAGGACAAATATGTAGCACGATTAAAATACATATCTTCTACTTGGTGAGGAGTTCTGGGTTCGAAACGACGACGTAAGTGCACAAACCTTTTTTGTATTGTTTGGGCCCATAGGTATCCTTCACATTTGGTCATATGTTACTGTGTTATATTGATAATATTTTTTAACAAATCATCAAATTGTCACCAAATATGGACCGTAATGTTCGCGTACTGTGCCATGCCAGAGGAGTTTTCTTTTGACAACTGTTGAGTTAGGGAAAACGACCATTTTTAATGGTCTGTCTCTGGTGTTAGTGTACACCGTTTTAACGCCAGATTGACACCACTTGTTAATTTGGTGGTCGTTTTAACACGAGATTGCGAAAAAAAAAATACACAAAAAGCGTCTTGAATGAATGAAAGGTCCAGTCTCTTTCTACGAGAATACCAATTCGACCCCTCGTGAGGTTTGAATATGGTCGTCAGTATGGTCACATAGAATGATATGCAATAAACATTAGGACTTCCTTCTTCTTAATTTCGGTCAACATTAAAGCATTAATAATCGAGTGTAAACTAACAAACTAATAACACGTATAGTATTGCAACTAAGATGAGGTTGTATATCCCACGAAAATGTGGTGTTTTGGCTTTTTGAACACTAAAATCCTACACAATCTAGAGATATGTGACCTCAGGGAATATTTCCTGCATGCTGATGCAGATATGCATAAATATGTGGTTAATGTGGATCGTGGATGAACCCCTTATATATATCTTTGGCTAAAGAAATATGGATATACCTGCAACATTAAACAATGATGAGCTATATGGCAAAGCAAGGAGTTACATGGATCTTTCTACCGGGCTTTACATGGGATCTATTGTAGATACGTTAGTACCCATATCCTGGTCACGTGTCGGGGACTTCTTTGGGGAATTGGATGAATAACTACTAGAAACATATCATGAAGTACTGCATGCTAGACATCTGTCGAGCGTATCATCATCCTGGGGAATCCATCGGTAATGTTATTTCCGGTTACACTTTATCTTGTTGTTGTTGTCTAGAATTGCCTTTTTCTGTAAGCATCGCTTGCGTGACGTTACCTCTGCTGCTAATACAGTAACTCCTTGGGAGCTTACTCATAATTTCACACACTCGCAGGAACATAACTACCCTCCAGAGAGTTGTTATTTGGCTACGGTTTTCTGTGAGGTGCAGGTCGCATGCACTTCCCCGCGCGCAGCTTTGATGCCCCTTACCTTTCTTAAAATACCCAGACCAATGCAATAAGACATCATCATGCGAATTAATGTTTGTCCCGTATGGGAATCGTACGGGCGAGTGTTAAAGTAGCACTCCTAACCGCTCTGCCACCCACCTCATCATTTTGCATAGACATAATCAAGTAGCGAGGATAATCCACCAGCACCTTGCTCTGAAATATAGTATTGTGGTTAATGAATGCCATATTATAGGTATATGTCTGAAGCAGTTCTCGAAAAAGACTATGCCACGTTATACTGAAATAGATCAATTAGCACTAACAAAATTATTATTACCAATAAGCCTGATATTGTAATAATAGATTAATCAATGTGGCAAGCGGCAATTATTAATATTGCTGTTTCAGGGACGGTAATCTTGTAAAACTTGAAAAAGATCTAAATTTAGCTAGCACGAAATTACCGACTGCCAATTGTATAATAACCAAGAGCCTCGACCAACAACTCAATAGGCTCACGTTGGGAAGCTAGATTAAGAGCCAGATATTAAAAATGAAGTGCTTATTATTTTTTCATATTTCCAAATGTATTTTTTTTATAACTGTACAGTTTAAAATGTTAATTGTAAGAGACAAATTTAATAAATCAATACAATTAGACAAAAATTGAGGGATATAATTAGTAATGACATGCAGCAATGATTTCTCGCTGGATGCGGATTCGAATAATCTTTACAAATATGCCCTTTAAGTCAAACAAGGGCCTACCCTGTTAGTGGTATCCTCCAAAGTGACTTATTCGGTTTAACCCTAACGTAATTCGGTGAAATGTCCGACGCTCCATTTTGTTCATTTTAAGTAAAGAAGACTAAGCGAGGCCGCCAACTGTAATATTTTTCCAGAAAAAAGTGGTAGAGTTCCGGTGTGTAGTGAACGTTTTTGCTAATATATCAAGGCAGCTAACAAGACACTAAGAATGATACAGTGCTGTATATTTTACTGTCTACGCTTGCTTTATTTAGGAATAAGGCGAAAGGCATCGTTAATGTGCGTCTCTAACAAACGCACATTAACGATGCCTTTCGCCAGATTAGTTTTGATCGATCATACTCTTATGACTCCCATCATAAATAGGGTCACTGTCGGTACTGCTTTCGCCACAGTCTGTCGACCGGTAATCTTCTAATGTATATCTACAGATACAGATAGGCTTTGGCTGTTAATAATCAAGACATTGTTTGTCAGATTAGATAAGGCGAAGGTAAATTTTGTTTAACGAACAATATTCAATTGAATTTGCCATCTTACGGTCTGTTCGATAGTTTATGTAGAAATCTTGTTAGGTTATGTCGAGCAGATACAAAAAAACCTTTGGTGATGACAGCTTCTCCGATTGCATGGACGTCGATGACGGCGTCCCGTAGGACTTGATGCTGTTCCCGATGCTATTTCTGTTGCATATCTATTATATATGGACAACTGATGCCGTTCATATTTTATTAAGAGAGGTAGGGCGCAAGGCAGTCCGTCTGGAGAAGTACCTCCGCCTCACAGAAAATCGCAGCTAAATAATAACTCGCTAGAGGGTTATTGTGTTCCTGCGTGTGAGTGAGGTCACTAGTAAACTCCTAAGGAGTTGCTATGTTAGCTGCAGAGGTGGCATCGCGTGAGTGAAACTTAATGTGTTACAAGCGTTCATAGCCTACGGTAACAGCTTAACATCAGGTGGGCCGTATGCTTGTATGCCTTCCGACGTAGTACAAAAAAATACATTGGTACAAAGATAACACTACCAGTGATAACTGTTATACAGGCTGTGATACAAACAATAATATGTAGAGGAAAGCGGCTAATTATCTGAAGTAAAGGGGTACTTTAACTACAGACTCCAACTGATGGCTATTGAACTAATGGTCTAATTCAGAACGCGTGTTCAGAAAGCTTTTTCCTATAGAAATAAAATGATCAAAGAACCCGTCAAGAGAATAAAGTTTTTTTTTATACAACTGATATAAAGAATGCCTACGAATACCGCTTTATATCAGGTACAATACAGTAAGTACCTATTACCTGCGCGATGCCACCTCTGTTGTTAATATAGCATCTCTTTAGGAGCTTACTAGTGACCTAACTCACACGCAAGAACACAACAACCCTTTTGACTGCTGTTTTCAGTGAGGTGGAGGTGCTCCAGACAGGCTACTTCGATGCGCCCTACCTCTCTTGAAAACACCCAGACCAAGATAAACAGACATCTTCATGCACACAAATGTTTGTCATTTGTGGGAATCGAACTCACAAGGATTGGTATCAAAGTAATGTAACAACGCGTTTCACCACCGCGCCACTAAGCTCGTCGAAATTTAAAGCGTGAATATCTTCAACGAAGGATATTTATAAAATATGATCTGAGGTAATCGTGGTCTCCTAGATATACTGACACAGTACTTCAGCTCAGTATAAAGACTTTCAGACCACTAAGTCTCAATAGGTCTAGTGGTCTGAAAGTTTTACCTCAAATTACATGGAATTTTCATTTCATCTTAGGGTGAAGGTACCTTGATACTTTTTTTTCATTGGTACTAAGGTTGGATAAGTAATATTTAAAACTATTCTATATTTCAACAAAAAAGCAACCGAACGAAGTTGCAGCACAAGTTCCTTTTTTTACATTTCGGTTATGAAGCCTATGCCGTTCTTGATTCAATATTGTGCTTTCACCTTTCATAAGAGCTTTAAATAAAAATATTCTGTGCAATTTGCAATAACCTTGTTTTACCAGATCCAGTTAGACATTACGTATTCTAACTTTTCAATGAGTAAATGCTAGGAATTGCACCTTATATTACACAAATCTAAGTTACTACAACCAGACTCAAATTCCCTAATATGTTATAACATTAGGGACCCAACGTAACTATAAATAACCCTTATCTACCGTCTACACTCGATTAGTTCATTTCGGACTGCGCTGGTTGCCAAATAGTTGAAACACATATGAGTAGATACTGCATACCACAAGCAAGGATGCTCCTATTTTATAATTTACTATCTTTATGTTCTTTAAGCCCGGGTATTTTCTTTGCACAAGCGTGGAATTACTATCTGAACTCGAACTATGACGTCTCATGACGATACAGTTATAGTAGTTAAAATTCATTAATGTAGTTATGGACAGTTAGTCTAGTTAAAAGCGTGTTGTAAATAGGAGATTAAGAAATCCAAATAAAATATTCAAGCGCAACAATACGAGTAAACTATACGCAGCAACAACTAACTTGTGACTTTACTCCCTAATGGATACATAACAACCCTTCACGAAATTGTTTGACTATTGTCATCTATGAGATGGAGGTAAACATCTTCAAACGTGTTGCGTCGTAATTTATATAGTTCCAATCTTTCAAAATGAAAGACAGTCTATGGCTTATCTGGCTGTCTTAACAGCACAATGCTGCGCGTATAAAACATTCCATACCAAATGGATGAAAAATGAGTTCAGAAGACAAGCTATGGAGCAGATTATGTCTCACATGAGTTTCCGTCCGCTGCGGTAATAATATAGCATAATAGTGAGTGCATAGTATTAATTTTACATGTGTTTCTTTTTAATATATAATAGTATATGTATGATCGATTTGTATGTAGACTATGGTAACGGAGGTAGACCTATTGAATATTTATGAACAATTAAAAGGTATAAGAAAACTTTTGTAAACTAGGAAAGGGGGACCAAAAGGAGGATCGATAGTAATTTCGAAAAAAAGGTTTCGGAAGACAAATCTTGTATGAGTCTCCAAACTTTATCGAGTTCATTATCCCTAAATATCTCTAAGAAATGATTGTTATTAACCACAAGTATAAAAGAAGTATATAAGCAAATACGAGGAAGAGTCTTAATAACGAGAAGAACGCAATAAAACGTTTCTCCGAGGGGTTACGTAGCCGAAAATTAAGCACCATCATTTCAGCTCGAAATTATACATCGTTGAAAGACGCCATAAGAGCAGCTGAGGATGTATAGCAACGAATCCCCACATCATGTCATTAAACCCTAGAGGTAGAAGACATTTTCAGGGTAGAGGTAGACCATCATGTCCGGCAGCTCGTTGACCGTATAGACCATATGGGCAGGTAGGATTTAGAAGTAACTATAATACGAATAGGCACGCGTCACCAAACGCATCACAACACCAAATGACGTCAGGGCAAAGTTCGAAATCGTCCAGTCCTGGATTTTCCTGACTTATTTCCAAAAAATGAGTATATCTTGCAAACAGACAGCAATGGTTTTGGTATTGGTCGTATTCTCAATAACTTGAATGGGAAACCAGTTGCATATGCCAGTCGTGGATTGAGTAAAGCCGAGAAAAATTGCTCCACGATTGAATAAGAGTTGGCTATTGTTTGATCCATAAAACATTTCAGGCCATATTTATATGGAAAAATCTTTATCATTAAAACCGATCATTGCCCGTTAGTATATTTATTTAACATGACAGATCCATCGAATCGATTAACAAAAAAAAGGGAAAACTAAATACGACCGCAGATTGTTTACCTCGGATTATCTTAACATCTGAAGAATTAAAGAGGATAAGAAATAATTTAATGTGTGTATTATCTACGAGTAGAGCACAAAGTAGAAAAAAGAAAATAGTATATTTGCAAGCCATCAATCTTTATCACAAGATGATATATTGAAAGAAATGGTACTATTCTGAAAATCTTTAAGCATTAAAGAAATTACTATTAAAAAAACGCGTAAAAATAAAATGTTTGTAGAATCGCTAGCGAGGCACATTTCGATGTTATGCACGTGTCATAGTTGTAATAGTACCGGCACGTGCAACAAATAATGTTATTGTAGAAATATGCCGACACTTTGTATTGTAAAAGAAGTTCATCGTATAGACACGGAAGATGACAAACGAGTCATTATGAATGACTTCCATTTATTGCCAAGTACAGGACACGTGGGTATTAGAAGAATGGTCAACAATATCAAAAAGTATTATTAAGAGTGAACTAGTGGCTAGTAAAGAGCAGACTAAAATATTGAGCGACGAAAATGAATCTTTGAAGCGCACCGTTAACGATCTATCCGAACGAAGACTGGAAAATATTGAGATCAGTGGAGTACCGGAGAGTAAATCCGAAGATTTATATCAAACTGTTCTTCGTCTCGCTGTCTCAAATACCGTGCAGGAAAAAGATATAATTATGGCATCCAGGATTAGGAAACTTGATCCAAAAAGCGACAAACCCCGGTCAAATATCGTTAAATTTAGCAGTATTAAAATTCGTGATGTCATGCTCGCATCTGTCACTAAATTCAATAGAGCTCACTCCATTGACAAATTAAACTCGCACCATCTTGGTCGTAAGGAAAGTGTCCAGTTTATGTTTCGGAACACCTATCGGCTACAAATAAGCAAATTCATGCAGAGACTGAAAAAGCTGTACGGGAGAAGGGTTATAAATTTGTTTGGGTTCGTGATGGACGGATACTGGTACGGAAAGTGGTTAATGCATCGGTACGTCAAATAAAGTCTATCGATGCTATCAAACTATTATAAAAAATAAAAACATCTGGATTAAAGCACGGATGCTATATTATGTCACAATTCTATATATTTATATATATAGGTAATAGAAGATCTTACCTTTCTTACCCATTTAAATCAGATTTTCACGCTTCTTCTTTCTCTTTCGGGCAAAATTCGCCTTTCTTTCATTATTGGTGTATTAACGCCACCACTGATGTACAGCAGTGAAATATGGATATGACAGAAGAAGCATAAAAGTATGGTGAATGCTGGAAAAATAAGAGCACTCAGGAGTTCGAACGATAGAGCAAGAAACCGATAGGAGAACTATGTGGAATTAGTATATTAGGTAGTGTGTAAAGTGTATATAATGACAAAAATTGAAAAGGGTATGCTGAGATGGTTTGCACATTTAGAAAGGATGAATAACAAAAGAGTTACGAAAGAAGTGTGTCCAGCAAGAGTGAATGGAGATATTAAATTTATGTACCTATTTGCAATTATCACCTGCTGGGCGGTGAAAACGTCATGAGGAAAACCGCATGTCCAAGAAATTGTATTTCGAAAGACGTATGAACTAATCTAAGAAAGGTCTTGTTTTCCCTCTGGGTTGTAAAGGTCTGGCGATAGTCACTATATGTAAACAGTTTTATGATGATGTAACAACTAGCAGTTGCTAGAATTCTGTTTCAAAGATTTTACTATCATGTCTCTAATCTTGGTCATCTTAGATTTTATAACATGTTCGACATATCTACATATCCACCTAATAAAAGCGTGTTAATAAATAAACAACCAACATGCTGTGTTACCAAAGGACAAAGGATGGCGGACTTGCTAATAACTCAAAGGAGCCCAAACTTGCTTGCTTGTTAGCCATTGGGATATTGAACCAGACTACATAATATGTAAATTTATGAACAAACCTATCCCTTTTACGCTACCTAGTGTAATATTCTCAAAATTTTACAAGTATTAAATCAATAAAAATAAATGTGGTTATAACTATTGACTGTGAAAGTTATATTTTGTCGGATTCTGGTGACAAACAAGCATTTTCTAAAGCACTACTGAAAATCTACAAGCGTTTATTTCAGTTACAATAGAATTAATGTTTACCTGTTACCCTGCATCTGCACAGCTCAGCTGAATCAGAACAATTCACGTTATCCCACCACCTTCCTATGGCTCCACCGACCTTTCGGTCATATAAGCCGAATCGCGAGAGTTGCACACGGCAGTAGTTACTCGTGGGCAGGAAACTTAAGTCCTTGATTTCCTGTACGTACTTTCCAGATTAGGTTATTTCTAAATAAATATCGTGCTGTCCTACTTCTTCTTCGCTAGAGCTTACTGAGCTAGGTGTGGTCCAGGATAACTTTTACCGTTAAGATAATTTTAAGGTATTTACTTTGAAGTATTCTAATTCAAGAATTCGTAAATGAGGTTCGTGAACAACAAGAGTACCATGATTGAGTTTGTAATGGTTTACCGTTACTGCCTAACTAGTTTCACAGTATAGGTAATGTAAACCAAAACTGTATTTTAACTCATCTCGAACCTACCGCTAGGCGACACCTAGCGGTAGGTTCGAGATGAGTTGCCAACGTCAACCACTCCGCCGGGGCTCAGGACCTTTTCCTGCAGACCATGGCGGAGTGGGACGTGGACGTGGCGGTGGTTGCGGAACCATATTTCGTGCCCTCCCGGCCTAACTGGGCCGGGGATCTGGACGGTTCCGTGGCCATCGTCGCGAGGCCTGGCGCCAGCCCCCCACTCGTGGTGTGGGGGAGGGGAGCGGGTTACGTGGCGGCGGTTCGGGGAGAGTACGCAATCATCGGTGTGTACTTCTCCCCGAACCGTGACCTGCCGGCCCTGGAGCGGCTGCTCGACGCTCTGGGGTCGGCTGTGAGGCGGCTAGCGCCCGCCCAGGTTGTCGTGGCCGGTGACTTCAACGCCAAGTCCACGGCGTGGGGGAACCCGGCCACGGAAGCCAAAGGGCGGATGGTGGAGGAGTGGGCGCTGGGCGCGGGACTGTCCCTCTTAAATAGGGGGACAGTCCACACGTGCGTGCGGTGGAACGGAGGGTCGGTGGTGGATCTGTCCTTCGCCACCGCGTCCACCGCACGCCGAGTGGAGGGCTGGAGGGTGGAGACGGGGGTGGAGACACTCTCGGACCATCGTTATATCAGGTTCGAGGTGTCTCCAGCCCCCGGGAGTCCGACGACTTCGTCCCGGTGGCGGAGCCGGTTCCCGCGTTGGGCGCTCACCAGGCTCGACCGGGAACTGACAGAGGAGGCGGCCATTGTCGGCCGCTGGGGCCTCCCGCCAATGGAGGATCTGGACGCCGAGGAGGAGGCTGGTCGTCTCTGCGACGCCTTCACGGCGGTGTGCAGAGCGGCCATGCCCAGCGTTGGGCGTCCGCCTCCGAGGCGGGCGGTCTACTGGTGGTCGGCTGAGATAGCCGGCCTCCGGGACGCCTGCAACGGGGCGCGTAGGGCGTATACTCGGAGCAGGCGTCGCCGCCCCCGGACGAAGGGAGAGATGGCCATCTGCACGGCATATACGTAGAGAAGAAGAGAGCCTTGCAGATGGCCATAAGTAGGGCCAAGGAGGGAGCGTGGCAGGAGCTGCTGGAGGGCCTAGACAGGGACCCGTGGGGCCGACCGTATAAGGGAGCGCGGAACAAAATCCGCGCTCAGTCGGCCCCACTGACAGAGACCCTCCAGCCGGCCGTGTTGGAGAGGGTTGTCGGGGAACTCTTCCCCGACAACCCACGGGGCTACGCTCCCCCGAGGATGGCCCTACAGTCGGACTCCAGAGGAGAGGAGGAGGGCGCTCCGCCGCCCGTCACCGACCAGGAGATGGAGGCGGTCGTTGACCGCCTCCGAGGCAAAAAGAGGGCGCCGGGTCCGGACGGGGTGCACGGGAAGGTGCTAGCGTTGGCTCTCGTGCACCTCGGAGACAGGTTCCGGGAGCTCCTCGACTGCTGCTTGCGGTCGGGGTGCTGCCCGGGACCCTTCAGGGTGGGCCGGCTCTGCCTTCTGTTGAAGGGAGACCGGCCCTCGGACTCGGGGTCGGCGGTTCGACCAGTCGTTCTGCTGAACGAGGCGGGGAAAGCCCTAGAAAGGGTTGTCGCTTCCCGCCTCGCTCAGCACTTGGAGGATGGCCCGGGACCGGGCCTATCGGATGCCCAGTTCGGGTTCCGGGCCAGACGGTCGACCGTCGACGCCATTAGGCGCCTAAGGTCGGTGACGGAGGATGCGGAGCGCAGCGGAGATGTGGTGGTGGCGGTGTCGTTAGACATCGCCAACGCCTTCAACAGCCTCCCCCACAGTACCATACTGGAGGCCCTCAAATACTTTGGGGTGCCTCCGTACTTGGGGAGACTGTTGAAGGCGTACTTGGAGGACAGGGAGGTGCGCTACGAGGACGCGAGGGGCCAGATGGTGAGAAGACACGTCGTGTGCGGTGTCCCACAGGGGTCCGTTCTGGGCCCCATTCTGTGGGACCTCGCATACGACTGGGTCCTGCGGGGCCGTCTCCTCCCCGGGATGGGCGTTATCTGCTATGCAGATGACACCCTCGTCACATCCCGGGGTAAGACCTTCGTGGAGGCGGCGCGGCTGGCCGAAGTCGGTGTAGGACTGGTGGTCAGCCGCATAGAGAGGCTTGGGCTTCGGGTCCGCTTGGATAAAACCGAGGCCCTCCTCTTCCGCGGGACCGGTAGGCGGGGCCCCCCCTCGGGAGCGCACCTCCAAATAGGAGGAGAAAGGATTAGGGTGAGTGCCCAGATTAGCTATCTGGGCCTCACCCTGGACGGGAGATGGACCTTCGGCCCCCACTTCGAGCGGTTGGGGCCGAGGGTCATCAGAGCTGCGGCGGCGCTGGGTCGCCTCCTGCCCAATGTGGGCGGGCCCAGCGCCGCGTGCAGGCGGCTGTACTCCGGCATCTGCCGGAGTATGGCCACGTACGGTGCCCCCATATGGGCGGAAGCCCTCTGCGCTCGGAATAGGGCTCAGCTGCGCAGAGCGCAGCGGGTCATAGCGCAGAGGGCGATAAGGGGGTACCGGACGGTGGCGTGGACGGCCGCGACCGCCCTTGCTGGCGACCCGCCCTGGGAGTTGGAGGCGGAGGTGCTCGCCGAGGTATACGGGTTTGTCTCGGATAGGAGGATTCTCGGCGAGCGCCCCACGTCGGTGGAGGTGGGGCGGTATCGCCAGCGAGGGCATGTGGAGATGATGCGGAGGTGGGGGGAGGACCTGGCGCAGCCGCGGTACGGAGTCCGCGTTGCGGAGGCGCTGCGCCCGGTCCTGGAGGCGTGGATGCGTCGTAGGCGCAAACCCCTCACTTTCCGCATGGTGCAGGTGCTCACCGGACATGGATGCTTCGGTGAGTACCTGCACCGGGTCGCGAGGCGGGAGGAGCGGCCAGGCTGCCACGATTGTGGCGCGGCCGAGGACACTGCTCAGCATACTCTAGAGCAGTGTCCCAGATGGTCTCGGCAGCGCCACGATCTGGTGTCCGCGCTAGGTAGCGCGGACCTCTCGCTCCCGAGCGTGGTTCGCTCCATGCTCGGGAGTGACAGTGCCTGGCAGGCGATGGCCTCCTTCTGTGAGACCGTCATGTCCCAGAAGGAGGCCGCGGAGCGGGACAGGGAGGACGATCCTCAGGCTGCCCCGCTCCGAAGACGGCGGACGGGAGTGCGGCGTAGGCGCTACGCGCACCTACTGCCGCCTCCCTAACCTGTGGGACTAGGGGTCAGGCTGGGAACCTGGCCCCATAATGGTCCCGCCGCCGGAGGGCTGTCCCAATTTGCCGGGATGGCCCCTAGAGAGAAGAAGTCCGGCCCCTTTTGAGCACCTGACACCCTGACAGATCCGGGGCACCACACCAACGCGGCCGATGGCATTTCGCGGGGTTGTTTAGTGGGTATACCGTCGGACAGCCGACGGGGAGTCCCACACTACCACCGGAGGCCACCCAGGCACCGGTGGTGTGCGTAACGCATTTTTCCCCGCGTCACAAAAAAAAAAAAAAAAAAAAAAAGGTTCGAGATGAGTTAAAATACAGTTTTGGTATAAACTATAACTTTTACCGTTAAGATAATTTTAAGGTATTTACTTTGAAGTATTCTAATTCAAGAATTCGTAAATGAGGTTCGTGAACAAAAAGAGTACCATGATTGAATTTGTAATGGTTTACCGTTACTGCCTAACTAGTTTCACAGTATAGGTAATGTAAACCAAAACTGTATTTTAACTCATCTCGAACCTACCGCTAGGTGTCGATGCCTCGAGTGAAACCTTTTAATTTTGCTAATCTGAAATGATAAAATTACCTATAAAAAATGCAATTTTAAAATAATTCTTTGAATAGATTTTACATTTTTGACATTCTAGAATTACGGTTAGATACTCTGTTCTTAAAAGTTGAACTCGAACGGTCTACAGTTACATTCACCGGTTACTAGTTCACTCACTTACCCGAATCGTATGTTCAAACCGGCCATATCTCGCCCATTTCTTACGTGAATATAGCCAGTGTCGGACTGATTAGTATCTCTGTTCTAATAAATACAATAACCTGCTAACTTCTAATAGGCTACATAGTAGCCGAAAAAAATGTCGCCAGTGCTAACAAGGAGAACTTGAACAATGTACGTGGATAACAAATCTTCAATCCCATTTTATAATTGTTTTTTTGGTATAAGATGTAATATTGTCGTTGCAAAAATATATTTTCTCACTCAACCAACTGGGCCTCTTCAATGAGGGTAATGTTGTTAAATCGTTTTTTCTTATTTTATATCATAATAATCTTCTTATGCTCTTCAAGCAAAAACCAGAGCTGATCTAGTTTTGTTGATGTAATATATTCTGCGCTATTTATTAAGCTGTCTGTATGTCTGTTTGCCTACGAGTATCTACCCTTCTGCCGTTTCTTTTTCTCGATTGCCCGCTTCGATTGCTAACTGGCTGATTAGACGCTTAACTTTTACTCTCCGCAGCTCGTATCGAAGGAGGGAAGACAATCGGGAGGCAAGGCGGTGCCATATACTGACCCATTAGACGTGTGCGTTACAGGGTTCCTCCGTACGGGTAGAAAACGCTGCCAGCGCTGCCGATCCTGCGCACAACTGACGTGTCTGAATTGCAGTTCGCAATTCCGCTACCATTGTGCCAAGCTCCCACTGCACTACGCCAACTTCCACCTATGGCGTGCCATTTGCAACCTCTGAGAGAGGATAAGTATCTCAGGAGTAAACGTAACAGAAGCCACAACCTCTCCTACGACCATTACCTAACCTAACCTTTGTAATTCTTCTTCTCTTAATTAAACCTTGTCGGTAATTACCCTTGTATTTCTTCATCTCAAGTAGTTACCGGCCCTTCTTGCTCCAGGGGCACTAACCCCTGCGAATGTTTAAGATAGAAGCCTAATATCTATTAAAGTCAAATTCCTTTTGGTGGCCAAATGATCCAGCGTCGGGGAGTAACAATGAAACTTATATAAGATGAAACAGGTTTTGTTTTTGGCAAGGTAACTGTTGATTAAATATTTCGTTTGACTGGATCTGAATTTATTAATTACGTATTATTAAATGACTGAAATTTATATAAAAATGTATCCAATTTCATGCCTAATTTTAAGTATATGCACTTTACATTTATTTGAATATCAAGAGTGAGGATTACAAACATCAAGTAATGAAGGAAGATTGCAAAGTTTTATTGCGAAAATGATTCATTTGCCTGAGCAATTACCTTAAAAAAATATATATTTAATTTATTATTGGCCATTAGTTAGTTTGTTGAAGCAGGTTTGCCACTACTATTTTTAGTTTATATATTTTTTAGCCTCTGCTAAGATATCTAAACCTGAAGATGGGAATCTGTAAACTCTTCTAAGGCTTTTTCGCCGCCTTATCTGATTTGAAATGTTTGCTCTGTAATATTCAAATTCCACTATGTAGGGTTGTGAGAGTTTCTAGTTGTTACTACTATGGTTTTGAGATATTGCGCTCTGCAGTGTGCAAGCAAGTGTGTCGTTGTTTTGTTTGTCCATAATTACAAGTCCTTCTTCGCAGAAGACATCTGCAATTATTGTTGTATTAGGTCTCAATAAGAGGAGACAATGCTGGTACCTTATACTCACAAGTATAAATTTTTTAGACTCAATTTGCGTTTGAGACAGTTTGGCGTTTGGCTATCTCCACTGTGTCCAACTAGTGCAATGTACATTTTGGTTTTGTCATATAGGATCCATCTTTTCTCTCAAGAAATATTTTGACTCAGAATCCCATTATAGAGCTTTTTCATCAACTTACGCAATTGTTGTTCTTTTTCTGTGAGTTCAAACAGTACACACTTTCGGAGATTTTATCTTCCGTTTATTTCGAAAAAAATTGACAACTTATTACTCATACTTGCGCAAAAGTTACGGAAATGAAAATAAATTAAAAGCGAGCCATATGCTGGTATAAAATATAACTGATAATGGAGGAAGAGAAATTAACAATATTCGTTTATTTCGCTTCCTGCTATAAAATATAGGCATAAAATTGTAGGCATATCACATATTAAATTATATAAATGAAATGTATCTTTACACTACATACAGTATTGAGTTCAAAATAGTCAATTTTATAAATTCGGAAGCACGGCCATATGCTAGCATATCTTTCTTAACTTAAATGATTGCTACTAATTTGTCAGCACAAGATTGTACATTCACTACTATTGTCTCAAAACTCAATGACAGAGCTTTTTCTGGCCTATTTAAAGATCAAATTCAATTTATATTTTTGATTTACTTTAAGATATATTCTATTATATTTGTCTAGTTTTATCGAGCTATCATCGAATACTGCATCTATTTGCCTTTGAAATACTCCACCTACCGAAATCAGATGGTTTTTGACTCGATACTCATTTAAATATATGACACAAGCACATTTTCTTAAGAATATTCTTACTCAACATTTGTTTTTAAATAATTTTGTATATATAGATATTTTTATCAAATGACTAGTAGATACTCTATTACGTCCTCTCTTTTTTAAACAACTTAATTAGTAAGATACTACTAAGTTCATTGTTAGGTAAAAACATAGTAAGGTAATTATAACAAAAATATAATTTGTACTCGTCGACGTTTAATTTGCAATCTGGCCAAGTATTAATCAATACGAGGCAAGACCGTTTCTTTTGGCTTCTTTTTATCATTATCGTATATTTCGCGTACCCAAACAAACAAATAATGAAAAATAAAGAATATTTTTTCTTTATAGGGTTCTTGCAATGTAAGAACTAATCTCGGAACCCTAATAGAACGAGATCCACCTTGCAGTGGACGGATTTTATTAACATGACTTGAATTTCGTTAATTTGCAATGTGGCCAAGTATTAATCAATACGAGGCAAGACTGTTTCATTTTATTATTATCATATATTTCGCGTACCCAAACAAACAAATAATGAAAAATAAAGAATATTTTTTTCTTTATAGGGTTCTTGTAATGTAAGAACTAATCTCGGAACCCTAATAGAACGAGATCCACCTTGCAGTGGACGGATTTTATTAACATGACTTGAATTTCGTTAATTTGCAATATGGCCAAGTATTAATCAATACGAGGCAAGACCGTTTCTTTTGGCTTCTTATTATTGTTGTCATATACTACACAAACTCGTGTCATATACTATACACTAGCTTGGTGGCTCAGTCGTGAATGACGCGACTTTGACTCCAACGCTCGTGGGTTCGATTCCCACACAAGACGAATATTTGTGTGCATGAACATGTCTGTTTGTCTTGGTCTGGATGTTTTAAGAGAGGTAGGGCGCATCACAGCCGCCCGTCTGGGGAAGTACCTCCACCTCACAGGAAACCGCAGCCAAATAACAACTCCGTAGAGGGTTGTTGTGTTCCTGCGTGTGAGTGAGGTCACACGCACCAGTAAGCTGCTAAGGAGTTGCTGTATAAGCAGCAGAAGAGGCATCGCGCGAGTGATACTTAATATATTACAAGCGTTAATAGGCTACGGTAACTGCTTTACTTCAGGTGGGCCGTATGCTTGTACGCCTCCCGACGTAGTAAAAAAAAAATACTTGTTGTACCCTAAAATTATGGTCAATAAATTTATATAAATATATGAAACAAATAATGAAAAACTGATCACGGAACCCTAATAGAAGGAGATCCAACTTGCAGTTGACAAATTATATTACCATGACTTGAATCTGAACTCACATCTCCGATTAGTAGATCAAATTGGGGCGTTGACAAAGACTTCTATTTCAACCCAGATAGCTTAATTAAAACCCGAAACTTGCCGAGGGCGGTTGGGTATAACCTGATTTATGAACTAAACTTGCGAAAATATCGAAGATATTGCCTGAACTTCTTCTTACTTATTACTGTTTTCCTGTTACGGTACGTAATTTATAAACTAAATTTCTGTTTTTAACTTTAGGAAAATGATTTTAATTAAGGAATTAATGAAATTGTCCCTACATATATAAGAGAGGTAGGGCACATCAAAGCAGCCAGTCTGGGGAAGTACCTCCACCTCACAGAAAACCGCAGCTAAATAACTACAACTACGCAACAACCGTAGAGGGTTGTTGTGTTCCTGCGTGTGAGTGACGTCGCCAGTAGGCTCCTATGGAGTTGCCGTGTTATCAGCAGAGGTGGCATCGCACGAGTGATACTTCATGTATTGCAAGCGTTTATAGGCTACGGTAGCCGCTTTACATCAGGTGGGCCGTATGCTTGCATGCCTCCCGACGTTGTATAAATAAATATATATATATATATTGAAAAATGATACTTCTAACACTGCGCTAATATTTCTTGTTACCCAAATATATTATCAACCCAGAATTACAGTTCTATAGAACTTGAATTATTATTATATTCATTTACTACATTTTTGATTCGGATTTACGGGCACTCCTCTTAAAATACTACAGGAATTATAGTTCCCCAATTTCTGGACAGAAAAATATCAATATAGTGTTTTCTTCTTACTAATTTGCACGATTTAAAGTCACCAACTAGACACAACGTTTTCGAAAATATTCGAATTAAAAAGAATTAGTTAGTAGATTATATTACTAACTAATTCTTAGATAATGTCAAAATATAGTCAAAATATGGGTGAAAGAAAATTGAAAAAATTTGTTACTACGATGCCCTGATATCAATTCTATAATTTCTGTTTCAAATGACATTACAGACACAATTTAATAATAAAATAATACTGAATAATTATGTATATACAATTCATAATTACTCACTACAATATTAATCGAATTAGCAGCTGTCACTGATAGATTCCGGACGTCCGTTCTGATAACAAATCCAATTTATTGAGTGCAAATATTGTCACGGTCGACAGATGTCAGCGAATAATTAATTTTGTATAACTAAACTACGATACCACTTAATTAACCAACCGGTTTGATACGTCAACCTGCGCGTTTGTTATTAATGTCTTAGCAATTCAATTGCTAGTAGCTCTGGTATCTCAAAGGCTTTAATTTATTTATTTTACATAGTTATTACACGTCAGAAATTTTGCAAAGTCAACTTTATCTCACAACAAAGAAATCTCTACCAGCCAACCTATGCTGAATACATACCTATGCATACCAAAAGACTTATATAGCACTTAAGGGTAATACTCAAGGGTAATAATAATAGGGAAATAATTTGCAGAATCGGATCTGAAGTTCCAGAAAATACTTCCTACATCCAAACAAGCAAAAGCTTTTTCTCTTTGTAACATCGATGTAGTAATATTAATACTTGAGTTATATCGCATTGGAAATATTTTTTTACACTACGTCAGAAGGCATGCAAGTATACGCCCCACTTGATGTATAGCGGTTACAGTAGCCTATATACGCTTCCAATACATGAGTTATTACCCGCGCGTAGCCATCCTTGCAAGTTCACACAGTTACTTCTTAGGAGCTTACTGGTAACCTCGCTCTCGCAGAATCACCACAATTCTCCAACGAGTTGATATTTCGGCTGAGATTTTATGTGAGGTTCTGTGATGCTTCCTTAGTCGAGTTGTTTTGATGCGCCCTACCTCTCTTAAAATAAAATTATTTGAAATCATAATTATTTGTCTTGTTGGTAACGACACTTTACCAAGGAATAATGTAGTCTAAATTCACAAAAATCATCTCGAAATGAAGGTTGTGTTCATCATGTCAGAATTCCAGTTTGATGACAAAACCAGTATGGTCACTGGCGCAACTAAGGCAAATGGCAATCAATTGCTGAAAAAATATTGAGTAACCTCAAATATAACATCACCGACAATAGATTGAATATCATCAATTGTACTTAATTCCACAATTTGCCACCAAGATTAAGCCAATTTAGGGCAAATGTCACGATTTAGGAGTTTAATTCCAATTCCGATAGATCATAATTGATTTCCAGTTACCCTGATAATCAGTAACAGAACGGAATCAGTCGATAATTGGCAAAGACTAATTACGGGTTTAAACATATCACGCTTTGAGGTTTATAATGCAATAAACGAGCTAGAGAATGAATAAATCTAATCAAAAAGTAGCACAAGGGATCTTTTTTTTTAAATATAAATAGCTTCATTTCTAGAGTCAGAACCAACTGCTGCACGCGTACGCTAGTGTGTCCACGCATGCAGGTGAGGTTGGAATGTCTGATTATTCCCAATAGGCATACGTATCCTTCGGAAAAATAGGGCAGGGATATTTAACTAGAAATAAACCAACTAAGGAAGTTAATCCGACGTAAGTATGTACGATAATGCTTACTTGCGCGACGGCATTTTTTTTATACAACGTCAGGAGGCATATAAGCATACGGCCGACGGTAATGTAAAGCGGTTACCGTAGCCTATGAACGTTTGCAATACATTAAGTAACACACGCGCGATGCCACCTCTGCTGCTAACACAGCAACTCCTTCGGCTTAGAAGCGTACTGGATTTTCGTGAGATGGAGGTATTTTCCCAGACGGGCTGCTTTGATGCACCCTACCACTCTTTAAAACATCCAGCATGTTCATGCGCACAAATGTTTGCCATGTGTGGGAATCGAGCCCTAGAGCGTTGGAGTCAAAGTCGAGTCATTCACGACTGCGCCAACGAGCTCGTCAAATAATCTTAGTTTGTGAAACGAGAGAAATACGTTTATGCTCTCCCATAGTACCTAAAGATATTAAACTATTTAATAGATTCAGGCGTTATTTTGCGAAAGTCAAGTTTACATGCAATTTGATCTAACCTGCTTTGTGTACTTCCGCCACCAATTAGTTCATGAGGCCTAGCGTCGGCCGGCACCCACCCACTACCGTTAGTAGATGCAACATGCCGATACTGCCATGGCTGCTCCGGTAGTCTCTGCCTCGATAGGTTAGATCAAATTGCATGTGAATTAAACTATTTCCAATGTTAACAGTGTTGTTTTATTAATAACTAGCTGTGCCCGCGACTTCGTCCGCGTGGAATATTATTTATTTATATTAATAAAAAAAAAATTCTAAAATAAAAGTATCCTTATTACATCAGCTATCTGCCAGTGAAAGTCCCGTCAAAATCGGTCCAGCCGTTTCAGAGATTAGCCGGAACAAACAGACAGATAGACAAAAATTGTAAAAATATTCATTTAGGTATATGTACCGTGTATACATCCATATGCATTTAGTAAAAAGCGGTTATTTTAATATTACAAACAAACACTCCAATTTTATATATCTGTATAGATAAAAAATGGCAAGTAGGCATACTATTCACCTGACTGTAATCAATGATTCTATATATAAACCATGAGTATAATTAACGAGTTCCGAAATGGTACATGACATAATTTGCATTGGTAAAATAAACATGCTTGTTATTTAAAAAATAAAACAGATTTATTTTAAGTAAATTCGTATGAGGATGGTAAATAAATATTGCAGTTAATGTGAACCTACAAATATATGGCCCGTTACATTTATTGACAGTTAAAGTGTGATCAAAAGGCAAGGCGAGCGTGTCAAACGAGGTATTCTTACGCAAACAAGGAAGTAAATCACTTTGATAGTGTGCCGGGAAGTGTTTTAGCTATTCGAAAGACTCGGCAATATCGTATGTCATAGTATCTAAACTTTACTTAGGTTCTAACCAATGAAATTGCCGTATTATATTTAAATAATAATGATGAAAAGTTTATTTTTAGTTGATCACAATATTGAATTTTGTTGTTGATAATTTGGACAGGATTGCCTTGTATCTGCTTCCTCTACGGTTTTCAAATTATAGTTAATGACTTCTCTAACTACGGGCTCTTTGTTAAAATCAAAATTTTCAAGGCACGAGTCAAACACACCTTACGATCACTTGCGATAATTTATTCATCCACGTAATTAATATTGCGTGCCGTGGATGCAACGGCGCATGGAATTTCGATTTATCCATGCTAATAGAAATCGGATGACGGGACAGCCATTGAACTATTTATAATTTTAAAGGATTATGAAGCTCATTAATATTTTAAAGATTATGAACCTAATAATTTTCACTCATCACTCTGTAATACTCTGTAATTAACAATTTATTTTAATTTCACTAGCTAATTCATCAATGATATACTATCACCGGATTATTATTACCAAAGTGACAGTATGCTTAGTCAGCGGTCTTCGAGCACTGGTGGTTGTCATTCGGCATTGTAAGGATTCTATTCGTCTTTGTGTCACTATATACATATGCAGATAGACGAGATTACAATCTAGAAATACAGACAGCGAAGACATTCCACTAGTCCATGAATCTGTATTGGGTACAAAATCTTGTGACACTATATCTACAAAACTTCACAGTATTTTTTTTAACTTTATACTCTTTATACATCGTATACTCAAATGTACTATTAAATATTCACTTATATTTTAGTATCAAGACAATTGTTTGTATAGTGATTAGTTACTATCTCAATAAATTATAAGTCGACAAGACTCGCAACACAGACGCGTTATCGCCCCAACGATTATTATCCTGTTTTTATTTCAATGTGACCAAAACATTAAAGCTTTTTAGTTGATATCTCATATTTTACACTCTTTTTTTCCTACTTATCGTTTACGATACTTAGGTCCAATTTTACAGTTCATTCATATATGTAAATATAGATTTAAAAGCAATAAGACCTAGAAGCGATACATTTTTTGTTTACACTTCGATAAATAATCCACGTATAAGAAATATTCCCAGACTTCTTCGCGTAACTATGTAGCATTCTCAAAATATGATTTTAATAACTATATTTATTACAGTAGATGAATTATGAATGGAATGGCGTTTTAACTTTAGTTGATACTAGTCCAATAACCTGTTTGTCATGATTCCTACGTTGAGTATTGCTCTGCTAACTCAGCAACATCTCATTAACTTCTTGAAGACCTTCCTCATTTGCAGGAACACAATTGCAACTGCAAGTTTAAGATACACTTTTCGTATAATACCTATATCCGAGAAATAAAACACCGATTTTTCAAAATTAGGATCTCTGTTTGGCCACCACGTTTAAAACTTAATATGAGCTAAAAGAATACTTCAGAGGTTGCGGGTTGAAGATAGGCAGGCGAATTTTTATTTCAATTTCTGATAAAGAAGAAATTTAGCGAGGAAATTACTTATTATAGAAAATTGACCTGAAATAAATTCGTAATAAAACTAAATTAAGGATAGTAAGATTACTAAATATAAGATCTATTTTCAAACGAATTTCTTCAATTAACAATATAATGTAGTTCTCATAAAACATGGAATATATTTGCATCTTAGTTCGTGTGTGTACACTAGATTGCTTCCATATATAATCATATCTTGTTACGAAATCATGTTAAATTGCTAAACTAAACTTGTGAATCAGTTGTAACATGAAATTATAGCACAAACAACGGCGTGCAGTAGTAAGCTTAGCTAGGACAGGCGTAAAGTTGTTACGTACTAATGCAATTAAATTGTTACGAAATGCTTGTACTGCGACAAGCTTTTATTTAACCTTATTTTATTTAATGCAACGTCCATATGTATAGTACGGTTTCTTTGTTGTTATGTCACTTCCAAAGTTGTTTTTTTTTTGTATGGAAGTGAAATTTAGCTTTCGTGCTTCGTCTTTGTCTGTTCAGATCTGAGCATTTGTAATGTCATTTACGTTTTTCTTTATAAACAGAGCATTATGGTATTAGAGCTTATATGGTAGTAAACGAAGCAGGGAACTTAAACTAATCCGCTGCCGTATGCGTGAGAGAAAGGGAATCCAGACAGACTGGCGCCGTAACGCGTTACATAACGAAGTGATATACCCTCCCATAAGAAGTTATCACTTCAAAAGGACTGCGCAGACAGGATACAATCCCGAAACCTAGAAATGTACGCCGAGGATTTTCCGCGTACTCAATGCTCATCATGTAAGATCAAATGTCAGATGTAGGTAAGTTAGTGAGATTAACTAAGTGTTTAATGAAACAGTCGCTATACAATAGTACAACAAAACAATGCATATTTTTTAAGTTCCATATTAATGTTATCCTAGTTAATGTGAATTTTATTTAATTAGTTGGTGCGCCCTGGTACGCGAGAGTCCCCTAAATAAATAGAACTAAAGTGTTGTATTTATTTAGGGGGCTCTCACGTACTTTTGTACGGTCTAGTCTATCAATGTCCCCGGTTGTTCTGGAGACTTTAAGCGCGGTACTTTTAGTTTCTTGTGTGAGTCATGTGATTCAGTTCTAAATGATCAGATGATTGTTCACTGACAAAAGAGTACTTCGAGCAATGTTCCTCGTCTGTGCAGACCTTAACAGTGCAGCCATGCATACATACATACAAATGGATGGACAAAGATGCTATTTTGTTTCATACAAGGTACATAACAACCACATTTTATTTCTCATAATTGAAAAAATAGTACTATCTGATAGAAATCATACAATATGACTACCTACTTTTGTAGTTGAAATCTAAAATGGATCCATTTAGTGACAATGAGACGTACAGCCACGCAGCCACGGAGATTGCAATTATGATTAGATGAAACACTAGACTAGGTCAGATAAAGAAGAAACGGACTCTACAAATTAAATATAAGTACCAATTTGACTTTAATAAAATTACTCATCTACGTTCAACAAAGACGTGTTTAAAGTAAGAAATTAACTTATTTATTTTCAACCATAGTTTTAAAGCGGTTGTAAATATTCGCTATGCCCCTTATATAGGATAAGGGGCATAGCGAATATTTACAACCGCAATTTATTTAAAAACAGAAAACGCGTAAAATAATTAATTAATAAATATCGTTCAGTCAGTGACTCCCTGACTCGTAAGAACACTACTACCCTCTAGTGTACTATTATTTTGCTGCTAGCTTTTAAGTGGAACTATTAATATGCATTATTATTCAAATTACTTCACCTACTACAGTAAAACCTCAATTAGTATTGAGCTCGATTATTATTAGCAAGGTGCACTACGAACATGGCTTTCGGTCTAGAAATGATACTTAGGTTAATATTTCTGCAGTAGAAAAGTATATATGTACATTAATATGTTACTTCTTCTTCCTGGCGTTATCCCGTTATTAATCCATTAGGATTGATGGGGTTCGCTAAGTCTAAACATTTGGCGAAAATACCGATATTTACACGGACCGACTGCCGTTAGAACTCCATAATTCACAGGAAAACCTAGAAATTCATTAGCTCTCACGATTTCGAAATACAAATTATTGGACGTGCGGCTTTCCACACGATGGTTTTTTTCACCATTGAGCAAGTAATTATTGCAAATATGTACCTACATAAATCCGAAAACAGGTATTTAGTGGTAAATACACACGCCAGGAATTGAAGAGGGAACCAGTTATCAGTAGACCACCGCAATGTTACAGTACAATATAATAATAACAAGTGCTGCAAATATTTGTTCAGCTTAATTAGGATTGCTAACTACACCGTCAATAAAAAAAACTTTTCAGAAACAAGCTTGTTATATCATAGTTCTGTACTATTATAAATAAAATTAATATATTTTTATTAACAAAATGCAATGAACATGCAAGTTAAAGATACTAAGAATATAAACACATTAAAAGATACTAAAAACATCATTAAGTAGACATCTAAGTTACCTAGGTTATGTACCTACTAACATTTTTTGCTGTATTGAATTCAAATAAACATATACGTACGTACATATCTTTATTTCAGAAAAAACGAAATTTGCGTTTTCAAACAGTATGACATGATAATTATGTTATAAAATGAGCCACCAATTAATTTGGTAACAGTGTGTGGTTGAATTTGAGTAGGTAACTAAATGTAAAATTACATTTTTTTTATAAACCACGCGATATACTTTTTGAAAAGGAATAATTAAAAACAAAATATTTAATCATTTTCAGAAATATTAGGTACTTTTATGTTTATTTGGATTTACTATGTGAAAAACGCGTGTAGATACCGAGTTTCCTTCTCAAGTTCGGTTTCGGTTTAACTGCATTGTTATACTAAAATTCTAAACTTATTTTGATCATTTTAGTGTTTATTATATTAAGTTAAAATTAAAACAAGATTTTTCTTAATTATTTATGTTCTTTTGAACTTGTTCGTTATTTTAATTTATATACACAGGTACCATAGCAAATATGAAAGTATTGTTAAAGCTACAAAATAGAACGTGAACTTATGATATCTTGATTGCGTTTAACAGTTCCACTGAGAAATTAACGAACAGAGTTCTGAAGGGATACTTCACAAAATGTATTTACAAGCTACAATACTAATGGCTTTCATAATTATTGTTTCTAAACTATTTCAAAGATACTATAACGTCTCTTTCATATATAGATTCGTGTTTGACGATTTACTATGACAAATGATGAATCGTCATAATGATTTGTTATCACGAGTCACCCCATTTTACATAGCTAATCGTGAAAAACAGATCTAGGTGAAATTAGCTGTAACTCTGACAAGCCATTAATTAAATTCATGTTCACTTACTAATTTCTTACGTTTTTAAATTCGAGGATGATGAATTGCATTATAACTTTTCACTTGTATAACTTAATGCGAAATTTGATACCAAAAATAATCATCTTTTTTCTAGCGTTAACCCGTTTTCTAATGCATTAGGATTGCCGGTCTGTTACATAAGCCTACAGATTTGGCGAAGATACTAATATTGATTTTTAAATGGAGCCACTGCTGTCAGACTTAAGATTAGATATCAAATATACACAATTACTTTACAATTACTATATGTAACTAGTCTTGCTGTTTTTTATAGATTATGAATAATATGCATTTTAAAGAGACGTAGGGCGCACCAAAGTAGGCCCTCTGGGGAAGTGTACATTACACCTCACAGAAAACTGCAGCCAAGTAACAACTCCCTGGAGGGTTGTTGTGTTCCTGCGAGTGAGTTTGGTTACCAGTAAACGCTTTGCTGTGTTGGTAGCAGAGGTGGCATCGCGCGAGCGATACTTAATGTATTAATTAATGCGTTCAATGACTACGATAAGTTTATATATGGTGGGTATTTGTTTGTCTTCCGAAGTTGTATACATAACCAGTTGAGAATGCGCAAGCTTGCATTGCCAGAGGAACACCTGGCTCGTCAATTACCTATATAACAATTTATTTATTTTTTTAAACTTTGTCGGCCATTTTGACCATGTTCCTTAAGAAATATGATATTGGTTTTTAAGACATTCCTATTCTACTTTTTAATTTACTTTTCGAATCTGAAATAAAAATTCAAATTTTTTTTTTAATTTGTCGCCCATTTTGACCATGTTCCTTAAGAGATAGGAGGTTGTTTTTTCAGACATTCCTATTCTACTTTTTTATGCTGAATCCGAATTTGAAGTTAAAATTAGAATATTCGAAAAAAGCAACAGACACACACATACATACAAACGCACACACAGTCAAACGCACAAACAGACAAACGCAAACACAGACAAACGCACACACAGACAAACATATAGATTTCTTATAGGAACGGTGTTCCTGAAAAGAAGAAAATGTAAATTCCTAATTGATATTTCCCTTACACACAATGTCGGCACATATACAAACGGCATACATACAAGTGCATACGGGCCATCTGAGGCGAAGTACCTTTGAACACTTGCAAAATAAGACGTTTCGCTAGCACTTTGCCACCTCAGCTGCTAATAGAAGAACCCATCAGTTAGCTGGCATTTGGCTGCAATCTTCTCTAAGGCGAAGGTACTTATGATGTATGTGAAGGTACTCGATAGTGCAGCGGTTAGTAACGCTACTTTAACATCTATACTCGTGGATTCGACTCTCACATAGAACACACATTTGCGTGCATGAACATGCCTGTTTATATTGGTTTGAGTATCTTTAAAGAGGTAAGGCGCTTCAAAGCATTTTGGGGAAGTATCTCCACCTCACAGAAAAGCGCAGCTTAATAACAACTACCTGAAGTGAGTGAGATCACCAGTAAGCTTTTGAGTTACTGTATTAGCTTTGATAGCTCGATGGCGTCGTAGCGCGTGTCATTCTAAACGAACATGCAGGTTAAGCAACGTCGACCGCATCTATGGATGGGTTTATCTATCTAGAGTCTCTCCGTGCTCGGAGGGCACGTTAAGCCGTCGGTCCCGGCTGTTGTCGATAGATGACAGTCATTAAGCTAAGTCAGTTGCCCTCGGGCGGCTTGGAAACACTGGCCTCCGCCAATCCGCATTTGAGTAGCGTGATGGAATATGCTCTAAACCCCTTCAGGTGAAGGGAGACCCGTATCCTTGCAGTGGGATGAGTAAGGGTTGATGTGGACTGTGTTAGCAGCAGAGATGGCATCGCGCGAGTGATACTTAATGTATAGCAAGCACTTACAGTCTACGATAAACGCATTACATCAGGTGGGCCGTATGCTTCCCGATGAAAACATATAGCATGGTGATCCACATGCAGACGAGGTTGGCTATGACTGTAAAGCCAAGTCACTTACCCCAACTACAGAAGGCGTACAACCACTGCGCTACTAAGGTAGTCATATTCTTTTTGACTTGACGAAAACGATTACACTCTTTTATCATAAAATTAATTAGTTCTATTATTAACCTAGTAACTCAATGATCTCAATCGGATCTAGGGGTGAACTGAAGGCATTACGCGAAAACAACGCTTCCGGCGACCACCGCAGCCAATTTGCCAATATTTAACCAACCCCCAGCTAATAGGAGCTACGGAAGCCTTATTTGAATAATTTCCATTAGCCAAACGATTTATTTTGGATTCCACTTTGGGTGTCTGCGGGCACAGGATTAGTTTGTGATAGTGTTTATACAGCGGATTGGGTTTGTAACCAAACAATAAGGAATAAGTGATACCTTTTTTGTGTTATCTTTTTTTATACAATGTGGAAGACATACAAACATACGGTCCACCTTATTTCTTCTACTTCTTCCTAGCGTTATACCTTTTTCCTAATCCATTAAGATTAATTATTAATAAATGCGGTCGAGATGCGAGCACTGCGAAAAATTTCAGGCATAACGCTTGCTGACCGCATTCGAAATGATGACGTACGAAAGAGAGTTGGACTGAAAGAGAGTGTCGGTGTTAAGATAAGAAAGGGCATGCTCCGTTGGTTCGGACATGTAGAAAGAATGCGGGACGAAAGAATGACGAAACAGATATACAATGCAAAAGTGGAAGGATGTAGGAGCCGAGGAAGACCGAGACTAACCTACCATGACCAAATCGATCGTGTTTTATCAGAAGGTGATGTCAGGAGCCCCAGGAACCGGCGAGCGTGCATGAAAAGAGCTATGAATGTCACATAAGCGAGTGAAGTATGAAGTATGTAAAACCGCCATGCTAACTATTTTATATCAGGTATGCCGTATTCTCGTTTACCTGCCGACGCGACGCTATTTTTCAATGCCAAGAAGAAAGATAAAACAAAGACGTAATGGATACCAGATGGGAGGTCGTTACTCGCTGGCATCGAGTGCCACTCCCATGTAACTAGTCGGCAGATTTCATTGTGATGTGGGCTATAAAAAATCCAATTCTAGTAACATTGTCATCCGACTGAGCGGAATCAAAGGCAGGTGACATAATTTTCGTGCGTGTATTTGTACGAGTATATGCAAATTTGGAATTGCTATTCCTATCCATTTATAACTTTACGCCAAATCCCTTGCGGGGTAGGCAGAGAGACCGAGCGCTACATGACTCAATCCTTACAAACCTCACTCCATTCTCTAACATTCATTGTTCTTCTTCTGCACGCTCGCCGATATTTTAGATATTCCTAATAATATATAAACGGCGATGTCAATAATTGATGTATTATTAGGTTTATTGTGATATTCCTTTGTATATCCATGCTATTTTGTTCAACTCCTGGGATGAAACAATCCCCTCGGGCGATGGGGAAGGGGAGGCGGGGGATGTTAACTTTATTTTTACTTCCTGTTTATTTCTGAAAAAGAGTACAATTAAAAAAAGAGTAGAGTTAAAGTCACAGTCTCATAGTATTTATTCGAATTTATTTACTCTTTCTTGAGTATACTTCTGTACTGATCTTATCACTTTTGGTGAAGATTTAATACAAGAATTAAAAGTCATAAACTTCATTGTATTTAACACCAATAAATACTAAAACACAATGTGAATATAGGCGTGGGTATAATAAAATCGACAATGTTGGCCAAAAAGTTGCGTGGTCGGCCAACACCATGACATATTGGCCAGCCCTACTCCACGCGCTGCGCTACAACGCGGCAAGGTGTTATAAAAAGGCTACGCACGGCGTACTCCGAGAGTACTTCAACGCGATACACCCGGTACCGAGTAGACCAGGTACCTGGCCGCCTCTCTTCATAGGCTCTTCAGGCATGAACCCGCGTGTTCGATTTTTTTAGCTCCGCGACGTCCTAAGCCGATGTTCAACCCCTCTCGGGGGCCCTTAGGCAGTCGCTTTTTGCTTTTTCATGCCGTGGCGCCTCGCGCCTGCATCTCCCTTCCAATGACGCAGTAACGGCCCACAGGGACCAACTACATACATAGTTAGGTCAAAAAAAGAAAAAAACGTAGGTACTTCGAGTTTATTGTGACTTGTAAGCTTAGTGCCTTGTCTATATAGTAGAGCAAAATTAAGACTTATAAAGAAAAAAACAACAATAGTATTTTATTTTTACTATAGGAATGACAATATTAGTGACAGTAGATAATGAATTTTTTTCAGAAGATACGATTATAATTATTCTAACATAACATGTGACAATATTGCCGAAAATTTGCAAAATAAGATAGATTTATGTAATGTAGAGTAGCAGACAATTATAATACTGTATTTGCAAACATAAATAAGCAGTGACCGATATTTCGTTGTTAACTCTTTCCATATTAATCGGTTTCTTTTGTACAATAAAAACTTTATATATTTTTGAATTAAATCGGTTAACTATTTAACCGATTTAATTCAAAAATATATAAAGTTTTTAACTATTTAACCGATTTAATTCAAAAATATATAAAGTTTTTATTGTACAAAAGAAACCGATTAATATGGAAAGAGTTAACAACGAAATATCGGTCACTGCTTATTTATGTTTGCAAATACAGTATTATAATTGTCTGCTACTCTATTTAACCGATTTAATTCAAAAATATATAAAGTTTTTAACTATTTAACCGATTTAATTCAAAAATATATAAAGTTTTTATTGTACAAAAGAAACCGATTAATATGGAAAGAGTTAACAACGAAATATCGGTCACTGCTTATTTATGTTTGCAAATACAGTATTATAATTGTCTGCTACTCTACATTACATAAATCTATCTTATTTTGCAAATTTTCGGCAATATTGTCACATGTTATGTTAGAATAATTATAATCGTATCTTCTGAAAAAAATTCATTATCTACTGTCACTAATATTGTCATTCCTATAGTAAAAATAAAATACTATTGTTGTTTTTTTCTTTATAAGTCTTAATTTTGCTCTACTATATAGACAAGGCACTAAGCTTACAAGTCACAATAAACTCTAAGTACCTACGTTTTTTTCTTTTTTTGACCTAACTATGTATGTAGTTGGTCCCTGTGGGCCGTTACTGCGTCATTGGAAGGGAGATGCAGGCGCGAGGCGCCACGGCATGAAAAAGCAAAAAGCGACTGCCTAAGGGCCCCCGAGAGGGGTTGAACATCGGCTTAGGACGTCGCGGAGCTAAAAAAATCGAACACGCGGGTTCATGCCTGAAGAGCCTATGAAGAGAGGCGGCCAGGTACCTGGTCTACTCGGTACCGGGTGTATCGCGTTGAAGTACTCTCGGAGTACGCCGTGCGTAGCCTTTTTATAACACCTTGCCGCGTTGTAGCGTAGCGCGTGGAGTAGGGCTGGCCAATATGTCATGGTGTTGGCCGACCACGCAACTTTTTGGCCAACATTGTCGATTTTATTATACCCACGCCTATATTCACATTGTGTTTTAGTATTTATTGGTGTTAAATACAATGAAGTTTATGACTTTTAATTCTTGTATTAAATCTTCACCAAAAGTGATAAGATCAGTACAGAAGTATACTCAAGAAAGAGTAAATAAATTAGAATAAATACTATGAGACTGTGACTTTAACTCTACTCTTTTTTTAATTGTACTCTTTTTCAGAAATAAACAGGAAGTAAAAATAAAGTTAACATCCCCCGCCTCCCCTTCCCCATCGCCCGAGGGGATTGTTTCATCCCAGGAGTTGAACAAAATAGCATGGATATACAAAGGAATATCACAATAAACCTAATAATACATCAATTATTGACATCGCCGTTTATATATTATTAGGAATATCTAAAATATCGGCGAGCGTGCAGAAGAAGAACAATGAATGTTAGAGAATGGAGTGAGGTTTGTAAGGATTGAGTCATGTAGCGCTCGGTCTCTCTGCCTACCCCGCAAGGGATTTGGCGTAAAGTTATAAATGGATAGGAATAGCAATTCCAAATTTGCATATACTCGTACAAATACACGCACGAAAATTATGTCACCTGCCTTTGATTCCGCTCAGTCGGATGACAATGTTACTAGAATTGGATTTTTTATAGCCCACATCACAATGAAATCTGCCGACTAGTTACATGGGAGTGGCACTCGATGCCAGCGAGTAACGACCTCCCATCTGGTATCCATTACGTCTTTGTTTTATCTTTCTTCTTGGCATTGAAAAATAGCGTCGCGTCGGCAGGTAAACGAGAATACGGCATACCTGATATAAAATAGTTAGCATGGCTTGCAATACAAGGAATCACCAACCCGTTGCTGACTTTTACAAGCTTACTGGTAACCTAAATCACTCGCAGAAATGGAACAACCTTTTTTTTCTGTCAGGAAGTTTTTATTTGGCAATGGATTTGTTTTAAGAAGCCCAGTAATTCAGTGGTTCGCAGTAACTACTTTAACAGCATTGCTCATGCGTTTGATTCTCACAGAGGGCAAACATTTGTGCGCATGAACATATCTGTTTGTCTTATTCTGGATAGTTTAAGAGAGGTAGGCTGCATCAAAATAACGTCACAGTGGATGTATCTCAACCTCATAGAAAACCGCAGCCAAATAACAATCAACAATGAGGATTACAGATACCATTAAATTCCAAAATAATCACTGCAAGTGATCATAGGTTATGTGACAGTTTCACATCAGGCGGCTAGAATGCTTATTAGACGTCTAACGAAGTGTTTAATAAAAAAAATATAAAATGCCACACATCCAAAATTTGTATTAATTTTTGTAGAAATTTTAGTTTCTTACTTCGGACATGTAGAAAGAATGCAGGAGAAAGGTGTTACCATACGTGTAATATACAAGTCGTGTTTTATCAGAAGGTCATAAGCCCTGGGAACCGGCGAGCTTGTTTAAAAAGAGCGGATATGTCTGCCTGCCTTGCAAGAGGCTTGGGGCGAAGAGATCTTTACTTTTTTTTACAATGTCAGGAGACATCAAACATGCGACCCATAGGAGCTTACTGGTAACCTCGACCACTCGCAGGAACATATCAACCCTCCAGTGAGTTGTTATTTCACTACGGTTTTTTATGAGGTGAAGCTACTTCCCCAGGAGAGCTTTTTTCTTGCATCCTACCTCTCTTGTCCAGAGACCAGTAATCCAGACCAAGAAAAACAGACATGTTCGTAAACAAATGCTTGTCCTGTGTGGGAATCGAACTAACGAATCCAAGTCAAACTAGCCCCTCTCCCCCAACGAGCTCATCACATATAGATAGTTGGGTAGATATTGGCATGAGCTATGCTCCATTGGCTCGCATATATAGAAAGAAGGCGGGAAGAAAGAATTACGAAAAAGATATACAACGCGAAAGTAGAAAAATATAGGAGAGAGGAACGCCAAGACTTATCTTCCATGACCAAATTAAGCATGTTCAATCAGAACGTGATGTCAGGAGTCCTAGAAACTGGCGAGTATGAGAAGAGCTATGAATGGTAAAGAAGCGAGGGACGTGTGAAAGAATCGAGTCATGTGGCGCTCAGTTCTGTCTGTCTACCTCGTAAGGGGGATGAATTTATAGATAGATAGATATTGACTTCGTGTTTCAACAGAAACACAACACATCATAAGCTATTAGAAGAAACCAATGTAAAGCATATAAACGCTTTACAGACTTCGCAATCAGTACTTTAACACGAACTAAACATGAGACGCCTCTACAAAGTATTCCTTTGGCTTCACTAATACAATTATGGCGGTAAACAATTTAATTTCACCACATCAAAGGTACGGCTGACCCAAATATTAAATATGCACGTGTTAATTTTGTTGACCTACGTGGTTTATGAACATATGCCAATTTCTCAGAGCTCGCTTATAGATTTCATGACAGAACTTGATAAGCTCGGTGGGAATGACGCGACTTTGACACCAAAGCTCGTATGTTCGATTCCCACATAAGGCATACATTTGTGTGCATGAACATGTGTGTTTGTCTTGATCTGGATATTTTAAGAGAGGTAGGGCGCATTAAAGCAGCCCGTCTAGGGAAGTACCTCCATCTCACAGAAAACCGCAGTTAAATAACAACTCCTTAGAGGGTTGTTGTGTTCCTGCGTGTGAGTGAGGTCACCAGTAAGCTCGCAAGGAGTTGCTGTGTAAGCAGCATAGGAGGCGTCGCGTGAGTGATAATTAATATATCGCAAGCGTTAATAGGCTATGGTAGCCGCTTTACATCAGGTGGGTCGTATGCTTGTATGCCTTTCGATGTAGTATAAAAAAAAGAACTGCCAATAACCCCCCATGTGTGCTATGGAAACAGTAAGATCATGAAGATGAAAACCTTTTTTAGGGTTCCGTACCCAAAGGGTAAAACGGAACCCTATTACTGAGGCTCCGCTGTCCGTCCGTCCGTCCGTCCGTCCGTCTGTCACCAGGCTGTATCTCATGAACCGTGATAGTTAGACAGTTGAAATTTTCACAGATGATGTATATCTATTGTCGCTATAACAACAAATACTAAAAAATATAATAAAATAAATATTTAAGGGGGCTAAAATAAATAATGGTACGGAACCCTTCGTGCGCGAGTCCGACTCGCACTTGGCCAATTTTTTACTCGACACGAGTAAAGACAGCCGCACGACTGTCACGACTGTGCTGGACAAGTTCGTGGTTTGGATACGCAATTGGATACGTATGTGGGATTTACTATATCCCCATAAGATCGGTGCCGCAGTGGTAAAACACACTGTTACGCTACTTTGACACCAATGCTCGAGGGTTCGATTCCCACACAGGACAAACATTTGTGTCCATGAACATGTCTGTTTGTCTTGGTCTGGGTGTTTTCAATAGAGGTAGGTCGCATCAAAGCAGCTCGTCTAGAAAAGTACCTACACCTCACAGAAAATTGCAGCCAACATAACAACTCCCTGGGGGGCTGATGTGTACCTGCGTGTGAGTGAGGTCTTCAGTGAAATCCCGAGAAGTTGCTGTGTTAGCAGCAGAGGTGGCGTCGAGTAATATTTAATGTATTGCAAGCGTTTATAAGCTACGGTGTAACCGTTTAGAAACACACAGAAGACAAATTATGAATGAGGAAGAAACGCTGACGAAAAACTTCGAGGCAAATACCAAACTCTTTTGGAGAGAGGTAAAGAAGTCTCGGAGTAGTTCTTCGGCATCCAGTATGAATAAGATTAAGTCTAAAGCTGGTATCATTCTTGCAAACACTCGGGAAGTGTTAGAACGGTGGAGTGAATATTTTGAGATTGAATGGTCGATACGAAGTTTGAAAAATGGAAAGTCTGCGGAAATTGATATGATGGCAATTGAATTCTCTTAAAACATCTAGACCAAGACAAACAGACATGTTCATGAGCTCTGGTGTCAAAGTCGCGTCATTCACGACTAAGCCACCGAGCTCGTCATTGCTATTCATTAGTTTGATTTTTCTTGTTATTACAACAGTTCTAAAAGTCTGCGTTCTCAATGTTTATTTATTTTCTTTGTTTTCCACAAATATCCTTTATTATAGAAAATTATAGTACGGAATTTTTGTGAAGAATTTAAGAAGAAGACTAATCATCATAATGGCAACACGTGGCCGTCAACTAATAGATGGACTTCTTCCCGCGCTTTTGACGAGTGACATTGTTGTTATGCTTGAAATTTTTACAATTCAGTATAAAATTTGTTTAGTGTGATAATTTCGATAGTATTTTGTAACATAAGTGCTAGTGAACTTATACAGTAATCAGAAAACTCAAATATAACACGTTTAAGCACTTTTTGGAAGGCGAGAATAAGTTCATCATGAAAACCTTGTAAAATCACTATCGTTTTACGGGTGGTATTTAAATTGGGTTGATTGGGTCTAGGTACCCTTCCCAAGTATTTTTTGAGCACAGTTCCTGAAGCTGGAACATAGAATTAAGATTTTCAAATGGTTCTAAACTGAAGACTTGGCTGTATGGGCTAGATCCCTTTGCCTTTCCCCTCGGGGATAAAAGGAATCAAAAAAAAAACTATAAGATTTGGTTTGACGGATAGCCGGCTGAATATAGGGGCGAGGTTTTTTTCCTTTTGCTCTTTTGGCCGGAGGATTCGATATGTGAACATATGAGGTTAATTTCTTGGAGTCGTAGTGGACTCGGCTATACATTATGGCTTTTATACTAATAAGTTAATACGGGGTTGTGACCCTTAAGGTTAAATACAGTAAATCAAAATTTGAATCAAGAAACCTGGCGTCATCGAGTCACCTACGAAATTAGTTTGAACTTGCTATACCGATTAGGATGTTTTCATTTCCTGTGATTTCGTGTCGAGAATCTAATGGTTACTTTTTTTTTATTGCAGACTAAGGTTCGGTCGCAATTCGCAGGCGCGATGCCAATTCGCAGGCTGCAATATATTTGCAGAACGCAACCCATGTACGCGGTTCCTGGTCGTCTGATTGCTCGCTGCAGGCCCATGGCTTGTGTCTTTGCGTCCAGTCTTGGACAAGAGGTGCTACGCTGGTTCTTGTCAGCCGAAGCTCCGCTTACAATCGGGTGATCGTTTTAATGTTTCGTTTACTATAAAGTGTTAATTATTCTATGAACGTTTTGACCGAATAATGCAATCAAAAGGTAACAAGATCTGTACAAATGTACACGTGTTTTATTATAAAGTGTGCGACTTCATGCATTTACATAGGTCTAATGCAGTAGGTAAATTTGAGTGTTTGTGTAATCTAGCTTAAAGCATGATAATCTAAACTAGATGAACATATAAATATATGTTAACCATATGAAAGGAAAATTATTTACTCTTTAATTTACATTTAAATATGCCATGTAGAATATAAACATATGAAAGTTAATTTATGTTTCCAATTAATTGAATCTGAAAGCAATTGTAAAGAATAAATTCACGAATACATTCTCTTTATATAAGTTTGTTCATTGTTTTGTCTTACCTTCCTGATAGGTCTAGATTAAATCTGGTGGCGCTCCATTCTTTTTCATAGCTTATATACTTTAGGCCAACAAAAGGGCTTAATGAAATTATCAAAAAAAAAGCGAAGGTTTTATATTCATTTCGTACAAAACTGTGAACTGTCCTTTTTTAGTGAACCGTATGTGAAACGCCTCAACTCGTCTCTCTTCGTCTCGTTTTGCCTGGCCAGTGGAAAAATACTTTAACACCCCTAGTAAATTCACAAAGCTTACACACACAACATTTAACTTTCCAACTCGCATAGAAATTTTCTCTGGCAGAGTCATCCCCTTAATTCGGTGCTCCGTATTAATAAAACCACGCGGTCAAGCCTTTGTTTAATTTCCGGCGGCGGTATAATTGTCGACAAGTTGTGGGCAGTCGTAAAATGCGGGTTGGGATTCGTCCGGCGACAATTGAGAGGCTATAAGGGATGAATCACATTGACAGCTTTAGCAACTGAGAGCGTGAGTTCCTGATACCTGTCAGATTGTAGAAAACTCTTGAAATTTTTGTACATCACAGTTGAGTGGACAGACAGACATTGTATCGTGAAGCTAAGTTTTTAAAACCAAATGGGTGGCATACACAATAAACCGTTAGTCTACAGTTAATTCATCTTTCTTTACATTCCATTTAATTCCTTTAAAGAATGACTAACCTAACCAAAGAAAGATCTGGTTTTCACTCTGAGTTTTAGAGGTCTGACAGCAGTCACTCCATGTAAAAATCAGTATCGTCGCCAAATCCTTAGGCTTAGGTAGGACTCCGCCAATCTCAATGGATTAGGAAACGGGATAACCCGAAGAAGAGGAAGAAGAATTCCTTTGAAGAATGATTCAATTTGGAATCTCGATTGGTAGTTAGTTTCACCTAAATCTGTCGAATAGAGTAGAGAGAGATACTGTGAGCAATTAAGATTGATCTAATATCTTATTTCTTCGCATTGCGTTACTTAAGATTTTTTGGTCACTTGATCAACCATCTGTAAGAACAATAATTCCCGGTATGTATTTTGATTGACATTATTCGCTTAGAGCTTGCAAGGGCCATTACCTGTTTTTAAATTGGGTTTTTAGAACAAATGTTTATTGTTATCAGGTAAAGCAGTTTTAAAATGCCATCATAAACTAATAAAATGGCTTACTTAGGGGATCACCGGTTGAGAGCAGTAGATAAGGAACCGGCCTATTTAACCAACTAATGCCCAGTTTAAATCCTAGTAATAGTATGTACCACAAAATTCGTGGATTTATTGTAATTATTACTTGCTCGACGGTGATGGAAAACATCGTGAGGAAATCTGAAATGAAGAAATTTATTAGCAGGTCCAATTAATTATATTTTGAACGACGTATGACCTAACCTAAGAAAGGTCAGGACTTCCCTTTGGGTTGTGGAGGTCTGATGGCAGTCGCTTCATGTTAAAACGAGTATCTTCGCCAAATCCTAATGGATTAGCAAATAGGAGCTAAGAAGTAGGAGGCTCATCGGCTTATAATTGATGACCAATATGATTGCCACCGTTCAAATAATGAAAGGCCTGACTAGATGACTAGAAGCAACTTGACCAAACGCTGAGCAAGGCCTAGAAGTGCAGCGACTATCGTTGGTGAACATAAGTAAGACTTTAGTTGTTAACATGGACATAGCAAAGGCTTTCGATTTTGTGTGGTACAAGGTAGTTACTGTTAAATCTTTCTTCCATTGCTCATAGTCTATAGAATGGCACTAACCTGAGAGAGCAAAGTGGAATTTTACACTATAGCATCACCTTCAACTACGAATATAAGGCCCAAACCTAGCCTCTTATAAAATAGGCTAGGTTAGTGTTTCATTTGATCTCATTGAAGTAGAATGCTGGCAACCCAGTAATTTCCTATGTAATCAACTGTCCTCAACGATATTCCAGAACAATTCCTTAAAACTTGGCAATGGATTGACTTTAGTGTTGCTGATTCCTTTGGGTGGATGTGATTAACGCATATCTGAATAGAGTAAATCAAACGGCCTTACAGTCAGTCCTATAAAAACACAAACCATTATTATTGGCAATCCGCGCTTTATCTCTAATATCGATTGGGAGACTCCTCCTCCAATAATATTTAATAATGTTCAGGTCCATTATAGTGAGAGTGTGAAGAACCTTGGCGTCTACTTTGATAGAACCTTTTCTTGGTCGGTGCAGATAGCCAACGTTAGCAGGAGGTTGTTTGCAGCAACTGGCTCCCTCCATCGTTTGCGTAATTTTCTCCCTATTGGCACCAAAATTTCACTCGCACAGTCCTTGCTCCTTTTCATTCTTGACTATGCCGACTCTTGCTACCTTAACTTCATTGAAGATCAATTAAAGAAACTTGAACGCCTTCAAAATCGATACGATTTATATTTGGGCTTCACAATTAAGATCATGTTTCCGAATTTCGCTCTCAGCTCAAGTGGCTCCCTATTAGGTTACGTCGCAACTGGCACGTACTCTCTCATATTTATTCTATTCTTTTCACTCCTACTTCTTCCAGTTACTCGAGAGAACGTTTCATCTCTCTCAGTGAGGTATGGGATCGTTGTGACCGTAGTACACGCAGTACTATTTTCCTTTGTCTGAAAACGCCATCTTACTCTTCGCAATATTACTCTACGCCGTAGAGTAATATTGCGAAGAGTAGAGTGGTAGTAGAGTCTACGGGCTGTGCAACTATGGAATGCTTTACCTTTTTCTCTATGCACAATCTCTAATGTCCTTTAAAACCTTGTAAAATCTCACTATCTCTCTATCTAACTATAGTAAAATATATACAAGTATGTATGTGTATATGTGTGTATTTGGCATTGTCATACGTACGTACATTGTTGTCAGTTGTGGTCCTTGTTACTTTTCTGCTCATTACACTCATTTGAATTATTTTTTTCGATTGTATATTATGTTGAGTCTATGTATATGTATCTATGTGTAGAAATGTATAGTTATAGTTATAAATGCGCCACTACCTACTTGTATTGTTTCTCTTCCTTTGATATGGATGTCTGGAAGAGATCGCTTTAGCGATAAGACCGCCTATTGTACTCTTGCAATAACATGTTACTCAAATGTATTTATTTTTGTGCAATAATGTGTATTCTATTCTATTATCAGGTTACTATCAGGTTAGCCACATCCCCGTTGACCCTAAAAGTAAGAATAATTATAGTCATCCTATTATATAACCGCTACCTTATCCCATGGATACTGGAATATACGGAATATAGTGTCCTTTGTTAACGCGACAACTTCCTTGGAGCTTACTGATATCTTACTCACTTGCAGGAACGCAAGTAAATAACGAGAAGTAGTTGTACTACTTCACATTATCAATTACTTGCGGTCTTGTGTTAAGTGGAAGTAGTTATCTAGATGGTATGTTTTCTATTAAACATAACTACAAGCTACAAACAGCAGTACCCTACACTTTATTTCTTTATTTGGATGTGGTTTTGGCTTTAAAATCCGATAGGTAACCACCCTAATACCAGTAAATGCCGTGTGCGAGTTTAGCGAAATGTTTGCATGAAACATCCATACTTTTGTTATTTCTTATACTATCAAATATAACCTAGGCTGTGTTCATTTAGCAGTTATAGCACGTAACTGTGAAATAACCCTTACGGTAAATATTCTGGAATGAAGGATTCGGGTATCGTGTAAACATGAGTGGTAATTAGACAGTGGGGTTACTTCTTGGTGAGAGGCGGGACTGGTTAATGTAGAATACGACTAGGGATGGGCATTATGTAGAATATATTGGATGTACTTTTAGTGAATAGCGCAAGTTTGTTTATACTGTATTATATATAAATACATTTAAATTTATCAACTCCATACTACTTTCTTTTAAATATTTTGATTGCCTTATTACTAGTAGCATTAAGATGATTACAATAACCTACCCGGTGATATTCCAGTTCTCTTGGGTAGCTGCATTAATATGTATATTTATATTTATAGTACATATCTTTACTACCCCGTAAAGAACATGGCGTAAAGATTTTAAGGTCGGCAACACATGAGTGACACCCCTGGTGTTGCAAATGTCCATAGGCTGCGGTAACTGTTTACCATCAGGCAGGCCGTATGCTTGTTCGCCACCTTGGTAGTATAAAAAAAGATATAAATATCAAAATGAATATATTTCTTTTATACAACGTCGGGAGGCATACAAGCACATGACCGACCTAATGTAAAACGGTTACCGTAGCCTATGAACGCTTATAATACATTAAGTATCACTCGCGTGAAGCCTCCTCTGTTAGTAACACAGCAACTCCTTAGGATTTTACTTGTGACCTCACTCACACCCAGAAACACAACAACCCTCTAGGGAGTTGTTATTTGACTCCGGTTTTTTTGTGCAGTGAATGTACTTCCCCAGACGGACTGCATTGATGCTCCTCCTCTCTTTAAATATCCAACCCAAGACAAACAGACATGTACATGCACACAAATGTTTGAGCCTTGGTGACAAAGTCGCGTCATTCATGACTGCGCCACTGAGCTCGTCAATATTTTATACATTACCAGTGAGATAGACTAGTGCACAATGAATCTAAAAATCGTCTGGTCTCTGGTTCAAATCCTGGCGTTGGCACATGTCAATAATTTCATGTTTTGGAATTTATTTCGTGTTTATATATTTGTAATCACTTGCTTAGCGGTGAAGGAAAACAGCATGAGGAAACCGGCACTTCCAAAAAAATATATCTGTAAATATGTGTGAACTAACCTAACAAAACCTCCGGTTTTGCATCTGGACTGTGGAGATCTGACTGCAGTAGCTCCATCAAAATCAATATCGCCAAATCCTTAGGTAATAAAGCTCGTCGCTTCTAATCCTAATAGATTAGGAAACAAGATAACGCTAGAAAGAAAGTGCAGCGATTCCACAAGAATTCAACGACGAACTTAATTTTCAAGAACATTTGCAGCTGGATTGCGTTTTGACTGCAGTCTGTCTATTCATACCTAAAGCAGGTAATTTTAAACTTTATGATGAGTTCGGTGGCGCAGTAGCGAAACACGTTGTGTTTGTTTCCCACACATGGCAAACATTTGTGTGCATGAAGACGTTTGTTTATTGGCCTGGGATTTTTAAGGGAGGTAGAGCGCATCAAAGCAGCCAGTCTGGGAAGTACCTTCACCTCACAGAAAACCGCAGTCAAATGGCCACTCTCTGGAGGGCTTTTGCGTGTGAGGTCACCAGTAAGCTCCTAAGGAGTTGCTGTGCTGGCAGCAGAGTGATACTTAATATATTGCGAGCGTTCATAGGCTACGCTAACCGCTTTCCATCAGGTGGGCCGTATACTTGTAGGTCTCCAGACATTGTATATAAAAAAAATATATATTCTTCCACATTCAATCACTCGCATTTGCACTTATATGACTTCTGCATATGAGTAAAGAATTCACAAGTGCGTTTATCAATCAAATAAAAAAAAAACCATGTGCTTCGTCAACAATTTAAATAAAATAACGATAATAGAAAGAGGAAGGTTCGAAACACTTCGACAATTATAAATTTCGATTTTCGGTGTAATTGCAATAACTTCCGCTGTGAGAAGTTAAAATACTTTTTTCACTTTTAATAAAATGTTACTATTATTATTCTTTAAATTTTGTTTCTTAGTTGTAATTATAATTATTACTTGTTAACTACTTAATGTTATATACTATGTATTACCTCAATAATCAATTATTTTGGAGCTGTTTAGATGATACGTGATAGTAAAAATAAGAAACATTTAAAAAACAGAAAGGTTCGATAAATATAACTCTTTTGCAGTCGGTAAACATCAAACAAACCATGGCTACTTTATGTTTTCAGTAAACCGATTGGAATAGTTAACCTTCTTTAAAAAGCAATTGAAAATTTTCTAAGTTTTAGCATCTACTTTTAACGTTAGTTTTAAACTTTATCTAAGGAAGCTGCATAACTTTTCTAGATAATGTCCAAAGCACGTTATAGTAGTAGGATAAATTAAAAGTGTGCTCAATTTAAAATACTGGTAAGTGTGGGAGTCCTAGTATTTAAATAAGGTTGGATTTTACGATAGTTCGCTAGAATCATTGGGAGACCATACATCATTCACTCCTGCGTTGTAGACGAGGCAGGGGTATTCACACTGGCACGGAAACTTCTCATTCGAATCAAAAAGTCGTCACACCAAGTGAAGCAAAACACGTGTTTCTTTTCTTATTTTTAATCCAGAGGTGTACTGGCAAAGGGTCTATGTCCATACAGCACTAGTCTTAAGTCTAGAATCGTTTCAACATTTTCATAATCTAGATTCTGGCGCACCAAAGCAGCCCGTCTGGGGAAGTACCTCCACCTCACAGAAAACCGCAGCCATATAACAACTCCCTAAAAGGTTGTTGTGTTCCTGCGTGTGAGTGAGATCACCAGTAAGCTCCTAAGGAGTAGCTCCAGTAAGCAGCAGAGGAGGCATCGATATATTTTACAAGCGTTAATAGGCTACGGTAACTGCTTTACATTAGGTGCACCGTATGCTTGTATGCCGCCCGACTATGTATAAAAAAAAAACTGATTTTAATTGCAATGAAATTAAATGTCAAACGGGAAATACGATAAACTAATCTAATGAATATTAAATGTTTTGTGTTCATAAACAGCATAAAGTTTCTTCTTTACTCGACGTAGGAACTTAGTAGCCTCAGTAGTTCCTTTAGTACTTTTCCTTTGAACTACAGAGATATAAAAGACACAAAGTCCTCTAAGGGAATCATTAAAGCAACTACTGAGAACAAAGGACATAGTATTGATGGATTATTTTGATGGAATATAACCCGTTAATTGCAAGTCGAAATCGTGCGCTTACTGTTCATTCGAATTGCGAACTTCGTTCATAAATTAAAAATACTCAAGAACTCCAAAAAAATACTCATAAAATCTCAACCTTAAAAAATCTCTATATATTGACATGGTAATTTATTACCGTGCAGAGTACGTTCGTGTAGAAGTAGAGAGTCGTTATGGCACTTTATAATGAGAATGGAATATTGATGTAGGTTTCTATCAAGTTTCTATATGTTCCTCATTCCCCATAATAAATAAATAATAAATATTGTCGGACAAATTACACAGCGCCATCTAGCCCCAAAGTAAGCGAAGCTTGTGTTATGGGTACTAGACAACTGATAAACATACGTATATACATTTTTTTTTTGTAAATACATACTTATCATACATAGAAAATACCCAGACCAAGACAAACAGACATGTTCATGCACATAAATGTTTGTACTGTGTGGGAATCGAACCCACGAGCGTTGGTGTCAAAGTGGTGTAACAACACGTTTCACCACTGCGCCATCGAGCTCGTCGAATGAAATAATGGTTATTCAGAAATGTAATTCTATTTACATTTTCTAAACCAGAACAGAATTTGATATACCTTAGGAATGTGAGGCAAATAATATTAACCTGACACAAATCTGATCGAAATGTTACAGAAATCTGTCCGAATCCAAACTCCAAGTCAAGTGCTACTCATGCCTGCGCCGTAAATTCCGTAAACTACACTACTTGGTGTTTAAATAGTATGTTAGTATTAAAATATTTTCACTGTACCCTTATACTCTATCTATCTATCTATAACTTCACGCCAAATCCCTTGCGGGGTAGGCAGAGAGAACCGAGCGCCACGTGACTCGATCCTTACATATCTCACTCGCTTCTTTAACATTCATTGCTCTTCTCATGCACGCTCGCCGGTTTCTAGGGCTCCTGACATCACCTTCTGATAGAACACGACCAATTTGGTCATGGTAGGTAAGTCTTGGCCATCCCCGGCTCCTACATCCTTCCACTTTTGCATTGTATATCTGCTTCGTCATTCTTTCATCTTGCATTCTTTCTACATGCCCGAACCATCGGAGCATGCCTCTTCTTATTTTAACACCGACGCTCTCTTTCAGACCAACTCTATTTCTAACATCATCATTGCGAATACGGTCTACAAGCCTTACGCCACAAATTTTGCGCAGCGCTCGCATTTCAACCCTTATACACAAAAATTTATCGGCTGTATTACTTTTAGATTTTTATTTTACAGACTTCACGCAGTGACGTCACTAGCTAGATTACCCACAGATATATTGAATGCCTAAACTTATGTTTGGGTAACTTAACAACCTTCTACCAATTTGACATTGAATGTAGTCAGAAGACAAGTCAATCACAGCTGCATAAGCATCTCGATTTTAGGCATATTCGTGAAGTAAATAAGGGTTATTTTAATTTAGTAATTGTCGGCGAGTTTACACATACAACATACAAAAACAAAGCAAAAACGTAGTTTTTTTGTGAAATGGTTAAAAGGTCTATCTATCTATAACACGGCAAATTCCTTGCGGGTAGGCAGAGTTCTGATAAAAGACGATCAATTTGACTTATCTACCATGACAGGTAAGTCTTGACCTTCCTCATCTCCTACATCATTCTACTTTCGCGTTGTGTGTTTGTTTGTTGTTAATCAGTTAAAAGATGTTTGTTTAAATATTATATGTTTGTTTTTAAAACTCGCTAGTAAATATGAAAGTTGGAAAATTATTAAATAAAGTGGATCCCAACAATGCTTCTGAGTGCTGAGTGCATTCGTATTTTATTACAAATATATATGTTGATTAAAAGGCCGTCTATTTTTGAAGCAGAATATGAAAGTAATTGTAAGGACACTGTACTTAAATCGAGTCAACGAATCATAAAGTACGTCCTAAATAAACCATAATTTATATGCAAGAAGTGGAAGCAAGCCCATTATTGAATTAACGCTCGCTTTCAACATTTTCACTTGAGATATCAAAATTTAAATGAATTGGTTGTACATGAGATGAATGAAGATTGTATTTTCATGCGTTGTTTTGAACGCTTTGAAATGATCAATTTCTAGTGATACATCTAAGTCTGATGTCACCAACGTCCATTGGTAACAATGTTATGTACAATTACGTTCTGCTTTTTTTTATTGGGACAGGCCCACCACTCATTCCCACCACTGTGTCTCCTGTGTAGCCAGAATTAACAGCGGCGACCACTAAAAAGGCAATGAACAGTGAAGTACATTGCTGTCCCGGGGGTTAAACTATAGCTGCCTTGGAACTCACAACGAATGTAATCAGAAGAAATTTTGTAAGAGTAGGAAGTTTTCGAATTTTTGGAAGAAAATGACTTTCTGCTTCCTTATCATTAGCCAAGCGAGCCTTGTTTTTGCCACATTTCTAGCGGGAGAAAAGTTTAGAGTATTAATAGCCCAGTGGATAAGGAACCGGTCTATTGACCAACTGGTCCGCGGGTCGAATCCTAGCGGGGACGTATACCACTAAATTAGTGTTTTCGGATTTATTTACATGGGTATCCCTTGCTCGGCGGTGAATAGAAAATATCGTGTGGAAACCCACACGTCTAAGAAATTATATTTCGAAAGACGTACCTAACTTAGACAGCTCGATGGCGTCGTTCCGTGTGTCATTCTAACCGAACACGCAGCTTAAGCAACGTCGACTGCAGCCTGTCTATGGATGGGTTTATCTATCTCGAGTTTTAAAGATGTACCTTCAGGGTTGTGAAGGTCTGATGGCAGTCGCTCCATGTAAACATGAGTGTCTTCGTTAAATACTTAAGTTTAAGTAGCGGACCCCGTCAAACCTGGATTAGAAAACGGGATAATGCAAAGAAGTAGACGATGCTAGTGGGAGGCAAAGTTATATGACCACATCAAGCTTGAAGATAAAGCAGTTCGAATCGTCGGCGACCCAGTGATGTCCGATCGGCTAGACTCGCTTTGTACACGAAGACACGTTGCTTCTCTTTATGTACGGTACAAATTGTATCATGGGGAGTGTTCGGAGGATCCGTTTAACTTAATACCAGCCTGAGCTGTAGAGCAGCTGAGTTCCACTATTGTACCACTCGCCGCAAACTTAAATATCACCCTCACCATCTTGATAAGAGGCTATCCACTACAGTACGCTTTCTGAGACATATCCTACCACGTACGGTGAAATTGTGAAATATATTACCCTCAACTGTGTTCCCGAACAAATACGATACGGGTGCCTTCGAGAAAAGAGCCTATGTTGCCCTAAAAACGCTGGCAATGGATCAGTGATACTTTGGTGTTGCACACATGGTGGTCCACATCGGTCAGTTTGCCTCCCTCTAATAGAAAAAAACAACACAACATAAAAATCTGAATATCGGCGAGAGGTGCGATTGCATATTTTGCAACACAACACATTGTAAAATCGGTAGACCATACAAAGTGAAGCAAAGTCGGTTCTTGTCTGATATTCAGTATAAGATCCGACTGCTTCACTCTGTGTGTTATACTGATGTACCGCATCGTGTGTACCTAAGTTTAGGACCGTCGACAATAAGGAATATACATGAAAATTTTTGGGACAGATTTTAAAATAGGAGATAAAGACAGGAAGATATCTTAAAGTAAATTTTTTCTACGATAATAAATTTGTGAGATAATGCTGTTTGAAAGTGGCATTTCTTCACGTGACTAGAAAACGCTTCATACTAACAGGCCGCGGTAGATGACGTCGACTAACGACGTCACAAATTATGAAAAGTATGAAAAAATGTATGGATTTCATCTAAATATTAGCTGTATTCCGCAATTCAAGCATTCACATTGATGCTGTCATAGTAAAACATGTTCAAAATATGATAATGATTCAAGTTTTTTTTGTTATAGAAACTATTTGATTCTTTTACGATTTTCAATACCAAAGTAAATAAAAAAAAAACTACAGTAAACTAAACTATAAAAAATGTTTTTCCTTTTACTTTTTGAATGATAAATGTGTGATTTAAAACCAAAAATAAAATTTATCTTTTTTTTATTATATATATTGTCTCGTCTCTAAACTGAATCGTAATTTGAATATTACACAAAAACATTAAACGTTTAAACAAATCAAGATTAATGTCGAATGCCATTCCAACATAGAAACACTCCCAGCAATGGAATTATAAAATTTCCGAACGTTAAATAACTTGACCATATTCGTATGCAAAGCCAAATTGGTTTTTCCTCTTTCACTGTATCCCTTTTTGAAATTCACTTTAATAAATACAGCAGTGAAGGGCTGATTTCTGATATTGTGTACATTAACTTCGTGATTTTGGACGTGCCAATTGGATCTCCTGTGTGATGGACCCGATTAATCATGGCTGGTATTGTCGGGATACGTTAAAATATTTTTGCATTTTTATTTAAAACTTTTTTTTCTTTTTAATCACCGGATGCTGGAAAATGGATAAAAAAATGACTGCAATCATTTTTGCTCATCGCGTATATTTTAAAAGAGTCTGAAAGAGAGTGCCGCTATTGAAATAAGAAGAGGCATGCTACGTTGGTTCGAACATGTAGAAAGAAAGAATTAAGTAACAGATATTAAATAGTTAATAGATTCAGGCGTTATTTTGCGAAAGTCAAATCTACATGCAATTTGATCCAACCTGCTTTGTGTGCTTCCGCCACCAATCCGCCGGAAGCATACAAAGCAGGTTGGATCCAATTGCATAACAGATATTAAACGCGAAAGGAGGTTGTATGAGCCGACGAAGGCCAAGACTTACCTACCATAACCAAATTGATGGTGTTTCTTAGAAGATGATGTCAGAAGCCCTAGAAAACGGCGACCGCGCATGAGAAGAGCTATGAATGTTAAAGAAGCGAGTGAGGTGTATAAGGTCCCAGTAATGTGGCGCTCTGTCCTTCCTGCTACCCCACAAGGGATTTGGCTTGAAATTACAGATAGATTATCTCATGTTATATTATAGATATTTTATAAATTGGAATGTTGAAATCATGATAATGCTCCTATAATTAGCCGATGTAATTTTGATGAAAGCCTGATGAACAAATAGACAGTTTCAGATTTGTAATTTAATCTGATTAAACATAAAAGCATTATACGAGGGTCATTTAAAAAGTTCTTAGCCTAACATACTTAATGAAACCACACGATTTTGAATTTATTTTTATTTTTCAACATACTCTCCTCCGAGCTCAAAACACTTTTTCCATCGACCCGGTAAGGCTTCGATACCTGTTTTAAAAAAATCTTCGTCTAACTCCTCAAAATAAGCGTCCACGGCGGCTATGACCTCTTTATATGTAAAAAAATGTTTACCACCTAAAAAATTTTTCAGCTTTGGGAACAGATAAAAGTCGGACGGTGCTAAATCCGGTGAATATGGGGGATGAGGTAACAATTCGAAGCCACATTGATGGATTTCTGCCATGGATTGCACAGAGGTGTGAACGCGCGCATTGTCCTGATGAAACAAGACTTTTCTTCTCAATAAACCTGGACGTTTTTCTTTGATTTCTTCTCTCAAACGGCGTAACAGGTTGCAATAGTAATCGGAGTTTATTGTTTCACCCTTTTTTAAATAATCCACGAGAATTATACCCTTTGCATCCCAAAAAACGGATGCCATGACTTTGCCCGCCGATAAAACCACCTTTGCCTTCTTTGGGGTGGGCGATCCTGCTCTTTTCCATTGTTTCGACTATTCTTTTGCCTCGGGTGTATTGTGGTGAACCCAGGTTTCATCCATGGTTATAAATCTTTCAACAAATTCTATTGGGTCAGCTTCATATAACTCTAAACAGCCGCGAGAAGTTGTGAGTCGGTTGCGTTTTTGTTCCACAGAAAGCAGTCGCGGTACCCACCGCGCAGACACCTTAGAGAATCCAAGTTCAGAAGTAATTATATGATGTGTTCGCTCAGATGAGATGCCTACAGTCTTAGCTATCTCCTTGATAGTCAATCTTCGATCAGATAAAATTAAATCACAGATTTTTTCTTTGTTTTGATCAGTAGAAGCAGTCGAAGGCCGGCCACTACGGGGCTCATCTTGAATGGTCACACGACCACGTTTAAACTCTGCCACCCAGTTTTCAACAGTCGCATACGAAGGATCGGACTCACCCAAAGTAGCAGACATGTCTTCATGTACAGCTTTTGGAGTTAAACCTTTCAAATTCAGGTATTTTATCACTGCACGATGTTCAACTTTATCCATTTTCAAAAATAGCTCTGACTTGACTTACGGTATCACGTGTAAACGAACAATGAGTTACAGTGAATAAACTAAACTGTGCATACTTGTTGCTAAATAATGTAACTACAAAATGAGGGTAGTTATAAAAAAAACCAATGACTTTAACCATGTTAGGCTAAGAACTTTTCAAATGACACTCGTAATATAATACTCAAATCTACATTGAATTCGACGCGTATAATATTATACTTTATATTTATTAGCATCAATTTGTCGATATTATGAAGTCGATACACTTTTTTAAAACTATGAAAATTAAATATGAGATTAAAATGATTATTTATTTTAAACTTGTTTAACTTTTTGAACGTAAATCAAATCTTCATCATCCAACCAGTGATCCAGGTGAGTACAAAATCACAAAGTAGAAAAGAGCAGGATTTTACAAAAGTGGCTCAAGAAGAAAAAGGTCTTTTTTGTTTTACAATGTGAATAGCGCAGTAAACTACAACGAACTGCCCTTCTAAATATTATAAATACCCTGCCCGAAGCTTTTATCATTGACAATCACGCGCACTGCCGACAATGTAGGGAAAGCAACACAGAGGAAGATGAATCATTTGAATTTTTTTGTATGGAATGTTGCTATGAGACCGGTTATTAATATTACTAACTTCGAGTTTCGTGGACAATACAACTCAAAGTACATAAGTACCTATAGCACACGTAGGAAATCGAGTACGAAAAGTCGAAGCATTGGTAGAAAATGGATGTTTCTTTTCATGACAAATCAGGATCAAACGACGAGCTCGGTGGCGCAGTCGTGAATGATGCGACTTTGACACCAACGCTCGTAAGTTCGATTCCCATATAAGACACACATTTGTATTCATGAACGCGTATGTTTGTTTTAGTCTGGATGTTTTAAGTGTGGTTGAGCGCAACAAAGCAGCCCGTCTGGAGAAGTACCTCCACCTCACAGAAAATTGCAGCCAAATAACAACTCTCTAGAGAGTTATTGTGTTGCTGCGTGTGAGTGAAGTCACCAGTAAGCTCTCAAGGAGTTCCTGTGTAAGCAGCAGAGGAGGCATCGCGCGAGTGATACTTAATATATCGCAAGCGTTAATAGGCTACGGTATCCACTTTACATTAGGTGGGCCGTATGCTTGTATGCCTCCCGACGTAGATTAAAAAAAAACACATCCCACACTTATTTAATTGCGATTTTTTTATTAATACAGTTGACAATTGCATTGTATAATGGCTCCAGCGAGTGCAAAAATGTATAAATTGTCAATACACATTCGTTGATTTTGGTAAATATCTGTTCTTATTTACGAAAATTCAGAAACATTCAGTGTGACCTAGGTAATTAGGAAAATATTTACTGCAAGTTGAGTCACTTTATTATAGGATATTATAATTACATTGTTCGTAAAGAAAAGAGACAGAAATTAATAATGTACTCATAACGAATGTACGCTGAAACTGAAATCGGTATTTTCCAAAGACTTATTTATGTTGCCTGCTCGAGTGAAACTTGGGAAAACCATCTTTATGTGCATAGGATAACCCTTTAATGAAAGTTTACACTGTGATCCTGTTATTCCCGTCGCGATAAATAGGATCTGTTGGTAGCCGCCAACAAACTTTATTTAATACCTCTTCGTTAACAAGCTGCTGAAATATGGTCTTTGTAAGGTACCTAATAAATAATGAAAGCGATTCTGTCGGCTGACAACATCTACAGGGTATAAATCACTTACTTTAGCCCGGCCACTACGTAAGTATGTATACATCTATAATATTGGAAAGGCACAATGGTTTGGCAGGATTCGAGAGGTATTCGTCATACAAAAAAATCGGCCAAGTGCGAGTCGGATTCGCGCACGAAGGGTTCCGTACCACTATCTATAAAAACGACAATGAAACACGTTTGTTGTATGGGAGCCCCCCTTAAATATTTGTTTTATTTTAATTTAATTATTTATTCTTAAAATGAATATATAAATAAATATTCTGTGAATATGTCAAGCGTCTACCTGTTGCCGTTATCAATATCGAGCAAAAACGAGCAAAAAAATCACGTTTGTTTATATATATATATAATTCTTTATTGCACATATAAATACAAACAGTTACAGTGTATAGTAAAGATAGTACACAGGCGAGCTTATCTCTAAAAGAGATCTCTTCCAGCCAACCCTCATTGTTGTTGTTGTTGTATGGGAGCCACAGACAAGAACTATATTTCGGACATAGGTAGAGCGCTGCAGTAAGGCAGGTAGGTAATATGAAACCTCTTTCATGGACTAGTTTAATTTCAAACATAACACGCTTTAAAATTTTGCATGCATTTTTTTAATCAAATATTACATATTTGAGAAAAAATATTTTGAAATAGGTGATCTAAATTCCAAAAAAACACATGCACCCCTAACAATTGGTCTGTACGCATATGCGTACATATGCATGTGCATAGGTACATATTATGCAAGTACAGATACACGATTGTAGGTGTTGTCGCAGTTGTATTGCCTTTTTCTAGATTTCCGTACCTCAAAAGGAAAAACGGCATCCATGCTGTTTCGTCACAGTACCCAGTAATTTCATTGCCATATCTCGCCCTTCAAACCGGAACACAGCTATATAAATATACATCCTTCTACTTTTGCATTGTATATCTTTGATATTGAAAATATACTACAAATTATGGAGTAAAAACTTTTATAATTTAATTTTAAACGAAATTGTATGCTTTTTGTAGATATTACAGAAAAACATAAATATGTTAGAAATTTCATCGTGACCGTTCAGGCGTTTTATGATTACTAGCAAATCTAGTCGACGTCACAGGCAAGTAAAATGAGTTTTCGGCTGATTGTAATTCGTGTTTAATGTTTTTTGGGTGTTAAGCCCCCCGCTCGACCGCGAAATGAGCCTGGTCATTAATGAGTCCGCGTAACTCGCAACGACAATTTCTATAGGTTAGGCTCGACCCCAAAAGAGTCTAGCGGAGCGGGCTGAAAGAGCAAACATGTGTCGTATCGGTCTCGCTGCGGTATCCCCTCGGTTGCGAGTTGCGAGGGAAATGAGATGACGCCACTCCTCCAGCGGAAAAGCTAAGAAAATAAAAAAAAATGACATTGACAGGTTGATTTGACAGTTGACAGACCTGACATCACTATTGTGACACTTGTAGTGTGTACATTGTAATCGGTTATTACTCCCAAATTCATTACATCATCCGTCGGAAAATTACGTATGAATAAAGCAAAACAGAACAACATAAATAGAATAACCTTAACTTAACTCTCCTCGTGTCACTCACACTTCTCTTAGTGTTAATAAACAGTGCATAGCAGCAAAGTAGTTTGACAAGCTCGGTGGCTCAGTCGTGAAAGACGCGACTTTGACACCAACGCTCGAGGGTTCGATTCCCACACAAGACAAACATTTGTGTGCATGAACATGTCTGTTTGTCTTAGTCTGGATGTTTTAAGAGAGGTAGGGCGCATCAAAGCAGCCCGTCTGGGGAAGCACCTCCACCTTACAGAAAACCGCAACCAAATAACAACTCCCTAGAGGGTTGTTGTGTCCTGTGTGTGAGTGAGGTCACCAGTAAGCTCCTAAGGAGTTGCTGTATAAGCAGCAGAGGAGGCATCGCGCGATATATTCAATATATTCAATATATTACACGCGTTAATAGGCTACGGTAACTGCTTTACATCAGGTGGACCGTATGCTTGCATGACTCAAGACGTTGTATAAAATAAAAAGTAAATAAAAAAAACCCAGAATTAAGGGGGCTACTGGGCAAACATACAATCCACTGCCTTATTGTCAGCGAGAAAACAAACATTCGGTACGTATAATTTACACATCAGAATGCATTTTTATAGTATCCATATTCATGTCATCAGTTCAGCCAAAACGAAAAGAAAGAAATAGACTCTCACCAAGAGTTATGATCATGAGGAGCCAAGCGTACACATATATATGGCTAGTCATGCCTCTCAGCCCCATTTCGCTGTGATCGGATAAAAAAAAAAATTAGCTTAAGAGGTCAAAATGAGCAATAATACCTTTTTAATTATGACAGTTCATCACACACAGGTTTAAACAGTAGGGTTCACCAATGAAATTTTTTAAGAACTTTTGTAAATTTATTAAGTGGTTTTCAAGTGCATTAATAAAAGATTTCTTATTTTTTAGGGCTCGTATGGGCGGTGGAATATCGTTCCAGCAATGCGTAGCTGCGAATCTAAAACTACCCTGAAATGAAGCTGGTCTGTATTGAGGTGTGGACAAATAGCAAGGAGGCAGGAGTTTTGCATCCACGTCACCTCAGTATATAGGTAATTAGGCTGACCATTTATAACAGCAAGCCAATTTTTTTTTCTTTCTTTCTTACCATTTCTTTTTCTTATTTCTGAAAAACTCGGTTAGCTCATATACTATAGTTTTTTTTTAATAATAAATAATGACTATAACTAATATTACTACTATTATAATATATATATATATTCGTAATGTCAAATGTAGTAAAATTTTGTGCGAGCTGATCACGGAATAGGTAAATTTACCTATTCCGTGGAGCTGAGAACAGCAGCTCCCCTAAAATAGGCGCATTATATGGTTGCACTTACTTTATGAATGACGAATAATAATTACTATACCGCAGAGCTTAAAAGTGTAAAACTAGCCTGAAACCCTTTGTATGTGATCATTTAAAAGTTTTATTATACCTCATTTCAGATTAGAAATTCTAAAGTTAGGTAATAAGGAACTCATTATCATTTATAGAGTCCAAGCCAACCTCGATTGCACGTCGTACGTCCTGCTTATTAACAAATGAGGGTCTGGCAAAAGAGAGGTAGGTACATCAAAGCTAAACCTGCGAGTAAAAACTTCCAGTGAGCCCTTGGGGTGGCGGAAATATGTAAGCGATACTAGCATTGCAAGCGTTCTTACTGTACAGAGTGTGAGGTCACCAGTAAGCTCCTAAGGAGTTGCTGCCTTAGCAGTAGACATTGCCCGAGCGATACTTCATGAATGGCAAGCGTTCATAAGCTACGGTAATCACTTTACATCCGGTAGGTGGTTGTATGACTTCCAACGTATTAAAAAAGTTAAAAACATCCTCAGGTCAACCTGCTGGAATACTAACCTACCTAGTATTGTCTTAGGTTTTCGCGATTGTTACACATTGAATTAAACAATTTTTAACAGAAGTATCGCGTGTTTTATTTATTTTGTTTAACCTGACGTTTCGAACGCTTTTCAGCGTCCGTGGTCGCAGGAAGACTAACCTACCTATTAAGCTGAAAACAGTCACCAATAATTTAAGTCTATCTTTTTTTATACAACCTCGGAAGGCATACTTGCATACGGTCCACCTGATGAAAAGCAGTTACCGTAGCCTATTGACGCTTACAATTCATGAAGTGTGACATTACCTCCATTGCTAAGGCAGCAACTCCTTAGGAGCTTTGCGGTGACCTCACGCACACGCAGGAACACAACAACCCTCCAGGAAATTGTTATTTGGCTGCGGTTTTCTGTGAGGTGGAAATACTTCCCCTTGCTTTGATGCGCCCTACCTCTCATAAAACACCCAGACCTAGACATACAGACATGTTCATACACACAAATATTTGTCTTATGTGGGAATCGTACACAAGAGCGTCGATGTTAAAGTAGCGTTAATAACCACTGCGTCAGCGAGCTCATCAGAGTTATCGTATATATGTTCACTCCAAGTCCCTTGCGGCGTAAGCAATGAAAATGTAAGTCTTTCAGCTAATTTAAATCCGATTATTGGAATCAAAAAATCCTATTGAAATAATCGCAGTTTATTTCAATCATCCGTATCTATGTATACAAGAATATAATTCATTAAATTTCCCATTAATTATTAGAAATCTCAGATGATATTACATCTCCTCAAGTTGGAACAGATGATTTACATGTCAAGTGGAACTGATAATACAATTTCCTTGTAATCCAACAACACAAACATGGCACGTGAATACGCTGTCGTGACTCCGGTAATGTGCATGCTATAGTTGGAAATGTAGTCATTTCCAACCATAGATTGGAAGGTACAAGAATTTCTAAAGTATATTTTTGGAGCTCGATGACGTCAGTTCAGCTTACCTGCAGATGGGTTTATCTATGGGCTATGAAGACTTCAAGCCATTAGGACTGGCTAGTGTTAATACACGACAGCTGTTAAGACAAGTCAGAGTGGCTTTAGGTCGGCTTGAATTTACTTTCCTCCATCAATCTACAGTAAAGCAGCTTAGTGGAGTACATTATTCCTGTATCCTAGCAGTGACCATATGACATTTAATTTCTTGAAAGTTTAAGCAACAAATTCTTAATTCAAAAGATAAGTAAACATGCTACATGGATATGATTACGGGCACAATAAGTATCAAGAATGAAATGACGCAATATCACGTCTGCAATTTAAATATAATACAAATATATATATATATATATGTATATAAGTTATTATTATTATTTATTTATTATTATAAATTCACTGTGTTCTCCAAATGAATGCTTATGTAGACTAAATAAGTAACTTTTCATTCCCACTTTCGAAATCACCACATGCGTTACGGAAGGAATGTACCGAGTTTATAGCACTTAGTTTTTATTAAGGCATTTTAATAGGTAATATTACAATACCTGCATTTTAATATTAATGTGAAATATATTACTGCTAAATAGATTACCTACTAAACTTGCCAGTTGCATTATAGATAAGATTATTATAAAAACTTGTATCAATCTGTCAATAACTTCGTGCCAAATTCTTTGCCACCATCATCACCATTGCGAATACATTGCGGTCCATAAAAAATTATATATTAATATTAAGCGTATTTGTTGGAACCAAATAGGTATTTATGATATAACCCTATTTGGTTTCAACAAATACGCTTAGTAAAGTGGGTCATTCTATAACGTTTACGTAATTCGAACGTACAATATAAAATTTTACAATAAATACTTTTCTAAACACTTTTTAGAGTGGTTCAGTATAATTCGTAACTATTATAACAACCGATACTCAAAAGGTGCTCAAAATAAAGTGTGCTATTTCAAAACGTTTCACATTGGTTAATACTGTTACTTTATTTAATCCGAACTAACTCAATCTGAGCTTCCATTGCGAACTACAAATACTCACTGAATATTGTATATAAAATGTTTTTCAAGTATTCTTTGAATAACTATATAAAATCTACATGTTTATATACAGCCATGTTGTAAATCCTCAAGCACGTTTTGCAACAGTGATTTGTGAAGTGATGTGGCTTTAAAACATGCAATATTTTTATAAACGAAACTCCATCAGTTGTCTGAGAAAGAAACAAAGTACTTGAATTTTTTTTTATTCAACATCGAGAAGCATACAAGCATACGGCCCACCTTATATCGCTTTATATAAGTTTTTACTGTAGCTTATGAACACTTGTAACACCGGTTATCACCGGCGCGATGCGAACTCTGCTGGTAACACAGCTACTTCTTAAGAGTTTACTGGTGACTCACGCGCAGGAAAGTAGCAAACCTCGAGGGAGGGCTTGTTGTTTATCTATCTGCAATTTTCTGTGAGATGGAGGTACTTCTACAGTCGGCGGGACACACACATATATATATATATATATATATATATATATATATATGAGCGTGATGGTCAAACGAGTTTAGTGCTGTCCTCCCCACCTCATCAAAATTCAATTTCATTCAAAAAAATCACTGTATTTTGAAAACGATTTTATATTTTCACGAACAAAGGTGCATCGTGTTTTCATAAAAATACTGAGAGGAAAGATATTCTTTCTTTAAAGAGTTCCCTAAATGACTCTGGCGCTTTCGAATATTTTACTCAATACTGAGTCTGTAATTTGGAAGTTCGCTAACCTTTCACCTGATTTGAATAATAGCATCGATTTACTTAATTTCATTAAGTCTGAGAACACACCAACATCAACAATAAAATACTTTATTTGACATCTCCAATGATGATCTGAGTTATTAATGTTTGAAAGTTTTAATTTACTTCACTTGACTGAATTTGTGTAAATTGAAAAAGTTCTATTAACAATTGAAATGGAAAAAATAATAGCCATGTTTACAAGATAAATATACATGTACCTTTTTACTAAGAAAATTTACTGTTGTTTTTGTACAGATTTCTGTACACAAATATTAGTCTTGTGCGGAAACCGAACCTTGGTGTTCAAGCAACTATCGCTCTTCGACCCGGCTCATCATAAAAATAGATGATAATGCCTACAGAACTGATTGTAGTTGGTTTATGTGGAGTTTGATGGTTTCTAATGAGTTTTATAGAAATAATGAAAAGTACTTTTATATACTAACTAGCTACTCGCCCAGCTTCGCACGAGTGATCAGATCGCTACCAAACTTCACAGGATCACCCGCTGGACTGGTCTGAAGATTCCCTGAATCAAAATCTGCCCAGCCGTTTTTGAGTCTATAGAGGACATACAAACAAACATTCATTTTTATAGGTACATATAAAAAGATAGATGAGAGTCTGCTTCTTTTTCTTAGCGTTGTCCCATTTTCTAATCTAATTCTAATGTTTTCCTTCATCCCCGAGAAAATTGTAATTACAAATATGAACATAAATCTGAAAACACGAATTTAGTGCCACATGCTCGGGTTCGAACTGGGAACCAGATGGTCAAAAGGCCGATTCTTTATCCACTGGGCAAATATTCAGAATTAACACGGCACACTCGTGTTTAAATGACGGGCATTACATGGCAGTTGGATCTACTATTACTTTTCAAAATGTCTAGTGTGTACTAATGTCAAATGTGGATAGTTTCATATTTCTGAATAGTTCGGACAATCATATTGGTAAAATGATTTGCCTATCAAATTTTGTTGCGTATTGCATAAAAATCTATACAGCTAAAGCCAACCTCGTTTATACGCGGTGTACCTTTATAAAGAGATTGACGCGAAAAATATCGGACAGACCAACTGGAAAATAATAACCACCTTAGAGAAGACCGCACCCTTTTAACAATTGCGTAGTTTCTTTGTTATTGAGTAAGGTAACCAGGAAGCCTCCGAGTTCCAGTGAGCACTCTAGTTAGCAGAAAGAGTCGTAACCCGCGAGTGCTGTTCTACATAATTGCTCACTTCTATATTTTTTTTTTTTATATTGACTCAGCATAGTGGCTCCGCTTCGCCTGTTGGTAAGCGAAAAGAGGAGCATTTGCAGCGGCAACTGACAAAGGTCCTGTCAGTTGACGCTACCATTCTTGGCCCGCAAGGTTCTTCTTCACGCTTCGTTTGAAGGATCCCATGTTGTAGGAAGGAGGAAACATATGTGCAGGCAAGGCGTTCCACATTTAAATACTTCGACAAAGATAGCAGTTGCCGAACTTTTTAGTACGAGAAAAATGTCCTCAACAGTAGAATGATGACATGGCAAGCCTGCACGTGTGGTTCTATGATGGACGGGAGAGTGTGGGATAAGGGAAAATAGTTCTTCAGAGCACTCACCATGGTACAGGCGGTAAAATATACTTAGTGAGCCTATGTCCCTACGATGTTGCAGAGGTTCTAGGTTTTTTGTGACCTTTTCGTCACCGATTATGCGGATAGCTCGTCACTGCAACCTATCGAGAGCCTCCAGAAGATACTGTGCGGAGCCGCCCTAGAAATGCGAGCAATACTCCACGCAGGCCCGAACTTGAGTCTTATAAAGAAGACAAAGTTGGTCCGGCGTGAAGAACCGGCGCACCCTGTTCAGGACTCCGAGTTTTTTATGGTTACGGCATAATGTCAATATTTAGAAATATGGGCCAAAACAAAAACTCCTGGTACTGACGAGCAGGTAGGAAGAGATTGATGGACGTAGAAGAAGCGTGTTTGGATCGATGTACCTGACGTTCCAAAGTCTTTGTTTACCCCTATGGAAGACAGGATGGAATGTTCAGTTCTGGTTTAAGAGAAGCAACGCTTGAGTTATTCCTCTTTTACAACAATCTAAATAATAAAAAAAAAATACTTTTCCACTATTTCATATATTACATATCCTTTTTTCTGCCGATTCAATTACTTCAATTACCCGTCTGTCCAAATTTATGTATCTTGCTTTATTGGTAGGTATCAACTTACTATGTCATCTAGTCATCCCTGCTTCCATTTATTCTCTTCCTTCTTTAACATCTACGTCCTGTTACTAAATAGAACGTACGGTCAAATTTCACAATTCTCATAGATTTATCTCTTCATTAACTTCTTTCCCTTCTCTCTCTTGATCTCGCGTTTAATTTCTACCTTTCCATTTACCTTCCTTCTACGCTTTTCCAACCACTTTTAATTCTCGGAGTTTTAACTTCAGTTGTGATGATTTTCTTTATATTTAGGTACTTTTACATATATATTGTTTATGCAACCAGATTGGCAAACAAGCATGCAACCCGCATCAGACGGTAAGCAGTCGCCGCAGCCTATTAACGCACGCAACACCACGGGAATGTTACTCGCGCGCTGCTATCTATTGACTTAAGGGTGTTTCGTCACAGTACCCTGTTATTTCTCTGCCATATCTCATCCTTCAAACCGGAACACAGCTATATAAATACAGCTGTTTGGCGGTAGAAATAGGTGACACAGAGGTAGCCATGCAGAAGTCGTTTGTACAAAGTCTCCCTCTAGTTATATATTTATGACTTAATACTAAATAATAAATTAGAGCTTAACCTGAGATAAAAGTGTAAGCACACGAAAGTGCAACAACTCGGCCGAGTGCTGTTCATATATCACGTAACTTTGCAAGTTTAATACGTACCTGGGTACATACTCTATACAAATAAATAAAGTTGAAGTGCCTGTTTGTAATGTCAGAATAACAGTACGAAAATGTTTATAAATGTGTACACAGTACTTACACCAAAAAAAAACATTTTTAAAATGTTTATCTATCTGTTTGTTGCGACAAATCTTCGAAACGGCGGAGCCGATTTTACTGAATTTTTGTGTTTCAGTTTGAGACGAGTTCCTAGAATATTTTTTATAAACGTCAGGAGGTATACAAGCCATACGGCCACCCGATGTAAAGTTGTTATCGTAGCCTAGTAACTTTCACTGGCAGATAGCTGATATTTATTACAAGGAGTCTAATTCTAAAATAAAAGTATCCTACGTTAAACTATTATATTAGAAAAAGAATTAGAGTTCCGCGGAAAAACTAAACCCCATGAAATTGTGAACAACTTCCAATTTCACGCGGACTAAGTTAAGAAAAAAACAAGTCTGCGGAATATCACGTTTTCAAGATCAGCCATTTCGGCAAGAAGTTAATCTGTCCGTCACGACTGAGCTTTCTATATTTTTATATTTATAATTATTCTGTGCATGTTTATGTCACCGAACTCCGCTTAAAAGTCCAGGCCAATGTTGATTAAATTTTGTGTTTGAGTTTAAGTGAGGCTCTGGATTTTCTTTTATAAGCGTCGGGAGGCATTAGGTACACCCACCTGCTGTAAAGTGGCTATGAACATTTGTGACACATTAAGTATCACTCGCGCGATGTCGTCTCTGCAGCTACTCCTGAGGAGTTTACTGGTGACTTCAGTCACTCGCAGGAATACAACAATCCTTCAGAGTCTTTAATTTGCTGCGATTTTCTGCATAGTACTCCCACTGACGGGCTGCACCTGGATCACGATAAACAGTCATATTCAAGCACAAATGTTTGTCCTGTGTGGAAATCGAATCCACAAAGTTGGTACTGAAGTAGCTTCTGCGCCACCGCCTCACTCACTCGCACGAAACAACAATCCTCTAGAGAGTTTTTATTTGGCAGCATCGAGTACGTAAACTGTACTCGATGTTTGGCAGCGATTTTCTGTAAATTACTGGCACAGACGGGCTGCACCCAAATTACGACAAACACGCACATTCATTCTTATGTGGGAATCGAATCTACGAACGTGTTGGTATTAAAGTAACCTCTGCGCCACCGAGATCATTAAAAAGACCTGCTATGCAACTCAAGAAACGTCTGCAAATTGTATTTTTATTCCTAAACTTTATAACGATTGCGCAAAATACTCCGGGAAAAGTTGAATAGTTACTTGTAGGGTTGTTTCTGAACACACTATACAAAAAATACGCGGCCAAAGTTCTGCGACGTATTTTACGTCCAAAGGTATACCCGTTGACATGGGATATGAATGTGAAAGATAATTTAAGGTCATGGTGATTGGATGGAGTTCAATCTGTTCAGTGAAGGCGCGGCAGGTTCGTTGCGTTGTCATTCTTGATCGTTAATATAAATATCTCTTAACAAATGCATCAGTTGCGTTGTTGTCGAACATCTTCCCGACCGAAGTTTTATGCTATAACGTGACGTAATTTTCTGCGTATAGGTATATCCCTAATTAAATAGTAGCATGATAAAAAAAAGATAAGCTGCATAATTATGCAATTGGCCCTCGTAATTTCGGCACAGTGTGTCGTTAGCCCAAGAGAGGTAGGGCGCATCAAAGCAGATTGTCAAAGCAGTCTGGGGAAGTGCCTCGCAGAAAATCGTAGCCAAATTACAACTCCCTAGAGGGTTCTTGTGTTCCTGCGTGTCAGTAAGGTCACAAGTAAGCTCCTAAGGAATTGCTGTGTTAGCAGCAGAGAAGGCATCGCGCGAGTGATATTAGACTTAATGTATTATAAGCGTTCACAGGCTACGGTAACCGCTTTACATCAGGTGGGCCGTATGCTTGTATGCCTACCGACGATGTAGAAAAAAAAATAGCATTCGCATTCGTGTGTTTTGTATGTTAATATAGACTAGATGTGCTTTTTCTACCCAACTGACCCAAACGGAGGGTAATATTTTTCACGCGCATGTATGTATATATGTGGGTACGTATGTATATCCATTCCATTGGAACCTTCTGTAGCCTAAACGGCTTGATCGATTTTGAAGAGTGAAGTATCTGCAAAAATAAATATGGCTGACGTAAACCTTCATCCCTGGAGTATCCATATATAATATGGTGTCAGCACAAAACCCATATAGTGGACGCAAACCTGTGAACTGTCAATATCTTTCTTTCTTTTTCACAGTTGGGTTTTGTAAACTAACTTTCACTTGTTTAGTCCAGTTCACACGCTGATGTTAAGTTGAAGAAGAATATAAAATCACTACTTAATAATGAGCGGCACACCCTATAAACTTGTTGATAGCTTTGAGGCGAGGCGTAACATGCAATTTGCATTTTATTGCATTTCCTTGCTTTTGAATAATTGAGCGTCGTTGCTGAGATGTCAGCTGAATTCCTCGCTCCGGGCTCGAGTAGAAAATGTACAGGGTACGTGGCGAAGTTATTTTCACGTCTTACTCTTATTTTGATTCCAAACACATATTTTTCTGTTGAATTACATCACAGAATTATTTTAATTTTTGAAATAGTTCAATACACTTGGAAAGATACTTATTTATTACGAAATGTTTCAGAAACTATAGAAGTGACACAGAATGGTCATTGTATATTGTAACACATTGTAGCCCCAGCTGCGTTAACATTAGAAATCACAACGAATTCTATTTTCCTTTATATCTTCACATCAGACCTCTCCATTTGACAATGCAAGACGTTTCGGAAAAAAACTTCTCAGAAATCGCTCAGTACGTGACTGTTACCACTTCAGTGCGTGTAGCTGAATTCCCATCGGCGAGCAGTGGTGGTGAAGACAGTAATTGTTTCCATTATTTAATCAAAAGAATATGAAGGTATGGACGAATATTAGATGTTTTGCGTAAAACAGAGACTAAGCAGAAGAGAGATGAGTTCAGATGAGATGATCAAACAAGGTGCCTTGCTTCCGGGACGTTTTCTAGCTCCTCTGCAATTTATACTGGAGAAACGGACGGGGGCCAACAGATTGGATAGGTGCAGTTATCGGAACCTTGTACAAAGGTGATGGATCATGGATGTACTATACCAGCTATAGACTCATCAGTTTGATAAAATTAGAGGCATACGAGAACGTAAAAATAATTGAGACAGAGAGAGAGAGAAAGAGAATGAGGGTAAAATCCGAATGCGTGAAATGTCGAATGAGAGACATACGAGATATTTCGAAATGAAAAAGCCCGCGCATATCATATTTTTTCGTATGCAATAATGAGGAAAAGTATTAGGCGCAAGGGCAGATATTTTCTCCAATTTTGTGGATCTAAAGGAACCATTTGAAAGGATTGTGCGATAGAACCTCTGGGACATATTGCCGGGATATAGAATTGATGGTACTCATGGGAATTGCACAACATGTGTGCGGGTGGCATTTTGTCGCCCTGATTGGACGTCAACATTGATGATAATCCAGGTTGCTTTTGGCTCGATTGTTCATTCTGTATTTTTACAGTTATGCAGAGTATGCGTCTACGAATATACGATTACTCATAGGTGACACTGTGGTTAATAGTTTAGTTTATGTAGTTAATGACATATTAGAAGCATTGTTTACATAAAGTTTGCAAACCTAGTCACTGCGATAAAAGACGGTTGTATGGAAAAAAGGTTACAACTCAATGCGAAGAAAATAAATACGAAATAATGTCGAAACATATATACATCGTAGAAGTAGTTATATACAAACATACATACAAAATAAAGTACACGACTCACAGGATAAATAAAAGTTCAAGATCAAGGGCTATTACTGTATAGCAGACTCGTATAAAGTTATATCACTGAACAGTAAAAGTTATTTTGTTTGCTTGTACACATAAACAATGTAATAAAACAGCAATTTTACAACCATGTAGGATGAAATAACGACTAGCTAATAATGGTTGAGTTAACATTAATGACACTTTTTTTATCGATATAAAAGTATGGCCAAGAATTCTAAGGGCTTGAGTTTTTTTATACTATAAAAGTCTTTAAATAATAGCAACACTAGCAATATTTTCTCATAGTGACACCAGTTGTGTAATTGTACAGGTAATCTCACTCACTGCCATAATTTATTAACATTACGTGAGTCCGCATTCAAATAACTATACTCTTTTAGATTTTCGTGCCTTAATAGGTAAAAACGGAACCGTCACACGATCAATTTGCTGTCTGTCTGTCTGCCGGTTTTTAATACAGCATCGTTGAGGGCAAACAAGCATATGTTTGTCTCTCGATCTATATAATTAATCCATCCATGTCGGTAGATGTAATAATTGAATAACTAATGTAAGACAAATATCACCTTAGTCTTCCTGCGACCACGGAAGCTGCAAAGCGTTCGAAACGTCAGGTTCAACAAAATAAATAAAACACGCGATATTTCCGTTAAAAATTTGTTAATTCAATTTATATAAATGTGTTCCGGTTTGAAGGTTGAGATATGGCAGAGAAATTACTGGGTACTGTGACGAAACATCCTTAGGTCATAAGATTGGCAGCGCGCAAGTAACATCCCAGTGGTGTTGCGAGCGTCAATAGGCTGCGGAGACTGCTTACTATCTGATGCGGATCGCATGCTTATTTGCCAATCTAGTTATATACACGCTGCTGGACTAGTTAGAAGCGAACGTTCAATACTGAAGTAGTGACATACTATTTATTATTCCGTGTTAGTGACGAACACCGAAACTAGTGTAGAACCAAAATTGTGTATTTACATATCAAAACGACATAGTTGGTGGCGGGAACAGAAATTGCAGTGACGACAGTACCAGGCTCGCAGATTCGTCGCGATTCAGAGAGAACTTTGCATTCGCCATGGAGTTCCTTTGTACAACATTATGCTACTCTGTTCACTGAGAACTTCCGACATGCTCATCCATTTTTATTCTTGTTTCACTAGCTATATTATAATTAGGATGAATGCTTAACCCAATTATTCAGAACTTTAGTGAGTAACCTATTTTAATTTCGATAAATTTCTGTTCGAATTTCAACTGTTCGAAAATGGTATGACGAAGTTTTAAATGCCGGATTTGTTTTTACCTATTTTGAGTTTCGATTATCAAAAAATGTAATTTTCCTTTGACAGACTATACTTACAATAATTTTAATTTATAGAAGTACCTATTGAAGGTAGAAATAACTTTTATCGTATTATGATTTACTGAGGTTTTCAAATACACACATCAAAAGTGTCTAGGGATCAACATATATTTTTGCAATAACTTTTCTCCTGATTGATATTAATTAAAATTTTCTTTAAGGATTCATCAAATAAAGTGTTTTCGTTTGTCTTAATAAAGAAATTTGCCATTTTCATAATAAAGGGATTTTTGACATTTGAACCACTAACATTAAAGTTCGAAAAAAAGACTGAAATAACAGTTTTCTTTAAATTTTTATTGGGTAACTTAAACAATTAATAATCCGTGTTTCTACCGCGAACACTAACAACACAAGAACATCGGTTTGGCATACTCAAAATGAGTTCATCCAAATCACGCTGTGGAATGGCCGCCCATGTTCGTTGCAACAACAAAAAAAGGTCTTCTTGCGACTGGATACCCTCCATATTCGGCAGAGCTCTTCTCTGTAGCACATCCCATGCATGCTCAATCGGGTTCAAGCCTGGCGACTGAGCAGGCCAGGGCATGACATTGATGTTAGCTGCGGCGAGAGTCTGTCTTACAACTCTTGCGGTGTGCGGTCGTGCATTATCATGCATTAACTGAAATAAGGGACCGATTTGCACTTGTAGAGGAACGATGACGTCTGATACAATCGTCTCAGCATAAATTTGAGCGTTGAGGTTGCCTCTGATCCAAATCAACTCAGTTCTTCCGCCGATCCAAATACCCGCCATATCATGATGGTTCCACCACTATAAGGATGGACTTCCTGGCAGGATTTTAATCGCTGTTGGCGTCCAGGGGTTCTCCAGTGTCGTATACGTCTTGTATCCGGTCTCATACCAAAACGAGACTCATCAGAAAAGCACACGAAACGCCATTGTTCTTCTGCCCAATTTCTGTGTTCAAGAGCCCATTGATATCGAATCCTACGATTGTGCATTGCTATAGGTGGTACCCTTAGCGGTCTTCGGGAATGAAGGTTCACTTCATGCAAGCGGTTTCTGACTGTTTGGTCGCTAATTAAGTTCCCTGAAGAGTGATGAAGCGTCACGGCTAACATCATGGCGGTTATTGTTGGAGCTCTTCGAGTTGTGATTTGAATGTATCGGTCTTGTCTCCGTGTCCATGCATGGGATATGCTACAGAGAAGAGCTCTGCCGAATATGGAGGGTATCCAGTCGCAAGAAGACCTTTTTTTGTTGTTGCAACGAACATGGGCGGCCATTCCACAGCGTGATTTGGTTGAACTCATTTTGAGTATGCCAAACCGATGTTCTTGTGTTGTTAGTGTTCGCGGTAGAAACACGGATTATTAATTGTTTAAGTTACCCAATAAAATTTTAAAGAAAACTGTTATTTCAGTCTTTTTTTCGAACTTTAATGTTAGTGGTTCAAATGTCAAAAATCCCTTTATTATGAAAATGGCAAATTTCTTTATTAATGCAAAGATGACTTGGTTTATCATTACTGTAGACAAACGAAAACACTTTATTTGATGAATCCTTAAAGAAAATTTTAATTAATATCAATTAGGAGAAAAGTTATTGCAAAAATATATGTTGATCCCTAGACACTTTTGATGTGTGTATATAAAACATGACACAACAAGTACCAAAATATAATATATTTGAGTGATTTGGAATTAGTAGCATTTAAGAGAAGTAGAGTGAATCAAAACAGCCCGTCTGCGTATCTCCACCTCACAGAAAACCGCAGCCAAATAACAACCCCCTGGAGGGTTGTTGTGTTTCTGCGTGTGAGTGAGGTCACCAGTAAGCTCCTAAGAGGTTGCCGTGATAGCAGCAGAGGTGGCATCGCGCGAGTGATACTTAATGTATTGTGAGCGTTAACAGGCTATGGTAACCGCTTTCCATCAAGTGGGCCGTATGCTTGATGCCTCCCGACTTTATAGAAAAAAAAAGTGGCAGTCCGATATTGCTAGGTTAGGTTAAACATGTGACCATCAAAAGAGGACCGAGGGAAGCGAGCGAGGCGTATCTTCTTTTGAACTAACACTTTTCAGAAAACTAATAGATCTAGCAATAGTAGTAGCAGTTAAACATTGAGTTAGAATTCAAAACATGTAGCATTCAAACAAAAAATCGTAATCGGAATTTCATCAAACTGTCAATAGTATTTTCGTCCAAAGAAAAAAAAACGGCTGAACGTTTTCGGTATATCAAAATTCGTTCAAAAACATTTCGCCTTTGTGATAGGTTTACTTTAGTGGCATAGGTACATCTACACGGTTGTCTTTGTTATATTTTTATTGTAAGTTAAATATATATAAAGATACAATTAACACAAGAATAGTGCTACACAAGCGTATGTATTCTTAACAAAGATCACTTCCATCTAACCGAGAGATATATAATGCAATGTCTAGTAAAATATTGTACATAAATTCTACAGATTTTAACTATTAAATATATTAAAACACACAATAAAAACACCTGCATTAAATATTGGCCCTAATAAACAAAAATAATAATAGAGATATTCCTAGATTGCATCCTTAAAAGTATTAGGAGAGATTGTCTGAGTGTTAAATATTAAAGTGCAACCCAAATCATGGTTCAACCCAATCTTGATATTTTGAATATATAATCTTCATGTAACGCAGGCAGGGTAGTTCCTGCCTATATCTGGTGGAGATCAGTCCTTCAGTTGGCTTACATCTATCGCCACAGCTTATCACTTAGGATCACAGGAGAAGGATCCTGTCTTCTGAGATCAACCTGTTAAATACTTCCTTTGTGAATAAATTTCCTGTTTTCTAGAACCATATCTGTATCAAAAATTTAATAAACGATTAAACTTTTACCCACAAAACTGTAAAGATACTTTGACGATATATTTAAGGTCATTGAACTACGAGGAAACTGAAAAATAGTGCTAGTATTGTAATGACTAGGAATATCGTACTTTTCTCTCTCTCACTTTGTATACTAGTATGGATCTAAATATTAATTTTCACGCACCCACTCTCATACATTCACTCAATCGGTATTCGCTTTTATACACTAAGAGAATAAATAGACAAACATACTTCTTTTTTGAATTAAACAATTGTTAACCGTTATAAATTGTTTAATTCAATGTGTAACAATCGTGAAAACCTAAGACAATACTTCTTTTTTTCCATAACTTATATGTAGTATTCTATTGTAATGAAGTTATTTTTACCCCTGTCTATTATTGTAGTTCAAATTTATAAGCTTGATATGTGCGCGATAAATTTTAGTCAATGCTTACTGTCTATCTATCTATAACTTCACGCCAAATTCCTTACGGGGTAGGCAGAGAGAAGCGAGCGCCACGTGACTCGATCCTTACATACCTCACTCGCTTCTTTAACATTCATTGCTCTTTTCATGCACGCTCGCCGGTTCCTGGGGCTCCTGACATCACCTTCTGATAAAACACGACCAATTTGGTCATGGTAGGTTTGTCTCGGTCTTCCTCGGGTCCTACATCCCAGGGGTTTTAGGTTTTCTTTTTTCTTCTTTAATGCTTACTAAATGTGTCATATTGTAAGGAGTACGTTGTTAACCGAAATACAGACTAATTCTTAGCCTGGTTCGTTAATATGAGGCATAACCTACTAGTAAATACCTGTTTTAGTGTAATCAGTAGATATGATATAGTTTATTAAAAATACTGTATACTTTCTTGAAACTTTCTTAGTCGTTATATGTATATTATTCCAAACTGTATGATCTCCGCACTTCCAGTGATCGTTCAGAATGGTAGCTAGTTGCAAGTAGTAGCAAAATAAAGCAATGCGACCTCTTAACTGCAAGTTAGTCGAGCTTAACGAACAGCTGCATGCGACAACTCGGGTTTACTCAATACTTGTTGAATATTATAGTTAACATAAACATATGTACAAACTACTTCGCTCCTAAGTTTAAACAATTCAGTTTTGGCTTTGCGGAAATTAATTAGTTTCCTCTATAAGTTGTAAATTCCTGTGTAGGTAATAAATAATAAATAAATATTGCCAGACAAATTACACAGCGCCACCTAGCCCCAAAGTAAGCGAAGCTTGTGTTATGGGTACTAGACAACTGATAAACATACTTAAATACATTTTTTTTTTGTAAATACATACTTATTATACATAGAAAATACCCAGACAGATACAAACAGACATGTTCATGCACACAAATGTTTGTACTGTGTGGGAATCGAACCCACGAGCGTTGGTGTCAAAGTAGCGTAACAGCGCGTTTCACCACTGCGCCACCGAGCCCGTCAAGGTTGAAAAACTCTTCCAGGTGTCGTAATATGCTTTCCGGTTTTGCCCGTTTTGCAAGACACTTATATTCGTATGCCATCCATTTTCTTGTATGGCTATCACTAGAACTCGTCACTAGACAGTCTCCGGTTCACGCTGCTTACGTTGCATGTTCGACATACGTAGGAATGGTATTTAGATCCTCAAGACTGGCCTTTTTATACCCACCACTTATCTTAAAGCAATTTATTACATATATGTATGTAGAGAGAACCGAGCCGAACCGAGAGTCATATGGCATGACGCGGTCTTTACATACTTCACTCGCTTCTGTGACTTTCATAGCTGTTCATTCATAGCCGGTTCCTGGGGCCCTTGACATCACCTTCTGATAAAACACGATCAATTTGGTCATGGAAGGTTAGTCTCGGTCTTCCTCGGTTTCTACATCCTTCCACTTTTGTATTGTATATCTGTTTCGTCATTCTTTCGTCCCACATTCTTTCTACATGTCCGAACCAACGAAGAATGCCTTTTCTTATCTTAACACCGACACTCTCTTTCAGACCAACTCTTTCTGTCACGTTGTCATTACGAACGCGGTCAGCAAGCGTTATGCCACAAATTTTGCGCAATGCTCTCATCTCGACCGCATTTATTCTACTTTCATGCTCTCTCTGCCATACCCAGCTCTCACTTCCATAAGTTAGCGTTGGGATTAGCACCACGTTGTGTACAGCGAGCTGTGCCTTCTGGCTTAGATTTCAGCTGCCTAGAAGTTTACCCAACGCTCCATTCACCCTATTCCCTACACTCACTCTTCTCTCCATATCAGCGGCGTACATATATAATGAAATAATATAACATTAGCGAACGGTAAAACAATATTGCAATTGAATACCAGTTATTATGTTTGCCTACAAAACGCAGGTGCTGATACCATTGCTAACATATAGAAGCGAGAACTAGGTATGGCAAGAGAATATAAAAGTAGAATAATCAAAGTCGAAATGCTTTGCGTCGCCCCTTTTACCCTGGAGTGATTGCGATCGATGAAGCCTTCAAGATCGTATTGGTTAAAGGCAACTAGTTGGTGGTGTTTAGTCAGCAAAAGTCAAATATAACTTATACGACTCGACATTATACCAACAGCCTCGTTTTACAATCGCACAGCTCGCCGGCGGCTGGGAGTTCATCCGCACACACTGGAACCGCAATGGTCGCGCACTGTGCGCTTCACGAGAAGTTTTCTGCTGAGAACTATTATGTTGTGGAATGAGCTCCCTGCCGAGGATTTCCCAAGGGACTACAGTATGGGGTTCTTCAAGAAAGGCGTGAAGAGGTTCTTACAGGGTCGGCAACGCAAGAGTGACAACAACAGCCTATGGGCATTTGCAACACCCCTGGTGTTGCAAATGCCCATAGGCTACGGTAACTGCTTACCATCAGGCAGGCCGTACGCTTGTTTGCCACCTTAGTGGTATAAAAAAAACAAGGCTAATTTGAAAGCACAGCATCAGGTTACACTTCCTAGTTCACACCCTTGACTCCTATATTGACTACCAATATTTTATAAGTTAATCAACTACATCCAGTACAGTACAGTATAGTAATCTGCCTTGTTTCATTAGAATCCTTATATTTTTCGGAATAAAAACTGAATTATAATTATTCAAACTTCGACCGAGAGGTCAACAGACAGATCCAACTCGGCTGGTCAACGTTCAGGAAACTTCGACACATCTTCTAGTCCAAAATACCTCAATGCCTGAACAGCAAGGTATTCGAATAGCGTGTGTTGCCAGTGATGACATACGGAATTGAGACATGGCATTTCAGTTCCGGCCGTATGGGGAAATTCAAGGTCGCTCAGCGTGCTATGGAAAGAGCTATACACGGATTTCTCTGTGCGGTAGAATCAGAAATGCGAATATTCGCAGTAGAACCAAGGTAACCGAGATAGCCCAAAGGATAAGCAAGCTGAAGTGGCAGTGAATCGGTAACATAGTTCGTAGAACCCACAACCGCGAGGTATTCGAATAGCGTTCATGTACAAATACACGCAGTGGCGGCGTCCCCCCATAAGATGGAGCGACGACCTCAAGAGGTTTATAGGGAATCGATGGATATAGGTGGCACAGGATCGAGACGAATGGCAATAGAGGGGCGGCCTATGTTCAGCAATGGACGAATATTGGTTGAGATGATGATGATTATAGTCATTTTCGAAGAATACCTACACTGCCAAAGAAACCACATTTTTTTGGTTGGCGTTAACCTCTATATCCGATGTAATCTACGGAAAAAATATATTTTTTAATATTTAATCTACGGAGATGGTTTTGTTACGGTTTTATTTTAAATGTAGATACCAAGAAATTCATTCACAAAATATTAAGTTACGTAATAAAATACCAGACTTTTATCATCGGACATTTTGCCGACTACAATTTAAACTTATAGAAAGCGGACGCTGTAACCGATAACATTGTCATAAACTGAATATAAACTGTATGAAATATTTTTAAATCTCCGCACAAATGGCGAGCTCCGAACAACAATATCGAAAACCTATAAAGTAGCCATAAAAATGAAACACAGACCATAGGTTCATTGTTTCCAATTTGACAGCATAATATTAGTAGCCTTATTTGCTCCACATTCTAGCACTCTGGGCCAGATATCGATATTCAACATAGAAAATCAAAATTTTAATAAGTGTAAGCAAACTTCGATTGAAACGGAACATATAAGTAAATAATAAATAAAAACCATTTACTTCACAAAATTCACTACAAAAAGTAATATATGCGTGCATCATTACTTGACTTTTTGTTGAGAGGTTGACACTTTTAAGAGGAAAAACACCTGTGTCAGAATGGATTTATTTTTAGATATATTTATTTAATTTCTGTGTGCAATCCACCTATGAGGATTGCACAGCATATGTGCGAGTGGACGGCAGCTTATCGCCCTGGTTTGATACCAATATTGGTGTCGGACAGGGATGTGTGCTGTCGGCTCGGCTATTTATCTTGTATCTGGACAGTTGTCGTCAGAGAATGAGAAATATGAATGTCGGAATGCGAATGGGTGGTGAATGGCGGAGTGGTTAACTGCCTGCTTTATGCAGATAACGCGGTATTAATAGCAGAATCACCATCCGAACTGCAAACACTAGTCACAACAATGAAAGACGATTGTATGAAGAAAGGCTTACAATTGAATGCGAAGACAACCAAGATAATGGTATTTGAAAGAAAGACCAATTTTCGTTCGTTCGTTCGTTCTGGTTGCAGAACGAACACAAGGATTAAGGTTGATGATGTAGTATTGGAGCAAGTGGACGAGTTTGTATATCTTGGAAGCGCTTTTAGCAGCGATGGAAGATACACCGCTGATGTGGAGAGACGAGTGAGGCAGGGAATAGCGTATATGGAGCGTTGCTGCTAGGCAGCCAAAATCTAAGCCAGAAGGCACAACTCGCTGTACACAATCCTAAACGCTAATCTAATCCCAACGCCAACTTATGGAAGTGAGAACTGAGTATGGCAGAGTGAGCATGAAAGTAGAATAAATATGGTCGAGATGCGAGCGCTGCGAAAAATTTGTGGCATAACGCTTGCTAAACGCGTTCGAAATGATGACGTACGAAAGAGAGTTGGTCTGAAAGAGACTGTCGGTGTTAAGATAAGAAAAGGCATGCTACTTTGGTTCGGACATGTAGAAAGAATGCAAGATGAAAGAATGGCGAAACAGGTATACTATGCAAAAGTGGAAGGATATAGGAGCCGAGGAAGACCAAGACTAACCTACCATGACCAAATAGGTCGTGGTTTATCAGAAGGTGATGTCAGGCGCCTTAGGAACCGGCGAGCGTGCATGAAAAGAGCTATGAATATTAAAGAAGCGAGTGAAGTGTGTAAGGACCGGTCTTATGAGGCTCGGATCCCTCTGCCTACCCCGCAAGGGACCTGGCTGAAGATATACATACATACATAAATTTCTGTTTTTTTTTTAATTTTATTAAATTTCTAGTTCATATACCTATTACTACTACTTACTTAATACTTGAAATATTAAATTAATTACTAACAAAGATTATTAATAAAATATCTAGTTTTATCTCTTATGATAGTTATGATAACAGTGAATTGTGTGTGTGTGTCAGTGAACGAAGAAAACAGTGTTTTTTTCGTTCACTGGTGTGTGTGTAAGTGAGAGAGAGATAGTTATAGTGAATGTGTATTAGTGTAGGTATGTCATTATTAACAACTTTTATATTGCGTAACAGCGAAATTTAAAACTTAGCGATCTGGCACTACCTGTCAAACATACCTGTCCCATTTGGGTCAAACATAATAGTAAAAAAAAAACAAAATGCAACGCTCGCATTTTAACCGCCATTATTTTACTTTCATGCCCTCCGCCAGCTACCCAGCGCTCTATCTTTCATAAATTAGCGTTGCCACCGACTCCATGTTGTTTATAGCGAGCAATGCCTTCTTATAGCTTACATTACCTAATTTTTTTCCCAATGCTGCATTCACATTATACCTAGCAGCCACTCGTTATTTCCCCACGCAGCGTTATACCTTATATCCCTGCTGAAAGCGACAAGCGCACCTCGGTTAGACTATCCCATCCGTTTTTTTAACACAACATCATCAACCTTCAGTTCGTTCTGATTTCCTCCCTTTCATCTTCCCCGTCAGTAGCAAGCTTTCATATATGCGATCGTATTTTCATCATTACTAATAGTGTTTGCATAAAGCAGATAATTCTACACTACACTAGATTACTCATTAGAATTGCGCAATTGTAAACCTTATTACTGTAAACATTTATAGATGGAGATAATTATAGACGAGATATAGAATTAACACTAATTTCGGCATTTACTAGGCGATAAGTTACATGGTATACAAACAACGACATATCAACCTATACGCCCATGGATCTTAATGTAACTAAGGGTACATTTCGTATAGTTTAGTATAACTTGATCCGTCGTTGTGTGTACAATCCTCATTGGTCAGCAAGGAGAAGGGCACCATCAATCCTGTATCACGGTAATATGTTCCAGAGATCCTTTCAAACAACCTTGCCTAATCTCTTCTCAATAACCACAAAACTTCAAATATCCTTCCGGTCTAGAGCCGCATGCTTTTCCACAATATTAATTCCTAATAAGTATTTATAATATTGTAGAATCGTACTAGACGAAAGATTGCCTAGGAATGTTAAGATTATGAACGAGGAGGGTTGTTTTTTATACCACTAAGGTGGCAAACAAGCATACCTGCCTGATGATAAACAGTCACTTTAGCGTACGGACATTTGCAACACCAGGAATGTCACTCACGTGTTCTTCACGCCATTCTTGAGGAACTCCATGTTGATCTCTTAGGTAAACCTCTGCTGGGAGTTCATTCCGCAACTTCAAAAGGAAACTTCTCTGGAACCGCACAGTACGCGATCATTGCGGTTCCAGCGTGTGAGGGTGAAATGTAAAGGAATGGTAGAATATGAACGAGAGAATGCAATTTGATCTAACCTGCTTTGTGTGCTTCCGCCACCAATTAGTTCATGCGGCCTAGCGCCGGCCGGCACCCACCCACTACTGTTAGTACGTGCTACATGCCGACGCTGCCATGGCTACTCCGGTAGTCTCTGCCTCGGCTGCTGCGGTCGTCCGCCATCTGGAACAGAATCCGCACGCCCCCACCACCATCATCGCTGCCACGACTGGCCTGGTCGTCGCTGCGACACGTGTTTCGCCTCTCCATGAGGCATCATCAGGCGTTGTAGACGTTAATCGTAAGAATAACATGCTACAAGTGACAAATCCATCGCAGTGCCGCCCCTTATATTGAATTGAGGGTGGGGGTGGATGGTGTGAGCGAAAAGATATTTAATAGTGGGGAATGGTTTACGTCAGTCTATTTGTTCATGAGAGTAGTGGGTGGGTGCCGGCCGGCGCTAGGCCTCATGAACTAATTGGTGGCGGAAGCACACAAAGCAAGTTAGAAATTGCATGTAAATTTGTCTTTCGCAAAATAACGCCTGAATCTATTAACTATTGAACGAGAGAATGTTCCTAAGAACTATGCAGTTTTGAAGGAATGGAAATAGAAGAAAATATCTAAAAGAAAGTACTTATTCAAAATTTACGAAAGTTTGTAATTTTTATTTTTATAATATTCAGTATCATTTTATGAAATATTAGTGGTAAATCAGGTTTATATTATAAGCCTTTGGTGTCTAATTTAATTCAAAATAATATATAATCTCTTAGATAATATACAAGTGGATCTAAATGAATCAATACCAAGTAACCGGCACTAAAAATAAGACGCTATTTGATAAGTCTTTATCGAAGTGTCGGAATTGAATAAGACAAACGACACTTTGCGACGGGGAAAAAATGAAACTCTAACCTTCTGATTCATTCTTAATGATGAAAAGGCTTTTTAAAGCTTACTTATGGAAGGTATTACAGAGAAATGTTAAACTTTCCTCGTATTAATGTGTACAGAAAATATTTCGTAGAAACTTTCGTTCGTAGAACTTAATAAGAGATGCTGCATTAGCAGCGGGGTCCCAACGTGTAAGTGATATTTTTTGAATCGCAAGTGCACATGTTGATGTGGGTTTTTTATCTGTCTGTAATCCCTTCGAGCACTGAAAAAATCAATCTTCTACGCAATCGAAAGATACGGCTGTTTATGAGCACATTTTGACACTCGCAAGGGAATCAAAACCTATAGGGTACTTCCCGCTGACCTACTCGTATTGTCATGAAAATTGTTAAGAACCAATGTCATGTAACACAAGTAACGGGAAAAATCCGAAAACCATAATTTTGTAGTTACAACATATTTTTAGACTTCCGTACCTCAAAGGAAAAACGGAACCCTTATAGGATCACTTTGTTGTTCGTCTGTCTGTCTGTCAAGAGCCTTTTTCTCAGGAATGAGTGGGAGTATCAAGCTAAAATTAATATCAAATACTAAGGGCTGTAATCCCTTCGAGTAGTGAAAAAATCAAACTTCTAAATCAATGCAATCAAAAGATACGGCTATTCATGCCTCGCTTATGCGCAAATTTTGACACTCGAAAAGAAATCAAAACCTATAGGGTACTTTCCCGTTGGCCTAGATTCAAGAAATGAAGTAAACAAGTAAAGGAAAGAATCCGAAAACAGTTAATTTGTAGTTCCATCACAAAAAAAAAAAAAACTATTTTTGCGACAATACTTTACGAAAATATTTTTGACGGAACCCTCAAGGCGCGAGTCGGGCTCGCATTTGACGGCGTTTTTTTTTTTGGGATTACACTTGTTTGTAGTTTTTTTTTATACCATTAACCCCTTGAGCACCAACATAGGTCATATATGACCACGCTTATGGCGGTATGCGTGTAAAAAGTACATAGCGGGCCTCGACGGGCGAAAAACAAGCGTACGGCTTGCCTAATGTTAAAAAGTTACCATAGCCTGGATATTTGCAACACCAGATGATTTGATGTCACTCTTACTTTACTGACCCTGTAAATACCTGCTCACCATTCATGAAGAACCCAATGCTGTAGTTTCTTGGAAAAATCTCGGCATAAAGGTTAGTCACAAGGTTCTAGCTGGTATCCAGGCGCCTACGCTCAGAGGTGATTACAATACTCTTGAGTCACTTAGTACTCAGACTTGAGACTTATATAACATAAATCTCAGCCCCGAACTGAATATCTGTCTGACTCTGTTCAGCACATCAAGTTTCTTAGACGCGAGCCTGACCTTCTCCTTCAGGTCTGTTCTAAACATATGCGTACTGGAGATCTCGGCACCGAGAATCCCAATGTTCTTGGCAATGGTAAGGGGCGTGTTCTGGATTTGCCGAACCGCAACAAATGGGATTTTTAGTGGTGAATCTGTGCAAACTTCTCTCTTTATTGGTGTGCTCAACAAAGCAATGCATCACTTCAGCGTGGAAGAAAGACTTATATTATACAAGCCTTAATTCAGATCGCACATGGAGTACACTTATCTCTTTATAGAATGCTTCCAATTTAATAAAAAAATTCTTAGCGACAATAGGTTTACATATCAGAATCTGGTTTGTACTGGAATACAACGAATCAGGAACCCTTAAAAATATAAACATACCGCTTCAATTACAATAACATTCCCCCACACGGGAGGTTGTTTTATTACTGCAAGTGAGTGAGGTTACCAGTAACCTCCTGACGAGTTGCTGTGTTAGTAGCAGGGCTCGGCAACGCGCGTGATTTAACAAATTCAAGTAAAGGATGACTTTTATACTAAATAGGAGCATTTTTTGTCAAATTTTTTGACGAACCTCACAAAAAATGCATGAATTACTTGCTTGGACAAATTGCGCCCGAATTTTTCTGAATTCCAACAGACCGTGACCCTTGGGGCTCAAATTTGAATAAAAGAATGTTTAATAATCCCTGTCCTTGAAGCTGTAGCCTCATTATAAATCTGAAGCTTGAACGGTGTCGGGGTAGTTTAATACGGAATATTAGATGAGACGACAACAGACCACCAAACAAGTGACGTAAATTGGAAGAATGTTATATTTACAGGGATGAAAAAGTTTACGACGAAAAATGTTAGATGACAAATGAAGCAATATGCTGCGAGATATCTGGCTACTTTATTTGACTTATTTCCGTCTTTCAACCAACAGTCATCTTGTTTAAACTTTATTGACCACGAAATAAGTTTAGAAACATAGTTGGTCTGAAAGAGAGCGTCGGTGGTAAAATAAGAAGAGGCATGCTCCGTTTGTTCGGACATGTAGAAATAATGCAGTATGAAAGAATGACGAAGCAGATATATATATGCTAATACAAAAGTGGAAGGATGTAGGAGCCGAGGAAGCCCATGACTTACCTACCATGACCAAATTGGTCGTGTTCTATCAGAAGGTGATGTCAGGAGACCTAGAATCCGGCGAGTGTGCATGAGAAGAGCAATTAATGTTAAAGAAGCGAGTGATATATATAAGGATCGAGTCTCGCGACGCTCGGTTCTCTCTGCCTACCCCGCAAGGGATTTGGCGTGAAGTTATAGATAGATGATAGATATAAGTTTAAGTACAACGTTTTTCTTATACGACGTCGGAAGGCGTACAAGCTAGGGATGCCCGATCTTTTGCTTTGAATCGATCTTTTGAATCGTAATGAATCGTAACCCTGTGAATCGATCCACGATCTGAATCGTATTGAATTGAATCGATCTCATTCGATCTCGGAAGATCGTATCCCAATTTTATAAAAATAATAAAATGACAGTGACATTCCATGTAAAATTGTATTTATTAGGCACCTAAGTTACTTTTTTTTTTTTTTGTCCTGACTATGTAGTTAGCCCCGAGTGGGCTGTCACTACGTCACCGGACTAGAGAGGCGGGCGTGAGGCGCCACAGCCTAGAAAAACAAAGTTAAGCGACAGCCTAAGGGCCCCCGAGAGGGGTAGGACCTCGGCTCAGGACGTCGCTGGAGAAACAAATCGAACACGCGGGTTCGTGCCTGAAGGGCCTGTCGGAGAGAGGCGCCCAGGTACCGTGGGCTACCGATACCTGGTGTATCGCGCAGTAGTCCTTACTCTTCGCGCCCGGAGCCGCCGAGCGCGGTGTGTGTCTGGAGTGTTGGGGTTGGAGGGGGAGAGGTAGGGGGCGTTCGCAACAGTAATGCGATCATCGGGATCAAAGAGTGAATTTCGCGGTCTGCGCCGGAACCCCCGGGCGTCGATCCGCGGGGTGTAATTAACAGCGCGGGCTATCAATGGGTTGGGGTGTTGGGAGGCAGTTTCGAAGTAGCGTCTAGACGCTTTCTTCATGAAACTAATGATGGAAGGGAGTTCAAGGTCGAGATGGAGATCTGCGACCCTGAGATAGTAAGGGGCGGCGGTTGCATTACGGGCAAACCGGTTTTGGATAATCTGGAGCTTAGCCAGATGGGAGCGCGCAGCGTGTGCGAACACTACGCTGGCGTAAGTGAGAACGGGGCGGATGCAGGCTTTGTAGAGTGTACACTTATTTCTAAGTGACATTCTACGATTCCTGAATATCGGACCGAGCCGGCCTAGATAGAACGCGGATTTGTTCCAAACAGCGGTGATGTGAGGTCCAAACGTCATTCTGGAGTCTAGGATGACACCTAGGTATTTGGCCTTCTCGACCCATGGGATGGGTCGGCCGAACAATGAGATGGGGCGCACGGTCCTATGTTGGGAATCGGGTCTCGTAAGACCTTGTGGATCCCGAGAAAAGAACACTGCGACACTTTTCTCCGGATTCACCTCGATTCGCCAACGTCGGAACCATTCGCCTAGAGCGTTAGCCGCTCTCTGGAGCCTATCCGATATGTTGGATTTGGCTCGTTCGGAAGTGTAAAGTGCCGTATCATCGGCAAAGAGGGCTAGCTCCACGAAGGGAGTCTTGGGAACATCGTTGGTGTACAACGTGTATAGGATAGGACCGAGCACGGAGCCCTGAGGGACCCCGGCTCGGATAGGGTGCGGCCTCGAGAGAGTGCCGTGGACTCTGACGCGGAGGGAGCGATTCGACAAGTAGTCTCGTAAGATGTGCACGAGACTGTCTGGCACTTCCATTTGGTGTAGCTTATATATTAAGCCATTGTGCCAGACTTTGTCGAACGCTTTCGCGACGTCGAAAAACAGGGCACCGGTATGGCGCCCTGTTTGAAAATTGGAGAGGACGTGCTCCGTGATGCGGTGCACTTGGTGGACTGCCGAGTGTTTGGGACGGAACCCAAACTGCTCGTCTATGAGAATGCCTCTAAGTTCAACGAACTTTTTGAGGCGAATGGCTATGATGCGTTCATAGACTTTCCCCAGGCATTTGAGGAGACTAATGGGCCTGTAAGAGGCGGGGTTCTCCAGGCATTTGCCTGGTTTGGGGATGCCAACTACGTCTGCATCTTTCCAGGAGTCTGGAAATCTGCAGTTCGCAAGAGCGGCATTGAATATCGCCACGAGAAGGACTATCAGGGGGCCTGGGAGGAGTTTGAGGACCGAGTTCGTGATGCCGTCAGCTCCGGGAGCTTTCCGGCTCCGAAGGTCCCTGATGATCGTTTGGACCTCCTCAACCGTTGTAGGCTCGAGGGGGATCGTGGGAGGTGTCGCGAGGATTCGTTCCACCTCAGAGTCAACCATCTGCACGTGTTCGTCGTCTGTTGGTTCTAGACTAGGAGAGCATTGGCTCTCCAGGCTGTCTGCAAAGCATTCAGCCTTTTCGTCATCATCGAACGCTATCGTACCGTCTGGTCGGGTCAGGGGAGGGCATTGGGTTATTTGGTCGGAACGGAGAGATTTAGCAACTCGCCAGTACGCCGTGTGCGAGGGCTTAATTTCTCCAACAAAGTTGGCCCACCGTTCATCCCTGAACTCTTTGATGTGCTTCTTTACTTGGCGTTGTAAATAGCGCATCCGAGAACGGTTCTGTTCGGTGGGACAAGAGTCATGGGCGCGTGTCGCTGCGTTCTTTTCCGACACTAGTTCTCTCAAGTAAGCAGGGAGTTCCCAACGCCGAGCTAAGTCGGCCGTTGAAACCTCTCTGGAGCAGTTGTTAGCTGCCGTTTGCAAGTGGCTAGTGAGGGCGTCGATCGCAAGGTCGGTCTCGTCATTTGTGAGAATCTGTTCGGGTACTTGCTCCAGTTCGGGTGTGGAAGTCTGTGCGAGCACTCTTTTGAGTTTTTGCCAGTCCGTTACCCGTCTGGTGTCCTCGTCTGTCGGTAAGTCAGTTGGTTGCCCGAACTCGATCAGAACTGGCCGGTGGTCAGAGCTAAGTTCTGTGTGCATTTGGATTGAACGCATCCGTAAGGCTACGTTCTTTAGAAGTGCAAAATCCAGAACGGTCGGACGGTGTCCCACTGTTGCGGAATAGTGGGTGGGAGACATGGGGGCTATGACGTCGAATCCTAGGGAGTCCTGTAGGCTCTCTAGGATTACGCCGTTTGGTGAAGACGAGTGGCTATTCCACTGGGTGTGCTTACTATTGAAATCTCCAGCCAGAATGGTGGAGTTTCCTAGGGCAAAGAGGGCTTGCAAGTCGCTCTGAAGGATTCGCTTGCTCGGGGGGAGGTACGCGGACGCGATGTTGATCGGCTGATGGCCGGTCATCCCTAGTCTGCAGATGGTGACCTCGAGGTTTTCGAGAGATGGGGGTTCTAGTGGGATGCAGTGCAGGGACCTTTTGTAATAGACTAGGGTTCCGCCCCCGCGGCCCTCTCTATCATTACGGATGACGTTGTAATTTGCAATGCGCGGGTCGCGATTGCATGGTTTCAAAAGGGTCTCCTGCACTAGGAGGATATCAACTTGGTGGTCGGTTAGGTACTGGTGTACTTCATCCCGTTGCCACGCAAGGCCGTTTGCGTTATAGAGCGCAAGGGAAAGGGAGCGTGGTTTCACTCTTTGATTCCGTGAACCCATTATTGTTGGGAGAGGTTTGTGCGCCGAAGGTGGGCAGGCGCGCGATAGTCCATGATGGACTCAAACACAGCGATGTGTTTACAGACGATCTGGAATTGGTTTCCCACTCCAGTGTCCTGAAAGTCATGTAGCTCGCGGGCTAGGACGAATAGCTCTGACATGTCGATTTTACTCGCCATGTCAAACACTATGTCCGTAAAGTGAGGTTTGCGTCCTCCCTGAGGGGGAGTCTGCTGGGGTGCAGCTGCTGGGGCAGTCTCTACGGGTTCGACCGGTGTGGGTAGGGGTGCAAGAGGCTGCCTGGGTGAAGCCCATGCAGACACTGCGGGGATGGGTGCCGGAATAAACGGCTGGGGGACCCGAGTGGGCCGAAGCTGAGGGTAAGCCGTTTGGCTCTGGGAGGGCGGAGAGAGGCGCGTGTGCGAGCGCCCTTTGGCTTGTGCCGGCCTCGTGCGCCTCTTCGGCGCCTTAGGGCAGCCGCCATAGTTGGCGGTATGCCCCACGGCGCCGCAGAGAACGCACGCTGGCGGCTCCACCGCTGGGTCGCGCGGACACTGGCCCCGTTCGCGATCGCCTAAGCATTTCACGCAACGGAACCTCGAGAAGCAATTACGGGCAGAGTGCCCGTAATTTTGGCAGTTGTGACACTGCCCTGGGAGTCCACGTTTGTGGGGGAGTTCGACTTCGATGTCGAAGAGACCACAGATGTTTGTGATCTGAAAGATCTTCTTACCCTCGGGGGTAAGGGGAAGATGGCAGATTACCATATTGTATGGCTCGCCATCTTTGCGGTGGTTGCGGGTCATCCGGTGTACCGACCGGACGGGGACCTAAGTTACAAAAAGATTCCGCATTTAAGCTTTTTAAAAACAACAATTTAGTCAAACGAACTGGATCTAACCTATTACGGCTATCAGTCAAAGTGTTGCCAGCTAGTGAAAACAGACGTTCTGAAGGGACAGATGTTGCAACAATCGTCAAATACTGCAAAGCCAAACAGCTTAGGATAGTAGATCTGGTGGTCCAATATGTTATTGGGTCTGCTTGTCTATTCAGTAATGGTTCTCTAAGGTACTGTTTCAAAATGTCATCAAGTCCTTCTTTTGGAATATTTTGATTCGATTCGGATACCAATTGGCAATGAAACTTCCTAATGTTGTCGTCATCATCGGGTAAAACCACATTTTGCGCATTCTCTGATGTATCCTTATTGGCGTCCGTCATTTTTAGCAAATCGGTGATATGATTAAGTGATTTTGCACAAAACTGAGCATCCGTAAAATATTTTTTTTTTAATCGGGGTCTAAAATTGTTAATATTGCCAGAAGATGCACTTTTTCAACATTCTTAAAGCGTCTATTAATTTCGATCAGTATTTTTGCTTTGAATTCTGCTCCTAAGTCAGAAACTTTAGAAGTGCTTCCTGTATGGACAGATTCGAACGATTTAGTCATGCAGAAAATAATTGGTATGATTAAGGCATGCTCCGTTGGTTCGGAGATGTAGAAAGTACGCAGGATTAAAGTATGACGACACAAATATACAATGGGAAAGTGGAAGGATGTAGGAACCGAGAAAAAATCAATTCTGACCGACCAAATCGGTCGTGTTCAATCAGAAGGTGATGTCGGGAGCCCTAGAAACCGGCGTGCGTGCATGAAAAGAGCTATGAATGTTTTAAAGTAAGTGAGGCGTGTAAGGACCGCGTCTTATGGCGCTCCGTACTCTCTGCCTACCTTGCAAGGGACCTGGCATGAAGATATACATACATACAAAGTGATGTAAAATAGGGATGAGTATTTTTACAGTGTGAACACATTTGTTAGATAAATACTCGTACATGGCTTTAATTTTTTACATAATGATTAACAGTTCTGTGTACTAACAAATGTACCAGTAATACCACACCAGAAGATTAAGAAAGAAGAAGATTTAGAGCATTCTCCGCCACTCTGCTCTGCGCATTGGTTGATGTATCGTTTTTAAAACGGTTGAAGTATGCATATACCCTTGAAGTTCGAGATAGATAACTTCATCAATCAAGATAAGCTGTGGTTAATGTTGCTTAACTTATGTATCCGATTAGGCAGATAAGCGCAACGACGTCATATGGCTTCTTAAACCCGCACCTGCTTAGTTGTTAGGAGAGACTGCAAAGCGCACAGTTGAAAATCGTATATCAAGAGAATTTTCTTTCATCACGTAATTTACAGACAAAATGAAGGCTTAACCCAAATTTAGATATGATTATTCAAGCGCTAGGCACTTTTCAATAAAAGAATATTTATTTAAATTCATTTCATAGTTAATTTAGCAAGTGTGCATGAAAAGAGCTATGTATGTTAAAGAAGCGAGTGAGGAATGTAAGTACCGAGTAATGCGGCGCTCGGCTCTCTCTGCCTACTACGCAAGGAATGTTGCGTTGAAGTTATAGATAGATAGATAATTAGCGAAAATATTGCATAATTACTCGTAAAAAATTTACTTTTTTTATTATATATTGAAAATATCCCACTTTGTGAAATCTGTAAAAGCAAATACGATAATTTTGACTAGCTGGGTGGGTCAGCCGTGAATAGCGCGACTTTGACACCAACGCTCGTGGGTTCGATTCCCACACAAGGCAAACATTCGTCTGCATGAACATGTCTGTTTATCTCGGTCTGGATATTTAAAGAGAGGTAGGGTGCATCAAAGCAAATCAAATCAATCAAAGTCTGGGGAAGTACCTCCACCTCACAGAAAACCGCAGCCAAATAAGAACTCTGTCTGTGAGTGAGGTCACCAGTAAGCTCCTTCGTAAGGAGTTGCTGTGTAAGCAGCAGAAGAGGCATCGCGCGAGTGATACTTAATATATTACAAGTGTTAAATAGACTACGGTAACCGCTTTACATCAGGTGGGCCGTATGCTTGAATGCCTCCCGACGTTGTATAAAAAAAAATCGGCCAAGTGCGAGTCCGACTCGCACACGAAGGGTTCCGTACCATTATCGATAAAAACGGCAAAAAAATCACGTTTGTTGTATGGGAGCCCCCCTTAAATATTTGTTTTATTTTATTTTAATTATTTATTCTTAAAGTGAATATATAAATAAATATTCTGTGAATATTTCAAGCGTCTACCTGTTGCCGTTATCAATATCGAGCAAAAATGAGCAAAAAAAATCACGTTTGTTGTATGGGAGCCCCCTTAAATATTTATTTTATTCTATTTTTTAGTGTTTGTTGTTATAGCGGCAACAGAAATACATCATCTGTGAAAATTTCAACTGTCTAACCATCACGGTTCATGAGATACAGCCTGGTGACAGACGGACGGACGGACGGACGGACAGCGGAGCCTCAGTAATAGGATTCCGTTTTACCCTTTGGGTACGGAACCCTAAAAAGGGAGGTATTATAATAAATAAAATATGAAATTCCCTCTATACAATATCCCATTTTCCTGTTATGAGCTTTGAAAATGTATACTAAAATCAAATGACTTTATTGGAAGCAGTAAAACTTGCGCTAAAGTCTAATTTGACTAGCTTAGAAATTTGCTTCCTAGGTAAACCTAGTAAATCTCGGTTAGTCGAACGCTGACTCTTGTTTAATGAGCTATTGAGCGCGGCTCGGCTCACAGCATACGACCTGCTGCGGTGAAACAACCCTGGTTCAATTAAGATAGCGCTCAGATAAATTTTCACGTTGTCACACTGTACTGACAGCAAAACAAAATTGCGTCACATTTTTCCACCAATGTATTCACGATGTTCCGTACGTGACAGACACGTATAAAAATAATTAAATTTTCCGAAGACATATTAGTATCTGATGTGCGTGACACAATTTTCAACGTTGCCAGCAAACATGTTTTTTTTTTGCTGACAAAGCTAGAAAGTGTGAGAGATCTTTTTTATTATATAAAGTGTTATCTGATAAAGATACCACCTTAAAAACACTTAAAACTAAAGAAACAGTACTTCAGCCCCAGGCAAAGACTTATCTATATATATAAAACAAAGTCGTGTTAGTTACACCATTTATAACTCAAGAACGGCTGGACCGATTTTTATGATTTTTGTGTTTTTGGATTTGTCTTCGTCCGGAATAGGATAATAAGTATTAAAAGAATTTATACCCTATAATAAGTTAACACACCATTTATTGATCCTGAGGCGGTACGAAGTTCGCCGGGTCAGCTAGTATTATATAAATCCCAAGTCTGACCGCATATGGAGTAACTATAGTCATCTCTGGACGGATGCACCTGGTTACTAACTAGGACCTTGTGACTAGGTACAAAGACGAACTATGAGAATCGTCGATGATACTAAACTGCTGGGCTGCTGACGGCTGACGGCTGGGAGTTCATCCTCATACACTGGAACCGCAATGGTCGCGCAGTGTGCGGTTCCAGATTAATTTTCTACCGAGAAGTAATAAGTTGTGGAATGAGCTCCCTGCCGAGGTTTTCCCAAGGGACTACAGTATGGGGTTCTTCAAGAAAGGCGTGAAGAAGTTCTTAACAGGGTCGGCAACGCAAGAGTGACACCCCTGGTGTTGCAAATGTCCAGCAAGACATTTGTAACTGCGTACCATCAGCAGGCCGTATGCTTGTTTCGCCACCTTAGTAGTATAAAAAAAAATTTGCTGTTGTCACAGCAACTCCTCAGGAATTTACTAAAAACCTCACTCTCAGGGACTTAACAACCATCCAGGGTGTTGTTATTTGGTCACGGTTTTTGTCGATCGTCGTCCGTCGAATGAACGACGGACGACGATCGACAGACAGCTTAGATGTACACTACCTCCCTTAAAATACCCAGCCCAAGATAAACAAACATGTTCATGCACACAGAGGCTTGTCCTCTGTTGGAATCGAATCCTCGAGGCACGGTGTCAAAGCAGCATTAGTAACCACTGCGCCACCGAGCTCGTCAAAAGACTCCAAGAATAATATGAACATCATGTACATTGATGTCAGGAGCCCTAGAAACCGGCGAGCGTGCATGAGAAGAGCAATGAATGTTAAAGAAGCAAGTGAGATATGCAAGGATCGAGTGACGTGGCGCTCGGTTCTCTCTGCCTACCCCACAGGGGATTTGGCGTGAAGTTATAAAATGTACATTGATATACCAGGCCAATGAGAAAGTATTGCGAAAAATAATTTTTATGTAAGAGAGACTGGACAGTTATAATTTATTTGGAAAATATGATTATTTATAAGGAAAAATAGGTACGATCCATTTTAAAAAATTTCCCCAAATTTTTTGCGAGCAAATTAAAATTATCGTGTCTCATTTTGAAAAAGGATCTGCGCCGGGAACATTTTTTCTGAAACCGGACGAATCGTACGATAGACTTCAAATGGCATACATGAATGAAGGCCCTTCCATGGCAACCGTGTATCGTTGGTATAACGAATTCAAGCGTAGTCGACTAACTTTGGGGACTTAAGAAAGAACTTTGGGGGTTGGTCGCCCTTCGACGGCTGTTACGGAAGAAAACGTGCTAGCAGTCAAAAATTTAATCCAAAACAATAGGCGAGTTACGCATCAGGAGTTCAGCACATACTGCTGATTGGATCGGAAAGCCTTTACGAGATTCTACACTTGCATCTACGCGTGAGGAGGATAGTTTCACGCTGGGTGCCGCACCACCTCACCGTTGCTCAGAAGCAGGCCTGAGTGGAATAATGCCGTGAAACAAGAAGCAGACTCGTCTCGGCGTATTAACAACATCATTATAGATAACTAGCTGACCCGGCGAACTTTGTACCGCCTCAGGATCAATAAATGGTGTGTTAACTTATTAGATGGTATAAATTCTTTTAACACTTATTATCCTATTCCGGACGAAGACAAATCCAAAAACACAAAAATCATAAAAATCTGTCCAGCCGTTCTTGAGTTATAAATGGTGTAACTAACACGACTTTATTTTATATATATAGATGAGTCCTGGATTTATCAACACGATGCAGAAACGAAGTGTCAGTCGATGGTTTGGTTGTTTCAAAACGAATCCACGCCTACTAAAGTGAAGCGATCTAGAAGCGAGGGGGAATATTTTGATTTTGATTTTTTCAATTTAACTGTCCATCTGGTGTCAATTCCTTTACAGAACTAAAGAAACATCAACGCCGAATGGCATACTACCAAATGCTTGGCAGAAATTTTCTCTGTTGTGAGCAACAAGCAACCAAACACAGGGCTACTGCTCCACCACGACAACGCGCCCGCGCACACCGCGCCCAAAACGAAAGACTGCCTGGACAGCACACCGGTGAAACTCCTGGGTCACCCTGGGTGCGGTTACTCTCCCAGACGATGTTTTCCCAAGAGACTACAGCATGGGGTTCTTAAAGTAAGGTGTGAAGAGGATTTTACGGGTTAGCAACGCTCGAGTAACACCATGATATATGCATATATCTGCTTCGTCATTTTTCATCCTGCATTCTTTCTACATGTCCGAACAAACGGAGCATGCCTCTTCTTATTTTAACACCGACGCTCTTTTTCAGACCAACTCTGTTTCTAAACTTATTTCGTGGTAAATAAAGTTTAAACAAGATGCCTGTTGGTGATGATGCAAATGTCCGTAAGCTACAGTGACTGCTTACCATCAGGCATGCCGTATACTTGTTTGCCCCCTTAGTTATATTAAAAAAACCTATTCATTACAACCTAACCTAATTGCACATTAACAGAAAATAAATGTTTTTTGTGTTTTTTTTTATAATTCTGTTTTAAGCATCCTATAATTATAAGCATAAGAAAGACACAAGCCACATTTCAATTAGCGATACAGTATCCACGGACGTTACAATCTATTTAGATAATGGTGGCCATTAATCTGATTTATAATATAATCCCGTCGTTTTGTATGTAAGGATGTATCGGACATTCGACATTTTTATAGCATTAATTACGGTCCCATATAAATATTGTCAATATTTTAGTATTTACCTTTTTTTTACTAAATGGCATGTTATGCGTATTGCAATTACGCGTATGAGGTCTGATTGAGAAAAGAAACAGTAAGTCGGTACTAGATACTTCAATCAATCTTTCCTTTATACCTACCGTTAAGGAGCCAAGAAACCGTACGAACTACCTAATGGTAAGCAGTTACCGTAGCCCGTGAAAGCATACAACAACAGAGAACGTCACTCGTGCGTTGCCGACTCTGTAAAACTTCTTCACGGTTGCTCTGAAGAACCTTATGTTACTCAGTATTGTCTTAGGTTTTCGCGATTGTTACACATTGAAATTAAACTATTTTTAACGGAAGTATCGCGTGTTTTGTTTATTTTGTTGAAACCTGACGTTTCGAACGCTTTGCAGCGTCCTTTGAAATTCCATTGAAATTGGATCAATAGAGAAGATGGTTGGCAAGTACCACCTGCTTGGGATCCAGTCCTAAAAATAATCAAGTCACAAATCCAAAGATCTACTAAAAAATGTTCGGACACTGTGAGCGATTTTTGTGTGAATCGGAACAAATATAATTAATCCATCCATGTCGGTAGATGTAATAATTGAATAACTAATGTAAGACAAATACCACCTTAGTCTTTCCTGCGACCACGGACGCTGCAAAGCGTTCGTAACGTCAGGTTTCAACAAAATAAACAAAACACGCGATACTTCCGTTAAAAATAGTTTAATTTCTTATGTTACTCTTTAAAAAACCTCTGTGGGAAGTTCACTCTATAAGTAAAAAATTCTCGGATGAAAATCTATTTGCAATAACGTAGTTTATTTTATCAGTGTGTGAAGAAATTCCGCGTCGATAACAAACGGAGCGACTGTACAAGGTAGCTGTTGGCATCATATGGAACAACTCCTCCGAGTATAGGCCACTGTAAAATCGCTAGAACACGCAATGGAAGGAAAAATCTCTCCATAAAAAACCACTTATAGGTTTAGGATTATTTGACAATCCTCACAACTACAAGCTAATCACCACGTCTTGACTGGTATCTGGGTGGTCCCGTCCAAAAGTGACAACAGAACTACACGTGTGGTCCGATTTGAGATTTATATACCTATATCTGAATCGAATCGAGCTTTTGGATTCAATAACTAAATCAATCTTTAAGCCTAGTTTAAAGTCTATCAAAACAAACAGAGTCTGTAAAGTTGATGAGGTCCAGATATGTTACATTATGTAAATTTTTACATAGACACCACCAATTTACAGCTCATCTTATTTTTTTTTTTTATTTTTTTTTTTTTTTTGTTTATAATACGTGCACCCCTGCCATGGGCAAGGCTATTTACATGCATTTATAATTTCTTGATCTTATTTTTTTTTTTTTTTTTTTTTAAATATTCTATTGTAAATAACACATTCATTCATCATACTCTCTTCCATTCCGCACTTCATTCTTCCATTCATCATCTTTCAATTATATATTCTAAAGTTTTTATTTCGCCCATTTTAGAACGCCGGTGAACTATCCTTATATATGTTGCCAGACTTCCCTCCCCATACTGCGTCAGTCCAGACACGCGGGCGACAGCGAGCTTCACAGCTCCACCTAGCCACCGCGATCCCATCGGCTATACTGTGTATAGCCGAAGTATACAACATTAGTCCTAGGTGGAGCTGCTCTGCTTGTTCCGATTTATGACAGCCGTGGCTAAACTGACGCAGTATTTTAAAAATTTTGATCTAATTTGCCCCATCACTATTTCGGAGACCTTTGTTTCGGTGACCCGCATTCCCAAATCCTGCTCCAAATCATACCTCTGTTTGGAGAATGCGGGACACCGAAACAATATGTGCTGCACTGTCTGGTCCACGCCGGGCTCGCAAAAGCACGATGGGTCATCCGCGCACTTGAATCTGTGCAAGTACGCGGAGAACCCACCGTGTCCCGAGAGGACCTGCGTAGTGATGCTCGACGGCACCATTTTATCCACGATGCCGTACGCCGCCGCCGCACTCGGGAAGAACATCTTCGTTGTCGAAGCTGTAGTTCCCGATGTGTATCTCCTGTCCCATTCGTCAATGGTCCCCTTGCGGATCATACCTTTGACGAATGAGACAGGGCAGCGGTCATAATCTGGCCGCTTCCGCAACCCCAGTGCGGCGCTCCTGGCGAGTTCATCGGCGCGTTCGTTCCCCTCCAACCCCGCGTGTGCCTTAATCCAGAACAGCGAGACGCTCTTACCCTGGCTTTTGCACAGTTTAAGAGCGTCCCGTGTTTGCACCGCCAGGGGATGGGGGGACTCGACGTTCGCCACCGCCTGGAGCGCATCTCATCTTATTGTATTCAGTGAGCAACGCTTGCATTTATATATTGCTTGTGTGTGTGAGTGTGTATTTCGGAAATAGTTCTAACGATTTGGGTCAAACTATGTATTTAGATAAGGATTTGCTTTTTATGTTTATCTGTGTAATTGTCTTTTCTGAAAAAACGCAATATTACATAAAACCTATAAAATACACCGAACTAGACTCGATCGCACAGGTTACAGGCACAAGCGTTAAATCACTGAGTTAACTCACTAAATGTAGCCTAGAACCCTGATTATAAAACCAGTTTTCATATAAAAACTATTTCAGGTCGATGAATCACCTACAAACATGACATCGCTACTTTTTTAAAGTCATTTTAGACTTTCAAAAAGCAGTGCTTTTTTCGCTGACGCTCCATGGTGACGGGAGTCAATGGTAACTCGCAACGTTGCGTTGCAGCTAATGAACAACTGCTATTCGTTATAACAAATTATTTTCACGGATAATTGGAATTCTTCTCGTTATCGCGTCAGCCGCTGGTTTTTGAACAATGATATTGCGTTATTTGCTTTTTTTTTCAATGACACGGTGAAAATTATTGACAAAGAAGTGTTCTACTTCAGTTACGGAGCGTGAAAAATATAGACAACATACGAGGGTTATTGGTGTAGAGTTAGATTCAAAGAACGTTCTTAGTATTGTGTTGCCATATTTTTTTTAATATTACCAGATAATCTCGACAATCTCATAATCATTGAGCGCCGCCGTTCATAATTAATCAAAGACGGGGCTTCTCAGCAAACGTTGCTCTTTCCCGTTTTTCGCAACTACCGGGGAACCAATTAAAACGTCTCGTAGCCGAGAGGGAGACGCTGACGTGCTATTTTTATATAAAGCTGTTGAAACGTAAATCTACAGATTCTTAAATGATTTTTATAGTTAAATTCTGATTAAATTAAAACGATGCAACCTATTTACATTGACGTCGACTTCAATGACATACATTTAAGTATTTAGTTTAAATGTTTTTATTTCATAAATTTCAATGATCAATTTATTTTCAACATTCATAAAATCTTCAATAAAGTTAGATTCTCCTAGAAGTATACTCTTGAAAGTAAACTCCATGTCATATATAATTAAACATTCATGTCGTGTTTTTATTTAAGACAAGCCCAGAGCGTATAGGACGAGAAAGTTCACCATAATGCGCCGCGACGCACATGGCATTCAACCTCGTTGAACTTAGCGCCCTCTCACTTTTTTTTTACTACAACATTAGCAACTTTTAAACGCGTTGTGATAAATATATTGAGGGCAGAATCGATAAACAAAGTCTACGCTAACCAGCTTGTAAGTAAAATTATCCTTAACCAATTTCAGTGAAATTTGGTAAAGTTAATAGGTCAGGTGTTTTATTGAGAAATTAGAATTTGCATGCAATTTGATCTAGCCTGATTTGTGTACTTCCGTCACCAATTACTTCGTACGAACTAGGGGCAATAATAATGCGTGCCGACCGGTGCTCTTGCATGCAACTAATTGAAGGCGATAGCACAAAATTGTACGTTATTTTTATAGCGAAATTTAAGAACCTTAATAAATTTGTTCAAAATTCACGAGGAAGAAACTTCAATATAAATAAGCCAGTGCAAGTAGAACGGTATACTTGAAAAATGTCATATATAGTTTATTCTAACTGCAGGTTTATGAATGTAGCCACTATCATATGCTCTTAACACTTGCTTGTAAATAGCTTCATGACATGCACACAAAGCGGGCCGTATGGCCTTCACGACACTCGTGGGCGTAATAGCTTTTATAAATTTAATTACACCACATCTTGCTCTTGCGTAAAATTCCAGGAAAAAGGTTTTAGATAATAAAGAGGTACTTTTGCGTTTCAGAGTTTGCGTATTACATTTTGCAAAATATCTATTTAGAGAACAAAACTTATTTTATCTAACAAAAGATAAGCTATTGAAGTTATATTATAAATAAAACTTAACTAACACAAATGAAAACAAAAGGGAAAAAGGGGAGTTAAAAATAAAATAAAAATAAGTTAGTCGTTGATCAAAGAATTTAGTATTTGTTCTTACGAATTAAATAATGTTTATCTTTTTTCTATATTAACATTAGGTTCTAAAATTACTTGTAAAGGTCCCTTATACACTGCATCTAACTTATTACCTATTTGATTTCTTATGAGAATCAAGTAACCTTTTTTGTTGTGCACATAATTTGCTCTTTTATCATATGATACTTTTCTTATCTCTTTACCATGCAACAAATTTTGTCGTGCATCAGCATGTGCTCTATGTAATCTATATTTTAACTCTAGAGGATAATCATAGTAATTATACAATGGGTCGACATCTAGATTGAAATTTCTCGGTAATTTACATAATTTGCCGAAAACAAGGCGTATATCTAGCTTCAAAGTGGACAGTGGTGTTATATGAAAAAGTCCAATACGCTAACCAATACTCCAGTTCTGACTGTCATTAGACACTTGAATCATAAGATACGCTCCTACACGTTTATGCGAATTTTCTAAGGACCATAATGTCATAATAGGCTGTGCAATTTAGTTAATATACAGAAGTTTACATGTTTCATTCATGACAGATGACATAAACTCCCCTGTCGGTTATTATTTCATTCGGCATTCCGTACCTAAGTATGAAATTCTGTACAAAGTCTCTAGCAACAAGCTCAGCGACCTTACTTTCCAATGGATGGCCTCTACAAAATTGGTCAAATCACATTGAATTGTAAAAATATACTTATAAACATCTAAATCTAGTGGGCCCATTATATCTAAACTAATCCTATCTAATGCTGAGTTGGCCATAGTGGTAGTAACCATAGGCTCCCTCGCATTTTTATTACTATACTTATGTTCCTGACAATCTTTGCATTTTTTAACATAGTCCTGTGCATCTTTACTTATTCCAGGTCAAAAGTAATATTTCCTAATATTGTTTAATGTAATATTATTATGTAATATTATTTATAAATATTAAATGTAATATTGTTTAATATTGTTTATGAAAATCATTTCGGAAATTTTTTTTCGTCTTTATCGGTTATACGTATACCATTGCTTACGGCTAAAATTCTTGGAGTACTCACACTCAAAAACTTCGTTGTTTATAATAAGGCCTTTATTTCATTGATATTATATTTATTTTTAGAAATGACTAATTCCTGTATATTTAATTGCTCACATAATATTTTCAATCCCCTCCTTAACACTGGCATAGTAGATAACGATAGGATAATTAGATATAACGTATTCTTCGAAGGTTACGTATAGGTATGCAATTGTTTGATTCGCTAGCGATTTTATTATTATTCATCTTTATATTTTGTTTGTCCCATGAACTTATTATGATCAACTCTACGCTATCTATGAGAGGCTTTTTGAAAATTCCCATGGCCAGAGACTGATCATTAGAGATTGTGGGAGTCTCTTTTACCTAGTCTTTAGTTTTTTAAGCATTTTCTTACTTTGAGCTCTGGTTATGACTGATATAACATTCTCGCGAATTTCTTTTAATTCATCACTATTTACTGGAAGTCGATTTTAAGCATCTGCAGCTGTATTATGTCGTTCCGAAATATATTGGATGTCAAAGTCATATTCCTCTAAATACAATCTAAATTTTGTCAACCTACTCGGCGGATCAGTCATTCCGAAGAGATAAATAAATGGCTTATGATCGGTGAAAATAGTAAACTTTCTACCATAAAGATATGGTCGAAAGTGCCTAATCGCTCATGCAATAGCTAGCAGCTCTAACACAATTACGGGATATCGCTTTTTAAAATTACGTCTTGCATACGCAACGACTTTACCGTTGCTGTTAGGTAAGATACATATATCATATATAATATCTACTTTACTAGCATCTGTGTGTAGTTTTAAAGTATTTGATTCCGAAAAATCGGCATAGTCACAGGTGGGTTGACTTAAGCTACTTTTAAGGATTGAAACGCCGATTGACTTTCTGGAGGCCATATAAAAACTATATTTTCATTACATATTTGATTTAACGGATACGCTAAATCAGCTAAATGAGGTATGAATCTCCTATAATAATTTGCGAATGCTGCGAAATGTTTAACTTCATCGGTATTCTGAGGTACTGGGTAATTTTGCAAAGTTTATATTTTTGCTGGATAAATTGTAGTAAAATGAAGTCTTGTGGGCTAAATATAGGATTTGTGTGCGCAAAAAGTCACACTTGAGTGGGTTTAGCTTCAAATTAACTTACCTTAGTCGTTCCAAAACACATGTTAAATTTTTGTTTAGATTTAGGATAGAGTTACAAATAACTTACACAGTCGTATAAGTAAATAAAGCATTTTTTATAGTTCAGACCTAGCTCTCGTCATCAAATGAGAGAACACAGTGCTTGAAGTCTTGAGACCCATGGGGTATCTTTTCATCTGGTACATTCGGTATGTAGTAAACGCCGTACAGTGACGTGATTTTTTAAGTAACTCAATTTGGTACATTTTACTAACGTTAAATGCGGTATATTTTCTTCAATGTTCTTCTATCCCTAGAAGAAAATTGATAATAAGTTGGAGATAAATCTAATTCAGAAAAATATATACTGTGTGCTAATGAATTCAAAATTTCTGTGATATGTAAAAGAAATGTATCTCTATGTATGCGATTATTTAACTGCCGGTAATCTATGACCAAACTCCATTTACGTTCTCCCGATCTATCTGATTTTTTAGGTACTAAAAGAACTAGGCTAGACCACTCAGATGTATTCTCCTCTATTATGTCGTTAGCTAACATGCCATCAATTAGTTTTTGCAACTCATTTCGCAAGGTGTTTAGGATTCGATATGACTTTACATACACAGGGGTCGTATTTTCTTTGAGTGTGATAGAATGTTGTAACAAATTCGTAACAGATAACTTATCCCCCGGGACAAGAAAGAAATGAATATTGCGCAGATTCTTCCAATGCTCAACTTTGGTCTTTATTAAGTTGATTACGATCAAATAATGAAAACAATGCTCTATCAGCTGATATTTTTGTTCGTTAAAATGACATAACTCTAAATAATTTAAGTCGTATATGTCTAAGATATTAAAATTGACATTAACTTCCTGATCGGTCATATTCAATGTTTTCAGAGGGACTTTTCCATTCACTGACCAAATTTGTTATTAGTTTAACACCTTTGGAACCTCAATTTTGTGCAATATTTGTTATGCATCATGGCCATGTATTAATAATATGCTTTCGTACGTACGTTAATATTTACGCAATCAATATAATGACTTCCGTCATTATACCAATCTCGTGGGTGAATTAGGAGTCAGTATGCATTTGCATATATATTTCTTTTTATTACTCGTGAACACGTGCGCAAATTATCCTTATAGGATATCGTGGAATGTTTAAAAGCAAGGCAGCCTCCACATATATTTTAATTTTGATCAAAGTAAACAATTTTGTGCCTTTAGTCGATTTATCGTTGTTCTTAGGTTGATTGGGTTGTGTGATTCTATTTCCCCCACCTCGGCAGCAGCACGGGCTCCTGAGCAGTCCTGTCCTTAAGTCATGCACTTCAAAACCACAAGGATACTTAAACGTACTACCTGCTCTCAAACATTATATATTTAATGGTATGGTTTCCTCCTCTAGAATATATATGGATAGATCATCCGATATGCAGGCTCACTATCGATACAACATCAGCCCGACGCCTCAGCGTCGTCAAGTAAATCGGTATACCTAAGTCGGCCTACACAAACCAAACCAGAAGTTAATCAAAGTTTAATTAGCAACTATCACCCGAATGGCCTAAGGCTGGTAATATTTTCTACAAGTCGCGATCGCGTTAAACGTTAGCGGATAACATTAAGGCAAAAAAACCACACAGAAATCTCATTAAAACTATGTAAATACAAGTTGAAAAAGAAGCTATCCACGCCGGTCGCAGCTGACCGTCAAACAAACTCGTCGTCCCTAAAATTACACACATTAGTAATACAAATAATTATATAACCTTAAAATCTAGACTTAGCTGAAATCTTCGTAGTACGCGCCCCGTCACACCGTCTACTTCGACGTACAGGAAAGCCACGGAGCCGTTGATCGGCGCGGCGTCGTTGCTAGATGCGCAGGCCCTGGTTACACACACTTTGGAGGAGTGAGCGGACTCTACGCTTCGACAATTCGTAACTTTAATTTAAGATTCACTTACAGAATATACTAAGTGTTAACTTCAAGATTTATTTTCCATAATACACTAAGTATTAACTCTAATATACTCAAAGGCTCTCTCAGTCGCCTCTCCGCGTCACGTTCCGAGCCCCGAATGTCCATCCCCAGTCGTCAGTATCATCATCTCCCATCCCTACTCTCCAGATTCCGCTTCCAAAGACGCTATTTCTCATTGGCCAAAGCAATAACCCCCGAGCAAACGGTCAATATGCGCCCGCGTGTTTTCAAAAATTGGCAACATCTTACGGCGAGCTTCAATTAAAACTTATTTCAAGCCCCATAAGAAGATCAGTCAATTTCTAAGACCTATCAAGTCTAATATCCCCTTACAAGATGCAGGAGTATACAAATTAGACTGCGAATGTGGTTTATCATACATAGGGCAAACAAAGAGAAGCGTAGGTACTGGTGTGAAAGAACACATTGCTGACATGAAGAATAGGCGCGATAAAAACTCTGCAGTATGTGAACATACACTGGACCAGCCAAACCATTACATCCGGTTTGATAAACCACAAATCCTCGCCAAGGAGAATCGCTACATGCCGAGAATGTTGCGCGAGGCTATTGAAATAAGAAAACACCCCAATTTCAATAGAGAAGATGGTTGGCAAGTATCACCTGCTTGGGATCCAGTCCTAAAAATAATCAAGTCCCAAACCCAAAGATCTAAAAAATGTTCGGACACTGTTGTGGGTAGTAGTATATAAAATATACTAGTACCCTTCATGCACATTAATAAAAGTCAGTTGTCATCTGATACTCTTGTTTCATTGTCACAACATGGTGGCAGCGGTTAAAAATAATTAATTATTCTTGTCTAAATATAGTATTGAGAATATAATTTTGTGTACTCGAGTAAGAGTTTACGGTGTGTATACGTCAATAATATGGAACACGCAAGACCACCGTCCGAACTGTGTATGGATGGCAGCTCTGTCGGCCGGGCTGACACGTGGAAGACATGGAAGACGCAATTTCAATTATTTCTTAAAGCATCAGGAGTATCGAAGGAAGATTCGGCAGTTCAAGCCAGTTTGCTCATTAATTTAATCGGTCCGGATGGGTTTGATGTCTATCAAACATTCACATTCGAATCTGAGAAGGAACGCGATGACGTCGCTGTTTTGTTGAAAAAGTTCGACGACTACTTCGGAATTAAACAAAACGTTACATTAGCGAGATACAATTTTTTCACCCGGGTTCAACACGACGGTGAATCTATACATCAATATGTTACAGCGTTAAAGTTGATGAGTAAAAATTGCGGTTTTTCATCGCTCGAAGAAGAACTAATTCGAGATAGAATCGTATGTGGTATTACGAATAACATAGTCAGAGATCGATTGTTGAGGGCTGTAGATTTGACGCTCGACAAAGCTATAAAAATTTGTCAAGCCAATGAGGTGTCATCGGATGGCAGTCGACGGTTGGAAACTGGTGGTGCTTTGCCAATGTCATGTGTGGATGCAGTTGGCATGCGACGAGGTAGTACTGCAGGCAGCAGATGTCGAGGCCAGCAAGCGCGGCGTGGCCGAGCGGCGCGAGCGCAGCTACGTGGCGCGCGGGCGGCGCAGCCCATTGGCGGCGCTGCGCCCGCTTCTCGGTGCATGCGACAGCAACGAGGCGACTACGAAACTCGTCAGAGGTGCCGTGCGTGTGGTTTGCAATGCGATCGGGGATCATGCCCCGCCGTGAATGCAGAGTGTTACGTGTGTAATAACTACGGTCATTTTACTAGGATGTGCGCGCTAAAGAAATCTAAGAAACTGTACGATATAGAAGTATGTGAAGAAGGTTACGGTCGTAGTAGTAGCGAAAGTGACTCGTTTTACATTTCTACAGTGTCAAACGTAAACAGTGACAAGTTGTCGATGTCGGATGAATGGTATGAAGTTTTGAACTGTAAGTACGCTAGTGAAAAATTTAAGTTAGATACGGGAGCTGATATTAATGTTATTTCGTATACAAAGTTTGTTAAATTAGGTTTCGACAGAAACTTGATAAACAGTAAGCACAATATTAAGTTGCAATCTTATAGTGGTGATATAATACCTATAAAAGGTATATGTCATTTGAAATGGTGGTATAAAAACAAAATGTATAAATTGAAGTTTGCGGTTGCCGATATGAGCTGTCAAAGCGTACTGGGACGTCAATCGTGTTTGGAGTTAGGTTGCATAAAGCGTATTCACAATATTAATATTCAGTCATATGATGACTTGTTTCACGGACTGGGCTGTCTCCCCGGTACATATCACATAGTTATCGATCGATCTATAGAACCTGTTATCAGTGCTCCGCGAAAGGTGCCGCTGGGTTTACGTGATAAGCTGCGCGATGAATTAAATAGAATGATTGGACTGGGAGTGATACGGAAGGTATCACACCCGACGCCTTGGGTGAACGCATTAGTTATTACCGGTAAAAAGAATGGTGGCCTGCGTATATGTCTTGATCCGAGGCCGCTTAATTGTGCTATAAAACGCGCGCATTTTCAGTTACCGACTTTGACCGAATTAGCAGCTAAGATTCATGGTGCACAATATTTTTCAGTTCTAGATGCAAACTCTGGATTTTGGGCTATAAAAATCGATGATGCCAGCGCCGACTTATGTACGTTCGCGACGCCTTTCGGACGTTACCAATTTTTAAGATTACCATATGGTTTAAATTGTGCTTCGGAAATTTTTCATGCCAAGGTTAAACAATTACTTGAAGATCTCGAAGGGGTTGATAGTTTCATTGATGATATTATTTGTTGGGGTAGGACGAAGGCTGAACACGATCAGAGGTTAAACGCTTTACTGGACAGAGCGCGTACGATTAACTTGAAATTTAATAAAGAAAAATGTAAACTATGTGTTAGTGAGGTCACATATCTCGGTCATGTGTTTGATAAACATGGTATGAGACCTGATTTAAACAAAGTTAGCGCCATCAAAAATATGCCTCCGCCGACTGATAAAAAGGCTTTAGAACGATTTATCGGTGCTGTCAATTATTTGTCCAAGTTCATTCCTCATTATTCGCATACGGTACTACCTTTGACCCGACTATTAAAAAAGAATTCCTTATGGTGCTGGGAACACCAACATAATGATGCGTTTGAAAGCTTAAAAGCAGCCGTTTGCAGCGCGCCTATTTTAGCGTTATATGATGTCTCTAAACCAGTGTTACTATCAGTAGATTCGAGTAGCACCGCTTTGGGCGCAGTCGTTATGCAACAAGGACGGCCAGTCGAATACGCATCGCGTACTCTTACTGACACTCAATGTAGATATGCTCATATAGAAAAAGAGCTTTTAGCTATCGTGTTCGCGTGTGAAAGATTTCATCAATATATATTTGGCAAAAAAGATGTTATTGTAGAAACGGACCATAAACCGTTAGAAAGTATATTCAAAAAACCGTTGATGACGGTCCCAGTGCGTTTGCAGCGTATGTTATTAAGGTTACAGGGATATGACCTTAAAGTCAGTTACAAACCCGGAAAGTATATGTTTATACCGGACACATTGTCTCGAGCGCCGCTCCCAGATTTATATAATGATAGAGTAAGTGAATGTATACTGCATCAAGTTCAGTTACTTATTAATAATGTTAAAATGTCAAAAAACAAGTTGGAAACTGTACAACAGGAAACAACTATGGACAGTGATTTTTGTCAACTTATACATTACATAAATAATGGGTGGCCCGATCACAAAAATAACGTACCTGACGGTTTAAAGTTATATTGGTCATTAAGAAATGAACTATTTATTGTCGATGGAATCATTTTTAAAAATGATCTCATATTGATACCGCGCTCTTTGAGAGCTCAAATGTTAGAGATCATTCATGACGGCCACCTCGGAGTTGACCGGTGCAAACGGCGGGCTCGGGAAGTTTTATACTGGCCGGGTATGACCCGGGATATTGAAGTATATGTAAAACGATGTAGAGTGTGCCAGGAGTGGTCAAATGCGCCGTGTAGAGAACCTATGATACCTATTGAGATTCCTTCGTTGCCATGGAATAAAGTAGGTACTGTTTTGTTTGAGTACAATAAAAAATATTTTCTTATTCTGATTGATTACTATTCTGGATTTATCGAGGTAGCCAGCTTAAAGAGCATGTCTTCGAAATTAGTCATTACAGCATTGAAAGAAAATTTTGCTCGTTATGGAATACCAGAAACTGTAATAAGTGATAATGGTACCCAATACACTAGCCGGGAATTCAAAGAATTTTCTCAGCAATGGGGCTTTACCCATATCACGTCGTCGCCTAATTATGCTCAATCGAATGGTAAGACTGAACGGGCAGTTCAAACTGCAAAGAAAATATTAATTAAGTCCATCAATAGTGGTTCTGATTTTTATCTAAATTTACTTAGCTACAGAAATACACCACGCGATAATTTGAGTTCTCCTGCACAGTTGCTAATGGGACGACGATTGAAATGTAGATTACCGGTGCATCCTAATTTATTAAAACCGGCATGTAATAAGCAAAATAATCACGATATAATGTTAAAGAAACAATTGAAAAGCAAACAGTATTATGATTTACACTGTAAACAATTACCGGAGTTGAGTATTGGTGACCCAGTTATCATGCTTGATCGTGCTAGCAGAACGCGAGGAGAGGTGGTAGCAAAGTGCTCTACACCGCGTTCATATATAATACGCAACAAAAGAGGCATTCAATATCGTCGCAATCGTAGACATTTAATTAAATGTGAATCTCAACTTAATGACGATGCCCAATCTGCCACTTTAACAATATCCACTGATAAAAAAGGTGATATTTTATCAGACGAAAATCATGAATACGACCTTGACACGGACGTCAACAATCATGCCGAAGAGGAAGAGGTCTCGCGGGCCTCCGGCAGTGTTCTGGAGGAGGCGGCTGCCTCTAGTGCGGGTTCTACTGCACCTCTCACTCGTGCAAAAGCTAAAAGACTACATGTTAATATAAACGATTTATTTTAAATCGAGTTGTAGTCAAAACAATAATAATGTTTAATAGTTTTTAAGTTCTATCATAAACTAGGTGGAGGGATATGGGATGTAGGCAGTGAACGCTAACAAGTTATGTGATATACCTAAATTGTTTCTTAATATGTAATTACATCTATCCTTTCTTTTATGGGGAAGATGTTGTGGGTAGTAGTATATAAAATATACTAGTACCCTTCATGCACATTAATAAAAGTCAGTTGTCATCTGATACTCTTGTTTCATTGTCACAACAGACACTGTGAGCGATTTTTGTGTAAATCGGAACATATATAATTAATCCATCCATGTCGGTAGATGTAATAATTGAATAACTAATGTAAGACAAATACCACCTTAGTCTTCCTGCGACCACGGACGCTGCAAAGCGTTCGAAACGTCAGGTTCAACAAAATAAATAAAATACGTGATACTTCCGTTAAAAATTGTTTAATTCAATCCTTATCGAATGTCGATCGTTTATTGAATGAACCCAATAATTATTTAAAACTATAACATTTATTCGTATATGATTACTTTATATTTACTATTCTACTAAATCAGCATATTCCAAGATTGTGGTTAAGCTGAAGAGATCAAAATTATTGATCTTCAGTATTATTTGTTCATAGTCTTACTGAATGTCAAAAATAATCATAATTATTACAATGTCATAGTTTGTAATGTTTGTAAATGTCTAATAGATATTTGTGGTTTATATATTAGTTATTCAAACTTAAAAATTAAATGAATTATGGTCTATTTCGACAACTGGGCGGCCACTAGTTCAGTTAAATTTTGGAGAAATCATTTATAACTTTCATAAGAGAGCATAAAGATGCTTTCGTTGTCACTGAGATAAATTTTAGAAGTAGTCAATGGGGCCAAGAAATAAATTTAAATTTATTAATGTACAAGTCTTAGGCAGGTATTTCGCTATCTACATACAAGAATTACAAAGTCGAATAATTTAAGCTTTTGGCGTTCGGTCTCGAAGTTCCTAATAGCCCCTTATTTGTAATTCTCTATTTTTCGCTCATAATAGATATACAAATATTGCCCATTTTTATCCGCAGCTTGTTGCATGGAGAAAGAACGAAAATAGGAAAGACGAGTACAAAGAAGTAAGAAAGTGCGCGCGATCGCCGCGCTTCTTAGTTCATTATTCACACTTTAGTTCATTATGTCTATGGTGACATAATTACGCTACGTGTTTCGCAAAGAAACTCAAAACCAGGTTAAATTACTAGTTAAATAATATAGTTAATATGTATGTATCTTCACGTCAGGTCCCTTGCGGGGTAGGCAGAGAGAACTAGAACACTTCACTCGCTTCTTTCACATTCATAGCTTTTTTCATGCACGCTCGCTGGTTCCTAAGGCTCCTGACAAAACAGGACCAATTTGGTCATGGTAGGTTAGTCTTGGTCGTCCTCGGCTCCTACATCCTTCCACTTTCGCAATGTTTATCTGTTTCGTCATTGTTTCATTTTGCATTCTTTCTACATGGCCGAACCAACGGAGCATGCCTTCCGACACTCTCTTTCAGACCAACTCTCTTTCGTACGTCATCATTTTAGTAGTAGTGGTTTATATGTAGTTAGTTTAATAGTTTAGTTTAGTGTTTCGACTTGCAGCTTATAAGAGACGTAGTGGTCATTTCTTAACTGATAATTTAAAAAAGAATAGGGTGGTAAAATCGAAACAACTACTGAAGCGGTACGCAAAGGGAGGTCACAGAAAAATTTTGTTTACGGGTGAGAAAATTTTTATAAAATTAAATTTTCAATTGTTTTATATTTATGTATTAAACTTTAAGTATTTATGGCAAGACTAGGTATATATTGATAGATCGGCAGTCTCCATAGTTTTTAGTATCTTTTGTATACAAACGTCGGGAGATATACAAGAATATATGTTGTAAAACGTAAGTACATATGTTGTAAAACGTAAATCTCCCGTAGCCTATGCACACAAGTATCGCACGCGCGTTGCCACATCCGCTCACTCACACATCAACCCTCCAGTGAGTTGTAATTTGGCTGCGGTTTTCTATGAGGCGGAAGTACATCCCCAGACTACTTTGATGCGCCCCACCTATTTAAACATCTAGACCAAATCAAACAGACATGCTCGCTGCACAAAAGTTTGTCCTGTGTGGGAATCGAAACCACGAGTGTTCGAATCAAAGTAGCGTTATTAATCACTCCGCCACTGAGCACAGAAGTAGCTCAAAAGTAGTAGTAATTAATCTTCTTCTTAGCTTTATCCCGTTTGCTAATCCATTAGAATTAGCGGGGTCCGCTACCTAAACCTGACGATTTGGTAAGGACATCTTTACGTGGAGCGACTGCAGTCGCGGTGGCTAGGTGGAGCTGTGAAGCTCGCTGTCGCCCGTGGCTGGACTGCCGCAGTATGGGGAGGGAAGCTTCGAAATATCTAAAATCATTTCACCGTCGTTCAAAACTGGGCAGAAAACTGAAAGATGATGAATGAAAGAACGAATTGTGGAATGAAAGGGACTATGATGTATGAATGTGTTTAGTTTGTAAATAATATTGTTATACTAGGAGCCTAGCCCATGGCAGGGGTGCAAGATTAAAAGAAAAATAAAGACCTCCATAATCCAGAGGCTTAGGTTAGGTTACACGTCTTTTGAGATATATTGTAATTTCTTGGACGTATTTTCCTCATGATAATTTCCTTCACCGCCGAGCATGTGATAAATATGTACGTACATCCGAAAATACGAATTTAGTGATAAGTATATACATTACATGTCCCGGCAGGATTCGAACCGGAGAGCAGTTGATCAATAGGCCGGTTCCTTATCCACTGGGCCTAGTAGTAGTAATTAATATTTCAGTACATTCTCAAACATCTTGTGCGTATAGGACTCATTAACGTTTATGTCACCGCAACTATAAAATTGCCAAGCAAGTTGACCAAGCTATGAAAATTACGCCCCTAATTGCTCGTATAGGCCGCAGGGATACCCTAAAATGTTCCGCTGTTGCAACGCTTAAGTGTTATTCAGTTATTTACGAGGGCTCCTATCCTCCCTTCCCATTAGCAAGGTCTCGTTAGTGCGACGCGGCAAACAAAATCAAGGGATTATTAAAGGTAACCCCTCAAGGGATGTACTGGGAAATTGTTAGAACTAACAGCTGTTATTGCGATGTTATTTAATTTGTTTGCATTTTACAGTAGAGGGCGTAAACCGCTCTTTAAACTTACTCATGTATGTGGTGCACTCTGTCCGAGGTAAACGATATTCTAGCTGCAAAGTGATCCTTAGGCTTTGCTGTATTAATGTCACCTAAACTTATAGAAGTCTGGGATAAATAACAACTTCATTTTCTGGATTAGTTGTCCGGCTTTTACTCATCCCTTTCGCGCGGTCTTCGGCATTCCTTATGGTGAGACCATTGGCACGCATGCAATTCCTCACGACGTCAAGTCAGAACTTCTTGGGTCTGCCCCTTCTACACGAACCCGGCGGTGAAGGAGGCATAGCTGGATATTTGTTCCCAACGTGACGTTTGTAACGACGGAGAAAAAGCCGGAAAGCGGACCCTGGGTGCCGAGGCGAAAGCATAGGACACGATCGGAATTAACCCTCGGATGTTGGTAATGATTATCTGGATTAGTTGTATTCCTGCGAATAAGTAAAGTCGACAGACAGCTGCTTTAATCCTTGACGAAGTAGGAAATTTTGCACCGAGATCGGGCAAACTACAAGCGATACGCCTTGTGAATGTACCGTAAAGGAACCAAAAAGCCACTTGACGGTGCATAATATCTCATCGATTCGTGTCTATGGAACGGTGAGAGGATATCTTAAACAATAAGCCGATAAGTGACGTGATGGATCCACATCACTAGTGAACTAGCCAATAATATGCAATTTGATGTAACCTGCATTGTGTGCTTCCGCCACCAATTAGTTCATGCGGCCTAGTGCCGGCCGGCACCCACCCACTACCGTTAGTAGATGCACCATGCCGACACTGCCATGGCTACTCCGGTAGTCTCTGCCTCGGCTGCTGCGGTCAGCAATTACATTAGCAAAATACATCAAACTTCTATACATACATATCGTCCCACCTGCAAACGTCAGGTGCACCGATCCAAACATACCTCTGTCGCTTCTTCCACACTAACTTCAAGCATGCTCTTCGGTTTTGAGTACAATTGATTTGGCCCTTTTTCAGCTCATTGCCAATTTAATCTACACGTGTGCGTTTAGGGCGGTACCTACTTATATCTTCACGCACTCTTGCTCGAAACAATTCTTTCGTAAAATCAAAAAAATCGGCCAAGTGCGAGTCGGACTCGCACACGAAAGGTTCCGTACCATTATCTATAAAAACGTCAAAAAAAAATCACGTTTGTTGTATGGGAGCCCCCTTAAATATTTATTTTATTCTATTTTTTAGTATTTGTTGTTATAGCGGCAACAGAAATGCATCATCTGTGAAAATTTCCAATGTCTAACTATCACGGTTCATGAGATACAGCCTGGTGACAGACGGACGGACGGACGGACGGACGGACAGCGGAGCCTCAGTAATAGGGTTCCGTTTTACCCTTTGGGTACGGAATCCTAAAAAGGAGTTGTATGTATGTATGTATATTTTCACGCCAGGTCCCTTGCGTGGTAGGCAGAGAGTAGTAATAATTTAATTACGTGTATATAGGCTTTGCTCGCCCATATCTGCCTACCTACCTTGTTATATTTACTAATAATATAATTAGCTTAATTGATACGCAGAAGTGCTTCGTCTTAAAACTGAAGAGCCAGCATATGTCTTATATTATGTAGATGGAATGCGAGGGGTGCCCGCAGAATTAGCAGCACCCTTTCACGAGTTGACGCGTTTATTACACAAATAAATAGAAATTGTGAAAAATAAATCAATCTGCCAGTAATACTGAAATACGAGATCAGAAAACAGGAAAGGATAACCGTGCGTCAACCGCAGTCAAAGCTAACAACGGAAAATTAAAACGCGGTTTTCCCGCTCAAGTTAGGAGATGAGAGAAAATATTATACCGGTCTGGGTGCGTAAATACGAAATATGTGTAAAGGAAACCTCTGGATGGGAATATCAAAAATAAAATGTACCGCTTGTAAACCGTATTCGCAGTGTTCTTTTTTAGGGTTCCGTACCCAAAGGGTAAAACGGAACCCTATTACTGAGGCCCCGCTGTCCGTCCGTCCGTCCGTCCGTCCGTCTGTCACCAGGCTGTATCTCATGAACCGTGATAGTTAGACAGTTGAAATTTTCACAGATGATGTATTTCTATTGCCGCTATAACAACAAGTACTAAAAAATAGAATAAAATAAATATTTAAGGGGGCTCCCATACAACAAACGTGAAGTTTTTGCTCATTTTTGCTTGATATTGATAACGGTAACAGGTAGACGCTTGAAATATTCACAGAATATTTAGTTACATATTCACTTTAAGAATAAATAACTAAATTAAAATAAAACAAATATTAAAGGGGGCTCCCGTACAACAAACGTGATTTTTTTTGCTGTTTTTATAGATAACGGTACGGAACCCTTCGTGCGCGAGTCCGACTCGCACTTGGCCGATTTTTATACTACGTCGGGAGGCATACAAGCATATGGCCCATCTGATGTAAAGCGGGTACCGTAGCCTGTTGACGCTTGCGATATAATGAGTATCACTCGCGCGATGCCTCCTCTGCTGCTTACATAGCAACTCCTTGGGAGCTTACTGATGATATTAGGAACAGAATTGGTTTGACGAGCTCATCAACAAAGTGTTCCCGAGCATCAAAATAATGACCACGAAAATCACAATTGGTTGAGTGAATTACTAATTCTTGCCGCAAAGAACAAAAATGTAGAATATTTAAACTTCACAATTCAAAATTAAATCGTTAGTCTACTGCAATCCTTCAAATCTACCGACTACGAGTATGTAACAAACCGAGACGAAGCAAGCACCAATATAACTGAATGTGTAATTTCATTGGTACAGCCAGACTTACGCACAATTTACAACTGAAGGTTAGCTTGCCAGTCAATTCAGTGATGAAAATTGACTCGAATGCAACCCATCCAGCAAATAGCTTAATATAAAGTAGTACAACAATGGTACTCAAATCATTTCGTTCGCTTCTATAGGGCTAATGCTTTGCTGCCATGTGAATTACGTTAGATTTAATATAAATAAAATACTTCTCATTTATATTTTAGAACATTTATTATTTAATTTATTTTGACCATTCATTTTTTCTTAATAAAAAACTGAATTAATGGTTCTGAGGCGGTACGAAGTCCGCCGAGTCAGCTAGTAAATTATATAATATGTTATACTTTATTTATATATATATATATATATACATATATATATATATATGTATATATATATATATATATATATAAATATATGTATATATATATATATATATATATATATATATATATATATATATATATATATGTATATATATATATATAAATAAAGTATAACATATTTTCGTTAAGTGTTAAGATAAGAAAAGGCATGCTCCGTTGGTTCGGACATGTAGAAAGAATGCAGGATGAAAGATTGACGAAACAGATATACAATGCGAAAGTGGAAGGATATAGGAGCGAGGAAGACCAGGACTAAACTACCATGACCAAATTGGTCGTGTTTTATCAGAAGGCAATATCAGGAGCCTTAGGATCTGGCGAGCGTGCATGAAAAGAGCTATGAATGTTAAAGAAGCGAGTCAAGTGTGTAAGGACCACGTCTTATTGCGCTAGGTTCTCTCTGCCTACCCCGCAAGGAACCTGGCGTGAAGATATACATACATACATACTTTTCGTTTATTAGACGTATTCACGTAAAACTCACGGCCCTGTCCACAGCCACACCCCATTTTTAGGGTTCCGTACCCAAAGGGTAAAACGGAAATTGAAATATTCACAGAATATTTAATTATATATCCGCTTTAAAAATAAATAATTAAATTAAAATACAACAAATATTTAAGGGGGGCTCTGATACAACAAACGTGATTTTTTTTGCCGTTTTTATAGATAATGGTACGGAACCCTTAGTGCGCGAGTCCGACTCGCACTTGGCCGATTTTATTAAATGAGCTGGAGAGCTTGATATAGTTTTTGTATTGTTGTATGGTTGTTATTGACCGCGGCCTGTCTGTGGATGGGTTTGTCTAACTCACTCAAGCTTCTCCATGGTTTGAAGAGCACGTTAGGCCGTCTGTCTTGGCTATTGTGGATGGATAGCAGTCGTTAAGCTGTCGGTGGCCTTCAGCGTGGAGGAGTATCCTCTAAACCCCTTCGGTTGAAAGGAGGCCCGTATCCATGCAGTAAGATGAGTTAGAGTATTATTGCTCCTTCTACTACTACTGCAATACAAGGAACAATGATAGCTCATTTTATAAAGAACTGGCGTTCGAACTCCGGTGGAGGCATGTACCATAAAATTAGTTCGGTTTTATGTAAATACTAGCTTTTACCCGCGGCTTCGCTCGCATTGATAAAAAATATATATATTTTTAATAAAAAGTATCCTATTTTACTTCTGATATCTCCAAGAATATGCGTACAAAGTTTCATGATGATCGGTTCAGTAGTTTTCGCGTGAAAGCGTAACAAACAAACGGACATTCACATTTATACTCGTAATATTTGTGGGATTTATAGCTGTCACTTGCTCGACGATGAAGGAAAACATCGCGAGGAAATCCCCACGTCCAAGAATCTTTCGAAAGACGTGTGAACTAACCTAAGAAAGATTTTCCCTCTGGGTTGTGGAGATCTAACGGCAGTCGTTCCATATGAAATCTGCCAATGCTAATGCATTAGGTAACGGACCAAGACTAGAAAGAAGATCTATTTTTAGAATATCGGAGCGAAACTTCTTTTGCTTACGGTACACCCTGCAGACAAAAAAAATATCATAGGTATTACAAAAATAAAATCTATACTACGTCGGGAGGTATATAAGCATACGGCCCCCTTGATGTAAAGGGGTTACTGTAGCCTATGAGCATTTGCAATCGATTAAGTATCACTCACACGATGCCACCTCTGTTGCTAACACAGCAACATCATGGGAGCTTACTGGTGACCTCGCTCATAGGCAGGAACAACCCAACAGCTTTTGGTTATTTGGAAGCGGTTTTCTGTAAAGTGGAGGTCATACGTCTGCTTTAATACGATCTATCTCAAAACAACAAACATGTTCATGCACACGAATGTTGCACACAAAATAACATTGAGCTCTTCAAAATTTCTTGGCAACTCGCTGTCAGGTTCAGTTCACAGATTAACAGTACGTGTGACAATAACTTCAACTTAAAAATTGATCATAAAGTCATTACTTTACTACTCAGAAAGTGCTTTGCTAGCATAATAGATTACTTAATATTTTTCCAGTTTTGATTGAATATTCATGATGACATGAAAAACTAGGAAAATTACGGTAGCTATGAAAACAATATTTTTGGTAGAAACTTACCCGGTTTTCAATAACGCTCGAAAACCGGGTAAATTTGAAATGGCTTTGTTGGATTAGCCGCCTGATTCCATATGAAATGGGAAAAGTTTGTTTATACGGGAACATCACAGTTTTATATTTTAGCGAAAGAATTTTCGTTATTAAGTGTTGTGTTTTTATGAAATTATTTGTTTGAAGATCAGTGGCTACTAAAGATTATTAGTCTTAGGATCAAGAGGGTAAACATGAGCTTATTCTATGAGTATTTCTGACTACTGTACGGGAGATGGAAGTATATAGTTATATAACAATATAAAGGGAAAAAGGAGCAGTTGTCAAAAAAAATCCGTGATATTATTTCGGATGCCACCTCTGCTGCTGAGCATCGTGCGGCAAATAACTCCTTGGGAGCTTACTGACCTCACTCATATGCAAGAACACAACAACCCTCCAGGGAGTTTGTTATTTGGCTGCGGTTTTCTGCGAGTGGAGGTCCTTCCCCAAATGTGCTGTTTTCATGTGCCCTACCTCTCTTAAAAACATTCAGACCAAGATAAACATACGTGCACACAAATGTTTGTCCTGTGTGGGAATCGAACCCACGAGCGTTGGAGTCAAAGGCTCATTATTAACCGCAGCGCCACAGACCGCGTTAAACACACAAAACAGCAGCTAAATATCAACTCCCTGGAGGTAACCGTTGCACATCAAGTAGGTAGTATGCATGCAGGCCACCCGGTATTGCAACAAAAATAGTACTCGCAACCTCTCGTGACGTACTCTCCACGAGACGAGATATTCATTCCGCAACTACCTCGGGCCGCGACGAAAGCCACAAAATAACACCTATAATAATTCATCACTAAGTTTTCTCTAACAACTTTCCTTTGAGAGAGGAAAAAAAACGCTGGTGGAATAATCGCCGTCTCACGGAGATACTTGACGACGGAACAGACTCGTAAGGATAATCACCCGTGGAGTTGTCGCTTCAGAAACCTTGAGCATTACCACCGTCTCTTATAATCAGGTGGTATTGTCAAGTTAGGCGCTTTACTGATTTTACTCACTTAAAACGACGCATCTTAAGCCAGTCTATAACAGTTTGAAGTCAAATAACAATACTTTATTTTAATTGTGGTTGTCTATAGAAAATTATAACTAACCAAGAGAATAGTATTACACGTAATATCGGTTTCATTGCTTCCCCATAGGTCAATTCTTTCACGTTTATAAGTGTACATAGAATGTGACCGACGGCTCCATAGCCACTTTGTGCAAGGCAATCACTGCAATCTTATTTTCATTAACACCCAATTCCATATTGTAATTTTATAATAAACACAAATAATATATGTAAAAAGGCGGGAAATCGAAAGAAATTTTTACTTCATAAACCCGTTCCAAATTCAAAATAATTAAAGAAAAAATTGTATGTAACAGTATGTAACATTTATGGTCAGACTAAAGAGATGGACTTGATCGTGATTCTCTGCACTCCCAAAGGTCGACTGGTAGAAAATGCAATTAGCATTAAATTGTACCTAAAATGTTGTAGTCAATAAAGTTTATAAATAAATAAATACTTTGTGAATGTGATAGCAGTTATCGTTGATTCCTACAATGGACGAATTGCATTAAAAAATATATTTTTATTTAATTAATTATTCTTTCTTTTATCTTTCATGTAATTATATGTAGTTTAGGAACCGGCGAGCGTGCATGAAAAGAGCTATGAATGTGAAAGAAGCGAGTGAAGTGTGTGGTGGATTTCGTATTCTTATAATCTTTTTAAAATGGGGTAGTTTGATTAAAACTTGCAATTATCGCGAACTATCCTGTGAATTCCTTCCAGTCTACCCTACATGCGTACGGCGATAGCCGCGCCCCAGTCGATGTTCAAAGTACAATCCGAACGGACGCTAGTATATTATTTGATCGCCTACGAAGCCAACCCCGCTTTATTATATCTATACATTTTGCGAAAAGACACTTTAACATAATACAAATACTCCTGTGATCTGTGTGCTTGTGTAGCGAAGACCGAAACAGCTGAGGAGACGGCAGTGATCCAGCAAATCGCAAGGTTAGTGCGCATGTGTTTCCTATCCTCGTGTTCCTTGGATTCATAAGCCTTTTCTTCGTCCTCATCGAGCTCACGATAATTGCAAGTACGACAGGCATAGGTTTCAATAAAATAAAAAGATACAGTCCACTAAAAACATGGAGCCTATGGCTCAAATTATCGAAGTTATTAAACAAAGCCAGCTAATGGAGGCATAGGCGCCTCCATATTTATGGTCACTTCGGCCGGATCTAAATTATTATTATTTGAGTTTTTCTAAATCTAAATCAGTAACCCGCAAGAATAACGTTATAGTCATTGTATCTACTGCGTAAATAAAATAGATTGTCGAATATTTTTTATATTTTTCCCGCATCGACAGCTATTTTTTGTTTTTATATTCCGCATCGCATTTACGTGTAGTACAAAACACTGTAAGTTATTCATTTTATAAAATAATTATCATTTTTTAACACCCGTTGTAGTTAAAAAAAAAAAAAAAATTTGAATTCATCGCCGCCATTTTGTTACGTGTTCATTTGTTCGTACTTTGGGTAACATCGGCCATCGGCTTCGTAGTTTCTAATTCATATACCCGCAAATTGTTATACTTTACCCGCATTTATATTTTATCACCCGCTCATATTCGTAAGATATTAACACGTTACTTTTCATATACGTAAATCAAGTAAATATAATCGTACTTTAATACAGGCTCATTCTATTGAAAGGAAACAGATTTCTGGTAACATTCGTTACTATTAATAGTACACCTACATTTAATTTAAAACAAGTGAAACATTTTTAGTTATTTTTCAATACGTAGAGTACCTAAGAATTGTTGTATCGTATTTTTACCTGTAGACTGAAGTTGTTTACTGTTTGTGTCAACTTACGCGCAGGCCGCCTTTTATTTATTTTAGTACCTACAACATTTTGTTCATTTCTTTTATATTCTATACAGTTGTTTGTAATCATTTACAATGGTTAAATCTAAAAGAAGAGGAAGCGAGGGTTTCAGTGGAGAAAGTTTTGATACAAATAAAAGTCAGCTAACTATTTACATAGTCAAGCGCGATGTTATTTATAAACGCATGGAAAATATTTTTGAACTTGCACAAAAATGTGAAAAGGACAAACATCATTATAAGTCGTTCTGTGCGAGTGCCTCAACAATAGAAAAGTTACGTAGTGACTACCAAGAGGTCTTAGATTCTTACAATTTATTAAATTTACAATTAAATCCCGATACTCACGTAGACTACGATTCATGGACTTCATTTGAAGAAATGTACTGCTATGTTAAACAGGTTTTGTTAGAAAATGAAAAAGATAGTTCTAGTTCAGCACCGCAATATCTAACAAAATCAAAACCGCGCCTTCAGCCCATTGAACTGATATCGTTCAATGGGGATGTCAGAACCTGGCCTTTGTTCTATCAGCAGTTTAAAAACATGATCCACGATAATGTGTCGCTAACTGATAGTGAAAAGGTTTTTTATTTGGTTGGTAAATTAACCGGTCAAGCGTCGTCAGTTTGTGCAGGGCTAGCCCCTACCGCAGAAAATTATAATATTATTTGGGAAGCACTCGTACAAAAATACGACGACCCCCGCTCTCTCGCATGTGCGTATTTCAATCAGCTGTTACATTTTAAACCGCTTTTAAATACGAACTCAACCGGTCTAGATTCTTTTATTAATAATTTTAATTCATCTGTAGAAGCCCTTAAACTATTAAAACTTAATGATTTAACGGATTTTATATTTTTGCACTTGGCACTTCAAAAGTTAGACGCGGAAACAATAAAATTATTTGAAAATAATTATCGCAAAGAAAAAATACCTTCATATCAAAATTTAATTGAATTCGTTAAAGAACAGAGTAAAGTTTTGTCTCGTTCCGTTACAAGTCATCACAATAAACCAGTTGATCATTCGTACTTAATTCGTAAACAACACGATAAGAAAATTCCAACGCCATTCACTAAATCTTTTGTTAATACTGACTTAGGGTCGGGTCTGACTGCCACAAGCGGAGGCGATAAGTGTTTATTGTGTAATAATAAACAACACGAACATTTATATTCGTGTTCGTCTTTTATGAAACTCACTCCGCACGAAAGATATAATTTTATTAAAACCAAACATATTTGTAATAATTGTTTGAGTGTGAAACATAAAACTTTTTCTTGTACTTCTAAACATAATTGTTCTCATTGTTCTATGAGACATCATTCGCTATTGCACTTCAATTCGAATTTTAAATCTAACTGTAACATCGGTGCAAGTGTAACGGTGTCCGACTGTGACCCCGCAAGTATTTCCGCTCCCGCTTGTGGCGCGCCCCGCCCTACAACGGCTCGATGTGACTATCAGCCGTCTCAAGTAAATAGTTCTCGATCCGCCGCTATGCAGCATTCGTTACCTAGTTTGTCTCAAAGCCCTACGAATACTGTGCCTAACATAATTGTGGACACGCCACGAATTATTGAAAATAAGGCATCCTTGTGTACTCTTTCGTCTTATGATCAGGGACAGAGTTATAAAACGACTACTTTATTAGGAACCGCAAAAATTAAATATATCGATTATTCTAACCGCACTCACTACTTGAGGTGTCTGGTTGATCCTGGATCTCAGTGTGATTATATTTCCGCATCCTGTTGTAAAAGGCTTTCTCTTCCTTTTTACAAGCAGACCCGCTATTCGCATGTTCAAGGCATTGGAGGAGCGTCACAAAAAATCCTTGGCATTACATCACTTAAGTTCGCATCTCGCTTTGACGATAGACGCGAATATTCTGTGAAGCCCATGGTTGTTGAGCAGATTACGTCACAGTTACCAGATTCGCTTATCGATATCTCGACTATACAATTTATTAATAATCTGCCGCTCGCTGATGATGATTTTTCACAACCTGGGCCTATAGATATGCTTTTGGGTGTGAACTTATATTGTGAAATTTTACTTTCTAATAAAATTAAAAGCTCTAGTGAGCAAATGCCCTCCGCTTTTGAAACGACCTTAGGCTACCTGATTATGGGTGACGCTCCGATTGTTTCTCCGCAACCTACTAGCGCTACTCGCGCGCACTGCTCTTTTACATCTGATCCGCTACATCAAATTGTCGAGAAATTTTGGGCAATTGAGGAAATGCCCTCGCGTACATTTTTAAGCCCGGACGAACAACAATGTGAAACTATTTACACATCTTCAACGGTTCGAAACCCCGACGGCACTTACTCAGTGGATCTTCCATTTAAAGATGATCCATACAAACTCGGCAATTCATACAATATCGCTAAAAGACGTTTTTTATTTTTAGAAAGAAAGCTTTATAAAGACTCTGATCTTAAAATAAAATATGATAAAATAATTTCTGAATACCTAGATACAGGTATTCTAGTTCGCACTGTACCTGAGCTAGGTGATCCGTCAGGTTTTTATTTACCGCATCACCCTGTATTACGCGACGACAAGGCAACTACTAAGGTTCGCCCTGTCTTAGATGGAAGCGCTAAGACGGATTCGGGATTATCATTAAATGATATCTTGCATTCCGGCTGCAATCTACAGGCTGATATTTTTAATATTCTTTTAAATGTACGAATTTATCGCATCGCTTTTTTCGCAGACGTGAAACAAATGTATTTATGCATATATACTAATAAACCGCACCGCAAATATCAACGGATATTATATCGGTTTTCTAATACTGATCCGATAGATGTTTTTGAGTTTACTCGCGTCACATTTGGACTTAGGTCTTCACCATTCTTGGCACTCCGTACTCTACGTCAACTTGCTAGTGATGAACGGCATAACTGGCCAAATGGTGCTGCCGTGCTAGAAAGGGACATTTATATGGACGATTTAGCTTCTTCTGCTTCTTCTGTTCAGGAAGCAGTCAAGACAGCGAAGGAATTGATCCAACTTTTTAAAAAGGGAGGGTTCGATTTAGTAAAATGGACTTCTAACTCGCTTGAATTGCTCGATCACATACCAGAGTCGCATCGACAGTCTGAAGCTATTTCTTTTGATGATGGAAGTACCTTTAAGATTTTAGGTTTGCGTTGGTTGCCCGCTCGAGACACTTTTGTTTTTGAAACTTCAAGTTCGCCGCTTGTTTGCACTAAACGTGCAATACTATCCGCTACCGCGCGTCTGTACGATGTCTTAGGTCTCGTCGGACCCATTATTCTTTACGCTAAATTAATAATAAAAGAACTTTGGCTTCTCAAGCTTGACTGGGACGATGTACTCCCTTCAAGTATTATTAATTTATGGCAGCAGTATTTGTCAGAATTACCGCAAATATCCCGTCTCACATTTCTGCGCCACGTGGGTATAGAAAGCCACTCTAAGGTTTCTTTGGTTGGGTTTTCAGATGCTAGCGAGTCCGCGTATGGCTGTGTCATTTATTTGCACGTGGTAAATGATGACCTGGCTCCTATTGTGACGCTCTTGTGTTCTAAATCACGAGTCGCGTCTGCTAAGCCCAAGATAACCCTGGCCCGTTTGGAGCTTAATGGGACGAATTTTGTTTCATCTAAAGGTTACCTTAATGAACTTTACGATTTTCTACGTTCTGATGATTATTATCAGACATTTAATAATGAACTCGCAAAGAACCGCATTACATGGAAAATGAATCCCCCCACAGCCAGCCATTTTGGAGGCATTTGGGAGGGAAATATTAAAGTTACGAAAGCTTTACTGTTTCGGGTTATTGGAACTCAACTCTTTACCTATGAGGAGTTATCAACTATTCTCACGCAGGTAGAAGCAGTTCTCAATAGTCGACCGCTTTACGTGTTAAGCTCTGATCCGTCGGAGCCGCTAGCTTTAACTCCCGCGCATTTTTTGAATACTGCTCCGCTAGAATTTCTTCCCGCTGCTGATTTATCCAAAGAACGTATGAGTTTATTGTCACGATTCTCGTTGATGGATTCGCTTGTCCAATCATATTGGAAACGATTTAGAACTGAGTATTTACATAATTTGCAATCACGCGAAAAATGGAATACCCCTTCGAATCCAATCGCAATTGGTACCGTGGTGTTATTAAATGTAGATAACGCTCCACCCTTGCAGTGGCCGTTGGGTATAATCACAAATATATATCCTGGTAAGGATGGTGTGATACGCGTTGCGGAAGTAAAAACGAAAACTGGCACATATAAGCGCCCAGTTGTGCGGTTATGTCCGCTTCCTACTCAGTAGTATTTTTTTTTGTGTTTTGATTGTCTCTTATTGGCAACCTTAACTCTAATTAAGTAAGTAAGTTACTTTTAAATTAATTTTATATTTTTATAATTCACATATACGATGTGTTTATTAGATTATCTCCATTTCCCACACGTTTTTTATATATTTATATTTTTTTTGAAGGGTTTCTTCAAGGCCGGGGGAATGGTGGATTTCGTATTCTTATAATCTTTTTAAAATGGGGTAGTTTGATTAAAACTTGCAATTATCGCGAACTATCCTGTGAATTCCTTCCAGTCTACCCTACATGCGTACGGCGATAGCCGCGCCCCAGTCGATGTTCAAAGTACAATCCGAACGGACGCTAGTATATTATTTGATCGCCTACGAAGCCAACCCCGCTTTATTATATCTATACATTTTGCGAAAAGACACTTTAACATAATACAAATACTCCTGTGATCTGTGTGCTTGTGTAGCGAAGACCGAAACAGCTGAGGAGACGGCAGTGATCCAGCAAATCGCAAGGTTAGTGCGCATGTGTTTCCTATCCTCGTGTTCCTTGGATTCATAAGCCTTTTCTTCGTCCTCATCGAGCTCACGATAATTGCAAGTACGACAGGCATAGGTTTCAATAAAATAAAAAGATACAGTCCACTAAAAACATGGAGCCTATGGCTCAAATTATCGAAGTTATTAAACAAAGCCAGCTAATGGAGGCATAGGCGCCTCCAGTGTGTAAGAACCGCGTCTTATGGCGCTCGGTTCTCTCTGCCTACCCCGCAAGGAACCTGGCGTGAAGATATACATACAATACATATGTAGTTTAATGTTACCATTTTCACTGGGTGAACAAACATTACAACCTTCTCGTGCTCGGGTTCAGGGATCAAATTATGCACATTTGTAATGCATTTCGTGCTTCACATCTTGGTGACTCTTGTACCTTATATATTTTATGTGTCCTACATATGAGTGGAAGGATGTAGGAGCCGAGGAAGGCCAAGACCTACCTACTGTGACCCAATTGATCGTCTTCTACAAGGTGATGTCAGGAGCCATAGAGATTGGTAAGATGATTAAAAAATGTTAAAGAAGCCAGTGAGGTATGTAAGGATCGAGTCATGTGGCACTCGGTCCTCTCGGCCTACCCCGCAAGGTGTTTGGCGTGTACTTATACATACATATATATGAGTACATATTCTAGTATTTGGTGCACAACTTTCCATCTCTTATAACTAGTCTGACCATAAATACTATTATATATATACTTTTTTTTTTTTAAAACCCTTTAATTATTTTGAATTTGGAACGCGTTTATTAAGTACTAGCAGAAGCCCGCGGCTTCGCACGCATGAGATTTGGGATTAGTAGCCTTTATTTCTCTGTAGACATGAAATTGTTTCTGTTTAAAAAAAAAACAAAGTTTAGGGTCGTAGATGCAACCATAGAGCGATTCAATTTTCGTACAGCGCCATCTATTGACCTTTACAGGAGGCAACGTATATGTATTTTATTTATATTATATAAAAAATGCGTAGTTATTTTATGTTACAAAAAATACGTATTCTATGAAAATAATAAAAATAAACTTGCAAAGCCCCCCGAAGGGGATATTTCCCCCTAATTTTAACAGTTTTTCATTTTTTACGCAGGAACTCTAAATATTTACGGGATAAAAAGTACCCTATATTCTGCTCTGAACAGTCCTCTACCTACCAGTGAAAGTCCCGTTAAAATCGGTTCAGCCATTTCGAAGATTAGCCCGGACAAACAACAGATAGACAGACAAAAAAGTTAAAAATGCGTATTTAGGCTTTGGTAACGTGAAAATAATAACATGAGCTTAAGATAAAGGCTTTACTTTGAAATCACAGACAAACACTTCAATTTTATTTATATGTATAGATTTCTTTCGATTTCTCGCCGTTAAACATATTTTATTAGTGTTTATTATAAAGTTACAATATATAATGGGGAGTTAATGAAAATAAGATTGCAGTGATTGCCTTCCACAAAGTGGCTATGGAGCCGTCGGTCACATTCAAAATACTTCAAAAGTTTGGTATCAGCCGTATGTTCGTGTATTGTTCTATCGACAGATATACCAACAATTCCTCTGTTGAAGAGCATAAAAGATCTGGGCGACCGCGTGCTGTTAGAACTACAAATGCCAGAATTCGCCGAAACCCTATTAGTAAACACAAATCTTATCGCGAGAAATGAAGATTCCCGCTAGGACTCTGTCGCATCAAAACCTGAAGCTCTGCGCTTATCGTCGATATACAGGATATGCCCTAAACCAATACCTACAGTTGAAGAGAGTGGTTCGATCAAAATGCCTTCTGTCCCGATTCGCAGGTAAAAGGCACAGGAATATCGTCTTTACTGATGAAAAAATTACACGATTGAAGAGCACTACAACAACAAAATGACAAAGTGTACGCACACAGTTCTAATACACTTTTTAAAAATGTACCATGAACTTTCCAGCAGGACTCTGCACCTGGTCACAAGGCACGAACTACCCAACCCTGGCTCGAAACCAATGTTCCTGACGTTATAAGAGCTGAAGACTGGGCCCTCATCTAGCTAAGATCTGAACCCCTTAGACAACAATTATGGTCAGTTTTAGAGGACATGCCTGCTCGAAACGACACGCCGACATAAAGTAAATCGGCTTTTTCCTTGGCGCTATGGGCCAAACTGCCATCCGGTTCTCGTTGTGATGGCATGGACGGTCAAAAACTTCCCTCCGCAGCCTTAGTGAGTGATCAGAAAGCACGGCTCCCGGAGGGAAGGCTCGCAATCCGCGAACTCTGCCGACGAAATCAAAATTTTGCTTTAGCAATCACCCTTATACTGGACCTCGAGGCAGCATTCAGTTTGCGCTTCAAAACAGAGGCACTAGGATCCCTATTAGCACGCACTGTAGTCCAAGCCTTGTAAGCATTAGAAGATTGGGTTCTCTACATTGCCAATTAAACCACGGTCGCTTTTTGACTCTCACAGTAGCTACTAGGCGATTGGGAATGTAGCATTCCATGCCACCAATCTCGCCGCAGCCACTGCGGTCGCGCAGGAAACAATATCGTCTGATTCGAAGCACAGCTGCCTCCACAGGTACGATGCGTAGAATTCACACAATCCATTTCAGTCTGCCGACCTACAGTGCCATGCGCCACGATGACATCCAGCAGGCCGAGGTCGGTCGCGTCTGGTACAAAGCACTTCAGTACGGATGAGACAGTGATCCACATTTGCTGTGGGACCTGTAAAGGCATGCATAGATCCGGGTATGGCCACCATGATGCTCACGCGCCCATAATACCTACAGGTCCCTGTCTTCAAGATTGGGCAGTCGACGACAACAAATATCTCCCTAAATGATTATGATGACTCTATATTTAAAAATAAAATTATATATAAGACGAGATGATTAAAATTTTCTAACAAGGTATAACATCAACCTATTTAATTGAACGTAGCACTTAGCAACACGTTGATTCTCGCAGGAATTCTCGATGAAAAACGACAAAAGTATGGAATAGCTTTACATGAAATTTATACACTGGGAATTCCTAGAGGGTATAATGAGTGTCTCTCGCTTCTATTGACAATGTAATAAATAAACATTACAGTGCAAGTATGTCACAACAGATCATGATTCCAGAACGGAGTTGAAAATAATAAAATGCCCGTCAAAACGAGTTTCGCGATAAACTGCATACTACGGTATGAAGGCTTCGTCATAAAAATAGTACCTATGAGTATTTTAGGAACTATTTTTATGCCACGAATTTGGCATGCATTGGTGTATCGGGAAGTAAGGTGATCTTTAATTTCGTATAGTAACTTTAAACATTAAGAATTTGGGGTATATCACCTTAGTATTTCATAGATTGTGTATTATTTCATTATTAATACCTGTACTCAAACTTTACTTATATTCGTTAACTGTTTGCACGATTTCATTCACATGAATTTTTAGACCTGTGATTGTGGCAAGTATGTATCGTGTAATAGTTTTTTTTTTTTATTTTAAGTTCCCAAAATGTTACTTCAAAACACAAAACTTCAAAACACAATGAATTCTTGTGTAAAATTTGTGTGATACTTGATTTTCGATATTTACATCATCATATTAAGAAACGTCCTTGACTGAAATCTTGATGTAGGCATGTCCCACTAAATTCGTGTTCAGGGATTTATGTTCATGACTGTAATTGTCATAATTGTAATCGTCAGTTACTCGCCGATGAAGTAAAACATTGCGAGGTAACTCGCACATCCAAGAAATTATATTTCGAAAAACATGTGCCCTTACCTAAGAAAGACCTGACTTTCCTCTGGGTTGCGGAGGTCTGACAGCGGTTGCTTCATGTTAAAAACAGTAAGTAAACGCCAATCCTAAGAACTTAGGAAACGGGATAACGCTAGGAAGAAGAGAAGCAAGCAAACTGCAGAAAACTTGTTCTTGTGCATCTAATAATGTATAACTAACACCACTACATGTATACCATATCTTATGCAAATAAATGATTCTGATTCTGATTCTGTGTATTTGAAATAATACAAGTAAAAATTTATTTCAAGCATTCAAAGACAATTTTCGTCAAATTATTATGTCCCCACAAAGACAGCTATTAATAGCAATTAAGTGATAAATCCGTCAGAGACATCTCAGTTACACGGTGGGTTCATTAATATTAATAAATTGAGACGGTGGGAGGACCCTCAACCCTTGTCTTATACTTTTAATTACATTTTTATTACAGAATTTTAAAGTAATCACTTGTTTCTAATATTGTTTCTTTTTCTTATTTACAGATGTAGGCAATTACGTTAAAGGGCATAATACATCACAAATTATGAAAAGAAAGTTCTAGATTGTTAACGTGTTCGTTGTTAATTTTGCATTAAACTGCAGAAAGTATGTTGAAGACCTCATTACTAGTCGCTCTTACCGTTAATCCTAACAAGTTTATTGCATTCACTTACCTGAAACAAATAATAATATAATTAATAACAAAACAAGCGTTAGATTTAAATACGAATAGGGTGAATATATCAATTGACTTTGTAACAGTTTCATATCAGTGACCTTCACTCCCCAAGTCAAAGAGTAAAGGAGTTTGACTTCTAAAAATATAGTAAATGCTTAAATGAGCAGAAGATATAAAAATATAGGAAAAGTGACATTTCACGTCACACAGTATGTGTTACGCACAGCAGTGTTGACAGTAAAAATATCATCATGAAAAAAACGATAGAATATTTTGACTGTTATAGTCGATTCATAATCTATGGTGTATATCTAATTGTTTGTTATATCTGTTATTCCCTTGTGCATTCTTTGTTCGTGGCTAAATCAACGGAGCATGTCAGCATATCAGCAATCACCTGCTGTTCTAATCTTAACATCGACTCTCTCTTTCAGGCTAACAGAAAAAATACTTTGATCATTATAACGAACGCGGTCTACAGCATAACTTTGTGTTATGCCATAAATTATTGTACAAAATTTATAGCATAACACAAAGTTACTTGTATATCGATATCGATGTACGTGGCTAAATTTACCTTTATTATAAGCGGATGTAAATTTGCTTTTGATGGAAAAAATATAGATATTTTAACACTTTACGTAATTAAAAGAAAGTATGGATTTCTAATAAAGGATAACACTGGCCAATACAATTTTTGGTGCTGTAATTTTCTGGCCTGATTTTGAGAGTAGCTGATTCACTGATTTCAAATATGCATTTAGTTTTTTGTGTCAGCTCTAGTTTTGAAGTTATTAAAAAAAGTGGTTTGTATGAAAAATACCATTTTTAGGGTTCCATAGCATAAAAGGAAAAACGGAACCCTTATAGGATCACTTTGTAGTTTGTCTGTCTATCTGTCTGTCAAGACCCGTTTTTCAGGAAGGGGTGGAGCTATCAAGCTGAAATTAATATCGAATGCTGAGTTCTGTAATCCCTTCGAGCAGTGAAAAATCTAACTTCTAAGTCAACGCAATTAAAAGATACGGCTGTTTATGAGCATATTTTGACACTCGCATGGGAATCAAAACCTATGGGGTACTTCCCGTTGACCTAGAATCATGAAATTTGGTAAGAAGCAATGTCATATAGCACAAGTAAAGGAAAAAATCCTAGTAGTTCTATCACAAAAAAAAACACTTTTTTGCTACGATATTTTTTAACCCTCAGAGCGCCAGCCGGACTCGCAATTGACGGCTTTTTTATTATTCAGAATACAAAAACTTTGATTAATTTTCTGCATGTTCTTTCTTTGGATTACCTCTCATAAGAGCCCAGCAGTAATCAGCCATCATGTGAGTATCCCATCTACCCTGGTACCTATCCTCCATGGCTTTGATATCTTGATGAAACCGCGCAGCGAATTCCGTTTCGTTCATAGAGGTTGCGAAGTTATCATCTTTAACTGTCTTATCTGAGGACTTTCAAATATTCCAGCCTTCATTTTTTTCTGTACTTAAAGCTGGCAGTGCCCTTGTGATGTACTGAAAGCATGAACCCGATTTGTACGCCTCCTGATGCTTTTACAAATTGTTTCATGAGACCAGGTTTTATATGTAGAGGAGGTAAAATGACCATTTCTCGACGGACTAAAGGTGTGTTAATAAGATTTTGCTTTCCAATGGCTAGGTTTTCTCTGACAGGCCAATTTTTCCGTACCTAGTGACTCTATTTATCTCTGCTATCCCAAAGACACATAAAGCATGGAAACTTCGTATATCCACCTTGTTGTCCCAACAGAAAATTAACCATTTTGAGATGTTTTGAGATGAACCATTTTATATGCGTCATATTTATTTTTTGCTAAAAGCAGTCTAATTGCTTTATACTCTTCTTTCATTCGTGTAGAATGAGCAATTGGAACACAAGCATGTTTATTGTCATTATGAAGAAAAAGTAATCGCATTTCAAACTTCTTTTGAAATTGTCTATAAAAAGACGCCACTCAGTTGGATCGTAATTTTCTAAGCCCATTCCTTTTAATAAACCTTCAACATTATTGCAATAAACACGGCTGTTATCTTCAGAAAAATATTTGTAACAAATAACGTACCCTCTGGCGGTAAAATGCTACTATTGTGTTCGGTGCAAGACAATTCTTCCCTTTTCATCAGAAAGCCAGTAACTCAGCACGCTCCTTTGAAACATCCTTTAAAATCCTTTATCAGATCATTAAGCTCGCCTTGATTAAAAAACAATTTTAATCTAACCTCCCGATTAAAATCGTCATAATCACTGTCGACCTCGGAATTTGCTTAGATTTCGTTATATTCTTCCACTGGGGTATCTGGTAGGGATCACACTCTACGTAGGCACTTTCAGAATGAGGTACAGGTCATCTCGCTGATGGTATATCAGGATATGTCCATTTGCTTCGATTTTTACGATTTATGCCGAGGATCTTAACCAAACAGAAATAACAGTCGAAATGATTTTGTTTTTGTCTCCAAATCCTCGATATTCCTACACTTCATACACCTTCTTTTGCCATTTGTCTATTGTCTCAAATATTCACTGCTTATATTACACATAAAATGAGGCACCCAAGGTTTATCTTCATGCTCAATACTCAGTAAGCGAAATATGTTTTTTTCACGAACTCTGTTATGGGTTTTCGGTATTCCTCAAAGGTATATTCCCCGCAAATATAACAAAATGCATTTGGATTAGTCAAACGACATCTTGATGAGCTCGCCATAGCGCAAAAGCAACGAAATTGTAGAAAATATAATACTTGACAGTTGAAGTCGAAGTGATGAAATTTTAAAATTGAGGGCAATTGTTAATTTAGTACTGATACAAGCACTGATAGTTGTAAGTACGTCCTCAAAAATACGTTCAAAAACAATGTCTATACAAATTTTAACCTCGTCTAATTTTTTTTTTTCGCCAGTGTAATTGATTAAAAGTTAATGAACTTGTTATACTGTAATTGTTGAATATTGTTAGCATTATTTGATAGATCGGACAGCTTTTAAAGTTTGAGTAGTACAGATGTAGTTTTATGGATTCATTTCACTGTCTAAAATACGTCGGGACCGATCGGCCTCTAGGAGGCGGTCGACATATACGCGTTTTTTGCAATCGGCCTCTAAGAGGCCGGTCGACAGTTGAGAGAATAAGGAAAAATGAGCAGAGGTAAATACAAAAAAATCTTTTATTATATCTCCTTACATAAATATGCAAACAATGCAATCATACTTTAATTAAGAATTTTGTTCATAAAATAGATGTGATATTAGGTATTATACAGTTGGATTTATAAATATGTAATGTTAATAAAAAAAAAGGTGCAGAATAGTGATGGTCCAGTGGTTAAAGAACCGCCCTATTAAGCAACTGTTCCCCGGTTCGAATCCTGGCATGTACCACTAAATTCGTATTTTCGGATTTATGTATATATTTTAAATTAATACTTGCTCGTCGGTGAAGGAAAATATCGTGAAGAAACCCGCACGTTCAAGAAATTATATTTCGAAAGACATGTGACCTTACCTAAAAAAGGTCTGTGGTTTCCCCCTGGGTTGAGGAGATCTGACGACAGCCGCTCCGTATAAAATCACTATCTTCGCCAAATACTTAGGCTTAGGTAGCAAACCTAGCCAATCTTAACGGATCAAGAACTCGATTCTTGATCCGTTAAGATTGGCTGACTGATTGCTGATTAACGCTGAGAAGCAGAAGATTAAAATAAAAATGGTACGTTTTGTAAACGTGTGACGTAATACTCCTTATAAAAGAATGTTATACTAGCTTCAAAACTGCAGGAGTACTACGTGTAACAGTCGAAAATCGCAAAACTGCAAAAAAGACATTTTTCTCGGTTATATAGCTTCGCTGGCTAACGCAGCTCTGCATTGATTTAAAATTCACCAACGAGCAAGCTATACGAAGATCAAGTGTTCACCGTTACTAAATTTCATTATGATAACTTATATACTATGAATAGCCATAAAATCATTTTTAAATCCCCTTTTTTCATGTCGATACGAAAAAATTACGAGTACACCACAAGGTCAATCAATGATCTAAAGAATACCACGGCATGTCAACCGTGAATAACGTCGTTTACAAAACCATAAAACAGGCTTAGGATAATACACTTTCCGCCCTTAAAAGTAGCGCCCTTAAGAGTTTGACTGGCAAGGAATAGGTAATTTTCTTGAGTAATATCTGAGCTAAGGTAATGGTTCCATATTTTATGAGGTAGCTTAGATATTGTTGAAAATTTCAACGATGAAATTCGACAATTGAAACAGAAATCAAACATTTGCTCAAAAGTTTTTATTGTATCGTAGCAATATATACAGAGTCTCAATTGTCTCTGTCTGTATTTTGTATCGTCTCGCAATCGTCTCACATTTAAATATTTGGTGAATAAATAAAACATTCCTATTGTATTTTAGTTCTTATATACAAATTTATATACAGAGCTTACTGTAACTTATTAATAATATTATTGTAACCTATAGATAAGCACCGACTTGGTCACTACGTCTAATTATTTTTTTTATACAACATTGGGAAGCGTACAAGATTGAGGCCTATCTGATATAAAGTAGTTACCGTAACCTATGAATGCTTGCAATAGATAAAGTATCACTTGCGCGATGACACCTCTGCTGCTAACATACTCCTTAGGAGCTTACTGACAATCTCACTCAATACAATAATCCTTCAGGGAGTCGTTATTTGGCTGCGGTTTTATGTGAGGTGGAGTCACTTCCCCATACGTTTTGTTGCCCCATCAATATACCTACCCTACCTACCTTTCTTAGAAACACCCAGACCAAGACAAACAGACATTTTCATGTACACAAATGTTTGTCCTGTGAAGGAATCGAGCTTACGAGCGTTAGTGTCAAAGTAGCGTTACTAACCACTGCACCATCGTAAATATGAAAATAAATACAATTAATTCAACATCAATTTGCGTTATTATTTTTTAGTTTTAATTTACCGTAATCTCAATTAAGCGCATTAACATTTCAATTGGATGTATATCTTTATAGCATGGTCCGCGAATTTCGCTTGTAAAGAGCACTTGCGCCACCAGTGGTACCACTTATAAGTTGCCAACCCCGGTAGAATCTCTATGCTCCCTATTTAAAGAAACCCATGCTGTAGTTGTCTCGGGGATACTTCGACAGGAGTTCACTCCACAACCTATAGTAGAAAACTTCTACATGATAAATTTAAACGTTTCAACATTAATGAATAATGGAATTATTTATAATTCCATCATTCATTAATAATTATAATTCTATTATTCATTAATGTAGAATAATGGAATTATAAATAATTCCAAAAAAAAATTCATTTGATAATAAAAATTACATTTTACTGTACCTCCGCTATCAGTACGTTTTGTGGCGTACGTGAATCCTGAATTATGTGTTCACACGTACGAAATGGTTGCACAGTTTGCAAAAAAAGTTGTTTACCACACAAAATTCATTCTACGCACACCATACAGGGATTTACATTCAGGGGGAAATATCAAAGGATTTTTTATTTCAACTGTGCCAAAATACAGAAATGTTTTTGATGTTGCTTGGCATTTTTATAAGGCAGCGTTAAATTCAGGATTGCGTTTTCCTCGACATAAATCCAGGGCTCCTAATATCGGTGAACTTCGTTTATTTATTGCTCAGAGCTCTGTTTCGCGGTGTCCTTCGACCCGACCTTGACCTTACTGTACAAGTCGACGGGACAAGGATTGTACAAAAATTCACTATTGTTGAGGAAACAAATAGGCTACCCGATTGTGAGAGCGATAGCATATTGACGCATTGTACGTAGACATATTGTATGTCTTCTGTGTATTTACTAGATTTGCTTTCAGTTTGCTGAATAGGGCTTTTACCGAAGTACTTCTTATCTTTTATTAAGCATTGTGATCATGACTTTTATGTCTCAATCTTTACATTTTGATGACAATGTTCTGAACACATTTTCATCAAAATTTCTAATCAAATTTTAAACTAAAAAATTTGCTAAAAAATGCCTGTCCATTGTCGATGATTTCAGGTAAACTTAACATTTAGCTAAATAATAGATATTTACAAAATAATTACCAAAATTACTTTTCGGGAATTATCTCTAACTTTAGTATTAAATAAAACTAAATAGACTAAAATGTTTTTTTTTCTTATTATATAATTCTAAAAACTACTGATTAAATATCTGGATGATGGTTCAGTAAAATAAAATTCTCCCGATTGCTACAATTTATTTTAATTTTATTGTTGCTTTCATAATTTTAATAATTATTGGGATATAAAAAAGCAATAAATGATAATAATGAGTCCAAGTATAAGTACAATATTAAGAAAATTTATAATTTAAAGAATACCAAGTAAGAATTATTGAACCCCGGATCCATCTTCAATTCCGAGGTGTTTGGAAGTGGTGTTCCATTTGTGGCAAGTACCACGGATACACATGCTGGTAGCTATTATGGTGGAAATGATGATACTAGTTCGTAACCAACCTGTCACAACGCTATAACGTCGGTGCCACCTGACAGCTAAAGTTTCTGCAAGATTTTTCATGAAAGATGACATTTGGGGTGCAAAGACTCCATCAACAGAAATTACGAGTGGAGTGAATGTGGCATGTCGAGTCTCACATAAATCTAAGTATTTTCTTTTCTTTTTGTCTTCTGCCGATCGGAGAACACTGGCAACGGGGCGTGATAGGTAAGAGGGAGCATCAGTGTCATCGACACGTATATCAAACAACGCCTCCCTCTGCGCATCCCACACCCCACGACAGGCCAGGTCTGCACGCAGTCCGCAGTCTCTTTCCGAAATGATGGGCTCTTTGGCTACATTACCCCAGGCACGTTCGCAGAGTTCGCAGAACAGGTCTCTATATTTCATTACGTCGTCTCGTTATGAGGCCACCAGTTTTGCAGCAGCGAGCATGATCAATATCAAAATTTCTGTTTCCACATCCATCGCATGAATGTGGCATGGATATAGATTTTCGGTTATATCGAATTGTGAGTGTATCTCTGAATTCAAGTGGAGTTAGGTCGAAGTGGTCTTTCTTTGTTGGTATAGTGGATAACCAAGTAGAACTTTTTACTTTCATTTTGCATACAATTGACCATTGACAGTTTACCATGAAGTAGGCACATTTGGTCCCTACGCTTTTGCCAGATGTTTGATTTTGACCCTGGCGCATTTTGAAATGGATAGCCAAAAGCATTTTCTAGTGAACTTGTTTGAGGGTTATGTACAGAGTCTATTGGGGCTGACCTGGAAATGTTCTGGTGCAGCATGTATGTGACGTTTTATTCCGTTTCTTTTAAATTTTCTTTCCGTTGGTTTTTTGGCATATTGAACACTGTATTAAATTTTGAAAGCAAGCCGGTGAGATGTTCTGGGAATGATATTCAAATGATATAATGTTATATATTTCTCTGGGAATTGTTGACATCCATTTTTTTCATTTCACATATTTTCTTCTCAACCAGGAATAAAATTTTTGTGTAGGTTTGTTTAATTATCACTGGAATTTAATATATTTACACAGGAATTAAGTAAATAAGATTTCCAAAAGTAAAAGTTAATTTCAAAATAAAATATTTTGTTATTTTGGCGGCTGTCACAATTGGCATCCAGAGATTTTAATTATTATTTACTGTAACTGTAAAGAGATTAGATTGGATACATCCGATTGGTAAAATAAATACAGAGTATTTTCCTTTTTGTCTAATATAATACATCAAAAAAATTACATATTAAAAATATTAAAAAAAAAATGCAATTGCAATTTAGAACAAGTCACTCTAATTTTGTTGATATTTATATTTCTTTTATTCATATTTACATTTCAGGTTCATCCTATTCATATGCCGTCTGTAACAACCGTGGCTATGGTGGTGTTCGTGGATGCATAAATAAAATGTTGGTTCAATGTCTCTAAACAGCGGAAGTAATTAAACTGTTTGCGTGGTACATTAATTTTTAATAGATTTTCAGCTTATTCTCTTTTCTTCTTTGCATGTGCGCTGTAAACTAGTCTCTGGTGTCGTATATTCATAGTTTATTATTCATACTCGTACCTCTTACAGTTTTCAGGCGATTCAGTAATGTGCACTTGCACCTTACAAGGGTAAGGCTTATCTGCTTCCAGGGTTTAGATTAAATGAGAAAACTACCTAAATCCTGCATGATAACGTATTTTGTTACAATCATGTTAAACATATTTATTGAATATATTTAATTAATTTGATAAACCGTGGTGCACGGCAGTTGAGCTTCACTTAACTAGCCATCTCTTTGAGGCTTTTTTTAATGCCTTATTAGCCATATTGTTGCCTCTCACTTACCCAAGAAGGGAAGTCAGTTCCAAAACTTCCTACTCCTACAAATTTCTTCTGATTAAATTCGTTGTGAATTTCCAAGGCAGCTGTAATTTAACCACAAGGACAGCTATGAATTTAACTGTTCATTGCCTTTTTGGTGGTCGCCGCTGTTAATTCTGGCTACACAGGAGACACAGTATGTCTCTGACTTCTTCCCGCGCTTTTGACGAGTGACATTGTTCTTATACTTGAAATTTTTACAATTCAGTGTAATATTCGTTTTATGTGACAATTTCGATAGTATTTTGTAACATAAGTGCTAGTGCAATTATACAATAATTAAAAAACTCAAATATACCACATTTATGCACTTTTTGGAAGACGTGAATAAGATCTTCAAGAAAACCTTGTAAAATTCCTATAGTTTTACGGGTGATATTTAAACTGGGTTGATTGGGTCGAAGCACCCTTCCCAAGTATTTTTTGAGCACAGTTCCTGAAGCTGGAACATAGAATTAAGATTTTCAAATGGTTCTAAACTGATGACTTGACTGTATGGGCTAGATCCCTTTGCCTTTCCCCTCGGATATAAAAAGAACCAAAAAAAAAGTATATCCCTTAATATACTTAATTGTAAATATATAAGTATAGTTATAGGTCAAGACTCACCTACCATGAGTAAAGAACTATACATTTTAAAGAAGCGAGTGAGGTGTGTAAGAACCTAGTCATGTGGTTCGGTTTTACGCTCAGTTCTTTCTACCTACCCCGCACGGGTTTTGGCGTGAAGTTATAGATAGATATTTACAAAATAGAGCAGCAGTTTCCGGAATGTTTGTATTACCTACGTAAACTTTCATTAGCTGAGGTAAATAATACATTATTATTGTATTATTATTGAAGTTTACTATCAGTATGTTATATCTTTTATATTTTCACAATAACAGTTTGTTTATTCATAGTACAAAGGCGTACTATAATAATCCACCTCAAGCCAATCCCATATATGAGCCGCATCTGTGCCTACCAGATATTTTTCCTTGTTATATTGAATATGTTATGAGGCACTCGCGGATACGCGGGAAATTGTATGGAATCGAATTTGCAGGACGAATTTGGTGATTATGAGATTGAATTTTTAGTTCCTGCATCTATACGGAATAAAGTCACTGAGAACATGTGTAGGGCGATAAAGTTTAATATTTTAGGTTTATAGACGCGGTGTAAGATGATATGAAATTTCAGGGGTGGTGATGCATAACCAAATTTTCATTCGATATTTCTCCCTTATGCACCATACAATATCAAGTTTTATCTGTGTATGCATCACAGCAACTGTTTGATACGAAAGGCTCTATTCTGGGCTCTAAGGCGTGAAGATAAAATAAATTAAATATGAGAAGTAAGAGAGGAATTCAATATTTAAATGTTTATATACTTACCTCTACCTCACAGAAAACTACAGCCAAGTAACAACTCCCTTGTGAGCTGTTGTATTCCTGCGCGTGAGTGATGTCACCAGTAAACTCCTAAGGAGTTGTCATGAGTGATAATTAACGTATTGCAAGCGTTCATAGACTACGGTAGCCACTTTACATCAGGTGGGCTGTATGTTTGTATGCTCCTCGACATTGTATAAAAAATATATATATGCCTCGCACCATTCATCGTACCATCTCCAAATTTATTGATGTCACCACGTAAGCAATTCGTCGGTCTTCTGTAGTTAACCACTTAACCGTAACCACGGTTTCCCGGTGGTTACTGTTAAAGGCCGACCTTAATTAATGTCGTGGTTTAGAGAAGCACGCTCAATTTCAGCACACCAACATGTAATGGTATTCAGATTTGGAGATTCTCTCTCAAACGTATTTTGAAGGTGAATATAGTAGAGATGAGATGAAACACGTCATATATGACAAAAAAATCATCACATGATAACAGAAGGTGATGTCAGGAAACCTAGGAACAAGTGAACGTCTATGAAAAAATGCTATGAATGTTAAAGAAGCGAATGAGGTGTGAGGACTGAGTATTGTGGAGCTCTCTGCCTACCTCGCAAGTGACTTGGTATAAAGCTAAAGATAGAAAACCCTGAAATCTTTTTTCGTAAATTCCTTTCCTATAGACTACAAACTGCAATGAACGATAAAAAACAGTTCACGAACGATTCTCCGTCAATATTTGTAATAAGAAACAAACCGATATTATGATTAAAATATATAATATTCAGAATTCCAACAGATATAAGCATCCGAGGGGGTAAATGTGTCAGCGTGGCGTGTATTATGGCAGGGAAAAATAGGGAAAATGTTAAATCGAAGCCAATGAAGCGAGAAGCACTTAATTTGGACTCACAAGTGATAGAGGAAGTCGAGGAAAGCAAAAAGCAAGAAGCAGAGAGCATATATATAATAGTATATAAGTTATTGTATTCTATGTGAACACGACTATTATTTTTGTAATATATCATACACGTAAATATATGAATCGGTAGTTGATCTCCTATTTCATTCGTAAGGGAAAGTTCATCTTCACACATTGAGTTCTTCTGTGCAGTTTTAAGATATTTGCTTACTCGGAACCTTTAAGTTGAGAAATAACCACCATGCAGAGGTTTCTAACATGCTCAGTGTATGTCTATTTAGAATCGCGAACTGGCAAGCTTATGTACGAATAGCTTAAAAAGTTATTTATTACTTAATAGACTTCAGATCAAGGAATCGTATTATAATGGTGCCAGTATACTGATATTATCAATTGATATTATGCGGCTGGCATCGACACCAAAAATAGCAATAGTATTTTTCGCTTTTTAGTAGTGTAAATAAAAAAAAACAGAGATTGAAAGTCCTCATCAAAAAAAAGTCGCGTAATTCATTACTGCGCCACCGAGCTCGCCAATTAAATATAAGGCACATATAAAAACACCGAAAAAATACATCTTTGAATTTATTTTATGCTTCCTAGCGTCTAACGTGACTTACACTACAAACACTCAAATGAATACCTATTCATATTGACACTCGTACAAATACAGAAATATACTATCTATGAGAATTTGAACATCCCAAAGAAGTTACAATTTTAACCGAGATGTTATGTCTCATTTTATAGGGTTTTCCACCGTACGCATACCCAACAATTCAGTAAAGATTTTATGTGTATCTATCAAGTCGTTCTAGAGCTATCATTTTATTACTATCCTATGAAAAACCCCTACACAACCAAAGCTACTAGCACAAGCACACGGTGTTACCCGGCGATTAATAATTAAGTACTGTTCAATGTAATATATATAGCCATTTACACTTCATATATCAAATATATATGCAGTGTAAATGGCTCACTTGCATAATCTTGCCTGTAAGCTCGCCCCATATGCAGATAAGAGAATCAGACAAGTGACAGTCATGGCTAATACGCGCTTAGCCTTTTTCAGCAATTTTTAGAGCATCTAGTTGATGATATATCTTCACGCCAGGTCCCTTGCGGGCTAGGCAGAGAGAACCGAGCGCCATAAGACGCGGTCCTTACACACTTCACTCGCTTCTTTCCTATTTATAGCTCTTTTCATGCACGCTCGCCGGTTCCTAAGACTCCTGACAACACCTTCTGATAAAATGCGACCAATTTGGTCGCGTTTTATCAGAAGGTGGTAGGTTAGTCTTGGTATTCCTCGGCTCCTACATCCTTCCACTTTCGCATTGTATATCTGTTTCGTCATTCTTTCATCCTGCATTCTTTCTACATGTCCGAACTAACGGAGCATGGTCTTTCTTATCTTAATACCGACACTCTCTTTCAGTCCAATTCTCTTTCGTACGTCATCATTTCGAACGCAGTCAGTAAGCGTAATGCTACAAATTTTTCACAGTGCTCGCATCTCGACCGCATTTATTCTACTTCCATGCTCTCTCTGCCATACCCAGCTCTCACTTCCATAAGTTAGCGTTGGGATTAGCACCGTGTTGTGTACAGCGAGTTGTGCCTTCTGCCTTAGATTTTGGCTGCCAAACAGTTTGCCCAACGCTCCATTCATGCTATTCCCTGCACTCACTCGTCTCTCCACATCAGCGGTGTACCTTCCATCGCTGCTAAAAGCACTTCCAGGATACACAAACTCATTCACTTGCTCCAACACTACATCATCAACCGTAATTCTAGTGTTCGTTCTGGTTGTCTCTCTTTCAAATACCATTATTTTGGTTTTCTTCGCATTCAATTGTAATCCTTTCTTCATACAATCGTCTTTCATTGTTGTGACTAGTGTTTGCAGTTCAGATGATGATTCTGCTATTAATACTGCGTCATCTGCATAAAGCAGGCAGTTAGCCACTGAGCCACCCATTCGCATTTCCACATTCATATTTCTCATTCTCTGAAGACAACTGTCTAGATACAGGATGAATATCCGAGCCGACAGCACGCATCCTTGTCTGATACCAATATTGGTATCAAACCAGGGCGATAAGCTGCCGTCCACTCGCACATATGCTGTGCAATCTTCATAGCTGGATTGCACACAGAAATTAAATAAATATATCTAAAAATAAATCTATTCTGACACAGGTGTTTTTCCTCTTAAAAGTGGTGGATTGCACAGCACGTAGAAGTTCACCGTCAATCCCATATCTGGGCAAGATGTTCCAGAGATTCTTTCGCACGACCCTATCAAACGCTTTTTCAAGGTCCACAAAACCACAGAAAACCTTCTGGTCCATAGCCAGATGCTTTTCCACGATGTTGCGGAGTGAAAAAACTTGATCCGTACATCCTCTGCCGCTTCGAAATCCCCTATTTAGTTGACGATGTTGAAATATTTATTATGTTACAAATAAGAGTCATTCTCGCTATTTATACGCCAGGGCTCCAGGCAATAACTTAGGGAATTTTTATTATTTAAATAAATATTCTCACGCTTACATCTCAATACAGCTCCATTTATGAAAACATGTATGCTCGTAAAAAGTTCGCAAGTTTCTTTCGACATTTCCTTTTTGCTAGTTAAAAAAAAACCAGCCAATTGCAAGTCGGACTCGAGGATTAAGGGTTCCGTACCATTATACTATATAAAACGACAAAAAAATCATGTTTGTTGTATGGGAGCCCCACTTAAATATTTGTTTTATTTTAATTTAATTATTTATTTTTAAAGTGAATATATAACTATTCTATAAATATTCTGTGAATATTTCAAGCGTTAACCTGTTACCGTTATCAATATCGAGCAAAAACGAGCAAAAAAAAAATCACGTTTGTTGTATGGGAGCCCCCTTAAATATTGATTTATTCTGTTTTTTTAGTATTTGTTGTTATAGCGGCAACAGAAATACATGATCTGTGAAAATTTCAACTGTCTAACTATCACGGTTTATGAGATGATGACAGATGACAGATGGACGGACGGACAGCGGAGTCTCAGTAATAGGGTCCGTTTAACCCTTTGGGTACGGAACCCTAAAAATGAAAAATGAAAGCTGTGACAAATGAATTAAATACATTTTATTAAAAAAGTAAGACGTACTTAAGTGCCAGGGCCAAATTGCGAATAAACAATTCTTATCTTGTCTTTGTATTCCTGCTAATATACATATGTAGCTCTATTGTAAGAAATGTAGGGCGCATCAATGTAGCCCGACTGGGGAAGAACATATGTTCCTCCATTGTGTAGTATCAGACAGCTCAGACAGTTGAAAGAACGGACAGATTAGCGCTATAAGGACTATTTTTGACGTTCCTGCTACCAAAGCCTAAAAAAGAAAATAATTATTTTATATTCTTTACTTAAAAAAACTTTAAACGAGCAATTATTGTATGTAAACATATTATAAACATATTTCTCGGAAATGCCTGTAAAGATTTCGATTAAATTTTGTTTTCAGATAAGGTTGTGTTTTTGATTTTGTATTTTCCTGAAAAATAATCGCAATTTTACATTAAAAAAAGTGTTGCGTAGCTATCGAAATTACTGGGTACTGTGACGAAACATCCTTAGGTCACAAGATTGGCAGCGCGCGTGTAACATCCGCGTGGTATTGCGAGCATCAATAGGCTGCGGTGACTGCTTACCATCTAATGCGGGCCGCATACTTGTTTGCCAATCTAGTTGTATAAAAATATATATATCGGGACATGAGTTATAGTAGAAAGATTTTAGGTCAAAGCTGAAGTGGTGTCAAGACAGGCAGGACTAGCTAAAAATTGCTTGAGACTTTAAATCATTTACGAAGAACACTAAAAAGCTAAACTCTAAATCAAGTCTCCGTAGGAATGTCAACGGTATAAGTGACCAATAATAATAATCATTTGCTAATGATTTTAGGCATCAGTTCACTATATTCGCAGAGCTGTTGACTCAGCAGTTATGGGGGTGAGTGGTGCTGAGGCCTCCGTGACGAAGCGTAAGCTCAACATTACGGCACAGGACGTTCATTATGTTATTAAAAATATGCAGCGAGGAAAATCGCCTGGTCACGATGGCCTCAGTATCGAGACTGCATTTGCCACGCGTGCTCGCTATGTTCTATACATTACATTTAGGTCATTCGTATTTACCAGAACCGCTTATGAAAACCTCGTTGTGCCAATCGTTAAATGTAAGAAGGGGGATGTGTCAGAGGCATCTAATTATCGGTATATCTTACTTGCTTCTGTAATGGCGAAAGTGCTTGACAGTTTACTTAACATTCATCTCGGGAAGCACAGTAACTACATGATGCGCAATTTGGATTTCGAACTGGTCAACTGAAAGTGCTGTTTTTCGCCTTAAGCATACTGTCAGGTTCCGATCCGTATAATAAATATTATACGGATCGGAAAACGCCTATATAAACATGTTTTCTTGACATATCTAAAGCATTTGATAGAGTTGTGTATGACATTCTGTGGGATAAGCTAAGTAGCGAGGGGGTCCCGACTGAGTGTATTTCTCTCGTTCGATACTGGTATACAAATAAAAAAAACCAGGTGAGATGGGAAGATACTCTTATCAGCTAAGTCGGATAAGTGCACATTAGATTGCGGGATGAGGCAGGGAGAAATTACATCTACTATAGTATTAAATTATATGTTAATCAGTTGATTTAGTGGCTCAGTAGCACACATGTTGAATGTCACAAAGATAACATTTGTGTTAACACTATTAGTTATGCTGATGACATGGTGCTCTTGAGCACATTAGTGGACTTAGGCAATTGGTAGAGATTTGTGAGCGGTATACCCTTGGGCATAGTTTAAGTACAACTCAAATAAGATATTCATATTCAAATCTGGAAAACACCGGCATAGTTATATACCACCGGTTGTGCTTGATGGTTTTGCTTTAACTATAGTGGACAGAGTTAAGTATCTCGGGCACATAGTGACAAATGAGCTGAAAGATGATAGCGACATTGACCGGGAACGCAGGACACTGACGGTAAGGAGTAATATGCTAGCTCGCAGTTTCGCTCGATGTACAGATCAGGGCAAAATATCTCTGTTTAACATTACTGTCGGTCGTCGTTTTACTCGGGCAGCCTGTGGGTGTGGTATACAAAACGAACCTACAGCGTCCCGCGTGTTCAATATAATAATGCTATCAGAATGCTGCATCTGGAATGTTCGCAGAGGCACGCGTCGATGGGTTTCACGCTATAATGCGTAAAAAAATAGCATCACTTTTACATAGAATTCGTGGTAGCAACAATAGCATTCTAAAAATGTAAGGCGGTTTGACTATCTCATTCTGGCGCACTGGGTAGCACTCCTTATTGGAGTCAAATAATTTTTTTTTATACCACTAACGTGGCGAATACGCTTACACTCTAAAAAAAAAATGGTTGTTTATAACAAGATTGTGATTGTTGCTATCAAGTATCTTGATTCCATACGAGCCTAACAAGACGATAAATAAATCAAACAAGACGACTGTGATTACCCTGACTATTTCTATTTATTAAGACAGTTAAGATCTATGTCAATACTAACATGAAAAATGATAAATTCAACTAAGTCTTTGGTCAATACTAACATGAAAAATGATTATTTGAACTATTTGTCTTAATAAATTCAACTAAGATCTTTGTCAATGGTAACATCAAAAATGATTATTTGAACTATTTATCTTAATGAGTTCAACTAAGATCTTTGTCAATGCCAACATGAAAAATGATTGTTTGAACTATTTATCTTAATGAGTTCAACTAAGATCTTTATCAATACTAATATGAAAAATGATTGTTTGAACTATTTATCTTAATGAGTTCAACTAAGATCTTTATCAATACTAATATGAAAAGTGATTATATGAACTATTTATCTTAACTAGTTCAACAAAGAGCTTAGTCAATTTGAATCTCAGGTATTTGTAATTATCAAATTTGTTTCCTTAAATCAACTATGAAACTTGTTCATTACTAATTGGCGACATTGTTGTAATAATTAAGTTATTTTTGTTTAAATGTACTAAGAGACTCTTTGTCTAATTGACTAAGAAATTTATTTTTGCTCTAGCTTTTGGAAGCAGCCTCTTCCAATGGTCTGTATAGGCTGGAGCGGTCTACGTTGCAGATGGTGCAGTGCATTACGCTGGCACTAATATAAAAAATTAATTGCGCTTGACTCCAAAAACACTCTTGATAGGCATTTGAAATATGACAAGGTAAGAGTTTGTTACTTAAGTTCACTCTTAAGTGCAGGTTACTCTGGCCACGAAGTGATACCACATTTAATAATGAACACAGAGTGAAATCAGAGTTAAGTTCGACTTATAAAGAAATTACCTTGTGCCAGCACAATTGTTCCACCTATTAATTCTAACCTAGACCGGTTTTGCCTTTATAGACCATGGGAAAAGGCCGCTAATCTAAAAAACTAAAACAAAAATAAAAACATCATAGATGGGTGGTAAATACAGTGGACATTTTATAGACAAATCAGTACGTACAGAGAACAAAGATTTTTGGTAATGTATAGACAGAGATGAAACTTAATACATATTACAAAAATCGGATATCTTGTCACCAATAGACCCTTCAAAACTAGTCTCAGTAAACAGATAAAATAAAACAATTAAGTAGAATTGCAACGATTTATTTCTTCATTTAAAAAGATAGCAGGTAATGGCCTCGGAGAAGGATTAGATCCTATAGAGCATGGACTCTCTTCTCTGCTCCGTTTCCTCTTTCCCTTTGGTAGAGCCCCTAAATTTTGGAGGCGTCTTCGCTGATTTAATACTTGGTGGACTAGTTTTCCTTTAGCTTGTAATACAATGCCATTGGCCGTTGTGCACGCTGGAATATAGTAGGTTGTTGTCCTCTCACCAGGAAAAAGCTCTTTGATATGATTGGCCCACTTATAATAAATAGGACCGTTAATACATGAATCTTTACTTTCATTAAGAATTGCCTTTGCAATGACAGCTGCTAACAAGTTTCGTGCGCTATCCCCAGTAAGACTGCAGCCTCTATATGCCAAAAGTGTGGCCGAGTCAAGAGATTCTTTCAAGAGGTTTTCCAATACCTGGAACAGAAATTTTATGTCACTAATATAGAACACTTATGTGGATTCTAGACCCATCAAACTTCATTGTAAAAATAACAATATCTACATACAAAATATGTTATTTTAATATAACTTTAACACTCCTATGTGTAATTATATAGATGAAATTTTATTAATTGTCAATCCATACACGTTGCACTGCTGGGCACGGGTCTTCTCTACGGTTAAGTTAAGCTAGGTTTGACAGTGTTTAAACTGAGTAACCAATTAAGTAAATGTATTGCAATGCAACTGTTTTGCATGTTGCAAACAAACAAAGTAGGCTATCTATAATCTTAATAATCAGTTCAATTTCACCAAATTGTGCACTTCTAAAGCAAATGCAAGAGTTGCTATAAAAAATACCAAAATCGCTTAAAGTGGGCTTTTAAAATTCAAAGAGTTCCCTCGATTCCTCGTGGATCCCATCATCAGATTCCGACTTGCTGACTATGGAATTGCTTGTGAAGTACACCCTTTCAAATAAAAAAAGAATTATCTAAATCGGTCCATGCATCTTCAAGTAATCAGGAAAGTTCCATTAAAAAAAGAAAAATTTTAAATGAATCGAGAACCTCCTCGTTTTTTTTAAGTTGGTTAAAAAAAGGATTACTACAGATTGCAATATATACATAAATCACTCTTCTTCAAATCCATTTTTCGAAAATTTAATTTTATTTACTCATTGCCTATAATAGATATAGTCCTTTGACAGACAGACAGACAGTGGTACACACGGCCTCTGATCAACCTATACTGGGGGCCACCTTATGCTGCGGTGATAAGAGCTAAATTTGAATGGTTTTGTATAGCTTGATCTGTGGCCGTCTGTACATACAGGTTTTACTATAAACAATAAAATAAAAATAAAAAATTGCCAACAACTAGAAAACTTAATAGAATCTTGGATATAAATCACTTTAAATTATTATAATAATAATATATTAAAAAATATTTAATAAAATAGCTTACCAGGCATTGAGGACTTGTCCTCTCACTTTCTAAATTCTTGATTAATGGAGGCAGGTTTTCCTTATCTATATCAGAAGACTCTTGAACAACTATAATATCCTTAGGGTCTACTATGGAGTTGAACAAAGACAAATCCAACAGACTCTGCAAATTAATGTTACAATAGTGTTTATACTATTCAGCTATACTTAATAAGTAATTGTCTACATAGGTAGCTACAGAATTACCTACATGTGAGAATCTGGTGTCTATAAAAGACTTAAAAAGCCTGTGTTGCCCCGGCCTCTCACAATATCTATGCAAAATTTGAATCAAATCTGAGCCCTTATTCTATAAGCCTCTCGGTATCAGAAATCTATCGGCTATCTCATTCTTTCTTGACATAAATGTATGACAAAGAATGAGATAGCCAATAGATTTCCGATACTGAGAGACTTATATAATACGGGCTCTGTTCAGTAGATTTTGGGATTAGCCCGGACAAACATACGAAGTCTGACTCCACGCGGGCGGAGCCGCTGTCAGCAGCTAGTATAAAGTATATATCAGCATAAGGTCCGTACATAAGTTGTGTATACTAAGATGGCCAAGTTACTACTGGTTTTTTAACTATCCCACGGGAACCATCTGATTTTCCGGCATAAAAAAGTATCTAAGATGTCGACCAGAGATATAAGGTATCACCGTGCTAACCTCTACAGTCCTCCTGACCTCTACAGTTTTATTATAAGTATAGATATAGATTAAAAAATTGCTATTTCTTTTGTCTGAGAGTACCTAGACAACAATATGAAACTAATTACAATATTAGAGTAGTAATATTTACGGATGAAAACTCTGCTTTCCATGATCTCCAACATCTCATAAAAAGAGATCTGGGACCTGTCAGCGGGATTATTTCTTTGACGTCGTCATTGGTCAGAGCTGATAAGGCCTGTATTGTTATTTGTTGTTCTGAAAAGATTAACGACCAAACACAAAAGTTACCAGAGGCGTAAGATAGAATTGGCAAGACGGACTACTAGATCCTCGAGTTCTGAGGAACGGAGAATCAGGGTGGGTAGTATACGTATAAGTGTTCAGATCACGGTCCATATGCGAGTCAGAAACCTGACGCAAATAAATATGCCTTGTTAGATAGGTATACAATTACATTGATACACTGCCTACTTATATCAGACAAACAAAAACAGAAGAAGAAACAGATAGGTATTGTATATTCACAGACAGACTTAGGTACTTACTTGTGAAAACTGGTATTAGTTCTTCCAATTCCCAGGTTTTAAGGAGTTCAGAAACTTCATCCATTGCAAGTTCGTTTGTATTTGTGTTGTATTTTATCGAGAACGATACCACAAATTATAGAGAATAAAGTATTTTAAAAAAGAACAAACAGGACACACGGTATTCAATTGTAAGTAAAACGCTCGACTTATACACGTTTAGACTTGCATAACAAAATGGCAGGCGGACAACGCGACGCGAAAAAGACGCATGCCGCTCTCCCCCCACCCAACCCCAACTTCCTTCCTTCCTTCCATTTTGATAGATACGATTGTGATCTTGTTAGAATCAACAGATTAAATAATTAAAACGACTAAGATGCTCTTCGTTGAAGTAACAATAAATTTATGTTTAATCCAATATTGCAAAGTGATAAAAATAGTCACGTGACATTGTTGAATTGATCATTTAACTTTGTTGTTTTAATAATATTATATTAGTTGATTAAATTAACTCAAGTTGCTTAAATCAATTATGACGAATTCGTTAAATTAATCATGAAAATAATCAAATCAATTGATTTACATTGTTATTTCGACGATTATTGTGAATTGATTCAAAGTACTAGAATTATTAATGGGACTAACTGTGTATGATCGATTCAATCAAATAAATAAATTATTGATAGATATGGCAAACATACTTGTTAGAATTCATAAACATACTACATTGTTAGTTCAAGCAATAGTAGACTTGCTGTTTCAACTAAGTGGTCTTAATTGACTTTCATAAGATCATAGTTGTTTTATTCAATAATACGTCAACTAAGAGAAAATCGCTCTTAGTTGGGTTTTATTTTTTAGAGTGTACGGTCTGCCTGATGGTAAGCAGTTGACGTAGCATATAGATATTTGCAAAACCAGGGGTGTCACTATTACATTGCCGACCCTGTGACCTCTTCACGCCTTTCTTGAAGAACCCCATACTGTCCCTTGGAAAAACCTCGGCGGGGAGCTCATTCCACAACTATAATAATAATAATAAATATATATTCATTTAATAAATATTATTATTATATATTCTATAGCAGTTATTTTGACCGATTTTAGTTTTATTATTGTTACTCGAAATTTTTATTACTAACATAGCATAAGATCTTAATGTTACTAAATTCTCTATGGATGTTTGGTCCGAAATTAAAAATAATATTATTAATAATGTCGCTTTTTAATTAATTAAATTAGGTAATTAAATTAAGACACGGAGAAAACCCAGTATTTTTTTAATCCTAACATTCTTGGACGATATAAAAACAACACTAACTCGTGTTATAATTTACGTGGTGGTAAATCTTTAAACGAGGCAGTAACGTTATTAAATTTTTGATTGCCATTATACAGCTATTATTCAAGACCACAGTCAATTTTGTTTGTGGTTTATGTCTCATATTCACATTTTATTTTGTACTTATGACTTATGCCTAGGATAAGATGCCTATTGAATGGAATAGTAGATACTATAGGTACCTTGAAGATAAACATACAATAATAAATATTTCGGGTTTATACCTCAAATTTTCGTCTATGTGCAGGTGGTACCTGCACATAGTACAGTACAGTATGTACTGTACCCTGCAAATTAATCCATACTAACATATGAAGCGAAAAAGTTTGTTTGTTTGATCACGCTAATCTCTGGAACTACCTATTGGATTTCAAAAAGTCTTTTTTATTTGAAAGCCCAATTCACAAGGATGATTATAGACTATTCAGCTTCATGATACTACTTTTAGAAGCTGAGAAAAAAGAAAGTAAGAAAAAGCTGTGCAAAGCTAGTAAAATATGTAGTATAAGTGAAACATAAATGCAGCACGACTAGGGAAGAACCTATATACCTCCATTTCACAAAAGACAGCAGCAAAGCAACAACTCCCTAATGGGTTTGGCTTGTTGTGTTTCTGCGAGTAATTGGGGTTACCAGTAAGCCATTAAGCTGTTATGTTATCATCGGAGGCGGAATCAGCGCGCGTGATAATAAGCTACAATAACCGCTCTACATCAGGTGACCATATGCTTGTAGTACATATAGAAAAGCCTTCCTCAGCCTGTATAAGCTTCTATTTCTGCATTGTATATCTGTCTCGTCATTGTTTCCTCTTGCACTCTTTCTACATGTCGCACCCAACTAATGTCACTAAATACAGGATTCTTGTCTACGACTACAAGTTTGTTGTTCTTGGAGTAAAGACCTTTCGTCCGTGGGGCTCAGGCGCACTTCATAGAGAACTAGCGAAATGTCTGATCGATGTCACTGGTATCCAAAAAAACTGGTAGTTTTCTCACTCCACACATTACATAGTGCTGCGATTCAGCTTGGAAATGCTGCCAGTACCTATCCTTGGTGCATTGCCGCGAGGCCACAATTGTTAGGGTTCCGTACCCAAAGGGTAAAACGGAACCCTATTACTGAGGCTCCGCTGTCCGTCCGTCCGTCTGTCACCAGGCTGTATGTCATGAACCGTGATAGTTAGATAGTTGAAATTTTCACAGATGATGTATTTCTGTTGCCGCTATAACAACAAATACTCAAAAATAGAATATAATAAATATTTAAGGGGCTCCCATACAACAAACGTGATTTTTTTGCTCGTTTTTGCTCGATATTGATAACGGCAACAGGTAGACGCTTGAAATATTCACAGAATATTTAGTTATATATTCACTTTAAGAATAAATAATTAAATTAAAATAAAACACATATTTAAGTGGGGCTCCCATACAACAAAGATGATTTTTTTGTCGTTTTATATAGTATAATGGTACGGAACCCTGTGACCATATGCTTGTTTTACATATAGAAAAGCCTTCCTCAGCCTGTATAAGCTTCTATTTCTGCATTGTATATCTGTCTCGTCATTGTTTCCTCTTGCACTCTTTCTACATGTCGCACCAGACCAATGTCACTAAATACAGGATTCTTGTCTCCGACTACAAGTTTGTTGTTCTTGGAGTAAAGACCTTTCGTCCGTGGGGCTCAGGCGCACTTCATAGAGAACTAGCGAAATGTCTGATCGATGTCACTGGTAACCAAAAAAACTGGTAGTTTTCTCACTCCACACATTACATAGTGCTGCGATTCAGCTTGGAAATGCTGCCAGTACCTATCCTTGGTGCATTGCCGCGAGGCCACAATTGTTAGGGTTCCGTACCCAAAGGGTAAAACGGAACCCTATTACTGAGGCTCCGCTGTCCGTCCGTCTGTCTGTCACCAGGCTGTATGTCATGAACCGTGATAGGTAGATAGTTGAAATTTTCACAGATGATGTATTTCTGTTGCCGCTATAACAACAAATACTCAAAAATAGAATATAATAAATATTTAAGAGGCTCCCATACAACAAACGTGATTTTTTTGCTCGTTTTTGCTCGATATTGATAACGGCAACAGGTAGACGCTTGAAATATTCACAGAATATTTAGTTATATATTCACTTTAAGAATAAATAATTAAATTAAAATAAAACACATATTTAAGGGGGCTCTCATACAACAAACGTGATTTTTTTGCCGTTTTTAGGGTTCCGTACCCAAAGGGTAAAACGGAACCCTATTACTGAGGCTCCGCTGTCCGTCCGTCCGTCCGTCCGTCCGTCCGTCCGTCTGTCACCAGGCTGTATCTCATGAACCGTGATAATTAGACAGTTGAAATTTTCACAGATGATGTATTTCTGTTGCCGCTATAATAACAAATACTAAAAAATAGAATAAAATAAATATTTAAGGGGGCTCCCATACAACAAACGTGATTTTTTTGCCGCTTTTATAGATAATGGTACGGAAGCTTTCGTGCGCGAGTCCGACTCGCACTTGGCCGATTTTTTTAGATAATGGCACGGAACCCTTCGTGTGCGAGTCCGACTCGCACTTGGCCGATTTTTGGATTTGTTTTAGGTTATTAGTTTTTAGATTTATTACGTATTATTTAACTTGAGATGTATTTTAGTTTTATTGCGTATTTATATAATTTTAGTTTAGTTTTCTTTAAAATTTAGTGTCATATGCCTATTTTACCAATTATTATTTATTTCCAGTAAAATATTAGGGGTTAAAGTATGAAATTGCAGATTTGTACTGAAAAATTAAAGCTGGGTTTTATCTAAGATGTAACATATTTACTTAATCGAAATATTTACCCTCATTATCATTTACATTGATACCATCTCACAATCTCACTGGGAAACAATCACAATCAGAAGTTTATTTATGCCTTTGCGATAGAACTCTGGGGATCTAGATTCGTCAAACTGTGTGAAAGCATTTTAAAGAAAAGAAAATTGTCCAAATCACGAAAAAAATGGAGTCAGTTGGAGCAAGGTCTGACGAGTACGGAGGATGACGTATGACCTGTACAGTTACAACGGTTTCTCGTGCAGTGTGAGGTCTTGCGTTGTCAAGGAGCAATAATGGTGAAGATCGATTCATGAGTCGGGGCTGTTTCCTGCCAGTTTCGCTATCATTGTTCGAAGTTCGGCACGGTAAACATCTGCTGTTATTGTTTGACCAGAGCTAAGAAAGTTGTAGTGAATAACGCTATGAAGAGATCACTAAACAGTTACCATTACCTTTTTATTGGTAAGTTTTGCTTTTAGGGAACTGTTACGACGTTTTACCTGGGGTCAGTCATTGCATTTTTCGCTTACGGTTATCGTAAAGAATCCAATTTTTGTCTAATGTCATAATTCGATCCAATATTCCTTCATTTCTGTACTGATTCAAAAAGGCAACACAAGTTTCAACACACATTTCTTTCTGTAGATCAGTCAAAACATGAGGCACCCGTTTTACATATTTTTTTGATGATTTTTTATTGTTTTGCTGCAAATTGGTCAATATTGTAGGCAAGATAACGTTCAACCATGCCGCTAATTCCTGGATAGTTAGGCTCGGATCGGCTTCCACCATCTCATTCGATTCAGTGTTATTCACCTACGTGGGCGGTCTTTCACGTGGTTAGTTCTTCAAGTCGAAGTTTCCATTACGAAAGCGTTGAAACCAAAAACTTCTCTCCAAACGCAGCATTGATATTGCGAGCCCTTTCTGCCGCGTTAATTCGGCGTCGGAATTCGTATTAAAATTTTTTTTCTATCTTTCCCGTCTAAGCTGTATAAAAAAACTATTGTAATTCGAAATCAAATGATGTACAAGTTTTTAAAAAAAATCCTCATAGGCAACATGTGAAAAAAGTTTCATTGAAAAACCTCACGCCATGAAGCTTCAATGTCAATTCAAAGTATCTATTACTATAAAACGGCATTTTCATACTTTAACCCCTATTATTTAACAGTATTCCTGTAAATGAGTATTTTTTTTATTCAACGACAGAAGGCATACAAACATACATAACAAACACCTGATGTGAAGCGGTTACCGTAGCCTATGAATGCTTGTAATACATTAAATATCACTCAAGCGATGCCTCCTCTGCTGCTAACACACCAACTCCTTAGGAACTTACTGATGACCTCACTCACGCGCAGGAACACAACAACCCTCTAGGGAGTTGTTATTTGGCTGGAGGTACTTGGAGGTACTTCCCCAGACGGTCTTTGATGCACCCTACCTCTCTTAAATACATACAGTATCATTATAGAGAATCATGACCTCATTGAGTTGATCAAGTTTCAAGGAATATCTTGCTATGCTAACTCGAAAATGTCGGCAGCTCACATCTTTGTGGGGTTTATGTTGCTATCTACGTCGCCGTAATACAAAGTCGACGACACCTCCGGGAGACATTTTGAGTACGCAGGGAAAAACAGCAAAAACATCTTCGCTGATTAAATTTGAGACACATTTTTATTAAGAAAATAAGACTTGCTAGTTTAACCGGAGCGCAAAGTTTCGTAACTCAAATTATATACATTTTTGGACCAACATCTTTGACAATGACAATGAAAAATACCAGTTTCACCTTTCGTATTTTTATGACTAACCGAATCGATGTACTTGAAATAAAATTAAATATGTTTTAAACATTGATTATAGCTTGCATCAGTTTTACATTAAATATTGTCTCTAGAATAATATTTCTCCTGTCTCTCATAATCAAGGTAGGCAGAGATTGGAACGCCAGGTGCACTGATCCAAACATACCTCTCTCGCCTCTTCCACACTCATTAACTTCTTCATGCATGCTCTTCTAATTCGGATGCTATTTATTTGGCCCTTTTTAACAGATCAATTTGATCAATGTGTACGTCTAGGGCGGTCCCCTGCCGATATTTCCACTCTTTCTTGCTCGATACACTTCTTTCCATATATTCAAACAATCTCAGCATACCCTTTTAATATTTGTCAATATATCAATCTTTCATTTCACATTGTTCTATTGTCATCCTATTTCAATTACACTATCAATCATTCTAAGTCCACACATATTCCTCAGGGCTCTCAATTCAACAGAGTTCACTCTACATTCATGCTTCTTCAGCCATAACCATGTTTCACTACCATACATCAATGTTGGGATTACTACATCCGGAACGATATCAAGGTTTGCAGAACCAGTCTGTACAGATTCTTTCGATCCAAGCGCTCGAATCCTTGCATAAGGACTCGGATGCCCGTATCGAAATATTGTCCACCGCAAATATGGAAAGCGTACACCAATGTACGTTCCTCACCACTCAGTCATAAACCTTTGCCAAGGCAATAAAGACGTAGAAAAAATGTTTTGGTAAGGCTTTCTCCGCTATACATCTCAAGGAAAAGACTTGATTCACACATCATATCCCCTTTCGATACCCCTACTCCTACATTTCAAATTTGTGGTTCCGTAATAAAAAAATTCTTTATTTGCCTTTAGACCCTCACGGGCACTTAGACACGTCTTACATTTTCAATATTATATATTATCATTATTTTTTTTAAGTTTTTCTCTTTTTTAATCTACCAGCATTTCAAATGACCATTGGCGAGGAAGAAATGCCGAAAGAAACTTGCCAATATAGGTCTTTTTTTCCCAAATCATCTTATACATATTACAATAAATATAATGAGTGTACATATAGTGATATCAAGTGGTACAATTAAAGTTATATTAATTCATGTGCTGAATCATTTCCATACATCTCTGTCAGTTAGATATTCATCTATCTATCTATAACTTCACGCCAAATCCCTTGCGGGGTAGGCAGAGAGAACCGAGCGCCACGTGACTCGATCCTTACATATCTCACTCGCTTCTTTAACATTCATTGCTCTTCTCATGCACGCTCGCCGGTTTCTAGGGCTCCTGACATCACCTTCTGATAGAACACGACCAATTTGGTCATGGTAGGTAAGTCTTGGTCTTCCCCGGCTCCTACATCCGTCCACTTTTGCATTGTATATCTGCTTCGTCATTCTTTCATCTTGCATTCTTTCTACATGCCCGAACCATCGGAGCATGCCTCTTCTTATTTTAACACCGACGCTCTCTTTCAGACCAACTCTATTTCTAACATCATCATTGCGAATACGGTCTACAAGCCTTACGCCACAAATTTTGCGCAGCGCTCGCATTTCAACCGCGTTTATTCTACTTTCATGCTCGTTCTGCCATACCCAGCTCTCGCTTCCATAAGTTAGCGTTGGGACCAACACTGCATTGTGTATAGCGAGTTGTGCCTTCTGGCTCAGGTTTTTACTGCCAAGAAGTTTTCCCAACGCTCCGTTCACACTATTCCCAGCACTCACTCGTCTTTCCACATCTGCGGTGTACCTTCCATTCCTGCTGAAAGCACATCCAAGATATACAAACTCATCCACTTGTTCCAACACTTCATCGTCAATCGTAATCCTTACATTAGTTCTGGATTCTTCTCTTTCAAATACCATTATCTTTGTTTTCTTCGCATTCAGTAGTAAGCCTTTCTCCATACATTCGTCTTTCATCGTTGTGACCAGTGTTTGCAGTTTAGATGGTGTATCTGCTAATAGCACGGCATCGTCTGCATACAGCAGACAGTTCACCACTAGGTCACCCATGCGCAATCCCACATTCGTTGACCTTATTCTCTGCAGACAACTATCGAGATACAGGATAAACAGCCTAGCAGATAGCATGCAACCCTGCTTGACACCAATTTTGACATCAAACCAGGGTGACATGCCACCGTCTATCCGCACACATGCTGAGCAATCCTTGTAAGTGGACTGCACAGCACGGAGCAGTGAACTGTCAATCCCATATCTCGGCAATATGTCCCACAGTTCCTTTCGCACAACCCTATCAAAGGCTTTCTCAAGATCCACAAAACCGCAGAAAACCTTCAGGTCTATGGCCAGATGCTTCTCTACGATATTGCGGAGCGAGAAAACTTGATCCGTACATCCCCTTCCATTTAGGAAACCTCCTTGTGCGTCCCACAGCATTTCATCGGATTTCACCCTCATTCTCCTTTCAATCACCTTTCCATATACTTTTGCTGCCAAGCTGATCAAACTGATGGCCCTATAGTTGGCGCAGTCCATGCGTGACCCCTTGCCTTTATACAAGGGCACGATGACTGCGCGTCTCCAGTCCATTGGGACCCTTCCAGTTCTCCAGCATAGGTTGCATAGGTACCAGAAGGCGTCCCGGACGTAAGTGCCACCTAATTTGATCATCTCAGCTGTGATCAGATCAATTCCCGCTGATTTTCCATTTTTCAAGCTTCGTATCGACCATTCGATCTCATCCATAGTTATGCCTTCGTCGGACGCCGTCAACGTGGAGTAAGCATCCGACTCACTCTCATTGCCAGCGTCCGAGGCATACTCATACATTTCCTCAAAATATTCACTCCACCGTTCTAACACTTCCTGAGTATTCGCAAGAATGACACCAGCTTTAGACTTTATCTTATCCATTCTGGATGCCGACGAACCACTCCGAGACTTCTTTACCTCTCTCCAAAAGAGTTTGGTATTTGCCTCGAAGTTTTTCGTCAGCCTCTCTTCCTCATTCATAATTTGTCTTTCACGCTTCTCTTTCACTAAAGCCTTGGTTTCATTCTTGCATAGACGGTACATTTCTTTCTTCTTTTCTCTCATATTTTCATTTAAAGGCAAAGATGATACGTAATCCAGCCACGCTTTCCTCTTTCTTGCTACGGAGGATTCAACCTCCGCATCCCACCAGGCATCTCCTTTCGCTGTTTTACGTCTCTTTGCGCATCCACAAGCTTCTTTTGCACTATCCACCATACTTTCTTTCAAAACTTTCCAACAATCATCCACATCTAAGTCGGAGAGGCTTGCATTTGCAAGTCTCTCACTTACCAGATGCACATACATTCTACTGATATTCATCGATTCTATAATAACCCTTCTTACATAGAGTATTTTTGATGTGTCTTTTGAACATATAGTCAGGCAAGGACAGAACTGTTTCAGGTAATTTATTATAGAATCGAATACAATTTACCACAAAAGATCTATTAGTCTTAGCAAGTCGATGTACTGGCATACGCAATCTATTCCTGCTCCTAAGATTTTCAGTACATTTTGAAAACGAATTTATATTTTTACGAGCATACATTATGTTCTCATAAATATATTGAGAGGTAACCGTTATATACATCACTCTTCAAATTAGTATCCATGCATACAGTTTACTACGCTCAGGAGACTAATACTACGATATTTTGGAATTATTTTAAGAATTCTTTACCTATATCGTATATATAAATATAATTTGATAGAAACTTAGTACTCGTAGCTGAAGAAATTGCTCAATTTTATCTGAAGGAAAATCAATTACAGATAATTTGAAATGAAGCCAACGTAATTAAATAAATGACAACCTAATCATTTATTTAATTATGTACTTGAAATAATTTCATTTGTAAATTTGAAAGAACTTTGCAAAAGATCAGAGATCTAAGCATAATATATAATAGGTATAGAATTATAAGGTAGATCTTACAATATTTTTAAATATTTAAGAAGTCAAACAAATGCAACAGAAATGGCATCCTGAGGGGTTCCTACTATATTATTGAACTACAGATATATCTGACTTTAATTGTAAGTTACTGAATTAGCATACTTAATGTATTGCAAGCGTTCGTAGGCTACGGTAACCACCTTACATCAGGTGCTTTACTCAACCGTATCACGTGTTTGACGCTTGATATACGCTGTATTAGGTAAACCACGGCGTTGCATAAAAAAGTGCATTTTTTTATATACAGAATTTTTTAATATACAACATACCTCCTCTGCTGCTTAAACAGCAACTCCTTAGGAGCTTACTAGTGACTTCCCTCACACGCATGAATACAACAACCCTCCGGGGGTCTAAGAAGTTATTATTTGGCTGCGGTTTTCTGTGATGTGGACGTCCTTCCCCTGACGGCTTCTTTAATGCGCCCTACCTCTCTTAAAACATCCAGCCCAAGACAAACAGACATGTTCATGCTCATAAATGTTAGTCTTATGTACGAATCGAACGCTCGTGGCATTGGTGTCAAAGTCGCGTCATTCACGACTGAGCCACCGAGCTCGTCAAAAATGTGCAAACACTAAAGAAGTTTGACGTTAAAATGAACAAAAGGACCAGCCTTTTGTTCATTTTAGGGTTCCGTACCCAAAGGGTAAAACGGAACCCTATTACTGAGACTTCGCTGTCCGTCCGTCCGTCCGTCCGTCCGTCTGTCACCAGGCTGTATCTCAGGAACCGTGATTGTTAGACAGTTGAAATTTTCACAGATGATGTATTTCTATTGCTGAAATAGAATAACATAAATATTTAAGCGAACTCCCATACAACAGACGTGATTTTTTACTCGTTTTTGCTCGATATTGATAACGGCAACAGGCAGACGCTTGAAATATTCACAGAATATTTAGTTATATATTCACTTTAAGAATAAATAATTAAATTAAAATAAAACAAATATTTAAGGGGGGCTCCCATGCAACAAACGTGATTTTTTTTGCCGTTTTTATAGATTAGTGGTACGGAACCCTTCCTGCGCGAGTCCGACTCGCACTTGGCCGATTTTTTTTAAACCATTTGTTGCTCTTTGTGCAATAAAGCCAGTTTTATACGTTTAATTATTTTCAGCTCAACCTTTAAGATTAGTTTATAGAACACACCATCTTGCTAGTATATGTTTATGTATATCTTCACGCCAGGTCCCTTGCGGGGTAGGCAGGGAGAACCGAGCGCCATAAGACGCGGTCCTTACACACTTCACTCGCTTCCTTCACATTCATAGCCCTTTTCATGCACGCTCGCTGATTTCTAAGCTCCTGACATCACCTTCTGATAAAATACGACCAATTTGGTCATGGTAGGTTAGTCTTGGTAGTATTTATTATATAATATCTAGTGTAACGATAAGAGCACGATGGCGTCGTTGCGTGTGTCAGTCTAAACGAACGCATAGGTTAAGAATGTCGACTGCAACCTGTCTACAGATAGGTTTCCTATCTCGAGCTTCTCCATGATGGAGGGCATGTTAAGCCGCCATTCCCGGCTATTATCGATAGATGACAGTCGTTAAGCTAGGACTTGACCTTCGGGTGGCTTCAAAATACTGGACTCCGCCACTCCGCAGTTGAGCAGCGTGGTGGAGTATGCTCTAAAAGGGAGCTCTTGAAGGGAGATCCGTTTCCTTGCAGTGGGATGAGTTAGGGTTGGTGAAGTACATTGTAATGATCAAAAGTATTTTTTTTAATTCTTCTTTTGTTTATTTTTAAACTTTAACAAAATCTTATTTGTGTCAAATTTGTCAAAAAAAAAATACGATTAACGCGGTCGTAATGCGAGTGTTGCGCAAAATTTGTGACGTAACGCTTATAGACCGTATTGGCAACGGTGATGAAAGAGACAGAGTTGATTTGAAAGAGAGTGTCGGTGTTAATATGAAGAGGCATGCTCCTTTGGTTCGGACATATAGAAAGAATGCAGAAAGAAAGAAGAAATATACAACGCGAAAGCAAAAGGTTATAGGAACCGAGGAAGGCCAAGACTTACCTACTATGACCAAATTGGTCGTGTTTTATCAGAAGGTCTTGTCAGGAGCCTTAGAAATCAGCGAGCGTGCATGAGTAGAGCAATGAATGTTAATGAAGCGAGTGAGGTTTGTAAGAATCGAGTCATGTAGCACTCGGTTCTCTCGGCCTAGGTATCCCCCAAAGGATTTGTCGTGAAGATATAGATAGGTTATTATTCCAAACAGGCCTTGACTACGTTCAAAGCCTGGCGATATGTTTGATTACTGGCTGCGATGGTTCATGCCACCGAACAGATTTACTCCATCGGTTTTCAAAACGCGGCAACTAGTTCATATGTAGTATCTTACGAAAGAGCTCCACTTGCACATTCCGAAACTGGAGGTCTATTCATTTAATTTTTAATTTATGATGAATAAGAATAAAACATAGAAAGGTAGGGATGCTATTTATGAATTTGTTAAGCGGAAAATCTTAAATAGAGGCTATAAAAGTCTATGTACATTTTACAAATATATATATATAACGATGTATCTAACTGGCACAGTTTTTAAAAATCGTCAAATATCCTTACGGGGAAGACAGAGAGAATGAGAGAGAGGCATATGACTCGTTTCTTACACCCTTAGCCTGAAGATATGATAGATAGAATAACCAACACTAATCAAACTTAGCCTTGCGGTCTACCTTTTTTTTTACTTTTGCAATCACGATATTCGCAAATATATTTTTTGCATCTACAACTTGCATGCAAAAAATATATTTATATACAACTCGCACATGATGGTTATTTATTGCTAATAACGAGCAAGCGATATTTTTTCTGCAAGCGTCCATAGGCTACGGTAATCGCTTCCTTTTACACCGCTGTCCCTCCGGTTAAGGTAGCACCGCCCTACCCAACTGCAAGACTTCAGTCACTAAAGAACAGTTATTTGGCTGTAATATTTAAAAAAATGGAGGTGATTTCTGACGGCATTACTCCTGCCCTAATATCCTATGTTTGCTTCTTGCCTACCGGACAAGAAAAAGATACCTATCAATGGAATTGCAAGCCTATATAACATATTGTTATAATATAGTTCACCTGTACGTAACACTTGTTGTGAAAGATAAAGAATGGACGTGGGAAAGGCAAACAGATCTAATAATTTCATAATTCACAATTTGTCATCATGAATTTTGACATCATGAATTTTGCATCGCTGATTATTAGTTGCCTTCCTTTCAGCACATTTCACGCAGACTACCATTTTATAACATAAACTTAATAGCTTGGTAATAAAAATCATTTCTGCGTATAATCTGAAATAATTATCTTGTGTCCATTTTTCACTTTGATACAATGCAAAATATAATGAATACATTTTTTTAATTAATTAATATTTTCTTTGTGGATGAAGGCGGTTAGAATTAAGACAAATTCGGTGACATTTGCTTTTACAAGACAATTTTTCGTTGGTGTTTTTATTTAAATTTGGTTTTAAATTTCATTCATAGCCAAAGAGAAGTGTCATATTTATGTTCGAAATGTGATTCTTCGAATTGGTGACCATCTGCGTCAGCCTTCGATAGCACTTTTGTAAGAGGAAGAGCACAAACCTAATACTAATCGGCTCGATAATTTGGGTGCGAATTGAGGATTGCTATAATTTTAATGCGTACGAATGAATACATACATTTTTTTTGTTTGTCTGTTTGATAGCTGATAATATCAGCTATCTGCCAGCAAAGGTCCCGTCCAAGGAGTAACTCGGGTTACTTTTATTTTAGAAAAATAATTACGGTTGCGCCAAAAAAAAAACCATGAAATTGTGAACATATTCCAATTCCACACGGATAAAGTCGGTGGCCGCTACTATCATAAAATATTAATGCATTATTATTTACACAAAACGTGTATTTTATTCCCCATGCGTCGCTTTTTAAATCAAAAACTGGCTACATTTATTTCTGCCCTTAACACATCCTGTTCATTTTATTCCTACAAGCGAACCGTACAAACCTTTTTTCTATCTTATCAATGGCGTTCAGAAACAAGCTATTTTGCGTTCTCTCGCGAGGCGTTCAAGTAGGGTTACTTCGATATCGCGTAGAGCTGTAGATAACACATTTCTGCGTCATTGGTTTTTATTTTCGAAAACGATTTGATTTTAGATGCTATCTATGTAAACGTTCCCTTCGTCTTTTATTGGAACATAACGTTGAATAAAAACGTTGCGTTTTGAAAAGTTTATGTTTTTGAACTTTTGGCTGATTACAAATTGCGTTATTATCACATAATGCGTACATTTCTATACAACAGAACAACTAGGAAGTTGTCTTTTCCATTAAGGATATTACACAAGAAAACCATTTCTTGTATGTTTAATATTCCTAACGGTACTTTATCCTGGCTGATGATATTTGTTGTTTACATTAACAAATAACGACACACAAAATTTTCCTCCAAATATTTCGGTGTATTTCATTATTTACTTGTAGATCATATTGATTTATTCTGATAGCTAATAGATTCAGGCGTTATTTTGCGAAAGTCATGTTACATATTAGACAATTTGATCTAAATCATTTAGTTTAAAGATAAGATTCGAATTCTTTATTTACCATTGGGCCCTTGCAGGCACTTAGACACGTCTTACGTTTTTTTAACATAATCTTATTGCATCTTATTCAATTTTCTTTTTTAATTTGTTACTATTTCCGAAATGACCATTGGCGAAGTAATTGCTTGCCGAAAAAACTTGCCAATTTAAGTCTCTTTTCAAATTATCAATTAGATATTACAATAAATTCATGTCAGCATATTAGTAGAATAATGATGTTAAATGGTAGAATTAAAGATTATTAAGAAAATTTGTCTTGTCTGTGCTGAATTACTCTATCTCAGTCTATGTCAGTTGCATCTATAATAAGCCTTTTTACAAACAGTATTTTTGACGTGCTTTTTGAACATATTGGCAGGCAATTTATTTTAGAATTGTATATAATTTACCAGTCCTAGCAAGCCGATGTACTGGCATAGACAACTTATTTCTACTTCTAAGTTTTTCTCTGAAGTTTGAAAATGACTTTAAATTTTTACGAACATACGAGTACATTATGTTTTCATAAATATAATATTGAGAAGTAACAGTGAGGATATTTATTTTTTGAGTCCCTGAGTGTATTAGTGTAGACCAACACCCATCCACTACCGTTAGTAGATGCACTCCATCGCTGCTGTGGCTGCTGCAGTCGTCTCTGCAATTACTGGCCATCTGGAACCTGAACCGCATGCACCCGATACCATTGCTGTGTCGGCTGTCCTAGTCGTCTGGGCGATACGTGTTTGACCGCTTTACTAAGCATCATCAGGCGTTGGAGATAACAACATGCTACGATTGGCGGTGGCCAGTGTTTTCAAACCGCCCGAAGGCCACACACTTAGCTTAACGACTGTCATTTATCGACAACAACCGGGACCGACGGCTTAAGAGGGTGTATAAAGCTAAGTAGGGCCCTTGTTTTGTTTTTGTTAACAATGCTGAATAAGACCTATTCCAAAAAAAATGTTCTGGCACTGTAGAACCATATTTATGTTTTTCAGAAACATATCTTGTAATTATGATCTATGTACAAGTAATCGAAATTTTAATTATTGCTTATTGTAGCCACATAAAACAATAATCAAAATTATGACTAAGGGCACATAAATAATAAATACAGAATATTCTCAAAAAACATAAACATGAGTCCACAGTACCAGTATAGAGCGTTTTTTTTTTGGAATCAATCTTAAATTCAGCGTTGTTAATAAAAACAAAATGAGGAGGTTGCTTTAGCTTTTTACACCCTCTTAACGTGCCCTCCGAAGTACGAAGAAGCTTGAAATAAATAAACTCATCCGTATACTGGCTACGGACGATGTTCGTATCTGCGTGCTGAATAAAGTTGCTACGAATTTGTAGCGAGTTATTCTAATGACTAACAATGACAATCGCAGATACGATCGTAGTAGTCGGAGATGATCGGAGCATCCGTGGCAGCGACGGCAATTATCTACTAACAGTAGTGGGAGGGTGCCAGCCAAGGCTAACTAAGTCATATAGTTCAAATTGCCGGTTGATTTCATCATCATCATTTCTGACTAAGGATGCCCGCTATTGAACATAGGCCTCCCCTTTAAACTTCGCGATCGGTCTTATGCTGCAAATTATTGACTCACGATCATATTTAGAGTCAAGGTCAACCTCATCTACCTTTGGTGCACCATTTTAATTATCGTACTTGGCTCTGGAGAAAGAGAGTCAAAGAGTATTAAAGCAGTCCCGCTGAGATAAGGTATGTATATGTATAAATATAATAATACATATACATACCAACGTAGAGTAATAAATATCGCTGGAGTTTTGTTATGATCCTGTGAGTAAGTGAGGATCTGAATAACATTAATTTTTTAAATTACTAAAATGAATTTATTAAATTTGATTTCATTCCAGAATTCATCCATTAGAAAGGAATTTAAGAGTTTATTATATTCAGCGTTTGTGATGTGATTTATATTAATCCCATTTAATGCCGTAAATAGATGGGAAGTGGTAAATTAAGTTTTGGTTTTATCCATATCCAATTTCAAATTGTCCACGTTAATTTGATATACAAACAGGAGTGGTTCTAATGAATAACTCGTGAATGAAATTTGCAGTGGACCTTCATATTGAACAAATCATTGTGCATTTATCTGTATCACAACATAAACCCGGCTGATGCACTGATGACCGGAATATCTACGTGCCGTCCAATTCACTAAGATCCGTGTATTTGTTTAGTATTAGTATTAGATAGTGAAAGACGTAAGAACGGTAGCTTCATAGCGAGCATTTCCGAAGTCAGAAATGCTTATAAACGACGGGCCTACAGAGTTATCTCAGTTGGTAGTATTATTTTACGTCAATCATCATCATGTTTGTCCGTCTATATTCGTAGAAGAAACGAAGTTTCATAAATACAATAAGGTAATTCATATAAGATTCTTGTGGGAGATGATAAGTTTCAATTCTTTATTTTATGTTTCGTTTACTTAATTTATGTACCATAGTATAACATAGTAAAAGTCTATAATGTCCTATATTTACAGATTTTTATTTTGGCGCAAATTTGCTTTTTGCAATGAATGCGTCACGGCGAGATAAGACGTGTATGTGAGCATACTTTGCATGTCATTACAGTAAGCCCTGTAAAATCGGCATGGTTTTTGTCCCCGCAGCACTTTGTATTTTCTTTTTCTTGGTCTGTTTCTGCACATTGGCAAAGCAAAAGCTTTTATTTCCACAATTTCTGAATTTACTTTTTATTAAAATCTCAGCCTGCACGTTCAGCCATAAATTGTCTAACGCAAAAAGATATGTAATCAGCATAAACCCGTAACTTCTTCGTCGAACATGTAGGGCTGGCTGTGTTACATTTTATTATTCTTACGTACACGTAATTCTAACATGTAGGTACATGTAATCAACAAACCAAAGAATAAATGGAAATTAATCACACATTTAACTCACGTATGTGTACGTAAACCACGCATTGAAGGTCTATATATTCAAAATGCAACAAGAGCGATGTCATCTATTGCAAGTTAAAGTCTTTCTCTTGGTAAGGGAAAATCTATTTTCGAATAGCAACACAATAAAAATTTCCCAAAAAATAATCTTGAAAGAAAAACTTCTCTACTCAATTAAGTTATATGCATCCACAAGGTAGGTAAGCATACGGCCCGCCTGGTGTGCAGCGGATAGCGTCTCCTAATATAACACAATATGAAGATAGAAAAGTATCGTTATCTAATTTAGGAGTTTTTACGAGCTCTTTGATAACTTTATTGAATCGTAGTTTATAGTATCAAATGTCTCTTGTCAGTTGGAAATATGCCCTAAATCAATTTGCTTCTTATGTAAAATATTTGTGCAGTTCTGTACCAATAGTGACGTTTCTTTAGCGCTTATGCTAATGGCTGGATATAAATTATGCATGTGTATATACGTATGTCTTGATCTTTGTGTTTTAAGAGAGGTAGGGCGCATCAAAGCAGCCGGTCTGGGGAAGTACATCTACCTCACAGAAAACCGTAGTCAAAATAACAACCCGCTGGAGGGTTGTTATGTTCCTGCGAGTGAGTGAGGTCAACAGTTAGCTCTGTTACTAGCAGATGTGACTCAAAGGCTACAATAACCGCTTTACATCAGGTGGGTTGTATGCTTGTATGCCCCCCGACGAAGTACTAATACCACATTCGGCATATCAAATTTTCCTTAACAAAAACAATAACAAAAAGTATGCCTTTGAAAATTTTCTTGAAGAGACAGCCCTGTAGAACATGTCTCTTGCGCCTATACGAGAGTTACGACATTTTAATGTGCGTCTCCAAAATATTACGACACCAGTAAAACGCCGACTAAATGCCGCCAATTAAGCGTACGAGAAAACTGCTGCAGAAATTCTATTCTGTTCCTTGTAAATCTTATCTACTTTATGTGAATTGCTTCTTACTGTATATTCAACAGAGATTACTTTCATAGATTTTATTGCTTTATTTATGACAAGGAAATTACACGCTGTACTCGTTTATTTTATTATTTTGAATCACTGGTCTTAACTCTTGTTTGTGAAAATATTGGAAGATAGGAATTATAATTATAGATAAAATTTCAGCCCTAATATTTTTGTGCATAAATGTCGTTGTTGTAATCTCTTTATTGTACAAATATTCATAACAGATACAGTAACATTTTTTTTGTATGTACTTATATCTGTAAGAGATCTCTTTCAGCCAAACTTCATATGCTTGGTATGAATGTGTAATACATATATGGGCAGAGAAACAACCTGTGCCCTATTTATTAAAATTATTATAATATATAATGTAATGTCTGTCTTTTTATATACAAAGTCGGGAGGCATGCAGTACCGTAGTCTATGAAAGCTTGCAATAAATGAAAAATTTCGGGTGTTGCGACCCCTCCTTATAACACAGAAACATCTTAAGAGCTTAAAGTAAATTCACTCATTCGGAGGAATATAACAAACCTCCAAGGGGTGGTTATTTTACTGCGGTTAAATGGGAGATGTAGCTACTTCACCAGACGGGCTGTTTGATGCGCCCTACCTCTCTTAAAATATCCAGACCAAGGCAAACAGACATGTTCATGCACAAAAATGTTTGTCCTGTGTGGGAATCGAACCCACGATCCCACGATGGTGTCAAAGTCGCGTCATTCACGACTGAGCCACCGAGCTCGTCACGTAGGGAAATCGAATCCATGAGTGTTGGTGTTAAAGTAGCATTGCTAACCACTCCGCCACCGGGCACGTCAGTGCGCTTTGGCCTAGCGTTTCTAAAAAAGGGAAGGTGTGTCAAAGTAGCCATACTATGATAGTACTTCGCTTAAAGAAAACAGACAAACAACAAATCCATGGAGAGTTATTGTGTTCCTGCGAATAAATGAGGTTACTAATGAGCTCCTAAGGAGATGAAATTTTAGCAGCAGGATGGTAGCGCGCTAACGCTGCTGTATTGCAAGCGTTCGTAGGTTACGATAACCACTTTACATTAGGTACGCTATTCGAGACTCCCGATGGTATGTAAGAAAATATAAGTACTAAGGTACCGTAGCTTGTAATACATTAAGTATCACTCGAAAGAAAAATCTAAGATAAAGATGAAGGTGAAGACGAAAGCAAACGCGAAGGTGAACGCGAACGCGATGGCGAACGCGAACACGAAGGCGAGCGCGAAGCCATGATACTGACCGAGCGTTGTTAGTTCTCAAGCTGTAGAATGAACTCCCAGCCGAGGTTTTTCCAAGGTTGTTAGTAAGTGAGTATTACGAAGCTTTCGTATATTTTACGTATATTTTTATGTACTATTAAACAAATCGTTAAGTGATTAAAGTTAAAAAAGTCGTCGAGTGCGAGTCCGATTGGCACTCTGATGGTTCCATAAAAAATAGTTTTTGCAAATTATTGTCGCAATAAAGTATTTTGTTTTTGTGATGGAACTACAAATTTATAGTTTTCCGATGTTTTCCTTTACTTGGGCTACGTGGCATTGCTTCTTACCAAGATCCACGATTCTAGGTCAACGAGAAGTACCCTAGGTTTTGAATCCGAGTCCTTGCGAATGTCAAAATGTGCTCATAAATGAAGCATAAACAGCGGTATATTTTGATTGCGTTGACTTAGAAGTTTGATTTTTGCAGTGCTCGAAGGGATTACAGACCTGAGTATTTGATATTAATTTCAGCTTGATAGTTCCACCCGTTCCTGAGAAAAAAGGTCTTGACAGATAGGCAGACGGACAACAAAGTGTACCTATGGGGGTTCCATTTTTCCAAGGTTTTTTTCAAGGACATGTCCGCTTTATCACACGATCAAACTCACAAGACACAGGTCACTATACCGTATTCACTTGGGCATAGACAAACCATAAAACATGTTATTTTTAGTATCGCTTTTATCACGAAATAAACTTTCATAAAACACAACACCATACATTTCGTAAAACGTTACAGTTACCTTCGTTATACGTATAATAATTTGAATACTCTATACCTCTTACCGTCACCAAAAGTATTAGGATGCTTGGCGTCAAGATCTCCAGTGATGTGCAATATCGAAATCACCTGGACGAGAAGGTCAAGCTGGCGTCCAAAAAACTTGGTGTGCTCAACAGGGCTAAGCAGTACTTCAGTGCGGGGCAAAGATTTATATTATATAAGTCTCAGACCGCACTTGGAGTACGGCAGTCACCCTTGGGCAGGAGCCCCAGGATACCAATTTGGACCATGTGATTCGATTCAGAGACGAGCTGTGAGAATTGTCGACAATCCTAATCTTACACACGGTATTTTGCCTCCCTTTGTGTGTTCTACCGATTGTATAACGGGTTGTGTTCTGAAGAGTTGTTCGAAATGATGCCGACAGCTACTTTTTATAACCCCCTCGCTCGCCGACGGCGAGGAGTTCATCCTCACACGCTGGAACTGCAATGGTCGCGTACTGTGCGATTCCAGAGAAGTTTTCTTCCGAGAACTCTCAAGCTGTAGAATGAACTCCCAGCCGAGGTTTTTCCAAGGGACTACAGCATGAAGTTCTTCAAGAAATGAGTGAAGAGGTTTTTAGAGGGTCGGCAACGCATGAGTGACACCCCTGATGTTGCAAATATCCTTAGGCTACGGTGACTGTTTACCATCAGGCAGGCCGTATATTCCGTTGCCACCTTGGTGGTATAAAAAAATGCGTATAATTTTTTGAAGTAAAACTTCTTTACGCACGCGTGACTTGGGGAGTAAGCTGGTGAATGAATGGATGGAGGCGAACGGAAGTTAAGAGGAAGATATAAGTTAGTGAAGATAGAAAGGGAGAGTTACGTTTCATATATAACTGTGGGGGCAAGAGAGAGAGAGAGAGATACGAGCACACATTTTCTTTCTCTCTTTCTTTCATAGTGAGTTAAGTTTCGTATACTTAGTCTGCCATAAATACTGTTACAATTAAAAATAAACAAAATATTACATTTGAATTTGGAATCTGTCATTTTTATGTGATTGTTCATTAAGTTTTCTCATTTTGGCGACAATACATTGTACAATGTTTTGCGATAATTCAAATGGAGTGGGGTGATAAAGAGATCCGAATCGCTGTGATTGCATTACACAAAGTAGGTATGGAGCCAAATGCAATTTTTAAAACTCTCCATACGCTTGGTATTAGTAAAATGTTTGTGTACCGGGCTATTAATAGGTACAATGAGACCTCCTCTGTTTGTGACAGAAAAAGATCTGGCCGTCCACGTACTGTTCATACGAAAAAGGTGGTCAAGGCAGTAAGGGAAAGAATTCGAAGAAATCCTGTCCGAAAGCAAAAGATTTTATCTCGGGAGATGATGATAGCATCTAGAACCATGTCGCGTATTTTAAAAGATGACTTAGGACTTGCAGCCTATAAAAGACGTACCTACTGGTCATTTCTTAACTGATCATTTAAAAAAGAATAGGGTGATAAAATCGAAACAACTACTGAAGCGGTACTCAAAGGGAGGTTACAGAAAAATTTTGTTTACGGATGAGAAATTTTTTACAATTGAGCAACATTTTAACAAACAAAATGACCGTATTTATGCTCAAAGTTCTAAGGAAACTTCCTAATTAGTCCACAGAGTGCAACATGGGTACTATCCGACTTCGGTGATGGTTTGGTGGGGTATTAGCTATGAAGGAGTGACTGAGCCATACTTTTGTGAAAAAGGTATCAAAACATCGGCACAAGTGTATCAAGATATCATTCTTGAGAAGGTAGTGAAGCCCCTTAACAATACCATGTTCAATAACCAAGAAAGGTCCTTTCAGCAAGACTCGGCGCCGGGTCATAAAGCTCGGTCTACGCAGACTTGGTTGGAAACGAACGTTTCGGACTTCATCAGAGCTAAAGACTGGCCGTAAATAAATGACCCATTATACGCAAATATATTACACGTGTCGCAGTTTGTACACCTCTGATACTTTACGTCTTCATAAAAAGAATATATGGTGTTTATGGGGAACATCTTACATCGTGGTATAAATTTTAATAAAGTAACAGTAACATCTTCTATTGCGGTAATATTTTGTTTTTGTTGTGCTTATATTAGAATACGTTATACTAACATGAGGTTCTGCCTTTTATCTCTTCTCTTTTGTAGGGAATGGAAATTATGTATTGAATCTAGGGCGCATATGTAGGTACTGAATAAATAAATATAATAAATCATGACATATAGTTCATAGAAACTCAAAAACATAACAGAGCAATTTAATATATAATGCTCTTTCAATTCGGGCTATTAATCAAATATGTCATGATTTAACCATCAATTACTAGTTTCCTGATGTTTTTTTCTTAATGCAAACAATTACCAAAAAGTTTGAGAGTACTTGTGATAAATGTCTCATGTAATTTCATTTCATTTTTGTATTTGTTTAGACACTATATTTATTTATTCAGTACCTACATATGCGCCCTAGATTCAATACATGATTTCCATTCCCTGCGCAGTCAAGTGTGTATCAGGGTGGAAATCAATTGGCGATAAATAATAAAATTAATTTATAAGAGTAGATCAGTAACAGTCTATTGGATAAAGACCCATCCTATTAACACTGGTTTGAATCTGGGTTGATGTTGGCATGCAACATTAAATTCAGATTTTTGTGACCTAGCCTAAGAGAGGTCTGGTTTTCCCATTGTTTTGGAGGTCTGACGGCAATTATTTGTATCTTCGCCAAATAATTAGGCCTATCTAGCAGACCATGCCAATCTTAATCTATTAAAAAACAGGATATGATTAGGAAGAAATGACAAAATAAATTATCTGAATATGTGCTTCCAATATAAATTGTCTGTGTAGTAGGAAAGTCTACTAAACTTTTTACATTCGGTCTTACAATATTTTCTTCCACGTTTGAGAAATGCACTCACTTTACATGCCTTTGCGGGATCATGATCGCTGGACTTACATTACATAGCATAACATAAACGCGTGGATCGGTTACTAACTTCCCGGCATCTGCGGTAATTTGATATTTACATCACTAACCTAAAATATAAAAGTTTACTCAGTGAAAGTTTTCAGGGATCATAAAACGATACACGCCAATAAATCTTAAAATAAAAATCATCCTTTCTATACTATTCATGTTTGTGATCGAAGTTTGAATAGTTACATAAAATCATATAACTTTTCGTTGAAACCATACATATTAGTTTCCCAGAAATAAATTACTTTACGGAAATTGCGAATACCCGAATCCCAAACTGTGATCATTACGGATGTAAACTTCATAAAAAGCAAAGCAACCTGTTCTTATTGGCTGAAATTCCATTTAGTGAACGTTTGCGGATCACTGACGGTGAAAAACGAAAACGGGAAAACGGAAACCCCAGTAACTAAAGATTGGGAATCGTTTAAGCGTATATTTTCCCCAAAGTACTTCTACCGTTTCTATGATTGGCAAAATACTTTAAATCCATTTTGATTTGCAAATAGAAATCATTCGACGAATTACCTTTTGAAGTAGACGATATCGAAACCTACTTCACAGATCCAGTTTTGTTTATTAGCTCCATTTATAAACATCATAACTAAAAATGGAAGAAAATCGACTATGCGGCTTTAGTGACTGTAGAGTAGTATTTTTAGGTAGTAGAGCACAAAATTGTCAATTCGTTGAAAATAAATAAATGTCGTTAATATACTATTTACGGTTCAAAATCGAGTTAAATTGATGCTTTACTGGGATAGAGTTATACATTAATAAAATCGCTGTATATGACTTATTACAGAAACTGGACTTCACTTCAAACTATTTTATTATTTTAAACGAGTAATGTATTCATCCTGTATCTGGACAGTTGTCTACAGACAATAGGAAATTTGAATGTAGTATTAGTAATACGAATGATTGACTTAGTGGTCAACTGCCTGCTTTATGTAGACGATGTGGTATTAATAGCAGATTCACCATCCGAACTGCAAACACTACTTACAACAATTAAAGATGATTGTATGAAGAAAGGCTTACAATTGAATGTGAAGAAAACAAAGATTAATGGTATGTAAAACGGATACGACCAGAAAGAATACTAGGGTTACGGTGGACGATGTAATGTTGGGGCAAGTGGATGAGATTGTATATGTTAGAGAACATTGAGTCCAGGAAACAGCGTGAATGGAGCGTTGGGTCTTTTAGGCAGCCGAAATCTAAGCCAGAAGGCGCAGCTCGCTGTACACAATGCAGTGCTAATCCCAATGATAACTTATGGAAGTGAAAGCTGGGTATGGCAGAGACAGCATGAAGGTAGAATATGAATGATGACATAAGGAAGAGTTGGTCTGCAAGAGAGAGTCGGTGGTAAGAAAAGGCATGCTCCGTTGGTTCAGACACGTAGAAAGAATACAAGATGACGAAACGGATATACAATGAGAAAGTGAAAGGATGTAGGAGCCGAGGAAGCCCAAAACTAACCTACCATGACCAAATTGATCGTGTTTTATCAGCAGGTATGTCAGGAGTCCTAGGAACCGGCGAGCGTGCATGAAAAGAGTGGAATGAATGTTAACGAAACGAGTGAAGTGTCTAAGGACCGCGGCTTATGGCGCCCGGTTCTCTTTGCCTACCCCACAAGGGACCTGGCGTGAAGATATACATACAGTAGAATATGTCCTGTTCTAGCTCCAAGGCTACCTCTCAACCACATCTCATCACAATCACTTCACTTTAATAGTAAAAAGTAAGAAACAGCGTCTGACAGGCAAAATTTATTTTGCATGTATAATATTAATGTTGGCTTGAAACCCTCCTTATCGAACGTACTGGCAAGGGCGGTATGCATTCACTTGACTCTTTTTGTAGAATCTGAAAATATTCTTCCATCTGAATAAGTCGGGATTTCGGCGAGGAATGGGAACAGTGACAGCTTTATTGGATGTCGTATACAACATACTGTCTGAATAAGACGTGGGTAATGGTTCATGTTTGACGCTACTTGACTTCTCCCGGGTTTTTGACGAGCCCGGTGACGCAGAGATTAGCAATGCTACTTTAACACTAAGGCTCGTGGGTTCGATTCTCACACAGGATTAATATTCGTGTACATTAACATGTCTGTTTGTCATATTGCTGTCTCTCACTTTGCCAAGAGGGGAAGTCAGTTCGAAAACTTCCTACTCTTACTAATTTCTTCTGATTAAATTCGTTGTGAGTTCCAAGGCAGCTGTAGTTTAACCCCCGGGACAGCAATGGACTTCACTGTTCATTGCCTTTTTGTGGTCGCCGCTGTTAATTCTGGCTACACAGGAGATACAGTGGTGGGAATGAGTGGTGGGCCTGTCCCATTAAAATGTATGTTTATCTTGGTCTGGGTGATTTTGAGAGCGGTAGGATGCATCAAATTGACCGTCTGGGAAAGTACATCTCACAGAATACCGGTAAGCTCCTAAAGAGATACTGTGTTAGCAACAAAGGTTGCATCGCGAGTCATACAATGTATTTCAAACGTTCATAAACTACAGTAACTACTGTACAACAGGTAGGCGTATGCTTATATGTCTTGGACATTTTTAATCTATATAGCTATCTATAACTTCACGTCAAATCCCATGCGAGGTAGGCAGAGATAACTGAGCGCCACGTGACTCGATCCTTACATACCTCACTCGCTTCTTTAACATTAATTGCTCTTCTCATGCACGCTCGCCGGATTCTAAGGCTTACATCCATCACCTGATAGGACACGACCAACTTGGTCCTGGTAGGTAAATCTTGGTCTTCCTCGGCTCCTACATCCTTCATCTTTTGCGTTGTTTATGTGCTTCGTCATTCTTTCAACCTGCATTCTTTCTACATGTCCGAACCAACGGAGCATGCCTCTTCTTATTTTAACACCAACGCTCTCTTTCAGACGAACTCTGTTTCTAACATCATCATTGGAAATACGGTCTACTTGTACGCACTTCACGCACGGACGCTTGCGACACGCCACAAAGTTTGTGCAACTCTCGCATTTCAACCGCGATTATTTTACTTTCAAGCTCTCATTTCCATACCCAGCTCTCGCTTCCATAAGTAAGCGTTGGGACCAGTACTGATTGTGTATAGCAAGCTGTACCTTCTGGCTCAAGTTTTTACTGCCAAGAAGTTTTCTTAACGCTCACACTATTCCCAGCACTCATTCGTCTTTCCACATCAGTGGTGTACCTTCCATCCCTACTGAAAGTGCATCCAAGATATACAATCTCATCCATTTGTTCCAACACTTCATGTATGTATATCTTCACTAACACTTCATCATTCACCGTAATCTTTACATTGGTTCTGGTTTCTTCTCTTTCAATACCATTAACTTCAGTACTCACTCGTCTTTCATTTGCAATAATAACTAATTTACAATTGTAATAATAATTCTATACGTAATCATTTTAGTAAAGAACCTGAAGAAACAAATGGTTATGCAGGCAAAACCGCGGACATGAGCTAATCTCAGAATACAGAATAAACCAGAAGGAGCCTACAGCCGATAATACATGCCGTCCGCTGTGTCCAGAAACAATTCGCAATCCCCCGCACTCCTCATACTTCCCACCCGTACAGTGTTGCTAGGTTAGTGAGAGTTCGCCTCTTTTAGGGTAAATTAAAAGTATAATATTAATATTAAAGATGTTATATTAATATACTGTTATGCATAAATAAATGTTTTAGTAAAATAAAACACAAGTAATTTACAAAAATATGTCTTTACTTAGGTACATTTTGTTGTACTAATAATATTGCCGTTTTGATTCTGAGGTAATCAATACATTTTTACGTTTCGACAAATGAAGAAGTCTTGCTCTTTGCTTTTATAATTTCATCAGTGGGGAACTGAAATTCCACATATAATAATTAGAATAGTTTTACACAAAACATTTTTGTATAAAAACTACTATTTACACAATTTCACATATGTCGACTATATACTAAAAACATCAGTGGCGTGCACAGAGATTTTTGACAGGGTAGGCAGAATTTTTTTAAAGCTATTAACTTACCAAAAAATACAGAATGTTGATTTTGGTTACCCAGTCTTGTGGAAATAATGATGTATGTGACCACTTGTTTTTTTTCACCGAACACTACGCACACCACATGAACAACTTTCGCAGTGAATATCATCCATATTTATCAACTTTAAAATCTTATTTCATTTGCTACCCTGCTACCAGTCAATCGATTCAAAACAAAAACAATGGCGGCCGTTTTAAAATCAAAATAAAATTTAACATCAATTTTATACGAAAAAAAGAAATGGCAATATCTTTCACTATAATTATATGCAGCAAACTACTTTTTAAAATAGTTACGTAGCAATGCTCGCGACACTTCGGTAATTTACGTTATAGTTCAGCTGAAGACATTGTCTATACTATGCGATTGTGTGCGTTATTTGTGTTATTGTGGGCAATGTAATTACAGGAATGCCCACTACAGTATTTGTATTAACAACACGGCACACATACGTAAATTTAGACAGAAATAGTTAGTGTCTCTGCCGCTAAAAGCTGCCAATGCGGCGCTAGTGTAGCGTAGCGCCTAGCTGCGATTTGAATATGACTAGCGATGATTTTAATAACTTACCGATACCGATAGATGGAGCTGTTTTTAATTTTTTGTTTTTGATACTATATATTAGTTAAAAACTATGTTTAAGAATGAAACATCGGATGGTATTTATCAAATTGATAGGGTAGGCAATGTCTTTTTGCCTATATGGAGTGCACGCCACTTAAAACATTAGTCCTACTAATATTACGTAGGTCACACTATAAGTTTTGCGTAACTTAAAAAAATAACATGTTATAACCAAAATGCTTTTCAAAATACTCTCCTTTATATTTTAAACATTTTTTCATGCGATCGAACTATTTTTTAAAACAGGAGGACCACAGATCTGAAGGCATGTTTTCTACGTGCTGATTGAACGCTATCACTGCCTCTTCGGAGTTGGTGAAAGTGAAACCTCCCATCAAATCTTTGATTTTGGGGAAAATACAGAAATCACAGGGTGCTAGGTCGGGACTATGCGCAGGATGGGTAACGAGTTGTACTTTTTCGGAAGTTAAAAATGACTTTGTTTTGTTGGCCGTGTGTGCAGAAGCGTTGTCATGATGTAGGAGAACGCGGCTTTTTGGTCGTCTTTCGCAAACTTTTTCTAACACCCTGGGTAAACAAATGGTAGAATATCACTCGGCATTAACACTCTTTTGATCTTCAAGTGGAATTGTGCAGATGGGACCCGTATATTATTTCAATCATTTATTTCAGGCCATATTTATATTAAAAGGCCTCAAATAATGTAAGCATAGGCTCATATCGTAAATACCTTAAAATTAAATAAATGTATTTACATATTTTATATTAATCAAATTATATTATATATATAATTTTTTAATTACTTAACATGCATTTATTATTTATTTCATCAATGTCAACTTTATAAAAAAAGTAGGGAAAAGAAACCAGTAAAACTGGCAACATGAACAAAATGGACTCGCCCAAATTGTTTACCACTATCAACGAGTAAAAGAAATTCATTATTTAAATAAAATGAGATGTAAATGCGCCAGTTACACATGAAATGTGATCCCATCTTGTTTTTTTATGCTTCTAACTGCATTCTTGCAGGTGGGAACCGCACAAGACAGCATTATTTAATAAAAACTATCGAGAATTTTTTACGTGTAATAGACACGGTGGTCAAATATATACTAGTCGTCCAAATATCAAACTACTCTCATTGAGAGTAGTTTGTATGGCTTCAGTTTTGGGCGTGTTTGCGGTTTCTGGTTTATTCTGTATTCTGAGGAGCTAATATGGCAAACAAATTTAATCGTATTAGTACTTGCTACGTAGCAACTATTAACTTGTGTTTTGACATTTGACATCGTTGCTGCCATTGTATCACTTCCTCCTAAATCTTAACAAGTTACTCATTCCTAAGAACATAACAATAGTCAAGGATTGTTTAACATTCATCAGTCGCAGTGCACCGTAAAGCACTTCACCAGCCATTCTCCGAATCATCAGGGCCTCCTCGCTTAGCGGCAAAGTACGAGTATACTATATACCATAGAGGTTAAGTTTAATTCAAGCTAAAAAGGTGAATGCTCACCTGACCTGTCTGACCTTAACAACCAGTAATTATGAATGAGCAAAATTTTGGGAGAAACGCTCGGTACTTACTCTAAGACACTTAAGTTCCTTAGCACTTCAAACAGAGTAAAATGACAGATACCTACAATTACTTCGATCTCGAGTGTCTTGGCCAATGTCCAGACACCAATGCCAGCCACTAAGTGCGCCATTCCAAATTTTACTATGCTCCTTATAAAACTAATCGGCCTGAAAGGTTCGAGATCAGTAAAGATTTCTAGGGTTTGCTCGAAAACGATTGAATGCAGGATTTGCCATTGTTAGCTTAATAGAATTAATACAAGAGTTTCCACTTCTCAAAGGAATATATTGAGACTTCATGACATTGTTGTACATACAGTCTAATCGAATATGGAAGTTAAACATCGTCGGTCGTAGATTATTTTTGAATGGGTTATTATTTTATCTTTGAGAATCAATCAGTTACTACGACTAGCTACCGTCACCATAGCATAATGGAAACCGGTCGTTCTTTAGACTGCAAAACTAACTTTGTTTGTAAAAGATTTGTGATGATTTAAAATAACTCGTTTGAAAGAAGTTAGGTACCTAATTAATAAACGAAATAGGGCATTGTATAGTACAATGATAGAAAGAGAATTATTTCAACATGTCCGAACCAACGGATTATGCCTCTTCCTAATTCGATATCAATACTCGCTTTCAGACTAACTCTGTTTCTTATATCATCATTGCGAACGTTACAAGCGTTACGCCACAAATTTTGCGCAAATTTAGACTGTGTTTGTCCTACTTTCATGATATTTCAGTTCTTGCTTCTAAAAGCTGGAATTGAGAAGAGCACTGCATTGTGTATAGCAAGACGTGCCTTCTGGCTCAAGCTTTTACTACCAAGATGATTTTCCAACATTCGCACTATCCCCAGCACTCACTCATCTTTCCACATCAGCGGTGTACCTTCCATTCCTGTAGAAAGAACGCAAAGAAGTCATGAAACAGATATAAATACGAAAGTAGAAGGAAGTTGGAGCCGAGGAAGACTAAGATTTATCTAACAAATCTAAATTGATCGTGTTTCGTCAGAAGGTGACGTCAGGGTCCCTTGAAAATGGCGAGCGTGCACGAGAAAAACTGTGAATGGTAAAGAAACGAGTGAAGTGTGAAAGGACCGAGTCATGTCGTACTCGGTTCACTCTGTCTACCTCGCAAGGGATATGGCGTCAAGTTATAGATATAGATAGCAGTGATAGCCTACTTAAGTTATTAAGCGCGAGCCTATTAACCTGTCCTACCTAATCCTGGTTCGAATCTTGATATGAGCATGCACCATTAAATTGATATTTTCGGAGTATGTAAATATTTGTAATTATGACTTATATTTTATATAAATTTATTACTTTTACGTCACGCGATATGTAATTCCAGATTTTAAACATTATGAGGACATTCGCAAGTTTTTTAATGTACGTATTATAGTTTTAATTGCTTTAAATCATTATCATTAAAATGTTGCGAGTTTTTTTGTATACAACGTCGGGAGGCATGCAAGCATACGACCCATCTGATGTGAAGTGGTAAGCGTAGCCTATGTACGCTTCATTGGCAGCGGATGTGGCATCGCACAATCAATCCCCTTTATTGTAATCATATCTGTTGGCAACCGCATTAACACCCATATACCACTTGACTGAGGGTATCCCACTCTCACTAAAACATTGTGCTGTAGCACCTGAATATATAAACTATTCGAGCCTACTGACCAATGGAAGAATATTTTAATCAATAAGCTGAACAATGCCGCGACTTTGATCCGTAGACTAGACAATAAGATCGGCGCGTTCTAGTTTACCCCGCGACCCATAGCGTTGAATTAAGTTACTACGTAAAATCTTATGGAAGCGAGAGCTGAATATCACATAGAGACCATGAGAGTAGGATAAACGCGGCCGAAATTCGAGTGTTGCGCAAAATATGTGGCGTAACGCTTGTAGACCGTATTCGCAATAATTAGATTGGAAACAGAGTCGGTCTGAAAGAGAGCGTCGCTGTTAAAATGAGAAGAGCCATGCTCCATTGGTTCGGACATGTGGAAAGAATGCAGGAAGAAAGAATAACGAGACAGAACGAATAGAAGCCGAGGAAGGCCAGGATTTACCTACTATGACAAAATTGATCGTGTTCTATATTCGGAAGATGATGTCATGAGCCTTAGAAACCGACGAGCTTGCATGAGAAGAGCAGTGAATGTTAAAGAAGCGAGCAAAGTATGTAAGGGTCGAACCATGTGGCGCTCGGTTCTCTGTACTGACCCCGCAAGGAATTCTATACCAGGTTTTCTCAAGGGACACCAGCGTGTGGTTCTTCAAGAAAGGCGTGAAGAGATTTTTAGAGGGTCGGCAATGCATGAGTGACTACCCTGGTGCTCCAAATGTCTGTAGGCTACGGTGTTTACCATCAGGTAGGCTTTTTTTTTTTTTTTTTGTGACGCGGGGAAAAATGCGTTACGCACACCACCGGTGCCTGGGTGGCCTCCGGTGGTAGTGTGGGACTCCCCGTCGGCTGTCCGACGGTATACCCACTAAACAACCCCGCGAAATGCCATCGGCCGCGTTGGTGTGGTGCCCCGGATCTGTCAGCAACAGGGCACCACTGCGACTGGCCAGCCCCTCAGAAGGGGCCGGACTTCTTCTATCTAGGGGCCGTCCCGGCAAATTGGGACAGCCCCTCCGGCGGCGGGACCATTATCCCACTAGTCCCACAGGTTAGGGAGGCGGCAGTAGGTGCGCGTAGCGCCTACGCCGCACTCCCGTCCGCCGTCTCCGGAGCGGGACAGCCTGAGGATCGTCTTCCCTGTCCCGCTCCGCGGCCTCCTTCTGGGACATGACGGTCTCACAGAAGGAGGCCATCGCCTGCCAGGCACTGTCGCTCCCGAGCATGTAGCGGACCACGCTCGGGAGCGAGAGGTCCGCGCTTCCTAGCGCAGACACCAGATCGCGGCGCTGCCGAGACCACCTGGGACACTGCTCCAGAGTGTGCTGGGTAGTGTCCTCGGCCGCGCCACAATCGTGGCAGCCTGGCCGCTCCTCCTGCCTCGCGACCCGGTGCAAGTACTCACCGAAGCACCCATGCCCGGTGAGCACCTGCACCATGTGGAAGGTGAGGGGTTTACGTCTACGACGCATCCACGCCTCCAGGACCGGGCGCAGCGCATCCGCAACGCGGACTCCGTACCGCGGCTGCGCCAGGTCCTCCCCCCACCTCCGCATCATCTCCACATGCCCTCGCTGGCGATACCGCCCCACCTCCACCGATGTGGGGCGCTCGCCGAGGCTCCTCCTTTCCGAGACAAACCCGTATACCTCGGCGAGCACCTCCGCCTCCAACTCCCAGGGCGGGTCGCCAGCGAGGGCGGTCGCGGCCGTCCAAGCTACCGTACGGTACCCCCTTATCGCCCTCTGCGCTATGACCCGCTGCGCTCTGCGCAGCTGGGCCCTGTTGCGGCTGCAGAGGGCGTCCGCCCATATTGGGGCACCGTACGTGGCCATACTCCGGCAGACGCCGGAGTACAGCCGCCTGCACGCGGCGCTGGGCCCGCCAACATTGGGCAGGAGGCGACCCAGCGCCGCCGCAGCTCTGATGACCTTCGGCCCCAACCGCTCGAAGTGGGGGCCGAAGGTCCATCTTCCGTCAAGGGTGAGGCCCAGGTAGCTCATCTGGGCACTCACCCTTATTCTTACTCCTCCAATTTGGAGGTGCGCTCCCGAGGGGGGGCCCCGCCTACCGGTCCCGCGGAAGAGGAGGGCCTCGGTTTTATCCAAACGGAACCATCAGGTAGGCCTAGTTTGCCACCTCAGTGGTATAAAAAAAAATTGGCGTGACGTTACAGATAGATATATATACTTAATATCAGTCTCGGTTTACCATAGGTTTATTTCCTCCATGTTCGCACCCGATGCGATATAAAACAAGTAGATAATTTAAAAGTTATTCCGTCATGAAATTTCACAGTTTACGAAAGGACTTCACATTTCAAGTGTGAACGTTTCAAAATCTATCGAACACAGTTTTATTAAGTCAAAAAGAAGCCGTAAAACACAAAATTTACGATTGTTGGAGTGAGTCCAGTGAACGCTGCCAGCGGCCCCACAGACTTAACTCTATAGTGGGATATGGGCAAAAATTGACAAATGTAACTATTCTTGGAGGTTATGACACCCAAGAGTTGGCATAGCTTGGATCGTATGAGGAAATCTAAACAAAACGATAGCCCGAGATGAAACTAATACTGTGTACTAGGTACTAAGGTAGAGGCATACTAGAGCAGTGGATACCGAAGCAGAATATAAACCGACAGTCCCGGGTTCGAATGCTGATTGGTTTACTCGTATGTACCGCTAAATGCGTATTTTAGGATTTATGTACATTTTTTTTTCTACAATACGTCGGGAGGCATTCAAGCATACGACCCACCTGATGTAAAGCGGGTACCGGTAGCATATTAACGCTTGCGATATATCATATATCACTCGCGTCATGCCTCCTCTGCTGCTTACACAGCAACTCCTTTGGAGCTTACTGGTGACCTCACTCATACGCAGGAACACAACAATCCTCTAGGGAGTTGTTATTTGGCCACGGTTTTCTGAGAGGTGGAGGTACTTCCCCAGACGGGCTGCTTTGATGCGCTCTATCTCTCTTAAAACATCCAGACCAAGACAAACAGACATGTTCATGTACACAAAAGTTTGCCTTGTGTGGAAATCGAACCCACGAGCGTTGGTGTCAAAGTCGCGTAATTCACGACTGAGCCACCGAGCTAATATATACACACACATTGCAATTATACAGAATTGGCTGTTACACTGATCTATGTTGTAACAAATATGATTGCACATCGTCAGTCAATAAATTGTGTCCTAGAATACCTTACAGGACACATTCACATGCTTGGCGGTGATAACCTCGTGACCTAACCTAAAAATAAAATCTGGTTTTCTCTGTCATTTATAGAGGTTTGACGGACGGTTACTCACTCCATGTCAAGTACAGTATCTTCGTCAAAATACTTAGGCTTAGACAGCGGATCCCGCCAAAAAGAATTAGGAAACGGGGATAAGATGAAATTAGGAAAAAGAAATTAGAGGCATGCGGTCCGGTTAATGTTAAGTTACTACAGGAGATAATATAAAACATTTACAAGAAATTAAGTGTCGATACGGGCGTACAGTCAAGTATAAATTAGGAATACGTCTTTTAGCATTATATTTGATTGTGTAAAAGAATATATTGAAAGGAAAACGAATTGAGTAATTTTATATGCCTTTGGCTCCGTTCTCGCCAATTTTTACATATAAAATATGGCATCTCATTTTATATGTAAATAACTAAAAAGTAAGTTTTATATGTATTGAGCAGGGTGGCGGAGTGTTTCTCAATGCTACTTTAATTCCAAAGCTCTAGGGTTCGATCCCTACACAGGATCAACATTTGTGTTTGTCTCGATGGGTGCTTTTAAGAGACGTAGAGCGCATCAAATCGGCCCGACTAAAGCTGCATCTCACCAAAAAACCACAGTCAAATAACAATTCCCTGGAGTTCGTTGTTTTCCTGCAAGTGAGTGGGTTTACCATTAAGCTCTTAAGGAGTAACAGTGGCAATTATTGCAATAAATTCCTTGAGGTATTACCTCCGCCTTGGCAATGTATGTCACTCTTGTACTTACTGTTACAGACACTGACAAAATATGTTTCCCGTGAACCCGACTTTAATACTAACATTTTTTTATATGAACCTTAGAAACCGGCAAGCCTGCGTGAGAAGAGCAATAAATATTAAAGAAGCGAATGAGGTGCGTAAGGATCGATTCATGTCGCGCTCGGATCTCTCTGCCTACCCCGCAAGGGATTTGGCGTGAAGTTATAGATAGAGATTTTTATTTCGTTATTATTTTTTTATTTCGTTAAAACCGATCCTAGGCCCTTACTATTTACAAAATAATAGCGAATACAGACTAATAGGCAGACATTAGGCGTGGAACTCTAAAAACCTTTCATTTTCGCCAAAAAGGTAATTTCGCATATTATAAATTAGGTTAAATTCGATAGTATGCCAGGGTTACAGATATAGACAAGCATGTCTATCATCGTTAACCACAAATAGGGTTGACGCGCTCCAAATTATATAGGTTCAGTCATGGACGGATGACAGACACGGGGGCCTGTTTCCCATTCAAACCCATACTTGTTAACCGAGAGTTAGAAAATTAGATTTAATACGGTTTCCCCGGCTATTGTTACCGTAATTTTGTTTGTATTGAAATGTTTGCATTCTGAATCTATCTGGCCGGGGCATATTAAACCTTAAAAATAATAACACGTGATAAAGGTGGAGTGAGGAGCAGTGATAGCCCAATGGATAAAGAACCGGCTTAGTGACCAACCGGTACTCGGTTCGAACTCTGGCGGCGAAGTAAAACATCGTGAAAAAACAAGCACGTCCAAGGAATTATATTTCAAAAGACGTGTGGCCTAACCTAAGAAATGTCAAGTTACCCTCAGGGTTGTGGAGGTCTGACGGCAGTCGCTCCATGTAAAAAACCAGGATATTCGCCAAATACTTGGCTTAGATTGCGGACCCCGCTAGTCTTATTGCATTAGGAAACGGCATAACCTTCACCGCCGGTCAAGTGATAATAATAATAATAATAACCCCGCAGGGCAGCTTGTGGCGAGCTGATGGTGCGTAACGACACCACGGTTACCCGAGTGCTCCAGAGAGTCGATCAGGGCCTTCGTCTCCGGCGTGTCTTCGTCGGTCGGAGTGGAAATCCAAGAAGGCCCGCAGGACTCTCAGCTCTGGCTTGCCTTCATTGGCCGTCCAGAGAGGAGTCGATAGCGTATATTGCTCTAGCAGGTGATATACTCCAGGGGTGGAAGTGTTAAAAGGCATAACGCCGCGAGTAACTTCGGAGAAAGCGCAGCACACCTCTCGACACCCCTGAGTCACTCACACCGGTGTTGCCCCCGGCCGACTTTCTCTGGCATTTCGGGGGTCCATCTAGTGAGTGGCGAGCCACCGCCTGCCAAAAATAACAGTCAGATATGCTAGTTATGGCAGGTGTCCGTCCCTCTTCTGCAATAACCCAGTACCAATAATCCCTCCAGACCTCATTACAATAGACTAATCATTTCCTATACATTCGCAATAGCCCCAATACCTGCCGTGACCTGCTCATAGATATATGGTTCTATCGATATTTTTAGGAGCGGGTCTCGGTGGGTGTACAACATAACATGAATCTTCTTAAAAGGGCCTCTACGCGTTGGATCCATATCCCCGCGCACGCCTATCAAATGACCGGGATAATACCCGTGAATAAAAATAAAATAATAATAATAAACAAAATTTGGTGGCACTTCTAAATGTAACTCAACCATTTAGTAATGACATTAAAATGGAATTTGGTGTAGATAAATGCGCAGTCATACATATACATAGAGGGAGAGTTGTAAATAGAGAACATTTACAAATTTCAGAGACTGTGATTCTCAAATCCCTTTCCGAAACTGAAACCTATAAATACCTCGGTATGGCCGAATGTTTAGGTATACAAGACAGGGATATAAAACAATCAGTGAAAGAACGTTTCTTTAGCCGACTTTCAAAAGTACTGAAAAGTCTTTTGTCAGGCGGTAACAAAGTGCGTGCTTTCAATGTTTGGGTTATGCCCTTGCTTGTGTACACTTTCGGCATACTGAAGTGGACTCAAACCGAACTAGACGCTCTGGATCGTAAAGTTCGCAAACTGCTGACAACATATCGTATGCATCATCCACGCTCATCAGTGATGAGATTGTACATCCCACGGAAGTGTGGGGGTCGTGGGTTGCTTAATGCCAAGAACCTACACAACCGTGAGGTGTGCAATCTGCGGGAATATTTCCTAAATGTTGAGAGTGGAATGCATCGAGATGTTATAGCAGTTGATAAAGGACTGACGCCGCTCTCCTTGGCGAAAGAGGACTGGCATAAACCGGTCATACTTAGCACTGGAGATCGCTTGAACGTATGGAAGAGCAAGGAGCTACATGGACGGTTCCATCGGGTCCTTCATGGGCCTGATGTTGACTTTCTGGCGTCCGTGGCCTGGCTACGGTTCGGTGACCTGTTTGGGGAAACCGAAGGTTCTGTTTGTGCAATTGCTGATGAGGTTGTAAAGACTAATAACTACCGGAAATACATCATTAAAGACGGTACGGCTGACATTTGTCGTGCTTGCCACCGTCCTGGTGAATCAATCAGACATGTTATTTCCGGTTGTTCTTACCTTGCCAACGGTGAGTATTTGTACAGACACAACCAGGTTGCCAGGATTATCCACCAGCAGCTTGCTCTTCGATATGGTCTTGTAAGCTCCGAAGTGCCTTATTATAAGTATGTACCTATGCCAGTACTTGAAAACGGCCATGCGAAACTCTACTGGGACCGGTCTATCATCACGGACAGGACTATTATTGCTAATAAGCCTGATATCGTGCTGGTAGACCGGTTGGAACGAAGGGCATTTCTTATTGATATCACCGTCCCATATGATGAGAACCTCGTGAAAGCTGAGAATGATAAGTTATCAAAATACTTGGACTTGGCTCACGAGGTTACCGCCATGTGGGACGTTGATTCAACTGAAATTGTTCCGATAGTCGTGTCGGTCAATGGTCTAATAGCGAAAAGTCTTGACCGACATCTCCAAAGACTTTCGCGAAGTCCCTGGATCAAGAGCCGGATACAGAAGGTAGCAATTTTGGGAACTGCACGTATTGTGCGGAGGTTCCTCAGTCTGTCGCCCTGACCACCGGCGACTCTGATAAATGTTCTGCGCCGGCGGGATTCCTTTTTATATATTTTTATATTTATAACATTGTATTTTGTATAAATATGTTGTAAATATAACAATGTAAAAAACAGAGAAATAAATAAATAAGAGAATAATAATAATAAAGATATAAAAATAATAATAATACAATAAATACAATCCTTGTGACTTCCGAGGTGCCATATTATACATATGCACCTGCGCCAGTTCTCGAGAACGGTAGTGTCACGCTCTACTGGGACCGGTCTATTATCACTGATAGGACTATTGTCGCCAATAGACCTGATATAGTGCTAATAGACCGGGAGACACGCCGTGCAGTTCTTGTTGACGTCACCATTCCTCATGACGACAACCTCGTGAAGGCCGAGAAAGAGAAACTCTCTAAGTACTTGGATTTGGCTCACGAGGTTGCCGCCATGTGGCATGTGAACTCAACGAGTATTGTTCCTATAGTCGTAACAGCAAACGGCCTTATAGCGAAAAGCCTCGACCGTTATCTTGAGAGGCTCTCGCTTGGTAGTTGGGTCAAGAACCAGATACAGAAGGCGGTTCTTCTGGACACGGCCCGCATTGTGAGGAGATTTCTCACTCTAGAGCCCTGACCACCGGTAGCTTGGGTCTTCGCTTCGTTGCCGGCGGGTGCCCCTTTATAGGGTTCCGTACCCAAAGGGTAAAACGGAACCCTATTACTGAGGCTCCGCTGTCCGTCCGTCCGTCCGTCCGTCCGTCTGTCTGTCCGTCCGTCTGTCACCAGGTTGTATGTCATGAACCGTGATAGTTAGACAGTTGAAATTTTCACAGACGATTTATTTCTGTTGCCGATATAACAACAAATACTAAAAAGTAGAATAAAATAAATATTTAAGGGGGCTCCCATACAACAAATGTGATTTTTTTGTTAATTTTTGCTCGATATTGATAACGGCAACAGGTAGACGCTTGAAACATTCACAGAATATTTAGTTATATATTCACTTTAAGAATAAATAATTAAATTTAAATAAAACAAATATTTAAGGGGGCTCCCATACAACAAACGTGATTTTTTTGCCGTTTTTATAGATTATGGTACGGAACCCTTCGTGTGCGAGTCCAACTCGCACTTGGCCGATTTTTATATTTTTTAAATGTATTTCTTTTCTAATCAATTTATATTTAAAAAACGTAAAAAATGGAGATAAATAAAGAAATGGAATAGTAATAAATAATAAATAGTCAAGGTCAAGTGATAATCACAAATATGTACAGAAAACATGAATTTAGTGGTACATGCCTGGATTCCAACCGGGGCAGGGTCCCCGGTTCCTCAATAGGCCGATTCCTTGTCCACTGGGCTACCACTACTCTTACTATATTACAGAAAACTAAAAGCTTGAAAGGACAAGTCTGAAACGTTGTGTCGTAATCAGGTTGGACCTCAAAGCAAATTTTCAGAGGGATGCCTTCGGATTCACATTATACGGATTGATATATATGATATGACAAATCAAACCTTCTCAATGGATTCCGAGACTAGGTTAGCTATGTTGAATAGTATTTACTATTCAAATGCGTAAGTAATGAAGTTATCAAACGCGTACGCTGTCACAAAAGGGTTCAATATCGCAAACCTTTGACAAATGATGCGTATCGGATATACAAATTTTATCTGAATACGTTACAAAGACGGTTTTTATTGGATTACGTTTATACGACGTATATCAAATGCGATCATTACCTGCCGCGTATGAGACCTTAAATATGCCAATATCATGACAATCGCCTGAAATATTAAATGAAAATCCCCAGGTGTTAAAGATATTATCGAAATAATAATATTGTAATATTGACTCTTTTGGTATAAAAATATACAATATCTGTCTATTTATAACTTCACGCCAAATTCCTTGGGGGTAGGCAGAGAGAACCGCGCGCCACATGACTCGATCCTGACAAACCTTACTCGCTTCTTTAAGTTTCATTGCTCTTCTTATGCACGTTTTCTAAGGCTCCTGTCCTGACTTCACCTTCGGATAAAACACGATCAATTTGGTCATGGTAGGTAAGTCTTGGCCTTCCTCAGCTCCTCCTTCTACTTTCATTTCTGTTTCGTAATCCTTTCTTTCTGCATTCTTTCTATATGTCCGAACCAACGGATCATACCTCTTCATATTTTAACACCGACACTCTCTTTCGAACCAAGTCTGTTTCTAACATTATCATTGCGAATATGGTCTACAAGCGTTAAGCCACAAATTTTACGCGATTCTCGCATTTCGACCGCATTTATTCTACTTTCATGCTCTCTCTGCCATACCTAGCTTTCGCTTCCATAAGTAAGCGTTGCCTTCTGGCTCAAGCTTTTGCTGCCAAGAAATTTTCTCAACGCTCCATTCACACTATTCCCAGCACGCACTCGTTTTTTCATATCAGCGGTGTACTTTTCAACCCTGGTGAAAGCGCATCCAAGATATACAATCTCATCCGTCATCAACCGTAATACTTACATTGGATTTGGTTTCTGCTCTTTCATATACCATTATCTTTGTCTTCTTCGAATTCAATAGTAAGTCTTTCTATATACAATCGTCTTTCGTTATTGTGACCGGTGTTTGCAGTTCTGATAGTGTTTCTACTAATATCACGGCATCGTCTGCATACAGCAAACAGTTCACTACTAGGTCACCCATGCGCAATCCTACATTCGTTGAGCTTATTCTCTGCAAAAACTATCGAGATACAGAATAAATAGCAGCAGACGCATGCAACCCTGTTTGACACCAACATTGACATCAAACTGGGGTGACATGCTATCATATATCGGTACGCATGCTGAGCAATCCTTGTAAGTGGACTGCACAGCACGGATCAGTGAACCGTCAATCCCTTATCTCGGCAATATGTCACACAGTTTCTTCGCACAACCCTATCCAATGTTGTCTCAAGATCTACGAAACCGTAGAAAATCTTCTGGTCTATACTTCTCTACGATATTTCGGAGCGATAAAACTTGATCCGTACATCCTCTTCAATTTCGGAATCCTATGTGCCTCCCACAGCATTCCATCGGATTACACCCTCATTCGCCTTTCAATACCTTTCCATTTATTTTTATATTATTATTACCTTTACATACTTTTGCTGCTAAGCTGATCAAACTGATGGCCCTATAGCTGGCGCAGTCCATGCGTGACCCCTTGCCTTTATACAAGGGCACGATGACTGCGCGTCTCCAGTCCATTGGGACCCTTTTAGTTCTCCAGCATAGATTGCTTAAGAAGCAGAAGGCGTAACGTTACTAGACGTAACAAATTTACGTTACAGAGTGAATGAGATTACTAATAAGCTATGGAAACTCGCTGTACTAGCAGTAAACTAGATAACGCGCGAGAAATACTTTTTGTATTGCAAGCGTTCATAAGTTACGGTTACAAATTTACATCAGGTAGGCCGTATGCTTGTATCCCTCCTGACGTTGTATAAATAAAACATTACAAAGCACAATTCTGGGTATAAATAAACAGAAGGACTATGACTAGACAAAGTATGTAGATACTCTAAGTGATAAATGAGTTAGTATAATGATTGAGATGAAATATATACACATACAGCGAGAACATACATGGGTAAATGATCGTAAGCGGCTATGTACCTGTCTTTACACTTCGCTGACAGGTCGGTTAAGGATATATCGCATTCTCACATTCAATTTACGAGTCTATTAATATATTATATTGTACTCTTTCGTAAAAGTTGGTAATAAATTCACCAAAACATAATTGACTTAATAGGCGTAAGAGATTCTCATTTTATTTTCATTTCAAGATGGGTATATAAGCAAATGGTTAGTCTATGAACTCTTGCAGTGTAAGCTGTATCGCATTGCCAGATCGCATTGCCTGCTAACGCAGCAGCTCCTCTAAAGTTTTCTGGTAACCTCATTCATTCGCAGGACCAACCATCCAATTAGTTATTTGTCAGGTTTTCTATGAGGTGGAGATATTTCCCTCATCGGAATGCTTCGATGTGCCTTTATCTTCGCAAAGCCTCGTTTGTTATTTACCAGGGTACACCACGTACAGGTGAGGTTTGCCTTAACTCCTAAAATTATACTGAGTTATTAATACCCCACTCATAACATAGATAATATAAATGTTACATTTTCCAACCAAAAAGCGTGATCAAGGGGAGATCTTACAATCATGATGTATTCGTATCCTTATATAAATGGGCGAAGATAAAACAATTTTTGACGAGCTCGGTGGAACAGTGTTTAGAAATGCTACTTTGATACTGATGTTCGTGAATTCGATTCCCACATAGTACAAACGTTGTGTGCATGAACACGTGCGTTTGTCTTTGTCCGTTTTAAGGGAATGTAGGGCGAATCAAAGCTCTATCTGTCTGTCTGGCAAATAAAGGTACTCCTCACAGAAAACAGCAAACATATAATAACTACCTGAAGGATTGTTGTATTCATATGTGTGGGTGTGGTCACCAGTAAGCTCCTAAGGAGTTGCTTAAAATATTGCAAACATTCATATGCTGCTGTAATCGCTTTTCATCAGGTGGGCCGTATTGTTGTCTGTTTGTCAACCGATTTTACTTTTGCGACGTCAAGGCAGCGGCTTGGGCCAAGTGGCTTGAGATGTCTGGTGTCATTTGTGACCCCAGAATGCCGGTTAAGCTAAAGGGACAGGTTTATAAATCCATTATTAGAAGTGTTCTTTTGTGTGACAGCGAAGCGTGGCCTGTACTTGAGCGGCACAAGCAGGCGCTGCGTGTCACGAAGATAAAAATGATGCGCTGGATATACGGAGTGACGCAAAAGGATCGCCTTAGGAACTCCCGCATTCGCAGTAGCCTTCGTGTCCGTGACATAGCAGACAAACTACAAGAGTGTCACCTACGCTGGTACGGCCACCTGATGTAAAAAGGTTATAAATGCTTGTAATGTGTTAAGTGTCAATTGTGCGATGCCACCTCTGCTGTTAACACAGCAACTCCTTAGGAGTTTACTAGTAAAGCCTACTTATCTTAAAATCGTGCATACAAATGTTTGTACTGTGTGTGTGTAATTGAACTCACGCGTTGGTCCGAAAATCGCATTATTAACCGCTGCTCCATTAATCTTGTCAATTATCATTTCATATGCAGTGATAGAAGACATTCCACGTGTCAACAATTTCAATCTGTTCAATCAATATTGTCTAACTTGTTTACTACTCTAGATCCTTATAGCTAAGCTAAAAACCGGCCAAGTGCGAGTCGGACTCGCGCACGAAGGGTTTCGTACCATTATCTATAAAAACGGCAAAAAATCACGTTTGTTGTATGGGAGCCCCCTTTAAATATTTGTTTTATTTTAATTAATTTTATTTATTTTTAAAGTGAATATATAACTAAATATTCTGTCAATATTTCAAGCATCTACCTGTTGCCGCTATCAATATCGAGCAAAAACGAGCAAAAAAACTCACGTTTGTTGTATGGGACCCCTCTTAAATATTTATTTTATTCTATTTTTAGTATTTGTTCTTATAGCGGCAACAGAAATACATCACCTGTGAAAATTTCATCTGCCTAACTGTCACGGTTCATGAGATTCAGCCTGGTGAAAAACTGACGGACGGACAGCGGAGTCTCAGTAATAGGGTCCGTTTTACCCTTTGGGTACGGAACCCTAAAAATGATACAAAACCAATTTTCGAATTTTGGGAATCAGACTTACACTTTTCAAGATTTCTAGCGGTTAACATAGAGCGTAAAACTGTGTCTTATGCTTCATTCTGTTTATATTTTTATGTGTGAAAAGTCAATTTCCTGAATGTACATGTCATAAAAAACATATTCTTAGAAGAATATGTGTTTAGAGGTTTAACCTTCTAAGGTCTTCTAAAAATTCATTACCTGAAAAACACCAATGGGACTCTAATATTATCTCTATTTAAGTCATGCTTGTATTATTTGAACATTCTAAATAGCAGGTGGAGAGTCTCACAGAATATGTGTTTTATAACATGAACATTCACTAAATGACTTTTCACACCTAAAAATGTACACAGAATGAAGCATAAGACACAGTCGTTTAAGCGCCGCAGTTGAACGCAGAAAACCTAATCTGGTGCAACAAAAAACGAGTTTATATTGGCGAGCCTGAGAACAAAGGGCAGCCCGTAACGTGACTAATGAAGAGACGGGACGTCACGAGCGCTACAAAGGGCTTGATGACCTATTTTATAACTTGGAGTGAGTGTGGCTGAATGTTTGCTGATAAGTACTGTTGAAAGTGTGGCAAAAAAGTATCATTTTCTAAAGTATATCTGCGACTCGCGATTGTTTTAAGTGCCATATATTCGTCTGCATACGGTACTGCGTTGCGATCAAATAAGGCTATGACAAATGAGAGGTAGGGCGGACTGATATTTGATTAGGATAGGCCTGACTGGAATACTTTAATTTTACAGAAGGGCACAGCTAAATAACAATTACCTTGGGCTTTGTCCAATTCCTGCAAATGAGCGAGACAACGAGGAAGCAATTAGGGAAGAAGCTAGTGTTGGGGAAAAGTGGCAATGCGCGATATATAGTACGCTCTATAAGTTGCGAGCGCTTATATATATAGATTACAGTAACTATTTCAGATCAACTATGACGAGCTCGGTGGCGGCTACTTTGATACCAACGCTCGTGGATTCGATTTCCACATAAGACAAACATTTGTGTACATGAACACGTGTGTTTGTCTCTGTTTGGGTGTTTTCAGAAGAGGTAGGGGGGAATCACAGCAGCTCGTCTCGTCATCGTTGACGTCTCGAGATGTATGAGTTGATGTGTTCTCGGGAGTGAGCAACGGTATCAGTAAGTTTTCTTTTTACATTTTTCCTTTCTTCATCCTAACCATATGTATTTTTTTTAAACAACGTCGGAATAATTACAGTCCAACTGACGCAATGCGGTTACCGTAGCCCATGAACGCTTGTAATACATGAAGTATCACTCGCGCTATGCCACCTCTGCTGCTAACACAGCAACTCCTTAGGAGCTTACTGGTGACCTTACTCACACGCAGGAACCCAACAACCCTCTAAAGAGTTGTTATTTGGCTGCGGTTATCTGTGAGGGCTGCTTTGATGCGCATGTTCATACGCACAAATATTTATCCTGTGTGGGAATCGAACCCACCAGCCTTGATGTCAAAATCGCGTTATTAACCGCTGCGCCACCGAGCTCGTCATATCTCCACATTATGATATTTTCACAGCGGTATGCTATTGTCTTTCTTACTTTCCCCAAAGCTTTACAATACACAAATAAACAATACTAGCTCTTATTGCGACAACATTGAGTAGCATATTTGTACAAATAAAAAGCCTCCTTTGTGACAAAAACATTAAGTATAATAATTCGGCCTAGGTGATGCATGGGGGAGCTATCATAAATACCGCAATTGGCGGAAAGGTATTATTGCTCTCGAAGAAATGAACGAATCGACAGAATGAAAAACGCAAATTCGCGTCTTCATTGAAAATAATGAGGTATTCTAAGCGTCGGGGAATTTGTCGTTCTGTCACAGCATAATTACACAGAGTATAAATTATTCAATTTTTCCTGCAGTGCACCATTTCTATATCAATATATTACATATAAAAAAATCATGTCGTGTAAGTTGTTACGATATATATAGTACAAAGATATATTTATCCTATTAATAAACATATTTCGAAAAGCTCTGATAGCCCAGTGTATTATGGAAAACGTATTAACCGATTGGGCCCTGGTTCGAATCCTGATGTGGGTATGTAGTATTAAATTCATTTTTTTTTTAATTATGTATATATTTATAATATCACTTGCTCGGCGGTGAAGCAAAGCATCGTGATAAAACTGTTCGTGAAATAAAAATGTTCAAAAAAAAATTTCTCGAAAATTGCTCTGGTTTTCTACCTGGGTTGTCGAGGTGTAACCCTAGTCGCTTCATATAAAAATAAGTACTTGCATCAAATCCTTAGGGTTTTAGTTTTTGATTTAGTTGGGATTAGTTTGGGAAATAGGAAGAAGAATAAAATATAAATATGTCGCATCCGGTCATGAGTATGGATGTTTAAAACGAAACGACAGCGCGCGAACGGTGGCGCGCTTTGGTAGAATCAAGAGGTCGACACTGGAAGAAGGCGAGAGTTAGTGCAAACGGCGCCAAATGACGACGGTCCTCTCGTTTCGTATTTTCCTGAGCATTGATTACAAGTGTTGATTTAAAATTATAGTGTGATACGAATTGTATTGGGTTTCTCATTGCACAACTACCCACCATACGGCTGCATAATATCGGATAGACCGAAAAATCGTACTAATACGATATATATATATTTGTAACATCACTTTTGAAAACGGCATGTTCAAAAAAAAAAAATCTGGAAATTGGTCTGGTTTTCGCTCTGAGTTGTCGAGGTATGACCGTAGTCGCTTTATATAAAAATAAGTAGTTGCGTCAAACCCTTAGGAACGCAACCCGCTAATCCAAATTTTTTTGGGAATATGGAAAATGGGATAACGCAAGTACGAAGAATAAATTATAAATTTATTTCGAAAATATATATATATATATATTTAACACAACAAAGAAATATTACTATAACAAAGGGATATTGATCTGGTGCTTACAATTTCCGTATACTTGCTATATTTTAATTTACTACATCTGTTATTTTACTCACGTATTCCTATAAAGGAAGATACATACTTATTCTAAAGGTACGAATACATTAATATGCTGTATCCCATATTATTTTACAACTGCGAGAATAATTTCCATTATTTTTACAGAACATACTTGTTGGTATTTTGCAACTTTTGCATTTACCCGGATTATAGCCGGCATTTTTAATCATAATCATAATCATAATCATCAATCATAAAGTTGTATAACTTAATGTCTATTAAGTTATACAACTTTATAGACATATTAAAGCTATTTCTTGAAAAACAGGTAGTCCTATGAGAGGGCCCGAGTAATTTGTTGGGGTATCTAGTGCGAAAATTGGCAATTTCCTTTTTTGTCGTGTAAAAGTCGGGATTTTTTTTGACAAATTTGCAAATCTCAAGGATGTACATGGCTGGCAATGTAAGTAAATTTAACTTTCTGAATAGCGGTCGACACGATTCCAGGGGTCCGACACCACACATAGCTCTTAAACATTTTTTTTGAATAATGAAAGCACGATCAACCTCCACAGAATTTCCCCACATGATGAGTCCATATCTCAAACAGGAACACACAACTTTTTTCTTTTTTTCAATTTACTTTTAACAATATGTAAACGACTAGTGTTTTCTCTCGCCGATTATTTTGACTATTTCCTTTTTTCTTTTTTTGGTTTAAGTTGTTGTTTTTGTTAAGTTGTAAGAGAGGTAGGGCGCATCAAAGCAGCCCGTCTGGGGAAGTACCTCCACCTCACACAATACCGCAGCCAAATAACAACTCCCTACACAGTTGTTGTGTTCCCGCATGTGAGTGAGGTCACCAGTAAGCTTTTAAGGAGTTGCTGTGTAAGCAACAGAGAAGGTATCGCACGTTATAGGCGGTAATAGGCTACCGTAACTACATTACATCAGGTGGGCCGTATGCTTGTACGCCTCCCGACGTTGTATAAAAAAAAAGTTTTATAATTGTGTTCCGTTTTCATATTCTATTATTGTTGAGTTTCCGTTATTAAAATGTTGTTCTGGGTGAAAATGAGTGAACATGAAAATGAGTGAACATATAACTTACGCCGTACAAAAAGCGTTATGTTTTCTCTATATACACTTTGTGAGACAAAGTGTACATAAAGAAAACAAGACGCTTAATATACATAAGGTATAATGGATGAACTATAGATATAATGCATGTAATAAACAATTGCTAAATTGGATGGAGCTGAGCTGAAATACCAAAAGAACTATAAGAATAGCTATTTTATAGCATAAAATTATCAACAAACATGCAGCCTACGTGATAGTATACTTGGTTTCATTACGAATGTATGTAATACAATATATGTAATGAATTACTTGTACTGTGCGATTCCAGAGAAGTTTTCTACCGAGAACTCTCAACCTTTGGAATGAGCTCCCAGCCGAGGTTTTTCCAAGGGACTACAACATGGAATTCTTCAAGAAACGCGTGAAGAGGTTTTTATAGGGTCGGCAACGCATGGGTGACACCCCTGGTGTTGCAAATGTCCATAGGCTACGGTGACTGTTTACCATCAGACAGGTCGTATGCTTGATTGCCAGCTTAGTGGTATAAAAAAAAGAATGCTTTTCCTGGTGTAGCGAATCTGCAGAATTCTCTTCGATTCTTTATTGCAGAGGCCTGTACTATCGTTGGATGTGTTTAATATACAAATAGATGAAATTGTATATACAGGAAACATTAGCAATCAGGCGAATAATGGCAACAATATTTTTATTGAAATTAATCTGACAGATAAGCGTAACATTAACATTAAAATTATATTATTTGTGATTATAATTTCTAACTTTGGATGGATAATTGTTTTTTCCTATAAACAACATTTTAATCAAATAATACATACCATATCGTAGGTACTGTATGTCATATGATATAAGTGATAAAATACAAGTTTTTATAAAATACAATATATACTATTAAAGCTGCCTACGTAACTTTTGTCTACGTTTTTCCGAGTGAACTTACTGTTATAAGTACACTGCGGCTCTGCCGAAAGGTTTCTGTCCTCTGCCTGTTATTAATGGTGGAGAGACGCCCCTCAGATAATAAAAGAACATTGTAAATGAGTCTATCTCGAGTGCCGTACCAAAAGTGAACTATTGGCGATTTGTGACTGTCTTTTGCAGGAGCTGATCTGAGAAATGAGCGTCGAGGGTATTGTTAAAAAATTAGAAGAACATCTGTCGCGATGGTTAAACTAGCATTAATATCGCTTAATTACATATAGTTAATAAAATAGCATCCTGTATTAGAAATTATTTTAGTAAGTCATTTCTACGGTAAGTTAAATATGTCTTCGATAATTTTTTGAGGAGTTCCTGCTCACTCCGCTATCACCTGTAGATTTTTAGAAATTTATGACATGTTTATTTTCGAATTTTTTATTTGCCAAAAACAACCACAGTTTATTTATAAAGCGGCACGAAAACAATAAATACAATGTCAGACACCCTAACCGACTCAATATGCTCCCAATGACCACTTTTACATACTTATAGCAATAACAGCTATCAATTGAGTGTTAGCATATACAATAGACTAAACGAAGATATCGAGTCTCTATCTTCAGGTTAAAGGTACGTTTAAAAAAAATATGGCTAATACTAAATTATTTTTATTCTATCGACCAGTATTTTAATTTTTTCAAAAGGTATTAATTTAATCGTTTTACGTGCTGAATAAGCCATAAATTTTGCATGCCAGTGTCTGGTAAAATGTGAGAAACATAATATGTCAAAATAATATATTATATTATTTTAATCTTGGGGGTCATGTGCCAGAAGCGTGCTCGTTCGCGACCCCTGCCAATCAGTCGATTGCAATTCTGGACCAAAAGCGCACCGTTGTGCGGATTAGGGCGTCCCCCGTAGGCGACGCGCACTGATCCGCCCCCGTCGGTGCGAATATAGCTGCATGCGGCGGTGGAGGCCGCCACCCACCACGCAGCGCCAATTCCGGCGGGACGAGGGGAGCCGAGTGCCGCATAGGCACGTGGAATGTGAGAGGTGGATTGAATGATAAGACGAATGAATTGATAGACGTAATGAATGATAAACGTTTGGATGCTTTATGTGACAGAGACTAAGCGCAAGGAGAGCGACACCGATGATCTGCCCGGTGGGATGATGGCCCTATGGTCTGGGGTAGACCGGGACGATCATGCCAGTGCTGGTGTAGGTATCGTACTCTCCTCTCGCTTAGCCACTGGTATAAGAGATTACTATTTGGTAGGGCCTAGACTTCTCTGGGTTAGTATTAAACTGGGCATCACGCGAGTATTTCTGGTTGCAGCATACGCTCCCGTAAGCTCAGCGTGTGCTCAAGAACTGGAGAAGTTTTGGGAGTCTGTGGGGGATGTTCTGGACTTAGCTGAAGGGAATGAAAGAGTGATTATATGTGGAGATTTGAATGGATGGGTTGGGACCAAGCGATACAGCTATGAAGCTGTTCTTGGTCCGTATGGAGATAAGAGAGTGAACGAAGCAGGTAAGTCAATACTAGATTTATGTATGGAATGAAACCTCCTCGTGTCGAATACTTTATTTCATCATAAGGATATTCACACGTATACATGGAGAAGGAATGACCAAAAAAGTATGATTGATTTGATTTTAATAGATAGACGTCTCCGAAATGTTATAATGGATACAAGAGCCTTTAGAGGCCCCACTCTTACGACGGACCACTATCTGGTGGTAAGACGGTTTGTGGGCCTTTTTAAGAAGTGGAGGCACTGGCGAGTGCGTATCCCTTTCGGAGATCATGAAAGGATAATGAGCGAAAAATTGCAAGATGAAAGTGTAAGGAGAATGTATGTGCATCTAGTAAGTGAGAGACTTGCAAATGCAAGCCTCTCCGACTCAGATGTGTATGATTGTTGGAAAGTTTTGAAAGAAAGTATGGTGGATAGTGCAAAAGAAGCTTGTGGATGCGCAAAGAGACGTAAAACAGGGAAAGAAGATGCCTGGTGGGATGCGGAGGTTAAATCCTCCGTAGCAAGAAAGAGGAAAGCGTGGCTGGATTACGTATCATCTTTGCCCTTAAATGAAAATATGAGAGAAAAGAAGAAAGATATGTACCGTCTATGCAAGAATGAAACCAAGGCTTTAGTGAAAGAGAAGCGTGAAAGACAAATTATGAATGAGGAACAGAGGCTGACGAAAAACTTCGAGGCAAATACCAAACTCTTTTGGAGAGAGGTAAAGAAGTCTCGGAGTGGTTCGTCGGCATCCAGAATGGATAAGATAAAGTCTAAAGCTGGTGTCATTCTTGCGAACACTCAGGAAGTGTTAGAACGGTGGAGTGAATATTTTGAAGAAATGTATGAGTATGCCTCGGACGCTGACAATGAGAGTGAGTCGGATGCTTACTCCACGTTGACGGCGTCCGACGAAGGCATACCTAACTATGGATGAGATCGAATGGTCGATACGAAGCTTGAAAAATGGAAAATCAGCGGGAATTGATCTGATCACAGCTGAGATGATCAAATTAGGTGGCACTTACGTCCGGGACGCCTTCTGGTACTTATGCAATCTATGCTGGAGAACTGGAAGGGTCCCAATGGACTGGAGACGCGTAGTCATCGTGCCCTTGTATAAAGGCAAGGGGTCACGCATGGACTGCGCCAGCTATAGGGCCATCAGTTTGATCAGCTTAGCAGCAAAAGTATAAGGAAAGGTGATTGAAAGGAGAATGAGGGTGAATTCCGATAAAATGCTGTGGGACGCACAAGGAGGTTTCCGAAATGGAAGGGGATGTACGGATCAAGTTTTCTCGCTCCGCAATATCGTAGAGAAGCATCTGGCCATAGACCAGAAGGTTTTGTGCGGTTTTGTGGATCGTGAGAAAGCCTTTGATAGGGTTGTGCGAAAGGAACTGTGGGACATATTGCCGAGATATGGGATTGACGGTTCACTGCTCCGTGTGGTGCAGTCCACTTACAAGGATTGCTCAGCATGTGTGCGGATAGATGGTGGCATGTCACCCTGGTTTGATGTCAGAATTGGTGTCAAACAGGGTTGCATGCTATCTGCTAGGCTGTTTATCCTGTATCTCGATAGTTGTCTGCAGAGAATAAGGTCAACGAATGTGGGATTGCGCATGGGTGACCTAGTGGTGAACTGTCTGCTGTATGCAGACGATGCCGTGCTATTAGCAGATACACCATCTGAACTGCAAACACTGGTCACAACGATGAAAGACGAATGTATGGAGAAAGGCTTACTACTGAATGCGAAGAAAACAAAGATAATGGTATTTGAAAGAGAAGAATCCAGAACTAATGTAAGGATTACGATTGATGATGAAGTGTTGGAACAAGTGGATGAGTTTGTATATCTTGGATGCGCTTTCAGCAGGGATGGAAGGTACACCGCAGATGTGGAAAGACGAGTGAGTGCTGGGAATAGTGTGAATGGAGCGTTGGGAAAACTTCTTGGCAGTAAAATCCTGAGCCAGAAGGCACAACTCGCTATACACAATGCAGTGTTGGTCCCAACGCTAACTTATGGAAGCGAGAGCTGGGTATGGCAGAAAGAGCATGAAAGTAGAATAAACGCGGTCGAAATGCGAGCGCTACGCAAAATTTGTGGCGTAAGGCTTGTAGACCGTATTCGCAATGATGATGTTAGAAACAGAGTTGGTCTGAAAGAGAGCGTCGGTGTTAAAATAAGAAGCGGCATGCTCCGATGGTTCGGACATGTAGAAAGAATGCAAGATGAAAGAATGACGAAGCAGATATACAATGCAAAAGTGGAAGGATGTAGGAGCCGGGGAAGGCCAAGACTTACCTACCATGACCAAATTGGTCGTGTTCTATCAGAAGGTGATGTCAGGAGCCCTAGAAACCGGCGAGCGTGCATGAGAAGAGCAATGAATGTTAAAGAAGCGAGTGAGATATGTAAGGATCGAGTCACGTGGTGCTCGGTTCTCTCTGCCTACCCCGCAAGGGATTTGGCGTGAAGTTATAGATATTATTTTGACTTCTAATACCGTGTACAGCATAGCAAAATAAAAATATTGTATTTCTATGAAATAATACATAAGTAAATGTAAAACAGGGCCTCAAAATATAACATACGAGCATTTTATCAAATAATTACTAACTATATATGCGACCATCAAGTATGAGACATATGAAATAAAAATCAAATTCGTTTCATAAACGAAACAAAAACTGTTCTATAGCATCCATACGTTCGGTGAAATAAATGAAAGAAAAATATGTGACGAAAGTAAACCTCCTCCTTTTTGAAGACGGTTTATTAGAAATGGATTAAAAAATAAAATTTTCACACAATGTTAAAAAAGTATGTAGACTTCCCACTTCCTTTATACTAATTAAGCATAAATGCAAAGTTGGTTGTTAGGTTATTAGTCAATGTCGCAAAGTTACGACGGTAATAATGTAAAGAAAATACTGGAATATTAGAATGAAAGAACTTCTTGAAATATTATTCACGCGAAAGTAGGTCAAAGCAAGTCATTAAATCCTCAAGGAAGAGAACCAAGCATATACCATTGCATTGCGAAACATCTACGCATATGACACGATTCTCCGTTATCAGCGCCTAACATCCATATTTTAATTAAAATATGTATATGAGGCATAGACAATGTAGGGAGCGGAGGCATCATTACATTCATGAATGAACTACGGACAAAAGAGCAACAGTCTCTAGACATTTTCATGCACGAGTTGGTAACATACCGCCGATAAGGTTTGATCTTAGTGGCAGCAGCGGTAAGCGAAACGGCAACATTGGAGTAAGAAATTATTTACGCTTTGTTACACATTATATTATACAGCAATAGCCAAGTGGATAAAGAACCGGTCTATGTACCACTAAATTTGTATTTTTGGATTTATGTACATATTTGCAATTATCACTTACTCGGCGGTGAAGGTGAATAAAAACATTGTGAGGAAATTATATTTCGAAATTTATGTACGAACTAATACAAGTAAGATTTGTTTTCCCTCTATATTGTGGAGATCTGATAGCAGTCGTTCTATGTAAAAATCAGTACCTTCGCCAAATCCTTAGGCGTAGCGGACCTCGTCAATCCTAGAGATTAGGAGACGAGATTAAGCTAAGAAGAAATACATTACAATAAACAAAATACTATTGCAACAAAATACTGTTACAAAGTTGAGCTCGGTGGCTCAGTCGTGAAAGACGCGACTTTGACACCAACGCTCGTGTGTTCGATTCCCACACAAGACAAACATTTGTGTGCGTGAATATATCTGTTTGCCTTGGTATGGATATTTTAAGAGAGGTAGGGCGCATCAAAGCAGCCCGTCTGGGGAAGTACTTCCACCTTATAGAAAAAACCGGAGCCAATTAACCACTCCCTAGAGCGTTGTTGTGTTCCTGTGTGTGAGTGACGTCCACCAGTACGCTCCTAAGGAGTTGCTGCATAAGCAGCAGGGGAGTCATCGCACGAGTGATACTCTTTCTCAATATATTACACGCGTTAATAGGCTACGTAACTGCTTTACATCAGGTGGACCGTATGCTTACATGACTCCTGACGTTGTATATAAAAAATGAGCTTTCTGCCAACCATTCCGCATAGTAGAGATATAACAGCTGAATAACGCATTTACGCCTTTTTCAATATAATTACCAGCGCTCGGGTTGGTAGATTTGTCACTTTCAAAGCTCCTAACTGGAAGCGGTTTGGTACACAGAGCTAATTAAAGCGACTCGAAGTTTCAGTCGCTTCAGTACTGAGAGTCCAATGTCCACTTCGCTATCTTCATATAATTTATGGATCAGTGCTACGATTTTTTTTATACGACGCCAAGACATACAAGCATACGGCCCACCTGATACCGTAGCTAAAGAACACTTGCAATACATTAGGTATCGACGAAGTGCGGACGCGACGGAGTGCGGACGAAGAGAATGAATGATGGAGAGAAGTGCCGCCTACCCTCCCATGGTGCGGTGTCTCAATACCGAAGATCTCTTTCACCTAGCGAGATTTCCACCGGGCATTACTCTCTCTTGATATTTATAAGTCGAACGGGCCAGATGGCATACCAGAAGTGGTCCTAAAGCTGTGTGCTTCTAAGTTATGTAATGTTCTAACGCTTCTTTTCGTGCTTTTGTATTCAACGGGGCAAGTCCCGTCTTCATAGAAATGACTGCCAATGTGTACACAGTACTCAAAAAAGGATGATTTTTTTTTTGGTTCTTTTTATCCCCGATGGGAAAGGCAAAGGGATCTAGCCCATACAGCCAAGTCTTCAGTTTAGAACCATTTGAAAAACTTAATTCTATGTTCCAGCATTAGGAACTGTGCTGAAAAAATACTTGGGAAGGGTACCTAAACCCAGTCAACCCAATTTAAATACCACCCGTAAAACGATAGTGATTTTTACAAGGTTTTCTTGATGAACTTATTCACGTCTTCCAAAAAGTGCATAAACGTGTTATATTTGAGTTTTTTCATTACTGTATAATTTCACTAGCACATATGTTACTAAATACTATCGAAATTGTCACACAAAACTAATTTTATACTCAATTGTAAAAATTTCAAGTAAAACAACAATGTCACTCGTCAAAAGCGCGGGAAGAAGTCCAAAAAAAAAAAGATGATCAGATTCATCGAATTACATGCCTATTGCCATAACCACACGACTCCTGGCATACCTAGGGGATCACGTTTTGATCGTCAATACGGCTTCCATCACGGTCGTTCGACTAGTGGTCTTCTAGTGTATCTTACACACCGCTGGGCTTAGGCGAATGAGAGTCAAAGCAGTCAGCCTAGATATGGCGAAGGCGTTCGATCCGGTATGGCATTAAGGTCTACTGTCGCAATTACCATCATACAAGCTGCCCGAGGGCTCGTGCAAATGGATTGCCAGCTTCTTATCCAGCAGATGCATAATAGCTGTTGTAGACGGTAGTTGCTCCGATAGAATGGATATCAATGCTTCCCAGAGAGCACGATATCCGCGACGCACATAAATGAATGGAATATATTTCATTGCCAACTGTGTACAAAGTTATTTCACATATTTAATTAATTAGTTTCAACATGCTTATCTATACGATGTGATGATATGATAATGTATATAGTATTAATTATAACTACATAGAAATATAGAAATATAATATTAGTATTTAAATATACCATGACCAAATTGGTCGTGTTCTATCAGAAGGTGGTCTCAGGAGCCCTTGAAACCGGCGAGCGTGCATGTGAAGAGCAATGATTGTTAAAGAAGCGAGTGAGGTATGTAAGGATCGAGTCACGTGGCGCTCGGCTCTCTCTGCCTACTCCTCAAGGGATCTGGCGTGAAGATATAGATAGATATATAGATCTAAATATACATGTCGCATATTTGGATGGAACACAATCGATATCGAAGTCCGTCATGTCAATTTTCCTTCTGTACCTTCACAGACATACATAAAACTTCACATTCAAATTTAACAAATAACTCGACAACGACGAGCTCAGTCGCGCAGTAGTTAGTAACTCAACTTTGACACCAACGCTCGTGGGTTCCACTCTCACATAGAATAAACATTTGTGTGCATCACGTGTCTGTTCAAAGCAGCTCGTCTGGCGAAGTCCTACCACCTCACAGAAAACCGCTCCCTGGGTTGTTGTGTTCCTGCGTGAGAGTGAGGTCACCAGCAAGCTTCAAAGGAGTTACTGTGTTAGCAACAGAGGTAGTATTACGCGAGTGATATTAACGTATTGCAAGCGTTCATAGGCTACGGTAAACGCTTTACATCAGGTGTGTCCTATGATTGTATGCCTCTCGAATTTGTATAAAAAAACATAGTTAAGGCCAAAACCCACAGTCGTGGGAAAAGTGGAATAGCGGGAGCGAGCGAGCGGAGACGGAGTGATCTCTTCTTGTGTGACATCTTGCGTACAAATACGAAAAAACACGTCCCGTATCGCTACCGCTTTTCCGCTTTTCCCACCCCTGTGGGTTTTGGCCTTTATTCATTCACTGCTTTAGAAAAACATGCTTTGTTTATATCTCATTGAAATGTAAATTCCGTGTACGATTGCCGTGGGGAATACGCCATGGCAACCGTATACGAATGTATAATAATAATATTATTACAGTTTACTGAAATCGGATTAACAGACTTCCTACTTCCAGGCGTGAAACAAATTCTTAAATTACTAAAAAACTACGAGTTTCATTATGCTGAATAACTAATTAGGGCAAATAATGTCAAGATATACCCATTATTTAAAAAAATGCTACATAGATCCAGTGATTCGACTAACGCTAACTTTTGTTTACCTACTCATGCATATAGATATATATACACACAAACAATTTTCCTCTTGAAAATGGTTTACTTATATTTTTTTTTTTGCCGGACAAATTACACAGCGCCACCTAGCCCCAAAGTAAGCGAAGCTTGTGTTATGGGTACTAGACAACTGATAAATAAGATAAGAGGATACGTAAATACATTTTTTTTTTTTTTGTAAATACATACTTATTATACATAGAAAATACCCAGACTAATACAAACAGACATGTTCATGCACACAAATGTTTGTACTGTGTGGGAATCGAACCCACGAGCGTTGGTGTCAAAGTAGCGTAACAGCGCGTTTCACCACTGCGCCACCGAGCTCGTCAATAGACTTAGGACTGTTGAAATGCAAATTTCATGGCAGTAGGAATCTGAGCCAGAAGGCACAGCGCTAATGTGTGGAAGCGAGAACTAGATTTGGAGCATGAAAGCAGAGAGAGCACGTTAGTAGAATAAACGCGGTCGATGCCAGCGTTGCGCAAAATGACAGTTGATCTGAAAGCGAGTATCGGTGTTAAGATAAGAAGAGGCATACTCCGTTTGGTCGGGCATGTAGAAAGAACGAATGAGCAAAGAATGACAAAACAGATATACAGCGCGAAAGTAGTTAATATGTCTTACCTACCATGAGCAGATAAAGCGGGTATTATTAGAAGATGTAAAGAGCAAATAAAGTGACAAAAACATGTACTGCTCTCTCTGCCTACGCCGCAAGGGACACGGCGTGAAGTTATAGATAGATAGCATTGAAACTCGAACACATAAACAAAATTTAAATTTCTGATTTTGGACTATACGATAACTATAACTTCCCAAATGCCCAATTGAAAAAAAAATAAACCTTGATAGCGGTGTGACTGGGAAACCGACTGACTATTGATTTTATCCTATTTAACTTCTTTTAAGACAGTGCTCAGTATGTTATGTTGTAACTCTGTTTGATGCGTTACAAATATATTACAAGTAAACAAACAAAAAGCGTTGCAGCAAACTAACAAATTACAATGAAAAAATCATTGTTTCACAGACTAATAAAGCAAGACAATAATAAGATGGCAAGAGAGCGGACGGCATGACTTTCATTCCTTGGAAGATGGGACGGATTTGGAGCACTACTTGCGCTATACGCAGACGCTAGCCCCGTGTCATCTCCAAGTAACTTCCAACAATGTCCGCGCGGCTACGGAAGAAAATACCGTGGTCTCAGCTATGAATACATTTTTGTTCCCTTCAGAGTCGAGGGCCCGCGGGAGTCCGTGCACTAGGATCTCATACAAAAAAAATCGGTCAAGTGCGAGTCGGACTCGCGCACGAAGGGTTCCGTATTATCTATAAAAATCGGCCAAGTGCGAGTCGGACTCGCGCACGAAGGGTTCCGTATTATCTATAAAAACGGCAAAAAAACACGTTTGTTGTATGGGAGCCCCCTTAAATATTTATTTTATTCTATTTTTTAGTATTTGTTGTTATAGCAGCAACAGAAATACATCATCTGTGAAAATTTCAACTGTCTAACTATCACCGTTCATGAGATACAGCCTGGTGACAGACGGACGGACGGACGGACAGCGGAGCCTCAGTAATAGGGTTTCGTTTTACCCTTTGGGTACGGAACCCTAAAAAAATTAAGTGTCTAGTCGAGACTACTGGAGAACGAAAATCTGGCGGCTTTCTTGCGTAACGCATAGCATTGCTATACAGAGAGGTGAAGCCGCCAGAACCTTCCGTACGATGGCACGGGGCCCTTCTTAGGTACTGCATAGATTTTTTATTACAATTTTAATTTAGATATAGGTAGTCATTTCTAAGATATATATTAAGTATGTAGTGCATTTTTTATAAAATACAACCATGTTATTTATACAAATTAAATGTCTAGTATTTAGAAAATCTGGTGGCTTTCTTGCGCAACATATCACCATTGCTATACAGAGAGGTAACGCCGCCTGCACCTTCGGCACGATGCCACGGGGGCCCTTCTTAGATTTTAATGCATAGTTTTTAGGGTTCCGTTGCGTAAAAGGAAAAACGGAACCCTTACAGGATCACTTCGTTGTCCGTCTGTTTGTTAAGATCCTTTTTCTCAGGATCGGGTGAAGCTATTAAGCTGAAGTTAATGTCAAATACTCATATCTGTAATCCCTTCAAACATTTAAAAAATATTTTTTTTATGTCAACGCAATCGACAGATACGGCTGTTTATGCCCGTAATGTATGTATGTAACCTCAACTCAAACACGTCGTAATTTTACAATAAAACATCATAATAGGTCCATTTTATAATAATTTATTTATGACAATTTCAGAGATAAGATTCGGGTCTGACAACATCATTCTATGGAGTTCTTGTTCATCCATTTAGTCCAATAAAGTTGATTATTTTGTACCATAAAATTACTATATCTTTTTATATCTAATTGAAGTGAAATTAAATGCTCACAGGCGTATTTCACTCGCTACTACCGTCGCTTCGCTTGTCTCTAACCCCAAACCAGTCTGAACCCTCATTATGATGCGTAATATAGTACGCATTGTTCCTCAAAATATAAAATTTAGTATTTTTCCAAGATATGATTTAGCATTTTTTTTTAGGTCATATCTTTCCTAGCAAAGTCAATTATCATAAGGAAAGTCTTCAGTATAAAATGAGTAATTACTTTGTTTACATGTTCATAGCAAAGTATGACAGCAAATGCTTTACTAATTTAATTTTGATGACTTTTTTCTTTTTGCTAGTTTCGGAACCAAATGTTGTTGAGATCTACTTCTTGAATTCTGTAAAAAAAAATAACTTATATTTTATATTGTTGTAAACATCAATCAACACTCAATCTGTAGCTGGAATGCAGTCCTCGTTTCAGCCAAATGCGTTTGAGGTCCGCAGAAAAGGTAAAAACGAAACCTTATGATGTCATTCAGATTTATTTGTTTATTTATTGTAAATCAAAATTTACAGTATTACAGTAACAAACTATTGCGCTATAAATTTCATACTACGTTTCATAATTTAATAATATTATTTCATTAATTCAATTCAGATGTATGTTTATCTGTCTGCTTATCCACAGGCATTTATCATGGAAAATGTTAGATATAAAAATGTAAAATTGGATATAGTTGCGTAACTAATTAATCCCCAAATATTCGAACTAGCTTCTGCCCTCGGCTTCGCGCGCGTAGCCTTAATTATCCTACGGCGACTTGAAGACCATGTAATAACCTACCGCATATAGTAACCGCAGTTTTATTTGTATATCGTTATCAACAACCATATAAAAATGGGGTTGGTTGAGTTTGGCATGGTGTAGAGTTTTACACTCGATTTTCGAAAAATACGTGTTTTATTTTATGTTTTTAAAAGTATTCGTACCAAGGTTTAAGCAGGAAATATATTTTTTTATACAAACTTGTACACCTCATTTCACTGCTATTTATACCAAGTGTCAAATTGATACTCAAAGGGAATACGATTTATCATACAAACTTTTACACCTCTGTTCTCCACCTTAGGGGTGGAATTTCGAAAAACCCTTTCTTATTGAATTCCTACACTTCACAAAGAATACACTCTCCGAATTCCCTGTCTCTAGGATCAGCTGTTTAGGCTGTGCATTGATATATCAATGATGAATGATGATGATGAATTTTATATGTACAGATACCAGTTGTTCAAAAATAATAAGAGCAGGGGTCAAAAAGTGAACGCAACATTTTAATTTATTAATACGCCGCCGGGTGCGTGGTATAAAAGAACGTATTCAGCTTTTTTTATTTTAATGTATATTGGCTAGTTATCGATATATATCCAAAACCTCTCTCCAACCTTGTTCCAAAATTTGCTATACGAAACATCGGAATAAATGAAATAAAGCACGTCCATATAACCTTAACAGGAATAACATAGTTAACAGATTCAGGCGTTATTTTGCGAAAGTCAAATTTACACTGTCAATTGGTGGCGGAAGCACACAAAGCAGGTTAGATCAAAATGCATGTAAAGAAATAACATAGTAAGCCGTTGATATCACCGTAGCCTTATGCGAGTTACAATCCTACCTTTATATTATACGTGCATATAACGAGCAAATATATTCACTACACAGTAAATAAATTTGCAACACAGCGTTGCACGCATTCGGAAGGAAATGCCAACTACACTTCCTAGTGTCTCGCTAAATGTCAATAATATTTTTTTTTTGTTTATCAGCTATATAATTACCGTGTTACTTAATATGTAAGTCAGTGTCCTATAAGCTACAATATACATTTCTTACGACATCAACTGGTCTCATTGAGTCAATCCGCAACAATAGCGTTCAAAGTGTTCAAACATACTTAAGTAGATTTTATAATAAACCGAAAACTCCTATTTCTTCATATCCTCTTTGTGATTGACAAAAATGTATAAATTAAAAGGCATGAGGAACCATGGAATGCACGGAGACAATCGGAGCTTGTTTACGACTTGTACTTGACCGATTGTGTTTCTCTTTCTTCTTAGAAAAGTATAATCTGTTTATATGTTTTATATTGTATGTTGATTTCGCACGACTTGGCCCGGGGGGCTATTCTTAGTAGCAACCTTAGCGAGTTAAAATAAAAAGACCAAACAATGTTAGTGTTATAATCGAGATGATAGTTCAATGGCGTCGTTGAGAACTCGATGGCGCCGTTGCAGGTGTCATTCTAACCGAACATACAGGTTAAGCTACGATGACCGGAGCCTGAGTATCTCGAGCTTCTCTGAGTGTCGAAGAGCACGTTAAACCCCGGTCAGACCCGATTGTGGTCTATAGATGACAGTCGTTAAGCTTAGTCAATTACTTTCAGAAGGTTTGAAAACACTGACCTCCACTAATCCGCAGTTGAACAGAGTGGCAAAGTATGATCTAAACCCGTTTGATTGCAGGGAGACCCGTATCCTTGCAGTCTGAGCTGATCTGACGAGCTGGGTGGCGCAGTGGTAAATGACGCGACTTTGTTACCGACGCTCGTGGGTTCAAGTCCCACACAAGACAAACATTTGTGTGAAAAAACATATCTCATATCACACAATCACATATCACAAACATATCATAAATCCTCGCTAAGGAGAATCGCTACATGCCTAGAATGCTACGCGAGACTATTGAAATAAGAAAACACCCCAATTTCAATAGAGAAGATGGTTGGCAAGTACCACCTGCTTGGGATCCAGTTCTAAAAATAATCAAGGCACAAACCCAGAGATCTACTCAAAAACGTTCGGACACCGTGAGCGATTTATGTGTGAATCGGAACATATATAAATAATTAATCCATCCATGTCGGTAGATGTAATAATTGAATAACCAATGTAAGACAAATGCCACCTTAGTCTTCCCGCGACAACGGCTGCTGCAAAGCATTCGAAACGTCAGGTTCAACAAAATAAATAAAACACGCGATACTTCCGTTAAAAATTCAAATTAATTCAAAAACATATCTGTTTGTCTTGGTCTGGGTGTTTTTAAGAGAAGTAAAGCGCATCAAAGCGCCCCATCTAGGTAAGAACCCCCACCTCACAGAAAACTGCAGTCAAATTACAACTCCCTAACAAGAGGGTTGTTACTTTCCTACGTGTGAGTGAGGTCACCAGTAAACTCCTAAGAAGTTGCTGTGTTAGCAGGAGAGGTGATACTTAATGTATTACAAGCGTGCATAGGCTACGGTCGATTATGTTCTGAGACCCTTCGGCTAAAAAGTGTCACATCTTAGCAATGGGATAAGTATGGTTTACTGTGAAAGCCTATATATATATTGTTTGTAAAGCGAGTAACACGCTATAATATGTTGTTGACAAAATGCTGCTCCGAGTACAGACATTAAACTAAATTTATGCCTCATTTTGTAAGTTACAGTCTGTGCGGCTTTGTGATGTAGCTAATTTATATAGTGATTAAGAAATGTAGATGAATATACTTAGAATAATTCAAGTCATTTGTGGCTGATGATGGGATAACGAGGAAACATTCCCGTTCTAGAGTCTATTAATTTGGATACTACATTGGACTGAAGTTTGCCTGAATGTTAAACTAAACTGAACTGAAGAGAGGTAGGGCGCAATGAATGTAGGTAGGGCGCCTTAAAGCAGCCCGTCTGGGGAAGTACCTCCACCTCACAGAACACCGCAGCAAAATAATCTGTTCCTGGGTGAGAGTGAGGTCACCAGTAAGCTCCTATGGAGTTGCTGTGTTAGCAGCAGAGATGGCATCGCGCGATTGATACTTAATGTACTCGTATTGCACGCATTTATAAGCAACAGTAACCGCTAAACATTTGATGGAATGAATTCTTGAATGCCACCCGACGATGTATATAAAAAAAACTATAACGTTCTAGACAGTCTATTAATTTGGATACTACATGGGATTGGAGCTTGCTTGAATGTTAAACTAAACTTACAGTGAGGCAGAAATCAAATAACATAAAAAAAGATAAAAGATAAAAAAGTCTTTATTTACCTTTAGAGCCTCACGGGCACTTAGACACGTCTTACTTTTTTAATCTACCAGCATTTCAAATGACCATTAGCGAAGAAGATATGCCAAAAGAAACTTGCCAATATAGGTCTTTTTTTTTCAAATCATCTTATACATAATATAGTAATTATTGGTTGACTTCAAAATAAGAGGGGATATTAAATTAATATGTGTTAAGCAGTAATAGTTCAGTGAAAAAAGAACTGGCGTATTGACCAACTGGTTCCCGTAGCGAATGCTCGCATGTACCGCTAAATTTATGTTTTCAGATTCGTGAACATGTTTGTAATTATCTCTTGTTCGGCCAAGATGCCTAGTCTTAGGTCCAAGAACCTATTTTCAAAAGATCTGTGACTTAAGAAAGATCTGGTTTTCCCTCTGAGTTGTGAAGGTCTGACTGCAGTCGCTTTACATCCTTAGGCTTAGATAACGCTTCCCGCCAATCCTAATGAATTAGGAAGCCTAATATACGCGGTCGAGCACATGGACCGGTGTAGGTATTTGGGATCTGTCCTCCATGCGTCCAGAGACATCGATTGCGACGTTAAGGCACGCATATCAGCGGCTTAGGCCAAGTGGCGTGAGATGGCTGGTGTCATTTGTGACCGGACAGGTTTATAAATCATCATTAGATCTGTTCTTTTATATGGCAGCGTAGCGTGGTCTATACTTGAGCGGCATAAGCAGAAACTGCGTGTCACGGAGATAAACATGCTGCGCTGGATGTGCGGAGTGACGCGAAAGGATTGTATAAGGAACTTCCGCATTCAACAGCGGACAAAATTGCAAGAGTGTCGCCTACGCTGGTACGACCAAATCTTACGGCAAGTTACGTGGGGAACAAATGTCTAGCCATGCCATCCGCCGGGTCCCGGCAGAAGGGACAGACCCAAGAAGTGCTGGCTTGATGTCGTGATAGATAACATGCGAGTCAATGGTCTCACTATGAGGCATGAGGTATGTCAAAGTCCGCGCGAAAGGGAGACGTAAAAATCAGAAAGCGGACCCTGGGCTCAGAAGCGAATGCGTAGGACATGACCAGGATTAACGCTCGAATGAGGATGATGAAGTTCACCTATATATACATATTGTTTAAAATTAAAAATAAAAACACTTATACCACTATAATCTTTTTTATAGTATTAAGGCGGTAAACAAGCATACAGCCGGCCTGTCAGTATGAATCGTAGTCTATGGACCATAGCAACACCTTAGGCGTCGCTCATGCATTGTCGATCCTGTAAAAAGTTCATCGCGCTTTTTCGAATAACCTTATGGTACTCCTTTGGCAGGAAGTCCATTTCAGTTAGGTGTTCTTAAACAGTGAACAGACTCGGGCGTTCTTTCGCGAAAGTCAAGTTTACAAGCAATTTGGTCTGCTTTGTGTATTTCCGCCATCAATTACTTCATGCGAACTACCGCAGATCACACACACATGTCGTTTCTGCCTCCGCTGCTGCGGTAAATAAATAAATTTTGACTACAGTACTTCATGTGCAGTCTGACTTGAGATATATAACATAAGTCTTTATTTACCCTTCGCTCATTTGAGCTCATGTTCAGCAACTGACCCTTGAATCTTCATCTCTTATGAAAACCATCAATTACTTGTATAACAAGTTCCTCGAGTTAATTTTGTTACATCATGTATTATCATTTGCTACCATCATAACAAGTAGTTGAAATTGAATTTGTAATATTGCAATATATAGGTACTTATATAGAAGTCGGTCTTATAAAAGCGCGTTGAAAGTTTTCTTTGAAAGCGCATAGACGAACTACGTTTCTCTACATAGAGTTGAATCTACGGAAGTTACCTTTTCGTTCCATTGAATGTGTACTCGAGTTTGTCTTTTTCAATCACGAATAATAAATATTCTTGTATATAACACCTTAGATTTATAGATATTATATAATATTAATATTTATACCTTTACAGTCAGTTTCACATTTTCATAATAATTAGATAGATATACCATGCGGATATGGAAGGACATACCCGAGGAAGGCCTAGACTCACCTACCATGACCAAATTGGTCGTGTTTTGTTAGAAGGTGATATCAAGTACTCTAAGACACGACAAGCGTTCATGAAAAAAGCTATGAATAAATAAATAAATATTGCCGGACAAATTACACAGCGCTATCTAGCCCCAAAGTAAGCGAAGCTTGTGTTATAGGTACTAGACAACTATTAAACATACGTAAATACATTATTTTTTTTGTAAATACATACTTATTAAACATAGAAAATACCCAGACCAATACAAACAGACATGTTCATGCACACAAATGTTTGTACTGTGGGAATCGAACCCACGAGCGTTGGTGTGAAAGTAGCGTAACAGCGCGTTTCACCACTGCACCACCGAACTCGTCAAATGTTAAAGAAGCGAGAGGGAGGTGCATAAGGACTGCGTGTTGTGGCGCTCGGTTCTCTCTGCCCACCCCGCAAGGGACCAGGCGCTAAGATATACATGCTCTTTTGCGTTTAAATGTGTTTACCACATATTTATATCTCTTTTCATGCCTGCTCGTTGACTCCTAGGGCTCCTGACTTCACCGTCCGATAAAACACGTCCATTTTGGCTATGGTAGGAGAATCTTAGGCTTGACTTTTTCATCCATCCTTTATTTTCTAATTATTTGATACTTTGGTTTTATTTTATATTTTGTTCATATACAAATCAACGTAACATAATTATTTATATATATGTTCAGTTGAGCGTTAGATGAACAGACCCGTGCTTAGTTACTGGATCAAATTTATGTAAAACTGAATTCGAGTACATAGAATCACTATCACTACATATTATAAAACAAAGTCCTCCGCCGCGTCTGTCTGTCTGATCGCGATAAACTCAAAAACTACTGCACCGATTTTATGCTGTTTTCACCAATGGATAGAGTGGTTCTCGAGGAAGGTTTTAGTATATAATTTGTTAAGTTTTTGCATACAATAACGATATTTGTTGGAGGTGTCGGAAAAAATAAGCTGTTTGGGAGCTTTTAACAAAAACGCTGCCAAAACCCTTTGAGATATAACAAAATAATGTATGGTGGAATTATGTATCTTATATAGGTCTACAGAAAAGTCTGCGATGGCATATGTGTATCTCTTAAGTATAACATACTATATCCATTTTAATACTTTAAAAAATGGGCAATTATAAAGCGGTGATTGGAAAGCTATTTACACAAATACTGAATTAATCCTTATCATTTTAAATACGTTAGTTAGCTTGAGCATTTTGTGAAGATTATTGTTTCCCTTTACACGATGCAAATAAAATCAATACCTTAGGAGATATAGCAATCATCATCAAAATAATGCGTAACGAAATTAATTTCGTGTCGCCGTGATTCAACCGGGCCGCGCGGGCGCGCCTTGACCCCGCGCCTCGCGTCCGAGCCGGTGGAGTCCAAAAGTTTATGTACTGTTTCAATGTATGGTGGAATTGTGTATCTTATTTATATGCCTACAGAAAAGTCCGCGATGACATATGTCTATATGTTAAAGATAACATACCACTATTGCCAATTATAAAGTGGTTTTTTTTTTTCGATTTAACCCAAAAACTACTCAACCAATTTAACCAAATTACATCTCCTCGGAGTAACAAAGGCTATTTTATATTTTCTGTAAAGAACCCGTGCGAAGCCGGGGCGGGTTGCTAGTAGAATATAATTTTGCCTATCGTAACCAGTTAAGAAATCAAAATAACATGTTATGTTTCTGCAACTGTTTGAGGATACCAGTAAGCTCCTATTTACTGTGTTATAGACGAAATTGGCAACGCGCGAATGATACTTTATGTATTGCAACGTTCATAGGATGCGGTAAACGCTTTATATCAGGGACCATATAGGGAGTTGTTATTTGGCTGCGGTTTTCTGTGAGGTTTAGATTTGAAAATTCATTATATGGAACGCACCCGAAAATTTAATTAACGTAAACATTTCATTAGGGTTTTCTGTGAGGTGAAGGTACTTCCTCAGATGGGCTGCTTTGATGCACCCTATCTCTCTTAAAAACACCCAGACCAAGACACAGACAAGTTCATGCACACAAATGTTTGTCCTGTGTGTGAAACGAACCCACGAGCGTTGGTTTCAAAATCGCGTCATTCACGTCTGCGCCAGCGAGCTCGTCAAAATTGTTATGCTGTGCTAGAATCAAGTGACCATATGACCATCAGCAGACAGCAACCCATATTCATTCCAATCCTGGGATACGAGTCTCTAATCATCTAAAGGGAAAGCCAAAACGAACCTAAACCGCACGTAATAATAAAATTCTAAATTTTCTTTTCTTTTAAATTGCGTCGAAGCAATTGATATGTAATTTATTACTTGTGCATAGGGGAACTTTGCCCACAGATATTCTATTCTAGATTTACAAGAACGAGCTCCGTGGCGCAGTCGTGCGTAACGCGACTTTGACACCAACGCTCGTCGTTTCGGTTCCTATACAGTACAAACATGTGTGTGCATGAATGAACAGACATGCTGTTAGTCTTGGTCTGGATGTTTAGCCATCCTTGATGTTACAGCCATTGCTAGCCACCTGATCGCCGGAATTTAAAGCTTTCATTAGGGCGAGCATTTCTCAACTTAAATATATATAATCGTATGCCGTGGGTCTCATTCAGAAATCAATAAACTACTCGCTCACAAATACCTTGTGTTTTAGCCTCTAAATATTTAAACAATTCAAGCCTACTTACCAGTGGGAGAATTTCTTAACCAATAAGCCGACAAGTACCGCGATATTTATCGGCGAACTAGCCAATAAGAGCTGCGCGTTCTTCTTTACTCGCCGATATTTTTACTCGGTGTTGAATTTATTTACTATGTAAGTACCGGAACTACCGTCCATCACAGCGTGCACATTCTCACACAGTCGAGAATATCATCCCATTGCCTCGCACAAAAAGGTTTAGTCAATCCTTTTTGTGCCGAACCGCGGACCGGTGGAGTTTATCCCAGGTGGTGTGTTTCCGGCTAAAGTGTAAAGAGGCACCTTCAAGGCCGGCATAGTAGACGCAACGAGATGACATGAAGTGCATGGTATTTCGTGGCTTCTATTCCTGGACACCAGTGTCCTGCGGCCCACCAAGTAGGCCCTGAATGTCACATGCCGTGTCCTCAATAAAAAAAATGTCGATCTTGGTAAGTAGTTTCGTTCATGGTCTCATTACTTAGTATGTTCATAGATAGATGATAGATTTCAAGATTCAATATATAGAATGCACTAGAAAATTTAATTAACGTAAACATTTCATTACGGTTTTCTGTGAGGTGGAGCTACTTCCACAGACGGGCCGGTTTGATGCGCCCAACCTCCCTTAAGAACACCCAGATCAAGATAAATACTCGTAGATATGTTCATGCACACAAATGTTTGTCTTGTGCGGGAACCCTGGTGTCAAACCACTGCGCCACCATGATTGTCACATACATAAATTCTGTTAAATTGGACCTGGCGTAAAGATATATATTGATAGATAGAAGATTAAACACATAACGCTTATGTTAAGTACGCTTATATGAAGTATTGGGTATTTTGTCCATTTGTATTAGCCGGACTAGGGTAGTGTCTCCATCTTAAATAACAATCTCGTGAAGGTTTTATCGTGTAAATCCATACATGAAATGAAGAGAAAAGAAAGAATGGCTACGAAAAACAAATTAATAGTAGTAGATGTTTAATGGTGGTTATGGGAGACTAATGCCTAAGTTAGACCAAGCTTGTATTTCAGGCGACCAAATCTCCGTCCGTAGGTTATTGACTTACTTAAACAATGCTACTTTTGAGTATGTTGAACATACATTGGAGTCACTTACTAGATCTCAGTATGTGTTTGGTGAGATGCCAGTTAATGAGTGTGAGATATGAAGTTTTGTACTAAGTGTATATGAGAATGTATAACGAGCTCAAAGGCGCAGTAATTTAGTAACGTTATTTTCACACCAACGCTCGTGGTTTCGATTCCCACACGGGATAAACATTTGTATTCATAAACATGTCTGTTTTTCTTAGTCCGGGTGTTTTAAGTATGTATACACTAAAAAAAATGTATTTACGTATGTATATCAGTTGTCTAGTACCATAACACGAACTTCGCTTACTTTGGAGCTAGATGGTGCTGTGTAATATGCCCGACAATATTTAATTTGATTTATTTCTATGGGTGTTTGTGTAGCATATTATGATGAGTGTTGCGTGTACATACCAAAATGGTGGTACACCTATGGCTACAGTGAGTTATATCTCGTATAGAGAACTATAAACATAAGAGGGTGCACAAAGCTAAGTGGCGCCCTTATTTTGTTTTTATTAATAACGCTGAATTAAAGACCAATTCCAAAAAAACGCTCTATAGGGCACTGAAGAACCATATTTATGTTTTTTGAGACATATTCTGTTTTTATTATTTATGTAGAATTAGTCGTACTTTTGATTATTGCTATAAGTGGCCACAATAAGCAATAATTAAAATTTTGGTTACTTGTCATAGATAATAAATACAAGATATGTTTAAAAAAAACGTAAATATGGTTCTTCAGTGCACTATAGAGCGTATTTTTTGGAATTGGTCTTAAATTCAGCGTTATTAATAAAAACAAAATGAGGGCGCCACTTAGCTCTGTGCGCCCTCTTAATACGGCTAGCCTAACGTACAAAGCCATACTTTTTGCCTGCAAAGAAACATTTACCATATTTTTTTTCTAGTTTGTGGTGACTTTATTATATGTAGGTTTAGACATTAATTACAAAAACGTAAAATATTTTAATTACTAGCATATTTGGGTTGGGTTAACTGTCAGTTTCTGTTTAGTTTCTCAGGGTTGCCTCTTAGTTCTGATTTTTAAAATAGTTAATAGATTCAGGTGTTACTTTGCGAAAGTCAAATTTAGAGGCAATTTGATCTAAATTGATCTACTCTGTGTGCTTCCGCTATCGATTTTTTTTAAATTATCGCCGGCCCGCCACCCACTACCATGAGTAGAGTGCCACTACTATGGCTGCTCCGGTTGTCTCTGCCTCGGCTGTTCTAGTCGTCTCTGCGAATGTCCGCCATCTGAAGCCTTAATCGTGTGCACCCACCGCCATTGCTGTCCGGTGTCGTATCTGTGATACGTGTTTCGCTTCTCCACAGGTAGCCACAGACGCTGTATATGTTACTCAGAAGAATAACATGCTATGAATGGCAAATCCATCATAATGCCGTTCTTTATATCTATATAAAGGGCGGCATTGTGATGGATTTGCCATTCTTCCTCTAGGAAGAGGGGATAGAAGGGGCCAGTGAAATAATATTTAATAAAGGGGATTTGGTTACGTCTTTTTATTCATAAAATAGATATTATTGCCTGCCAGAAATAGCTATCGATTGATAGTTATGGTAAGCGTTTGTCCTGCTTCTGTAATACAAATAGTCCCTATATATATTATTTCATAGCCCAATAATTTTAGACACATTTCCAATAGTCTCATTATCTGTCGTGACCTGCTCATGGATATATTGTTTCATTATATCCCTCAACCCCTGAGTAGATTCGATCATAGCTGGCTCCCCCATGTATCCCACGGAGTGACTCCCGGTAGGTGGACTACATTAGTTTAAGGCTACGCGTTACGTCTTAAGGCGTCGCTCTACGCGTTAGAGCAATGTCAAATAGCCTGGATAAATACCATGAGATAAGAAATAAATAACAACAACTTTGCCGATAACAGCCAACCCTATCGCTTACATAGCAATGGATCTCATAAATCTCATGAAATTATGCGGAGCCACGAGAGTGGGCTCACTATATAAAGAAAATGCTCCAGTAATTAAAATACTTGGGGGCGCAAGGGCTCTGAAAAGAATGCGTTCGTGGCCTCGGAAGCTTAATATAGGAGTCGGCTTCAAAGCAACCCACTTGGCGTAGATACGGTATTATACGGTATTCGACCATAGGGTAAGGTGCTGATGATGATAATACACAACAAAGGATGACAGTACAATGTCGGTGTGGTATAACTAGTCTGGCCATAAACACTGTTACTCGTACATAGAAACTTTTTTTTTTGTTCAGCTCATTAATTATTTTGAATGTCGAACGCGTTATTATTTTAAAAACTTTCGATTTTCCGCCATTTTACATATTTTTTTCGTATTTATTATCAAATTACAATATTGAATGGGGTCTTAAAGAAAATAGGATTGCAGTGATGGCTTGCACAAAGTGGGTAGAGAGCCGTCGGTCATATTCAAGACACTTAAAAAGCTTGGTATAAGCCGTATGCTCGTATATCGTACTATCGACATATATAACAACACTTCCTCTGTTGAAGACGGAAGAAAAAGGCGAGCTTGATGGCTCAGTCGTGAAAGACGCGACCTTGACACCAACGCTCGTGGGTTCGATTCCCACACAAGATGAACATTTGTGTACATGTCTGTTTGTCTTGGTCTGGATAATTTAAGAGAGGTAGGACGCATCAAAGCAGCCCACCTGGGGAAGTACCTCCACTTCACAAAAAACCGCAGCCAAATAACAACTCCCAGAGGGGAAAATATGAGAGAGAAAAAGAAAGAAATGTACCTGTTTGTATGTGTTTCTTGTGTGGCTTCGGCTTTCTAAAGATGGAGTTCATCATATAGAGTTACTCGTTCGCCATGAAGTCAGCCAACATCTATCCCCTTCGGTTACGCTGTCCTATTTCAAATTGTCCCATCATATTATTATTATCGCCTAAAATGGTATCGCGTAATAAACGTGCAATTCTTGTGTATACATAAATATATTTCGTGTGAGAAGTCATAGCCTAGTGGATAAAGTAGCGACCACTTTTCCATCCTGGTTCCTGCTTCGATTCCTGGTACAGGAGGCATGTATCACTAAATTAGTGCTTTGCGATTTATGTACGTATGTATGAGGAATTACGAGTTGCCTCGGCGGTGTAGGAGAATATCGTGAGAATATCCTTACGAAAGAAATTATATTTGTGATGACGTGTGACCTAACCTAAGAAAGGACTGGTTTTCCCTATGGATTGTACAGTCGCTCCATATTAAAATGAACGCGTTCACCATATCCTTAGGGTTAGATAGCGAACCCCGCCAAACCTTGTGGATTAAAGAACGGGATAACGCTAGTAACACGATTTATATGAACTTCGTGTATTCTCAAAAAGGGCTAGAATGATTTGGATTAAGATTTATATTTAGATAAGGTTTTACTTTCCAAATTTATCTGTATTAAAGTGTTTTTCATGAATAACGCAATTTTAGACAAATACGAGTAAACATAAAAATACTGAACTAAGTACGCCCAGGTCACCTAAAAAAAGTAATGCCACATCCTTTAAGCCATTAGGTTGATACGAATGGGGAAATGGCACACAAGTGTTAAGCAAGTCCGGATATTGTCCATGAAAAAGGATGCTATTTGGTCACTGACTCAAACTAAGGTCATAACGATCAATAATTTTATTTTAAAATCGATATTAAAACAGACTTCAATTGTTTTTTCAATTTGTTCAGTCATTATTTCAGAATACGAAGGGGTAAATAATGTATTTTTCTCCATCCCTCTTTCGCCCAACTTAATTAAACCAACGGATATTAAGGAGCCTGCATTGTAAGCCTGTGAGAAATGCCTATTTCTTTACTACTTTGTCAGTGTTATTTCCAGAGACCAATGCGTATTATAATTTTTTTTATCCTTTATTAAATTTATATAGGAATTTTTAAATATATATTTTTTTGTTGTACAACTTCGGGAGGCATTCAAGCATACGGTCCACCTGATGTAAAGTGGTTGTCGTGCCTATGAACGCTGATAATACAAAGTATAGCAAATAAAGATTTTTTACCTTTTGTCTATCTCAATCTTTCATCTTGATTGTACGAAAATGACACCTTTGACATCGCAGATGTGGAATATATGATAAAGATTCTTTCCTTTCAAAACAACTACTGCTTTTATTGTAATTTTAAATAAACATTACCGTCTTGGTATGCGGTTTGAAGGAGATAGAGAGTTTTATAGTTAAATGGTAATGTTTCTAAATGGAGTAGTCAAAGCCTAGCGGATAAAGAATCAGCATATTAACCAATCGGTCCCAGATTTGAACCCTGATATGGGCATGTACCACTAAGTTCGAGTTTTCGGGCTAGTGTACATATTTTGAGTTATTGCTTGCTTAGTGAAGACGGAAAACATCGTGAGGCCACCAACCCGCACGTCATAAAATTATATTTCGAAGCACCTGTGACCTAATCTAAGAAAGGTCTGGGTTTGGCTGTAGGCTGTGTAGGTCTGATGGCAGTCTCTCCATATCAAAATCAGTATCTTCGCCACATCCTTAGGCTTAGGTAGGGGTAACCCTAATAAATTAGATAACGGAATAATGCTACTAAGATGTAGGAAATACTTCTTAATTTGCACAAAGAATTAACGGACGTCTGTGACAATCTTTTTCAAATTTTATTAAACCTTCTGAGATAGCAATGAGTTCCGACATTATAATAGACACATTACAGTTAAGTTTATGATAACCAACCTCAACGTTTCCCCTAACCCATTTGCGCTTTTTACGCCCTCAATGTACCTAAATTTTATGCTAACCGACATAATAATTATTTAATTCCCTGATAATTTAAGACATAAAATCGTAACTTCAAAGCCTTTGAATTTGCGTTTCATTTTCTTTTTTTCATTACTATTAAAATTTACTATTAGGCTACCTTAACATCGGGTGAAAACAATTTAAAAAGTACCTATATATTATCGTTGGTATATATTTTTTTTTATACTAAGTCCGGAGACATACAAGCGTTCGACCCACCTGATGTAATGCGGGTACCGTAGCCTATTAACGCTTGCGATATATTAAGTATCACTCGCGCGATACCCCCTCTGCTGCTTACACATCAACTCCTTGGGATCCTACTGGTGACCTCACTCACACGTAGGAACACAACAACCCTCTAGGTAGTTGTTATTTGGCTGCGGTTTTCTGTGAGATCGAGGTACTTCCCCAGACGGGCTGCTTTATAACAAACTTAAATTAAGTATATTTAAAAAGAAGTACGAGTAAATAGATTTGTTACGATTTAATGAATAATGCAATCATTAATACATCGATGAACAACGAAGTATTTTTTGAACTGGCAGCTTTCGATGGCCAATATTGTGAAAAATTGTATAAAAATTGAGTAAATAGATACAGATAACTTATAGCGATTAAATTAATAATGCAATCATTAATACATCGGTGAACAATGATGGATTTTTTGAACTGGTAGCCTTCGATGGTTAAATTTGTGAAAATTATTAAAAAAATTGAGTAAACAAATACAGATAATTTGTTACGATATAATTAATAATACAATCATTAATACATTGATGACCAACGAAGTATTTTTTTGAACTGGCAGCATTCGACGGCTAAATCTGTGAAAACTATTTAAAAAAAATAAGTAAACAGATACTATTTACTTTTATTTATTTATTTACTATTACAATTAAATTAATAATGCAATAAATCATTAAATAATACATCGATGAATAAGAGTATTTTATCTCTCGAAGGCTGAATTTGTCGTTGGAAAATATGTTTTAATGGAATAATAATTCTAGATAAACATTACTTTGAAATTACAAGCCTTTTCATCTTGACCTAAATACCAATTGTGCCATTTAAATCAATACTGAAAGGAAAAAAATAAACTTAGATCATACAAATAAAGTACGAGTACATAAAGATATAACAAGTATCATAGACAATAATATGTTACTTGAATTTGAAACAAATTCTCTCTGCCTGTAGTCTATATAGAGAGCACGCACGAGGACTTAATGATATTGCTTAGGCTGCTGTATTATTGTCGTTTGCAATGTGGAGCAATAAAGTTGCAGAATATCCCCTTGTTTATATTGTGACTTATTTTTATGTGTCGTTATTCTGGTCAGGCTTGTGGTCGAGTAATTTGCTGCTATTTTTAGATATTACGAGTTATTTTAGCAATAGACCTACTTTTCTATTAAGATAAAACTGCATTTTATTATTGTCCACTGCTTTTTATGAGTAATGAATTGTAATTAACTCAACTTGTACAATCGTATATTTCGATCCTATGCTATTTTAATCAAGTCTAGCTAGAATTATTGACAAATGTATTCTTGTAATTGGATAAATTAATGTCTTCATATTGTTTCGAGGCCCTCGTGAGCGCGTCATCTAAAACACAAAAAATCTAAAAACAAAGCCTATGTAGTAAAAACCCTGGAGTACATATGTCCGAAACGTATGTCTAAAACGCAAAATGCCTAAGAAGCGATATTTCTGAAGCGCGTATTGCCTGTGACGTATGATATATAAAACGCAAAATGTCTAAAACGCTAATATGTTTTTTATAGTCTAATATCCAAAACGAATAAAACTTGTAATGTTTAAAATACCTAAAACGAAAAATGTCATGGACCTAAAAACATCTAAATCACAATGCTGTAAAATGGAAATGTTACTTTTTTTTTGCATTTTTGTCAGGGCTTTCTTGAATTTATAGTATCTTACAGTTTGGAAAGACCGTCTTTATACCATTTATTAGAGCAATTTTAAATTAAATTTTTCATTAATCAAAAAAAATTTTTTTATAAATCAACTCAAAAAATCTAACGAATATTTCTTGGTTCTTGCTGAGTAGAGTATATTATTGGTAAGCTACGAATAGTCACCACTGGTCATCACTGGTATTCAATCCAAGCAATCATCGACGTGTTGAAAAAAAGCTGATAAAATTGTGACGGTGTTCTCTTAAACGTACCATAAACAAAAAATTTAGGAGACTTGTTTGCGTTGCGTATCAGCGTTTGTTTGGTTCATTTTGTAGCAAAAATAGTATTTTATTTTTTTGATTCCCGAGACTTGTACGTTGCTCAAATTATTAGTTTCAGTGCACTGAACATTTGAATATTTTCACCTCTCTGTACAGATTGTTTTTTTTTTTAATAAAGAATGGCATCTTTTCAACTGTCTCCGACGAGGTTTGAAAAGTTGTACTCAAAAATTTCCTGAACTGAGTACCACTCCTACACACATCCTTTTTACAAGCTATTGCACTTTTTCGTTATCTGCGTTACTTCTCATACATGCATGTTTTGTGTGCTTTATGATATTATTTTCTTTACGATTTAATTTTAATGTCGCAGTATATTTCCTGCGTACACAATGCCACAGCGTGGTTCCGTCCTTGTTCTTTACATTTAAATTATATCCGTTACCATTCCATAACAACACTCTTTTTCCTTTTTGACTATCAATAAAACTTATTCCATTATTCTCAGATTCTTCAAACATGTTCGTCTGCAGCATTTTGTATTCAAAATATTAATTATTGTATTTAAAATAACGCGGAATTGCTCAAGAACGGATGTTGTTAGAAAGCCTCGTGAAATGACCTTTTGAAAACTCGGGACGTAAGTTACAATTTCACCAGTAAATACAAAATGTACGTATGTCATAAAAAAATATAATCAATACAATATTCGAGACTCTAGAATATTGTATAACGTAACGTCTGAAAAGCAATTCATCTAGAATCAAGATGAATTGCTCTTCAGACGTTACGTTATTTAGATAATGCAAATTTTAAGCATTCGAATTTTTAGGTCAATTGCTTTTTGAATGTTGTGCATCCGAGGGAATTTGAATTTTAGGCATTTTGCTATTTAAGCAAATTGCTTTTTACACATGGATTTCAGGCATTTTGCGTTTTAGACATCGCGATTGCGAGGATTTCGATTCAGATTTTCTGTGTATAGAATATTTACTAGTACAAAACACTTTAAGATTAAATCCTGTTTTAATCAGTTAATCCTCTTTTAGGTTTATTAGGCAAATACTTACATTTTCACAACCTGTATAGCACAGCTAAGGTCCCCGGAACAAATCCTGGCATGTACCACGAAATTTTTATTTTCGGATTTATGTATGTACGTACATATTTGTAATTATATCACTTGCTCGGCGACGAAACGCACATCCAAGAAATAATATTTCGAAAGACGTGTGACCTTGCCTAATGATATTCAGGGTGATCTTGTTTTTCCTCTGGGTTGTGAAGGTCTGACGGCAGTCGGTCCATGTAAAAATCAATATCTTCGCCAATTCCTTAGGTTTAGGTAACGGACCTCGCCAATCCTAATAATTAGGAAACGGGATGACGCTAAGAAGAAGAAGTGTAGCACAGCTAAGAGAAGATCACGCTTAACAATCGAAGTGCGATTTTAACTCTTATCATGAACGGCATAAGAATACAAATGTCAAAGTGTAAAGCTTATGCTGTACTTAGCTGTACCATGACTGCTATAACATCAAGTAAGTTTTGACGAGCTCGGTGGCTCAGTCGTGAATGACGCGACTTTGACACCAACGTTCGTGGGTTCGATTCCCACAAAAGACAAACATTTGTGTGCATGATGAACATGTCTGTTGTCTGTTTATCTTGGTCTGGATGTTTAAAGAAAGGTAAGGCGCATCAAAACAGCCCATCTAGAAAGTACCTCCACCTCACAGAAAACAGCAGCCAAATAACAACTCCCCAGAGGGTTGCTGTGTTCCTGTGTGTGAGTGAGGTCAACAGATGCTGTGTAAGCAGCAGAGGAGGCATATTACAAGTGTTAATAGGCTACGGCAACTACTTTACATCAGGTGAGCCGTATGTTTGAATGCCTCCCGACGTTGTATAAAAAAAAGTTATAAAAATAAAATAAAAATGTGTATTAAAATTTCCATTCTCAAAGTTCCCACAAAAGAAACGTATTTTTTCTAACTTATTTTGTGGCACGAGTATGGCGGTGGTAGTATGGAACTTTTGTAAGTTACTAATAGTATTGGAGTATTTTATTCTTCCATTCACGCGGTCAGTTGGTATCGAGTCATTCACTCTACTTTCGGTCATATCACGGCCATTTTCCCATTATTGAAAACATTTGTTGTGATTTAGATTCGCGTTTGAAACACGAAATGAAACGTAACCGACAAAAAGCCTTTCATAAATTCAATGAAGATCAAAATACAATGGGAAAAAACGTAGCAATTAACCGGTGAGAAACGTTCGCCATTTTTGAGGGCGCTGCGAGAATTAAACCAGCTTGTCGGCGTCAGTATCCAATTTTCACCCATTGCTTTCAATTTCCGCTACGGCCCTCGAGGTTTGAATCCCGAACTCGCACTAACGAGAACGGCTTTCATTTGCATTTTTTTATCTACGTAAACTACTGTTATATAATCACTTTGAACATTTAGTTGTATGCTAGATTTCCTCCAGATAACTTACACATAAGAATAATAATATATATTTTTAATATAATAATATTTTTAATATTGTCGGACAAATTACAGCGCCACCTAGCCCCAAAGTAAGCGAAGCTTGTGTTATGGGTACTAGACAACTGGTAAACATACGTAAATACATTTTTTTTTTGTAAATACTTACTTATTATACATAGAAAATACCCAGACTAAGACAAACAGACATGTTCATGGACACAAATGTTTGTACTGTGTGGGAATCGAACCCACGAGCGTTGGTGTCAAAGTAGCGTAACAGCGCGTTTCACCACTGCGCCACCGAGCTCGTCAAACATGATGTTTAAGGTGATGTTTGGGGATTGTTTTCCCATTTAAGAGTTAGATACATTAAGTATCACTCGTGCGTTGCCACCCCGCTGCTAACACAGCAATTCCTTAAGAGCTTACTGATGACCTCACTTATACCTAGTAATACAAAATCTTTGGGTGCTCACTGGCTTTGACGAGCTCGGCGGCTCAGTCGGGAAAGACGCGACTTTGACACCAACGCTCGTGAGTTCGATTCCCACACAAGACAAAAATTTGTGTGCATGAACATGTCTGTTTGCCTACCGAGCGGTGCGATTATAAAAAGGAGCTACCGTAATTAATTACGTTCTCATAATTTTTACTGTGGAAAAGACAGGCATCTTTTGCCTTTTCCTAATTGGTTGCCGAGTTTAATGAGTCTATTTTTAATTAAAAGGGTTTAACTTCAGGGTAGTCTCATATAAACTTGATCAGAACGGTATGCAAAGTTTCCGGTCCGTAGAACGGAACTCCGCAATGGACGACAGCGAATTGCTTCCAATTAAAGTAATTTCAGTAACAAGTGTGCATTGAAAATTTATAAACACTTTCTGGTTTCTTATATTCAGAACCATCAAATTTGTATCTATTAAACAGAGCTATACAGACGATCGTTGACACAGTTTTATTTTATTCATAAACAGATACTGTAATGGTGTATGTATATCTTCACGCCAGGTCCCTTGCGGGGTAGGCTGAGAGAATCGAGCGCCATAAGACGCGGCCCTTACACACTTCACTCGCTTCTTTCACATTCATAGCTCTTTTCATGCAATGGTTCCTAAGGCTCCTGACGTCGTCTTCTAAAAAACACGACCAATTTGGTCATGGTAGGTTAGTCTTGGTCTTCCTCGACTCCTACATCCTTCCACTTTCGCATTGTATATCTGTTTCGTCATTCTTTCATCTTAAATTACTGTAATGATGTAAGCATATGTTAGATATAACTAGCACATAATTTAAGTACGTTAATTATCTTTCATTCTTCTATCTCTTATTAGCCCCACAATAGCTGCTTTATAAAGCCTACTTGTGTATTACGTATATACAAGCGAAATCTGCGTAGGCGAAGTCGTATCCGCTGCTACGAGTAGTAATATCTATACATCTATACAGATAAATAAATTTGGAGTGTCTGTTTGTAATATTAAAGTAACCGCTTTTTACTAAATGCATATGGATATATACACGGTACATATACCAAAATGAATATTTTTACAATTTTTGTCTGTCTGTCAGTCTGTCTGTCTGTCTGTTTGTTCCGGCTAATCTCTGAAACGGCTGGACCCATTTTGACAGGACTTTCACTAGTAGGTAGACGACTGTTCAGAGCACAATATAGGGTACTTTTTATCCCGTAAATATTTAGGGTTCCTGCGTAAAATATGAAAAACTGTTAAAATTAGGGGAAAATATCTTCCCTTCGGGGGACTTTGCACTTTTATTTTTATTATTTTCACAGAATACGTATATTTTGTGACATAAAATAACTACGCATTTATATATATATATAAAAATGCGTACTTATTATATATATATATAATATGTAATAATATAATAGTAATCTTCTATACATCTATATCTATACAGATAAATAAAATTGGAGTGTCTGTTTGTAATATTAAAATAACCGCTTTTTACTAAATGCATATGGATGTATACACAGTACATATACCTAAATGAATATTTTTACAATTATTGTCTGTCTGTCTGTCGGTCCGTCTGTCTGTTTGTTCCGGCTAATCTCTGAAACGGCTGGATGGATTTTGACGGGACTTTCACTGGCAGATAGCTGATGTAATAAGGAGTAACTTAGGCTACCTTTATTTTAGAAATTTTATTTATTTTTATTAATATAAATAAATAATAAAAAAAAACTCCGCGCGGACGAAGTCGCGGGCACAGCTAGTAGTTAATATAATAGTGCAAGTGTCCGGTACGGTAACTGGATATCATTATGCAGGCTGTATGATTGTTTGTCACCTTAGTGGTATAACAATAAATATATAGTCTAAGCATTCATACGGCAATCTTCTTCTTCGCGTTATTCCGTTACCTAATATATTAGGATTGGTGGGGTCCGCTACCTAAGCTAAGGATTTAGCGAAGACATTGATTCATACATGTAGCGACTACCGTCACACCTCCTTAGCCCAGTGGGAGAATCAGATCTTTCTTATGTGTGACCTAGTCTTTTTTTCTTGTACTACGTCGGGAGGCATACAAGCATACGGCCCACCTGGTGTAAAACGGGTACCGTAGACAATTAACGCTTGCGATATATTAATTATCACTCGCGCGATGCCTTCTCTGCTGCTTACACAGCAACTCCTTGGGAGCTTACTGGTGACCTCACTCACACGCAGGAACACAACAACCCTCTAGGGAGTTGTTATTTGGCTGATGCGCACTACCTCTCTTAAAATTTCCAATTGTAACAGTAATAAACTAGAGAAAATAATTGATGTAGAAGGCGTTGAAATAACAGAACATTTTCAAATTATAGGGTATCTAGTTATAAACATAAATCAAAAGTTTCACAGAGTAGATAATGCAGTGTCGTCGCTCGGCTGTGGGCAGCCCTAGAGCAAAGCATTAATATTCTTGGTGATTCTCTGGTCGGTACTTGGTCAGTGAAGTTTGATGGACTTTGTTGCAGACTGTACTTTCTTGCCTGTTTGAATTACAACGTGATTGAAATTGTAATATGTTAAAGTGAATTAAGAGTTCTGCTTTAATTGAATAAATCGAATTATAAAAATGTTTTTTTTATATTCCACAACGTCGGGAAATGTTCAAGTATGATATACCTGATGTAAAGTGTGTACGAACGCTGCCGACATAGGGGTACTCGCATAACTCGCATGTTGCCAACCCTTCAGCCAATACAGCAACTCCTTAGGAGCTTAGTAGTAACCCCACTCACTCGTGTCACGTCCACAAATTCATTTTTTTTAATATTCAAATCACACTTGCATAAAGATTTATTTTTATACTAGCATACGGCTCCCTTGTTGTTAAGCGGTTACCGTAGCCTATAAATGCTAGCAATACTGCCACCTCTGCTGCTAATGCAACAACTTCTTAGAAACATACTGGTGACCTCACTCCGTCGCAGGAACATAACTGTGAGGTGGAGGTACTGTCCAAGTGCTTTGATGTGCCCTACCTTTTCACGAAACATTTAGACTTAAACAAACAAACATGATTATGCATACATATTTTTAAGAGAAGTAGGGCGCATCAAAGCAGCCCGTCTGGGGAAGCTTTCCACCTCACAGAAAACCGCAACCAAACAACAACCCCCTTGAGGGTTGTTGTGTTCCTGCGTGTGAGTGAGGTCACCACTCTCAAGGAGTTGCTGTGTAAGCAGAGGAGGCATCGCGCGAGTGATACTTAATATATCGCAAGCGTTAATAGGCTACGGTACCCGCTTTACATCAGGTGGGCTGTATGCTTGTACGCCTCCCAACGTAGTATAAAAAAAAATGTTTCTCTTATGCACTGAGGATAATAAATAACTGAATGCTCTTGTGGGAATCGAACCCACGAGCGTTGACGGGCAATACAGAATGAGCAAGCTACAAATTCTAAGACCTTTGAGGGTTGTTGTGTACAGTGAGTTAGTAAGGTTACTATTACGTTCCCGATGAGTTGTTATTTTAACAGCGGAGCGGCAACGCGCGTGTGATATTCCTTGTACTTCATGTATTCATAGGCTACAGTGATCACTTCACAACAGGTGGGCCGTGTAGTTCTTTGTCTTCCGACGTTGTACAAAATATCAATATATCCCAAAATAGTTTATTAGTAACAGAAAATTAAAAAGGGATATTTGGCAGAGCTGCGATAGCCAGCGGAGCCACATTACCCTCAAAATTGCCGTTTGGGGTAGACTGATGTCATCCAGCTAGCGTTTAGACGGTAATAGTGAGAAACTCCAAAATCGACACACTAATAGCTAACATATTGTAGTTTTGTATTCTTTAATTTGAAATTTAAATGTTCGTTGGTGAGGAAGAACGGTCCAAAATCGTTCCAATTAGAAAAAAAAAACATATGGAAAAACGTATGGCCGGCCACTCTGCAGTGCAGAGTCTGCACTGCACTCCCATCAACAGAAAAAGTAACAGCACTCGTCGCTAGATGTCGTACAAGGTTCCATATATTTTTAAAAAATTAAAAATAAAATATTGAAATATTTTTTAAATTTAAAAAATATCAGCTCTGCCTACACAGCTTGCTGTTATTTACTAGTAATATTAAAGAAGCGAGTGAAATGTGTAAGGACCGAGTCTGTGGCGTTCGGTTCTCTCTACATATCTGCGCTAAAGATATGGACAGATAGATAGATGATGGAAGTGCATGACGATTGGTGCAGCATTTAGTTGTGAGTGTTTATAGCATTTTATTCTAACGACTAATACGTTCATGCTGATAAAATCTTATGACCAGGGCAGCGATGGCGGGTCTACGCAACCGAGGCAGAAATGACCAGACAACGGCAACAACGGCATGCATCTAACAACGGTTGTGCATGAATACGGGCCGGCGCTATTTTTATGAGCCAATTGGTGGCGGAAGCGCGCAAAGTAAGGTTATATATATATAAACTGCAATTATTTCTGAGCTTTCGCTTTAAACTTGGAGATAAATGAGGCTATCTCGATAGATATAGGGAATAATAGATCACCATCACAAGGGTTACTTTTTACATGTGTTTTACGACATCCTAAAAGGGTAGCAGCAAGACACCCTAAATTTAACGAAAAATACTCGACAATCCTTTTTACGAACCGATCCGGCAGAGTACCTGCTAAGAATACTGTTTTTTGTATTTTAATTTAAATATCCATTATAGCGTATCAGCAGGGTACTTTAAAAATCCTTTTTTATGTTCTGGTTTAAATATAGAACACTAGCGATCCGCCCTGACTTCATACGTTTAGATAGATAAGTTCTAGGCAAATTAGAACATAACGACAATGCCCTATGAAACTACAGCGTTTGATAAATAATAGTCTCATGATATGAATGTCATTATCTATTCATTCAACCAGTGCTTCAATTGACTAATTTTAACAAGTCGGTCATTGTGACTATATAATAAATAATTATTGTCGGACAAATTACACAGCGCCACCTAGCCCCAAAGTAAGCGACAACTGATAAACATACGGAAATACATTTTTTTTTTGTAAATCCATACTTTTTATACATAGAAAATACCCAGACCAATACAAACTGACATGTTCATGGACACAAATGTTTGTACTGTGTGGGAATCGAACCCACGAGCGTTGGTGTCAAAGTAGCGTAACAGCGCGTTTCACCACTGCGCCACCGAGCTCGTCGTTATATATAATAGTTAGACATATAGTCTCGTGGAGTATTTTGTGAGTTATGATGAATACTTTATATATGTAGTACATTATTTTATGTATCATCAATAGTTTTCGCAGCGCTCGCCAAATAATGTCTTGCAATTGCAAGCAAAGTGATCCTTGAGTTAAGTTAGGTACTTATACCAATTTCGGTGGGCATTTCTAACTTCTCGAAATAAAATACAGCCTACTCGATGATAATGTAGCTTTGTACGCATAAAACATTTTTTAATTCGGTTGAATATTTTTTGGCTTTACCCATTACAAACAAATATACAAAAAAAAAACAATTGTTTCCCTCTGGGTTGTGAAGGTCAGATGGCAGTCGTTCCATGTAAAAATCAGTATTTACGCCAAATCCTTAAGTTTAGGTAGCGGACCCCGCCAATGCTAATGGATTAGGATAACTGTGAGAAAAAGAAGCGTAAATAAAAACATGTACAATAAAAATAAAAATATAAATACGATAAATTATGACATATTTATATACTCCAAGTGTTCAAAATACGACCCAAATTTTTTTTTTTTATTTGAAGGATGTTAATGTTCTATCATTTGATACAAAGGATAGTCGATAAGTATTTATTATACGAATGATTAAAATAATGTTCTAAATGACTTTTTCTTGTAAGGTTCATTTAAAGTAAGACAGATTTAAATTATCCGTATTTGTATTTCACTCCAAAGATTACGGACGTGAAATAATGTTTCATCATGTTTAATTTAATTTATTTATAATACATATTATGCATAAATTTTATGTTTATGACTACTTCTGCTTATGAACTTTAGTTATGCCATATCTCATGCTGCTTTGTGCGCGCAATGTGCTTATAAAAGGGTACAAAGTTTTTTGAAAAGACAATATTAAGATATATTTATCTCTGATCTTAGAAGTGTATGTTAAGTTATAATTCCCGCTATTGTTGAGACTGTGATCTATGGGCGTTTTGAAAAACTGAGGAATATGCCAGTTAAAGGTGCCGCCACGTGTACGCTTTTTGAGCTCCTGTTTTGCTTAAGCGTGAGAGATTTGACAAGGTCAGTCATTTCTTTCTTGGACTTTTCAGTTCAGACGCATGGTCTTCCTCCCGATTTCTTTTAAAGCTCTGGGACACAAAACAAGGTGGCGTGATATTACTCAGCCCAGTCAAGCTAATATTCGGATCTGAAGGCGAGTTTTCCATTTCCAGAAGCAAATTCGTAATTATACAATATTTAATAATGTAATCAATAGTAGTAGTACACGCATAATTAAGATAAGACAGGGCATGTTCCGTTCGTTCGGACATGTAGAAAGAATGCAAGATGAAAGAATGACGAAACAGATATACAATGCGAAAGTGGAAGGATTTAGGAGCCAAAGAAGACCAAGACTAACCTACCATGACCAAATTGGTCGTGTTTTATCAGAAGGTGATGTCAGGAGCCTTAGGAACCATCGAGCGTGCATAAATAGAGCTATGAATGTGAAAGAAGCGAGTGAAGTGTGTAAGGACCGCGTCTTATGGCGCTCGGGTCTCTCTGCCTACCCCGTAAGGAACCTACATACACTCGTAATTGTTTGTATCGCGTGAAGCTATTTTCGCTGTTGAGAGATTGTATGAGTTTTTATCACGTTTGTGCTGCGTTTACGCTATGAATAAATAAGACTTATTATTTATTCGTAGCGTTTACGTTACGTTTTGGTTTATTACGTGACTTAAACGATGTAACTAACTTATTGCTGTACCAATTTTGTAGCACTCGATGGGTCGTCGTGTATAGCCAATCACAGTTTTCATAGTACCAACCGGTCTCAGTCGCAGCCGAAGATGTTTTTATAGTTATTGATACGTCGTACACGCTCTAGAATGGCTATACGAAAGTAAGGTAATTGCCCAACTCGTATTCAGTTGGCCACGCTCTCGCGTCGCGTCTATACGTATTTCGCTACAAAGCATAAATGTCTGAAGATATATTTCATCTCTTTCTAACGACAAGTAACCATTCGTCTCTCGTAGAGCAAAGTGTCATAATAAATAACTATACGTAGATATAGCACTATCTGCACCATTTTAAAATACTATAATGTTGGTGTATAACGTGTCTACCTTTTAATACGTCGCTGGTCGCAGCACATGGATCCAATACCCTGACTATAAGTCACTTGCAGTTTGTAGCCGATACGCAGGGCGATGCTGAGGTAAATATAGAAACTAGCAAAGGTGAAGGCGTTCGCCTCCCTTACTGCTCACTGATTATGCGTCGTTGCGGTGACGGCGTTATGATTTTATTATTTGAAATATTTATGGAAATACACTGCTTGACATCAAGCTGAAGCCAGCCTCATCAGCCAGCCAGTATTTATAAAATTTAGTTTAGCACGCCTGCTCACAACAAGAATCACGGACGAAGAGGATATTGTTACAATACAATATGTACAATATGTTAATAATGATTATGATTGATGATGTTGATCCGTGATCTTCCGTCCTGACCCCCGACCCGTAGCGGTTAGTTGACTTTCAAAGCAAAATTGTTATATCGGTTCTGCATTTGGTTATCTTCTTTATCGCTGTAAGTCACTATTATCTTTGGGGCCAAAGTTAAACTCAACTGTACGCAAATCGTATTTAACAAACTGTGAAATACGTTAGAAAAGACAGCGCACAAATAACAACTCTCTGGGGGGTGTTGCCCCGAGTAGTTGCTCTTTTAGCAGCGGGAATGGCAGCACGAGGATATAATTCTTATAATATAAGCGTTCATAGACTACGATTATTACATCACATCAGGCTGGAAATACGTCCAATAAAGTGGAAGAAAATCGCCACACATCTTTATTGGCCCTCGTCAGAATTGGTGGAGAATTATTGTAACATAAGGAAACCAATGACCTATACACGGCCAATGAAAGGATACTCATATCGTAATAGTAGAATTTAGGGCGCATGAAAGCACCCCGTCTAGGGAAGTACCTCCACCTCCAGTAATCCGCTGCCAAATAAAAAATCCCTAGAGAGTTACTATGTTAGCAGCAGAGGTGGCGTCGCGCGAGTGATACTTAATGTGCGCAAGCGTTCATAGGCTATGGTAACCGCTTTACATCAGGTGAGCCGTATGTTTGTATGAATACCGAACCGTTGTATAAAAACATGGCAGTGGTCAAAATAAAGAAAATAATGCAATATTTATATTAGCAATATGCTTTAAAATCGCAAAATTTAATGATAAATCACGATTAATTCCACAATGAACACAACATTGGGTTATATTGCAAAGTACAGCTTTCAGCTTTACACCTTTTACCCATTTTGATATCATTACCCACAAAATTAACGGTAACCTGAACAACAAATTTACCCGATAACGTCAATTTGTGCGTTCGAAAATGTCGTTATTGGTTTCGAAACTAAACTAAAAGTTGTGAACTGTGATTTGTGATATCATGGGATATATATATTATGTCAGTTGAACAGGATGTAGGAGCCGAGGAAGGCCAAGACTTACCTATCATGATCAGATTGGTCGTGTTCTATCAGAAGGTGATGTCAGGAGCCCTAGAAACCGGCGAGCGTGCATGAAAAGAGCAATGAATGTGAAAGAAGCGAGTGAGGTATGTAAGGATCGAGTCGCGTGGCGCTCGGTTCTCTCTGCCTACCCCGTAAGGGATTTGGCGTGAAGTTATAGATAGATAGATGTCAGTTGAACGGAGGTGGAGGCGAGAATTTAAGGCGCGTATATAGTGGTTGTTTCTTTGTGGTTCCGTACTCAAATTGTGCCAAAACGGGATCATAGTATTAAAACCGCGCTGTCCATCCATCTGTATATCCTTAAAAAAGCTATATATTTTGTACTATGTTTGATGTTAGAAACAGAGTTGGTATGAAAGAGAGCGTCGGTGTTAAAATAAGAAGAGGCATGCTCCGATGGTTCGGACATGTAGAAAGAATGCAAGATGAAAGAATGACGAATCAGATATACAATGCAAAAGTGGACGGATGTAGGAGCCGGGGAAGGCCAAGACTTACCTACCATGACCAAATTGGTCGTGTTCTATCAGAAGGTGATGTCAGGAGCCCTAGAAACCGGCGAGCGTGCATGAGAAGAGCAGTGAATGTTAAAGAAGCGAGTGAGATATGTAAGGATCGAGTCACGTGGCGCTCGGTTCTCTCTGCCTACCCCGCAAGGGATTTGGCGTGAAGTTATAGTAGTATTTTGTACTAAGTAGAAATATTTTCACAAAATATTGCGTAGTTAAAAGGATTCTATGGCATATAATTAGATAGTCCACCACACAGACCATACTCCGCCACACTGCTAGCGGAGGCCGGTGTTTTTAACGCTTATAATTCTTTCCGAAGCTTGGTAAAGCTCGAGATAATTAAACCCATCCTTAGACAGGCTGCGGTCGAAGTTGTTCGTGCGTGTTCGATTAGAGACACGCACAACGACGCCATCGAACTCCTCATTGAATTGGATAGTCCAATCAACAGTAAAAATCAAATTGGTTTTTCTTATACATTCGAAAGTCAATTATAAAGCGCTTATTTATCCCGGCTTTATAAAATCATTATAAATCATTATAAACGATAGTGGGGCGGCCCACTATCGTTCCGACACTAGTATAATTACGAGATTTATCCAACATCATACTCGTTCAATTTTTTTAAAGTATCACTCGCGCGATGCCACCTCTGCTGCTAACATAGGAACTCCTTAGGAGCTTACTGGTGACCTCACTCACACGCAGGGACATAACAACCCTCCAGGGAGTTATTATTTGGCTGCGGCTTTATGTGAAGTGGAGGTACTACCCCAGACGGGGTGCTTTGATACGACTCTTAATGTTATCTTTCTTATAATGTTTCCTTCAATATTCTGGATTCCCCATAGTATAACCGCGTTGTACCAAAAGTAAACCTACGCTAAATTATTATTTTATTAAAAATAATCAGGAAAAATTCACTCTTGGGTTTCATTATTTCAGGAAGCAAGCCAAAATATTTACAGATCAACATGCAGCCACGATAAATAATGTTTTTTTTTATATATATACAACGTCGGAAAACAAACAAGCATATGTCCCACTTGATGTAAAACGGTTATCGTAGCCTATGAACACTTGTAATCAATGATATTGTATTAAAAAGAGTTAGATGTCGTACTAGCGCGCAAAAACTGAGGCAATGAAATTAACCCAATTGGTGTAATATGCGCTATTCTATGATGCGCTGACGTATTTCAAGCGCAACTCTTGACAGATAGCTATCTCTCTCTATATCATGCGTTGCGTATTATCTATCCCCTTCTTAAGTAAGTAAGTACTATAATGTCGTAGTGGAACAATAACAAAACGACGCGCAGTATGAATATACGTCATCTTTAAATACAATATCAATGCTTGTAATATATTTAGCATCCCTCGGGCGATGCCACCTATGCTGTTAACACAGCAACTCTATAGGAGCTTACTGGTGACCTCATTCACACGCAGGGACACAACGTCGAGAGGCATACAAGCATACGGGCCACCTGATATAAAGCAGTTGTCTCATGAATGGTATGAATATTAAAGAAGCAAGTGAGGTGTAGAAGGGCCGAGTCATGTGGTATTCGGTTCTCATTGCCTAAACCACAAGAAACATGGCAATATTCATAATAATAATTAAATAATAATCAATAATAAAAATAATCTTCCAAAATGACCAAAGGAAGACATATAGAAATTGGGAGAGCACTACAAATAGAGGAACTGATGGAGATCGACCGAATATGACTGAAATGTATGGTTTCTGGAAAAATATTTGGTCGATTCCCACCACTCATTCAGATGGCGACTGGATTGGCCCAGTTGAACGCTCGTGTGAAAATTTGCACTCAATGGGGGCTGTAGAAATAAGCCCCCAAGACGTAGCAAATGCAGTCCATCCTCTCCACAATTGGAAGAGACCCGGACTGGATGGACTGCATAACTTCTGGTTAAAGTGGTTGCGAAGTTCACATGGGCGTTTGGCTGTGCAGTTTCAGGAAGCTGTCGAATGTGGTTCTCTCCCAACTTTTATGACTATGGGTGTCACTTTCCTGCTCCACAAATCAGACAGTACCATGGATCCTAAAAATTACAGACCTATCACGTGCTTACCTACCATTTATAAGCTCCTTACTTCCATTCTGAGATCAAAAGTAACCGAACATCTAGAAGCCAACAATATTTTAGACCCTGCTCAGAATGGATGTAGGGTTGGGTCCCGTGGTACTAAGGAGCTCCTCCTCATTGACATGACTGTTAGCCAACAGGTCCATCGAGATCGCAAGAATCTTTCCGCAGCCTGGATTGACTATAAGAAAGCTTATGATTCGGTGCCTCATTCGTGGCTGAGACGGGTATTAGAGTTATATAAAATTAATCCAACTCTGTGCACCTTTCTCAGCTCATGTATGGGGCAGTGGACTACGGCTCTTTGTCTTCCAGGATGTGGAGCGAATCTTGCTGTCTCTGAGCCTATAAGGATTGAGCGAGGCATATTCCAGGGCGACAGTTTGAGTCCCCTTTGGTTTTGTCTAGCTTTGAATCCCTTGAGTACTTTGCTAAGGAATTCCAAGCTAGGCTACCGGTTTCGAAGGGGAGGTGAGGTCATTTCTCACCTCTTGTACATGGACGACCTCAAATTATATGCATCAACTAAACCAAATTTGGTGACACTTCTAAATATAACTCAAAAATTTAGTAGTGACATTAAAATGGAGTTTGGTGTAGATAAATGCGCGGTCCTACATGTACAACGTGGTAGAGTTGTAAATAGAGAAAACTTACATCTTTCAGAGACTGTGACTCTCAAAACCCTTTCTGAAACCGAAACCTATAGATACCTTGGTATAGCAGAATGTTTAGGTATACAAGGTAGGGAAGTGAAACAATCAGTGAAGGAACGCTTCTTTGGCCGACTTTCAAAAGTACTGAAAAGTCTTTTGTCAGGTGGTAACAAGGTGCGTGCCTTCAATGGTTGGGTCATGCCGCTGCTTGTATACACCTTCGGCATACTAAGGTGGACTCAAACCGAACTTGACGCCCTGGATTGTAAAGTCCGCAAAATGCTAACTGCGTATCGAATGCATCATCCACGCTCATCTGTGATGAGATTGTACATCCCGCGGAAGTGTGGGGGTCGCGGCTTCCTTAACGCCAAGAACCTACACAACCGCGAGGTGTGCAATCTGAGGGAATATTTCCTAAACGTTGAGAGTGGAATGCATCGAGACGTTGTGGCAGTTGATAAAGGACTGACACCGCTCTCCTTGGCGAAAGAGAACTGGCGCAGGCCTGTTGTACTCTGCACTGAAGATCGCCTGAACGTATGGAAGAGTAAGGAGCTACATGGACGTTTCCATCGGGCACTTTATGGACCCGATGTTGACTTTCTGGCATCCGTTTCTTGGCTACGATTCGGTGACCTTTTCGGGGAAACCGAAGGTTCTGTGTGTGCAATTGCTGACGAGGTTGTTAAGACTAATAACTATCGGAAATACATCATAAAGGACGGTACGGTGGACATTTGTCGGGCATGCCACCGTCCTGGAGAATCTATCAGACATGTTATTTCCGGTTGTTCTTACCTTGCCAACGGTGAGTATTTGTACAGACACAACCAAGTAGCCAAGGTTATCCATCAGCAGCTTGCTCTTCGATATGATCTCGTGACCTCTGAAGTGCCTTATTACAAGTACGTACCTGAGCCAGTACTCGAGAACAGCCGTGGCAAGCTCTACTGGGACCGGTCTATCATCACGGACAGGACTATTATTGCTAATAAACCTGATATCGTGTTGGTAGACCGTTTAGAACGAAAGGCATTTCTTGTTGATATCACCGTCCCATGTGATGAGAACCTCGTGAAGGCTGAGAAAGACAAGTTGTCAAAATACTTAGAGTTAGCCCACGAGGTTACCGACATGTGGGATGTTGATTCAACAACAATTGTCCCGATAGTCGTGTCGGTCAATGGTCTAGTAGCAAAAAGTCTCGACCAACACCTACGAACACTTTTGCTAGGTCACTGGGTCAAGAGCCGGATACAGAAGGTTGCAATTTTGGGAACTGCACGTATTGTGCGGAGGTTCCTCAGTCTGTCGCCCTGACCACCGACGACTTAGACACTACGTCTCGCGTCGATGGCGATTCTTTTTATATGAATTTATATTTAAAATATTGTATTTTTATATATGTATTGTAAATATAAAGATATATAACAAAGACAAATGAATAAATAAGTGATTAAATAAATTATTAAACTCATCGAAAGAGTTTCTAGACAGGAACGGACCAGCCGGTAAGTTCCTATTTCCTTTCAATAGTTGAGTAACAGCTTTTTATCCCACTGTATACCACATTTGTTCAGCGAGGTCTCGACTCTTAAATCCAACTTGTACAAAGGAAGTGAAAACAGCATACCTGAAACAAACAGAATAAACAATTATTTTAATATCCACATTGATACGAATACTTTTTAATACTTTATAATATAATACTTTATGTGTTGTTTACGTTGGCTTTATTCTATTATATGCCAATTACTAGTTACTCAAATTGATGTCCAAATAACATAAAATTTATTGACAGTTGTCGAAAGTTTCTACTTTCTACCGACGAGCGTGCATGAGAAGAAATGAATGTTAAAGAAGCGAGCGAGGTGTATAAGGACCAGGCTCATGTGGCGCTCAGGCAGAGAGTCCATACTCCGCACGGGATTTGGCGTAAAGATATAGAAAGAAAGTAGAAAGGAGTAGTGGAAGAGCTCGATGGGGCGAAAATGTAAGTTAAGCTGCGTTGATCGCAGTGTATCTATAAACTGGTTTAGTGATCTTCAGTTCCTCCGTGCTTAGTTCGCAATTTCAAATAATGACAATGAAATATAAAATTATCATAAGATATAACTTTATCTGTTGAAGACCATACAAGATCAGGGCGATCGCGTGCTATAAGAACTACAAAGGCTGTTAATGCTGTTAAAGCCAGAATTCGCCGAAACATACATTGCGATATATTAATATAAGCTTATTAAAATCTGTCTATATATTCACGCCAGGTCCCTTGCGGGGTAGACAGAGAGAACCGAGCGAACCCACACGACTCCATCCTTACATACCTCACTTGCTTTTTTAACGTTTCTAGTTCTATTGGTGCACGCTGATTAGTTTGTAGGGCTATATAGCCTTCGGAAAACACGCTATCAATTTCGCGGTGATAGGTTAATTTTGATCTTATTTGGCTATAGTTTAACGTCTTTATCTGTTGCTTCATTCTTTCCTCTTGCATTATTTCTTCATGTCCAAACTATCAGGGCATGCGTCTTCTTATCTTAACTGTAACATAATTACTGAAACTCTCGTTTAGACCATATCTCTTTCTTACATTTTCATTTCGAGCTCGGTTTACAAGCGTTAATTATATGTTTTGTTCTCTGTACTTATTTGGCCCCTAACCCAGCTTGGATTAGGGGCCAAATAAGTACAGAAAACAGTCCTCCTTTGTACGACACGTTGTGAGAAGGTTTCTGTCTGTGACCTTGACTACTGATAGTTTGAACTTTGTTCCCGCTATTGGACGAAAGCTGTTTTTTTTATATTTTTAGATGTATTTATGTTTTGGAGTGGAATATTAAAAAATGTGATTAATGAGACTGTAACATAATTAATGAATAATAATATATATTATCAATCTAGATAATAATCGGTTCGTTCAATACACGAAGCAGTGAATTTTGATTTATAGCATCAAAGATACTAACAATTGTACTCTGACGTCAGGCGAAAAAAATGTCACGCATTTGATGCTCTGCTATTTCGTATCCAGTTCTGCATTAAGTTGATTACAAAAGGATCGGATTCCCTCCCACACTCGTTCGTCACGTATGACCTTCCAGCTGTACAACCAACTCAAATATCTGAATCCCGCATTCGAGGAATTTGCATTCATTGCGACGGAAACTTTTCGCAATGCCGGATTTGTCCACGGCCTACCTAAATAGCTTGGAGTGCTACTTCGAATCCTTACGAAGGCGGAATAAAATGTAATATATTTGAACATTTTTGTAGTTGTTTAATATATATGTTGGACGCCATGGGTGTAAATAAAGTTGTGTAAGAAACTGTACATATTTAGGTAGGTAACTTACGTGATACTATTATCACGCTCGGCAACATCTCGTATGATAAACACATTCGGGTTTTAATACCCTACTTTATGCAACAATTGTAGAAATGGCTATCACTATTCAGTTTTATATATAATTTGAAACTTTCACAATTGTTTATATCACTATTGTAAGTAATTCGAATAGCAATCTCCAACAGGACACGGTGAATGAAGTGTGAAAGGCGCCGAGTAATAATCGCGCGATGTCTGCCCTTGGTGGACATCTACTCGCCCTCACCCGTCATCCCGTGACCATGGCGTCTGTAACGTCGCCGAATTATCGACAAAATACAAAAACAAATATCGGTTAGTCCAGTACATACAACAGTAATTGCGGAGATCCCTAAAACACTGCAGTAATTTAAAAATAAATTTTAAGCAATGAAATACATGCAAATGAATATTAGTAGACTATTAAACAGTTATTACTCAGCTATTATTCAGGGTCTATTAAATCCAACGTAGGAACGCATTCATTCATGCATTCTCTAAGGAGTTGTTATTTGAGTGCGGTTTTCTGTGAGGTGGCGGTACTTCCCCAGATGGGCTAATTCGATGCGCCCTACCTCTCTTTAAAATTGACGTATGGTAGTGAATGCATGGGTATGGCAGAATGAGTATGAGAGTAGGGTCAACGCTGTTGAAATGAGAGCGCTGAGGAGTATGTGTGGAGTTAGAATAATTGGTACGGTAAGAAATAGCACGATACAAGAACAATGTGGAATGAAAGACGATGTAGTGACAAAAATTTAAAAGCGTATGCTGAGAAGATTCGGATATTTAGAAAGAATGGATGACAAAAGAGTGACGGAACAAATATATCGAGCAAGAGTGAACGGAGATATCGACATTATCGACAGGGGCCGCCCTAGACGCCCACATATGAATCAAATGGCTGCTGTGCTGAAAAGGGACCAAATCAAAAGCCCCCGAAATTGAAGAGGTTAATGAGTGTGGAAGAGGCGAGAGAGGTATGTTTGGTTCGGTGAACCTGGCGTTCCATAGTCTCTACCTACCCCAATGGGAGACAGGCGTGATGGTATGTATGTTGAAAGACGATGTAGTGACAAAAATTTAAAAGCGTACGCTGAGAAGGTTCAGACATTTAGAAAGAATGGATGACAAAAGAGGGACGAAACAAATACATCGAGCAAGAGTGAACTGAGATATCGACATTATCGACAGGGGCCGCCCCTAGACGCACACATATGAATCAAATGGCTGCTGTGCTGAAAAGGGACCAAATCAAAAGCCACCGAAATTGAAGAGGTTAATGAGTGTGGAAGAGGCGAGAGAGGTATGTTTGGTTCGGTGAAACTCGCGTTCCATAGTCTCTGCCTACCCCAATGGAAGACAGGCGTGATGGTATGTATGTACGAATATACATACAGTACCTAATGTAATGTAAGAATGAAGTTGATATTTTTAAATTCTTTCTAAGCTTTCAATAGTAATCGCTAGACGACGACTAGTCGAGACGCAGTGTTGGCGTTTGAGATGGCCTTTCCACTGATAATATGAAAGTATTTGCGTTGAAGTAGAGCAGATCAGACGATAGTGAGACGGGCGTAAATACCAAGTTGTTCTGTCACATCACCTTTATTTACTATACAGCTCCCCTCAAATTAATCCGTCCCCGCTTCTTTTTCCGCCGCAGTGTACTACGATAACCAATATACCTTAGACGGACTCCAAGCACGTAGAAGCTCGAGATAAGTTATTTAACGTACGTATTCGATTACGCACAACGTCTATGCTTGATGGCATTTCGATATAATATATAAAAATATATATTAAACTAAATTGTTTATTTTTAAGTAGTGAAAATTCTAAATAAAGGCTTGACGAGCTCGGTGGCGCAGTGGTGACACGCGTTGTTACACTACTTTGACTCCAACGCTCGTGGGTTCGATTCCCACACACTACAAACATTTGTGTGCATGAACATGTCTGTTTGTCTTGGTCTGGGTATTTTCTATGTATGATAAGTATGTATTTACAAAAAAAAATGTATTTGCGTATGTTTATCAGTTGTCTAGTACCCATGATACAAGCTTCGCTTACTTTGGGGCTAGATGGCGCTGTGTAATTTGTCCGAGAATATTTACTATTATTTATTGTCTGTACGTGTTGCGAAAATATCTAGCTGGCTCTTTTTTTTTTGATTACATTAAAACTTTTCTAGCGCTACTAAACAAACAAAGAAAATCGATTGACAGATATACAGGGGAGCAAAAGGACTACACTATTTTAACTACACCTATTTATTATCAGATTATACTGAAGATATCTGTTGCAACAAGGAAGAGTAACTGATGTGTGTACTGACTGTAGGAAATAAAGTTTAAAATTGTATATCCACAAGGCGACCTTATTACTAAAAAGAACCTTTTATAATTTCATGTTGTACTAAAAATGTATACATGATTTAAAATACTTATTTCATACTCCTGTTAAACAATTATCACCTTTCAAGCATCACTTGAATGGCGGTGAAAAAAAACGATATTTTTACTTTTTCTCTTGTGTAAGCCAAGATTATGTACCCTACGTGCGCCTATGTGATTGATGTTGATAAAGTATGTTTTAAAAACTCTATTTTTTGTATATAACATTAAGAAAAGGCATGTGCCATGGTGCTAACAATAGTGACATGTATTAAGATCTAAACTGTTTTCGTACTTAAGTCAACGTCGAAGTTCAAGATTGATGGTGTTTAGAACTCAGTCCTTCGATATTTGTAAATTGAGAATATTGTGGAGTTTATTCACGTAAAGAATCACATAAAATATCGCAAGGAGATATCGGGAGCCGTGTTAAAAAGCAAGCGAGGTGTGTAAGGACTGCGTCTTGTGTTATTGGGCTCTCTCTCTCTCTGTGTGTCTACACCGCAAGGGATCTGGCAAGTGTGCATGAAAAAATCGATGAAGCGAGGTGGGTAAGGACTGCGTCTTGTGTTATTCGACTCTCTCTCTCTCTCTCTCTCTGTCTACACCGCAAGGGATCTGGCAAGTGTGCATGAAAAAATCGATGAAGCGAGGTGTGTAAGGACTGCGTCTTGTGTTATTCGGCTCTCTCTCTCTCTCTCTGTGTCTACACCGCAAGGGATCTGGCAAGTGTGCATGAAAAAATCGATGAAGCGAGGTGTGTAAGGACCGCGTCATGTGGCGCTCAGCTCTCTCTCTGTCTCCCACGCAAGGGATATGATCTTAAGATATAGATAAATTCACATAACTTACATACGTACACTTATATAATTTTGGAATACCTTTTGTTAATTTATGAAATTTGAGTCATTCAATGTTTGAAATTATATAGTAAATATATTTTTAAACGATGTGTTCACAGGGCATCTATATATATTCATCATATTTATACATTAAGTTGGTAGGAATATCCGTCTGTAGCAGTTAATGCTAAAAATCGATAAATAAAAGAGCGACTTTGTTATTCACTGTTTTATTTATAACAGTAATTGTACACTCGTAATGCTGAATTGTTTATAATTTAAACCGTAAGAAGTTCAAAAATCATGTTCCCATGACATATATAATGTAAATATACATGCGTATACATACGAGCGTGCATGAGAAGAGCAATGAATGTTAAAGAAACGAGTGAGGTATGTATGGAGCGAGTCATGTGTCGCTCGGTGCTCTCTGCCTACCCCGCAAGGGATTTGGCGGAAGGTTATAGATAGGCATCCTTACATTTATAACCAAATTATAAGATTCCAATACTTTGGGTAGAATGTAGATGAGTGGGTTCGATTCCCGCACAGATCATTTGTGTACATGAAGAGAGAGATAGGTCACATCAAAGCAGCACGCCTGGGGAAGTACCTCCACCTCAGATAAAACCGCAGGTAAGCAACTCCCTGAACGGTTGTTGTGTTCCTCTGTGTGAGTGAGGTCACCAGTAAGCTTCTAAGGAGTAATTGATGTATTAGCAACTGAGGTGGCACCGCGCAAGTGATACTTGAAGTATTACAAACGTTCATAGGCTACGGTAACCGCTTTACATCAGGTGGCTCGTATGCTTGTATGCCTTCCGACGTTGTACGAAAAAGAAGTGCCTATAGTTGGGTTTTAGCATGTGGATACCTTAAATCTTTTTTTACGTTAACTATTACGACTGAAAACATTGTATTATTAAAAAATTTGAGAGATTTATCCACATTCCTCATAAGTAATTTTAATCGTATTCTATTTAACATTAAATATTTCTAGTTATTACAAGATTGTTTATTAAAGTACCAATTATTGGATGGATTTCCCCAAATAACGTTATCTTACCTGGTTTATTTAATAGATCCTCCTACTTTTCCTTACCTTTCGTCTCCCTATCCGAACAAAGTATCATTATATCCCACAGAAGCAGGAAAGATTTCCAACTAAAGTCATTTACGGCCCTCAACTCTGGCCCAAGTCTTACACATGATCCAAAAGTATTTATTCAAAAAACTACGATGTTTCACCGCCTTGGGAACTTATTTCGTTTTCGTCAAAAGACTTAAGTATCAAAAATCCTTTACTGCCCTCAGAGTTCTGCGACAGGATCCTCCGTTCAATATGTAGTTTATTATATTTCTTCGTATGAGCTTCATCCGTAGCTGTTTCACTTCAACGAACTGATATGGTGGTGGAACCAGGAGTTGCATAGCGGAACTCTTAATGCTTATTAGCCCATCAAGTTTGGGCTCATTTGGTTTGGTTTAACGAGCAAAAAACATTACAACTGATGATGAGGGTCCGAGGGTGTATAAAGGAACTCTTTAATATTTAGTAGTAAACCCCTGAAGTGTTACTCATTTGGTTTCGATTTCATTATACAATATTGTATTTAATGCCGTAGACTATGAAATCTCAAGGCAATAAAACGTTTAGTATGTGATAAAATCGTTTTGTACAGTTTTTCAAACTTCATGTATTCAATTTATAAAGCAGACAGGCTTAGAAATATTTGTTTTTGTCTTGGCAACATAATTGTCTATATTAATTTCATTCATTCATTAACAGAAGGTGCTTAACTGCCAAAAATTATATCAAGCCTCGACAATAGTACTCCGCCGCCGCCATTTAGCTTCAAGAAAATTAGATTCCTGCTGACTTAGTCTGCTTACGTAATTTTGATATTTACATTGCTGATTATTTTTGTCACCAGCGGCTTCTGATTGCACGAGCACGTGCGGCATAAAAATCTAATCTCTTATTTTGGTATTGTTTTGATTTGTTAATTCTATTCTAAAAGGAATTTAGATACGACTTCGTGAGTGAATTGGCTAGTTTTTCATGAAACTTGTGGGCAACGGACCGGATTTACAAAGGCTTAAATTTAATTGATATTTACCACATTATATAGTCCATTCCAATTCATACTCGTTCTACTTCTGCGATGTCATTACTCTCTTCAACTAAAAGGATTTAGAGTACAGGTGTATAGGTCAGTTTGACATTGGTCAGTGTTTTCAAGCCGACATAAATCCACTGAATAAGCTTAAAGCTGGCACAGAAGAACTCGAAATAGCTATGTTGCCTGACATTTTTTACTATGACTGCATTTTAGCATTTGCAATCGTGAAAAAAGGCTCAATTATCAAGGCTTAAGTAAGAGCGAAGGAGAACAGGATAATTCATTCATTTGCAATTGGTAGAACAGTGAGACAAACTGTCTACGCAGATCTAATGGTTCAATGCGGTGTAAATTTACTTTTATACTTTAATAAATTTACTTAATCTGTGGCTTTGTGCAGTCAATTAAGATTTATCTCATATCAAAATTATGTGAAAATTATCTTTGTTAAGCTAATAAACTTCGTAGGCTTAGTTAATTGATCACAACCAGATAGCATTGCGAACGAAAAGGAATCTATTTTTGTTTAGAGACCACCCGAAATGTAAAGATTTATAAATTACTACACTAAACTAACATTGAAAAGATCTATTCAAAGGATCGAAATGTAAGTAAGTCAACAATTTGATCAGTACCCGTAGCGCGTCGCGGTTTTAAAACGAAAATTTACCCGTAGCGTCCCGTACATTTGAAAATTTCCCGTTTAAGTTTTTTTTTTTTTTTTTGCCTTGCCATGGGCAAGGCTCTGTTGTTTATTTATTGTTATACAAATTAACACATTCATCCGTCATATTCTCTCTCATACCACAATTCATTCTTTCATTCATCATCTTTCAGTTTTCCGTTTTTCCCGTTTAGGCTAGAAATATCAAATTTTCAACTCATTTTGAATAATTTTATGCGACGTAAGTATTATTATATCATAATTATTGTCGATAAATGGCCTACACCCTATATTGTACGAAAACTACGACACTTACTTGATACGAGTAATTTCAATATAGTAGATTTTTCCAAAAATGTTGTTATTTTTTCTAGTCTTGTTAACTTTTCCTGTCAAATTGCAGTGAACGTATTACACACACACATTTCACTTACTTTCTAATAAAACTAAACAATTATCCCTCAATTTTACGTATACACCATTATCACAAAACAGATATACACTTCATAATTATTATTTATTGTAACAAAACAAAAGATGTCAACAATGGCGAGAGGCGTTCGCGCGCAAACTACACGTCTTGACCTCGACGCGGCCCGTGTAAGGTACCTAATGTCTCACCAAAAGTACAGTTCGCTATAAAATTTTATGTATAAAAGTGTGTAGATTCTGTACATTTTATGTTAGTAGGTATTGATTTTCTTTTTCTGATGAATAGAAATAAAATAATATTATAATATATCTACTAATAATGTAACAATTTTTTGAGACTACTTGTTGTAGTAATGGCTGCATATCAAACTCTGGCGTATTAGCAATTTTTTTTCGGAATTAGTCATTATGTTTAGACAACAAACATAAGTTACCAACGTTTATGACATATTAGGGATACTAAGACTATATCTATATTATAATCATATGAAATAAGAAGAAGCATGCTCCGTTGGTTCGGACATACGGAAAGAATGCAGAAAGAATATACAACGCACAAGTAACGTAAGAGCCGAGGAAGGCCAATATTTACCGACCATGACCAAATTCATCGTGTTTTATCAAAGGTGATGTCTGGAGCCCTAGAAACCGGCGAGCGTGCAAGAGAAGAGAAATGAATGTTAAAGAAGCCAGTGAAGTGTGTACGGATCGAGTCACGTGGCGCGTGGTTATAGATAGATAAACCATACCGATCATAATGGCCCGGCCGAACCATACGAGACGTAAACGTAAGGATATGTGAAAAATCGATTGTCATTCCGATACCTACGTAATATATATATACACACATCAAAAGTGTCTAGGGATCAAGCATTTTTATGCGGATTTCTTGATTTCTTTTCTGATGAGTCTCGTTTTGGTATGAGACCGGATACAAGACGTATACGACACTGGAGAACCCCTGGACGCCAACAGCGATTAAAATCCTGCCAGGAAGTCCATCCTTATAGTGGTGGAACCATCATGGTATGGGCGGGTATTTGGATCGGCGGAAGAACTGAGTTGATTTGGATCAGAGGCAACCTCAACGCTCAAATTTATGCTGAGACGATTGTATCAGACGTCATCGTTCCTCTACAAGTGCAAATCGGTCCCTTATTTCAGTTAATGCATGATAATGCACGACCGCACACCGCAAGAGTTGTAAGACAGACTCTCGCCGCAGCTAACATCAATGTCATGCCCTGGCCTGCTCAGTCGCCAGACTTGAACCCGATTGAGCATGCATGGGATATGCTACAGAGAAGAGCTCTGCCGAATATGGAGGGTATCCAGTCGCAAGAAGACCTTTTTTTGTTGTTGCAACAACATTCCACAGCGTGATTTGGATGAACTCATTTTGAGTATGCCAAACCGATGTTCTTGTGTTGTTAGTGTTCGCGGTAGAAACACGGATTATTAATTGTTTAAGTTACCCAATAAAATTTTAAAGAAAACTGTTATTTCAGTCTTTTTTTCGAACTTTAATGTTAGTGGTTCAAATGTCAAAAATCCCTTTATTATGAAAATGGCAAATTTCTTTATTAATGCAAAGGTGACTTGGTTTATCGTTACTGTAGACAAACGAAAACACTTTATTTGATGAATCCTTAAAGAAAATTTTAATTAATATCAATCAGGAGAAAAGTTATTGCAAAAATATATGTTGATCCCTAGACACTTTTGATGTGTGTATATATAGGGATTATTTTCGAATCAGTGATTATGTTTAGGAAAAAACATAAGTAAGTCTTATCTTTTAGGCTTTATGGTGTGCATAGAAAGCTAAGATAATTTCCACGATGTCGAAATCGTGAGTAGCAGATCAAATATTAAAAAAGGATTATAAATTAAACAATTGGAAATATTTTTATTATAAATACACAATGATACAAAAAAACCGAAAAATGTATAAAAACCTTAACTAAACCTCTCAAACCTTCGAAATACAAAATGACACTGCATATGTATCAAATGCAACATAACAAACTAGTGTCTGGTATGACGCGGTGGCGGGATCAGCGCATAGCTCTTTGGACTCTCGCGTTTCTAAAATACAATTACATAAGTAACACCACATGTGTCGCGAGTGTCTACAGACTACGTTAACTGTTTACAATCAAACAAGCGCACAGCCTGCTCTGTGCTTGTTTGCGACCTTATACTGCGTCCATTCTGTTAAGCTACTTTTGACAGATCATTCTATCTCTTTCATATTTGAGGGATATGCAACACTTGATAGTTACCAGTCTCTTTCTTACTCGTTAAAATGATTACCTGTCAAAACTTTCATTATAAGATGGACAGTGTATAGGTATTAAACAATATAAAAAAAATGTAAAGAACCAACAAAAAAAGAGATATATACGAAACCCTAAAAAACAAAACCACTTTATTACAGGAATGACACCTCCATGTCATTCCTGTATTATTTTATATGACAACACCGAAGAAAGCAGTAAAAAGTAGGAAAATTTCTTTCCGGAAAAATAATGGCGGATTCGTGATCAGCGACCCCGAAAACCTACTAGGGGACATTTTCAGTTCTTAATTTTCACTTTTACTATATTTTGGGGTGAGAAAGGGGTTAATTTTGAGTTTTGGGGATATTGGGGGGGCTAGTCACTTCGCTTGCTAGTCACGAATGACCTAGAGGGCTCATAGAAGGTAAGGCAAAAAGATTTTTTTTGATCCCTCTTCCCATAAGAAACTTTTTTATTTCCCCGTTTTATTGACTGGACTAGTTTTTATGTTGTGTTTTTTGTGCAAATGGTATGAAAATTAGATAAGTTTCTCACAAAACCTACTCTTAGAAAATTTACTCACAAAGCTATTTCAGTCGTTAGTTTTCATGAAAACATTAACATTTTCACAAACCATGGTTATTTTATGTTCACGTAATTATGTGGTCGTAATTATGTTTTAATTTTTTACTATTTCATGTGTGATGATGTGTATTCTTTGTATTTTTTTGTTATGTTGTTCATTACCCATTACAAAAGGTGGCAAACAAGCATAGATTAGGCCGTATGCTTGTTTGATAGTAAGTAGTTACCGTAGCCTATGTAAAAGGAGCACTTTAATATCAGTAACAACGAAAAAATAAAATAAACAAGATTTTCGAAATTTACGTCTTGACATCAGAAACATCATTATTCATCTTCAGGTGCGAGCCCAATTTGACAACACCGAAGAAAGCAGTAAAAAGTAGGAATATTAACGAAATTTTCCGATTTTCCACTCCCGTGTGAATTTTCCGGAAAAATAATGGAGTGATCAGAAAAATATTGCGTCATCAAAAGTTATTACGACTTTTCGTCATGTAATTGCAAATGTCAGCTAAAACAAATACTTGCAAGACACTGTACACTTCATTATATTTACTTTGATATAAAATACATAATGAAATACTCACTGTTGGAATTGTTTAGACATTTTTCCTTTCTATGATCGATTTGAATCAATATAAAATTGATAAATGATTTGAAGACTGGTTTGGTTCCCTGGTCCTGAAAACTTGCTAATGTCCCACCAGTGTCCAAGAAAGGAAGTCGCGCAGTCACTACGAACTATCGATCGTTATGGAACGTGAATTAAACGCCCAACTTTTCGGCTACCTAGAAAGTAATGACCGCCTCAGCGATCGTCAGTACAGCTTCCGCCGAGACAGATCGACTGGCGATCTAGTGTAAGTTTTTAAATTTTCGCGTTGCATAATTACATAAATATATATAATACGGGACTAAACGCGCCTCCGCCAATCCGCCTTTGAACTGCGTGGTGTAGTATGCTCTAAACCCCTTCGGCTGAAGGGAGACCCGTATCCCTGCAGTGGGATCAGTAAGGGTTGATGTGGCAAACGCGTAATTTTTAGTCATATGAAATGGAGAGTGAGAGATCACTGGCATTTTTAGATGTTAACTTGATGTGCGAGAAGACGGTTCGTTGGGGCACACTGTATATTGGAAAGCTACACACACGGACAGATACCTGAATGCCTACTCGCATCATCACCCGCGTAAATGATTACAAGCTGTTGTGACGTCTCACAAATCGAGCCCATGAATTGTGTGACCCTGAACATTTGAGTACTGAGCTCGCACACGTTCAGGAGACACTCAAGAGAAACGGGGAAGAAATCGAAGATGTTCAGCTCGACGGGGCACACGTACGAAGTATCCAGAGGTAAATCACCAACCTGCTTTTATGCCATACATAAAAGAAGTATCGGATAAAGATGGAAGTTCTAAGAAAATTCTCCATCAAGACTATATAACATATATATGTTCCACACATTCGCACGCAGCGATCTGCTTCTTCTTTTATAATACGAACGGCCAAGGAGTGGAATGCCCTGCCCGCATCGTTGCTCCCTGAGAAATACAACCTGGGTCTTTTCAAGTCAATGGTGAGTACCCATATTCTGGGTAAGCGCGCTCCATCGAAGGTCTCATCATCGGTTACCATCAGGTGAGGTGGGGTAAGACGCAAACCCATACTATTTAAAAAAGAAAACAGCTAAAATAATGCTATGCTATGATAGGAATTGTTCCATGCAATTTGCTTCAATCGTATTGTTACTATGCGATCGCATACTATGCGGTTCCGAAGCAGTTTTCTTCAGCCAATTCTACAAACCAATAAACCACTAAACCGCTCATAAAGGCACCCCTCACTCACCGAACCGTAGAGTTTTTAGCGTCTAAATATCCCAGTGATTCGACCCTACTGTCCAATGGGAGAATATTTTAATCTATACATATAAATAAAATTGAAGTGTCTGTCTGTGATTTCAAAATAAAGCCTTTATCTTAAGCTAATATTATTATTTTCACGTTACCAAAGCCTAAATACGCATTTTTAACTTTTTTGTCTGTCTGTCTGTCTGTTTGTTTGTCCGGGCTAATCTTCGAAATAGTTGAACCGATTTTAACGGGACTTTCACTGGTAGGTAGAGGACTGTTTAGAGCAGAATATAGGGTACTTTTTATCCCGTAAATATTTAGGGTTCCTGCGTAAAAAATGAAAAACTGTTAAAATTTGGGTGAAGTACCTTCCCTTTCGGGGGTTTGTGTAATTTTATTTTTATTATTTTCATAGAATACGTTTTTTACGCATTTTTAATGTAATATAAATACAATACATATACGTTGCCTCCTGTAAAGGTCAATAGATGGCGCTGTACGAAAATTGAATCGCTCTATGGTATGGTCTACGACTTTGATTTTTTTTTAAAACAGAAACAATTTCATGTCTACAGAGAAATAAAAGCTACTAAAAGCCCAAATCTCATGCGTGCGAAGCCGCGGGCTTCTGCTAGTCAATAACACGATAAGTGACGCGGTAGTGATCCGTGAACTAACCGTGAGCTGCGCGTTCTATTTTACGCCTTGACCATTAACAGTGAGTTGAGTTACTACGCAAAATTGTTTGATCGCTACTTTATAGGTAGTCCTTCATGGCAAATCCTTATCTCACATGATATTATTCCGATACAGATGATGTGTAGTGAGTCCTCCGAAACTCCAATGAATGAACGCGCAAACAATGTTGCGCAAACTATATATATTGGTATAGGGGCCGTCCATTAATCACGTGAGGCTCGAAAGCCGAACCCCCTCCTCCCCGGAGGGGGTTCGGCAAAAATCACGAAATATCACAAGGGGGAGAGGGGTGTAGTAAGATATCACGTGTATTTATTTTTTATAACCTAATCCGAGCAATAATAGTCTAGAGATGTACAATGCTCGTCCTTCACGCATCCTCACGCCACGATCGATCGGCAGATCGAGAGAGATCTCTGCGTAATGCGCGAAAAGGATGACGCCGAGTGACGTGATGAAACCGACGTTGATCTTCAACAAAGCACAGTGCCAACAACTGACTTGCAAGATGCTTGTTCAGTTATTAGTGTTGAAGAAAGTCTTGGTAATCCATGGTCCGAGGACTATCTACATTAAATATGTTAATGTAGGTACTAGTACAATATATGTTTTCGCGTGATTACACCATTCCTTTAATATTATATTTATGCTAGTCAAAAGCAACCTGCAGCCTTTCTGTCTAGACATTTTTATAATGGTCCTTAATTTTCTAGAACAAAAGTGTAGTGTAGTATGTAGAGTAGTGTGTAATTAAAGATAATATTCAAAAAATTTTAGGATTCTTTGTAGGTACTAAAAATACACGTGGGGGGGGATTAGTGTTAAACCTCACCACGGATCACCAAGGGGGAGGGGGGAGTTAAAAAATGCTAAAAATATGTTATAGTATCAAGAACGTTCGGTCGTTCTCAAATACCTCAAATAGGCTGCGGCTGTGAACTGGCGAAAAGGATTTTATGATTAAGCCGAGATCTCTTATTATCGCCATCCTAACTGATGTTTTGTCCTTCGCCGTCAATTGTGCCTTGTCTTATTCTTCGGGTATTTATTAAAGATGGCGATTATATTCTTAATATTTTCGGGTAGCAATGTTATCTGACTAACTGAAACAGTAGGTATGGAGAATCGAATTTTGACGAGCTCGGTGGCTCAGTCGTGAATGACGCTTTGACACCAACGCTCGTGGATTTGATTCCCACACAAGGCAAACATTTGTGTGCATGAACATGTCTGTTTTTCTTGGTCTGAATATTTTAAGAGAGGTAGGGCGCATCAAAGCAGCCCGTCTGGGGAAGTACCTTCACTTCACAGAAAACCGCAGCCAAATAACAACTCCCTAGAGGGTTGTTGTGTTCCTGCGTATGAGTGAGGCCACCAGTAAGCTCCCAAGGAGTTGCTGTGTAAGCGGCAGAGGAGGCCACGCACGAGTGATACTTATCTCAAGTGTTAATAGGCTACGGTACCCGCTTTACATCAGGTGGGCCGTATGCTTGTATATCTCCCGACGTAGTATATAAAAAAAAACATCGAAATAAACTTTTTAAATACTATGCCAAAGCAAGCAAATAAAAATATAATAGGTATTTTTTTAATACAACGACAACGAATGACTTCCTAGTCATGCAAGCATACGGCCCACCTGATGTAAAGCGGTCACCGTAGTTGAACGCTTGCAATACATTAAGTAACACTTTCGCGATGCCACCTCTGTTGCTAACACGGCAACTCCTTAGGAGCTTGCTAGTAATTTCATTCACAGGAACACAATACGCCTTCAAGGAGTTATTATTTGGCTGCGGTTTTCTTTGAGGTGGAGGTAGTTCTCCAGGGGGCCTACTTTATTGCGGCCTGTCTCTCTTAAAAACACTCAGATCAAGATAAAGAAACATGTTTATACTCACAAATGTTCCTGCATGGTATCGAACTCGCGAGAGTAGGTGCCAAAGTATTACTAATCACTGTGCCTGCGAGGATGCTCAAACACAATGAAATCACAACGAAATGAGTGAGATGAAGTGTGAATTGGACTCGTGAAATGTGGTTCCTTACTTGATAGCTTTTTTATAATAAGTACGTAAAGTACGATTTTATCTTGATTCACGTATTTTATCATTTAAAATTTTATGTTCCTATATAATTTGGAGATATATTGACTTTTATATAACAATTTTCATTACATTTAACGAGGAAAATTGTGAATATTAAGAATTACCTATAAAATATATATTTTTCAGTATTTGAAAATGTATATACATTTTTGTTTCATAATACGTTAAAAAGTTTATGAATACATTTGACAGGTTTATTATAGACGTGCAGACACGTGTGGTATTTTAAAAAGGGTCTTTATCATATTAGGGGCATAATCCTAAAAATGCTTTTTATGTCATCAAATATTTGAATATACGAAGTAGGATCACTCGCGTGACGAGAGAAGCGACAACTGACATGTTCTGCCATCAAAAAAGCCCCCGTGAACGTGACGTCTAAAACGCAAAATCCTAAGCAGCAAAATGCTTAAAATCTATATATAATTTTGTCTTAATAGCAAAATGCCTAAAACTCAAATTCCATAGGATGCTTAACATCTAAAAACAATTGACTTAAATTGAGAAACGGCGCACGTACATTACGATAAACGTACGAGTACATTACCTACACGTGGAGGCGATATTTAAAAATAAACTCATTTAGTTTATTTTTAATGTGTTCAATGTAAAGTGCGAAAAGTCAGCAAAGGCATTGTGTTAGTTTTTCTTAAAACAATCGAAAGTTAAGAACTTCACCGTAGTAGTATAGGAAAAGAGCAAGGAACCATTAAACATGGTAGCATCGCAATAGCTGGACCAGACTTGTTGCTGCGTCGTCTAATATCGTCGACTCAGCTCTATGTGTCACATTACGCTGATCTACTAGGGCAAAAGAATAGAACCACATTAATAATGAATGCCGAGCATTTTCTACCTGCGACAGAGTCAGAATTAGCACTTTTGTAGTTAGAGTCATCTGGCGTCATGTGCCAGAAGCGTGATTGCCGGGACCCCTGGCAATCAATCAGATTGCAATTCGGACCCAAAAGTGCACCGATGTGCGAAATGATACCGCCATCCACTACGCAGTGGCAATTCCGGTGGCTTGAGGAGAATTGCATGTTGATGGACGTAATGAATGAAAGTCGAATAGATGATTTGTGTGTGCAACTAAGAGCAGCGGGGGCGACGCACATGATTTTCTCAGTGGAATGAAGGCCCTGTGGTCTGGGCAGACCGAGTGATCATGCCAGTGCCGGCGTAGGTTTCGTATTCTCCTCCCGCTGCCTCTAGTGTCAGAGTTTACTGCTTGGTAGGGCTTTCTCTAGGTTTGCATAAAACTGGGTATCATACAAATATGAAGTATTAAGTTTAATGTGTGATCAAGAACTAGAGAAGTTTTGGGAATCTGAGAAGAATGTTCTAGATTTAGCTGAAGAGAATAAAAGGGTGATTATGTGAGGAGATTTTTATGGATGGGTTAGGACCAAACGAGACAGTTACGAGACTGTTCTTGGTCCTCTAAAAGAGAGTGAACGAAGCAGGTAAGTCAATTATAGATTTATGTATGGAAGGTAAGGGTTGAATACTTTCATTTCATCGTATAGATCACATATGCATGGAGAGGGAATTACCAAAATAGTGTGATTGATTTGATTTTGATATATAGACGTCTCAAAAATACTATAATAGATTCAAGAACCTTTTGACGAGCAGAGCAACCTACTCGCTATCTCTACCGACATTTGAGAAGGAATTTCGTTTACATCGTCGTCTTTTGAATTCCAAACCGTTTCGCGTTATACAATTGCTGAAATTACAAACTTATGTTTTGAGTTTTAGAATTGGGCTATCAAATGCAGAAAGAACTTTTAAAACCGATCGGTAGTTCCAGTAAAGTGCGTTCAACCAAACAAACAAACTTTCGCTTTATATAATAATATCGATTTGTAAATAGGCACACTCTGAAAATCATGCACGGTGTATCTATACATACATGTTTAGCTAGATCTCTTGAATTTAGTTCATAATTTTTATGTTTTATAGCGTACTAGCTACTCGAACCAGCTTCGCACGGGTGATCCAATCGTTACCAAACTTCACAGGATCATCTGCTGGGCTAACCTGAAGATTCACTGAAAATTTCATCAAAATCTGCCCAGCCGTTTTTGAGTCCATAGAGGACATACAGACAAACATTCATTTTTATATATATAGATTCGCTATTAGATTTTCGAAATTTTCCTTACTTATAGACAAGAGATGTTCTATCTTGATATTTAAATATGTGCCTAATAAAAATCATTTGTTTGCCACTAATGCCTCACGGGCACTTAGACATGACTTTTTTTAAATAAAGTCATATGAAAATGTTTATTCCATCGTTATACTTACCTAAAATAACTAACATACATAATAATAATTTATGTATTTAGACATAACAAAAATATTGAACTTGTCAGATATTAACCATGTGTTATTAATACAAGCTGCTGCTAACACAGCAACTCCTCAAGAGCTTACTGGTAACCTCACTCATTTGCAGGAACACAACAATGCTCCATTGGCTGCGATTTTCTATGAGACGGATTTACCAACTCGGCCAGCTGCAATGGGCCCTACATCACTTTCATCATAGCATCTTTTGTTAATTAACACTGTATATCAGGTGCTGGTGAGGTTAGCTTTTACTCTGACGATGATGATGAGTCATTTACATGCGTCATCAGTTTGACAATATGCATATGTGAAAACAATTTCTATGGCCTCAAAGAAGAATAGCGTTTCATAAGTGGTTCTTAAGTAAACAATCGTCCCTAATATAAGATAATGGATACAAACGTTTCTATTGTGTATCTGAATGCTATAATTTTATATAGGGTACTTTGCGGTAATATAATCCTGTGTACACCCGGATCCTCCGTGTAAACGAGCACGTGCCTGGAGTGACGTATACAATAATCTTCTGTAAGACGTATTTAGATCCGATTATAATGGTCGTGTTGAATATATGGTTAGAAAAAAATGAAGATGGATAGAAGACAAGCTATTACCGCGAGTTTTTTTTATGAAGTCGGTGATTTTAATTTAGTTCATTAAAATATATCGATCTTAATTTTGAAGAGCTCGGTGACGCGTCAGTAACGCTTTGACACCAACGCACGTGGGATCGATTCCCACGCAGGACAAACATTTGTGTGCATGAACCTGTCTGTTTGTCTTGGTCTGGGCGTTTTTAAGAGAGGTGGGGCACATCAAAGCAGCCCATCTGGGAAAATAGCTCCACCGCAATAACTCCCTGAAGGGTTGTTGTGTTCCTGCTTGCCTGCCTGTTGCTACTCGTACTATTACTTTTTTAGGAAGTCGATGATTGTAGTTTAGTTTATTATGGAATATTGAACTTTGGTTACAAAAGACTTGCAGTCTTTTGTAATTTACCTGTATTGTTAATATTTTTTTACAATGATATACGGATAACACTTTGCAACAGTGATAGCCCAGTGGATAAAGAGCAGACCATGTGACCAACTGGTTCGAATCTCGGCATGTACCACTAAATTGTGTTTCCAGATTCAGCAATAATGTCCGATGATCAACACAATCGAGTTTCCTAAGATCTCTGCCCTGCATTAATTTTGACGAACTCGGTGACGCAGTGGTCTGTAACGCTACGACACCAACGCACGTGGGATCGATTCCCACGCAGGACAAACATTTGTGTGCATGAACCTGTCTGTTTGTCTTGGTCTGGGCGTTTTTAAGAGAGGTAGGGCACATCAAAGCAGCCCATCTGGGAAAATAGCTCCACCGCAATAACTCCCTGAAGGGTTGTTGTGTTCCTGCTTGCCTGCCTGTTGCTACTCGTACTATTACTTTTTTAGGAAGTCGATGATTGTAGTTTAGTTTATTATGGAATATTGAACTTTGGTTACAAAAGACTTGCTGTCTTTTGTAATTTACCTGTATTGTTAATATTTTTTTACAATGATATACAGATAACACTTTGCAACAGTGATAGCCCAGTGGATAAAGAGCAGTCCATGTGACCAACTGGTTCGAATCTCGGCATGTACCACTAAATTGTGTTTCCAGATTCAGCAATAATGTCCGATAATCAACACAATCGAAAGTTTCCTAAGATCTCTGCCATGCATTAATAACATACTTGGCTTATGCTTCCCCTGCATCAGTAATCGGCTCGGCGGTGGAAGAAAACGTAGTGATGAAATTCGCACATTATACCTATTATATATAGCGACGACCTCGGTGGCGCAGTGGTGAAACGCGTTGTTACGCAACTTTGACACCAACGCTCGTGGGTTCGATTCCCACACAGTACAAAAATTTGTGTGCATGAACATGTCTGTTTGTCTTGGTCTGGGTATTTTCTATGTATAATAAGTATGTATTTACAAAAAAAAAATGTATTTACGTATGTTTATCAGTTGTCTAGTACCCATAACACAAGCTTTGCTTACTTTGGGGCTAGATGGCGCTGTGTAATTTGTCCGAAAAAAAAAATATATATATATCAAAGAACGTATGAAGATTCCAGGTCAGATTTTCTCTCTGGATAATGGAAGTCAGACGGCAGTCGGTCCATATCAAAATCAGTAACTGACTCCCTCAAACCTCTTGAATTACGAAGCGGGATAACGCTAAAAAGTAGAAGATACTGATTACACGTTATTCTGTCAAATAGTAATACAGTGAATTTATTCAAACTTCAAAATCCAAACCAACAAATACTTTTGTTGCTTTCGCGAACTATACGGAGCGTCACCAGGGCGCCATATTTTTAGCGTTCACTCCCGCTATCTATGTCGTCATCGCCATGGTGGAGGGGGAATTAAACATACATTTTTGTATAATCTGCTGCTACTTACTACCTACTCCAAACATTACCCATCCTACTGCAGGGAATACGGATATCCCTTCAACCAGGGGTATCGCTGCAGGGGTTTAGAGCATACTCCACAACGCTGCGAGTTGGCGGAGGCCAATGTTTTCAAGCCGTCCAAAGACCACTGACTTAAGCTTAATGACTCGGTTGTTGTCATCAATTGACAACAACCGAGACCGATGGCTTAACGTGCCCTCAAAAGCACGGTTCTCGAGATAGATAAACCCATGCATAGACAGGCTACGCTCGACTTTGCTTAACGTGCGTATTCGGTTAGAATGACGCACAAAGACACCATCGAGTTCTCGCTAATGTGTAGTCGCCTTTTCGTACAATAATATCACTTTTGATAATTTTAAAGTATAGTATAGTAGATCGAAACTCGAAACGTTCGTATTTTTGGTAACGCTATTTTTCTGGAGTGACCAATAGGAACACGAGGCAATCGTTCATCGAATCATGTCAATATTGGTGCAAATATTTGTATACCTTTCAACTGTTCTGTTTATCAGACTACATTTAAATATACAGATTTAATATAATTACATTTCAGGTATTCTATTTAGTATTCATACTCCATACATGTGTATTTAAAAGAAGAGAATGAAGTCCAGCGAAAATAGTGTCTCGGCTCCCATCAATTCAGATCAGTACCATTTATAATACGAGTATCTTATAAAGCTAGTTAATAATTTATGTAATTAGTAAATATTTAATAAAATATAAAGTTTGGAAGGGAGATTTAACATGTCCATCCTTAATATTTCTAATAGTCTGAGTTTTCGTCATTCGTTCTTTTTGGATTCCAAATTGAATTTTATATAAATAAAAAGCTAAGATATTTTTTCAAATAGACGGTTTGTTTCACATTTATTTTCTCTCTGGAAGTTCGAGTATTTGGTTCCGTTGTGACACCAACGCAAAACAGATGGCACGCAATCAGTACAACTTGTATGGAAAGACTATTTTCCAGCTAACTATATCACTATCATGCCTACTTTGGACATGAAGTCCTTTAGAAATCACTTCAACACGACCTAGCTCGCCTGCGAAAAATATCGCGTATATATATATATATATATATATATATATATGTCGCATCCGGTCATGAGTAGGAATCTTTAAAACTAAACGAAACCGCGCAAACTGTGGCGCGCTTTGGCAGAATCAAGAGGTCGACACTGGGAGAAATGGAGAGTTAGTGCAAACGGGGGCAAGTGACGACGTCTTGGGACTGTCCTCTCGTTTCGTATTTTCCTGAATATTGATTACAAGTGTTGATTTAATTATAGTGTGATACGAATTGCATTAGATTTCTCATTGCACAACTGGTGGGTACCATATGCCCGCATAATATCGGATAGAAAAAATCATATGAATACGACATAATAATATATAGTATATATAAATCATAGCTTTTTGTAAAACAAAAAAACCGGTGAGATCAGAAATGTAACGAGAGAAAAGTTACACCATAAGTTACATTCAGGAGAATATTTCAATTTTATTGCATCAACTTTCCACTAACGATGTTTTCGGGGCGGAAATCTGTCTAAAACGCACGATTTCGATACCCATGTAGCTTCTGTTTGAATATTTTACCATAAACCTAAAATATCGGAACTGTTTTCACAATTTCCATCTAACCAATTATCGAAGAGCAATATTTTTGATAGGTTACGTGAAACTTATTTATTACTATTTTTAGCAAGATTGGAACACGAGTTTATCAAACATGCTCGGAAATGTTGACATTTGTTTTAAAGGAATTGGTATTTGGTAGTTCAGGATTCATAAATATGAAAAACTATTTCTGACGCGAAATGGAAAGCAGGCTTATAGAAATCGCAAAAGAAGTGTAAGTTTTAATTACTTCATCGACCTCTACTCTAGTTCTGAAAGTTTGTTCTAGTTGGCTTTATTCAATTATACGCAAAAAATAGATCACGACTTTAAAATTTATTTTATGGCCTTTCTTTTATAATACATCCTGTGTTTATGTTTTATTATGCTAATGTGTAAAATACCTGACATCCGCATATACAGCCCACACTATTTAAATACATCGATTACAATCTAGAATAAAAACCTAAAGATAAAAGAAGCTAATGGTCACAAGCAAGGCAATAATGAAAAGATCTTCGATCCACACTATGCTAGAATCTATACCGCCAGAAACAGACACTGACATTTTTAATATAAGAGGATAATAAACGAGCATGTGTGTCACCAAATAGTAATCCATATGAATATCTACAAATAAAATATCATAAAAATGTAAGTACCATGTTACATATCTACAACTTTCGAGAAATGTTTATATATATATTATACAACGTCGGGAGGCATACAAGCATGCGGCCCACCTGATCTAAAGCAGTTACCATGGTAAATTTAGGGAATTAAAACAAGTTGAGAATGCGCAAGCTTGCATTGCCAGAGGAACACATGGTTCGTCAATTATATAACAATTCAATTTTTTTTTTATTTGTCGGCCATTTTGACCATGTTCCTTAAGAGATAGGAACAGTGTTCCTGAACATTCCTATTCTACTTTTTTATGCTGAATCCGAATCTGAAGTCAAAATTCGAATATTCGAAAAAAAACGCACACACAGACAAACATATAGATTTCATATAGGAACGGTGTTCCTGAAAAGAAGGTTTTCAAATCATCCGCATTTTTAATGTACGTAACGCGATATCTCCTCCAGTCATGGATTGATTTTCGTGAATTTCTTTTTTTTTTGTGTTAATGCTTGTAATATAATAAGTATCACTCGCGCAATGCCTCCTCTGCTGCTTACACAGCAATTCCTTAGGAGCTTTACTGGTGACCTCACTCAAACGCAGGAACACAACAACCCTCTAGGGAGTTGTTATTTGGCTGCGGTTTTCTGTGAGGTGGAGGTACTTCCCCAGACAGGCTGCTTTGTTGCGCCCTACCTCTCTTAAAAAACCTTCCTTATTCAACGGGATTACCTGCGAGGTAGTCCCATAAATTTGGTGCAGGTCAAATTATAGAATGTGACGTAAAAATGGGAACTCCTCAACGGATAACAACCCACTTACCAACAGTGCTTACCAAGATAAGGAAACCAAAGTTAAAACGCAATAACAAAATTTGTCTTGGCTACTGCTCGTGTCTCAGCTACCGATTGGCCCGTGTACTCCTTAAAAGCATCTGCTATGGATTCACGGCATGCCGTATGATTATTTATTACTCAATGTACATCCTGTAACAAAGTATATAATAATAGCGTATATGACACACGTAATCCTGCCCGAAAAAATCTAAAACCCGATTGCAGTCACACTTACCGGATTCAATTGTGAATGTGAACCATCCAGAGCCTCATTCAAGCAAATACAACTAAATCATCAAAATTAGTCCAGCCGAGTAGCAAAAGTTTAATGATATACACAGGTACTGAAAAATTATATATGTATGTGTATCTTCACGCCAGGTTCCTTGCGAGGTAGACAGAGGTTACCTAGCGCCATAAGACGCGGTCCTCACACATCTCACTCGTTTCTGTAACATCCATAGTTCTTTTACACGATAAATTTGGTCATGGTAGGTGAGTCTTGGTCTTCCTCTGCTCCCACGTCCTTCCACTTTCGCATTGTATATCTGTTTAGTTATCTATCTATCTATCTATAACTTCACGCCAAATCCCTTACGGGGTAGGTAGAGAGAACCTAGCGCCACATGACTCGATCCTTACATACCTCACTCGCTACTTTAACATTCATTGCTCTTTTCATGCACGCTCGCCGGTTTCTAGGGTTGTTTAGTCATTCTTTCATTAATTAATAAAAATTATATAATATGACGATAAGTCGTCAAAACTACGAATACAACCGAAGCACGTATAAAAATGTATTTGAATATGTTAGGTTTTTATTTTTTATTTTATTTGTTAACATCGAAAATATAGGTAGAGATTGAGAAAAGTTTCTAATACTGAGTGATGTGAATTTGAACCAAAAACTTTGTGCGAGTTTTGTTAAGCATCATGTACCTTTCTTTGTATTCTAACGAAGTTTTACATGTATCTTATCTAAAACTTCGTTAGAATACAAAGAAAGGTACATGATACGAGCATCACTCTAAAAAGTTTACGCGGTAAGCATCAAAATTCACCGCGGCGACATACACGACTCAAATTAAATTTGTTGGTGGAGTTGGCTCGTGTATATTACAGATGAAAATTACACAAGGAGATGGATGTAGCATATTTTATTTATACATTGTTTCTACTCGTAGTATCGTGAACTATATTCATCAATATATTTTGTGAAACCACCTTTGGTTACTATGTTCCAATTACAAAGTTCTTTTTTATACAATAAAGGGTAGCATAAAAGCCCACAATCCACCGATATAAGATATATTGAAAAATAGTGAGGTACGTATTTATTTTTACGTTTCAGCAAATTTATTTTAATTGTTACTGTAATTTGATGCAAACTATTTGATTTTGTACATACTTTGCTTATTATTACGGTTGAAAACATTTGTAAATCGCCCCACAGGAAAGTGATAAATTTGGCCACATTCGAGCATTTTTTGCCTCAAATTAGTTTCTTACCTCTTTGAATTTCAGTGCCCAAATAGTAAGGCATAATGTTCATGCACTCAAATGTTTGTCTTGTGTGGGAATCGAACCCACGAGCGTTGGCGTCAAAGTCGCGTCATTCACGACTGAGCCACCGAGCTCGTCAAATTTCTAAAACGTACGGGTTTACTGACTATGTGTTCCTTCACCACCGAGCTAGTGACATTAAAATTTCGAGTATGTATTCAAACAAGACTCAAACTGAAAGTTACCAGTCTCAAATTCAAAATGAATACGGAATATTAAAAACTTAAGAAGCTACGAATTGAGCCCACTAAAATTCCTAAACTGTAAGAACTAACCATATAGAAGTTATAGTAGACTATGAATGTTTTCAATATAACAACTATCGCCTGTACATTGTCACCTTTGCTGGCAGACTCCTAAGAATTTACTGGTAATCTCACTAACGCGGTGAAACATAGCAACCCTCAAGGGATTTGTTACTTGGCTACGGGTTTCCTCTCTTTGATAACAACTGTCATTTATAGAAAAATAGCCGATACTGACAATGGCTTACCGTGTCTGCAGAGCACGAATGAACTATCGATAGATAGGTAGGACACTGCTTATCTATTCTTCAGTTTGCCTGACCCGCGCGTGGATGCATAGGTAGAGTAGGAATATAAGTGTGAGAACCCTGTTGGTTCTCAAACTTATATTCCTACTCTACCTATACAGTATTGAGTCCTGTTAAAAATACGTATCATCTCAATACAGTTATACATTAATACAATAATAAATACAATGACGCGACTTTGACACCAACGCTTGTGGGTTCGATTCCCACACAAGGCAAACATTTGTGTGCATGAACATGTCTGTTTGTCTTGGTCTGGATGTTTTAAGAGAGGTAGGGCTCATCAAACCAGCCCGTCTGGAGAAGTACCTCCACCTCACAGAAAACTGAGTGAGTGAGTGAGGTCACCAGTAAGCTCCCAAGGAGCTGCTGTGCAAGTAACAGAGGAGGCATCGCGCGAGTGATACTTAATATATCGCAAGCGTTAATAGGCTACGGTATCCGCTTCACATCAGGTGGGCCGTATGCTTGTATGCCTCCCGACGTAGCATAAAAAAATCATCACCCCTGTCTCCTATTGGGGCAGGCAGAGACTGGAACGCCATGTGTACCGATCCAAACATATTTTACTAGCTTCTTACTCATCAACCTCTACATGCATGCTCTTCTGTTTCGGGTACTTTTGATTTGGCCCTCTTTCATAACTCTTTTGTCATTTTTAGGGTTCCGTATCCAAAGGGTAAAACCCTATTACTGAGACTCCGCTGTCCGTCCGTCCGTCTGACACCAGGCTGTATCTTATGAACCGTGATAGCTAGACAGTTGAAATTTTCACAGATGATGTAATTCTGTTGCCGCTATAACAGCAAATGCAAAAAAACTGAATAAAATAAATATTTAAGTCCCATACAACAAACGTGATTTTTTGCTCGTTTTTGCTCGATGCTTGAAATATTCAGAAAATATTTAGTTATATATTTACTTTAAAATAAATAATTAAATTGAAATAAAACAAATATTCAAGGCGGGGGGTTTCCATACAACAAACGTGATATTTTTTGCCGTTTTTAGAGATACGGAACCCTTCGTGCGCGAGTCCGACTCACACTTGTCCGGTTTTTTTTTTAATTTATCATCTCTATTTAAAATTTTCAATAAATTTGAACGGCATTTTACAACCATAGTCAAAGACTGCTTACTTATTTATACACGTAGAATGTGCAGAGTACGCTCCGGTACTTTTTGGTATTTTCATTTGAAATACTCGTACCAATATACCGTTATTACGATATTTTTAATTTTGTTTGCTATAAACTTTATTTTCATTGTTATTTTCATTGATTACTGTTAGGAAACGGCTATGGATTTAGGTAGGTGGTTATTTAGTTAATTAAAATATAATTAACAGTACTGTATAATGTGTATATGATGTCAAACCTGTGTCAAACTATGTCGTTTCCTATATTTTAAAACATTGTGTGTAGCTGAAACTGTAATTTTCATCAGTTTCTCTCAATTTGTCCATAGATTAGGTGCTAATCGTAAGTCAAAAAATTAATTAAAATTGTGTGACAACATGATTTAGGTCCATATTGTTTGTCTATTTCTGTACGCATTACTCGACCGCTACTTAATGAATTTTGAAGAAATTGAATACATTGATATCTCAAAAGTTGGGCTGACGTTTCGGCATATATTTAAACGAAACTAGAACAATTTTCATGGAACAACTCTTTGACTATATTTCAGGAATAGTTCAATCGATTATGGATTTAGCAAAAATTTTTTTTCTATTTCCCTTAGCTCTTCCTATTCGTAGTGGAGTCAGATAGGAAAGATTGATTCTCACAGCTTCCGATCTATTGCTTCCAAGAGTATGACAGGGGGCTAAATACTTTAACGTCTACTACTACTATCTTATTATACTATATAACTATCTTATTCTGAAATTAAAGCTCCTAAATAATAATAATAAAAAAAGCTCCTAAAATATGTATAAGAAATATAAAAATTTAAAACGATGAGATTTTTAAATACACTCTAAATTAGACGGAATTGTTACAAAAATACACCAAAATAAAGTACATTTTAGGGCTACATGATTTAAAAAGGCTTCATTTTATAATACAGCACCCTAAATAAACGAATGAATTATGCCAGTAAATACACAATCCGTGTGTATTTATTGGCATAATTCATTCGTTAATTGTATGTAACCATTATGTATCAGTCAGTAATAGATGCGGTGAATTGTATAATTCTGTTTTATCCGCAGCTATGCAGCTGTTTAGAATGTTAACGTGGCCTGGTACGTTACGTACGTACGTAATCTAATGCATAATTTATCGCCACATTTCGAATAGTTAATGTTGCTATTTATCTTTGTCTTTCTAAAAAGGACATGTCTACCTACCATGACCAAATTAGCCGCGTTTTACTTCTGGCAAATTCTTCTTCTAGTGATGTCAGGAGCCGTTAAAAAACGGCACGCGAAGAAAATTGCAATTATAAGAAAGTGTTACTCAAGTAAAAAAAAAATTGAAAGATGCACAATTGATAAAAAAAAACCGGCCAAGTGCAAGTCGGACTCGGACAGCGTCTGCTTGTTGCCGTTATCAATATCAAGCAAAAAAAAATCGGCCAAGTGCGAGTGGGACTCGCGCACGAAGGGTTCCGTACCATTATCTAGTAAAAAGGCAAAAAAAACACGTTTGTTGTATGGGAGCCCCCTTAAATATTTATTTTATTCTATTTTTTAGTATTTGTTGTTATAGCGGCAACAGAAATACATCATCTGTGAAAATTTCAACTGTCTAACTATCACCGTTCATGAGATACAGCCTGGTGACAGACGGACGGACGGACGGACGGACGGACGGACAGCGGAGCCTCAGTAATAGGGTTCCGTTTTACCCTTTGGGTACGGAACCCTAACGAGCAAAAAAAATCACGTTTATTGTATAGGAGCCCCCTTAAATATTTATTTTATTCTATTTTTTAGTATTTGTTGTTATAGCGGCAACAGAAATACATCTTCTGTGAAAATTTCAACTGTTTAACTATCACGGTTCATGAGATACAGCCTGGTGACAGACGGACGGACGGGCGGACAGACGGACGGACGGACAGCGGAGTCTCAGTAATAGGGTCCGTTTTACCCTCTGGGTACGGAACCCTAAAAAGAATTAAACGATTATAAAGCCTATATTTTATGTGTAACTCATAAATGTAATGAAACATAGTAAATTGTAGTATTACACATAGCATTGCAGAACGATACTCGATCTCTGAAGGGGTAATATACCCAAAGTTTCTTCGTTGGAGATACGTTAAGTCGTCGCTTCCGGTTATTATCGATAGGTAACAATTATTAAACTTGGTAGATAATATTGGCCTCCGTCAATCTGAAGTTGAGGAGCATGATGGAGTATATAAACCAGCCATTTTCAGAGAGAATGATAAAGCCGGTGAAATTTTCCAATGCCCACGTACGGGAAAATTTCCCGTGCACGGCAAAATACAGATTCATACATTTAAGGGGTTATGTTACTGCAGGACAAATTGCCATATTGGTAAATTACAAAGAAATTATTTAGATTTCACTCTACAAAGTAGCACTCTTGAGTAATAGTAATTATAATTATATCAAAAATAAATTTAATCTGTAAAAGTTTAGGAAATTATGCTCTAAATTCCTTCAGTTGAAGATTAATCATCTAAATAGTAAGTAAGAGTATGGGTTGATGTGGAGGTGAACGATAATACTAGAACCATTGCGTATCGTACTGTTTAAAAATACGACGGATGCCTGCCTGTCTGTCTGTACGACTGTGTTAGTGGAACACTGTTTATTGGTGAGGTTATTAGTTTGATCAGACTAATCTGAAGTATAGTGCAACGACATTTAGTATGGACATACATTTATAGTATAATGTATAGAATGAAATTTAGCTATTAATAACACATAGTTGGAATTTTCTTAATATCTCTTAGAGATAAAAATAAATGTAGGTAAATATAAAATTTAAAACTCCGACTTTCTGATTTCCTATCGCTGAATCTGGAGCAACTTCAGTTTACGAAAATAAATAACTTTTGTTATGAGGATGAGAGAAATTTAGTGAACCGCAGAACCGATTTAATCAAACGTAGTTAAGAACTATTCGAAATAGCTTTTGGAATGAGATAAAGAAAACCCACACTGAAGTCTGTCTATGTACATGAAAGCGATGCTGCCAAACGATACATCAAACGTAAAGGCTTTTATTTATTTTTCTTATTCCATATTACTATTTACCCTTCTTTTTATTCCATGCCAACGATGTGCCTTTAAACCAGGAACAGACCAAAATTTTATGTTTGTTTTGACTTCTATTCGATGCTAAATATAACTCCAGTATATGTTATCAAAGAATATTCACCACAGAAAGGACAAATCCGAAAAGATAGGCAGTAAAAATTATGCCGAGGGAGCCAATAAAGTAAACTGCATCCGAACATAACATAATAACCACACGCCGTGCGCACTAACACGGTTGCAGAGTTACGTTTAAAACTAAGTTTTACTTGTTTTAAACGTAATACCGGCCCTTACATACTCGTACTTAGAAACATATACGTTTTTACATATTTTCCACAAGATCTACAATCCTGATATAAAATTAAATGATAAATGAAGCCATGAATAGCAACAAGAAAATATAATTTTTTAAATGATGTTTAAATAAATTTTAGTCTATTTTCACCCATTTTCGTATGTGCAGATTATCTTTGGGCATAGGTAAGAAGATATTTTTCAACGCGCTCACGTATTGCATAAAATGACAAATCCCTCAAAGAAATTTCTACCAAGGGGATATATATTATTGTTTGTGGCCTTTTGCACAGTATTTACTAGTATATATCCATTTTTATTAAACCTCGTTGCGCCGTAGATACTTTTCCTTTGTGAGGGCAAATGAGATTGTTTAAATCTCAGTGGATAGATGACAGCAAGGCACTTACTTAAGAAACATTGTTTTTACCTCATCCATTTTATGATTTCTTGTTTCTACATCAAAGTTCTTAAATGCACTTTGTTTGTACATCGTAAAAAAAAAAATACTAAATATTTTATTACTTATTACAAGTTTTAGTTACATGGTTTGGGATCTCTTCTGTTCTGTTATAAAACCTGTATTAGAAGAGTCCCCTCTTCGCCGTGGTACATTATGATTTGTAATAGTTAATAATTTAGAACTTTAATTTTAATTAACTGTTATTACTCGTATATATTCTGTGTTTCTGGGTGTACGACTGATTGTAAGGAAGAATATGATAGAGTGTGCTGAAATGTTATTTTGTGTGATTTGAGTGTGTGTTTAAGTATGGTGTGTCACAACCTACGTAGGAATTTGTAATATGGAGTAATGTTCTCTCTTTAATTTATATAATGTAATTTTAAACTGCACTAATTATTTTGTATGGATTTCAAATTATCTGAAATAACAATTTTTTAGAGATAAGATATAAGTATGTGGTTAGTTGTACATTTAGTTAATACTTCTTACGAGTTCTTCACTTTGTTGATAAGTTAATTGGGACAGAAAAGCGGATACTGTCTTTTTGCATTGAGCTAAGGATAAAGTATAAATTTTCAAGACTCAACTCAAGACTCGTTTTATCTTATTATACAATCTCTTGGATTGATACGCAAATTGTTTAAATGCAAATTGTGTGCGACAGGAGTTGTAATCTATCACAGAATATTGATTTCGCTTTTTTAGTTTTACTGGGTCAATTTTCAGCTTTATATGTGTTTTGAGAGTGCATCGTAGTATATAAAGTTTTCTGACAGTCAGGACGTTTGCTTCGGTGTAGAGTTTCTCTGTGTCAAATAGTCTTTTCTTTTTTAACATTACTTTGAGGATGGTTCTCTGTGCACGCTCCAGATTTATAAATTTTGTTTTGCACGAGTTTCCCCAAATAGGTATACAATAAAGTAGGGTTGATTGCACGAGTGACTTATAAATATAGGTGATAAGATGTTTGTCAGTGATGTCTCGTAGAATTAAAAAATCCAAATAAGTCTCCTAGCTCTGTTTGCAACTAGTTCGAGGTGAGGGTGCCAAGAAAGATTTTTGTCCATTATGATACCAAGGTATCTAGTATTATTACATCGTGCTTGTTATATCCTCACTTACACACACACGTACACATGCGTACGTACATTGTTTTGACGAACCCTTTGGCACAGTGATTAGTAACGCTATTTTTACACCAACGTTAATCCATTACCACATATGACAAACATCGTCTTGATCTAGGTGTTTTTGAGAGAGGAGGGTACGTACAGAAGGCCGCAGCTATTCAATTCCGGGAGGATTGTTGTGTTCATGTGTGACGATTCCAAACAAATGTAGCCATTTTTACGGAATAAAAAGATTTTGACTTTGACTTTGACATGTGTGTGAGTAAAATCCTGCAAATAACTGGCATACTTGAGAAGTCATTATGGGGGTAGCGGGAGGACCGGTGGATATCGAACCGCCAAAAGCAGTGTGGGCGCGGAATATCGACTTCAATAATGGCACCGAAAAGAAATGGAAAACGAAAAATTACAGCGGCCCGTTTTTCAACATCAGGGGACTTCACTCCAACATTAATGCTGTTCACTATCACCTGGAGACCACTCGGCCGACCCTTCTTTTCCTCACGGAGACACAAATATCCTCACCGGCCGACACATCTTACTTACATTATGCATGTTCGTTCAGGAACATGCATAATGTTCGTTCGTTTGTTGTCGATGTCTTCATAGGCTGGAAAATAGGGATATGTCGTTCGTGGATTATGGCGGCTACACCCGAATCTTCACGTACCTTTACAGGTCCTACAGCGGTGAGACAGACACAGCTCGTTTATTTGAACACCTGCAAATTGCGACTGACAAAGTTATAGAACAGTTTCCCTTCGCGGAACACCTTCCAGAACACGTCGTTCACAATTGCTAAGAGCATTAGGATTCTTGGTGTCGAGATCTCCAGCGATGTTCAGTATCGAGGTCACCTGGAGGAGAAACTCAAGCTGGCGTCCAAGAAACTCAATGTACTCAACGGAGTCAAACAGTACTTCAGCTCGGGGCAAAGACTTATTTTATATAAGTCCCAAAGCAGACCGCATATGGAGTACCGTACCCACCTTTGAGCGTGAGCACCTGGATACCAGATAGAACCTTGTGACTCGGCGCGGAGACGAGCTGTAAGGATCGTCGATGATTCTAAACTCACACACGATATTGAACCCTTGAGAAGAGATTTTGCCTACCTTTGCGTGTTCTACCAATTGTATAATGGGTTATGTTCTGAGGAGTTGACGTTTTACAATCACACAGCTCGCCGATGCCGACGTCTGGGAGTTCATCCTCATACACTGGCACCGCAATAGTCGCGTACTGTGCGGTTCCAGAGAAGTTTTCTCCCAAGAACTATTAAGTTGTGGAATGAGCTCCCTACCGAAGTCTTCCCAAGGGACTACAGTATGGGGTTTTTCAAGAAAGGCGTGAAGAGTTTCTTACAGAGTCGGCAACGCACGAGTGACACCACTGAAATTGCAAATGTCCATAGGCTGCTAACCATTGAGCAGGCCATACGCTTGTTTGCCACTTTAGTGGTATAAAGGGGGGGGGGGGGGTGTATCAAAGCGACCCGTCTGAAACCTCAAAATAAACCGCAACCAAACCCAATATAAATGCCTGACCCTGGAGGATGTTGTGTTCTTGCGTGTAAGCCACTAATAAGATTCTAAAGAATTACTGCATTGGCAACAGAGGTATACATAGCATGAGTGATAACCTAATGTATTGCGAACGTTCATAGGCTGTCGTAACCGCTTTACATCAGATGGGCCGTATGCTTGTATGTTTCTCGACGTTAATTGAAATACAAATCCCTTCGTTCCGAGTGAAATCGTTGAAAGACCCGCGTAAACTTATGCGAGAATAGTTTTCTCTTAGCAAGAAGTTTAAAACAAGTTCGAAGGGATTGGCAGCGCCGACGATATTTCATAGTTTGTTACATTGAATATTGATTTATTATTCGAAGTATCGTAGTTCTCTTTCAATTCAGCGTAGTTTATCAAAAGTTATTTTATGTCTCATCTAAATTATTAAATAAAGAAAAAATATCCATACGGGTGTGGTTGCCCAGTAGGTGTAACCTCGTGGTGGGTATTTTTATTTATTTTTGTATAGAATTTGGGTTGCGGGGGCAGAGAGAACCGAGCGCCATAAGACGCGGTCCTTACATACTTCACTCGCTTCTGTGACATTCATAGCTCTTTCCATGCACGCTCGCCGGTTCCTGGGGCTCCTGATATCACCTTCTGATAAAACACGACCAATTTGGTCATGGTAGATAAGTCTCGGTCTTCCTCGGCTCCTATTTTTTTTTTTATACAACTTCGGGAGGCTTTAAAGCGGGTACCGTAGCCTATTAACGCTTGCGATATATTAAGTATCACTCGCGCGATGCCCTCCTCTGCTGCTTACACAGCAACTCCTTGAGAGCTGACTCGTGCGAGTTTCGTCACGATGTTTTCCATCACCGCCGAACAAGTGATAATTACAAATATATAAATAAACACGAAAACACGAATTAGGTCCGGGGACCTGTTGCTCATTGGGCAGTTCCTCATCCACTGGGCTATCACTGCTAATCTTTATTCTGATTCAACATCTCTATATATATCCGAGATAGAAAGTAGTACGGGTTATGTTTTAGTTAGCTCCGTAAAGATTTTAAAAAGTCCACGCTGTGGATAGCAAACTACAAATACTCGTAATACCTAATTTTAGACCTTCCGTATTCTGTTATGCATAAGAAATTCAGACAATTTGTGGGAAAAGGGGCGCATATTATCTCTTCATGAGGGTTCTTCTAATTAAACGTTAGCTAAGCCTTTTTCTTTTGTGTACATGGTGTTTCGGGAGTTTTCAACCATAATTCCGTAACTTGAAAATCTCCAACACTCCGACCTTGAAGCGTGTACGATGTCAGGCATGCGTGAGACTAAGTAGTGAAGTTACCACCTTATCTTAAGCGCCTAAACCAACGTCACCTGCTCGTCGTCCGCCTTGTCGTCGTCGATTAACTTGACGAGCTCGATGGTACAGTGATTAGTAATATTACTTTATCACTAACGCTCGTGGGTTCGATTCCCCTACGTAACATATATTTTTGTGCTTGAACATGTCTGTCTTGGTCTGAGTATTTTTAATAGCGGGAGCACATCAAAGCTGCCCATCTGGAAAAGTACCTCAACCTCACAGTAAACCGCAGCCAAATAACAACTTCCTGCAGGATTGTTGTGTACCTGCGTGTGAGTGAGGTCACCGGTACGCTCCTGAAACGTTGCTGTGTTAGCAGCAGAGGTAGCATCGCACGAGTGATAATATTTCGCAGGCGTTATAAGCTGCAGTAACCGGTTTACATCAGCTGGGCCGTATACCTGTATGCCTCCGGATATTATAATAAAAAAGAAAAGTTTAGCAAACGAGGGTCTATATTGGAAGATAGTTTGCAGCAGATATTTCAGGAAATGCCCGACTGACAAAATTCTGGCGCTTTATAAAATGCATCAAATAATCTCAAAACTGGTGCTAAGAAATTCACGCAACAGAGCAAGTGACTATGATACGATGGTATATTTGAACACGGGACACATTCTGCACAATTTAAAAAATAAAAATCTCTTTATGCACACACCCCGGTTCCTAGGACTCCTGATATCATCTTCTGATATAACCACATCCAATTTGATCATAGTAGGACTCGACTCCTAAATCCTTCCACTTTCAATTCTATATCTGTTTTGTTATTCTTTCATCCAGCATTATTTCAAGAGAGACGAGATGTTGTCTCATCTCGTCTCTCCATATCAGCATTGTACCTTTCTCCCTGCTAAAAGCACTTCCAAGATATACAATCCCGTTAATTTGTTCAAACACTACATCATCATCATTTCAGTCCGTATCTGTCCACTGCTGACATATGCCTCCCCTCTAGAGAGCTATTCATCTCGATCCTGTACCACCTGCATCCATCGATTCCCTACAAACCTCTTGATGTCGTCGCTCCATCAATGGTAGACCATCCCACACTGCATATATCAATACGGAGAAGCCATTAGAGAACCATTCTGCCCCAGCGGTTGTCGGTTCTACGAACTATGTAACCGGCCCATCGCCATTTCAGCTTGCATAACCCTGTAGGCTATGTGGGTTATGTTAGAAGTTCTACTACGGATATCCTCATTTTGTTTCTATCAAGCAGAGAAACCCCGAGTATATCTTATTAAATAGCACTCTGAGCGACCTTGAGCTTCCCAATACGGCCAACAGTGTAGGTTCATGTCTCAGTTCTGTATGTCATTGCCACATACTGTTCGAAGACTATGCTTATCAGACGTTGAGGTATTTTGGACGAGAATATGTGTCGAAGTTTCCCAAACACTGCCCAGCCGACTTCGATTCGTCTGTTGGCATCACGGTTGAAGTTCAGTTTACCTAACTGAGTAATCGCCCTAGATAGACATATTCGTCAACAACTTCGAGCTTTTTCAACCGTGACTAGTATAACATGGACACTCAACATATTCTTAGTCTAGTGTCCGTATTAATCTTGAGACCTACCTAGTTAGAAACACTATTGAGGTCATTGATAGCGCTAAGGTGCTCCAGTGACTTTGCCATGTGGACTATATCGTCGGCGAATCGAAAGAGGTTGATGTATTCGCTATTGATGTTTATATCTTAATCGTTCTAGTCCAAGAGCTTGAAAACATCTTTTCAATGCTGCACAAAGAGTTTCGTGGATATGATGTCAGCCTATTTTACGCCTTTTTGCACTTGGATCGGTTTCACACTCTAGTTCTGTACATAGACACATCATTGCCTTACTGTAACACCGTCCATATTCCATGTCTCAACCGAGTCAAAGGCTTCTCGTAGTCCACATACGCCAGATATTAGGGCAGATTTTAAGGACAGACCAAAGAGAGACTTTGTACAAAAGTCGTCTCCGTGGGTACCTTTGTCTCACCTATTTCTACCGCGAAGCAGCTATATTTATGTAGCTGAGTTCCGGTTTGAAGAGTGAGATATGGCAAAGAAATTACTGGATACTGTGACGAAACAGCCTTAGGTCACAAGATTGGCAGCGCGCGAGTAACATCCCTGTGTTGCGAGCGTCAATAGGCTGCGGTGACCGCTTACCATGTAATGCGGGCCGCATGCTTGTTTGCCAATCTAGTTGTATAAAAAAAAGATTATACTCCTCAGTCTTCAGTATCGTTAATCTGGCGAAGGGCATGTATTTGATCTACGGTGCCAAAAGCCTTACGAAATCTACCTTTGTTTTGGAGGCTGGAATTGTGAGGACGTGCGAGACGATTTGTGAGGACTTTCGAAAACAGTACATAAATGCGGTTCATAAGCGATAGCACCCTGGCCTAAAGATCTTCAATAACGACTTATCACCCTTTTGAATTGATAACTTCTTATGGAAGGGTAAACCGCTTCGTTACGTAACGCGTTGGCGCCAGTCTGTCTGGCTTCCCTTTCTCTCACGCATACGGCAGCGGATTAGTTTAAGGTATCACTTCTGTCGGGCGTCCCGAGATGCACACTTTTTTTTGAACATGAACAGGCCTCTCCTCTACGTTTCCGGTGTTTTACCAGAGTGCACGACGAAATTGAATAGCTTCTGAAGGACTGCAGGGTTGGGCTTTCCGCCCGTTTTCAGAGCTTCGCCAAGAATCCGGCCTCACCCGGTGCTTTGCCATTTTTAAGAAGTCGTACGAATCTCGTACAGACTGACATCTGGGATACCTTCTGTATAGTGTCGGGTCAGTTTAGTTCTTTGGTCGTTACTAAAACTGTTACCAGGCTGTAATAACGATGTGTACCAGCTGTTCATAGAACTTCTCCATTTCGTTCAAAATCTCAGTCTTCGTAGAAATAATGGTGCCAGTATCGGTCCAACCCAACGTACAGATCTTTGGCAAAGCAAAAAAAAAAAAATATTCTCGAATTTAAAAGAGATAATTAATTAGAAAAGTTATTGTAGAGAAAATATTTTAAATATTTAATTTGCAAAGAAATGCTAATCGTTTTTAAAATTATCTAAGTTATTGTCCAATGAAAATGCCTCTTGCCATCTGGTGATCGCATCTGGTTTTCATCCTGTTGATCACAAAGACATTGCAACTTCGTAGGGACATAGGATCCCTAAGTACTTTTTACCGCCTGTACCATGGTGAGTGCTCTGAAAAACTATTTTTCCTTATCCCACCCTCTCCCTTCCGTCATAGAACCACAAGTGCAGGCTTGCGATGTCATCATTCCACTGTTGAGGACATTAGTTCTCATACTAAAAAGTTCAGCAACTCCTATCTCTGTGGAACCATTAATAAGTGGAACGCCTTACCTGCACATGTGTTTCCTCCTTCCTACAACATGAGATCCTTCAAACGAAGCGTGAAGAAGCACCTTGCAGGCCAGCATGGTAGCGTCAACTGCCAGGACACTGTAGCCCTTTGTCAGTTGCCGCTGCAACTTGGGCTCCTCTTTTCGCTTACTAAGAGGCGAAGAAGAGCCACTATGCCAATATAAAAAAAAGACATCATTCAACACATGCCAGTTAGTCGTCAAGAAGAAGTCTATCTTATTTTTCGAACCGTCCGGGCTACTCCAGGTCAACTTGCGCTGCGGCTGCTTCTTCAAGGAGGTTATCATAAAGAGTTCCTCCTCCATGAAGTCAATAAACAGTTGTCCCCCTTGGTTTCGTTGCTCGATTCCAAATTGCGCCACTCTCAAGCCATCGCTCTGTTTCGTACCCAGCTTTGCATTATCGTCCCCCGTCAGCAGTTTGTAAAGAGCTTTAGAGGTATGTATGACTAGAAGATGTCCTAATACATAGTCTCCACTACATAAACGGGGTGTGTTGAATTTAGTACGTAGACCTGTATGACCTTCACCGAAAAACGTTTCGTAATTCTGAGTATAAGGTACGCAATCCTCGACGACAAAACCCGCACAGCCTCGATCTTCACTACGTTATCACCGTACTTGTGTTCGCTCTAGTTTCCTCTTTTTCAAATACGATTATCTCGGTTTTTTTCACAAGCCTTTCTTCACACAATCAACTTACCTTCATATAATAAAAAAGTAAACTCGTGTTAGCCTAGAAATTAAGAAAAAAATCAAAACACGTAACTGTGTCCTAGTACGGTGTCTGGTAGACAAGAAAATGACTTATGCAAATGTTCATAACTCTTCTCCGACGCGCTCGCAATCTCCGAATTTGAGTTGCTAATGTCGCCGAGAAACTGTTGCGGTCAGATTAAACTTGTCACTTTAGTTAACAGAATACCGGCTTTCTGTTACACTTAAGCACATATTTCCTCTAGCATGCATATCTTTAAACATTTATTATGTCCAGCCAGGTGGCGCTATGGTAAAACGCGCTGTTACTTTACTTTGACATCAACGCTCGTGGGTTCGATTCCCACAGGACAAACATTTGTGTGCATGAACATGTCTGCTTGTCTCGGTCTAGGTGTTTTTAAAAGAGGTAGGGCGCATCAAAACCTTCTGGGGAATAACCGTCCACCAGAATAACCGCAGTCAAATAACTACTTCCCAGAGGGTTGTTGTGTCCCTGCGTGTAAGCGTCACAAGGTGTTACTGTGTTAGCAGCACATGTGGCATCGTGCGAGTGATACTTGATGTATTGCAAGCGTCATGTGCACTTTACATCAAGTGGAATGTATTGTATGGCTACCGACGTTGTATAAAAGAAAATCTGACCCCAACTTCCCTCATATAATGATAGAACATATCCAAATTTATATCTCACTACATCAAAAAAAATAGGTGAAATTGGAACATGATATACGAAACAACTTAATGAAATCTACCAAAATAAAATTGATCAACCATTGGAGTATCATGCCACCCCTTCCTTAGCTTATCTTAACATGAGATAAAAATGTGAGAGAAACAACTATTGTAAAATACTATCTACATTAATAAAACCTTGTCCGCTTACTTTTCATTTCTGAAATAACTAGCACTGGCGCATTGAACTATGTGTTTAATTTTGAATCCATTTATTTTGTGAAACATATATTATAGGATATTATATTATGTAATATACATTTCAGTATGCATATATGCGTACAAATACAAATGCAGGTGAATTAACAATACATTCATTGTGAAATTAAATTTTCATTTCAAATATAATATCCGAACTAGAGTAGTAATAAATTTGAATCAGTTATTTACATTTTACAATTTTGACATGCCAGCGATAGTTCTACCTGAAACGAGTCTTTGATACGGTTGCATACCGTGTCTAACAAGAATGTTTTCAATGAACGCTTTTAATCTGCTATATCTTTAAGTTTAATCCATCTTTGTTGATTTATTGTTGGTTTTTGAGGTTACGATAAAAATATTTTCACTGCATTCAATGGTCATCTTCGGCGTGTGTGAGTTTATCTCCGTTTGTCTTTTATTTCTGAGCATATATAAAGCATACGAAAATTGGTTCAATCTTTGACTTAAGTAATCGGTTTGCTTTTTACATTACATGTTACGGCATGCATAACAGTTCAACATAAATTATGCACGACGGCTGTTAATAATACTCTATATAATAGTTATTGTGATATTGTAATTATTAGTATTTTTTCATTTATTGACTTTATAAATGAGAATTATATCTAACTGTTTTATGAATCATATTACGCTTTAATGTCGTGGGTTTTTGAAATGTTTTATTTGAAGTTTTTTTCGTCGTAGGTTTTTAAATTTTTAACTTATGTTTTATTTGTGGTTTTTTAAAATTTTAATATTAAATGCGATTTATACAAACTAATACTAATATAATATAACTATAATATATAAATAAAATCCGTTTTATATATAATGCACGTACAAATAAAAAAAAACCCGACCTAAAAAACGGCTGAACAGATTTGATTAAATCGTAGCCAATAACACTCCCGATCATGTCACCTTTTAAACAAAAAAAAAACAAAATTGGTTCAGTAGTTTTCGACATTTTTCTCGAAAACTACTGAACCAATTTTGATTTTTTTTTTGTTTAAAAGGTGACATGATCATGATCAAAGGTAACAGACACAGAAACAACAGAATACAACAGACCGTCGCGGGTAAAAAAAGTTGCCGGTAAGAATAGTCCATTGAAAAAATTCATTTGAATTTCAAATATAAAACTATTAGGAAAGCTGTTGTGATGTACGGTTAACTGCAAGGCAAATTTGACCGTTGCACCGATTGTTAGTTCGTACGCAAAGTTACAATCGCACTGTGTGTGTCAAGCGTACTGTTGAATTACATAATAGGGGTTAATGTAATTGAAATTGCCGTTTTATAGCAATAGATATTTTGAACTAACATTAAACCCTCATGGGGTGAGGTTTTCGAGTGAAACTTTTATCACATGATACCTATTTTAAAATTATTTAATTTATTACCTATTTTATTTGATTCTTCTTTTAAAAAATTGGTATTTGATTTTGGAATTTGAATTGTTTTTTTTTTTTATTCAGCTTAGACGGGAAAGACGGATACTTCGAAAATCCGAGTAATTTTTGAATACGAGTTCTGACGCGGAACTAATGCGGCAGAAACGGCCCGCAATATCAATGCTGCGTTCGGAGAGTTTTTGGTTTAAACGCTTTCGTAATGGAAACTTCGAGTTTAAGAACCAGCCACGTGGAAGACCGCCCACACAGGTGAATAACGCTGAATTGAAGGAGATGGTGGAAGTCGATCCGAGTAAAACTACCCAGGATTTAGCGGCATGGTTTAACGTTATCTTACCTACAATATTGACTCATTTGCATCAAATAAATAAGATAAAAAAATATGAAAAATGGGTCCGTGCCTCATGATTTGACTGATCTGCAGAAAGAATCGCGTGTTGAAATTTGTGTTGCCTTGTTGAACCGGTACAAAAATGAAGGAATATAAGTATCGAATTGTGACATGTGACGAAAAGTGGATTCTTTACGATAATCATAAGCGAAAAATGCAATGGCTGATCCCAGGTCAAACGCAGCAACAGTGTCCTAAAGCAAAGCTTACCAATAAAAAGTCTGTTTGGTTGTCTCTTTATGGCGTTATTTACTATAGCTTAGCTTATTAATCTTTATGATTTGTTAATCAATTCGTAAATACGAGTATCTTTTATAAGTGAAGATTACATAAAATTAGACTTATTTATTTCATATTCATTAGTTTCATCTACAGTGGTTATACTTATATATTGTAGACGTGATTACGGAGAGGTAATCAATATCTGCGGAGAGGTATCTAACTTACTGTATGTCTGTTCATATGTTTTAAATTTATATCCCAAAACAAATATGTTTATGAAGCCACACACACGACAAATCAATCAAGTTGTGGAAGAGGTTTTTATAGGCATGAGTAACACCCCTGGTATTGCAAATGTCCATAGGCTGCGGTAACTGCTTACCATCAGGCAGACCATATTTTTTTATACCACCTTAGTGGTATAAAAATAAATCAAGACGCTTAACATCACTTCTATCAAGAGGATGACCATGTTGCGCTACGAGCTCCTTTTACCCGCTAACATATACGGTCCAAATAAGGCTACTGACAGACAAGCGATAATTCATGCTTACGATTATTAATCAATCAAGTCACCAAGCCATTTGTAATGCAAATTTTAATAATGGCTTTATTAAAGAATGAAATATTCAGCCCCGTGTGTCTAATTCATGATCAATGTATTCTGCACGTTCCGCATCACAAATCTATATCTCTAATCTCAATTCTCAGTCATTTATTACATTATAAAAGTAAAAGTGACCATCTTGGAACTTATCGGTTTATCTGTATGTACTTACTGTTGTCCTAAGACCGATGTATCTTAAAGAAACAACACTTCCGGACACAATAAGTTTGTTACACTATACATAAATATATACATACTGTGTACGGTAGTGTTGTTTTACTAGCTAGAAAGCTACTCCAATGAGCTTTCCACTCAAAGCTAAGCGATAGACAGAGACCAGGTCCGTAGTTGGGCAGCTGTTCGACTAAGCAGAACATCAACTAATTTAAGTGTTCTGGCTTATTACATACTTATTTATTGCTTATATGGAATACTGGACTGGATGTTCGAATATGCGGTATCAATAATAGATGGTAATAGTACATAGAATGTAACAGTATGCATCTTCCATCTTATCGCTGTCTTAAAGGTTGCGGTTTCAACTATATGTGCATCACTCGTAGACAATCGTGGAAAGTAAGCGAGAAAGCTAAAGTACAGTCAGAATCAGATATTCGGTAGTTTCAAGAGACCAGTAGGTATGTATAAAAAGAGGTCGCAATCCTAAAAATAAACAAACGCATAGGGTCAGCCAGTCACGTTTATGGCATCGTTTGGCAATAAAGCAGCATACACAAACGTTGCATTTATTTAGCCCGGCTGGCATCCGTACACTCCGGCTAATGGCCACGAGTTTGCGTGTTTCGCCAATTTGCATATCGTTAAAAATTTACACTTGGAATTTATTTCATTGACGCCGGACAGTATAATGTAGCACTATAATAAACCAGTGCGGTGAAATAAGTGTTATGTATCTTTAAATATGTTACCATAATGTTTCTGATAGTAATCATAATAATTTATATCATTAAAACTAATCTTAAGTTACTTGTGGGCGCACGGATCTCTACCACTGCATCCCCGCTGGTGCATATTGTCGATTTGCAATCAAGAGTCTAACAAGTCGTGAAATATGCCTGCTCTGAACTGCACTATGTTACTACACCAACCCGAACTCATTCCACCATTCCATTGTCATCTATCGACAACAGCCGAGACCGATGGCTAATGTGCCCTCCGAAGCACGGAGAAGCTCGAGTTAGATAAACCTATCCATAGACAGGTTGCAGTCGACGTTGCTTAACCTACATGTTCACCAAAATACATAGCTTTCAGCAACGGCTTTGCTATTCAAAGCAAAGATTCAAGGTGATCACTGTTGCGATAGGGCTGGAAGTGGTAAAATTGTGAGTGAAAAATCTGCGGTCGTCACGCTGCTATTACGAATTGTCTCTTGGCAAATATAACACCTGCGCTTTGTACTGTGAGAAGGATGTGGGGTGAATGAGGGTCAAAAGTTAGGTCTATTATAATAGATTACAAGTCTGTCGGAATTTATAGGAGAGACATTTTGATCCCTGAATCTAGTAACGTTTTCTACTTTAGAGGTCAACTTTATCATCGAGGATAGCGCATGGCGGGCTAAAACTTATAACTTTTCTAAAAGTATGAGCACTGTCAGAAAAGTTTCATTCCATTCCAATGAAGAGCCACTTCACGATCGCTGCTGGATGCTTTGATTTTTTACTGTGGATTGCCACAGAACTAAAGAAACGCTCGTCGAAATGTAAAACGAGCTGCTGCTCTACTAATTGACCACAGATTCCCTTTAACACGAGCCTATACTGAAGACGTCCCCGATCTTAGCATGGGTGAAAAAAAATTTGAAGGTAGAATTAAAATAAAGTTACTGACAGGTAAAGGTGCTCCTGTTCTAAAGGAACTGTAACAGATCTTTCTTATTGAGATCATTTCTATATGAGATCATTTCAGTTTGATGTTTTACTGTCTTATATTGGTGTCGTGTTTTGTTTTTAATTTTTCATAAAGGTTCATTAGTTCAAACAATTGCCTAACATTAGTATAATAATCTTGCCTAATATGGTCTGTGGAATATGATGGGCCTCCATCATATTTATACATCCATTTCCATCACACATCGAAGGGGCGTATCAACTATAGACAAAATTAATGACATACATCGTAATATGCTGTATGGAGCATTGTACGTAGACACGTCGAACTTTTGTCCGCATAATTTCGTCATGTGTCTTTTTACTAAGTATCTAACACGCCTATATTAGTGTTGTTAAAATCGCCATTTGTATATGCCTTGCACCGAGACTCTATTGACTATTCTAAAAAGGCCGATGCTTTTTGCAAATGGAAAGTCTGCTTCCACTTAACGCAGCGGTAGCAATTGTGACGTAAACTTACCAAACCTAATACACTAACGCTGACTTACTTAACTTGATTAAGTTGGTCGTGAAACAGATTGCCTTTTGGGAGAGAGGAAGGGCACATCGATATTTACGCAGCCCGACTATGTAAGTACCTCTGCTTTACAGAAGACCGCCGATACCTAAGTCCCTAAAGGATTAGTATTATAAGCCCCCTCATGTTAAAAGTGTGATGCCATCGTATGAAGAAGACTCTTTATATAGAAAGAGTCCCATAGACCCAGATCGTAGCCCCATGCTACTATTACAGCAACTCCTTAGAAGCTTACTGGTAACCTGCAGGTAGTTATTGTTTAGATGGGATTTCTGTGAGGTGGAAGTATTTCCCCAGTTGAGCTGGTTTAATACGCTCTACCTCTCTAAAACACATCCAGGCCAACACAAAGTTTATACCCACAAATATTTGTCCTATGTGGCAATCGAACCCATAAGCCTTGCAGTAAAAGAGGCATTGGCAATCGACCAACAAGCTTGTAAAATATTTTTACTTTATTAACGTCACAGTACACATATTAGTTATGTATGCAAATAAAGGAACCTATATTACCCGGACCATAATAATGAATCGATCGATATATTAATTATCAAACTTCTCAATTGATATAGTCCATTAGTTCACGGCGACGCTCGTCACACATCACACAACTGACCGTGTCGGTTACGAATGGAAACTCTTAGTACCACCACTCACTAGACTTTGCTCTAAGCGATTTCCATTTTTTTTATATTTTCTTACATGGGATAATTTTCAAATCCTACCCTTAGCATTCCTAAAGCAGGTGCCGTATATAACTTCCACTGAAATGGAAAAAGTGCATTTACAACAATGTCAACATTGTTTCAATTAATGAAATAGCAACTAGAAAAATAGTCATTTTTCAATATTTTCGGACTACGCTTAGCCTAGTATTAGTATTTCAGAAATCAAATATCAACCTAATTTTTCATTTACAAATATCCAACTAAAAAAACCCACTCGTTACGTTCTCTAAGAATAGAATAAAACCTTGCTCTTAACTCATTTTGATTATTATGAATACACATAATAATCATAACTGAGCTCTGTATATGAGTAATTAGAAATATGTCAGGAGATCTGGGAACCAGTGAGCGTGCGTAATAATGCATATCAAAGAAGCGAATGGACAATGCATTATGGCGCTCGTTTCACTTCGCAAGAGAGGTAGCATGAAGCTATAGATAAAGTTAAAAATATTACATTGGTAAGATACGACCGCTCTCTGGCGGCGGCAAGTTCACCCTCGTACGCTGGAACCGCAATAATTCGTACTGTGCGGTTCCACAGAAGTTTCCTTCCAATAATTCTCAAGTCATGGAATGAACTCCCAGCCGAGGTTTTCCCACGCGATTACAGCATAAAGTTCTTAAAGAAATGCATGAAGAGGTTTTTACAGGATCCGCAACCCATGAGTGACACCCCTGGTGTTGCAAATGTCCAAATGCTTCCATAACTGCTTACTTTCAGACAGGTTGTATGCTTCTTTGGTACATTAGTGGTGTAAAAAAACTAACAAGGAATAAATCAAGTATATTTGTATCAGACGAAGTAAATTTTGTAAAATCACAGAGTACTTAATCCTACAGAAGTGTCAAATAAATGTGTCAATGAAATTTACTAAAAATACCCTCAATGGAGTGATCTTTCAAACTACGATAGCTCCCAAAAGTATTTGTTTTTGATACAATTAACTATTTGCATAGCTGTGGAGACCAAACATTTTTTTTATACAACGTTAGAGGCATCGAAGCATACGGCCTACCTGAGATAAAGTCTGTAGATAAAGTTCTATGCAGATATAACTAACAATGACTTTTAACAATCATATAAATTTGTTCACCTTTATAGAGATTCTTGACTTGACTAAATAATCTATCTTACATTGAATAAGATGCTGAATTGAGTTTCTTAATTCTTAGGGCTGTAAATAATTGAATTGTATTGTAGTTGTATTAGTAAAATTATTGTAGTCGTAGTTGTAAAATAATTATTTGTAAATATTAACAACAACGAACAACGTATAATTCAAATTACATCCTCTTCATCAACTTCACAGGACGTTTTGAGGGTAAAAAAATATAAGTCTCTAAGTAAACCTGAGTCTTGAGTTTAAAAGGCACGGTATATATTTACTGTCTACTATATATTATTGGTATAAACGTGAATTACTATTACCTACTCTAAGCGTTTCATTTACTGGAATGAACTCCATTCCATCTCATTAAATATCAAACATATAGTAAAATGAATTTGTAACATACGAGTAAATAATGTAGGATGCTTGCCGACCATTAAAAAAACGCGTTACAAAATATCATTTAATTGCTTTATTACATTGTTTTTTTTTTTAATTAGGCAATACAATTATATGGTAATTTAATTTTAGGTACTTTGTATGCAAACAAGTTTCAGAGAATTCTGTCCTTAATAATAATTATATACAGAGTTACGTTGTGTGTGCATAAGTGTAAAAAAATCACTTTAACTGATTTAGTAAAAAAAAATCTAGTCTCATTCATACTATCAAGGCGCAAAAAATTTAATTCAAATAGGTATAAACATTTAGCAATATATATTTGATATTTTGCATGCAATGGATAAACGTAGATATAATAATTTTAGAAACATAGTTTATTCAGAAATTAAACAATATACAAACATTGCACGTTTATTGTAGGTAAAAAAATACGTTTTGCAGATTTTACGTCAAGGTTTAGTAACGCGGTATATGTGGATAAACTTTCGTTGCTAGTAGCTGCTACTGTAATGAATACAATTAGAGCTACAAACAGGAACAGAGAATGATTAAAAAAATGGATAACAGTCGTACGTCGCAGATTTGTATAGATTAGAATTCACATGGTTACTATGGTCAATTTTCCTTTTAACATCACTCGAGTCAAATTTATATCTCATCTCGAGACAAATTTGCATAGTTATACATTTACAAATTTACTTACGTTAGTTGCCATTTAGTAGTAAGTATTACTAGCATATGGCCGAACTATGCTTACAATACAAGAAGTAATACTCACGCATTACCACCTCACAGCTTTATGGGTACATATCTGCAAGGTGAAGGTGCATTCGCTTTCTTAATGTGTTTTAATGACCTTTGAAACCTAACCGTTGGGCTGCCCGAAAGGTTAAGTGTTACACAGAGTGTGATAGAGACAGCTATGGTCCAAGTTTCTCTAAGACCCTGGAATCCGAAATAAAGGATTTTATTGGAGACCTAAAGCTGGAGTTACATGTCTCAGAATATGTAATATAGCAAAAAGTTACGAAAGAGGGGTATGGAGCTATGGAGCAAGAGTGAATAGAGTAATCAGTAGGTGCCTCCCTAGACGCACTCATGTAGATCAAATTGATCATGTACCGAAAAAGGCCTAAATCAAGAGTACCCAAACCCGAAGAGCATGCATTTTGAGAAAGGTAGAGCGCATCAAAGCAGCCCGTCTGGGTAAATACCTCTACCTCACAGAAAACCGCAGCCAGATAGCAATTCCCTGGGTCGTTGTGTTCCTGCGTATGAGTGAGGTCACCAGTAAGCTCCTAAGGAGTTGAAGAGGTAGCATCGCGTGAGTGATACTTAATGTATTGCAAGGCTACGGTAACCGCTTTACATCAGTTGGGCCGTATGCTTGTATGCCTCCCGACGTTTAAAAAAAGAAGAGGTTGATGAATGTGGAAGAAGCGAGGGAGATATGTTAAGATCCGTGCACCTGGCGTTCCATAGTTTCTGCCTACCCCAATGGGAGACAGGCGTGATGATATGTATGTATATAATTAGCAAGATGCAGTGATAGTGGGACGATCACATCTGCAGAGGTGGTGATGGCAGAGTGTTAAAGAATGTTTTCGAGGAGCTCGATGGCGAGATTGTGCATGTCAATCTAACTGAAGATGCAAGTTAAACAGCGTCGACCGCATCCTCTTCATGGATGGGTTTTGCCATCATGAACTCCTTTGAAGACACAGTCCATCCCGGTTTTCAGCAGATGACAAACGTTAAGTAAAGAGGGGTAGGGCACTTCCCTACTGGGGAAGTACTTCCGCGTCGCAGAAAACCACAGCCAAATAACCACTCCCTTGAAGGTTGTGGTGTTCTTGCAAGTGAGTAAGGTTACCAGTATGCTCCCTAAGAGTTGTCGCCGCGCAAACGATACGATATACTTCAAGTACTTAAAGCGAGTGACCCAACTCATGTAGTAACTAGTCTACATCAGCCGGGTCGTATACTTGTATGCCTCTCGAGGTTGTATAAAAAATATTGCAAAGTAATTTCTTATTGTATCGCGCATGAAATGACACATATATTATCAGACCACTCTATATGAGTACATAATATACATGTATATCTGTCTAAACTATCTGGAGTAGGCACATCTATAAATATGAAACACTTGGCAATTTTCCAACAGCGCACACATTGCAGCGGTTAGGCGACATTGTCCAATCAGACAGTAAAAATAAGACACTGTGTTACTCGTAGTAATACAAGTGATAATAAATAAAAAGTATTTTTCATACTTGTTCCGCAATGTGTGTGCCGCGGCACGCTGATGTATCGTGGTCATTCATCTCACATCAACCCTTACTCATCCCACTGCAGGGATACGGGTCTCCCTTCAACCGAAGGGGTTTAGAGAATACTCTACCACGCTTTACCTATCAAATGCGGATTGGCGGAGGCCAGTGTTTTCATGCCGCCCGAGGGCCACTAACTTAGCTTAACGACTGTCATCTATCGACAACAGCTGGGACCGACGGCTTAACGTGCCCTCCGAAGCACGGAGAAACTCGAGATAGATAACGCCATCCATGGATAGGCCGCGGTCGACGTTCTTTATTCTGCGTGTTCGGTTTAAATGACTTGCGCAACGACACCATCGAGCTCTCAATATTCATTCATTAGAACCACGAAAAACGAAGAAGAATCCTTACATCGGTTTGACGAGCTCGATGGCGCAGCGATTAGTAAAGCTACTTAGATATAAACGCTCGTGGGTTCGTTTCCCACACAAGACAAACATTTGTGTGCATGAACGGGTCTGTTTGTCTTGGTCTGGAGGTTTTAAGAGAGATGGGGCGCATCAAAACGCGCATCCCGTCTGGAGAAGTACCGCAACATCACAGAAAACGCAGCCAAATAACTACTCCCTAAAGGGTAAGCTAACTAACGTACAGACGATCAATACTGATATTTGTAATATTATATAAAAATATAATACGTTTACTTACTAAAATTTTTAATTATTCATAATAAACACAAATTATACATTACCCTTGCAATGTTTAGAGATAATTTGGCTATATCCTATACATATTTTACCACTAAGGTGTCAAGCATACGGCCTGCCTGATGGTAAACAGTCACCGTAGCCTATGGACATTTGTAACACCAGGGGTAATACTCATGCATTGCCGACCCTCTAAAATCCTCTTCACGCATTTCTCGACTCCATATAGACAAATCTGGAAAATTTCTATGGAAAATACAATATATTTAAGGCAATTTTTGACTAATTGACTAACCAAAGCTACGAATACATCCCACGCTACTGATACTAGTATTATTGGAATGATAGTGTGTAGAAGTTGAATATGAAAGACTTCTAAAAATTATTCAATACTTCAAGACGTTACAATGGAGTTCGAGTTTTGTGTGGAAAAAAATATTTAGTTGTCTGTTACGAATATTGTCTTTTTCTACTTAGCGCTATCCTGTTTCCTTTCCCGTTGGGATTGGCGGGGTCCGCTTCCTAAAGCTACGGATTTGGAGAAGATACTGTTTTTACATGGAGCGACTGCCGTCAGACCTCCACAATCCCGAGGGAAACCAGAACTTTCTTAGTAAGGTGGTTAGTATGTTCCACAGGATGTATTCTTCACCGCCGGGTAAGTGATAATTACAAATATGTTACAACTTTAGACGTAAAGTTAAAACTGTATATATAGTTGTAATAAAAATGACATAATATATCATCATGCACTTCGCGTATGCAAATAATTTTTTTCATACATACCATGCATCAAAAGTACTTTTTATATCTATAAATAAGGTTAAATAAATAACGAAACAGATATACAATGCAAAAGTGGAAGATTGTAGGAGCCGAGGAAGATCAAGACTTACCTACCATGATCAAATTAACAAGACTTATCATACTAAGTTATCTATAAATGCAGTTCAATGCAATGCGCCATCCACACATGGACGAAGTTAGTGCGGATCTGCAAATCTACCTTCACGCTAGTGGGATGACGAGAAAACTATTGAAGACGTCGTCAGTATTTTGAAGGAGACAGTACCAGACGACTTTTCTGCTTTCGTAGCAAAATATTTACATAAGCTGCCACCTATCACCCTGGAACACGTCGACGTTAGTACGCTGCTGAAGGACATCAGTAGTCTGAAAGTCTGCCTCACCGATGTTCAGTTAAAAGATCGACAACAATAACATGCGTCCTAATGCACATAATGCATCCGTATGCAGTTAAATGGTGGCATCAACTATTGGTGCGATAAGCAACGTGCTATGCCATGTCGCCCGCTCATCAACATGTACAATGTTGGTGTGATTTTTATTATTACTAAACATGTGTTTCAAAGCTTTTTGAATATTAATACAAAGAAACAGAAAGGTCAAAAGTAATACGAAAACAAATCATTTATTTTATACAATGTCGAGAGGCAAACAAGCATATGACTTATCTATAAAATACAGAAAGCATTGCGTGTACGTTGCCGCCTTGCTGCTAACGCAGCAACTCCTTAGGAAGTTACTGATAATCCCAATCACAGAAACACAACAAAACTCTATAGAGTTGTTATTTGACTGTGGTTTTCTGTGAGGTGGAGAGACTTCCCCAGTTGGAATGTGTTGATGCGACCTACCTCTATTAAAATACACAGACCAAGATGAATAGACATGTTGAAGCACACATATGTTTGTCCTGTGAGGGAATCGAATTCACAATCCTAGGTGTTAAAGTAGCATTGTTAAACACTCCGCTGTTGGACTCGTCAAATTATTTTGAGGTAAATAAAATGACTACTGCTAACGATCCGTACATGACTTTCAATGTACGAAAATTAGTTTCTATTGCACCATTTTTACGGAATATATACAGCCTATTTCAACAGCAAGATAATAATAACCAGATAGCCAATTTTTTGATCAAATAATTCCATTGTTGCATAATTATTATGTAACACAATACAGGATAACGTTTCCTGATCACGATAATCCGGTCTGTGGTGCAGTAATGCATACGCCATTTGATAATGCACATAAGACGATCATTAGTAACACCTGTGAATATACCTAGTCGGGTCATAAGTTCTGTCAAAACCTTATTATTTCAATTTTGGAATACTGGCCAGAAATACTTTGACGGATTTTAAAAATAGCGTTTCCGCTTGCCGAAAATAAAAAATAAATTCATTCATTTTCAAATATGGAGTGGTCGAAGAAGAAAGATAAAGTCACGGTTATCGCGTTGCACCGCTGTGGTTACGCGCCAAAAGAGATTTTCAACATTCTACAGAAATTGAAAATAACACTATTTAACACGGTTTATTTATCGCACTATACACCGGAAAAAAATACTGCGAAATTTTGTTTTCGGATGAAAAAGTTTTTACCATCAGAGAAAGTTACAACAAACAAAATGATAAGGCGTATGCCCACAGTTGTGAAGAAGCGAGCTCGCGTATTACGAGGGTCCAGCGAGGGCATTATCCTTCATCAATCATGGTTTGGCTTGGAATCTCATATTCAGGCTTAACTGAGCTGTTTTTCTGTGAAAAAGATGTGAAAACCAGTGCCGTGGTTTACCAAAATACCGTCCTAACAAACATAGTAGAACTTCTTTCTCAAACAATATTCAAAAACAGACACTGGATATTCCAACAGCACTCTGCACTAGCTCATAAGGCATGAGCACTCAAAACTGGTTGAGCGCCCGTGGAATTGACTTCATCAGGCATGAAGACCGGCCCTCTTCTAGTCCAGATTTAAACCCACTGGACTACAAGATATGGCAACATTTCGAGGAGAAAGTCTGCGCTAAACCTCATCAGAATTTGTAGTCTCTCCGAGCATCTCTGGTTAAAGCAGCGGTAGGAATAGATATAAATGTGGTGCGTGCTGCGACCGATGAAGGAAAATAGAGTCGCGGTTATCGCGTTGCACCGCTGTGGTTACGCACGCCCCAAAAGAGATATTCAACATTCTACAAAAATTGAAAATAACACTACGATTTATTTATCGCACTATCAAACGGTATACTAAAGATACAAGCTTCGAAGATCGCAAGAGGAGCGGCCGACATTGCACAGTTAGGACACCAGCAGGTCATCAAAGCAGTGAAGACGCGAATCCAAAGAAATCCTGTGCGTAAACAAAAAATTTTAGCTCTTCAGATAGGATTAAGCAGAACCACTGACAAGAGAGTGTCAAATGAAGACCTGGGACTACGAGCTTATCGTAAAAACCGGTCATTTTTTGAACGAGCGTTTGAAAAAAAAGAAGATGGAAAGATCCCGCGCTTTGTTACGGCGGTACGCGGGGAAGAAATACCGCGAAATTTTGTTTTCGGATGAAAAAGTTTTTACCATCGTAGAAAGTTACAACAAACAAAATGGTAAGGTGTATGCCCATAGTTATGAAGAAGCGAGCGCGCGTATTCCGAGGGTCCAGCGAGGGCATTATCCTTCATCTATCATGGTTTGGCTTGGAGTCTCATATTCAGGCTTTTTTAAGAGAGGTAGAGCGCATCAAAGCAGCCCGTCTGGGGAATTACCTCCACCTCACAGAAAACCGCAGTCAAATAACAACTCCCTAGAGGGTTGCTGTGTTCCTGCGTGTGAGTGAGGTCACCAGTAAGCACCAGTAAGGAGTTGCTGTGTAAGCAGCAGAGGAGACATCGCGCGAGTGATACTTAATATATCGCAAGCGTTAATAGGCTACAGTACCAGCTTTACATCAGGTAGGCCATATGCTTGTATGCCTCCCGACGTAGTATAAAAAAAAGGCTTAACTGAGGTGTTTTTCTGTTAAAAGGGTGGAAAACCAGTGCCGTGGTTTACCAAAATACCGTCCTAACAAACATAGTAGAACCTCTTTCTCAAACAATGTTCAAAAACAGACACTGGATATTTCAACAGGACTCTGCACCAGCTCATAAGGCACGAAGCACTCAAAACTGTTTGACCGCCCGTGGAATTGACTTCATCCTTGGAGGAGGAAGTCTGCTTCATCAGAATTTGGAGTCTCTCCGAGCACCTCCACACAGCGGCAGAAATAGATATAAATATGGTGCGTGCTGCGATCGATGACTAGCCGCGTCGATTAAGGGCATGTATTCAAAATGGAGGAGGACATTTCGAATAATGTAAATAAAATGTTATTGTACATTTTATATATAACTTTTACGTAACTATCAAAAATTGTATCATTAATCACATCAAAGAAGTTTTTGACAGAACTTATGACCTGACTATATATCCATCTCAAGTTTAAACAATGGTAATATTATAATTTTAATGACAATAACATTTTCGCATTACTATTCCATGTCACTTTCAGTTCTAGCGGTGTGTCTCCGGAATCCGCTGCCGTTTAATATCCGAAGTGCCCAAACTTTTTCCTCGTTTAAATCTCGGGTCAAAACAAAACTTTTCTACTACTCTATTTAATCGTTCCCGTTTTCTCACCCTTATTGTACTCTCGAGTATTAATGCCACACATGTACCTAAGTACAGTGCCTATCTACTACTGTTTTTTTTTTTTGAGTGATAACTTCTTTCTGATTATTGGCGCAGAGTAAATTGTGACAATTTACTCTGCGTAAAATGTAAATTATGCCAATTACCTTTAATTTTTCAACTTTCTTCATTCCGTTTCCTAAATCCCTTAGGATTGCTTTGTCCGGCCATAAGTTATGTTACAAATGAATATGCATTTATTTTTTTATGAATTAATGTAATTTCAAAACACGATCGAACACAGTCTCTTAATACACTTTGGCTGAAGTCGATATTCCTTTTTCACAAAAATGAAGCTTTGTGACTCCTTCATAAGACACTCCTCACCAAACCATTACAGACACAGGATGATGACCACCTTTCCGAGCACTTGGCCGGCTTCTTTAGAACTGTGTGCGTATACTTCGTCATTTTGCTTATTGTAGTGCTCTTCAATCTTGAATTTTTTTCA